>CM039667.1:6542500-8035000 GCA_022405105.1 Aristolochia contorta | reverse complement strand
GTAAGATTACTGAGCTGAGGTGTGAAGTCACCTCATGAATCTCAATGAGTTTATACAATTGCTGAACCAACTTGCCAATAGATTCATCAGTTCCAGGAACTACAGTTGTAATGCGAGAAATCCCCTCTTTTTCAGCTGGACCCACAGCTAGACTCTAAAGGAGGCATGAAAAAGCAGTGACCATGTGTAGTTAAGTATGAGAGATTGCAGGTATACTGACTGAAGAGCTACTAGAGCAAAACAGGCAGGTGCAGTTCAATCCAAATATTACCTGAATATTGTAACCCCTGCGAGAAAATACACCAGTTACCGGTTGAGTACACCAGGTGCATCATTAACAAGCACAGATAAAGTGTGAGACTGAAGACCACTGGACTGAAAGAGACAGCAAAAGATTAAATATTAGATAAAGTGCACAAAGAGCCATTTTTATGTGTCAATACTTCTAAATCAATCAAATAATCTGGAATCAATCTTTTGAATCTATCAAATAATCCAGGAATCAGCCTAAGCCAAATAATTTGAACCACGAAAAGTTTATTCTTACATCATCATCATCCAGTACACCCCAATGAGCATCGAGCACTTGAGTTGCCAAGTAATTGCCATTGGATTCCACGGGATAAACGTCCCCCTACATGTAAACACAGTGTCAAACCAAAAAATCCTTAAGATAAGATAAAAACAGAATAGTAAAACCAGAATTATAATGTTTCAGAAGGGGAACAGAAATAACACTCTCACTATGGAGACAGTGAAACAAATGGAACTGAAGAACAACAAAGCAAATCCCATTAGTACAGTTAAAAATAAGAAAATAAAAACTGAAAAGAAACATCATAAAGCAGCAATGATAATCAATTTTTTAAGCAAATGAGAGGTTGCCTGAATTTTTAATAATTTTATTAAAAAAATTAAAGATAAGGATCAGCTAGTAATCAATTGATGAAAGCTTTACTCCAGAAACAATAAATATAAAGATGAGGATACATGCAACTAACACAAGGACGAAAATGCAATGACCAATAAAATGGATAATGCAGAAAGCATACCCCTGAGGAAATATCTGAATCGCCCTTTGATGGCTCAACCGAAGCTGCTGCAAACGATGCTACAGGCATTGCATCCTCAAGATCTGGATAGGAATCAGCAGAAAATCTCCAGAAAGGTGCAGTTGCTCCCATCCTCTCTCTTCGTAAAGCAATCTGTAGGATCCAATGTATTCAAAATGTGCTAAAGAAGTATGTCAGAGTTTAGTTCACAAAAGTAATGACATCAAAACAGATGACCTTGCCGGTTCTAGCGATCTCTTTGATTCCAAACTTTTTTAAATTCCTTTGCACAGCAACCAGCTTTCCAGGATCTCCTGTTACCTGACTTGCAATTATTAAAAACACATGATCATTCAGACTCGTAACACGGTCTTAGAAATGGAACAGACAAATTGTAGGTCACTCTTGTAGATTAGAGAGAACTTACAAAGAATGATATAATCCATTACCTCAATTGTCAAGGAGTCTTCAGAAACATCTACAATTTTTGCCCTGAAAATATCCACGAGTTCCATGACCTGAAGAACATTAAAACTAAGTGAGAAGAAGGTTTTTCCTAAAAGATAAGTGACTGGTCAGAGGATGCAAGGGAAATGTCACACAAAATAAGTGTTCTTAGAGAGAAATCCTCTCCTCTCTGCCTCGGTAACTATGTGTGGCAAATGTAAAAATATGAACCATAGCAACTCAGTTAATCTACAAGAGACTTAATAATATCCTCACTTGAGGATATGAAACACCCACCTCTGCACGCATGCTGGAGTCCACTTTGAGTTTTATCAGCATCATTTCACGTTCTACCTGAGGCTCCTTAGATAGATCTTCCACCTAGAGACAAGAATCAAAATGCTTCTTCTCAACAGCTAGAAAACGATCTCACAATTTTGGAGAGAACAGTATGAACAATAACCTCAGAATGGGATGACTGAACATTTTGAAATAAACATAAAAATACACTACAGCCATACAACCTTTTGCACTTTCTTAGAAAAACACAAGTTACTGCAAACCTATTGCTCCGTAAGATAATCCAAAAAAACAGGCCTATTTGTGTTGCATAGATAAGTAGTCAAAACCCAGATGGCAGAATAACAGTAGAATTTGCTGAAATGGGTCCTGTCACACACACACTCACAGACACACCTCAACAGATTACATTATTCACCAAATGGAGAAAACAATCTTCTTAGCTGGAAGCAAGAATTGGCTTTTTCTAGTCCCTGTGGACACAATCTAACTATCATAACAGTGTGTTAGTCCAAAGGGATGGCTAATTTTAATCTTAAGGCGAGACCATCCAATGAACCAGGCCTTCTAAGACTGGGAAGGTCCCACACAACCAAGAATTGCTCGTTCTACTAGTATGGTCCTTTAGCGACATACAACTAAACTGAAAGAGAAATCTGCCCCTGGGTTGTGAGCTCCTTCCCCACAGTTGTATCAGAAATCTTTCCGTTTTACAAATTCATTATTTGATTAATATTCTCAAACAGATAAAAGACAGATTTTCCTTAAAAGCTAAAGGAGTGCGTTATATATTGACACCAATAGATAGAAGGCTCACCTTCAAGACATTCACCAGCTTATGAAGCTGCTCTACTATCTGTTGCAACGTTCTTTCAGTCCCACAGACAACTATGGTAAAAAGTGCCTTGTCTTTGTTCAAACCAACAGCAAGAGACTCAATGTTATAACCTCTCCTTGCAAAGACACCAGCTATCCGATTTATCATTCCACTCTCATCCCCAACAAATACTGAGATCGTATGGCGCCTTATCCTGCACTTAAAAGATAGACGACTAAAGTTTTCCTCAAACAAATTTAGACACAAATAACACCTCTATTTGTTTTGATCTAACAAATATCGCAAGATAAATAGTTCCAAAGCAATATCTTACAATTTTAAATAATAGTAATAATAATAATAATAATAATAATAATATATCAATAATAATAATAATAATGAAATGAAAGAATCGAATTTTTTCCAAGTAAAGATGGGTTTGGTTTCTCCAATATGCTGAGATTTATGGCTCCGTCTTCCATAATAGAGACGAAAATGCTATCGGAAGTAAAAACCGATTGTTTGGATAATCTATTTGAATCAAACGCAGTAAAGAAAAACATAACAGGAAAGAGAAAACAAAAATCCTGGCCGAGCGACCAAATGCAGCCACATCACGCTGGACACCCTATCAATGAAATTGATAAAAAAAAATAAAAATAAAGAGACAACATGAACAACTAAGTTATATAGCCAGAAAAGCAAGTGATGGTAATTAGAAAATGCATGTCAGAGTAGTTACTTCGTCTTAGCCCTATAGTCCGTCACAGCAACTTCACTCCCGCTGCTCGCGGATACCGTCATTTGACGTGGCTCAAAGTGCAAACTTCTCGACCACAGTCCGCAGCTTCTTCGCGAAAAATTAAGAGTCCCGGAGTGCAGACTGAGACTTGACTCCGAAGATGCTTGACAAAGCAATTCCATGGTTTTCACCGGACACGAATGGGCAGCAAACGCAGTAGCCATGGTCGAGTGGAGCTCCCGGTGCGTCGGTGAGAGATGAGGTACTGTTAGGGTTTATGGACAGGACGAATGAGGGGTTATGATATCATCTCGCGGCAGTTATGGCCTGGGACCAGAGGACGAGAGATTACTGCTTCTGCTCGCCACTCGGCACAGTCGTCAATCGTGACTCATGACCGTCCTCATGCAGCAGATTAAGAATAAATAATGCTATGCGTACGTTACTGTTTGAGTACATGCGTTACATGCCAAATAATGACACATCGATTTCTGCTTAATGAGCCAAAACCCATTTTGTATTTTTTCCACAAATGATGCTACAAAATAGCGTTGGACTATGACTATCTGTATATTTGTCCCTTTTCTCTCTAATGTTTTTTAATTTTTTCATATTACTTATTATGTAATGATTAATACAGTATTTTTTTAAAGAGAGTTGATTCCATGATTAACACAGAATTATATTCTATACACTTAATATTACTGATGTTATAGAAGTTAAGTAAATAAACTAATAATATATAGGTTAATACTAAAGAGCATTGTTTTAAAAATCGAACCAAACCGGTCAATTTGACCAGGTTCAATCGGAAGGACTTTGAACTGTTTGGTTCGCTCAAAGATCCAAAAATGGTAAAAAACCAATTGACAGACCGGTTTTGAGCAGTTCAACCCTTGAACCGGAAATCGGACCAGACCAGTTGAACCGGTTTACTTACCTTTTTAATATTTTAATAGTTTTTTGTATTTAAAATTTTATTTTTTGTATATAAAAATCTTATTATGTATTTTTTAATTAGAAAAAACTCGGTGGTTGAACCCGATTGATCCGGTTGAACCAGAGTCTGAAGCTCCACCGGTTCCTTAACTAATTTTTTTTACTAATTATGAAATACAAAAATATTATGTAAATTATACTGTGCATAAATTTCTTAGAATTTTAACTTGGTAGCAGAGATTATAGTCCATTAGAGTTGAACGGATAATATGTGCATTGATTTATATCATAAATCTGTAAATAACATCAAATAAAAACGGAAGAACACGGACCTGATTGACTACCTAGCCCTGGAACACCCCGAGTAATGAGGGATGTTGTGAAACCTTTTCATTTTTACCCTTTTAAACCTCATCACATAAGGAGGTCACTGTAGGTCAATTAGGCCCATACACCTCGTGAAAATTTATGTTATTTTTGTTTACATTCATTCAAATAAATCATCTGCGGGTTAATCCCATTCATAATACAATCTTCCAAAAACTGATTCTTAGAAAAAAGGGAACGTTGCTATCCCAAAAGTCTGATAATGCGTTCTCCCGAACTTGCTTTCCCCGAGGCCCCTTTGCCTAGTCCAACTTGATTGCTTCCTAGTATACATGGTGGAGTTGATAAGAGGGTGCTCGAGAAGCAGGTCCCACGAGAATCTATCAACAAATTCAAACGATAGCGTGGCATGTTGCATTGGCTGGGTTACTTAATAAGAGCCAAAAAAATTACATGCAAAGAGAAATCTATTAGTAAAAGTTAAATACGTCTTTTAAAGCAATGCCCATTTATTAATATCAGATATATCAACGAAGGTATGGTGCTTATGATGATTTGATTAAACAATACCTTGTGTAATATAGGACATGAAAATTTACGCTCAAAGCTTGTGTACAAATAAACAATATATTAAACATAATAAGATTATATTAGCTTTTTCGAGTAATACTAGACGCACATGTTAATCTAAGTCCTTAAACATAATTTTTTATTATAAAATTCTATTTTCTAAAGGATAAACCCTAGGCATCAATGGTTTAGATTAACAGGTGTGTGAGATAGGTGCGGGTTAAGTGCAATTAGCATTATTCTTTTCCTAAATCAGTTTATTAGTTCAACCTTATACGCCTCACTGGTATTTTTTTTCTAAAGTATGTATCAAGGTAAGTACATACGGATCGGATAAAGACGTACTCCACCACGTGTTTGGTTGAGCATTTCTTAGAATATGATCTTGAAAGAGTCCGCAATTTCCCATTCCTAGAGCTAATAAAAGAGATGCAAAACCATTATGGGATTCCCACTCTAGAAAGAGGCGCAGGTCCACGAGTAACTTCCACTATTCGTGGGCCTCGTTGTAGTGGGATGTGACAGATTGTCATTTTAGACAACGTAATAAATTCGTGGTTTTAAATAACTGCATGTTTCGTTTTCACGTGGTCGGGTACCTTTGCTTACACACTTATCTACAAGCCTGAGCTGGTTGACACTATGGTTCGTGTTTTTATGCACCCGCGAGTTGCGACGGTCCTCCTTTTCGGACAAGAAAAGAAAGATAAGGGAAACATTTTAAAATCTGTTAAAATTAATCTAACGGGATTTGTCTAATATAATCTAATTCCTCTCGTGGAGCCCACTAGGGATTCTCCAATCTCTTTTTCTAGGCATTGTCGTTGCCACAAATCGTACCACGTTACCCCAATAAACCGACAGAGATTAAAAATTGATTAATCACAGCCACAGCCAGGCAGGCACCACTATTTTATTTTTTTATATTTTAATTTTGATTATCCCCAATCCCCTTTGACTCGTTTCTGCTCACTCGAGTCACGTCAGACTCCATCGAAACCTATTTTACGTAATAAAATAGTGTCGACTGGACTCAAACCAACCAGGAAGACAACCCGCCGTGACTCGTCCACTCAGACTCGTTATAAATTTTTCTTTATGATCATTCGGTGGGATTTTCATGTCAACATCACCACGCTCCCTTTGTTAATTATTGAAGCCATCTAATCATAAACACGTGGGCGCATGGGCGGGCTGTCTGGCCCCACACGACTTTATAAGAGACTCCATTGCTTCGTCCTCACTCGGCCGCCGAGTCCCACTTGGACGATACCTTATCCTAATATCATGAACGGATTAAATCTTTCCACTCGATAATTTAAGACTTAAAAGACCATTATTAGTTTATAATTATGGTACCATTATATGATTTTAATTGGGTATAAAAACCATAGGAATTAGAGAGCATGTGTCTTGGATTGGGAGACGAGGAGAGAGGACCACGCGGGAGGAGATCCCACTAAAAAAAGCCGCGTCGTCGGGCGACAAGTGGCGACAAGTGGACGTATCATGAACATGCCATCTCCCCAATAATTTATCAATGACTCGGTCCACGTTACACCCAACTAGGTGGATGACACAATATCGTTACATTTACTTTATATATATAACATATTAACGTAGCGTTACGCTGTTACATAAACCTTTCAAGAGTTTGTATCGTTTTCACGACTCGTCAGTAGAGTGGATGTGTACCGGTTTACGAGCGGTCCTGTAATTCGGCCCGACCGAGTCGGGGTTGATCTCGTGCCGGGTCGAAGGCGGCTCACCGGAATACAGAAAAGGGCGAGTCTGCGGTTATATTTTGTACCGGAAAACGGCCGTAACGGTTTTCCAGCGGACAAGAGCCGAGCCGGTGTGTAATAATGGGAACATGTGACCCAGGCATGGCGTCCGACCCGAGAAACCGGATAGAGAGGCGTGTGGGTCCCGTCCACTAGGATTCGTTTGGCGAATCGGCGTCCCGACATGTTGTCCTGTTCGAATCCGAAATACGTTCCGCATTCCGCGCGGGGGGTCCCACTACACATCTATATAAGAAGGTATTAAAAATAGCGAGGCGCAGGCTTCGGGGGGACGTGGTAACGCCTTGTGTTCGTGTATGTGACCTTGTTCTCTTCCAGGATCTCTCCCCCACAAGCGGAGGCGGGCGAAGAAACCTTCTCCCACCTCTGCTGGCCTCCCGTTTCAGTCTCTTCCAGATTCGCTTCGCGTACCTGTTTTTTTTTTTTTTTTTTTTCTTTCTCTTCTAATTTTGATATCTCACCGTCCGATTTCCTCGGATTTTCCAATCACCATCTCTTCTGTACCCGTTTCTCTGTTCTTCTCTCTCAACTCTTTCCCTCTCTCTCTCCCTTACATGCCTTAGGCCGGTCTCGATCGAGTTAGGGGGTTCCAGGAGCTCAGCATCGACCTCTCCGTCGCTACTCCTGCCCTAATTTCGCTCGATACCAGAGGTTCTTTTCATTCGTTCGCCTTCCGCATTGTTTCTTTCACTGCTCTGCCCCAGAGGATATTCTCTGTTTTTTCTGCTTCTCCTCCTACAATATTTTTTTTTCTTCTTATCTGAAACTTCTGATTTGGAGTGGAAGTTTTTTTATTCGTCGCGCTACCCGCCGTCGCCATTTCCGTAGAATTTGAGCTCGTTTCAACTGAGATTTTTGTCGTCGTTTTCAATAATGACGACATCTTTGTAGCATAATTCTGGGGGACATCGGGAGTTCACTTCCCGATCTCGAAGATTCAAAACAAACAGAAAGGAACGATATGCAGGAAATCGCGGCGCAGTTGAAGCGGGGAATCTCCCGACAGTTCTCCACGGGATCTTTGAGGAAGAGCGGAAAATTTAGTTTCGCGAGGCAGTCCTCCCTCGATCCTCGCCGCAACACATTCCGCTTCAGCTTTGGCCGTCAGTCCTCCCTCGATCCCAACCGCCGGACCCCCTCACAAGATGTTCTCACCGTGCCGGAGAATCTCGACACCACGATGCAGCTCTTGTTTCTGGCTTGCCGCGGTGACGTCGACGGCGTCAAGGACTTGCTCAACGACGGCGTTGATGTAAACAGCATCGACTTGGATGGCCGCACCGCGTTGCACATCGCCGCCTGCGAGGGCCACGTCGATGTTGTCAAGCTTCTGTTGATCAGGAAAGCTAACATTGATGCTCGAGATCGGTGGGGGAGCACGGTAATTTGCCCTTTTAGCTTCTCTGAAATTACGAATTTACCTTCACTTCGTTCATAAATGCGGGCTGCATCAGCTTCGTGCATTTGTGACGGAGAAGGATGCTGCAATGCCCGCTTTGTCGTCACATATAATCCGACTTCATACCGCAACCCCGGCGGCGAGCTTGGATTTTAAGTGTATTACGAAAAATACACCCGTTTATTACATGAGCCGTCGGCGAAATCTGATGATGTGAGTATTTGAGAAGAGAAAAAAAAAACTCGATGTCATGAATTCGTCCGCGGCAGCGACCAGATGTCTTAGCGTTAAATTCTGATGGGTGGCCGAGCCCGGTATGTCTGGCTGTGCGCGACGGTTGACTTTGAATGAATTGACAAGACCTGTGCCCCCTCTCAAGTCTGTAAATGACCGAGACACTGAGATGCCCTGGTTGAGGGAAGGATCTTCTCTTTAAGCATATTAATTAGTATCCCTGCGTTTTATCTGCTGAATGAGAACCCCTGGTCCCCGCAATCCTTCCAACGCAGGGTTTTCTCCCAACGTGGCTTGATTGCACTATGCACAATAAAAGGTCGTAGTGGAGAACATGGTGCAGAGCTTTCAAACCGTCATCACTTTTTCTCCAAAAATTATTGGGTCACTGGTATTCATAACACTCCGTCTTTCTCGGCGGTGAACCTTACCCAATTGCTCTGCGAATGTTTCTACCGAGCGTGTGCAAGTTTTACACCTTATGTCAAGGTCTGAAGTCAATAGAATCTATGTTACCGTCTTATTACCTCATTGTCTAGCAGTTCTTTTGTAGAGGAAGAAGTGATCGTCTCTGAGTTAGTGGAATTTGTACACCTTATTTCCTCTTAATTCTCTGAAACTTGAACAATGACGTAATACAATTAAAAGGTGCTAGTTGAAAATTCTGCTCGTAACTGTCACTTGTCTCGCGGCTTTTAGCCCTACTTGTGGTTTTGGCGGTATAGCCAGACATTGTTATCCTTTACTGATTTTGTACTCTGACCTTTCCTGACCGGTTAACTCATGGCAGGCAGCTGCTGATGCCAAATACTACGGACATATTGAAGTCTACGACATGTTGCGAGCCCGTGGAGCTAAAGGAGTGGTACCCTTTGTACATTTTGATAACTATTTTGTCATAGTAGGCACTGTCTTTCTCTAGGTTCTGAATCTGAGGTGCATGTGTTCAGAAAAAGAGGACTACACCTATGGCTGTTACATATCCTCGAGAAATACCAGAGTACGAACTTAATCCTAGAGAGCTCCAGTTTCGGCGAGGTGAAGGGGCCTCAAAGGCAAGCCCTTATTTCCCAGTCAGCTATGCGTTACATTGACTCGTTGGCTTTGTTTGTAGCACTTCCCAAAAGTTGCTAACAAATTACTCAAAATGAGAAAAATTGCATGATGTTTTGTTTTGATGTCTCATATTTCATGAATCACACTTATATGATCTCTTCTGCTATGTTTACTGCAATGTCAAGACATGGATTATAACCATAACAGGTAGTTTCTCTAGGGTCAGTTGTGAATCTCTAACTTTAAGTTCCTTCGATGCATGACAATATCCTTCTCTATCCATAAGAATTATCGAATACTTTTCTTGCTGTCTTAATGCTTGCTGCAAATAGCTTGATGATGGTCACTGTTCGTTTACATCTCCTTCACAGGGCTCAACTCAAGTGGCTAAGTGGAATGGGATAAGAGTTTCTGTCAAAATACTTGATAAGGACGCCCATACAGATCCTGAGAGCATGTATGAACTTTCTTCCTTCCAGTTCATTGGATTCATTGATGATTGTCTATGTCAAATCACTGAAATTATGCAAATTCTTTGTAATTTAGCCTTCCCTATGACGCAAGATAATATGACCAGAATGTAAGACTTGAATTGGCCCTGGTCAACTATTTTTGAGTCCGGTCAGGGTATAGGGAATAGAAGTGATATAGGGAGTAGAAGAGATGAGTTTGACTACCCGACCAACTTCACTCCTCAAATCTAGGTCAATTTGGCTGAATGGAAGTTTCACTTAGTGAGTTACTTGTGACCGTGCTGTGATTTACTAGTTTATGTATATTAAATAACAAATATTTTAAGTTCATTCCTCAGTATCTTTTTTCTCCTGGTACTTTGGTAAACACTTGCTGCATGTAAGCTGGCATCCAGCTTGCAACTCAGTCAAGAAGCATAGAGCAATATAGTTGATTGGTGCAGTTGGTAGCTACTTTTGGGGTTTTGATTTCTGTGATTTAACTGGGATGTCAAAAGGAAAAAAAAAAAGAATAAGAGTTCAAAAGTGTAAAATTCTAGTTCAGCACATGATCATTCAGGAAAAGTTAAAGCTTGAAATGAACTATAAACTACACTAGTCAGAAGTAACATAGAAAGTAACTATATATCTCCTCACATGAAATGTCTGAAGCCAGGTAAAATACTGAGTAATTTTAATAATTTTATCATCGTTTGATTTTATAAAATGCACACTTTAGTATGACTGAGACAAGTCTCTGACATTAATCAGCTTCAAAGGAACTATATGGAAGCATTTACTCTTCTTGAGGTTATTTGTGTCGGACTACAGATGAAGCAAATAGGTAACAGGAAGTTTTTCGGGCCTCATGTTGGTACTAGGGAGGGGGGAAGGGGGAGGAGGCGACCATGTGTTTATTTCCATTAACACCCTTATTCCAACCATGCTCTTTTACCTTTTTTTTCAATGTATATATTAGTATATTCAATTGGATTTAAGCTAATATAAAGAAGAAAAATAATTCCTAGACCTAGGCCCAAGAGCAAGCCTGTAATTTTTTATGGTGAGATTAGTGCCTTATCTTATTATATGAAGTGATCTTTTAGTATTGAAAATTTTAAAATCTTTATAAATTTTATGAGGAAGACAAATCAAGGTTTCTCATTTATGGGACTTGTGAATTATGAATCTTTTCCTTGTTGAAATGGAAAAGTTCCAAGGAACCTCATTTTCTGACGCTTGCTTGCTTCGACATTCAAGGCTGGTACTATGTTTTTTATATCCTGGAAAATTTCCAAACATGTACTGTGCATGTTTGGAAACAGAACGCTGCAGAAGTGAGCTAAATCAGTTCTTTTTACTTTTTAGAATCTTATTTTTCTGATGGTTTAACTTTAGGTTTATTGGGCTGTCGTGTTCTGTATAACGAATAAGACCTTTTTATTCTCAGCTCTATCCTCATTTCAACTACTGAATAACTGTTCATGTCTGAAGTTTCATAGCAATGACTTGTCTTTCAATCACTAATTTTCTGTAATATATGTTATGACTGTTATCTTTGGAGCAGAAACGCATTTAAACATGAGCTGACATTGTTAGAGAAGGTTCGCCATCCCAATGTTGTGCAGTTTGTTGGTGCTGTAACACAAAAAAACCCCATGATGATCGTCTCTGAGTGGCCTCCAAAAGTAAGCTTGCTTGGTGAATCTGGGATCTTGTTGTCTATATCCAAGCATTCTCTTGCAATATCTTTCCTATATATGATCAAGAGCTACATTCCAGTAGCCTTTCAGCTTCCTAGTACATTAAATAAATGAAACAAGTGATGTCTCTCGTCATGATACTTGGATCTCTTGCAAATGAAGGTCTAACATAATTCATCTTTTAAATTTTCTTAAAAATCAACCTGAAAATGCATTTTTGTTATGAATTTCAGGGTGATCTGGCTACCTACCTTCAAAAGAAAGGGCGTCTACAGCCATCAAAAGCTTTAAGATTCGCCCTTGATATTGCTAGGCACGTTCTCTTCTTTTTATCTGACATTCTTTGTGAGTAATAAATTTATCTAGGGATCTTTGATTTGGTCTTCAAACAAGTTTTTTTCTTGTCTTCTATTCAGGGGAATGAATTATCTTCATGAGTGCAAGCCAGATCCTATTATTCATTGTGATTTGAAGCCAAAGTAAGAAGACTAAATGCAAGAGAAACAATGCACATATAGGACATTTAGAAGCTAATTTTAATTTGTACTCATTGTGGTGCTGTTCTGCTCTTTACTATTTGAATTTTGGTAAGGTGCCAGAAATATTTTGCTGGATAGTGGTGGGCAGCTGAAGGTTGCTGGGTTTGGTTTGATAAAGTTGTCAAAAATTTCTCCTGACAAAGCAAAGTTGGCTCAACCAGATACTTGTATTGACCACTCAAGTAAGCAATTATTTTATTTTTCTTTCTTTGCTAATAGAAGTAATATCTGCAATTTATGTTGGTAATAAATTTTTATCATGATAGATTTGTACTTGGCACCTGAATTGTACAAAGATGAAATATTTGATAGAAGTGTTGATGCCTTCTCCTTTGGCCTCATTGTTTATGAGGTGAGTTTCCAAACCAATTCAATTTCAGGCATTTTATAAAGCGATTGTGTTTAATAGCTTCTAGATTCCTTAATCCTTTGGTTGAGTCTTTCTCAGATGTTACACCAAGTACTCATGGAAATGCATTCTTTTTTCTAAACATGGAAATGGACAGATTGAAAATAAAGACATGAACATTATGATGAAAATTTAGGTTGAGAGGATAGTGAGTGCAAAAATGTTTTAGCTATAATATGTTTCAAGAAAAATCCGCGTTGTTTAAAAGTTATTATATCGTTTGTCTGAGACTCTGAACTGTATTTAGCAACAAATATTCTGGAACCTAAAAGTTTGAAGCCCATTGAAATCGTTATCTGCGAAGTGACTTCTGAACCCTGTGAACATGAATTCCGCTGTATATTTTTTCTTCACAATGCATCTTAGATATTTTTCTATTGGCATAATTATGGTCTTGAAACTCCAAATTATGCATTTACCATTGGTGTTAGCTCATTATTATTTCTTTATGACCTACGTAAATTTAAAAGCTTGTGCCTAACGATTATTTAAAAAACACTTCTGATCAATCACAGTGGGTTGTCATTACATATTTGACCTCACAAAACACTACCTGTACGGTTAGCCTCTCCAGTACAACTGGGCAAATTGTTTTCTTTTTTATGGTGTTTGTGCTAAGAATATGTATGTTTCCTATGTAATGCAAGGATGTGGTACAAAACTTGATTGCATGCCAGTCCATACTAGAAAATTGTCTTGATTAATTTGCAAATAAGCTGCAAAAGTCAGTGTCAGTGCCAGAAGGGCGTGAAGTTCTTCTCTGTTTTACCTTCCAGTGTGTAGACCGGCATGCTTGAAAGTAGTTTGTTAAGCTCCCCAATTTTAGTAAATTGAGTCAATCACCTTGTGCTTGTTAATTCATGATATATAGATTAATGCTATTCCAAACCCAGATGCTTGAAGGACTGCCTCCTTTCCACCCGAAGCCTGCAGAAGAAGCTGCGGAGATGATGTCAGTTAAAGGACTGAGACCCCCTTTCAGGACAAAATCAAGAAGTTATCCTTCAGACGTAAAGGCGTATGTTTCTACCCTAAGTCTTACTTTTTTTTGTTCTGGTTAGGGTTACCCCTCTGTGTTTGTTTTTTGAAATTTTCAAAAAGAAAAAAGATGTTTGTTTTTTGAAAATTTAATGTGATAGATGCTAATCTTTTATTTGCAGATTCCTGCATCTATGATAGTTGTACGTGGTCATAGATGTGTTAATAAATCATTTTAAAAATTTTTTTGGTGCAGCTCTCTCTGTCTAAATCTTTTAACTTGTTCTGTCGAACAGATCTGTTCAAAGATATAACAAGTGTCTAGAACTGCCTTCAAGCTATTCCAAAGAACCTTTCTTGTTTATATAGTATTTTCTTGTTGGCTCTTCAATAAGTTGGATATAGATTATGAGCTCTTTGACTAACTTTAAAATTCCATAGAATGCTTTCTAATTCTTATTTTGGTTTATTGTGCTCTTTGTACCATCTCAAACCTTTGTCGAACCTTAATAGAGTATTGCCATGCTACTTATTGCAGATTAATTGAAGAATGTTGGGATCCGGAGCCTGTTGTTAGACCAACATTTACTGAAATTATTGTGCGCCTGGACAGAATTGTTGCAAACTGTGCGAAGCACGGATGGTGGAAAGACACCTTTAAACTTCCATGGTATGTGGTTAACTTTCAGTAGCTAAATTATGAACTCCTATCCAAAGTGCAAGACCTGCATCAAAGACCATGGCTACCTGGCATTCATTACAGTGTTGCCAGGTATGTAGGAGAAGAATCTTGGAGATATCAAAGATTCTTCTCCTACATACTTGAGCTATTCGAATTAAATTTTAGCTTTTATAAGACCCTTTATGACCTTTTTTGGAAAACTTTGAGCTGTCTTCTTCTAGGCCGCTTTCAATCATAACTTTTATGAGCACTCCCGCAACTAACAAAATGGTTAAAACTTTGATCTAGTCCTAGTTCTTTGAGGATTGCACTGTCAGTATCGATAGTAGAGGTTACCAAATCGTTTCAGGTGATAGTAATGATGCTACTGTTCTGCAGGAAATAAGAGTTCAGATGATATACATCACATCGTGGACGTCAGAGGAGAGAGACAACTGGGTAAAGTGCAAAGGAAACGGAGAAAGGGCGGGAGGAAATAGTGGAACGGCTCTTAGTGAAAATACAGGTTTTGGAGAGATTGTTGTTACCACGTCAAATAAAAGGCTCTGGGACAAGAACTGTGTACATGAAAAAAGCTTCTTATTCCAGGAACTGGAACGTTTCTTATGAGTGAGAAGTACTCTGCAAATTGTCCCATGAGATTTTAATTTTGTCATATTTTTTGGCCCTCTTTGGTACTGTTTTGTCAAATATCACATTTTGAGTAACACATACTTCCTTCCATTGCGATCCAACATGTTTTGTATGCGTTTCTCTAACACTTTTTCAGGACGCTCGACTGATTTGAAGCTCCCGGTCGATAAACCTATTGCAATTTGTAAGGTCGAATATGAAACTGGGTTAAGCTGAAATGTAAATACTGAAGATCAGATTAGTTTTAATAAGTTTCGTCTGTGAGTAAGAAAACAATTTCCTTGCCTCCTTGGTCTTCAAAGAGGTATATATATCATCCCTTCTCATTCTTGACGTCTGGTCCAATAAAAATCGTATAATTTTTTATTCCGTGGAGATTCCTTCTGGGGCCGCACATTAGATCTAGAATAATTTGTATAACTGATCAGGGCCGACTCCTGCCATTCTCGGATCAGGTTTATCCCGATGATATTTCCAAATACAATAGGTTAATAATTTCTGGATATTTTGTAACTTTAATAATTTTATCCATTTAATTTTTGTTGTTCTTCGCTGAGTGCACAAGTAGCCTTCCCTTTTAGGGTGAATCTTTGTATAAAGTATACACGCAGACAAACTAATCCTTTTTTTTCAGGAGCCCTGGAGCTAAGAGGAACGACATCAATGTCACGCATGGGCTTACATGACAACTATATTTTACTTTAGCGTGGTGTCTTCGTAGTCCACGTAAGAGATAAAATCAGATCTATCTATTCTATGGGTAAGTCTGAACCCTAAACCTTATCTCAACAATTAGGCTGCTACGAGGACAACTATATGTAAAGCCTCACACCGTATCATTTTCAACTTATAATTGTATCTCAATCTTGTTTCCCACA
This sequence comes from Aristolochia contorta, assembly GCA_022405105.1. Classification (NCBI taxonomy): domain Eukaryota; kingdom Viridiplantae; phylum Streptophyta; class Magnoliopsida; order Piperales; family Aristolochiaceae; genus Aristolochia; species Aristolochia contorta. The sequence continues at coordinate 8,019,038 of CM039667.1, read as the reverse complement.
TATTAGAGTTGCAACCAATCCAGCCCAATTGCACAACCATATCAAATTTCATAGAGCTGTGATAATAGTACTGTTAAATTTTACTGTAAGTGTTTACAGCGTCACGTGGCGTCCTCATTGGTAGTCCATATAAGAGATAAAATAGTAACTATCTTCCTATTCTATAGGTAAACCTAAACCCTAGACCTTATTTGAACTGCCAACTAGGCGCAAGACAACCATGTCAAGATGTAAAAACTCACAATAAAAACTCACACAACTGAAATTATTTTTTAAGTTCATATTATACTCTTTTATACAAAGCCTTTACTTTTGTGCACCACACTCACGTCTTAACAATAAGGGTTTAGACTCGGAAACATTTATGGGCTTGCATAGAAACCAGTGTTTGGCTGTCCTCTTGTTAGTCTAGTTGGCAGTCCAAAAAAGGTTGAAAGTTACAGGTTTGCCATTGAATAAGAAGATAAATGTGGACTCCACGTCAAGATGTAAATACTTAGTAATATTTGGCAGTACTTGTAAATACATGTCAATTAATATTATTGTTATCAATAAAATTTTAAGAGCTTGAACTTAATCAATTAAGAACCCAATATGTTTATTCGATTGTTAATGAATGGGCGGCCTATAAGTGGGTGAAGCAGACTTTCTTTTCTAATCCTTGGTAAAGTAGAGTCATTGATCTAAGTTTTTAAAAATATTAAAAAATATTTTTTATTTTTTAAAATTCTATATTCTAAAGAATAAATCCTATGCATCAATAGTTTAGATTAACATCTACATGGGATGGGTACTACGGTGTAGCTAGCATTTTACTTACTAAATATACTTATATACCCCTGAAATGAACTACCCAAAGTAAAGAGTGACCAGGGGTCAAAAGGTGAAAATAGCTCCTATGTTATCCGGGGAAATGTATGAACAAGAGGTGGTCCTCGCTGGACCAGGCTCGTGCTTCTCTTAAAGTAAAAGTCAAGACAAAAGGTTATTATAATGCACTCAAATCCACCATATTTTACCCAGTAGAGTATGCAAGAACGAAGGAGCTGGTCACGTTTGCTCCGTGAAGGATAGGGGTGTTCAGAATGTTGTTAACTTGTTATCGATTTGTGAGGGAAAACAACGAAGAAAAATGACTGAAGTCCGAAGCACGGTTAAAAGTCATTAAGAGAAAGGAAGATTGCCAAAATAATTTAGATCGATACGGTCATGTTGTAAATACGCTTACACAGGAAATGAAAAAGAAAAGAAAAAGATAAGATAGATCAACTGAAACAGAACAATAGCGTCTCGGTGGAACCTATTTGGCTATTTTAATGAACTGACAAAACCGTGCCAGACTCTCAATGCGTACTGATAAATTTGTGTTTGGGCGAACTGCAATTTAATCCTCCGAAAAATGCTCAGAATAGTACGCGAGTGACAAATTTCAGAGCAGAATGAGAAGAAAAGGTCTGATTTACCCAACCATGACGACTGAAGAGGTGACAAGGATCAATAGGGTTTGGAATAAACGGAAAGGATATCAGGGAGACACCGTTGACAGTCTGGCCATAGGACCAAGATAACCATACAAAATAGGACAGACCCGTATTGCTTCCTATTTCAAAGACGGTCTGCGGCTTTCCCAGGGAATCGGTTCCATATTCCAGGCAAGCGGTAATAAAATCTCTCTAAATTCACTACAAGATATCTATTCTGGGAATCTCGCACATTGCATCATCAGGGATGTCCAGGTTTACATAAAGATTTGTGGTTACAGTGAAAACAACTTGTAATTAATGATACTAATAAATGACAGAAGTGCATGCATTTAAATGAGATTTATTCCTGAAATTATGTGTTAAACTCGATAACTTCACTAATTAAAATCAAATTAAATGAGTCACATTTGAGTTGGAACCTGTCCTTCCCCTCCCACTCCACCCCGTCTAGGGCCAAGACCTAATTCAGAATGAGATGTGGCGGTTGCGGATGTCCGCGCGCGAAGGTTTGTTTTTTTTTTTTTTCTTTTTGATCTGAAATCCGCTAAGGTTTGTTTTTTTTTTTTCTTTTGATCTGAAGTCCGCGAAGGTTTGAAGAAGACGTCTATCAGTCTATGTCATCGAGGCTTTGATGGTTTCCGTGACCAATGGGGCCTCCCATCGGTAGAGTACTCACAGTCGACGTCGGTGCTCCCGGACGTGAATGCACATCAACTTCAATATGTACGTTGTTTCCATTTTTTTATTGTATTTTAGTCGGAAAAAAGAATGCGCCACATTAACAGCTATCAGTACTTCCTAACCCTGAATGTATTCAATACCATTACCATGCCTTCTTTAAGTATGGAATGGGTTGTGCTTCACTACCTGTAGGTGGAACCAGTGCTTTCCATTCCCGGTACGGGGGCGGCAGGGGGGGGGGGACGGTCGGACGGACGGACGGAGAGGTTTCATTTATTGCTCATTTACTGCTCTCTCCACTTCCACCCGGCTTCCTTTAAAGCCACTCAGAGCGGAGACCTATGGCATTAACATTCATTGCCAGGTTAAGGCTATATGTACCCTCTCTATCCGGCCCTAACTAGTCTCTCAATGCGAACAAGAAACAGAAACAAAATCTTGCCAGCTGGTATAAAATCTGCTTTTTGTTAATGGTTCCTTCCCCCTCTCTCCCTCTCCTTGCTTTCTAGGGCTACAAAAAAATAAAAGCCTCTTTCCGTGAAACTACATCTATGTATATATATATGAACCGAGAACAGCAGAGAGCACATGACAATGGATCGTTTGAAAGGAAGGAAGGAAAAAGGCGAATAAGATGCGCCAGAAACAGTACTAGTAGTAGGTCAGAGAGTCACAACCTGATCTGTTGCCGGAAAGGGAGCGATGTCGTGGGCTTTTCCGACGCCTCGGCTTTCTCACACGAGGGGCACAAAGTCAGGGTCGTCGCCGGGACTTGCATGTAGAAATGCGGGGACCTCTTCAGCGTCCGCAGCTCCAACACCTCCCTCTGCAGCCTCCTGTTTTCCTCCGTCAAATTCTCGCAGCATCTTTTCAGAAACTCGCAGTCCACCTCCGTCTGCTTCAACTTGGTCCTGTGATCAATTGCCATAATATTCCACGTACGTACGAGTCATCAATTAAATAATTACCCAAAAAATATACCGCGAAATCTAGGTAACCAAAGCATAGAAATCGAAAGCAAAATATATAGGTCACACCGGTCTCTCTCACCTTGCTCTTCTATTCTGGAACCAGACTTCCACCTGTCGGGGACGAAGATTCAGTTGTTTCGCTAATGCAGTCTTTTGCTTCTGTACCAGAGGCAAAGTAACAACATAAGAAACTATAAATTTATAATCGGAAACAAATCGCGGCCGCAACAAACACAAACCGAAGAACTAATCAACCAGTAATCCGAGCTAGCTAGCTACTTGGATATAATTATCGTTTACAGATGGTTTCCGATCCAGAAAGCTGCCAAGCTGCCACGGGCGTGCGTGCATGGAAGCCAAAAGAAAAAAAAAAAGGAGTCGAAAAGATTCTATGGTCAAATCTGAACCCGAAAGTGAACTTCGAAAGGACATGGAACTTCATTGCGCATCTCGCTTCATCCATTCAGGGTGGTCCTTCAGAACGAACACACAATCAAAAAAGAAAAGAAAATAGAAAGGTAGACCCCACTCGACTATTGCTGTGGCCTGTAGGCCGTCCATTCGTGCCCCCAGAAGGCGCCAGAGGGGTATGATCGGGGGGGACTCCCTCATGCCGACCACATGAGTTGCTGGGCACAAGGATGGCATGCCTGTGGTTCCCATTTTCTCACCCACGTGTCCCCTAGATAATAGATTCTCTACCCCGCGGGCCACCACATAGAGTAATCGTATCTGACAGCCCAACGAACTCCGTATCGACTTTTCTCTTACAATGCAAATCCTCTCAGCCTCTTCTTTTTTTCCTCAAAGAGGGTAAAACGGAGCTACTCTACGCCACGTGTACGGTCGAGATGACTAGATCGGACCCCGTCCCGGTCATGTGAACTCCCACTGACCATTCTAATCGGTGGTCTCCCTTCTTCCCACTCCCCCGGGTCCCACCGCGCCAACCGCAAACCTCGCCTTCTACTACGTGGGCTCCACGGATTTTGTCCTTTTTTTTTCTTTTTCACCGAGCAAATGATGCTTACCGGATTGAGGGTGGTGTGCTCTTTGAAGCTCTCTTCGAGAATGGCGGATTGTTCTCTAGTGAGCCGAAGCTTCTTCCTCGTGGTCTCGCCTTCTTCCTCGTCACTCCCCGCTTTTCCAGCCGAGTACGCCTCCGTTCTCTCTCTCTCCTCCCTCTCCGAACTCCGCCTTTTTGCTCTCGACGACGATTCATGATCTTCGGCTGCAATATCTCTCATGGAAGGCACGCACGCCGCTGCATTCGCTGCAGTATTTCGAACACGATGACCAGCGCTAATTAGGAAATTCCATCTCCGAACAGTCAGATTTATGAAGCTATCAATTGAAAATTAATTACAGCGCTGTATTACAAATCCTGGAGTACTACTGCGTCACAGTGACGGACATAATTAAAAGAGATCGATCTCGGCTAAAAAGGAAGTAGCTAGACCTATACATCGAATAAATGATCGATATTGGTGTTCATTTGAGATTGAAACAACAAGTGCTGTAAGAATTAAAAAATAGATCACTCGATAACTTACCAGCGACTGGAGAAGCATCCTTTCTGCATGAGAGTGAGAATTGCCCGGAGGAAGTTGATCCTAAGCTCAAGCTCAGTGACAAGCCTTCTTCGTCCATCGCTGATCTGATCAGGCGACAGATTTCAATTCACAGAAAGTACTGGCGAGCTTTAAAGATCTGAATCTGCTCGGAAAACTTTGGATCGGGCACAATCTGAGTGAAGTATCTCAAATGTAGCGAGAAATGTCGAAAATTTTCCAGAATATATATAGTTCTAGCAAAAAAGTGAGGAATTTTTCGTTTTTGATCACAAGGGAAAAGAAAATCCACAGAACTCGATCTCTAGTACTGCGCCTGATTGCGATCCAGCAAAAAGTAGTTTCTGGCTGGATGAAATATTCCTCGGAGAACTCTCAACGAAAAGGCCAGAAATCCAGACCGTTTGATTCTGAAGCGTACGTGTTTAGTATGATGTTTACGATCGCGAGACAGAGAAAATGGTCTTCCAGATTCACTAGCCGTCGAGGAGGAAAACCGATCGAGTGCCGAGGAACAATAAACAGGAATGAGAGCCCACCGTCTTCACATGAAAAGGACGCTTCGGCTTCTCGTATAAATAGAGATTTATAGAGGGAGAGAGAGTAAAGAGAAGGATGATGAGGACGAACTAAAAAAGGGCAGCGATAAAGAGAATGAAGGAAGAGGAAATAAAAAAAAGAAAAAAGGTAAAACCCTAACCCCTGGTTTGGGGCGGGGGGGACCATGGTTAGTTTAGATAGGTCAAGGTAAATGATTGAGGAGTTGTAGAGCTGACATACGCGCCCGTACGGCCCCTCCCCCCCCCCCGCTTCGATGATTGAATCCGGCACCACACGTGCACATCACGTGAGGACTCCACGTCATGGCGAAAAACCCGCTCCGTCGCGCGTGCGCGTCTCGTGCACGGTCGGGTTTGGAGGGCACACGGGAGGGTCCGGGTGCGGGGCCTTCACCAACGCCTCGCCTCCACGTCGGACGCGGGACCCGCGCGAGACTTCACAGGTCGAGCTGCACGAGCGTGCGAAGACAGGTGGGCCCGTTAAATAATTGGACACTACACCTCCCATCATTTCGTGAGTGTACCGGTCTGGTCTTTGGATGAGTGGGGATGTTTATCTGTGTGTTCCTCCCATGATTCTCCCCTCTTCCATTTCCACAAAACACCCCTCCCTTCTCACACTATTGTCGCTGCCGGCCCTTCGTGTCCCGAAATAACGCAATAGTCCTCCATCTAATTGCAAAATGACGCGCACGTCCCGTCCCTCTTCAATTCGGCCGACAGTAACGGCTTTATCCCCGATATCGCGTCCTGGAATGCAACAAGAAACCTGCAAAAGTTTGGAGGCACTCGGTTCCCGTCAAGCCGGACCAGTCTGCTTCCTCTAGGAATGGACCGGAGGACTTTTTGATGTGGTCTATGGGGACTCAGCTCATCATGTTCGTATTATTGACACCGGACCAGTGAGAGAAAGAGAGAGAGATCGAATGTGGCAGTCAGTTAAGCGATTTTATTAGTAATAAACACAGACATTTATGTTGTATTAAGAAATTCATGCAAAATCCAAACGGGTAGTTCAATATTTTCTTCCATCCCGATTCGCGATTGCATGGAGATCATCTCCCCCGTCGGAAGGTCCAATTTCCGGTACCAATCTTTGAGTTCTGAGTCCTTTGACTCGGTCAAGCCAATGATAAATCCATCAATCTTGAAAAAGAGGAAGAAAGCCCTCTTCTTTCTTTTTCCCCACGTCGCCACTTTCGTTCTCCAAAAAAAAACCGGAAAAAGAGAGGGTCAAATAGTGGTCAAAACCAAAAACATCGGAATCCGTAATTATGAAAGCGGACCCACATGCATTTGGGTTAATTATAAGCGCGCAGTGTTGTGTCCCTAAACAAAGACGCACTCGGCGGTGCACCTGCACGGGTGCACCCCCCTCCCCACTTGAAGTCTGACGGAACAAAGAGGAAGGGCCCGCTTTGCGGTGGTGGGCGTGGGAGATTGGAGCACATGTGGCACCCATGTGTCGCCTGGCCGAGTTTACAACAAATTGCGCGATTTACTAATTTAATTCGGAGCTGGAGAGCACGTGCGGGTTTTGCAGATTAATGACCGTTTTAACTTCTTAGCTAGTACGATTTTTCCTTTGGGAGTTGGAGAGAGACACTTTCGAGATTCGATAAAGATCAGATTTGCTTGACGATACTGTTTTAGGATTTCTTTTAATCGCGATTACCCATGTTGTAACGACGTTGTTGTACACCTCCCACTCGTGTATAATCGGGATTAAAGAAAGAAATATTAGATTACCTCATCAACACAACTCCGTTAAGAGTTCATCTTTGACCGAGTTGTGTCGGGTCGGGGGTCGGGTCGGGTCAACCCAACCCCAGACCTCCTCGAAGAGAGGAGTCAAATTAGACCCGGACCTACTACCAAACTCTTCTCACTAAACCAAACTAGTACCACACTTCATTGATTAGTTTGATAAGTAGAATTATTAAACAAATAACAAACCTCAACCACGTGCATTAAGATGGTAAGATTGTTCGTGATGTTTTGGGCACTGAACCCTTTCATAGTCATCATCATCATCAAAAAACAAAAAACAAATGCCTATTGGGTAATACTTTATTAGCGAAGACAGGTAAACTAGAAGGGACATATTAGTCATTGTTTAGTAGTTAACTGTATAGTACACCGGGGGAAATAGATTAAAAAAAAAAGGAACATAAAAAATGAAATTATTTTCTCCATACTTTGATTTGATTCCCCCAAAAAACAAACACTTGTTGGTGTCCCCACAATGATTAGGTCCCCGGTGCACGAGTGGCCCACTAGATTAACCTTGGCTGCACGTGCTCACGTGCGTCTCCCTCACTTCCATGTGAGAAGGGAAACTCCCAACACCCGACAGCTTCTGAAATCTCTGAAGTCTCTTTCCCCTGGTTCAGGTTTTCACTTCCGGATTAACAATAAAAACAAAATATTTATAATGTAAATAAAAATTACTTTACCTGAATTAAATTAATATAAACAAAAGTTAGGATTTGAAATTAATAACTTAAAAGAAAAAAAAATCGTTAAAACCGTCACTGTGTAAACCCATTGAAGAGGAAGCTGAAGAAGCAAGGTAATTTTGAGAGATTTGATGCTCTTACATTCTGCGAACGTGGGTACAGTCGAAAATGGGTTAAGCTTTGAAGGGTAGGAAAATCCATGTGATCATGTGCTTGTGTTTTCTTTTCGGTTCAACCCGAAAGGCCACAATGCAGTGTCAAGAGTACTTTTTCTTCCTCTTTCGCCCCCGTCTCGGAATTTGATCCTCCGTCCTCACGCTACCCCCCACTGATCGGCTAATTTAATCTTCCTGCTTGCTTCGGATTGCGGTGCACATTCTGCAGTATATCGTCGTTCCGATCGATCGTCGCTGGGGTCTCTGAAGCTTCTTCTTCGCTTTATTTATGGGAGAGAAGCAGGGGATCGACAGGAGAAACTGCTCGGTGGAACGACTCTGCGCAGACGTTTCTGGGTGAGAATTAGTATCAAATTAGTATCATCATGCACTTGATCTGTTCGGTGCAATGTCGGAATACGAGGATCATTCAAACGGATTCAGTTCAATGATTTTTTAGTACAAAAATGATAGAAAATTGTTTGGATTTGATGATCACAAATTGTACAGATGAAGCTGCCGGGGCGATTACAATCACCCCCAAAACATAAAAAGTACAAAACGCCGAAGCGGATCATATATGTATAAACAGTATAAAAAACTCCCAGATTAGAAAGGCTAAAACAATATCTGCAAAAATTTCGAAAGAGAAAGCGTAGTAGTCATTCCGATTCACGACGTTGTCTCTGAATCTCTCCAGAGACATCTTGAACTCCTCGAGCTCCCGCAAACCGCGACCTCCGATGTCGGCAATGGCGGCTCGTCTCCTGCGTCGCGGGACCCAATTGCTCCGTCGCGCTCCGTTGGCTGCGGAGGTATCGTCCGACGACGGAGTCGACGGAAGGGTCGCCGAAATGGAAGACTTTTCCGGCGGGCGAAAAGACGATTATGGCGATTTGGGCGTCGCACAGACGGCAGAGCTCGTCGACCTTCTTGAAGAGGCCGCGGCGGCGTTTGGATAAGCAGACGCGGCGGGCCGCCCGGTTCACTACCTTCTTTATCTCCATCTTCCGACATCCCATGGTTTTCCTCTCCATCTCTAAGAGCAGAAAAGCAAATTCTCAAGAAGCGTCACAGTGACGCAAAGAAGAGAAGCAGAGCAGCAAGAGCAGCAGCAAGAGCAGCAGAAAGAGCTAGGGGAAAGAACAGCAAAAGCAGTGAGGCATGCGCGCGCGTGGTGTTACTTAAAGAGCAAGTTTAATTTCGTTTTCAGTAACAAATCCCTTTTTCGGACTAAACGTGTGTGTCTGTAAACGCTCGGAAAAAGGATAAAAAGAAGGAAAAGTACGTAACACTAGTTTTTAACAGTTTCTAAAAATGATTTTTCGATAGAGATTTGGTTACAGGAAGCCATCGCAAGCGCTAACACGATAAAAGTAGAAAAACTGTAATCTCTGGTATTCTATTTTCTTAAATCTTTGTTCAAAGTGCCTTGAGTCTCTCAGCGAGGTGCAATCAGCTGTACATCATACAAGAAAGATTTAAGAATTTTGGGGTCGCAGTTTTTTCAAGATTACAAATGTCACAATTTAAAAGACTTGAACGAGCAAAAGAAACTGAAGCGAAAGAGAGGGATGTGTAAGAGATGGAGGCGCAATAGCGGCCACACTTGTGTGGTTTCATGGCTACACAGCCCACCACACTTGAAAGGGAGCAGCAAAGCAAACTGAAGGAAGAAGAAGAATGGATGCGTGAGCGAGAGCGACGAAAAGAATGATATACACGGTTTAATCAGACTCACAGAGCTTGGGTCACTGGTAATTTGGTGCTTATGACCGTTTTGTGACTGCTACTTAAACAAATATATATCCTAGAGCACGTTTCGACTCCTACCCGTATGAAGTTCTACAGAAGTAGTTACTCTATTTGGCTCCCTTTACGGGTTACACAGCTGCACAGTAGTTGGGGTGGTTTGGTTTCATCAGTGGTCCATAGTAAAGCAGGTCTGTGACATCGTTGTTATCAGGCATTAGCACCTGATCCTTACACAGCAGTTCCATTTACAGCAGTTCCATTTACAGCAGTTTCATTCTATACCTCCACTCTCGGAATGCCAATGCCGACGCCCCGACAGCAGAGCCCACCGCACGAACTTTTTCTCAAACCATTTTGGGGCCAATTCTTTTTCCCATCATTTGCCGGTATCCAATCACCTTCTGCCAAGTGTCAATGGCAGTATGGAACAAAGATGGCGTTGGTTATTCACCTATTCTTCCGAAATTCTGCTGTCTTCAATGCTAGTGCCTTCTTGAAGGCAGAGGAGGGATCACTTGGTGCTTCTCAGTTTTTGCGGACTCGGGTTTTTAATCTAAACGCTTTGTTAATTTTTAAACACTTAGTCTCATGATTGGCTAACGTCATCTTTCTGTTTTATCCTTCTCTCTTCTCTCACATCTGACATTTGGCTGGTAGTTCCAGCGTTTCTGGAGAGTAGTTGGTTGAGAGGGGGTTGGGCGTGGTTAATCTTAGGCGAAATTGAGTTGGCTTCTACTTCTGGTGCACCTCTGCTCCGTCATTTGCCATTGCGCTGTGATACCCTTTTTATATCTCTAGTCGGTTTGAGAAGTAAGATACCTTTTTGAGATTGGGGTGAAATTCTGAGAAGAACATCAAGGTGAGGTTTGTTCAAGGCAGCTCTGGGTGTGATTTCTTGTTTGTCTCCTGACGATTATTTCGACCATGAGCCAATATGCTCGGTCAGGTGCTTGTCTTTGCTGTCCGTGGAATGCCTTTCATTTTCTTTTTCTGTAATACAGTCTCTTATTGGGAATAAGTTAATCATAGTTACATTAGATTTCTAGCGTTTGGTTGGTTGATGTCTGGATGAATCTATTTGATTTCCTCAACGAATACATAAAAATATATTATTTGTAGGGTTCAAATTTAGGAATCGAGTGGCCATTTCACTGGATTGCACAGCAAGCAGATTAATATTATCCACTAAAATCTGCTTACCTGTGCATTGTGTTCTGTGATATTAAAACTCGTCTACTACTTCGGTTTATCGCGCTGGTTTAGAGAAACCAAACTGAACAAACATTTTCAACATTTTCCACAGGTTTATCACTCTTGTAGGTTGCTTGGCTATCACACTGGTTTATCACTCTGGTTTATAGAACCAAACTGAACCAACATTTTCTACAGGTTTATCACACTTGTAGGTTGCTAGTCTATCACACTGGTTTATCACGCTGGTTTATAGAAACTAAACTGAACCAACATTTTCCCCTGGTTTATCACTCTTGTAGGTTACTTGGCTATCACACTGGTTTAATAGAAACCAAACTAACATTTCCCAGGACCAACTTCCGCAATGACTATATCTACATATGACCCAAGGAGTGCCTGTTAGAACTTAAAAAGAAAAGAAGCGCGTAAGTTCAAGGGTATTTTAAAAATTCTAAAAATTATTTATCTAGGTAATTACAAAGGCTAAATTCCCTCTCTATTTCATGTAGTTGGTTGACTTGTCTGTGTTAAATATGCAGACTAATTTGTACTTATGATCTTCTTAGTCTCTAATTGTTAACTATTGTTTTGTTTCTATCAGTGTAACTATACAGATTCCTTGAAGTATGGCCATGGCGAATCTTTGCAGTAGCAGGGAGAGTTGAAAATTTTCTTTTTTATCCGTGAAGGACTTAGCCCAAGACTGGCATTGGATTGATTTTAACTATGGCTGTAAGAGCAATTCTGAGAAGGAGGGAGATCCTGCAGGATCATTTGAATGGTCAGCATGGCTCCATTCACATTTTTTCTAGTCTTGGGAATAGAAGGCGGAATGATATATTTGGCGTACAAGTTCCAACACAAGTTACCAATACTCCTAGAAATGCTGAAGCCACCATAATGGAGGTTGCAAATATTTCAGGTGGAGAAAGGCCTTTTGTATTGTCAACTTCAGAATATCTTTGGTGCAACCCCTTTAGAACATTAACCAGAAACTGTCATTTTGGGAGGCCTGAGATTGTTGTCCTTAGAGGTTCCAGGGGGATATCTGGCTCGCAGTTGCCTGAGCATGAAAGAGATGATGGTGACAAGTCTAAGAAAGTTCAAACTCGGCCACTGAAAGAAGCTTCGCCAGAAGAATGTGATCAAGCAGTTGAAGGTCTGAGCTTGGTGAAAGTTAAAGGAAAAATGAAGCGGCTGCAACAATCACAGATGTGGATTGTGTCTATCCTGAGGAATTTGTGGTCTAGGCTTTTGAGGATTGGTCCAGCTTTGAGAACTGTTGCTTCTATGAGCAGGTTGTGTGTGTGTGTGTGCGTGCACTTTTACTTCTACTAATGGTACACTTGGTTTACTCACTTTTTCTTCTTCTTGTTGTTATTCTTTATATTTCTACATAGATTTGCTGTATTTGTTTTTATTTCTAAATGTCGGTGCTTTCACCAGGGAGGATTGGGTAAAGAAATTGCACCATTGGAAGGACGAGATAGTCTCAACAATGCAGCACTATTGGCTTGGTCTGAAACTGCTGTGGGCGAACATTAGGATAAGCTCGAGATTATTGTTGAAACTTGCCAGAGGGAAGAGCCTATCAAGGAGGGAGAGACAGCAACTCACTCTCACAACCGCTGATATCTTCAGATTATTTCCACTTGCTGTTACTATCATAGTTCCCTTTATGGATTTTTTGTTACCAGTGCTTCTGAAGGTATTCCCCAATATGTTGCCGTCTACTTTCCAAGACAAAATGAAAGAAGAGGTATGTCGCTGTTACTGCAACATGTCAGTAGTGCAATTATAAAATTGAAGGCAATTGAGATTTTTTGTTGGTTTAATGTGCTCTACACCATTTCAGCTCTTCAATACTCCCATTGAAGTTGTTCTTGAGATGTAAAGGTTTGTTCTTAATTGAGGCGGCAAAATTTGGATGTGTTCCATGTAGATAGATATGCAATCAGCAAGAAACACTTGATTTAGGTGTAGAAATCACTCTTGTTGAATTAGATCTTGACTAGTAGATACAAAGCCTTTCTTCTTTCTTTAATTCTGCAAAATGATTTCTTTTCCCAAAATTTGGATTTTGTGCTTGAAATGAAATATAAGTAGAGGATCGACCACCGACTCCATAAATAATCCTGTAAAGCCTTGGTCTCTTAGCATGTTGAGTTCAGGCAGATTAAAAAGGGTTCCCATTGAGAAGGTCAACAGTGATGCAAAAGTAGGCAATAGTCTGAAGTTTTAAGCAAGGCTACTAAATTTGTGTTCCAAACATTTCCCACCACTATAAGAAACCAATAATCTGCTAGTTTAGACAGCACTGGGGAATGCTGCCCATTCATGCAAGTGTAGCAGGTACCTGAAACTGTGGGAACTGATAAAATTTGCAGTCCCTAATAAGGCGAATAAAATGAGAATGAGCTCGAATTCATTTCTCATACCAAGAATGTTCGGTTAAAGTCTCCCTCATAAACTCAGGACGGTCCCAATTGTAGTGATCACTGAGCTCACTCCAGGAGTCGGCCTATCAATTCCACTTGCTGGTTTGTTGACATTGCAACTGGCAAGGACTTCACATTTATTGTGCTTTTTAGCTTTAACGTTAAAACATACTTTAAACTCTTCCAGAGCTTCTAGTTCATTTTTGTCCTAAGCTAAGATGATTCCTCTTGCATTTATGTCTTTCACCCACTTTTTCGCACTTGTTTGTAGGAAGCGCTGAAAAAGAGACTCAATGCAAGACTGGAGTATGCAAAGTTTTTGCAGGAGACAGCCAAGGAAATGGCCAAAGAAGTTCAAAGTGCGTATGGTGGAGAAACCAAAAAGACAGCTGAGGATCTTGAGGAGTTTCTGAACAGGGTAAAAATACTATGGACTGTTGTCTTTTCTCAAGTCATTAAGGGTTGCCTTAAAGGTTGATTGGTGTGTCATTAGGGGTTTGACACAACAAGTATTTAAAATTATGCTGTTCAAATAGGTCAGGACTGGGGCCCATGTTTCTAATGAAGAAATTTTGGGCTTCGCGAAGTTGTTCAATGACGAGCTTACTTTGGACAATTTGAGCAGGTTGCTTTTGTCTATTTTATTTTATTTCTGCTTGTGTCCTGCCCTAGTTTTATTGTCACTTTCAATATCTTTTTATCATTGTAAAATTGATTTGTTGTGTCACTAATGAACACCTTGTCTTCGCTGTAATTCTGTTGCATGCAGGCCAAGGTTAGTCAGCATGTGCAAATACATGGGAATCAATCCTTATGGATCAGATAGACACCTGCGCCATTTGCTGCGGAAAAAGCTGGCTGGGTAAGAATTTTTATGGGTGTATGTGAAGGCAGACTTCTTTTATATCCAGATAAATGGATATTCTTTTGACCTATGACATGGAATAAAGGTTTTAGTATTCACTTATATCTTTCTTTTGAATTTTGCACAAGCACGAAAATTTTAATGACCGCTTCCTTGCACCCAGACATCCACTTCAAGAAATGGTTACGGCATTTTGTAACTTCTATAACCCTCAAATTTACAGGAAGAAACTTTGACAGTAAACCTGGTTATTTTGTTGAACAATCCTTGGTTTAGAATCCTATAGTAAGTTTTCTGGTCTGCTATATCTTTGAGTGGATGAGTATATCTATAACAGGTTATTGTCTCTGTATGATTAGGGGATTTTTCTTTTCTTGAAACCGAATGGGGGCCCTTTTTTTTAAGCTAACGCAAGTAATGGGAGGGGATCTGTTTTGTTAAGTATAATCCCTTTCGTTTTAATTTTTAATAATGAGAATGGGTCATGTGCGCGCGCGCGCACGTGTGTGTGTGTGTGTGTGTGTGTGTGTGTGTGTGTGTGTGTGTGAGAGAGAGAGAGAGAGAGAGAGAGAGAGAGAGACTTGTATCCTATTAAAGAGTGTGTGGATACGAGATTCAATGGCTGGAATTATAATTAAAGTAAAATTGCTCTTGTTCCACTTAAATCCAAATGCCACTTATTGAATGTGTCAACCTTGCAAACCAATATAACTTCTAGTTCTTTTCTTGTGACTGTTTATTCATGTATGACTTGTCTTCACTAAGATGCACCTTAAACTCTCTTCTACCTCTTGAGATGGTTCTAAGAGTCACCTGACTTTTTTTGTCTTAACCCAACCCCTATGCCCCTAAGGAGACTTGAACCTCCCATTACAAACTCCCCCCATGTGACCACTAAAGTCTGCTCAAGTTCAGGTCACCTTAGACTCTTTGGCAAGGTTTGCAATATCGATACGTATCGGCCGATATTGGCCGATATGTATCCTTTTCCCTATGTATGGATACAAAAAACGGGGGGAGTTTCCTTTTACCGGAAACTAACACTCGTATCGTCACGTATCGGCAGGTTTCCCTAGTTATCGAGGAAACATGTCGATACGAATCGATACTTCTCCAAAAACATTTCGTGTTCGGGAAGTGGGGCATAGAAAAACCCCATTTGTTTTATTTTTCGGCTAAATCTCTCGTCCTCCGGTGACTAAAATACATGCAGAACGGTTGCCGGTGTTCGGGTGAGCATTCCGTGGCGGTCGCTGACCTTAAGGGCAGCCGTAATGCTGACGCTGAAACTAGGGTTTCTCTGCTGCCGGCAGCGGGAGGTTAGGGATGACCACCCGCGGTCCGGTTTTAAACTTGCGAACCAGACCAATTTGCTCCGATTCGTCTCTGCTACAATAAAAAAGGGTTTTCATATTAAAAAAAATTGGTTCAAGGCTTTATTAAAGTCTGTTTGGATGCAATTTGGACCATATAAAGATTAAAAAATTTACTATTTTATGATATATTTTCGGAATTTTAATAATTTTTCCTAATCTTCAATTAATGTAATATAGTTTATAAATATGTGGTTCAATGCATTTGGATTTTTATATAGATGCATTATTGAATAAGAAAAAAAATTAAAAAAATAATTAATAAGAGTGTGCAAGTGAGATAGTGGTATTTTAGATAGTAACGTTATTTATTTTTTCAAATATTTGTGTTAATAAGAAAATTACATTTTTCATATTAATAATTCTTTGTACTTTTCTTATTTTTAATAATTTTTTTTAAAGTATCTATATATATTATGTGTATCTTAATGTATCCATATGTATCTTAACATATCCATATATATCTACGATACGTATCCGTTTCCTTAATGCCCGATACTACAAACCTAGCTCTTTGGTATGTCTGCTTTAACAAAGCCCATTCTCTTATTAAAGAATAATGCTTGATTATAGATTACTGTTGCCTATTTCATTCTAGTTAACTTTTCTTTCTTTTGCAGGATCAAGAATGATGATAAGATGATTCATGCAGAAGGGGTGGAATCTCTTTCAGAGGCAGAGCTTCGGCAAGCTTGTAGGGACCGAGGCATGTTGGGCATACGTCCAGTGGAGGATATGCGCCAAATGGTCTATTTTAGTGAATTTTCTTTCCCCTATAGCTGTTACTCCTTTCAGCAACATGTCATTTTGTAGTATATGTTAATTAAAATGATTCCGGTTTGCATTGTATTTTAGTTCTTTCATGTCATGCTCTTTGCATTACATCATCGTCTGGCATGGTCTCATGATGATATCTGAATTCAATTTGGGAATAAAAATAGTGTTTTGCAAACACCGAGAAGGCCTCCAAGTGACCACTGAGCTATGTTCAAGTTCACCCGAGAAGGCTATTGTTACTGGTCTCATTTACCATAAAACAAAACCCGTCGAATATCTTGGTCTATGTTACTATTAAAGATAATGTGACACAGAAGAGTTCTTAGTTACTGGATATAGATAACTACTCTTTTACATTCACAACTTATCATCCACTTCTGTAAATAATAATTTTTGCTTGCAGCTCCGTGATTGGCTAGATCTATCTCTTAATCATTCTGTTCCGTCGTCGCTCTTGATACTCTCCAGGTAATTTGGGAGTCTTTTCTCTTCTAAAGAAGATGGTGTCTCCAGAATAAATAAATTTTCTGTTTGTGTCATCACCTTTGATATAAATTCTTTTGATTTAGGGCTTTTATTCTATCTGGAGTAAGACCTGAGGAAGCAGTTCAAGCTACACTGTCTTCTTTGCCGGATGAGGTTGTGGAAACCGTTGGTGTTACTGCTTTGCCTTCTGTAGACTTTGTCTCAGAGAGGAGGAGGAAACTGGAATTACTTGAAATGCAAGAGGAACTTATAAAGGTATACGATGACATGAAACTTGCTGCGAGTCCCTGTGTTCAAAGGCAAAAACTATGGGATGTCTCATTTTACTGAAATTATTAAGTAAAAAGAGGAAAAGGATGTACAAAATTTTCCCCAAAAGGGATTGAATGCATGCAAAAGTCAAAAAGAAAATTGTTGAATGCTAGTCTAGAATGCATCTAAAAATAAAAAACTCAAAGAAAAAGTAAAGAAAGTGCATTGTGTCTTTGGTTCAATGGCCACATGGAGAATCTCGTAAGCGAGATCTTGTGTTCAAATCTCATTGAGGATATTCGCTGAAGTTCTTGTGCGATGCACATTAAAAATAAAAAGTTTAGAGAGAGCAGAATTGATTGATCTCCTTAATACAGAGTGTGTAGAAAAAATAGCTTTAAGCTATCAAAATCGGGAAACATCACAAATAACCAGCTGAGGTTGGAATTTCATACTTCATTCTTATTTTCAGTAGATTCTTGCCTTATTAAAACATATAATTCTACTTTCAAAGTAGCATGTGAAGGAATTTGACTTGAAATTCGCTCGTGGAATCATTATACCATAGAAGATTTTTCTTTTCTACCACATCATAATAACTCTAATATAGTTTGTTTTGCAAGTTTATCCTACTGCAGTAATGTAGTTCACATAAAATCACTTCAGTTTTTGTGCTGTGAGTGGTTCAGGGTTGACCAGCCTAGTAGCCCTTCTTATCCAATGCCACAAACCAATCCATTGTCTTTATGTTCTTTAATTATAAAAGAGACGAGAGCATTTGTCTCTTTGTTCTCTTTCTTTAGAGTCACTCTTAGGCTCTTTACTGAAAAAAAATTTAAAAATGTAGTGCTATTTTTAAGGACGAGGAATTGATTGGATATAGAAAGAAGGATGCAAGGATATCACTCAGGGAAGCAGTTGGCATCCACAGAAATGACTTATGAGACTACCATTTGACTAATCTTCAACAAGAATATAAAAAATTATACGAATTAAAAATCAACAGGACAAAAAAAGCAAGGAAGCAATGGTTCTCCTTAAGGGATCAGCTGGGCTAAGGGCAAGTCATTGTCAGAATTTATTGAGCTATGGACGACATTTGGCAGGAAATTATTTTTGCATAGTCTCTGAACCTCATCATTCTTAAGGTTTTCTTGATGATTTTATTATATTTTTGGCTTCTAATGATTACTGTACTAATTGGATTTGTAGGATGAAGAAAGAGGGGAGGAAGCTCAATTAAAGGATGATAAAATTAGAGAGGAGAATTTGGCCGTGAAAGAGATTCCTGTGTCAATTGCAAGTGAAGCAGAGAGACTAGGAGGAGTGAACTTGTCGGAGAGACAAGAGAAACTCAGTAGCCTTAGTCGTGCTTTGGCTATTCTTGCATCAGCATCTGTATGATCCAAGTTTCCATAACAGCCTAGGTTTTAATGAACTGTTGCCATCTTCCAAAGAACTTAGACCACATCCTTTTAACTCTTTTTTTGCAGTCAGTGAGCAGGGAACGTGAAGAGTTC
Organism: Aristolochia contorta; assembly: GCA_022405105.1. Classification (NCBI taxonomy): domain Eukaryota; kingdom Viridiplantae; phylum Streptophyta; class Magnoliopsida; order Piperales; family Aristolochiaceae; genus Aristolochia; species Aristolochia contorta. Next base: position 8,000,497 of record CM039667.1, on the reverse strand, counting down.
TTGCACCTTGTTAACAAAGAGGTAAGTCCTTTGTTGGAGGCATTTTGCCTTATGCTAACAGCATCTTTCTTACGTATGAAAAAGTGCAGTTTTTTATGTCTTTTGTAGTAAACCACTTATATTTCAAAAGTTTTTCTCGTGACTATTTTTTCTTTCATGTGACTTAAACCAGATTTATTTCATATAACATTCTTCTGTGCAGATAGAATTTTATAATAACATGGTTGACAAGGAGGGCACAGATGGCGTGGTAGAGGCTAAAAAGGCGTATGAAGCTGCTCGGCAAGAGACAGATCACGTTTCTGAAGCAATGAGAGACAAAGTTTCTGAAGCACTTATAAACAAGGTATAATGTCGATGAGTACTTGACTACTAAAGCTTTATATCTCCAATGCCATAATCGTGGCTATTACACCTACACAAAGCAAGCACACAAATTGGAGAGGAAATTATTGCGTCTGCAGTAATATGTGCATATTAAGGAGCCATGCATGGGACTATAGCAAGTGTATTTTGAACAACCGTAAAATACATGACAATATATGAATTAACTTTGGTCTCACAATAACAAGTGTATGAAGAGCTAGGCAAAACTTAGCCATTGCTTGAGTATCGAAGGGGGAATCAATGCCACCCCAACCTGCTTGAAGTGGGGATGGTCGAAAAACAGGGAGGATGGAGACAGGGTTGATTCTTTTAATCCGTCCAGACCAGTATAGGTGTTATAAACATATATTTTATTAAACATAGTATTACATTTAATTATTTTAGATGAATCAAGGCGGGATTGTAGGGATGGGGCGAGTATGGATTAGAGGATGCTTCAAGTGACAGGTTCATGAGGGGGGAATGGGATTAGGTGCGGATTTGCATGATGGGATCAAGTGTGGGTTCACATGATGGGATCATGTCTCTTTCATGGAGACAGGTTTGCAGGGCTGACTCTAGGGCTGGCTGTGGGGTTGGGTGCCAATTTCAACCTGACTCGTTGCCATTCCCAGTAAATGTATCTTGTTAAATATTTTTGTTGCACTCAGGCTGTATGTTGGTGATTTAATTTGCCAGTTCTTCTATCAGAAGTTAAAGAAATATGTATTTAGTTTACATTTGTATCCAACTAGCCAGGTTGATATTGTGCTCCAAAAGCTTGAGAAGGAAATTGACGATGTGGATGCTAAGATTGGCGATCGTTGGCGACTGCTTGATAGGTACTTTCTTAAAACCCTATACATAATCGTTAAGTACTGTAGGGATAGATAGTTTGAATTATTGATCATGTAATATGAAGTATTGCTTCAAGTTTTATTATGGTTGATAAATCATATCTTAACATACAGCCTAATATATTATCAATATCTATTCTTCCTAGTAAGGGAACAGGCATTTTTGGTATTCATTTTTATTCCAGCAGTTTCACAACCACAAATTCAATGAGAGTTTACCTGCAGAGATAATGATGGTAAGGTATCGCCGGAGGAGGTAGCAGCTGCAACGATGTACCTCAAAAATGCCTTAGGTCAGGAAGTCCAAGAATTTATGAGCAATCTCTCGAAGGATCATGGTGAGAATAATTTTTTTTTTTTTGCAATCCTTCGGTTCTTTATCTTCTTGTCATTGTTTTGTGGTATAACAACTATTAAGTATTTTTATTTGATGCTCTGTTTTAACAAAAATAAGGCTATTTAATACGTACAATATAATTTGATGTTTTTCATTATATGATTTACGTATTGTTTCAAGTATAATATAGAGATCATAGTGCAATGGAAAATAAGGGCATAGCGTTTAGGCCTCAAGAGGCTACGTGAACTAGGTCTTTGTCATCCCATTTTGTCTGATATGGGTTTAATTATAATTCCTTGTACAGAGGGCAAAATTCTTGTGGAAGATATTGTCAATCTGGAGCTCAAGCAGCGGATGAGGAAGCAGTAAATTTGTTGTTTGACATCCCTGGAGAATAACAGCCCAAACACTATGAAGGCGGCCTTGGGAAGGCCTTTACCAAAAGAGTCTTCCCCTGTGATGGCGTCTTTAAAAATGTGTGGTTAGACTTACAAATTTTTAGAGAAAAATGTATTTAAACAATATAAGATAATTTTATTAAACTCTTAAAGTACTTTAATGCCATTGTTTTTATTATAAAAGTGATATTTTAATTATTATTTTGCACTTGATGAGATATGAACACAATCCATATTAAGGTTTTATTATCGGTTAGGATTAGTGAGTGCCAGACCTTACTTTTGGTTGTTTGATAGGTCTCATGAAAAGGTGTCGCTGCATTCAAAAGTCTGCTTATTAAAAGGAAGATTAACATTGAGATACGTAAGTCTGTGATGTGCCTTTTTGGAACCTAGTCTGTCGTCAAGGTTGCCGTCCCGCCGAAGGAAGTCCACAGAATCTGGCCAGAGGCGAGATACGTCCAAGACCTTGATATGCTTGTGCTCGGGTCCGCCATGAATGCGAGACAAATTCTTCTCTCTCGGCTGGCACGTTATCACAGCCATCAAGATCAAGTTCATTAGTCTAATAAATCGAGTCCTCCCATCAAGATCAAGTTCATTAGTCTAATAAATCGAGTCCGCCCATCAAGATCAAGTTCATTAGTTTAATAAATCGAGTCCGCCCATCAAGATCAAGTTCATTAGTCTAATAAATCGAGTCCGCGAGCCCACCATTTTCCACAGCCACTCTGAATTAACGTCGCAGAAATTTTTATTCATCCATTGTCATTGATCGAGGTTCACTCTTACCGTCTGAACATGACCAGATACTTTCTTGGCGACCACTTCACCCCCCTATAAATATATAAAGCCTCGGACAGTACTAGAAGAGGAGATAAGAGAGAGAAACTGAGTGAAGGAGGAGGAGGCGACGCCATGGATAGTACTAGTGGTGCTTCAGGTGGTGACAGTGGTCACATTCTGATCTTGCCATACCCGACTTCGGGCCACATAAACCCGATGGTCCAGTTCGGAAAGCGCGCGGCGTCTCACGGGCTCAAGGTCAGCATTGCCATCACCCGCTTCGTCGCCAAATCCATGGAGGCCGACACCGGATCCATCGCCGTCGAGACCATCTCCGACGGCTTCGACGAAGGCGGCTACCGCGAAGCCGGCTCCGTCGAGGCCTTCCACCGCGGTCTAGAAGAGGTCGGCTCCCGGACGGTGACGGAGGTCGTCGACCGGCACCGGACCACGGCCGCCCCTTTCGTCTGCATCGTCCACGACGCCTTCCTCCCCTGGGCTCGGGACTTGGCCCGGGATTTGGGTCTGCGGGTGGCCGCCTTCTTCACCCAGTCCGCCGCCGTCGACGCCATCTACTACAACGTTCACCTCGGCGAAACGGGGCTCCGGCGGCACCACCTCGATGACGGGTTCGTCGCCTCCGTGGGGCTGCCGCCGACGCTGCGGGAGTCGGATTTGCCGTCGTTTGTGACGGACCCGGAGTATTTGCCCGGTTTCCGGCTGTTGCTGCTCACCCAGTTCTTCGGTTTGGAGAAGGCGGATTGGATACTCTGCAACACCTTCGATGCCTTAGAGGGCGAGGTACGTTCTCAATCATATTTGACCCGCCCATACTGTGATAAAACCACTGCTTGTCCAGATTTTTTTTTTTTTTGGTGTTTTATAAGAATCCAGTAATGTGAGTAACACAATTTCTTTCCCAGAACATATAACCAATTTTTCTTTTGTGAAAAACAGTATTTTTGTCACACTGAGGACAAAAAATCGGGTCCATACTGAGTGTGTGATAAAAGTACTGCTTTTTTCCCAGTAATGTGATAAATATACTTTGTTTTTTTTAAGAGCAGTGATATAAGTAGTGTAATTTTTTACGTAATTTTTTACTTCCATAAAAAATATTATCTACCTATTTTCCTAGCAAACCTTACGCAGCTCAAAGTAAAATCAGTAAGGACTAATATTATTTTACTATTTCCAATTTTTTATTTAAAAAGGTGATATAAATACTGTAGTTGTTTACTTCCAAGATTTTCCACTTTGTGGTCCATGGATAAACTCGAAAATATTATCTAAAATTTTTTTTTGCCAGATTTTATTTTTTAATAAAATATCTAAATTAGATAATATTTTATTAAAAAAATAAAATCTTATATAAATTTATATCCGAGTTCATGCCAAAATCACATTACTTATAGCACTGCTCATTCAAAAGAGTAATGTTATATTACTGTTTGTGTATATTTTAGAACCCCCAAGAGAAATATTTTAACACCCCACTACCCAAAATTTACACAAATAATATTGTACTCGTATCATTATTTTTTGACCTAATCTTAAAAGTTTACCCGAAGAAAAGTCTAATTCAGTGTTTTACATCCTTGTTTCTGATTTACCCCATGTGCGCCAATTTCCTACGGTTGGGGTGTACTCATGTATGTAAACAGTAATGTACACATATAATATTAAAAAAATAATATTAATTTTTTGATATTTCACTGTAGAGTCCATTCCAAATGAGGTTTAAGTTTTATAGTTCTTATTTTATTTCGTTATACTATAAAAACTCGAAGGTCACAATACGCATATTACCACTCCTATCATTATTCTTTAAGAAATTAATAATTTCAGTTAAAAAAAGATGGCTGAGATTTCTTTGTGTATTCAAGGTTCTGAGTTGGATATCGAAAGCTTGGGGCAAGCCCATGAGGGCGATCGGGCCGACGGTGCCGTCGTTCTATCTCGACAAGCGCGTGGAAGGCGACGAGGACTACGGCCTGAGCGTATATAAAAGGGAAGGCTCCCTCTGCAAAAACTGGCTCGACACCAAACCCCCCGGGTCCGTCGTCTACGTTTCATTCGGAAGCGCGGTGGTGCTCGACGAAACACAGACGGGGGAGCTGGCGCGAGGCCTCGAAGCCTCCGACAAGAACTTCCTCTGGGTCGTGAGGGAAACGGAAGAAGCCAAACTCCCCAGACATTTCGTCGAACAGGTAGCGGGCAAGGGCCTGGTGGTACGTTGGTGCTTTCAGTTGCAGGTGCTGGCCCATCCCGCCGTCGGGTGCTTCGTCAGCCACTGCGGGTGGAACTCCACGCTGGAAGCGATCTCCCTCGGCGTCCCCCTCGTCGCCGTCCCTTGCTGGACGGACCAGCCCACGAACGCTAAGTACATCGAGGACGTCTGGGGCGTCGGAGTTCGAGTCCGGAAAGGGGAAGGTGGCGGAATCGCGAGCGCTGAGATCGAGAGATGCGTCAAGGAAGTGATGGATGGGGAGAAAAAGGCGGAGATTAGGAAGAACGCCGACCGATGGAAGGTCCTGGCCGGAGAAGCCGTCGACGAAGGTGGGCCTTCCGATAGATATATCAGGGAATTCGTGGACGAGATAAGGAAGCTATAGCTCTGTACTCTGTTCGTCAATTTTCGATGAAATATTCCAGAACGAGAACTGCCGTTCTTTAATTGTGACATTTGGGGGGGGGACCCAATTCGAAACAATTGAAGCTTTATTGTTTATTGTTAGTCATCATCAGTGTGGGCACGCCGGGAGGCGGCGGGCTTCTCCGGCCGCTGGTTGCTCTGAAATGTGCGGTTTTAGTAGCTAGCTGCTGTTATCCTGATTAAGAAATCACTGTACTGCGGGGAATATTTGGATGTGAAATGATGATGATGATCAAACCAGAGAACTTTTAGATATGGGAATGTACTTGTTCAGCTATCTTGAAAGATATGGCAAATATTTTTTTGGATAGAAAGATTTAGAGATCTGGGTGATCTTCTCCACTAGTAGATTAAAGCAGTACTGGACTGCAAAGAGGAAGAAGAATATGGCGAGGGACGGTCTGAGATCTCGTGTATGATCTGGAGTAGAATAATCTTTTGTCTGGAACCTTCGGTGATATTGTCTGTAAAGTGGTTTGAAAGTACAAATGATAAATCAATCTTCTACGGCGCTGCTCTAAAGAAATCAAAAGCATCACTTCAGCAAGATCTAGATATATATACAAGTAGATGGGTTAATTATTATATAGTGGAAGATTTCGTGCATGGAGAGCCTCTTCTTCTTATAAGTCGTCCCTTATTCTATTCATCATGCACGCAACTGGATCTTCTCCATGATATCGATGAGTTGACACAAGCTGAGTACTACTTATTCTATTGAGCATGCACGCGTCTCCTCCATGATATATATTGATCACAATATTATAATTGACACATGATTAGTTAGAAGGAAGTGCTTCGTCTAGTACTACTAATTATCATAATTAATTCACTGATCATTCAATATTAGCTCCTTGACAAATTCCTCCATGTTAGTGTTAGAGCTGCCTCCTTCCCCAGCAGCATCTTTGATCAACTGCCTCATTTGACATGCTTTGTTCTTCATATCCTTGCCTCTCTTCCCATGAATTACCTCCTTGATACAAAACTCCAGCTCCTCCCTCCTGACGACTCCGTTCTTATCAGGCCTGGCTCTGAGTCCCACTTCCCAGACATCTTCGGCGTACTTGGCATTAATGGGTTGGTCAGTCCATAAGGGGAAACCCACGATGGGGACTCCGAGTGTGAGTGCCTCCATGACAGAGTTCCATCCACAGTGAGTGACAAAACACCCCACTGCCTGATGTGCCAGCACCTCCATTTGGCAGCACCATGTCACTACCAAACCAGCTTTATAATCGTATTGATCGTGAATATTATGATCTGACGATCTACTCATGATCCCCTCCTTGAACCCCTGAGGGAGCTTGGCTTCCTCGGACTCCCTCACGACCCAGAGGAAGTGCTTGCCACTGTCCCTGAGACCCCACGCCAACTCCTCCATCTGCTCTGCCCCCACCTTCGCAATACTCCCGAACGACACGTATACCACCGACCCCGGTGGCTTCGCCTCCAGCCACTCCATGTAGTTGATCATCCCACTAGGCTTGTAATAGTGGAGGCCGTAATCTTTGTCCCCGCACCACTTGTCTTCCTTCTTCAGGTACCCAGTTGGAATCGTCGGTCCAATCGCCTTGACACGCCACACGCCCCTCAAGCAATCCAACACCTATTTAATTCCAGAAATTATATATTCCCACAAGTGATCGATCAGAATGAATTTTCACAAACACTTTACACTTACATACTTATATACATAACTAGCTAGGGAGGAGGTATATATGGTGTAGCATATACCTCTGCTTCCAGATCTTCGATGGTGTTGAAGAGGATGCAGTCGGCCTTATGCAAGTTGGAGAACTGTTTGAGCTTCATGGCCAAGATGGGCTGGTAAGAGCCGACTTCGAAGACCAAGGAAGGGAGGTCGCGGAGGGCGAGCGGGGGCAAGCCAGGGATGGAAATGGTGGGGGGAGGAGGGAGCATGAGGCGGCGGAGGTGGACGTAGTAGTAAACGGCGAAGGCGGCACAGGACTGGGTGGAGAAAGCGACGCCGTGCAAGCCCATGGCTTTGGCGACGTCGAGAGCCCAATGCAGGGACGTGTCGTAGACGAGGCAGGTGAAAGCTGGCACGGTACTAGTACTGCTCTCGTGCCTCTCGATGAGCTCCGCGAGGGTTCGGGAACCGACGAGCTCGAAGCGGTGGTGGTACGCCTTGGGACTGCAGGCCTCGTAGAAGCCGCCACGGTCGTAGCCGTCCGAGATGGTGTCGAACCCCACCGAGCCGCAGGGGAGGTCGTCGACGTGCATGTGGTTGGAGATGAAGACGGTGGTGGCGAAGGTGACCCTGATGCGTCCCCTCTTCGAGCTGGCTAACCGCTTCGCGAACTGGAGCATGGGGTTTATGTGCCCTTGGACGGGGAAGGGAAGGACAAGGACATGGGCCATATTGGCCGACGACGACACCTGATCATCTGATCCCGCCCCCAGCTTCGACACCACCATAATTAATAGATCTTCACGTAGTAGTACTACTATGATCAGCTCACCGTGAGCTAGAGCTAGCCAAGTAGCTAGATAGACAAATATTGGAGAGAATACATAGCAAGAACTAACAAGGGGTGGTTCCTAGATTTATAAGTAGGATAATGGGACCCATATTCACGAGAACCTACCTTTTTGTGTTTTTTTACTCGATGGAGCCTATATATCTTAAAATAATCCATAATTTTTTACTATTCTATTGTGGTTTTTAATTTATATGGTCCTATGGACCTACAATATACTTAACATATCATTTCAAAATTTCATGAAAAAGGCAAGATTCTTAATCATAAAAAAAAAAATCATACTTGTACTGTTGTACATGACTACGAATTAATAAATGGGTAGTTGGGAAAAAAAAATTCTAAGAGTACTCTAAAGTATGTTTATGACATATCTATATAAATCTGAATCAATCTCTTAAAAAAAAGGACATATCTATGTAAAATCAAAAAAATGGAATAAAGCTAATATATTGAATTAAACGTGATCGCATGTCAAATATTTGTTATCATGCAGTAGCGTGCAGAAGCTGCTTGCTTGGCATTGTGTTCACATGCTGTGCAGCCTGTTGTGCACATAGTGGGCGCTCCATTTGATTAAAAAGGCCGCTGCTTGTGCTGGGCTGCCCCGCCTGCTCGAGTGGCCTCCAGAAAATTTTACAAAAATGTGGCGCACACTATATCAAATGGAACCCACTGTTCCCGGTAATTCTCGCTACACGACACCGCTCCGGTGGGGCCGCTCCTTTGTACGACCTAGATCTCATATCTTATCGAATATCTCACTTCTCATTTAGCAACACGTACAATATATATTGAGAGAGAGAGAGATATGCTCGTTAAGTAAGAAATAAGGAAGCTTTTGTATCAAAAACCCTAAACCCAAGTTTCTCCAGGTAGTCTGGTCCATTTCAATTTTTATTTGGAAAAGACTAGCTGCACCTATGTACAGTATTTTCACGTCGGATAAATACTGCGACCTAAGTGCAACTAGCATTACTCTTTCAATTTCACGTTATCAGAATTTATTTCACGTGTGTCGAGTTATTAGTCAAGAGAGCATATGATTGCCTTTAGAAAAGAAAACAAGCCTGCGTTATCTCATTCTCTAATGTCGACGTGAGAATAGACAATTCTTGAAGCAGGAACGAATCCACGTAAAGAAAATAGACGGACATTTTTTTCTTTTTTTTTTCTTTTTTCAATTTTTGAAAGTTTTATGACACCATTATGACATCATATGGGTTCAAACGATGGGTTCAACCCGTTTGACCCGGGCAGGACACTTGTTCGGGATGACGTGCAAGTTGGATTTTATAACTTTGTACATCAAAATTTCCAAAGCAAAACTGAAACTACATATAAAACCTCCTAAGTCAATAATTAAACAATGCGGATCACAATAATAAAATCACGGGAAAATAAGATCCCTGCAGACTACTTAGAGACATAAGCTCAATATTGATTAATTGGATGACGAAATGGATTTAATTGAACTAGCTAAATATTGTATGGCTTTTGCCACCGGTAGGGGTGGGCATTGCATCATGTGTCGGGTTATAATATGGTTAATTACCCGCCCCGACTGGCCGGAGCCAAAAAATTCAAGGACAGAGAGTGAAATCTCTTGCTCTCCTTGAGATTAAGATACAACGAAGAAGAGATAAAGAATCGATGGCGGGAATTGGATGGAAGCCCTAAATTAAGGAGATTATTACTCAATTAATTCAACAACATTTGGTGACGAGGTCGCTCGCTAGCTAGCTAGCTAGGTGAATCTGATATTCATTAATGGGATTAATTTGTGACCGGCCCTGAACTGATTGCAAATGATGGTCCATACTGCATGCAAATAGCACTAGTACTCTTCTTTAATCTTCCTTGAGATTCAAAATCGGTACTAGCTAGTTAGTACTAACTAGTACGATTCACCAATTCCCCAACGAAATCTTGCATGTTCTTGACCGAACTCCCCCCCTCCCGAACCGCACCTTTCACCCTCTCCCTCCATTTACAAGCATTCCTGCGTATTTCCTTCCCCAACTTGGTTCCAGCTTCCATCACCTCCCTCACACACATCTCCATCTCCTCCCTCCTCACAACCCCCTCCTCGTCCGCCCTGGCCCTCACCCCGACCCCCCACACGTCCTCAACGTACTTGGCATTCGTCGGCTGATCCGTCCACTGAGGAACACCCACCATGGGCACTCCCAAGCTCAACGCCTCCAGCACCGAGTTCCACCCGCAGTGCGTCACGAAACACCCCGTCGCACCATGGGCCAGCACCTGCAACTGGTTGCACCAAGTCACTACTAGACCGCGTCCTTTGATCTCCTTCGTTGCGTATTGCCCGGCGAATCCGTCCGGGAGCTTGTGCTGCTCCCACGACTTGACGACCCATAAGAAGTGCACGCCGCTGTCTCTCAGTCCCCACGCTAGCTCCTCCATTTGCTTCTCGGTCGTCGCCGCGATGCTCCCGAACGAGACGTAGGCCACCGACCCCTCCGGCTTCGAGTCCAGCCACTCCATGTAATTGGTCGAACTGGGTTTGTAGTAGTTGTAACCGTAATCTTCGTCTCCGTCCTCCTCATCTTCGTCCAAGTACGTGAATGGTAAAGTCGGACCAATCGTCTTCACTCGCCACACACCCTTCAGAAGGCTCACCACCTTAATTTATTAAAGACCGTCAATTAATAAAGTTCAACCAATTACTATAGGAAATAATTGCACAGATATACGTACCCAACAAATTAATTATAGAAGACTCATATACGTACGTACCAATGTTCATCAGAAAATTGTAACAAAGAATTAAAAAAAAAAGTCGATTAATAATTAATTACCTGACTTTCCAACTCCTCAGTGGAATTGAAGAGAACCCAATCGGCTTTATCCAAGTTACAGAACTGTTGGGTTTTCAGAGAAAGAACAGGCTGATAACAAGAAGTACCCGTCTCGAATAACAAAGAGGGCAGATCGGCCATGGCGAGAGGGGCCAAACCGGGCAACGAAACGGTACTAGTGACCCCCTGATGATCGGCCTCCGAATTAGGGACCTTGAGCAGCCCACGGTAGACGTAGTAGTAAATGGCGAAGGCTGCGCACGACTGCGTGTAGAAGGCGATCCCGGTCAATCCGAATCCCTTTGCGACGTTGAGAGCCCAATGCAGCGACGTGTCGTAGACGAGGCAGGTGAAAGGAGAATCGGAACGGTTCTGTCTCTCGATGAGCTCCGCCAAGGTCCTCGACCCGACTTCGTCGAGTCGGCGGTGGTACGCCTCGGGATTCCCGGCCTCCACGAATCCCCCACGATCGTAGCCGTCCGATATGGTGTCGAGACGAACGAGTCCGGCGCCGCTCAGTTGGACCTGCGTACAGGTTTTCGCGAGGAAGACGGTGGTGGCCAGGGTCACCCGGAATACGCCTGGGGTACTCGCTAAACGCTTCGCGAACTGGAGCATGGGGTTGATGTGTCCTTGGACGGGGAAAGGGAGCACCAGAACGTGAGGCCGTCCGCCTGAGCCCTCTTTCTTTTCCGGGTACTCCATGTTGATCTCTTGAGAGCCAGAGAAGCGCTTACTGCAGGGACGAATATGAATAGTACTGGGTGACTCTGTCTTTAACGCTTGCAGTTAAGAGCAAGGTCAGAATCATGCGACGCTTTGCTGTGATTTCCGTTCCATATGACGACCGGTTGACTCTCTTTAATTTCCGTTTTTTATGGCTTCCGAGACTAATCCCTGTTATTCAAATTTTTTTTTTATGGAAATTAGTTTTTGAATTAATTACTTAATGTTGGGCTAAGTCAAACTTCAGTCAAACTTGGACCGAGTTGAAGGAGAAAAGTTCTTTGCCGTGACCCCCTTTGTTAGGAACTGCATCTTATAATTATATATTTACCTGATTTTTCAAGTTTTTGGTGGCATGTGACTCGTCCCTCCGGAGGAGTGCCTGTGCCGCCAGGTCCGGTGGTCAACTCAAGCCAACTCGGCCAACCGTATTGAGTCAGTTCCCGAGTCAGAGAATCGTTTGCCGTATTTAAGGACACATCCGAGATCCTGCGACGGCCTCGTCGGGTAGGGTTTTAGAGGGGTTAAAAAGGATTTGTTGGCGACCGAGGCTCCGTGTCTGCAGCCATGGACGTCGTCCAATCACTCGAAGTGAAACTTTTCAACAGATGGTCCTTTGAGGACGTTACGGTCCGTCTTATATCCCTCTATCTGCGGCTGCATTTTGATTTTTCCGATTCGTTTTGCATCTAAGTGTCTGCGATTGTGTTGTTTCATCTGGATTTTGCAATTGCCTATCGATATTCTTAATTTTCACTTTATGCAACCTTGATCTGATCTCGTATGTTCATTAGGTAGGTGTACAATCAATATTGCTGTTTCTGTGTCTTGGTAGTAAGGTCCATGTCTTTTGCCGTTTAAGCTTTCCCGTCTGTTGAATATCCGCGCATATGCTGTTTGTCGCTTGTCCAATGCTGGGTCACGCTGAGCCGAGGATCTGATACGAAGGCATTAATGAGAAGTAACTAGGGCACAGTTTGTGGAGTGCTTCTGACCTTTAGTTACCGTTCTTTGAGAGGTTTCTGATGATAATTGGTTTTGATCCCAGTCAATGGAGCATCTTCGCAACCTAATTTATAGTTGGAGATGTCATGATCATTTATGCCTCTTTTAACTGACATTCTTTAAAATTTTGACTAAATGTACTTTCAGCTTAGCATGAAACGTTCAACTGTGACTGATGGCTCCTGCTGGGTAGAGGGATTTTGACTGATAGGTACTGCAGCTGCTAATTTTGTTTCATGAGGTATTTTGCTATATTTGTTAAAGATTAGGGCAAAAAGTGTGGCCTATGACCGACAGATGAAACCCAGCAATCGAATGAAATGCAAACATTCCCCGGTTTTAATTTGTTTCAGAGTTTGGTGGAGCTTAGCCCTTGCCTCGTTTTGTTCAACATTAAGTGAAAATACATGGATCTTATTGAACTAGTATCGACCATTTCCTGTACTCATTGAAACTATTAGGAGTCCAAAGCATGTCAAAGTAGCATCTGCTTTTCACACTCTGTTAGTATCCCCTTTCTTGAGTGATCCTATTATAAGTATTTTTTTTCTTTTCGAGGACAATGAAACTTGGCACTGCTTCTCAGTGGTGGTTCTGCTAAAAAAAATTATAAACTCAGTAGCTTAATTTTTTTAGTGCTAATCTTGGGGGAACGTGACTGCTAGCTGATTGCAACTTTTTTTTCTTTTTGGTGTCTTAACATTGGACACTCTATTGATATGCTAGAAATTGTTTTGTTTGCTTGTTTATGAGAAAACAAAATCTTGTGCAGTAATATTTGTTTTTCTGGGGGTATGTGGACAGCAAACGATCTTCATTTTATTTCTTTTTCCTTTTCAGGTTAATGACATCTCATTAGCTGATTATGTTAGCGTGTCTGCTGATAAACACGCAACCTTTCTCCCGCATACTGCGGGAAGGTACTCAGCGAAGAGGTTCCGCAAGGCCCAATGCCCTATTGTCGAGAGGTTGACAAACTCTCTCATGATGCATGGTCGTAACAATGGAAAGAAGCTTATGGCTGTTCGTATTGTTAAGCATGCTATGGAGATTATCCATCTCCTCACTGACCTGAATCCAATTCAAGTTATAGTTGATGCAGTCATCAACAGGTACAGAGAAATATCCTTGTTCACCCAGTTCTCTTTTCTGCTTTTTTTTACTAATCAGCATTTGGGTGCTGCTTTAGTGGGCCAAGAGAAGATGCCACACGTATTGGTTCTGCTGGTGTGGTTAGACGGCAAGCCGTTGATATCTCTCCTCTCAGGAGGGTCAACCAGGCAATATACCTTCTCACGACCGGTGCTCGGGAGAGTGCTTTCAGAAATATCAAGACCATAGCGGAGTGTTTGGCTGATGAACTCATTAATGCGGCGAAAGGCTCATCAAACAGGTCGGTTGTCTATTCATTGTACAATCCTTAATGCATTTGTTATCACTGGCGTTACTTCTCATCCCCCCGTCTCTTAATGGAGTATCTTGGGTTGTTTTTGTGCAGCTATGCCATCAAGAAGAAAGATGAAATCGAGCGTGTTGCGAAGGCCAATCGCTGAGGTGATCGTAAGGTTCTTTCAGAAATTTCTTCTTTGGCGGATGTGTAGATAGCTTGAGCCTGTAGGGACTTCCTCTTGCTGGGAGGTCAGATCCGAGGAGGTGGCCTCGACGTCCATTTTTGTGTTCCGAGAAAATGAATAAATTTTGTGGTTTAGGTTTTCTTTAAAGCCAGGGTTTCTCTTACTCTGAACACGAGAGTCTAATTGCTAGTTGTTTCAAATGGATTATGTGGACGACAATCAATCTTTTTCATTTTTTTACCTTAGAGATTTTTTAATTGAATTTTTATTCCCTAAAAAAAATTTAATCGCTATAGCTTATTGTAAAATTGAGCAATTCTCGTTAGATCAAAGGTGCCATTTATATTCTCACATTTCTAGCTGATGTTTATTTGATATTTTATTGTTTTATTATTTTTGTAAACTATACTGATTTCTATAGTGATTAGAAATATTATACAGATTGTATATAAGTACTGATATTATAAGAGTTATATTCAGGAACAAACGTACGTTCACTTGAAATTTGGATTCCAACAGACTCAGAAACTAATAGGTCAATAGCCAAGTCAAAAGTATGCTGTTAAAAATGGCTGAACTATGTTAATTTGAAATATAATAATATGGTATAGTTGCTAATACTAATATACTATATTATACTTATGTTTGTGATCTTTGACGTGCTTATAATATCATACTAGATACGTTTATGGCATAACATTTTATTCCATGTAACTTCCTTTCTAAGTTGTCTAGTAATGCCCGGTTAGAATATATATATATATATATATATATATAGTAGCAGGATTCTTTATAAGATAGTATTATATTTCGCAATAAAATAGTTTTGTTTCTAATTTAGTACTCTACTTTCCTACCTGGCCATTGTTTAGTTTCTGGGTTAGATTTTTAGAGCGCGATGATCATATTTAAGTGAGATAATTCTCGTCCTCCAACATAAAATCTTCTTTAATCATGCAAATGTTAATATAAGTATCATGATATAATCACGAGGTTACACACATAATTGGTAATTTTAAATAATGCTAGTTGAACTTAGTTACGCTTATTAATTTAAAAGTGAAGATTCGTACAATTAATCAGTACCCGCCTCGTGCACGGGTTGTCTCACATAAAATTAAAATATTATATTTTTCGTATTTCAAGAAATATGATTTTTTAATCTTATGTGAGACAACCAGTGCACGAGTTGGTTGAGTGCACGAAATATTATTCTTAATTTAAACCTTTAATGTTTAAGGTTTATTCTTTAGAAAATAAAATTTTATTAATTTTTAAAATATTTTTAAAAGCTTAAATTAACATGTATACTCGGATAAGTGCCTCTAATATTAATCTTAAATTATTTATCATCCTTATAAGAAAATTAATTAATCAGTTCAATGAATCAAACACAAGAGCCTGAATTCATTTTATCTTTTTTCAATGAGAAAAGAAGGAAAATGAAAATAGAATCAAGCGACTTAATCTGTATTATTTTGCCTAAATTATCTAGTAAATTCATAATTGATGTCATTGTTACGTGTTCTTTATTTCTATCTATTTAAGAAAAAATGGAGAAAAATTGCATCGGGGTAGGAGTACTGATTATCTATTCTTAGGCTAATTTGTTATAATTTTTCTTTTTCTATCTATTCTTAAAAGAAGCAACAGTTTCGTTCATTTCCGTAACAGAGCAAGAACAAAAAACGGCGGGCCCCGCTTTCTGTCTTCGTCCGGCAAGAATTTTGTACTTGTGAGCTGTGACGGCCGCCCCCACACGTGTGAGGATCTCATTGGAGGCGACCTCAGCTTCATGCGTCCAATATTGGGGCCGGTGACTCAGTGCCGGGGCGGCGCCCCAGGTTTCATGACCTTATCCCTGTCTTCCCCCGTCGCTTTCACCTTTTCCTCGACCCCACCTCACCATTTCACCCGGTCCCACCATGTATCCGAGATGGATCCCGCCGATCCTTCCGTTCTTATCGTCTCGCGAGAAGTCGGGCACTCGTCTGATGGCCACCAAGTAGCACCAGACGTGCCCCATGCGTTGCTATGTGTCATCCACTTCTCCACCACACAATCACGTGTTCCCACGGTCCACGGTCCACCTCCCTGACTCTCATTTTCACGTTTTAGTACCAGGTCGGTCATTAAATAGAGATGTAATAGGATCAAACTTTATGTTCAGTTAAATTAAAGATAGCTAAGTTTTATTAGCCATAAATGAAAGGACTTTGAAGAGGGAAACAAGAATTTCGTTTCGGCCCGATATACGATAAATCATCATCGTCGACCGTCATTTATTAAAAACCCTCAAAAGACTAAATTCGCGTCTCCCGAGTCGAGAAAAAGACGAGACAGTTCGGTTTCTCTTTTACAAGTGCGGCCGGGGGCCACTGACCGGGAGCGAGTGTGACGACTGATCAACCGACTCTTCTCGCGCGCCCTCATTACTATAAATAGGATCCTTAGCGTCTGCCATATTTCTTTTCTCCTCCGTTCGGGACGCGCGCGGCTTGTGTCTCCTATTGACCTCTTGAGTGGAATCCGCAAGAAAGCGAAGAAGCTTCGTTTCATCGCATCCTCATTTCTTTCAGGCTTAAAGCGGAGATTCTTGTATATACGTCTGCTTTTGAGTTTTCACTTTAGAGCTTCCACGAGTTGGTAGACGCTCATTCGCCGTTCGACCGAGGAGCTCTTCTTTATTTTTACTCTGTTTCAAGCTGAAAGGTACCGTGTGAGGTTCCCAGTGGATCTAATTAAAGTTTGTGCGTAGTTCTGTTTGTTTGTTTGTTTGTTTGTTTTTTTTTTTTTTTTGCCTTCTCTTGTTTGATCTCATCTTACTAGCCACGTATCGGCTTATGGATCGTTCTGTAGTTTACTCTTATCGAATGTCGTTGATGAGTATTTCCGTTTTTGTGAGAAGGTTATTTGAGTTCTGTGGATCTTTCTTCTGCGCTGTGCGCTCTGTTGGCTTTGCTTTTTTTTTTTTTTTTTTTTTCTGGCCTTGGTATTCGTAAGAATTACGTGGATTCCGTGAACTTTCCAGGATTTGTACATTGCACGTGATTTTCGCGTTTTTCCTTTCGAAAGTCACGAAGCGGAGCTGACTAAATTGGTTTTTTCTTCATCAAATAGTACCTGACGGTTCTCGGTGAAGGTAAGACATCTTCCTCCGTTGTCTCCTTTATGACCTTTTTGTCATTTATGCTGATTTTCTCCTTTTGCTTCGTCTGTATTTGCTTAATTGCCGTTTACACGCTCGCAGCTAGATTTTCGCTGTGATCACACGCATTAAATGTTTTAGCACGCTCCATTCAGTGAATTGTTACGACTGGAAATTTTATCGGATAACATAATGACAATCCTCTTCCTCTTCCTCTTCCTCTTCTTGGTTGTATTTAGCACAATCTCTCGTAAAGTATCGCATTCTCATAGTTTTTGGCAAATATATAAACCATGAACTGATAAACCAAAATTTTGCATTTTCAAGGTTTGTATGTTATAATTTTAAACTAGGTACCATTACATCGTATATTAGTGAAATGTGTAGCATGTGAAAGGATAACTCTTGGATCTGTTAGTTATGTTGAGCTCTTCCTTTTATCAAGTTATTAAGACGTGATTCATTCTCTTGTTGTTTCTGCCAGACTTTAGGTTCCGGATCTGTAAGATTTTCATTTTTATTATTTACGAAGAAAATCTTATTTTGTTTCTGCCGATATTTAGTTCCCGGATCTGTTATTTATGTTGAGCCTCTCATTTTTTCTGTTTATGAAGAAAATTTTCATTTTTTTTTGTTGTTTCTGGTGGACTTTAGTTCCCAGATCTCTTATTTGTGTTGAGCTTCTCGTTATTTCTTTTTATGAAGAGATGATTCATTTCAATATTATTTCTGCATGATTGCTTTTCTTTTGTCTTTTATGATTCTTTCGTCATACTGCTTTTATAATTCTTGCTCATTCAGTCTCCGGTTTCATCTACTTATAAATTCCGCGATATGAGGGTGTAAACAAGTAAGGCAACTAATGATCCTGCACGTGGTTCACTGGTTTGATATAATTTACTAGTTTGGATGGATTTTTTTAGCGGCTATTGAATGAACGGTTTAATCCTTGTTCTGATATCCTGCTGTCTTTACTAGGATTTTTTCTTTTCTACAGTTTCTTTATTTTAACTTCGATACCTGGTTCTGTTTGATGTATAAAAGGAAATCTGTTGGTAGCAACTGAGTTATTTTTATTTTTTTTTATATTTAAACATATTAGTTGTTTGTGAGATTTGTAGTTCTTGGCCAAATTTACTTTTTATGTTTCTTATTCTTAAAGGTTATATGACATTACTTGATTCTAAGTGTCAGGAATCTTGAGTCCCTGCTTCCTCTCTGTAGCCGTTAGACCAGGAAGCAAGAAAGGTAGCTGAATTCTTGCCTTACTTGTATGAAGTTTAAGAAACCTTGAGGACGTCAGGCATGCAATGGCTTCCCTATCAATCAACCCTTAACTTTTCTGAAAATTCTACTTAACTTAAATGTTTTAGTACCAAGTATCTTGTTGTTCCTGGTGTGCTGCATGCACCGGGAGGAGTGTTGGATTATTTGTGCTTTGTATGGGTTCTTGGTTTCAAAACAGTGTTGACTAGCTTTTTCTGGCTTGAGAAGATATGTTCCTTTGTATTGTTCTGGTAAGTTTTATGTATGAATGCTTGATGAATATTTGTTTCTGAAGCTCTTCAATTGCTTTGGGCGTTTTAGGTTCTTATGTAATCCTGTCAGGGTTAAGATTCCAGTGAAACTTTTGTTTTAGGCTGTTTATCAAGAACTAAGTTTTATTTTTTTTCTTTGGCTGTTTATCAAGGACTAAATTTTATTTCTTTCTTGTACAGAAGGTCATTTTTTTTTCTCGCCTTTGATTCCTATGATGTTTTATTAAACTTACCAGCTCTAAGGTATATATAAAACTATATATCATAGTACATCCCTTTTCCTGCTTTTTTTGTGTCCCTATTCCTATTACATAAATATGAGAAAGGGGGTGGCGGCATTTTTTTTATAACCTTTTGGAGCATTCTGGAACAATTGACGCAGCCAACTTTTCCTTTTATTTTTTCAATCAATGTTCTTTTTGCTCTTTCCATTTAACTTTGTAAGACAATTATTATATGAACGCTTCTCTATGCTGTGTAGTTGTGTATTTCTTGTTATCAATGAGACCAAGCAAGAGCATGTGATCCTTTCATTACAATTCATAGGCCATAGATCTAACTTGTAAAGTGTTCGTGTGTAATTTGGATAGTTATATTGGACCATATTTTTGGGTGTCATGGTTGTCCAAACATTGATGTGCTTTGCCTGCAGGCGATCAGGCTGAACTTGCTACTTCTTGCTCTGCATAACATTTAATGGCTTATATAGAGCTTGATGTTTGCTCATCGCATCAGTCATTTGAAGGTTCCCTCAACGTACACCTGGAGGAAAGCAGTGTGACCGATCTTTTATCTGAGTCGGAAGTTTCCACTTCATCTGCTTGCAACAGCTGTACTATCCCCAAGCCACCTCCTCTTCCTTGCAAAGCTAAATATGGAGCAAAGCTTCCTCATCTACTCTCAGGATATAGTTATGTCCCGAAAGAGACAAAAGACATCTGGTTTAAGCTTTTTGAAGAAGGATATAGGGCAGATGTCCATGTAGTCACTGACAATAAGGCCATCATTCAGGCTCATTCAAGTGTTCTGGTGAGTTCACTACACTGTCATGCTTTAGACTCATGAGATATATTTTTCCATCATCATCCTGAAATATGAAGGTTTAAGCCCTTAATAAGTATTGCTGTCGTGACAAACTTAGAATCAATTGATAATTTTTTCATCCTGAGACAGAGGTAGAGGTGGAACTTGAGCCATATCTAACTAACCAGATTACTTATACAGGGAGTTGCATCACCCGTTCTAAGGAGCATTTTAGATCAGGCTAAAGTTAAAGATGGTGTCAGATATATCAAAATACCTGGAATGCCCTTTGAAGCTGTCCGTGCATTTGTGCGCTTCATCTACTCTTCTTGGTTTGTTTGCTATAATCTCTTGGTTGTGCACTTGCATTATTATTTGGATTTTCAGGCTTAGTGTGGGATTAATTTCCTGGAATCTAGTGGTCCTGAATGTTCTCTTGTCCTTTAATTAACAAATGCCGCACTTGAACCCACTATGTTTTGATCAGAAGTTTTGGGAGTTCATGGTTAGGGATTCGCCAAGGTTGGTTGCTTAGGCAGAATGTTGCTTTTGTTCATGGGTTTTGAATTGTGAACAGAGCCTTGTTGGGTAGGATTACAAGGACTGTAAGTGATCTATATGTAGTTGGACGAGTTGATGTGTTTAACTGCGAAGTATCTTATTTTGTTTTTGCTGTTCTGGAAGAATACTGAATGTGACTCTTCACAACAGCTACAAGCAGGATGAGATGGAAAATTTTGTCCTCCACTTACTAGTCTTGTCTCATACGTTTTGTGTGCCATCACTGAAGAAGGTTTGCATCAAGTCACTGGAGCAAGCTTTGCTTACGACAGATAATGTGATTGATGCCCTTCAGCTGGCAAGACAATGTGATGCTCCACGTCTTTCCCTTTTCTGTTTGCGTATGATCATCAACGAATTCAGAACTGTTTCCACTTCTGAAGGTTGGAAAGTAATGAAGCGAGCAGACCCTAGCCTAGAACAGGAGCTTCTAGGCTTAGTCGTGGAGGCTGACTCTGTAAGTTACTCCGTCTTAGTAGTTCATAATGGTGTTCAGTCATTCTGCAAGTTTAGCTAGACCAATTTTGCATTTATGTGTCAGCTATTTCAAAGGAAGTCTTCGTCTGTCTTTTTGTTCTGAATGTCTATTTAGCGTAAAGAAGAGAGGCTGAAAAAGATGGAAGAGAAAAAGATTTATCTGCAACTTTATGAAGCTATGGAGGCACTTTTGCATATTTGTAGAGATGGTTGTAGGACCATTGGGCCACGTGACAAGGTACTGAAAGGGAGCCAAACTGCCTGTGGCTTTCAAGCGTGCAAGGGAATTGAGTCACTGGTGCGACACTTCTCTACCTGTAAAACTCGAGTTCCTGGAGGATGTATGCATTGTAAACGCATGTGGCAGCTTCTTGAGCTTCACTCCCGTATGTGTTGTAAATCAGATGCTTGCAAGGTTCCTCTCTGCAGGTTAGCATTTTTCCCTGCGAACACTGTAAATTGATATTCCTCAGTTTTTTCAAATATTGCCATGTTGTAGATCCTAATCGGACCCTTCTCAGTGCTTGAAAGACCAAATGAGCTGGCGAGTCTGTGGACATAAAATCTAGTTTATGAGTCAAGACAAAGATTGGATCATATAAGTTAATTTGACCTCTGGAATGGTTGCATTATTGTAGGCATTTTAAAGAGAAGATACTGAATCAGAGCAAGAAAGAGGAAACAAAATGGAAGCTGCTGGTTAGTAAAGTCGCGGCAGCCAAATGCATGCCAAAATCCCTGGCTTCTTGAAAAGGTTCATCCGTGGTTTAAACTTTTTGCAAATGCTCCTGCGACTCTTAATCTTTTAGTTATTATGAAAATGATACTGTCAATTAGTCATAAAGAGACGTTGTCAATGTCTTTCGAAAGTAAATACCCCATCAAAGAAATAAAATATAAACAAGTTTGGATTTTGGGACTTGTGTTTACTTGGTGCCGAACCAATCCTGGGTTAACTTTTATTTGCGTGCTTATAATTTATGCTTGTTTTAGTTCTACGGAAAATACGTTCTTAAAGGAGGGAGCGGCCGTTTTGTTGTTCATGGTGAAGGAGCGGCCGTTTTTGTTGTTCCTAGTTCTTGTTACCGATAATTTACGTAATCATCACTTTCTCCTGTCTGTGATTATGGAGATGAAAGTCGTAACCACTTTTCTCAACCTGTATGCTGTTACTTTATCCTACTGTCATCACTCTTTACATGCATCGTAATATAGAGAGATGAGAAAATTTTCAAGAGCCCTTGCCAAACCTTCGAACTAGGTAAAGGTTGGGAGGTAAGTGTTTTCCCTAGGCCCCGCGTGATGGCTAGAGCTATTTTGCGGAATGTGAGAGGGTTGGACAATTCGCAGTCCTCTTAAACTGAAGAGAGAATTGATTTGCTGTTCTCTTAAACCGGGAAGAGCGAATTGATTCGCAATCCTCTTAAGCCAGGAAGAGCGAATTGATTCGCAGTCCTCTTGAGCCAGGATCCATCGTATTCAAGCCTCGATCCCCAACAAAATATAGTGGGGAATTTGGTGACGCTGATTTTACAGCGTGAATCTTCGTTGGCAGTTCAGGTAAGAGATAAAATAAGAATCATAAGTCATATTTTTTTAAAATATATTCAATCTTTAAAATATCAATAAATCAAAGAGTAGCTCATTATCTTTGCCCAATTCGATCACGGAACTGGATAAGTATTTCATTTAAGAGACGTTTAGGATCAGTTCACATGCCTTCACCGGAGAATAATTCTCTCTATCAGAGAACGACAATCATTGTCCAACCGTCCAACCCTAAAACCCTCCACGAATTAGACGATGACATTGCGTCGCGGGTTCTGAATTGTCCATTTGAGTAATGCTATATGCACTTCCCCCTCGTAGTGGTGAGCCAAAAGTAAGTTTGGATTTGGATGAGGACAGATCACTGTTCTTAGCGTTAGGACCAGGGAACGATTGGATGAAAAATTCTACCAAATAACGCTTGAAATCACTCTGATTGAATGACAAAGAGCTAGTGCATAAACTTTAGAAAAGATGGAGTTAAGGAAATAAAGAATTGCAAGCTAATAACAGAAATATATTTTGAGAAAAACAGAATCATCAAGCTCGAAAGGGACCCCTTTAGCCAAGCACACACTAAGAAAAGTCAAAATTTTCATCCCGAAAAAAATACTAAACACTAAACAGAAATCTTAAAACTTTTTCCATGTTCAGGAGTTAAGAGTGGCAGTGGGGTAATTTTTAAGACGCGTTGGTCTTTGGTCGTATAATAAATCGGTCGGCGATGCCACAGGCTGTTGTACGTCATCTTTGCGGTCCTCGTAGTCGGACCTACCGCGAGGGCAGTGAATTATGCAGATGAATCTAAGAGATCCGCACAGGCCCGCATCCGCATCGTCCGCGTCTCCTTTTCGCGGTCGCGACTCGCGACGAGCTTTATTAGATTAAGAGTATAATACACAGTGGTTGGATCTTCTTCATTCAACGTACCGAAGCGCGAGATCTCGAACATTTCATCTCCCGCATAAAATTCGAAATTTCGAACCCCGGGTATTTATGTGCCAACCACGTGAAATTCAACTGTAGATTCCCTTTCTCTCTCTCTCTCTCTCTCTCTCTCTCTCTCTCTCTCTCCTTCCCAGTCCAAAGTCCAAACCTCTTTTCACCGTCGACTACCGAAATCGCTCGACTAATTTCCTCCGATCCCCATGACCCCCTGGAATCTGCTGGTTCCGCTACTTTCAGTTGTCGCTCTTGCTCTGCATCTCTCCTTCCAATTGTCGCTTATTCTAGGGTTATCTGACGCGTAGTTGGTGGAACCAGGCGCTTTTTTGAGTCTCTCTGGATCTTCCCTAATTCTGCAGAGAAGGACGCCGGGGAGCTGCTGATATTATAGGGCTTTGCTTCTGTGAGCGGAGCTGGGGAAGATGGGTGGCGTTTTAACTCTTGGAAGTTGCTTGCTGTGGATGGAAATTGATGGTGGCGTCTGAGCTTGGTTTACTGGGTTTTTGGCTAGGGTTTCCACCTCCCGTGGTTAAAGTCGGAGAATTTTTTGACTAAAGGCGTAGGATTTTGCGCGTGCTGGATGGGTTGTTAGAGCTGTCGGAAGCTGGCAAGTGAAGATGTTCTACTCACAGTTTATATTGGCGAAGAAAGGGCCCCTTGGGACGATATGGATTGCGGCTCATTTGGAGAGGAAACTCAGGAAAAACCAGGTTGCTGATACTGATATTGGCGTCTCTGTAGGTCAGTCGTCCAAGCTACTCCACCTCGCACTTAATTTAGTTTTGGTTGCGGCCCGTTTTGTGTTTTTTTGCTTGTTTTTCGTTCTCTCAGCGACCCATGCATGCGGCAAAATGTAATTGTTAAGTAGATTTATACTTTCTGCGTTTTCATCTGACCTCTCTGTCTCTAATTTTAGTATTGGGGTGCTGCGGCTTTTTAAGTTGCCGAGCTCCTGACACTTGGTCCTCTTAATAGCCTGTATATATGCGCTCATGCCAAGTGTTAGGCTGTTGTGAAATGCCATATAACTGTTCGTTGCAATCCACCTTATTACTGCGAGAGATGTGTATGCGTTATTTCTTTTACCACGTGTTGGTCGGGGAGACAACACAGTGGCATGATTTCAGATCATACTCACTTTCCATATTTGAAGATACTAACAGATCGCCAGTTAGTTGAAGTCTAATACAAGTTGTAGTGATGGATCGGAAGTCTAAGTTTGCATCACCTTGAGCTCTTTTAGGAAATCATCATATATTTTTTCCAAGTGAGAGCAATTTGATGCCATAGAGTTCAGGTTGGTCGATTCTCATCCTGAAGCATGTAATATAACAAAGTTGTCTTGGCCACTTGTCGATTTCATAGCAGCTATTTGAATAGTGTTCCCCCCCCCCTTTTTTCATTGTTGTAGGACTCTAATGGCACATTAAATACGATCATAGGGATTGTGAGATGCACATGCATCACCTAATATTTCTATGAAGCAACGCATTATGGAGTAGAGTTCACAACTATATGTTTGACATTTCCAGTGGAGTCATCTTGTACGTAATACTGCTATGAGCTAAAGGATGTGTTTGGGCCTTTGGCTTTGTGGCTATAAGACGGACGGGTAGGGGAAGGCTTCTAGTGTTAAGTACCAGGTTCAAGTGTCCGAAGGAGAAAGGATATTTTCTACAACCAACATTCCAAAACACTGTCTTTTAGAAGGAACTTAATTAATTTTTGTATAGCAGCTGGTTGCTTTCTCTCTCTCTCTCTCTCATGTAAAAATCATACATCGAGCATGTATTCATGTTTATCGATATTGTTTGTAACTACAAATTTTAATTAGACTTGTTGACCATAACTACTATAGTTTGTAGGTGAGCATTTATTATATCTAAAAATGAATGTGGAGCCTCGAAGAACTATTATTATTCGATTTGAGAGAAACTATTATTTTGAGAAAAAATTGAATGCTAGCTGTGCTTCTTAAATGTGGGAACCCGATTCTTGTTATCGTGGATTTATATGGGTCTGTATCCTAGAGAGCCTCCCATTCAGATTCCACTGCCTAAAAAAGTAAGTGATCTAGAATCTATATCGAGTGCTGAGTGATTTCCCTTAAAGCGTAGGGTGACAGAGAGTGGTTCCTTCACTACAAACGATTGCTAGAAAAGTGGCCATGTGGCTTATTCACATGCAAAGGCCCAGCTTTTTCTCTTTATCTTCAATGATGAAATCTTTCTAGTCTTGACGTTCCCTTGATAGAGCGAACCAGAATAGAAATAGAAAAGTGTTGAGAGGTTGCATGGAACACTTAGTAGTACGAATATTTTTAAATTTTGTTTTTCTCAAAGAGTAATTTTTTTGAGGTGTTCCAGTTTTTTGGATAAGCCAGTATACTTGTTAATTTTTTTAGAAGGGTACAAATTTGTTATCAATGGCTTGTTTGAGTATAATTTTTTTCCCAAGTAGGGAAAGATTCTCCTGAAAAATTAGGGCCAAGAAATTCTATTTCATTTGTTCTTTCCAGTTTATAAATTTAATCATTTTTCTTAAAATATTAATGACTGAACCTATGTTAGGTAGGGGAGGGCATGGGTTGGGTTGGAGTTGGAATCATGGTTTCCAAAAATCCTAGTATAGACTGGACCTTAAGACCCTAAAACCTCACTTAAAAAAAGACCAGGTTTATAAACCTGACCTGGTCCCCGGCCCAAAATCCTGCCTTGTCATGCCGCCCTTGCTCGCCTGTCCTGCTGTCCCTGCTTGCCTGTCCTGCCGTCCCTGCTTGCCCGTCCTGCTGTCCCTGCTTGCCCGCCCTGCCGTCCCTGCCCACCTCATCTCCATCCCCATTACGACACATCCTGGCCCATCCCAGCCCTTCCCCTTCCCAACTGGTCCCCGTCCCATCCCGACCCATTCCACCTATCCCACCTGTCCCCTTCCCATCCTGTATCCGTCCTGGCCCAGCCAGGCACCGTCCCCCTCCTTGTGCCGGCCTGGCCTAGCCCATCACCGTTCTCATCCCGGCCCGGCCAGTCCGACCATCGTTGAACTGTCTGTGAACCAACCTGGCAAGTTATTCTCTATTTTTCATATTTTGGAAGAAAGCGGGTTAACCATTCCTACTGAAGGGTTCAGGAAAATCTGAACCCAACCTGAAACCTGAATCGGTTTCTTACCCCGCTCCATCCCTAATTTGCACGGGTCGGATTGGGTACCTGTAAACCCCGAACAGGTGCCCATCCGTAGTGGCAGCCATGTTTACTAGTTTCATAACGTCAATATATATATATCTATATATATATATATATATATATATATAAAATTAAATTGTTCATAATCACGATGCCGAAAATTTGTTCAAATGATTGAAAGCTTTAATTGATCTGTAACTTCCATAGGTTTAAGAATGAGAGCAGAGGATGTATTTGTATTAAAACCATTGGGGCAGAATATTTCTTACTAAAAGGATGAGATTTTGTGGCAGTTGCCTGCTATTTTAAGTATAATGGGATGGAAGAATCCTACTATCAAAATCTTGCCTAATTAAAATATTTTTCCATTTGATGAGGATCTTTAGAATAAAAAAGCTTTTTCGGCCTGAAGTAATGCTGGTCTTTAGTGGAGGAAAGTGAAACTTCAATTTATTATTATCTGACCAGATATAATAGTCATGGTGATAGAGAATAGTTGTACATGATCCTCAACGAGAATGGCAAGACAGCTGGCCCTTTACGTGTTACTGGTTATTGATCCCTTTGGCTCTTTTCTTTATCGAATGTAAAGAAAGAGTATGTTTGTTATACCCTTTATGACTCGTTTAGGAATAGCCTATTCATGGGGTGGCTGGAGTATCACAGGAGGAACTGTATTGAATCCAGGTATCTGAAGTTACAAAGGTGTGGATGGGGCACATATTGTGTTTTCCGGCTCTTAGCAGCCATTTGGCATTGGGTGTATTGGGACCTAGAAATATTCTGTGATGAATAAATGGGAATACCCTCCTTGGTTTTGCCCAAGATCTTTGGAATTCATTCTTTTCTCTCAGTGTTGGCTTGCTTTGGTTTTGGTGCATTCCATGTAATAGGCTTGTATGGTAAATCGATGGAGGTTTATAATGGAAGCATTTTTTATTATTTTATTTAAAATACTGAAACTCATAAACTTTTCTTCTTATTTTAGCTGACGCATGCAAATTGTAGGATGTTTACGTTTGATTAAGCAACATCATAGAATAAATATGATTAAGTTACAAAAATCAGAATATATGTGATGTTAACAAGGAGATCCTTCACAAAATCATTATTATCACCAGGTCTGGTGTCTCTCTTCTTTAAGGGGGTTTTTTCCTTACGATAGTTCATCTCAGAGTATCCATAATGTAATAAATGTACCATGTTTTCATTATTGTACCACATTATCTCTTTTTAGAATATTAATATTCTTGTCATATAAGATGGCAAAAGTAGAAGATATGATAACATACGAAAAAATAAGTACTATATTCTATAGATGGGAAGTCATTTAATACCTTTCCCTCTTTATCGCTTAGTTTTTAGGTCTTATTGGAAGAACTGAGAGCTTATGGACCATGATGTAAATCGCTAACTATATGGATATAATGTTTATATTGATGAAACTGTTTCACAAATTCTTTTTATGAAGCAGATTGCTCAAACATTAAAGGTAATGGGCAAAAATGGTTGAAGGGACTATATCTCTAGATATATCATCTCCTTGAAGCAGTGCTAGCCTTGAGGCACAATCAATTCACTATAACAGTTTCCGAAAAGTTTGAATTTCAATAATTTATAGGACCTCTGAGCGAGATTAAGTTTGTTATTTGATAATTATAACTACTCTTGGCAAATGTGCAATTTTTTTTTATTTGAGAATTTGGATATAAAAGCTTTCAAGGGTTTTATAGTTTGGGAAGTTAAAGAGTATAATTTCTCAAATTGGCTACCAAAACTTTGGTTACAAATATGGTGCTGAATTTCCAGGGTGTTTTGTAGCTTGATACCTGAAGCAAGCATTTTTTAGTAACTTTATTGTGTTCTGTTTGATTATCAGGTTCAATTAATTCATCTGTCTGATTCTCATTTAAATTAGAATTCATAGCCAACTTTATTATAGGAAAAGGAGGCTGGAATCGCCTCCTGGACTGAAGTCCAGCTAACTTTGGCTTCCAGGGCTCAAGTAGAGCCAACTTTAGCTACACCTAACTTTTAAAAAATTATATTTTACAATAAAGACCTTATATTTACAATGATGCAATATTTATCTTCTCAAAATACATTGATAATACTAAGACAAACTATCTCAATGAAGATCATATTGAATGCATGGAAATAAATGTATATTAAGAACAATGAAGCTTGATTTTGGGAAAAAAATTGAAGCTTTAAGTTTTTCAATCAAAATTTAATGGTTAAAAGTAAATCACAGTGCTCCTAAGCTTCAGTAATCTAATCCATACTTCTTTTCTCCTTTTTTTACTTTTAAATGCTATTTGATCTTATAATTTCTCTTTTTCAACTTAAATTAAATTCTATTTGACATGATTGATTCCACCATGTTCAGTGATTTTATGAATATGCATGCATGGCTAAGCATGACCTTCTCACTCTTGAGTGCCATTCAAATCGGTTTAACTATGTGAACCCAATATTTTTTATTTTTATTTTATTTTTAAAATGTAAAGAAAACCAATCTTATTAATCATTGACATTATCTAGAAGGAGGTTTTAATATGTTGAAAATACATAAACTCGTGCTTTTCAGAGAGAAAATGAAAAATTTCTTGCTATAAATCTTATTGAGAAAATACTGTTACCTGAAGAGTACAAGTTGTTTCCTTCTAGGACTTCTTTCTTAGCCTTGACATAAGCATGTTGACGCACAACATATTCTCTCTCTCTCTCTCTCTCTCTCTCTCTCTCTTTAACTCGCTCCTTGTCTATTGACATGATTACTGTCTTTTAAACTTGTACTATACTTTCAAGCTATGCTATTTAACTATTCTGTTTTTCCTAAATTGAAACTAGATCCTTGTGGTGGTTTAGTTGCTTATCATTGTTTATTCTTGATATCTTCACATGGTGTCATAATGTTCTGTGCATTATGTTCCTTAGATGTCATCTAATTATGTCATAAACGCTGGAATCTTTCTTAAGTGCTCCCAAACAATTTAGGTATAGTTAATTAGTTCTGAGCTCTTAAAAAGTATCTTCGATGAGGTGGCTGACCTGGCCAAAGAGTGGAAGATAACCTGGTCTTATATACCTTGCTCAGCTAATTCCATCGTGGATAAATTGGCTAAATCTGGGATCACCAGGACACAAATCATAGCAACTCATAGCATCACAGATATTGAGTAGATGCCTAGTCGGGCAGAAAAGCTAAAAGAGGCCTTGGCCTTGTACTTTATGCTTGTATTATTACTGCTGTAACATTAGTGTACAAAAAGTTTTAAACTTAATAAAAGTTTCATCATTTCAAAAAAAAAAATAGTTCTGAGCTCATAATAACTCTCCAATGCCACATTTTGAAAACAACAAAAAGCTGTACAAAGCTATCAATTTGCTAGATATTTATTAGAAAAGTTGAAATCCCTGCTAGATCATGATATATTTTGAGGCAATGCTCAAAATAGTTTGTGGTGTTAATCAGATTTGAGAGCTGCACTATGCGTATATTAAATTCTGTAAGAAAAGGCATTTTTTTGTTGCCTAAATGACTCAATAGTTCTATCATTATGAATGATGCAGATTGAATGTTGGGGATGTGTTGACTATGATGTTGCTGTATTTGATTAATTGTTCAATAGTTGTCGCTCTTTCTTTTTTTGACAGTTTCAATTTCTTCTTCAGATTCTATTCTTTTTCCTGAGGTACCAATTGCACTTCGATTATCTAGTCATCTCCTGCTTGGTGTGGTGAGGATATATTCCCGAAAGGTGAATTATCTTTTCCATGATTGTAGTGAGGCTTTGCTTAAGATAAAGCAAGCTTTTCGCTCAACTGCAGTTGATCTTCCACCAGAAGAATCTACAGCTCCATATCACTCCATTACCCTTCCAGAGACATTTGATCTCGATGATTTTGAGCTGCCAGATAATGGACTGTTTCAAGGGTTTGTGCCACTGAACATCATTCCTTTTTACTATGAGTGAAAAGTAAGTCTTGTGACCTTACTCATGGTTAAATGCAATATATTGTACAGTAACTTTGTGGATCAGCATATTAGTACAAGGGAGCAGATTACACTTCGAGACACAATGGATGGCATGGTTTATTCAACATCACAGTTTGGGCCTGATGGTTAGTAGCGTGTTGATATGACATAGATGATACATTAAATTTTAATTCCAAATTATTCTTAATTTATGTTCTGCTGACAATTTTTTCAGAAAGATTTGGTGATGGCGATGCTTCCCAAATTGGTTTGGACCTTGATGAGGTAACTCCTAAACTCTTAATGGGTGTATTCTGATGCTCCTTGCTTTTAATTTAATGAATTGAAGTGAGATTGCTCTAATATATCAATTATATGCTTTGCATCTCAACTCTTCTCTTTGGAGGTGCATCAGATGCATCACTTTTAAGAAACCCATCATACTTCAGTCATGTTTTTTGTGACTGTCCTTTGCTTTTGTTGCTGTTAATTTTTGTTTATTTTCTCTTTCCTTAATAAAACTATTGCTATTATTTTTTTTCGAAAAAAAGGAAATGAAAACCTTCACTTGTCATTTAATTCTATGAACCTAATACTTCAGTTACCTTACCTCTCTTCATCTTTCTTTTGTTTTGTTTTTTTTTTTTTAATTTGCAGAATTTGTTAATGGACAAGTTTCCATCATCTACACATGCTTCAAGCCCATTGGCCCAGGAAGATGAGTAAGCTCTATTGCTCCATCCTGAATTTTATGTTATTTGTTTCTGATGGTGGGCTAAAAGAATATTTAACTTTCTCATCACTACCCAAAAGAAAAAAGCTGGATTTTATCAGCGAATATTTTGTAATTGAGGCATTTTTTTGAAAGTTCTGTTAATTGAGGCATTAAAGATTAACTTTATAGAAGCTTAGGCTTCACTTAATTTATGTTGTGCTTATTTTTTATGTTCATTTTAAACAAAATAACAATTTTCTGACAATGTATGATTTGAATGATGCATGTAGACATCCATTTTCTCAGGACTTTTGGCTACAAATTTTGTTAATGTGTTGAAAGACTTTTAATGGAATGGCTCTTGCGTCTTGTTGCATATTGTTGAGTTTACTTATTGTCTTGTTACATTGATCTTAAAGTTCTTATTCTAGTTTACATTCATTTCTGTTTTAAAATTTTTTTTTTGTTATTTGGTAAAGTCTATCTTCTTCATAGTTATGAAATTGTTTTTTCTCCCAGTGAGGGTCCTAGGACAACTTGTCAAGATCCAGTATTTGCTGAAATGGATGTTGATGAATCTCATGTTCCGGAACTTCCTATCTTTGGTCCACTCTCTCAAGCAGTTCCGACTCCAGATCTAAATGAGGTCTTTCCTAGTGAGTTTATTGAAGGCTCTTCTGCAGATCCTGATAGTATGGACGTTGATCACCCTGCACCTAAGTCCTTAACATCAGATTTGACTGAATCAGCACAGGCTCCATCTACTCCTGGTTTAGTGCAGGAGGCACTTCCAGCTCATTTTCAAGAAACCGGCGAAACTTCCCATATGGAATCTGAAGATCTCGATTCTGGTAAACATGTTACTAAAGACACTCATAGTGGGAATTCAAACCATGAGGCAGAATGTCCTCTGAATGATAAAGGTCCTGAGACTCCTGTATCTTCCAGTATCCCTCAGTCAGATTCTTCACCAACTTCTGCATGGGTTGAAACAAAATCGGTTAGTCAGGCAGGGGAGAATACTACAGGAGTATCTGCTGCTGCAGATGACAGTTGTATGGGCCAAGGAGAAGAGATACTGAAAACTTCACCAAATGGTGTTGTGTGCAGTGAGACACAAGATCTTCCATCTGTTGAGCAATTGAAAGTTACAACGGTACCTCAACAAGATTTATCACATGTTGTCGACTGTCATAATGATGGAAGTGTTTCAGAACAGGATGGTCAGGAAGTGCAAGCCACTCAAGTAGTCAATTTAGTTGTAACTGATGAGTTAGGCTCCTCTTGCCATGTTCCTGAGCCATGCAACTTGTTGCAGAGCGAAAAGAATTTGTCACCTGCAAGTGATATGGTGGATTCTGAAGAAAACCCTCCATCTACAGAAGCTCAGTTATGTACAAAACAGGCATCCCATGCAAGTGGTGAAAGCTTCTCAGATGGTATTACAGCTACAAGCCTTGGGGGACAACAATTGGAGAAGTCTTTTCTATCCAAAGTTGATGAAGATATTCCTAGTTTGAATGGTGCATCTAAAGAAAGTCAAATGGAGAATCCAAACTGTTTGATTACTTCGGAGCTTCCAGCTCCCGAAACTCTGGTGTCAGCACCTCCTTGTGAGCCTCATTTACCGAGTGATCTTATGCAGTTAAGTGCTGAGAAAGATTCCATTGCCGAAGGAGAGAAAACTGTTGACACACTGGACAACGTTTCTGTCAGGAAACGCAAGTTTATGGACACTACACCAGATCTTCAAAATGATAACTCAAATAAGTTATCTTTGGACCGTCGAATTACTCAATCTACAGATTTTATTCCTGATGATGATGATATATTGGCTTCCATCTTAGGTAACAAGTTATCTTAATTTTGTATTTATCCATCTATTTCCAATTTTTGGTATATTTTTCAATTAAATGTATTATGTGGTTCCTCAAGTTGGAAGGAGGAGGACACCCATCTTGAAACTGAAGGACACACCGCCACCAGTGGAAGTGACCTCTTCAAAGCGCACTCGGATGACTCTCAAGCCTTCTGCACCAAAAAGAAAAGTGCTTTTGGATGATACAATGGTCATGCAGGGCGAGTATGTATCCTTTCTAGTTTCCTTGTCCTGCACATCTTTGTCTGACCATAATGTGTTTTCACTTATTTGTGTGAGCCTTCTACAGACATAAGAAATGCTGCCCATATCTTGTGGAAGATATTAATAACAATTCATGTGATCTCCTTGTACTATATGCAGTTGGTTCTAAAAGTTCCTTTGTAGATCTTTTGACCCACAATGGGGGTCTACCACATGTTACATATTGCATTAGGAAAGTTCTTTCTTGACATTATTTTTCTATGCTATCCGAAATTTTGGTTTCACCTCTTTCTGTGACATCTTCATTATATTACAGAATTAATGCTTTTGACTATTGATTCTATTCTTTCAAAACTACTACCTGTTGATGTGGTGAACAAGAAAATCACCATGTTAATTACTTTCTGGAAGTGGTAACTATGTAGTAATGAGCTGGAATGAATAATTAATGGCACACCATGACGTGTTAACTTTAGAATCCTTTTATGGGAAAGTGAGAAAAAAAGTATAGTTAGCTTGTCTGCTTTAAACTGATATAGTATGTGATTTTTGTTTATGGCCTTTTATGCAGTTGTATACGCCAACAACTAACAAACACTGAAGATATACGTCGCATACGAAGAAAAGCTCCTTGTACTCGTCCTGAAATTCAGATGATTGAAAAATCTTTATTGGAAGATGAAATGTTTACAGAACCTCTATTTAACAGTAAGCTTGGGAATGCATTCTTCTTTTCTTGTTAAAGATTTGGTAGTTTTGTGAGTCTCCTAATTTTGCTCCTTTCATTCCTCTGATTATTGTCTTCTGTGTTCTTGAATATTTTGAGATGTAATGTGGACATATAAATGAGTTCTCGCTCGAATACTTTCAGGTTTATCAGCTGAGCTGTCCAGTTTGCCAAATCAGGTATATGATACAATTGAGGATCACAGGCTCTCCGGAGGTGCTGCAGCTCCTGTACAGGCTATTGTTGACCAAGTAGGAAGTCCTATTGCAGTTTTACCTGGCAAAACAAATAGTGAGATACAGGAATCTCATGGTTTGGATGTACAGTCTGAGAATTGCCCTTGTGAAATTGATGGTAATTCCTTTGTATGTGTTACTGAAGAGCAAACTGAACCCCAAACTAATACACCTCAGGTTAATCTGCTAGACAATGATAAATCTTCAGATTTGGCTGTCATGGAAATAGATACACAGGACAACATCCCAAATTGTGAAATTAGTGGAGATACTGTGATAAACGATGGATCAACTATGTGTCCTGATTCAAAATCTACTGCACCACTACCTGATAATTTTGCAACGAAAGATGAAACAGTAGATGCAGCCGTAAGTGTGGTAGATTCTAATGGTGAACAGAATGATGAATTCTCAGTTCTCGCAGAAGGTTCAGGTGCTCCCATGGTGAAGGATGTATCAGTCGATGAGGATAACAGAGGTGCAGTCTCTCTTGATGAGGATTTGTTGACTTCTTCTCAGGAAAAAGTGAAAGAGGGAGAAACAACTATGGATCCTTCACTTCCTGACGTTCCAATAGTGGGTGGAGAGGCAGCTGAGCAGGTCATGGGTGCAAAAGGAGAGGAGGTTAACGAAGGAGAGGCTGTTTCACTAAGAGAAGAAAATGAGGTTTCAAACATATCTTCTCAGGCAAAGCTTTATGATTGTCACCTGAAAGAGGAAGCAGCAAGCAATCCCTTGAATGAAGGAGATATATCAGGCTCCCATAAAGCTGATACAGAAATTGTTGTGGATGGTGAAATGCTAGTTACAGCGGGAGATGCTTGTGTAAGTCTTGCTCTGATTTTTGGATAATGTTTTTGTTTGTGTTGTTACATTTATTTAATTTCTGCATTGCGTTAGTTCTTTTAGTTCTGTGTTTTTCTCATTCTCCTATGTTCATTAGTTCAATTCTTACTCTTGTGGTGCAGGATTTCGGCAGTATATTGGAAGAGAATGACACAGGTCTGTTGTTAGGCCTTCACACATTTGTATATGACACTGTTCGGTAGCTTTTTGTTCACTGCAACTGTTTTTTCATGATTCATCATTTACTCCTGTCTGTGCACATTTGCGACTTATTATGTGATCTTTATATCGGAATCCTGTCTGATCATTAACCTGGAGAAACTGGGTCTGTCTGATGAGACTGCCTTTTAAATCCTATGTTTTTTTTTTGTTTTGATCATTAATCTGGAACAACCAGGCCTGACTATTATAAAGCATACCCTTTCAAATCCAAAATTCTTTTCTTTTTCCTGCTTTCTGACCTTCAACACTACAAATAATGTGTTATTGATTGGATAAGACTGGAGTTTTTTAAAAGAATACATTAGCTCAAGAAGAGAGCTTTCTGATAACAAGCTGCTGTAGTGATGCCTCTTCTTTAGACTATTGGCTGATCTAACTACATGTGGCCAAGTCCTAAATACATTATGTTAGAATATACTTCAATACAAAGAATCAGCCTTTGCTGCTTACCAAATCACAATTTCCAAAACAAAAGAATATAACTGAAAATTTTCAACTTTTCCCTCATTTTCCCCAGTTAAAGCTAAAAGCATTAGATTTAGTTACTGGGTTGCCTCTTGTATATTTGAATCACTTGGTTGACTGTGATTGTGTCTTTGACTACCCTGATTTTGTCTTTCCTGGTCATAAGTAGGATGGTGGTTGAAGGGTTTTGACCATCAGAAATGGTTCTAGCTTTTTAAAACACTATATGGTTTGACCAGTGAGATTTTTGATGAGCTAAATCAGAAACTGCAGTTTCAAAATATGGGAAAATAGATTATGAAATTATACCTGATCTAGTTGAACAAGTTTCCAGATGTTTAAATTTAGATAAAAATTTGTCTGTGTACCACATTGATTTTTAAGAAGTCCACATACTCTTTTTGATTAAGTAATCAAAGATTCTCAGGTATCTGAATATTTGGTCTGTGAAGGTTGTTTTATTTTCCACAAGAATGCATAGCACGTATTGACTGAGAAAATATTCTGCTTTTCTATCATGTCGCGCATCCATTAAAATCTGGGTTTTGTGCCCCATTTTTGTCCTTGAAACTTTTGAGCAGTTCACTGTCAGGGGACTGCCCTTTTGGTTGCACGTAGCTGGGCTATATCCTTTCTGTTTTTTTATTAAGTTTGCTGTTCCCATACTTTTTACTGACAGTTGTTTTATGTTTTTCAGAATTTTTGAATGTAGATGATGAGCTAGAGCCTGTGGATGAGGACAATAATGTTCCAAACAATGAAATGGATCGATTTTTTGAAAATAGTGGATGGTCTTCCCGCTCGAGGTTTGTTAATAATTTTTGCTTCTTTCAATGTGTTCTTTTCTGTGAGATTTCCGCGGCTTAATCTTCATAGCTAAATTTCTTTGGCACTCAATAGCACCAACTAGGACGAGCAAAGCAAAAAGAGTATGGAACTTGATCCATCTAAGTTTGGTGCAGTTAATCTTTTAGGATGATTTTCAAATATAGCATCACACTTAGGTGCCGGATATTAAATGTAGCCAATTAGATGTTGTAATTTGGATTGTGACTAACTGTCATATATGGCCAGCATAAAACCTTAAGTTTGGAGTCTCACTCACCAACGTTTTTGCAAATAATCAACATTTCATGACAAAAGTAAAGAAACAGGAGTAACACCACCTGACCCCACTTACATGTGAGGAAGAGATGAGAACTGTTTTTTTTCTTAATTTTATAAAATAATGTGTGAGAAAATTAATTTCGAAATATTGAAAAGGTGCTAATTTGACTTTATTTCGTTGTAAAGATCTTGTAATAGCCCCCATTTGGAAAACATCATATAAGAATGTTAGCCTTCTTTATTTATCCATCAATTTGCTTTGATGGTCTTCAATGTTTTCTCATCTGACATTTATGTCCTATCCCGTGCAATTGTGATTGTAAGTAGATTCTTTATATTTTTATAATGTAAACTATTAATGCAGATAATTGGTTATAATGGAATAAATTTTGTTGTCTTATACCAAATAAAGTGAGTTCTCTAAAAAAGAAAGTTTTGGAAGCCTGCTAGGTGGCCTGACTTGAGTCAGGCCTTTTTGTCCAGGTGCCAGGCAGGCTCTTCTCTGCCTCTGCGATTTGTGTCAGCAGGCATAGAATGGTGCTGCTCTCGATCAAATGTAGGGAAATGACTTGTTCTTTACTTTTGTAGGGCTGTTGCGAGGTACTTGAAGTCATTATTCCACGATGAAGACGGCGGTGGCAGAAAAGTTGTTCCCATGGACTACCTTTTAGCAGGCAAAAGTCGCAAGGAAGCTTCGAGGATGTTCTTTGAAACTTTGGTATTTCATTACTGAACTCATACTGCTCCCATGCGAGAGACTTGTACATGTACATGATATACTCATGGAAGTGAGTTGCGAATTGCAGGTTCTGAAGACTAGAGATTATGTCCATGTCGAGCAGGAGAGCCCCTTTGGGAATGTTAACATCAAGCCGAGGGCGAAGTTAATGAAGTCAGATTTCTGAGTGTCAGAAGCATTTAACATTAGCAAAACTTACCCACCCTGTATCTCATATTTAGCCCCCTCCTTTAACCCTGCCCAAATTAATTGTTCGGTAGTGATTTTTTTTTTTTTCTAAGTTACCCGGTTTCTATACTGGTATATATATGTATGTTATATTGGAGGGCAGGTTAGAGCATGGGCATGTATTTCTGTAGTTGTATACCATTCTGTTGTATATATGGCTGTAAAGTTCAAAATAATTTATTTATTCTACTATTGGTTCAAGGACATTCTGCGCAATTCTGAAAATATTAGGTTGGTTATTGTCTTTATTTCACCCTCTCTTAGGACGTGCAGTTTCCCGCGAGGCTTTATTGTTTCAAAAGTTTATGCTTGTACGCGTTTATTTTTCTGTTTCTTCTTTCCCCTTCCCTCCTGACTTCAAAAATGAAATTAGGTGGGAAGTTTGTTTAGATGGGACAAGACGAGAAGAATTAAACTTTATGCCAAACTTTATAGTTTGCTTCGGCTTCGAAAGACTTGCATACAGCGAAGAGCCTGCCCTCAAGAATTGAAACACCTTTCAGGCCCAGAAGCCTAAATTATATTGGATGGATCATGGACGTGTTTGTTTCATGCTCAAGTATCTGTCCTTTATGTCATTTTGGTTGCTCTTCTCGCTTGTTTTTTTGGTATCCTCAAATTAGTCATGCAAAAGCCACCCAAAACTTCTTCCATGTTGTCTGCCATGGAGTTTCTGCAATTCGCTTCCCTCTTTCCAGGAGCGAGCTCACCAATTAATCAATCTCCATGACAGGCCAATTCATGGCTGCAAACAAATTAATTGATCATACTCCATTGCAGATCGTGCAACTCCCATCCTCCCTGCACCACACAGCCATGAAATATCCGAACCTATTCCCCATCTTCCGAGTTGTATTTTATCAACTTTAAATGTATAATAATGGTCCAAATATTAGAATTCTATTACTTTAATTTCTTCTGTGGATGAGCGAGGACGGAGGACTGAACTCGTCCAATTTCAAATGCCAAATTTCTACTCTCTCACATATTCGACTCCGTTTACTCCTCTCAAGCAATTCTGCGAAAAGAAAGAGCAAGAACCTTCCACGACCATGAGATCATCTTCTTCTAAGCTCCTCGTCTCTCTCAGGCGGTCTTCCTGTTCCCCAACACCCACCAACACGTCAACCATTTCTTCCCTGCACGACTTCGTTTTTCACCGGTCTCAGCGGACCAAAACCATTCTTCCAATCCAACACTCTTCCATAATAATCCATATAGGCTGCAGAGCTCCTTCTCGGACGCTGCGAGACGCTTTTCGTCGTCGGACGAGACGATGGACGCCGCCTCCTCTCCCTCCATTGCGATCCCCGTGGTCTCCACTTACGCTTATCCTTGTGAAAATTCTCCCGCCATTGATGCTAGCTCGTCAATCAGAAAGCCTTTAAGTTTATGGCCGGGGATGTATCACTCACCTGTGACGAATGCCCTGTGGGAAGCTCGATCCAGCATTTTTGAGCGGCTTCTTGACGTAAAAGATGGACCCCCGCCGACTGAATTGCTGACCAAAACCCCCTCCCAGAGTAGAACCAGCATCGTGTATAATTTTTCGAGCGATTTTATCCTCAGGGAGCAGTACAGGGATCCGCGGAACGAGATCAGAATTGGGAAATTGCTTGAAGATCTGGATGCGCTTGCGGGAACGATCGCTGTCAAGGTGCACCTGGGATTCACGATTTCTCAGTTCTGTATTCTTTTTTGTCGATTATTTCTAGTAATGTACATTTCGCTCTTGAAGTTCCCTGTTCTGCGGGATTATACTAATATTAGTGCTCATTATAATAAATAGCAAGATCGAATGGCTCCGTTACTTGCATTGTATTATATCTTTTCTAGGAATCTCTTTCTGAACATGGGCATTTTTTCCACAGAAAATTCTGCCTTCATGTTGTTCAGGATTCTTTAGTTAATTCATTTTTAAAACCGCCTTCTATTCTTCCCACCTCGTAATCGTCAGTATAGCTAAAAGTCCGGCTGCGGACATCCTTCCCGAGAATGTTTCCGCTATACTTACAGAGTGTTACCGGCTTACAGCCCGCTCTTATCCCGCGGCTGACAGTATGGACTTGATATATATATATATATCATGCGGAGTTCCGCTATCTAAATTTATGTAGGTAATCTTAAGAAAGCGCCATACAATTTTAAACATTCTGTAAAAGTTCGCAGCTGATCCACATGTTTCTGCCTCCGAAGAACAGGGCAATTTTGATTGGTCTTCTTCATCATTGTTAAATATCCATGCACATTTGATAAAAACTTATTTTGCATACTTCTTATGCTTCTTTTTCGTATTTTATATCCTCAGCACTGTTCAAATGATGACAGCACAACTAGACCTCTCCTTTTAGTAACTGCTTCAGTGGACAAGATGGTCTTGAAGAAGCCTCTCCGTGTTGACTCTGACTTAGCAATAACAGGAGCAGTGACTTGGGTTGGACGCTCATCTATTGACATCCAAATGGAGGTTACGCAAACTGATAAAGGTACTGTCTTTTGCACCAACTCAATGTACTATTCAATTCCATAAGTTTGGGCAATTTTTATACCCATTCTTGTAGTTCTAATCAGATGCAGATGGCAGCTCCAATCATCTTGACCCCATAACTTTAACTGCAAATTTCACATTTGTTGCCCGTGATTCAAAGACTGGAAAATCTGCTCCTGTTAACCGCCTTTTGCCAAAAACTGAACAAGAAAAGAAGCTTCTAGAGGAAGGGGAAGCAAGAGATAGGCTGAGAAAGAAGAAGAGAGAAGAAGAAAAGCGGAAATTTGAAGTGGGAGGTCATGATTTACATGTTGAAGTCGGTAGATTAAAGGCTCTTCTAGCTGAGGGACGAGTCTTCTGTGACATGCCAGCATTGGCAGACAGAAATAGCATTCTTATTAAGGATACCCGGCTTGAAAATGCTTTGATTTGTCAGCCTCAGCAGAGAAATTTGCATGGCAGAATTTTTGGTGGTTTTCTGATGCACCGAGCATTTGAATTGGCCTTCTCAACTGCATATGTCTTTGTTGGCCAGATGCCTTGCTTTCTGGAAGTTGATCATGTTGATTTCTTAAGACCGGTAAGTATTCTAATCATACTCATAGAAATGATACTTTTTCGAGTGAACTTTATGATTTTCATACAAACTCTTGGATACTTGTTATGTCTTTTTACATTTCTTAAAAGTAATCTAGCACACTTGCGCCTTTATTCCTTTTTTCTGCCACCATATCATGGCGACCTCCTATTTCCATAAATAGCAGGCCTAACAACGTTTATCAATGTCTTAATCATTCTGCTTTCTTCCTGATCTCTTTACTGAGTAAATAGTCAGAAGCCTGGTTTTCCAACAGGCAACCAATGTGACGAAAAGACAATCATTTTTTATTGGACTGCAGACGAAAAGGCAATATTATCACTCCCATGTTTTAGAATCTTAAGAGTAGGGCAAGTAAATGTTTAATTGCGGTGGCTTAATTATGAAGACATGACTATTAGCAAAATTGTTGTCTCAAATTTCAGAGCTTTTTCCTTTTTCTTTTACTTCCTTGGTTGGAGGTAGCATATGGAATTAATTACCTTCTTTGTTGGAATGACTGAGGTTATAACATGATTCTCATCACTAAACCACTGATTCAGTGGTACGAATGATGCGAGAGAATCTACAATCTGTTATTTTCCTCGTTCTGTTTAGCCTTTTGGCTACAGAGTTTTATCACAAACTTTTCGTATTGTATATGTGACTTTTCTGAAAAGAAATCGCTGGTTACAACTTTGTTCGTTGGCTGAGAGCCGTAAGCACACCATCTCCATGTAATTGCCAGAACAAGTAATTTGCTGTTTTCATTTGGATTCCCCTTACTGCTGTAGACTTATTTTCATCTTTAATACTTGATTTGGTAATTAAACCTTTTTTATGTAATGATTAAACTGTTATTTTCTTCTTAGCTTTTATGCTACTACTGCTGCATCTCTGCAGCTTCTACTGGTTGTTGCAATGCCCTGTAATAAAGTCCTGGTTCCAATAACTTTCAAAAAAAAAATGTCCTGGTTCCAATGGGTTCATTACTGACTTCTACCTAAGAGGTTGGAACTTTGTGAAGCATAATGTCCAAGCCATATTCAGTGACTTCTATTCCAACAGCATGAGCTGGAAAATCCCTGGAGCTACCTTCATTTCTTTCTCTAGAAGGTAGATTTTGGAGTCCTTCCTCGAAGAGTGATTTGAAAGGCATAACTCCTCTCCAGAAACTATCTATTTACTTTTCCGGGAAGAGCAACTCCTCATCAAATCTACCCTTGCCAATCTTTCTAAATACTACCTCTGCCTACTTCAATGCTCGCCTTGGTGGTATAGAAGATAGAATTAGGGGAGCGCAACTTTCTGTAGTGAGGCAATTACGGTCACTTAAGCACAGGCTTGTTCACTAGTATAGACCCTAGCATTCAATACATGCAGCACATAAATTTCCCTTCATTCTCGAAAAAAGAAAAGAATGATGCCCTTCTTGTGAGGTGGCTATGGAGATAGATACAAACAAGTACACTTTGGCAAAAAAAAAAAAAAAAATCTTATTTCATTAAAGAACCACTCTGATAGAGGTCATTGGCTTCTCTTTGACCATATTTTCTTATGGTGGTAAGACTTGGAAAGATATTTGTGAGCTTCCATGATGGTATCTGGTTCCCTATCATCTATAGTAGTTGACTAGATTTTGGCTCGATAATGGAATTGAAAACTTCTACCTTGCGGACTCCAACCGTCTTAGAATCCTTCTTGTCGCTTATGGTTCCACCTACGTAAACATCGAACTTCGCATAGATCTATTTGGAGGTCCCCCTTGTTCTTAGGATAGACATGCTAAAAAGCAGTTTAAAAGTCTTTTGATAATTCTGGTGGCAGGTGGATGTGGGAGACTTCCTCCGTTTCACATCATGTGTGCTATATACTCAGTTGGAGAACCCCGAGCAACCTCTTATCAACATTGAAGTTGTTGCGCATGTTACAAAGCCAGAGCTCAGAACCAGCGAGGTAGTACCAGACATGCTTACCGTGATGGTTCTGAATGAGTTTAATTATCAGTTCATTTTCTGCTTCCACGTATTTTGCTCAGCATTTCTACGTTCTATGTGGTGATCAAGCAGGTATCCAACACATTTTACTTCACATTCTCAGTCCATCCAGATGCCTTAACCATGGGGTTGCAGATTCGGAATGTAGTTCCTGGGACAGAAGAAGAAGCTCGTCGGGTCCTTGACCGTATGGATGCCGACGAAGCTTATTTTTCTTGTTCCT
Organism: Aristolochia contorta; assembly: GCA_022405105.1. Taxonomy (NCBI): domain Eukaryota; kingdom Viridiplantae; phylum Streptophyta; class Magnoliopsida; order Piperales; family Aristolochiaceae; genus Aristolochia; species Aristolochia contorta. The sequence continues at coordinate 7,957,403 of CM039667.1, read as the reverse complement.
GAGGATGGCGCTGTCTGGCGGGGAATAGAGAATACAGAACACAACTCTGGATAGTAGTCAGATTTCCCGTGTTATTTACTCAATTACCAACCTTTAGTATAAGGTGAAAGGCACATCCTCCTCATTGAATAGAACAATTAAAATTATTAAAAACCAAATCCAAAGAAAGGGAAGGTTGATCATTTTATATATAGCATGAACAGATTAGATTCCAACTAGCTTTCATGTTGTAGTCCTCATTTTGGGAATCCCTAAACGCTATAAAAGCGGTTTCGTTATTTTTCGTTCTGGTAAAGGTTGGTATATAAAACAAAACTATCATAACTTGCACAACAATTCTACATATGCACCCCATTTTCACATAGGCCACTTGTAGCCGGGTTCAATGTAAACATTATATGAAGCTTAGTAACAAACACAAGTGATTAGGTACCTATGACATTTTCACGATCACCCACTTTATTCTGTTCAATGATCCGAGCCCCTCATCACTCAAGTGAGAAAAATATGGATTTTGCAACGATTTGGAAGATCTTTTATACGGTTTCTGTAAGTACAAAAAAGGTGGTAGGGAGTCGACTTCAGATCAACTGGCTGTCCGACCAAGATCACTGCCACCGATGGACGAAATCCTTAGTGAGTTTCGTCCCTATAGTTCAAAGAGACAAAAAAAATAAAGAACAGATTGTATATATGGGCATCTACGATGACGAATCATCCTCATCATCCGAGTCCTCCGGCTTCTGTACATGAAATCTTGGAAAAACGGGTAGTGTGGGGTTCACAGGCACAGGGAATTGCCTTGCGGAACTCACAATGGTCCTCTCATTGATTTTTCCCACTTCTTTGCATACCTGATCCAAGGTGGAGAGAAAATCTCTGACCACCATAAAAATCCTAAACGGGTGAGCTTCCTCTTTGGCTGAATTCCCGTGGAAGTACTCAGTTATTTCCTTCACCAGCGAGAGAGCTACACTTTCTTGGGCTTGAATCTTTATGATCTCCTCCTCTGACTTTTTCAAGAATTCATTCATGGCCCGGGAGAACATCACACTGCTCTCCTTCATACCTAAAGCTTCGTTCATTCTCAAAACATCACTAATCTTACCTATCCCCCCTGCAAGCTTTGAAACATAACTGCTGAGAACGTCCGAGTCCATAGCTGCAGCTTTCTTTACATTACTGAGATCTCCACTCAGACCTGAGACAACTTGCAGACCCAGCTTCCTGAATTCAACATCATCCCTGATCGAGGATGATTGGGCTTTTCCAGGACTCTGATTGGAGCCTGATAGGCGGGATCCCTCGGCACGAATTATCTCCTGGACAACAAAATGTAAGAGGGTAGTCTTTCCATCTGTGCCTTTGACATCCACAAGCTTGAGGAGGGTGTCAAGCTTGAAGGCACGGGCATCCCCTCGGTTGGTTCCAACATTCATTCTGTTGCCTGTTTTTAGTACAGCTTCTAGAAGCTTGAGGAACATCCGGCTACTCCTTAATTCCTCACAGGCTGCCTGAAAAGAAAAGAAAATGGTAGAGATTAGCAAAATGACCAAGGACAGTGGTCGCTACAAATTCATTTATCATCAACAAAGGCATCGTCATCAAATTAATCAGAAAATTATTACCACAAATTCATCCATGAAGACTGTCAGAAGAAAAACTGGGAATGCAGCTTCTAAAAAAGTTCACATGCCAAGAGATCATAACACAAAAATATAAATGTGCAAGTAAAAGATCATATGAAGACATTCTATTATTTTCAGTGAGAGCTTATTTCTGTCATTTCAAATTCTTTCAAAAAGAAAATACATAATTGTTCAGAATATTTTAAGACATTAATTCATTACTACAGTTTCTGCAGAGGCATCTGGAATCTCATGAACTACATATAGATTCACAAGAGAAAACATGGGATTAGGAAGCTGTGTTGTCAAGATCTAGGAGGAAAAATCATTGTTCTGACAAAAGTGGTGCAGTCACCAACTACCACCCAAGCATGTATAATGAAAGAAGTGCAGCTTTGCACTAGTTCGAAAAGCATATTGGAAAGCAAGAAAGACAAAAGTGGGAATCATGAATTACATCATTAGTGTAATGCAACATGGTAGTATAAAAAAATAGAAAATGTCATTTAAAGATTACACACTTTTTTGTAGGTCGCAAAAGCCGCAAAGAGTTTAGAAAGTCAAAAAAAGAATTTTTAAAAACATTCTTAATACTAAGTTTGCCACAGCCAACTGATCCAACCCTACAATGCACTGTAAAGTGGATCTAACTTTAATTACTAGTGTCAAGCTAAAGAGAGACTATTGATTACCAAAAAATGAACTTTACTAGGATTTGCAACACATCACGAAATTAAATTTCTTAAGGACATTCCAGATACACAAACACCACAGCCTTGGAATGCTGATAATTTCAAGATGATCTAAAGCCTGTTGAAAAGAACATCCTCTCCATGGCACTGTTGAAAAGGGGGATAAAGCAGAGGTATAACAGAGGAAAAACTTAGAGATTACCAAAGAATAATAAGTTGTCTGTTTCGAGGGGGAGGTTAACAAGGAATTACCTCTAATGTTTCAAATGACTTTCTAAGGTATTTAACCTCGGAGTCAAAATTGGCAATGTAAAGCATCGCATCAACTCGTTTAAATGCAAAAGGAATATCAAGAACTGCCTTAAGGAACTTCTCGGCAGGACCTAACTTGAAAGGTGAATCATCGTTGTAATCTTTCAGCTTGAGTTCTTCCTCTTTTGTAGGGGCCATTTTCAGTAGAGTTTCCAAAAGTTCTGTGCCCAAACCATCAGTATTACCTGGAACGGATAAAAAACTCATGTATCATTATCTTACATCTTTTGCCTACAACATGCCAGAATATTAACAGAGGAAATAACACAAAATGAAAGTCTGATTATGCATGGAAGGCTAATCTTTTTTATAAACAGTGGCACTGTATAGTTGTTTAGCATGTCATACATAACAGCAAACAGACCACAACGATACGAACACAAGTCCCAATGAATAATCTCTCTTGGTCCTGAAACCAGTAACAGCATCAACCTGACGAAAAGAAGCATTCTTAACCCAAGTCTGCTTCTCCCCTTGTAAGCCCTAGGTTTGCTTCTCCTTGTAAATACTCAATGAGTATCATGATTGATCAAGAAATGTGTTGCTTTTCTGTGGGTGGTTTGAATCTTGAAAGCCAAGAAGAGATCAAGGGTAGCTCAGATAAGACATGTGCAGTTAAGTTCAAAGGCCAAAAAGCACTGAACATTAGGATGAATTTTGTAAGATACAAGACTACCAGAAAGTAATGAGATTAACTTTCTAACCTTCTAAAAGGGCTTCACAAACTTCCTCTTTAGTTACATTCAGCGCTCTCAACAGGATTGCAATGTTTTGGGATTTCTTCGGATCTAGCACTCTGTTCTCTTGATTTGGGGACGAAAGAATTGCCCGTCTTGGCATCTCCTTCGGAGTAGGGTTTGTTGTATTGCAAACAAATAAAGTCTCAATCATCTCCTCGTTCAATCTGCCAGAAGTCGCAGTCAACAACGTTAGAAAAATGTTCAAATTCAACATAAATAAATGGCAAGAAGGGGCAAAGGAAACGTACTGAAACGAGCTCGATTTTAACTGATCCCACACCATGGCCCGATCGGAGCTTGCACGTACTTTATCCCAGTGCAAGGGCTTCAACTTTGGTCGGGGAGTGTCTTCGTTTTTCTCTGTCGATTCTAAACTCACCGGCACTTCAGCCTGAGAATGTGAAGCAACTGTTTGTTTCTTGAAGTCAACATCTCTTGGGGTGATAAGAACAGGAGGTCGAGAGAGGGGATGCAGTAATGACTGCTGACGGACTTGATCCTCCCAGTACCCAGACGGAGGAGGTGGGGGCGGTGGAGGTGGAGGCCGATTTGGAGCACTTGTGGCTCTCTCGGTCGTGCCCATCCTTCCAAGATAATCTTTTTCAGGAGGGGATGAAGGCGGAGATGGAGACAATGGTCTTCTCTTCGGAGGTGATGGAGTCGCCGGCCTCGGCGGTGGAGGAGGCGGTGGCGGTGGTGGACGTGTTGGCACCTGAAGAAACTGCAAATCAGGCGACTTGATCTTCAGCCTTTCGGAGCTTAATCTGACGGTGGGAGACGGGCTGCTCGACGGCGGCGAAGTCGAACTACGTGAGCCTATGACGGGTCTCTCCGAGCTAAATCTGGGCGACGGAGACGAGTTGTTCGAAGACAGAAACGATGAACGAGGTGAATCTATAGCAGGTTTCTCCGTACCATATCCCAGTGACGGGAAATTGTTTGAAGACAGCGGAGACAAGCGAGGCGAATCTGTAACGGGTCTCTCCACGTCGAATCTTGATGGTGGAGACGGACTGTGGGAAGGTAGAGAGTGTGTACGAGAAGACGAACCGGGCGATTCGAGTTTTGGCACTTCCGCACCGAATCTGACCCGCGGCGACAGGGTGTTCGAAGGCGAGGAAGGATTTGGAGATGCGGAGTTCGAAGAGGGGTACGACGGGGTGCTCGAATTTGTTGTCCGGGTACCAAGATTCTCTGCCTCGACCACAGGAAAAACTCGTCTGGAGCTCGATGTGGCCAGGCCGAGGCTTTCTTTATCCGCCGAGGACGCTCTCGGAGAGTAGAACTGCTCTTCTTCTTCGTCGTCGTCGCCAGAGCCGCTGGCATTCCCTTGATTCCGCCGGAACTGTCTCGACAATGGCGGCAGCGGGTGGAGTTCCGGCGAACCAAGCTTCCGATAGGGCGAGGTAGACGCTGCCGGGACCGAATCGTGATCGCTCTCGACCCTGCGCGAATTCACCAATGTACCAAGATAAAGAAACTCGGAAGAAGTCCCGGAGACACCCACCTTTTGGCCGTCCGAAGAAACGACATTGGCGGGGAACAGTCGGTGACTATCGGCCTTGGAGGTTCTTTTCACAAACTTCCGCCGGCGGCGATGATAGAAATAGACTGCGAAGGCTGCAACTAGCAGCAAGAGCAGTATCGGCAGGACGATGGCGAAAAGGAGTTTGGGGAAGCCACTGGACTTCTTCTGCTCGGATTTAGGGAGAATGAGAGAGGAAATGTTTGCGGGGAAAGTCGGAACGGTGGAGGAAGCTGGAGGGGGAGGTGGGGAGGGGAAGGAGGGGAAGAAAGGAGGGGCATTTGTAGAAACGGGGAATTTGGGTTGTGACGGCGGCAAGTCTGGCGGTTCGGCCGGAGGCAGAGTCGAGAGAGGGAAAAAGGGTTGGTGGAGGAGACGTCGGTGAGGGCTGATCGTCGACGAAATGGGCACGAATGACAAGAGCAGAATGGAGACGACGCCGACGACGAAGAAACCCATTCTGGGTACTGGTCCGGGACGGGAGGAGTTTCTGCTTCGGACGGGAGAAACTCGACTTAGCTTTTCTTCACGGCATTTGGGATTTGCAGAGATCCATGCGTGCCAAGGAGGCGATCCAAAGAGAAAGCACAGCGAGAGAGGGCAAGGTGTTCGCCTATGTCACCGATGGCAGGTTTGAAGAAGACATTCACAGCTGCAGCAAGCTGTGTGGAAAAGCAGAGTGTGAAAGGTAAAACTAAAAGAATAAAAGAAAAGGGCGAAAGAATAATATAAAAGGCATCAAGCGAGGGAAGGAACCATACATGACACGACTACAGAAACGGAGAAGGGTTCTGGTACCCAGTACTCGTACTGGGTGAAGCTGAAGCCATTCACACTGGAGCTCTGTAAAATCTCTCTAGCCTTGACACAAAACGATTAGAAAAATACCATATATAGATTTTCCAGAAGATGCGAATGGGTTGTCAAGCTTAATGGTGAGATTAATTAATTAAGCACCCGTCATGGGTCATTTTTAAACTCTTTCAGAAGATCTCATTTAAAAAACCCAAGTCTTTCACAATAAATTAATACCAAATGTAAGACAACTTCCTAGTGCCAACTTCCTACAGTGCCAACTTCAATGCAAGTACCTGAGGGAATAGACGTTACAGGGGAGAGGCCGGGGGCGGGGTGAAGATTTTTTAAGTACTGTGAAATGCGAGTAGGACAAAGAGGGGGTACGTCTGGTGAAAGTCTAGCTAGTATTTTTGAGCCAGGAAATCTTGGCGAAGGTGCATTTTGTTTGCTTGCAGTGAGCTGGGTTGGAGGTGAAATGGAAATCTGGGACGCGACCAATCTATTCTTCTTTACTGGGTAGAGATGAAAGAAGAGAAAATCACTAGGTCGGATGTGTGAAAGGGGTTTCCGAAAAACGGTGGAATGTCAGATCTTAGCTTTCAAGGCTGTGACTAGAGTTCAACGTTGTTGAAAATCCTTGGCTGTGTGTAATCTCTGCGTACAGAGGGGGAGAGAGAGTGAAAGATTAGACATCGTTTTCCGTCACTGTTTGTTTTACAATTTGAAAAAGAATTCCCTGGCTTGACCTTAGCAGCTATGCACCGCACCAGAAGAGTTTCACCGTCTCAATTTTTATTTCTTTGGAAGGTGAGGATAAGAGTGCGTACGCCCATGTGACCGACGACGCAGCGGGCCTACCTTCAGTTCCCCTTTCCCCCACAGAAGACAAAAGTCGGCGCTAAGAGTTGCAGGAGGCCTGCAGAAACAATGGCAGGGGGGAAAGGAGTGCAATGAATCTCACTCTGTTCTTGGGTCAAAAGTAAATCCGAATATTCCCATCATTGCAGTGTCATGAAATCAAATTACGGTAATCACTCCCACCCTGACCCAGAAGAACAAAAGCTTCAGAACGTCATCTAAACAAACACGTTCGACGAATTGCCTCGCCGAACCCTCCTCCTCCTTTCGCCATTCCGAGTTCCTCCCGCGTAGATGTCGACAAAAACCACCCCGAAGCCGTAATAATCGTTACCAAAGTTCGTCTCAATCCCTCACCCCGAAACCAGAGAAGGTTCCGTTAAGAAGAGGGGAAGCAATGCACGGAAGGGAATTGAATTGCGCGCCGGGGGCCACCGAATGAATGTTTGATGAAATGCCCGACCGAGCCAAACAGACAAAATCGAGGGAATTAATTGAATGAAAGAGAGGGGAGGAGGACCGGAGATGGTCCCGATCTCTCTCTAGTCCGTCGACGGACCCCATTCCTCACTCTGCCGTTGTGTTAAAATCGCGCAGATTGCAGAGCTACTGCAGATGGGCAATGTGATCCATCCTTACCGAGGGGTACGGGGTGATTCGGCGACTGACATACGTCTCATATGCACAGAGAGGAAAGCGATAAGCGACAATGGCGTTGTTGCTGTTCCTACTGACTACTGCCGCTACGTGGGAGTCGGAACCATCACACTTGACACCCTTTGGTAAGCATTCCAACTCGAGACAGACTTATCACAACAATTTTTTGCTAATTGTATGATTTTAACTTTTTAAGGGATGAGAAATTTTTTATGGTGAATACGAAGCTATTTTTTATTTATAAAAAATATTTTAAAAATTAAAAAATATGTATCTAAATCCATTCAAAAAATGAATATCCAATTAGAACACTTATTTTATAAGGCACTAATTAATTACACGCGGCAAGTCGGTGCACGTGGGATTTACGGGAAGCCAAGAAGAGGGGTAGTTTGGTCAGATACAAGTTATAAGGATACGATCGTATTACGAAGTAAACGAGGGCATTTTGGTGCAATAACTGTTGGACGCGTACCAACGGTACCATACAGCTGTCCGACAGCCTCTCGGTAGTCGGGAAACAAAATCCGAAAAAGAAAACCGGGGGAAGAAAAGGAGGAAAAACACGGAAAATGCGCGACAAAAAAAGGGTGTCGGTGACCGGCGGGCCGTCGCCGGCGCGGCGACCGATGCGCGGCGGCGAATGTCGTCATCATTCCCGGCGGAGGCGACGGCGACCTGCGGGAATCGCTCGTGTCTTCCCTTTTTCATTTTAACTTTTTTTTCTGCTCGACGACCTTTTTGCTTTTGGTCCCAGTAATGGAGGTGGGCCGCCGTCCTTGTCCAGACCTCAGATGTCACATCCGTCTCACCGCCGGAGTTAATTGGACCGTCCAGATTACATCAACGAAACTGACTGGACCCAAATAAAAATGGTTCCCACTCCAAAGAAAACATCACTAACCTTTTCAGTTTTTTCTTTATTCAAGCATGGGGCACTAAGTTTCTACGTTGTTCGCTCCCAATTACGTTAGGCCAAATGCAGCCATGCTCGTCTCTTTTGACTTGAGAAGAGAAAAACAAATGGATGGTGGTGTCATCAGGATTCAATTATTAATTCATTAATTAATCACCTAAAGTGCGTTGTGATGGGTGGGACTGGGAGCACATAGAGGAACGATGATTGAATATAATTTATGTTACGTGAATTGTTTATGGAAGATTCATCTTACGTAATTAACTCTACGCAAATCTTGATATGTTTTAATAAGAACCCACTACGCCATGAGAGCTTGATGAAAGAAGTGGTAGATACCGTGGATGGAGTTCGAACACCGCTGGGACTAGATAGAGACTACTCATCTTTGCGCCATTCATCCGTGGCTCGACGCTGAACCTAACCGGGTGATTATTTTAGGTGCATCTTTTTTAGTGAAGTGAACCGCACAGTTCCAAAACCATTATAATAAAGTAGCTGTATTAGCTCAAAATGGCATGCTAAAATTTTAATTTATTAGAAGCTTAGTCCCACACCTTATGAAAATAGTACCAATAAACAACAATTTGAGAATTTTAATTATTTTTTATGGGACAACTCGCCTTCCCCCTCTCGCTGCCCATTTCCATACTACGGGGCATGTCTTTGAAGAAAAACAAGTTCATGTCACTACTGAGGGGGACAGTGGATCCAAAGCAATTGTTTTAGAAATGAAATTGATTAGACATATTGATGAGTATGATCCCATGATCTGGATGTGGAAGCTAGTGCCAATATTCTATGCCCTGTGCCCCTCTTTCCTTTATAATCCTGCCCCAGTAGTTCTTTTTTTTTTTTTTTTTTTTTTTTTTTCAGAAAGACCTTCATTTCCTTCTATTCATTGACTAATTATAGGATATCCCAATCCCATTTCACTGTCTTCTTCTTTATATAACTTTTTGATAAACTTCTCATGCACAGACTGAAGCAGCCAGTAGGGTTTTGCTTTTTTTTTTTCTTAAATTGTTTTATATAAATATTATTATATAAATCTGAGATGTGAATCCAACGGTATAAAGAGCCCCACATCATGACCCTCCTCTTTATTTGGGTCCCATCGCTTCTTTCGATATGTTTAAGATACGCTCTAAAAATCTTGGACGCTTTTGTTTGCTTTTTAAGATAGCGTTATATATCACGTTTTGATGATCCCATTAGGGTGAAAGACTTTTGTGGTCCATTAGTGGGGTACTCGTTTCATTTTCTCAAATTTAGTTTTCTGTTCTTCTTTTCAATTACAACAATCTCGTTGTTGTCTCTTCTTTACTCGTTAGTTTTGTGTGATATTTGAAATTCTAAGCTAACTTTATCTCAACCTTTGCTTAAAGTACATAAAATTTCTATTACTCTCTTCTCCTTAAGAAATGAGAGTGGAACGTTAGGTTAGGCCCCCAATGAATGACTCACCCGGGCAGAGGGTATCTAACTATTCTAACCCTTTCAGCCATTTGCGTTAAAAGAAGTACATATCAAAAGCTACTTTGGTCTATGCTGAAAGTAAAAGGAGAAAAGCGACCAAATCTCACCGTTAAAAGCGGCCACGATGAGCGAACTTTGCTTCAATATCGCCATTATCTTTTGTTACCAGAGAAAGGATGTGGGACAGACACCCCCAGTGCAGGCGAATCCGGTAATCTGATACTATTTCAGGCACTGTGAATCTAAATCTTCTCATTCAAGTGCCCCAAGGAACGACCTTTGGTCCTTTATTTTGGAGGGGCACCAATGTGTTATCTGTCCTACATGTGGGACCGAGAAGTCCATCTATGTGTGCTACTAGTACTTCTTCCTTTTCGTCTTCCTCACCCACCCAGAGTACGAAGGAAGAAAAAAGAAAATATTGACAGAAGCTATGAAACTCTCAAAGATTTCAGAGATTTGTGACATCCCCTGGTGCGATGAAAGAAACCCCTAGTACCAAACCCACATGGGAAACAAGATTCCGATCGACACATACCACAAAACGCAAGTGCACTCCTCGTTTATTGTCGTTCTCTGAGGGGCAGTGAGGACTTTCGTCGAGCAGCTGAGCTGCACCTACGTTGTCCCTTCCAATCAGACGGGGAGATTGATACACTAAACTAACACTTCTCAACAAATCGGAGCTGCAGTGCCGAATGTGGTCGACGCCCAAGCCTCCGATCGTTAGATGATTTCAAAAGGGTGTCCGCAAGGGGTTCGATCTGAAACATCATAATGGTCATGCAGAGGATCCGATGTCGTTCGATCTCGCTTGTTTGATCTTGGTTTACGTTCCCAATGAGTGTGATTCGTGATGAATGCACTGATAGTAGCATCAGCTTTAAATGATGAATTCTGGGTGATGTGAAAGGTCAGGGATCCAATGAAGCAGCACCTCTCTCTGGCATCTGCATTGTAGATTGAGGTTGCATCCGCATGATCTTCGATTAAATTATCTCAACGGAGGAAGATCTGCTTAATTTAATCAGTGAAGGACGACAGAGTATGTGCATTTCCTTACTCCTGTCGAGTTATCACTACCGACACCGTATAGTTTCTTCTATGCAACGTCTCTGACATCCCAAAGCAATTTCGCGTTTCCCCTTCTTTACTCAAAACATATGCAGCTGCGTCCGGTCCAGCAGAGAAGATGGTTCACCGGAAATCGCCATTATTGAACTTAAAACAAATATCATTTTCTCACAGAACAGACAGACCCACTCTGGGATCTAGATTTTTATTGATGTGCTGCTTCTGTTCCACTTCGGTAGTACTAAGACAGTAAGAAAGTGAAAGGCTCCCTTCCCCGAGCATTATTATGCTTTGACTAGAAAAAAAAAAAAAAGGGGCTTCGCATAGAGTCAGGGACCCATAAATGGTAATGATTTCTGGAAGTGATATCTTCCATCCTTTTCTATGGAAAGGCTTATCAGCTCTTCCTTTCTGCATTCGAGGGCAAACTGCCTTACCCATCGTCCCCACTCCCATAACGAGGTCACTTTTGGAACTGAACTGTCGAGTTCTTGACAGGATGTTATTTCCAGGCGGAAGAAGAACCTCTGAAGCACGTTCATCTGTTTGTTTGGCATCCAGATGCCAGTTCTGCAACCAGGACCACCCACACGAATCCAGATCAAAATTGACGCCTTCCTGGAACGTCTGTATTACGAAACGACTTCAACAGTTATAATTGGTCTACTTAGAATTGAGTATAATCAGAAGCAAGCACCGTTTTGATTTTGGTTCCCTTCCGATGAAAGGTGAATTTCTTTTTCTGGTAGTCAATAATGGAGAGACCGTAGAAGGCGACATGGGTGGGTGCAAAGGAGAAGCCAACGTTGAGACAGATGGGCTAGAATGAAGACAATGGCGGTGATAGATATTGGCAATGGCAACTGGCGAGATTTGTCGCACTTGGAATAACATTTCTTCTCTACCAGATATGTGGTGGAAGGGAGTTAAATTGCTAGTGGAGTGACTCAGGGAAATGGGGAGTTATATATTTGAATCAGGGAGTGAGCATGAATCAGGGAATGAGCATGAAATCAGGGAGTGAGCATGAAATCAGGGAGTGAGCATGAATCATGTCGTCGGGGTTCGCTTTTCAGAACCCAGACGGGATTATAATATGAAAATTGTACCGTCTGACCACTATGTTTTCGAACCCTGACCCGTCTTTCTACTTTTGAATTTAGTAACGAATATATGAAGGCAAAAAGACGTTGTAAAACTCTTATAATGTAAACAACATATTACTTTAATAAGTAATTCCATAATCTATCAAGAGCAAGCTGAGACTGTTTTGCAGAACTACGAGTTCTTCAATTACTGTTATATTTCAATGGTAATGTTCAAAATCATACAAGAATAAAAGATGAAGTGTGATACGATGGGTCTGAGATATACAGCAAGCTGGGAGAAAGCAACAAAATGATATTAATCTTCTTTACCGTTTTTTCCTTCACCACACTTTAAGAAGCGTGAAAACCAGAGTGCTGAAGATTTTGGGTGTCTGGTAAGACCATTTTTGTAGTCCACAAAAACTATTCCAAAGCGTTTTGTGTATCCCTGAGACCATTCAAAGTTGTCCAAAAAGGACCAAGCAAAATAACCTTTAATGTTTGTCCCATCCCTGCACAAACAAAACATACTATAAGGACATCTACGCAAAGTTTGATGAATTGAAAATGCTACTGCATTCATATTACTCCTAGTTTAGAAAAAAAAAAATGTTTTCATGCAGTGAAAGTTGAGGCCATAGCAACCTGATGGATTGAGCCACAGCACCAAGGTATTCCTTAAAGTAACGGACTCTCAGCTTATCATCCAGTACCTCATGAAGAGGCAAAGCTGCATCATCTTCATCGTCCATTCCTGTGGATTGAGAACAGCGATATCATGATTCATGAACAAAAAGAAACCGGTTAGTAAATACTCAATCATGTAAAACCAAATGAAGATCAAACTTTTTCATATGACGTTATGAATTCAAGATCTAAGCGTTTCTCATCAAGAAAACTACAACAGATCTCAGAAACTGAGTTGTTAATCTCAGCGCCATGAACTACTTGGCACAAGGAGAATTAAACAACAAATTAGGAAGTCCTAATAACACACAAAATTTAAGCCTAGATGACTTTCTACAGAACACTTGCAATTTTAAATCCCCGAAAAAATGAATTCAAGAAGAGAATTCATTCAGCTCCAATCAAGTATGATGTCCCTGAAGCATCCAAATTTTCAATGCCCTCTGTCATACTTAAAGATCGTCTTCGCCATTACATAATAAACGTCTACATAGCTTACCGTTTTCAGTGACATATATTGGAGGGTTATGATATCTCTGGGCCATGCAGTTGAGAACTTTTCGTACTCCCCAAGGAACTACGTAAAGCCATTCTGATGCAGCCTGCCATCAACAAACTCCTGATGTCTGAGGACTGATAACTCGAGCAACTTTAAATTACAAAAGCTTAATAAAGTGCATTCAGGCATTTATATAAATGATCTAGCAAGACCAATCAATGCAAGGTAAACTTGACCCGGGAAGAGAGTTATTTTGCCTACAATTGGAATTAAAAGGTAAAGTTGATCCAGAAAAAACATAGTTAAAATTTTAATTGTGCATAAAACAGACATTTTCATCTGGGGAAGTGAAACATGTGTCTACAATTGGAATTACAAGGTAAACTTGATCCAGTATAGCATATTTCAAATTTTAATTGAGCATAATAAAACACAGTAAATAAAAATTGCGCATATTGCCATTTTGAAGAATATCATTTCCATTCTAAGGGAGAAGAGCAGAATTCCCAAAGAAAGGAAGAAAGGGAGAAGTTCTCCTTCTCTTTCGTCTCCCAATCTCTCCTCTTCCTCTCTTGTTCTTTCTTCACACCCTATTTATCACTTTATTAGTTTGTCCTGTTCTACACTATTGTAACCAGTAGCTCCCAGGAGTATACAAAACTCCCATGTGTTCTACGCTAGGAATACTAACAGCAGGCATCTCTATGTAGGCAGTAGAAATCTAGAAGATATAGCATCTTCATCCAATTTCAAAGGCATAACCACCATTCAGTGCTTAGACAACAGTAAAGATTACAATGATGTCCACGCTCCCACTTGCACCCAGGGAAATAACCTTCCACTAGAAAATACTCTCCAAGGAAACCAATAAATTAAGAAACTCAAATCACAATATCTAAAATTGTAAGAAAACCATTAAGAGTGAAAGATTAATGACAGTACCTTCTCACCAATGACCTCTCCTGAGGGTCGTTCCACTGACAAAATTTTTGAAATAAAATAAGAAATAGAATTAACACTTGAAAACCGTATATGCAATTGTCTTATTAGAAAATGAAAGAAACAAAATAATTACATACCTATTCTTTCTACCTCTTGTTCCCTGTATATATTATTTTCCTCTGGCTTTGTAGGTAGATGACGGATCAATCGAGTGGTGTAGTGATTAAGACCCAAAAAATCTACTGAATTTCGCAGCAATTCTTTCTCCTCATCTGAGAACATAGGAAGTCGTTTTCCAACTCTCTCTCGCATAGATGGAGGGTAGTCTCCATGATATATTGGATCCAGATACCTTGAAAGGAATTGTAAAGGTAATTTTTAAAGCTTTCCATCTGTTGAAACCAATTATTCATAATTCTTTTAAAATAGATAAAGGAAAGGTATGTTAAGCTAGTTATCTGAAAATATGATCTGATAAATGAAAAGGGCATACCACCCAAGCTGAAAATCAATGCGCCTATCTGCAGCAACCTTGTCATGTTCTTCGTCTGAAAAAGCCTCAGCCCACTCACAATCAATTGTAATACCTATTTCACCCCCTTGCTTGGCCTAAGAGAGGCAAAACCATAGAACTTTACAAGTCAGTATAAAATGAAAGTAGAAATTACCCGATGGTTCTTGCAGAGAATAAACAGCATATGACATGCATTTTAACTTCTGAACAAATAGGAAAGGCTTATGCATTGAATTGGTCATCTTAATTTAGTAACTTATCTTATTGCTTAAATGTACAAAAAGAAAGTCAGTACATTATTTTCATGACGATCAACATACAATTGAAACATTTACCAGCAGTCAGACATGGAAACACGCAGCAAGGGGGACATATGTGGAGACTCAGTCACTGGTGTTTGTGAGGATGAGCAGATAACTGGAGTGTGTTCAAATAACAGTTCACAAGCTCACAGAATGAGCTCATCCGCATATATTAGTCAGATTGACTGAAAACAAATAAGTTATTAAAAAATTTGTTTTGCACAACCATCCCCTTCTCTAGGTTTTGACTCTCCGTAGTCTGAGATTATAACAGGTCTTTTAAATGAATTGAAGGACCACTTCGCTGAGGAGCAAGGCTCTACCTGTGGTTGTAGCTCAAGAACAGATCTGCTTCCTAGTTACTTGCTGCTACAGTAGTTAAGTGAGCTGCTTGTGATGTTTTATCTTGTTAGCTGTTCCTTATGAGTAAAGTGGGAGGACATTTAGAAGTTTTAACGTTATCAAAAACAAGATTCCTTACTCCTTGCCCACAGAATTTTTTTTTCATTTTTAAAAATAAAACAACAATTACTGTTTGTGTACATATCTTCAGTTTGCAAGGTTTAGAAAGACAAAAGAAGACTGATTTTGAACTTGCCTTCTCAGTTACAAGTTTGTTTTGATTGGCCTTTTGGCTCAATTATGGCATGTGAATTCTAGCACCAGACCTCCCGAGCAAATCTCACCAGGATGTGTCTATCAGTGTATCAATGGTATTTCTTGCCATAAAATGTTGATAGTCCAAGAGTGTATTGATGCAGAAACAGCTTAAAATAGGCAAACCACCTTAATGAATGATAGAAAAATTGAAAAACAAAAAACAACAAAAAAATGAACTGAAAGGAATTCGACTGTACAGTACCTGAAACTTCTCCCTGTATACAGCAACAGCAGCAGCATGGGCCAATAGCTGGTTGTGTGCAGCCAGATATGGTTCAGTCAAAGAACTCGTCTTTCTTCCTGGAGCAAAAATTCCAACCCCATAACCATTCACAGCTGTTTGAAGAGGCTCATTAATTGTGATCCAGTGCTTCACTCTATCACCAAAGGCTGCAAAGCAAGTCTCTGCATAAATTGCAAAATATTTCCTGCAGTTTGTTAAGGATAAAAAGTTCATTGTTTATAGAAACATTACACAACTTTCAACGGAACTCAAAATCATATGTACTATCGAAACTTACACAATTTTCTCACTCAGCCACCCTCCTATTAACTCCTGAAGATGAGCAGGGAGATCCCAATGATACAGTGTCACAAAAGGCTGGATACCTACAAACAATTTACGTAAGTCTAATGCCATTTCTGATGAAGACCTATAATCAACAAGCGGGCACCTTTTTCCAGGAGAGCATTGATAAGATTATTGTAATAGGCAATTCCCTCCTCATTGACTTTAGTTCCTAACCGATCTGCAACAATGTCACAGCCAATGAAAAGCAGCATGAGACATGGTAATTGGACAAACTATAAACAGACACCGAAGCAGCATATCACGCAAGATGAGACCTCATGAATTTGAAAAGTAATGGATAACAATACATATTCATGGTGTGGCCTGTATAATGGTACTAGTATTTAAAAACAATTTCATATGGTTCTATTAAATTAATGCATGCCAAGCCTATGACATTAATTTTATGACATAGGTCCGGTTAACCTTCTCTGCAAGGTTGGATCTACCACTTGATCATAGCCAAAAAGCCGAGAAATTATAGCTGGATCTACCACTTGATTTAACTGAAAGGCCGTAAAAGGTATAGCTTGGATCTACCACTACTTTACAGTAAATTATATAAAGATACCATGAGATCAACTCTTGCTCCAGCTTTGATTTACAGATAGCCAGCTATATCAAGAACTTTAAGACAAGTTCAAATTGTAGTTAAGTATTCATCTTCAAAAAAAAAAAAATTGTAGTTAAGTATCTCATTAAATTTCTTCTTTCTAAAATGAATTTCTGTTATTTAAATGATAAATTAATTAGAATTCTTATCTGAAATAATCATTTTTTCTAAATGTTCTGAAATAATGAAACGGTATCTTTTAAATGGACATTTAAAATCTACAGTAGCTTTATTTCTCTTCCTTTTTACTCATTCGAAGAAAAACAAATATTTTAAAGGTAAAATGTAGCATATGAATTCATGAATCCATTTGAAAATGCCATAGAATCTGAATGAAGTACCCGGGAAAATGCGAGACCAGGATATGGAAAATCGATAAGCACCAAACCCCAATTTTGTCATAAGATCAACATCTTCCTGCAGTTAAAAAATAAAGAATCTTAATAAGATGCATGGCAATAAAGAAATGGGTACCAGCATGTCAATATACCAGATTCTCCATCAAGTGTTTAATACGCATATTCAAAAAGCAGAAAGCTTGGCTGAAGAAACAAAACAAAACATGACTATTTATGATAGCAGATCAACACTTTATATTCAAATTTGATGAATATAAAGAGGAAAGAAAAGAGAGAGGACATTCCAGCAGGTTCTGGTTAGGGCAAACGTTAAACTCTAACCTTTTATATTGAATGTCACTTGAATCATAAAATGACAAAGAAGACTAAAGATCTACTCAAGTAACATGGCACTCGGTCACATACAATTAACTGGACTATTTGATCCACTTCCGCTCAAAAACCACAACAATAAAAGCAGCACAAGAGTTGGCTTAAGCCTTTATCCTCATAGTCATGTGGCATTTATATTTGAGTCAGCTAAATGATTCCTCTTCCATCCCTATTTAATGTCTAAACAAATACTTAGGTGATTACTCAAAAGTTACTAACAGGTAAAGACATAAAATTGGATGAGAAATTGCAGTTGATTGGATTAATTGGTTTGAAAAAGAAGCTAGTAATTTCTAATCAATACAAAATTGAGCAAAGAAGTGAATAATAGGGCAGCATTAATTGTTGAATTGCCTTATAACGATGATACTGATCGACAGCAATATCGCCATTGCTCCCGTCGAGAATGTTCCCTGCAAGTTTAAACAAAATGTAAGGATAAGAGGTGCCAAATCACAGAGCATGAATATGAGGAAACAAAGTCCTTAAAGAGGGAAAAAACCACAACGGCTTTGCCTTTAGTGTGTGAGAAAACATCCCAAATGCTATCACCCCTGCCACCCTCCTTTGCAGCTCCTTCAACCTGGTGGAGGTAGAAATAGATTACCGAGGAGGCGTGATAACTAGCTCAAATAAAGAAAAAAAGCTGTTCAGTGGCGGGCGCTAAAATCTTTTAACTAAGCGGAAACTATTAATATTGGCTGATCAGTAGCAAGGCAATGGTAGTAAAACATAGACGTATATGAATCCTTCAATTCATGTGCGAACAGCCGTGAAACACTTGGCATCATTAGAAAGTCGTTTTGGGAGACCAGTTTACATCTTGTTTAGAAACTCGTTTTGGGAAACCAGCTTACATCTTGTTTAATTAAGAAGAAACAAATTATCGTTTTGAAATGAACAGATAAATTAATGCTGACCAGATGAAATGATAAATTTCAACTTTTTTAATGTGAGGAAGCTCGATCTTCCAAAGGCGTAGAGAGAAGTGTTAATCGACTCGAGTAAGAAAACATTTATCTGAACTGCTACAAAAGAGAGGAAGCATACAGCGTCTGAACTGCTACAAAAGAGAGGCAGCATACAGCGTCCTTTTCCTTCATTTGCACTAAACCGGTTTTCTTTTCTAAGATTGAAGAGAAAAAAACACTAGGATCGCATAAGGAAAAGGACAAAGAGAACTGTGAGTTGTGAATTAAAAAGAAAAGTGAGCTAAAAAAGTAGAGGATAGGACAGTATCGAGACGTCATCTGGCCGTACAAGCGAAACGCATCAACGTCTCACCTGATAAGCAGAGGTAGCGACGCCAAAGACGAAATCGGGAGGAAAATCGTTCCTCGACACTTCGGGAGGAGCATCGTCGACCCGAGTCGCTGGCGTCGCCATGGAAGCCAATGCAATTGAACGAACCGAGGATCACTCTACCGTCGCTGAGATTGCTACTCGCAACTCGGAGGAGACGTACTCCTGACTTGCCGCAGGGGACTTGTGTTTTATAGCCCCCCAGGGAGAAAGTTGGTGCATTGGACGATCGGAAGCCGTCTGTCCTTTTGCCGTCAATATCAAACCCAATTTCCCAACGCTTGTCATTCCCCCGAGCAGTATCAACAACACCAGTAGATACCGTGACTGAGAGACTTCACCTTTCGCGACCACAAAAAAAAAAAAAAAAAAAAATAGAGACAGCTATGTGGGCTCTTTTTGTGAACAAACTCACAGGAAATACTGGGAACATCACGAGAAAAAATGAAGAAAAAATAAAGAAGAAAACGTACCAGATTCGGAGGAGTCTTTTAGTCTCACGGCGAGAAAAGACGTGGCATCTAATGCCTGGCAATTATAGTAAACATTGTGAACAGCTGAGCTTCACAGCGTTTAACAAAGGCAGACAGTTAATTTACCACATACTTTAGTGGCCTATGCGCCCCTGCGTAGTCACCAACAGATTCACCTTTTAGTATTTAGGAATATTTAGTAATATTACAGAATAAAAGCCACTACTTTCCCCCGTTATATCCTGCACTGTCGAGACCAGGACTCCATTCAGCCAGTGCAATTTTTTTTAGTAATGCTAGTTGCACCTAGCTGCAGTATTTATCTGAATGTACATGCCGATGTGGATGCACACGTCGGCTACAAGGGACTAAAAAATTCCTGGCTACCTAAAACACGTTGTAATATAAGAAAAAAATGGTGATATAAGTACGGTTTTTTCCTTTCAAGATTTTACATTCTAAAGTGGAATCGATAACTCGAAGATAAAATCTGCAAAATTTTATTTTTTAATAAAATATTATCTACTTATTCTATGGATAAACCCTAAACCTTAGATTTTCTCTTATTTAGACCGCCAACTATTTTTCAAACTGTCAAGGTAAGGGTCAAAATCACAGGGGTGTCAAGATCCCAATGTGTTTTAGGAAACTGGTGAATTTTACTATCCCTTGTAGGTGCATCCACGTTGGCATATATATCGGATAGGTATTGCTACTAGGTGCAAGTAGCATTACTCTTTTTTTTTTCCGATGGAGGTTAGCAACTTAAAACCACCATTTGGCTGAGCTCTATACAACTAAAAGCTTACATAAAAGAGCTACTCTATGTAAAACAAACATGTTTGTAATTTGTATACACTTGCTTTGAGATAAATCTATTGTTTTGAAAAAACTCCAAAAAAGAAACTTTTTAAGAAATGACTTTCAAAATGTTAATCTCAAAAAATCATATATGCCTTAATTTTTACAGCATCTTATTCAAACTTTTCTTTTTGGTGAGTTGGTGCCAAAGGAAATAAGGAGAATCACTGTTCTTCCAAATCCCATGCTTGCCTACCTTTCGAGGAGAGATGTAATATTAGATGATCTAGTGAAGCTCAGTAGTAACACCAAAGGGTTAGTGTTGCAAAAGGACTCACATTCGAGCCTCTTTGGAGTATGAAGAATTAGGCAATCGTAATCATTGTACTGTACTTCGGTTTAAATGAAATCAATATCAATCTCTTCAAAAAAAATATTAGATGGATCTAAATAAATAAAGTAAGAAAGAGTAGATGGAAAAAAAATTAAAAAAGAAAGAGGGGAAATCCCATTGATGCTCCAAAAAGATGGAATGCATGTAGTATGACTCTTTAAGGAACCGTGAGAGAAGTGAGAGAGGTGGTGACGAAGAGTTTCTTAGCTTTAATTGCCATTTTTGGAAAGATATTTGGCAATAGTCATGGATAGTGGATATCAAGCGTTGAGGAAAACTAGGGTTTATCAACCCAAACCAATGGTTCAACTCCAGTAAAAAAAGAAAAGGATTTATTTAGTCCGGATGGTATAACTATGTGTGGTTAACCTCTTTGATTAAAGCACTCTTTGAGATAACTCTTTATATTTCTCTTTGGAAAAACTTCTTGTTGGAACTCTTTAAAATACTAAAATCTCCCATTACAATGAGATATTTATCTAAAAGTAAGTGTATCTAAACATGTTTGTTTTCCAAAGAGCAAATATTTTATTGAAAAAGGAGCTTTTAACTCCAAAGAGCTTAGCCAAAGGCCCCAAGTGTTTTTAATATTGGACCGGACCACTTGATCCAACCCAGTCGAATCGAAACCTGAAGAGTGAAGACATTTTGATCATCTCCTTTATAAGAACCGGGTCTGTCTTAAAACTGTGAACCGACCCTTTGATCTAGTCTAACACTAAACCGGTCCGGTTCATGGTCCATCAAGCATACCCAAACCATGACCTAAAATAGGTTTGATGGCGGTTTGGGAAAAAAATATAATTTTTTTTGTTAGAGCCATATATGAAACCCATTACATATTCTCTCCATATTTTCAATGTCAATATGTAAAGACAGAAATAATATAAGAAAATACTACAATAATTTTCCTATTTGGTTCAAGCATTGGTGGAACTTTGTCGAACTCCATAGGACCAAATTGACCCCTCATATTAAAATATGACAATACTGATATCATTTTTCTTTCGTAAATAAGAAGAAACAGTAGTAGTATTCGTTTGGCATTTTAATTGTCTCATAGGTTTGAAAATTAACAAATGTGTGGACAGACAATCAATTTAGATGTTATTCAATCAATGTAAAAGTTTTCAACTACAATGAAAGTAGCATGGAGGAGTATTACCTTCAAGAGTATAGACAAGGAAACATAATATTTGAGGCTATAAATAAAAGGAGCATGCCTTTGTTGGAAGAGTTAGGTCTTCATTTCTGGACTGTTTAGAGTGGAACGTAAACATTTACAATTTCTTGCTGTAGAAAAAGAACAAAATGCACGAGGCAGGGGCCGGTGTCATGACCTCATCCTGTACAGTTGTGAGCGGATGCCCTACATAAGGCTTTGACTATCAGCAGGGAAATTGGAACTCCCAAGCCTCAGGAGTCACTTTGCCCAAGAGCCAGAGGCATTTCGCGTTTCGAGCTCTGCCCTACAGAGAAACTTGAAAACAAAAACCCCTCTCCTTCTTGGATTTATCTAAAACCCCATATTTTCATTTTGTCTTTTTTTTCTGTGCATTTCTCTTTTTATGGGATCGACCTGTTTTTTTTGCGCCAATTCGTGATCAATTAATACGTATCCGCCGTTATCCCCTTCCGAGACGTTTGATGGATTTTCTGAAATCTATCATCTAATCGTGGAATTCGAGATACCCATCTCCTGCTCTCTACAATTGAAGAAGAGTTCGTTTTCCTGTTTCTATTTTTGTTCTTTTCGAGATGGGGAAGAATCAAGCTTACAAGGCCATGCAGAGAGCGAGAGTGGGTTCGAGCTCTGGAGGGCCGGATGAGATCGAAGATGGAATGGTCCGTACCCTTTCATACTACTTGTTCTTCCATTCTTAAAGAAAACTTATTCTTTTGTTTTGTCTGTTGCTTGTTTCAACGTGAACAGTCGTGTTGAAACTTTCTTTTCTGCGGTTTATTGTTACTAGCTCTTTTGCAACGTAATGACCCGATTGTCATTTCATGACCTTTTGGTTGTGTAAGGTTTTATTATTTAGATATTTGATAAAAAGTGCTTTTGGGTATTCGTTAATTATAAACTATGAATTGATTGAGTTCTTGAGCCATCCAATAGCTATTCGAATGTGTACGTTGCTGATTCTAATTCCCCTGGTACTGACTCCCATGATGACTAACAATATAGCTTGTAGCTAACAGCCATAACGATATCAAAACGTAGTAGTTACGTGGATGAATGGAGTAGAATGGTTATTATGTATAAGCAAGTGGAAATTAGAATAGTTCACCTTATTGAACTGGTCTAGGCTCAATACTGTCGAACTCTCAATTTTATGAGAGACAATTCTTCTCCTATCTTTTCCTATTATTAACCTATTTAACTCAGACACATTTTGCTGACGTAGTAATAAATGCAGTTTTATTTGATATGGAAAGATCAAATGGGTACTGTAAGTTTCAAACTGTTAATTGAGGAGGATTTTATTGTTTCTTGCATGTTGAGTCAAAGGCACCTGTTATATTGTCCATTCCTTGTATTGTAAGTGTATTCAACCTGTTTTTTCTTCTTTTAGTATCTCTTCTGAATTATTACCAGGGTCTGATCTCGCGTCATTGTCATGAAGTGTCTGGTCTTATAGTCATTCCCAAGAAGAAGCTGATTTAACGTCATTCAAGTCTGATCTATGTGATCTACATGATGAGTCTGATCTATGTGGTTTACATGAAGTCTGATCTATGTGATTTACATGAAGAGTCTGATCTCTCATTTTTCACACGAAGAGGTTGCAGCTTGCATTTTTACATGCTTACAGCTCCAAGTGTTACGTATTATCTCTCAATGTTTGATCTATGTTAATTAGCTGGGACCTTAGTCGGAGGTTTGACCAGTTGAACTGATAGCAATGACTATAAGTACTTTAACTTGAGCAGACGGCATACTTGTGAGGTTAAAACCTTGTTATCTGAAATATTCATACAATAGTACTATAAAATTAAATTCTGGAAAATATTACTCTTAAAAACAACACCTTCATGTTGTTAAAGCAAACCTGAATTTGTTCATGAAATAAAAATTGGAACACTTAGAAGAAAAAATATCCTGACGGTGTTGTTAAGATCCTAAATTTGCTCATTAAGTTATGACATGTTCAGGGAAGAGACTAGATGTTGATCAATTTCCTTTTCTTGAAGTAGAAGTTCTATTTGCAAGATGTCCTGAGAAAGGATTAAGGAGGTTCAAAATGCGTTTAAGAAATAACTGTAATTCCTTTTTAAGCAACACAAGATTGATTTTCATATCACGGAGGAAAGCATAATGGAGATCTATAAAGCATATTCCTGTTGTCCCAAAGTGACCCAAGATTAAAAAAATCCTGTGCGTATCAATTGGTATGTTGCCTTCTAACTTTGACTAGTCAGTTGGGGATGGACTTAGAGCTAACTTTAGCATCTTCACATGCTTTGGTGTGTTGGTTTGTGAATAACTTACCCAATGCACAGACAACACCTGGACTTATATTCTTTTTGTTTTTTTTGCCGAGGTGGTTATTTTTATTTGCTTCCTTGAGCATAGCTTGCATGTGTTAGTTCCTGGAGTAGACTATATTAGCTGCAAGTTATATATTATTCCATTCCATGTATATTTTCTGACGAGGACAGTCGCAGATGGATGGTTCTTTTCATTCACCAGAGTGGCATGCGGCTCGTTTGGCCAGTTTAAAAACATCACATACGATAACCTGGGAAGAGTACAAAAAGAAACAGAAGGTACCTCCTAGGAATCTTTATGGTCATGGAGATGCAAAATGCTCACTCTTTTTTGTATAACTCATAACATTTGTTCTTATTTTTTTGATCAGTCATTCATTCTTTCAATTTGCAAAGTACTCGTTCTTATTATTTTTCAAGACACTCATTCTATTATTTTTCTTCATGTTTCATGAATATCTAGTTGTGGTGATATTCGGAAAGTTAAAGTATATTACGTGAAAAAGATACCTCTCACCGTTCTGGTTTTTTTCCTATCTGTTTAATATAACAGTGAAAGGATTTATTAACAAAAAAAGAAAAATACAAGCGGGGTGCCAATGGACAAGTAGAAAAGAGGGAAATGTAAGATCTAGAAAGAAGAGAAAACAAAAAAAAGGAAGGATGGGGAAAACATAATCATTAGAAAACAGCAATACTATTCTAGATTGGAAGGGAAACAGTTGAAAATAATAAATATTATTTTTGCACTCATCAATAAAGTTTTTTTTTGTTATAGTTTATCTTAACTGTTGGTTACCCACTCATTTTACATGGGAAACCCATTAAGACAACAGACCTTATTTTTGGAGCCAAACATACACCCATCAACCCAAATGATAGATATACAGAAATAGAAATATTTTTTTTATGAACATTTTAGTCTCTTGGCAGGCCTTCATCCCCAAGTAATAATATTATATGAGTC
Organism: Aristolochia contorta; assembly: GCA_022405105.1. Taxonomy (NCBI): domain Eukaryota; kingdom Viridiplantae; phylum Streptophyta; class Magnoliopsida; order Piperales; family Aristolochiaceae; genus Aristolochia; species Aristolochia contorta. Next base: position 7,932,688 of record CM039667.1, on the reverse strand, counting down.
GTATTGCAACCATTACACTTTCCTCGGAAAAAAAACTATCTGTTGTCTTTAACATTATTGTTTTTAATATCAATATGTTTAATTTATGATATTTTAATAACTAATGGGGTTTAGAATAAACATCTTTTAATTCGAAGGATATAACTTACTAACATGAATGTTTGAGGTATGTTGTGACATATTTGCACTTTCAGGAAGATGAGCTGAAGAAAGGTGAGCTTGAGGCAGATAAGGATCGGATGATGAGAGAGTATAGGGCTCAATTAGATGCTGAAAGGGCGGCTAAGCTTGCTCAAGGGAGAAATTACTCAGGCAGCAAGTCTAATCACAAGAAAGGTAGAGGGAAGAGTTTTCTGATAGGTTTTGGATAATTTTTTTTTGTGTTTTTGAGTAATTAATTGACTTCTTTTATTGGGAATATGAATTCAGACAAAAAAGAGAAGGATCACAAGAGAAGGTCCAGCAAGAGAAGAAAGGTTTGTTTTATTTCCATCCCAATTGCTTCTACCAAAAAATTGGTGTTTTTCCTTTGCCTTTGTTCCTTAGTATGATGCTATACGCATTTTTTTCTTACTGACAGATTTGATTTAATTTTTTTATTACATTTTTGCTTTTGATATCCGTATTTATAGCCCTTTTTAGTTACATCATTATCCATATGGTACTATGATAAATGACAGTTTTTTTTATATTGGGGGATACAAAAAATATTGTCTGGGCTCTCAAAGTAGAGAAAGTGACGACAAGGATGCAATTATGTAATCCCACAAACCAAAATAAAAACAGAGACAATATTGTTGCTACAGCCATCTAACGATATAATCCCACAAGCCAAAATGAAAACGAAGACAAGATTGCTGCCACAAGCAACTCAAATATGAAAGAGAACCTCTGTTCTAGTGAAGGAACGATGCAATTATGTCCTGATTTATGCTTTGGCTGTGGGTCATGATTCAAGGAACTTATGCTGATACTTTTCCTTCACTCCCGATCTCTCAAACTGTGGGACTTCCATTTATTTATTTTAATTATTTGGACTGATTTTTGCTGAAATTTTCTTGCAGCACTCAAGGAGGAAATCTCTGTCAGAGACGAGTTCATCAAGTTCTTCATCGGATTCTTCTAGCAGTGATGAAGAGGAGAGGGAAAGAAGGAGATCAAGATCACGTTCCAAGAGAACGAAGAAAGAAAGAAAACACAAGTCAAGAAGCAGGGATTCTGGCAGTGATAGTGAAAATGCGGATGGCCCTTTGCCTTTGTCTAGATTCTTTAGTGGTGTAAAGAGCTCATGATCAAGTAGTATCAAGCTCTCACCTTTTCATGTATTTCTAGTCTTTATTTTTTACGTTTTTTTGTTCGCAGTGAGAGAGATGTTCTTTCTTCGAAACACATGTTGGGTTCCCTTGCCTTTTGTTCATGTGGTCATCACCGGCCTCCATTGAGGACATGATTTTTGTGTCTTCAGCAATTAGTAAGGTGTAGATACTTGGGAAATCGAAGGGCGATATCACTGCCGTTCCATCGACAAGCATTTTCTGTTTGTTCTGTCAACTTTTTACTACTGCGAATGGATCATTTACTTGATTAAGCTTGTTTTCTTGAAGGTTAGAAAAGGTTTCTTTTATATTATTTGTTCATGTTCAGTAATTGGTGCAGGTTTAAGATGTCTTTGGAACTGCCATGCCTCTTTTTGAGGTAGAAGATACCAAGCATCCAACTTCGAAATATATCTAACAATCTCTTCAAAAAAAAAAAAAATTTATCAATAAAAATGTTGTTTACATGCACTGTTGACACCGATCTAGAGGTGGTGCTGAAGATGATAACATAAATCCGAATTCCGAATCCATCTCTCTGAAAATTTCGGATGATTGAATAGAAAAAGTAACAGAAGTTCTGATTAAGTGCTACCGGCTGCATACAGAATTCTGATTATATTTATCATGTATCTAATTGAAGAGCGTAGAAGAAGAAATCATGCCAGTCAATATAGTTGTGTGACAATCATTGTGTATCAAATTTCTGAAACATGTGACTCCCTGGATTTACCTTGAACTCAAGAAGAACCCAGTTAAATATGTAAAAACATCTTCATAATCCTAAACCTTTCTTGGTTCAGAGTTCGAACGTTTCATTCATGCACCAGGCTAAAAAACCTAAAGGTGGATTTGATAACAACAAAATTGCATCTGATATGGATCATGAACATGTTTTCAAAGAACAAAAAAGGGTAAACAATTATTTGAAGTGAACGAGATCACAAATCACTACAGCTAATACCATCAAAACTTAAGAATCTTGTCCACTCCGGAAGGGCAGTGAAACTCCTATGTTTCTATGCTTGCTTCTTGAGGCTGCAATGATTCATTTTCTAGGTCTTTGACAGCTTTTATAAGACCACGGGTGATTCCACTGAGATACAAACCTTCCTGCTTCATCTCCTCTAACAAGACTTCAGCTGTTTGCCAGTCTAAAGACTTGAGACAGAGACTCTGAATCAACTTGTTGTATTCGTCGTGATTTGGTTGAACTCCATCTTCCTTCATTTCTCTCAAGCATTGCAAAGCCTTTTCAAATTCTTCAAGCTTGCAATATCCACGTATCAGTATATGGTAAGTAACCCGAGACAGCTTCGAGTGTACTTTCTTGGCTTCAGAAAATATTCTATAGGCATCATCCATCTGCCCACCCTTAGCATAACCGCTCATGATAATACTGTATGTAAACACATCAGGCCTTAGACCTCTACTTGCCATTAAGTTTTTCAATGCTACAGCCTCTACCATATCGCCGGCCTTAGAAAGAGAGCTGATAACATAATTAAAAGCTGCATTCCCAGGAGGAGGGCCAGATTCCATCATCTTAGTGAGCAGTTTTTTTGCGTCTTCTGCTTTACCAATCCTAGACAATGCATGAAGGACATTAGAGAATGGCTTGATTGCATGTCTGCGAGCTTTTTCAGAATAACCTTCCAACAGTTCTAGAGCAGTATCAACTGTAGCATCATCTCCACACAGTTTACTAATCAACAAATTTAGTGTGGATTTGGGAGGGCATATCTCTTTCTCCTTTGCCATCAGATAAACCAAATGGGCATCTTTTGCATTACCTCCTTTGCACAAGCCAGTGACAATTTTGCCAATTTTCTCACTACTAGGCAAGTTCCCGGATTGAAGCAATTTTTCACAGACGGCCCAAGCATCATCAAACAACGATCGACTGAAGAGGGCTTCAATTGTCAAATAATGAGTATCAGCATTTGGCGTACAGCCAAAATCCTCAAACTTGTTGAAAGCCTCTAGAGCAGCTTTGCCTTTCCCCAGCTTCCAAAACATGGAGATCAAGTCATTGAGGATGTCAGTGGTGACTAGTCCCTTCTCCTTCTCACCAATGTCTTTGATCAAATCCCACAACGCGTACACATCCTTCTTCCTACAATTGACGCCAATCGCCTGCACAAGGCAATTCAAGGCTCGGGTACTCACCAAAAATTCCTGTTGGTTTAAGGCCCACCTAAAGAACCCTACTAAATTCACCCCTAAAATCAGTGGAGTTTTAAGAACTCTCACAAGGAACTCATCACTAAGAGCAAAATCCAGCTCATCTAGACAAGATTCAAGAGGTTTATCTAAACTACTCTGCAGAATAGATACAACATTCTCAACTAGTTGCACATCGACTTCGGCAGCTTCAGCATCTAAGCTTGCATCCTCAACACTTGTTTCCTCGCCAACATCCACGGAAGGCGCAGAAGACTCACCAGTTTCCGGCGAAACGAAGAATGGATCCGTGTCAGAAACGGCATTCCTCTCAGCGCCATCACCAAAGGCCCCAGATAGCTCATCCGTCCCAAACGACACACTCTCACCACCATTCCCAAAGGCCACGGAAGAAACCTCAGACTCATTAGAATCCAAAAACGCCTCCCCTCCAAATTCGCCACTTCCGTCGCTACAGGAGGAATCCGACTCCTTGCCATCGTTTTGGTCGATGGTATCTGAAACTTGAGAAAAGAACCTGGGATTTTGGAACAAAGTGTTTACCCGAAAGACCCATCTGGTAGAGGAAGCACACGATGAAGATGTCAGGGTTAAGTTTTTAGCTTGTACCTCAGATACCGATGGAGAAGCTCTCAGTATGGAAGAAGCCCTGACGAGAGCTCTTGCCTTCGATCTCCACATTGCTCCTCTCTGTTACTGCGGCATGCCCGCCACAGTGAATTGAAGCAACTGGAGAAAAACCCTAGTCGGATCCTCGGCACTTGTCGGATGCCCGGTTGCTGTGGCCCGGGAAGCCCTCAATGGGCCCCAGATTCCCATGGACCCTACTTAGTCTTAGATTGCCACGTGTACTATCAATAGTCACGTCTCTCATCTTACACGGCGCATGTTAGACTAGATCCTTAAACGCAAACCGCCGAAATGGCACGTGAGACAGATTATGGAAGAGAAGGAGACGCATGTGAAAATGAAATCGCGGCCGTTCATCACATTAGGACCAAAGAACATGTTTGTGGGCCCAGTCTGAGATGTCTCTGTATTCTCTCTCTCATCACGGATACTTCTCAGTTCCATAATTTTTCGTATTATCATTTCTATTCAATATATCTGCATCGTCTCGAAGCTGGGAGGGGTCAGCACAGGGAGCAGAGCAGAGAGATTCTTAATCTTCGCTCTCTAGTAAGCTGGAAAGACTGGGAATGCCGAATCTTTTTCTAATTGAATACGTTGAAGTTTTTGGATGATTTTTTATGTGCGGTTTTCGTGTCATTTTTTTTTTTGTTTAAGTTGGTTTGCTGATCTGAATCTTTCCTGTTTTTGTCATCAGCTGGGTGAGTTTCGGATCGGTATTTGGAAAGTACTCGTGGTGAAGAGTAGTTCGTACTTTAATTTGTCGTTGCGATGGATCACGCTGAGTTGACAACAGAACAGGTAGGCAGCGGCATTACATTCGTCATTTGGAGTTTTGTACTTTTGATGAAAGTGGCGGGGAATTCCTCTGACATGGGTATTTTTTGGGTTTTATTTTTAAATTCCCATATTTTTGTTATCCTTCATCCATTTTCCTGATGGTCCTCGTGGTTGGTCTTGTTATCATGGTAAGTATGAGGTGTGGAAAACTAGCAAGAGACAAGTTTAGTCGATTAGAGTCTTTGTACCGACTGTTTTGCGCATATGTTTCCTTTCACAAAGATATGCATCACTATAACCTGGAATCTGTTGCAATCTTAACCTCTGGATTCATTGAGTCGTTAATTGGGAAAAGTTAATTACATATAATGAAAGTTGTTCGCTCTATCTTTTCTCTTATTCTGAAATGTAATGGTTGAGAGGTGTTTTGCCCTGATCTCTTTTTGTGCTATCAGGTGAAGGGCTTTGAAGGAGTATCTGATTGTGAAAGTGTTATTTCTTTAGGATTCCGATCGTTCAAATTTATTTAAGATTTTGTGCTCACCCAAAATTTTGACGAGTAAGGGGATAGAAATTAAACAACTATGGTCAATATGTGTCTGGTATGACATGATGTTTTTCTGGTATGTGTCAAATAGAAATAAATTTCTTGTTGCAATCACTAGGACCAAGTGGAAATGAATGAAACAACCATAGTTCCTTGATGATGTTGGTGTATAACCAGAATCAAGTAGAATTCTGTGATCCCCTTTATAAGAAACAGATCCTTTAATCTCTTTTTCTGGCAATCTCAATTAATGAATTATGGATATTGACGTGAACCTTGTTCTATTAGCCCCTCGATTTTATTCTTTCTTTATTTAAGTCAACAGGAGTTAATTACTCGTCATGCTCTAATGTCATGACTTTTAACTCGTATCAACATTGCCTTGTGATAACTGAATTATCCCCGCTCTTCTGGCCTGGCTGTGTTGGACTGGCTGTAGTTTTAAATTGCTCATCTCCTATTATATGATATTTTAATATCAGAGCATCTGTAGTTTGAACCTTTAGCACAATGGCTAGAAGAGCGTCTATTTAATAGGAGGTCTTAATTTTGAAGATCCCTATTATATGAGTGGCCTGGATGACTATATCTCAAAAGTATTGAAATATAAAACTATATTCAGGTATATCTCTCGTGGTTGACATATTCTATGTACTATTCAAGGTTCTCAAGAGGGACATCCCATGGGAGACGTACATGACGACAAAGCTGATTACTGGAACATGCCTCCAGCTATTAAGACGTTATGATAATAGATCTGAGAGCTACAGGGCACAGTTGATTGATGATGTAAGATTTGAATTGTTCTGGTTTACATTTCATCCTGAAGCATAACATCTTTACATCACATTTTATGTTTATTCACTGAAATCGTCCGCATGGATTTTTCATTCTTTGTTCGATAAGAAAATTTTCATTGTTCTAATTTAAATTTACATACTGTTCTGCCTATGAAATTGTCACTAGTTCCAGTAATGTTGACAGGATGGTCCTGCTTATGTTCGTGTGTTTGTGAGCATTTTACGAGACATACTTAAAGAAGAAACTGTAGAATATGTTCTCGCTCTGATTGATGAAATGCTTACAGGTAACTGATAACTAATGACTGAAGACTAGTCACGACTTAAAATGTTTTCTTATATTCTTCATTTTGACTAACTGATCTCTTCTGTTTGCAGCAAACCCAAAGCGAGCCAGATTATTTCATGACAAATCTCTTGCAAATGAAGATACTTATGAACCTTTCTTAAGTTAAGTATTTATGCGGTACATCTGACAGGTCTGGGACAATATGTAAACATCACTGAATACTTGCGTTTTAGTGTAGTTTCTGTATATGGTTCATACTAACTCATGATCAGTGCTGCCTTCTGCCAAAAATTTCTATATTCTAGTGGATTATTTGCACTTTATAGGTCATGATTGATAGTGTTAACTTTTTATTCTCTTTCCTTTTTTGAGGTATTTCAATTTTTTAAAATGAGGCAAGTTCCACACTTTGATGAACTTCCAAGATCAGTATTTTAAAATCTACTTTTTACTTGAAAGAGCTTAACTATTTGTCATCATTTGGGGTGGAGTTGTTGTTTCACTTTCTGACTTAAAGGCTGATTCACCTTCTTTTCTGTGCTCAGATTGCTCTGGAAGGGGAATTGGTTTATACAGGAGAAGAGCTGTAAAATTTTATCAATGATAGTAAGGTAGGTGAAATTTCTTATCAGGTCCACTAACAAAATTCAGCTTAAACGTGTATCTCAACATAGCTGCAACAATTTCTTTTTCTATGTTTCCAGTGCTCGGCCAAAAGCTCAGGATGGCATTATTGTGAATGGAGATGCCTCATATTCAAAAAGCAAATTCACTACACTAGATGATGTGCTGAAAGGCTTGGTAGACTGGCTTTGTGGTCAGGTTAGAATGTCCCCTTAAACTTTGTGTTTTTTGAGTTCCCTAGTCTCTGTCAAAATATTTGGAGTTTCTCCATCTTTATCTTCAAGTGTCTATGGTTCAAAAAATCTTAACATAGGCTCTGGCCTATTTTTCTCCTGATGTGTGGGCAGCATAATAAGGAATTCATTTGGTAGACTAGAGATTACGCTATACTACTAAACAGTTTTTAGACTGTTGTGCATGTGTGCAATTCCGACATGTTACATAATATGTCTGTTTGGCTTTTTTGGTTCATGTCTGATGTTATTTGTTGCAGTTGAGAAAGCCTTCCCATCCCACACGTGGTGTTCCAACAGCTGTCAATAGCCTAGCAACATTACTGAGGGAACCCTTGGTCAGATCATCATTTGTTCAAGCAGAAGGCGTGAAGTTGCTAGTCCCTCTGATTTCTCCTGCATCCACTCAGCAATCTATTCAGGTGACCTATTACTTATGTTTTGATATTCCTTCTGCATGACTCATGGCTTTCATCATTTTTCTCTAATACATGACTGAAGAAAATGTTTCAATTGCAGTCAGTCTCAACAAAATATTTAAGGGGTTGACATATTGTTGTCTGATTGAATTTTATGTTGTGTTGGGCCAAATATTTCGAAGCCGTCTTTCTTCTTGCTTTCTGATGTTTATCTACTGAAGGATTATGCGCCTTTGCAGCTCCTTTATGAAGCTTGCCTCTGCCTTTGGCTTTTGTCATTCTATGAGCCAGCCATTGAATACATAGCTACTACCAGAGCCTTGCCACGTTTGGCAGAGGTGGTTAAAAGTTCTACCAAAGAGAAAGTAAAGTGTTCAATTCATCTCTCTCTCCAATTTTTGTGCTTTATTTGTTGTCATCTAATTCTGTATGTGGTTTTGGTGTATATTTGTTTAGGTTGTGAGGGTTGCCGTTTTAACCTTAAGGAATTTACTCTCTAAAGGATCTCTTGGGGCTCAGATGGTGGATATGGGTTTACCCCAAATTGTTCAAAATCTGAAAGGACAGGCATGGAGTGACGAGGTAAGAAGAATGTTGAAGTATTAAAATCTTTCCTGATAATAATTAACATTCATAAAATCAGTGCTCTCATAAAGAGGTAAACAGAAGATAAACACTGAAGTTATTGTGGAGAATGTTAGCTTGAGCTCCAATAATTTCTCAGCATTTATATATGACATTATTTGTCTCTTTTTTCTTTCTTTTGACCATGGACGGCCAATTCAAAAAGAAGGAAAAAGGGACTAATGGCATATTTCCTATTTGGATAATGTTGTGCTACTTCTGCTTTCTCTTAGCGGGGTTGATGGTACATGCTCTACAGGATCTGTTGGAAGCACTGGATCAGCTGGAAGAGGGACTCAAAGATAATCTCAAGAAGTTGAGCTCTTTCGATAAGTACAAGCAGGAAGTACTCCTAGGACACCTAGACTGGTCGCCCATGCATAAAGATCCAGTTTTCTGGCGTGATAACATTACACATTTTGAAGAGAATGATTTCCAGGTGCATTTATTTGCCTTAAGAATCCACTTTGCGCTAAGCAAGTTACACGACGAAGGAGAATATCTTCCCTTGGTCATATCTCCCCTGAACATTTTCAGTTTTTGTAGAAATAGAAAGTGACACAGGTTTGGTTACTGTAACTTCAACTGTCGTTTTGCAGATTCTTCGGGTTCTTATAACAATCCTGGACACGTCAGTGGACCCAAGGACCCTGTCTGTGGCATTATATGATTTGTCACAGTTCATTCAGTACCATCCAGCAGGCCGGGGCATTGTGAACGATCTTAAGGCAAAGGACAAAGTCATGAAGCTCATGGATAATTCGAATGGCGAAGTAGCAAAGAACGCTCTGCTATGTGTCCAGAGGCTTTTCCTTGGCACCAAATATGCTAGCTTTTTGCAATCTTAAACTCTCCGCACTTTCGTTGTGAGGTTCTCTTTTCACGCCACAATTTCATGTGGCTCGTTGACAGATTCAGTGTGCAAATAGTTCCTCTTAGTGTCTTGTATAAGTTTTAGGGTCAAGCATAAGGTTACCCTTCAAGGAGAGATGGATACCCAGTTTCATTATCATTCTTTCAGGCTTCTTTGTGCGTATATTTTATGATGTGGTCAAGAGGAAGAACATACTCGAGTTGTGTAGGATAAGAATCGTTGCACTTATTCTGATGGAATAAATGTTCAATAATGTATTTTACTCTCCCTTCATTTTTGTACTATGAGGACACCCTAAGTTTTTCCTTCTTTGATCCCTAAACGCACTGGGCGGGGCAATAGGTGAAAGATTTCGTTTGAAGAAGAGAATTTTGGTGTTTTGAAAGGGTTCAAAGACAACTTTTCCAAAGACGACATTTTCAAAGACTAGTTTATAGCTAAACGATACCTAAAAGAAAAGTCCTTTATCAAAGACTATAGCCAAACACTACCTAAAACGAATGCCTGATACTGGTAGAGGCGAAAGGATTCTATAACTGAATTTGTTATTCGAGTCATTTTAACAAATGACTAGAGAAAGAAAGGTGACCCATCAAATGGTGGGAGTCAGGTCTGCAAGTGTTTCTGAGTGGAAGGTAAAGCACCAATTATGCGAAATAGTATAATAAGATGTTTCTGCTTATTCTATCAAGTACTTGGCTTCAAGATTACCACACACTCAGTCTCAGAAAACGAGATCATTCGGCAGATTTGAGTGTTCCAGAACGACTCCCCCGCAACTACCCCTTCCAACTTCCAGGAGGAGCACGTTCCGTAGAAGAAACAGATAACGTGGTTGCGAATATTCTACGGAGCTCCGATAGGTAGTTGAGGAACGGCGGTTGTGGGGACAGGGGTGGGTCCCCCGGATATTAATGATTAATTATCCGGATTCCGACAAGTTTCAACTTCCGCCGGCTGTTACGTTTTCCTGTTAAAAGGCAATCATACAGAAGCTGGGGAAGGAAAGGCTGCGGAAGAGATGGCGTCTCTCGCGGTTGCAAGGGGGGTCATCTCCTCTTCTCTCTTGTGCGCTCTCCTTTTCTCGCTTTCACTGTGCCAACAGACCTGGGGCGAGGAGCAGAGAGAGTTCGATTATTTCCTTCTGGCGCTTCAATGGCCCGGTACGCTTTGCCAGAGAACCCGGCATTGCTGTCCCTCCAATGGATGCTGCAAAAGGCACGACTGAACAGAACTTGTTTTCTTCAATTCGTGTTCTGTTAGCCCGTGTTTGTATTTTTTTTTTTTTTTTTTTTGGGAAGATTGCTGTTTTCACTAGTTTGTTCGATTCGGAATTTGGATCGGAGTTCTGAAACCGTTTTTCACCTGCCGGTGTTAATCTGGATGGTAGCCCAAGTTGTTCTGTTTATTGTTATAAGATTGATAGGTTTGCAAAATCCTAGTTTCTTCTCCTTTTATTCTTTTCTTAGGTGGATTTTTTTCACTTGTTGTAAATTAAGTTTGAATGGCATATCTATAGAGGGTAATTCTTTTATTTAATATTGGTTTTACCGGTGTTCTGTTGTTCAATTATGAGCTGGAACAGCACGAATCTTATCTTTTTCTAGATTCCATTTCGTTGTTTAATTTGCTCCAGGACAGTTAGCTGGGTTTTTTGTCCTTCCTTAGGCGGAATGCATTTGATCCATGGAAACTGCTGATGCCATTTATTGTTATGGAAATGAAGCTAACGCAGCATTTGTTGCTTTTGTAGTTCTGCTGCTACTTCAGAATTTACGATACGTGAGTCTAATATAGTGACTTTGAGATGTTCTCTTGTGTGTATTAAAATCTTGGAATGAACTAACTGATCGCCCAATAATTGTTTCTTTTGTGAATTTCTCTATTAAAGATGGACTTTGGGTCGATTATAATGATGGAACTTGGCCTGCCTGCTGCAGCGGATCTGAATTTGACATACATAAGGTACACACACATCTCTTTGAACAGTTTCATTATAACCCACTTGTATTTGTGCCTGGGTAACTGGCTTACTATCAAATTTTATCCTTGTGAGCTTTATTCCTTGTAGGTGAAGCCATTCATGGAGATACTCAACAAGCACTGGCCATCTTTAACCTGCAGTTCTTCTTCAACCTGCCATGGTCGGAAGGGATTGTTTTGGGCACATGAGGTGGTAGCCATGTTGGTGTTCTGTACTCCCCTTTGTTTGTTTACTAATTTATCCATTTCTAACAACATTTTCTTCTTGTGTCGGTACTATGCATTGTGTTGGCTGGATCTACAAGTGCAGTGGGGTATGGCTTCTTTCTTGAATTTGATTTAGATGTTCCCAGTGGCCCATTACAGCAATAAGATATCCTGAAGTACGATGCTAGCTATTCATGAAAGAACTAGTAACATCTCCTGACTGGAGGGATTTTTATGCTTTTGGTACTGTTGAAATAGGTCTAACAACTGAAAATGTTCGAGGATCCCTTGATCTTCTTGTTAGTACAGTTGATTCTGTGCTTCAGATTCAATTAACATGACCAGACCAAGACATCCCAATAACAAAACATCATAGCATTTATAGGCATATACTGAAATAAGCAAAATTGAGATTGAGTTGTGTAATTTCGAAAATTGTGGTTGATTCTTTAATCTTCAAGTTTTCTCTTGCTGTTACTATCTAAGTTTCTCATGATCTGTTACTTTCTGAACAAATTTTTCCAAAAAAGCGTATTTAGAGTGTAAAAGCTGAATTATTTCATCCCAAGGCAACTGCTTCTTTCATAGTTTCACTTTAACAAGTATATCATCGTGAAGCTGTTGAATCTCATTCTGCATTCTAGCCTGTCATGTACTGAATTACTGGAATTTGTTTTCTAATTATCTTTTTCTAGGACTGCTCTGTGATATTTTTTCTATTTCAAGCTGGTATTTGTGAGCTTTTCGTTGTGACTGGGCAGTGAATATGTGTCATTTAAGTTATTACATATTGGGCTAATAGAAAGATCTCTCTATCAGCACACTGGTATACTTTCAGATATTTTGGATGCTGCTCTAGTTTGGTATACCAGTGCTTCACTGCCATGACCTGATCTTTTCTTACTGCAACTAATTCTTGCAGAAAAGCACGGAACCTGTTCATATCCAGTAATTAAGGATGAATACAGCTACTTCAAGACAGCCCTTGATCTCTACTTCAAATATAACATCACGGTCAGAATAAAATAATGATGAATACCATTTAGTTCTAGTTACTAGGTTTAATAAATTAGCTCCATCTATTTGTTTTGACTTTACTATAGTGAGTCATCTTTTTATAATACCATCTTGCATGAGATTTAAATTAAATATGCTTAGAAATTCCAAGCCACGATAGATAGTAATGATGACTTTCAAAAAATAGTAATGATGGAAAAAGGAGTGGATTAAGGTCCATGCAAGCTTATGTGCATCCAAATCTTATGTTTGTTATCAAAGATTAGTTTAACTTTTAAATGTTAGTTTATATTTATTATATATTTATTTGTGATCTAACAGACTCGTATTGTTGTTATGATTATTTTTATTGATTTTAAATTATAATATCAAAATAATATTTTATTTATACATGGTAAAAATAATAATATTGTAGTAAACACTTTTCTAGAAAAGATTAAAGTTGGTGCACCCATCCTTGGCTGGACTTTAATCCTGACTCCTTTCCCTGTTTATGTTTGAGTACCTTGTGATTGTCTTTATTTGTCTCCATTATGTGCAAACCAGAAAATTTTGAATGATGCTGGATTTGCACCAAGTAATGGTGATAATTATCCTCTGGGAGATATTGTTGCCACCATAAAGAAAGAGGTGGGGTCGTCGCCCACACTGGTTTGTTCTCATGGTGCTGTGGAAGAACTTCGGATATGCTTCCATAAAGATTTCACGGTTAGACTTAAGTTCTCCTCATTAACCCATATTCGAGCAGTTTTGGTTTATGTTACCATGTTTTCGAACCTAAACTTTGTAAAATGTTCTAATGATTCTTCCAGCCACGGGATTGTGAAATTCTGTCAGTTGCTCAAGAGAACACGATTGGTTCTAGAAGCTCATGCCCTAGATATATTAGTTTACCAGAGCACAAGCAAAGTCATTGTAAGTTTCTGCCATTAGTTCCATTTACCATAAGATAATCTTTTTCGGAATGCCTGTTGAGTGGCTTTCAGGTTCACTGCAATCACTGATGTGAAAGCCATTAGCTGTTCGAAGGCATAATATTCTTCCATTCTTAAATGCCACTTTCACACTTTGAATGGTTCCTTATATATTTATGGCAGAACAACTTTTTCATTTCATCTGCTTACATTTTTTTCTGTCGTTCTATTCAGTGTTTGAAGGTGTAAATCCAGAACACCAGTGGTCATACTCATGAAGCTTTTAGACTTCTCACACAGCAGCGGTTTGATAAGAGGCATCTGGTAACATAAGTTTATGTATTGAAAGGTTCTGTAAACAAATAATTACACTGAAGGACCGGTTTATGAAACTGATCAGCAGAGCTTAGTGTCCACGACTATCTCGAAAAGTACCTTTATGAAATTGTATATTCATTTATGTTCATGGGATGGTCGTTGTTGTCTGTACAGATACTCCTATGCCTCCGATAGCATTTTAATCTTGTACATTGTTTGAAGGCGTGCTTGCGAACTCCAGCGTTTATACAGTTTAAGCTTTCTGGCTTCTGCTACAGCAAATGTAATGGCAGTCTGGCAGTGATTACCAGAAAAGCTATGTGGTAAAATAACGACGTCCTACAGATAAAGCCATGCTTGCTGTCCATGTTCATTTCGAGTGCTCCACTTATACTGAGTATTCCTTTGTGACAAAATCTTCGTACAGATAACTTGAATGCAATTCACGTTTCTCTCTAGGATCTGATGTCATTTGATCCGCTATTCCTTACGCCCCCTCCCCTTTGATTATGTTTTTAAATCAAATCGAGAAAACTCAGAAAATCTCGTGCTCGAATAAAATTACACCTGGGACTAGCACAACTGCACGAGGAACAGTACAGTATTTAGCTCATATTCGGTGCCTCTTCGACAGGGGAAAAAACATTAAATCTTCTGTCACGGCAACAGAGTAGGAAGTCTGATCAGTAAAGGTGGCTGGGTGCGCAATCGAGCAATGGCCTCCCCGCCCAGAAGACCCATTTGTCCATCTTTAGTTGTCATGGTTTTGCTTTTCTTCGTCATTGATTTCCGTCTGGTCTTTGGGGAGGCAGAGAAAGAGTTTGATTACTTCGTTCTGTCGCTACTGTGGCCAGGCACCATCTGCAAGCAGACTACTCAATGTTGCGAGTCAAATGCTTGCTGTCAAAGGTTGTTTGTTTCTTTCGCTCCGGAGATTTTCATGCATCTTGTGTTTTCTTTTGTTTAGCATGAAATATAAAAAGAAGCCCCTTCTGACCCTCAATTTTTACGGAGAAGGTGTTTTTGTTTTTTTATTAGATAACGATTTTGATTTTACTTGCAGCTCATTATCTCCGACTCAGTTTACAATCCGTAAGTGGCTTGTTGCGCAGTTATTTCTTTGATGGTGTATTCATCTTCTTGCTGTCAGTGGCGCTGTTAGACATTTATTAGGCCAAATTCTTCTTTTATGTTCAGAATTATAAATGTCGTCGGAGGTTCAGTTTTCAGGTTTAAGTGATTGCTTGGACTCAATCAATTGTTTGGAATATCTGATGCACCTTTAGAGCTAAAATTGTACTGATGAACGAGATGAGAAGTTATCCTCATTTTCCCCGAAGCGTCTGTCACATCTACTGTGATGAGCTTATGCTGGTGGAAATTTTGATTGGATTTGTATTTTGTTAAATGCTGACTTTACTTAGTATATTTTGATGGGGATGTCAATCAATTTCATTTCATCTCTGTAAAAGATGGACTATGGGCCAATTACAATGACGGAAGCTGGCCTGCTTGCTGTAGAGGACCTGATTTTGATTTAAACAAGGTGTTGCATATTGAACCTAATCTTTTTCTTTTTAAATTTGCACAACCGAACATCAGTGGAGTATGATTACCTGAACATATATTGCCTTCTTGTTTTCTCTCCCTTCTAGATAACTCCATTAATTGGGACTATGGAGCAGTACTGGCCTTTCTTAACTTGCAGTCCTTTTCCAGTTTGCCATGGTGGGGAAGGACTGTTCTGGGCACATGAGGTATATAAAGTTGCCAACTTGTTTTGCTTTCTTCTTAAGTAAACTTATCTTCTAAAAGTTTGGGTTCTTGAGGTGATTATATCTTGTTACATGTTGTTGCTGCATGGCCTCCGCTGGCACTCGAGCAGTGGGGTAACTCTCTTTCTCCCATGGCTTCTTTGTACAATGTAGTGCTTCTTTTTTCTTCTTTTATCTGAATTGAAAGATATTGTAGAGAAGACTTATGTATGTTAAAAGGATGTATATGTTTTTCATGAATCTTTTGTCAATATTCCATTGCTTCTGAAGATTCAGCTTAGGTAATTTTTGAAGATCACTAGTATGGCAGCCTTTAAATTATACTCTGTCTGATAATCTTTAGATCGGCTTGTTAAGGTTCCTTTAAATCCAAATTTTCCTATAAGAAAGGAAATCAAACTGTCAGCACTTTACATGGCACCTTGAGAGAGAAGGGGGGAAAAGAAATGGGTGCAACCATACTTCTTTAAACGATACCTTACTCTATTCCAGACATTAATGTCAGACAACCAGTTCCCTGCTGTTCAAATGTAAACCAATGACTACCTATGCTGTCGTTTTTTACCTGTAAATTGTTAACCGAATAGATTTGAACTTTGTGTATAGTTTCAATACTTTTGTTGACATTCTGTTTAGGAAAAAACTACAATCTTGTTATGATAACTTGGTCCTTCTCCTGAGTTGCTTGCAGAGAAGCATGGTACCTGTTCGTATCCAGTTGTTGAGGACGAGTTCAGCTACTTTTCGATGACCTTAGATCTCTATTTTAAGCATAATATCTCGGTCAGTATGAAAGAGCACGGTTTCTGCAGAAAGTTTTTGCAAATATTTACCTGATTCACATAAATGTGAGGGTGCGGTTATTGCTTTTTGTTTATAGTTGTTTGCCACACGCTGTTGTAGCTTGTTCTGTACTATACATTTTGGGTTTCTGGGTCTCTAGTTAAATTTGACAACATTATCTTTTGATAATTGATAGTAAGTTTGACCTGGAAAGATCTGAATCATATGATAATATTTTCCAATGTCTGTAGTGTAAGTATCCTGCTGAGTTCGTAACCAAAACTAAAAGAAATATACGAGGAATGATTAACGTACCAGCAATTCAGAAAGCTTTCACCTTCTTGAAGTATTCCTATATCATTTGTGTAGGAAAAGGGCAGATTTCTAAACACTTTTATTCATAATGTGTGAAGACAGAATACTATTATGAAGAAAGCAAATACAAATACCTATGGTGCAAACATTATTTAGGGAGTTACTAAATCTGAGAAACTGGAAATCCTTACATGAGTTAAATATTTATTTTTGTATTGCAAGGGAAGGATGAACCGTGTAAACATGCTATGAAGTAACAGATTTTCCATGTACCAGTGACTACACACGACTAGCATACCATGTAAAAAAACTACAATATTTTTTAATCAATATTAGATTTATCGTTCCAGCTGTCTGTCTACAATTATTTAAAACAATTGCAAGTGAAAGAGTGAAAGCAGGCCAAATAAGGAAAAAAGAAAAAAAAAGTTGGAGAGACTTGTGAATCTGGTTTTGTCGTCCTGTTTTGGTTGGTTATACAGGAAATTTTGATTGATGCTGGATATACACCTGATAGTAATGGCGCCAAGTATGCATTGACAAAGATCATCACAACCATTAGAAATGCTGTGGGTTCATTGCCATCATTAGTTTGCTCTGATGATGCCTTAGAAGAATTACGTATCTGCTTCTACAAGGATTTTAAGGTCATCGCCTACATCTTGTCACCACTTCGCACAATCACTTTCTACATTTTTCAGTCAGACATTATGTTAGGCAGAGCCGGGAGGATTATATATTTATGAAGTAAAATGTTATTTTCAGCCTCGGGATTGTGATATGGACAGTTCAGAAAGTTCTTGTCCGGCATACATCAGCCTACCAAAATTCAAACCAATTTGTGAGTGCCATTGCCTCTTCTCATTTTCCTACCCAGCCAAATCTGGAAGACAGGCTTATTTTATCATTATAACTGGTTTTTTTATGTCCAAGCTTCTTGGTTGTTTTTTCTGTGAAATGTATAAAGAAAGAGCTGAGAAACTAGTTTGTTTGTTTATCTCTGGACTCTGGCATTTATGTAAACTTGAAATGAGTTGGAAGTACCTTTTTTATGTAATCACTTTAACATAAGTTGATTCAGATATGTCATGCCTGTGGAGGCAGCCAGAGAGATCTGACTTCTGTTTCTTCAAAATTTGCAGTGGATGAAGGTGAAACCGCATGGACATCATCTAAAGTGAGGTCCTCCAGTAATAAGAATTTGATGTAAGCCATAGATATCCAACTGTATGATGTTTCAATTAGGTTTGTATATCAGTGATGATTCAGTGAGTTTTCTAGTCTTTCAGTGTGAAATGCGACTTTTGCTTTAAGACCTTTAGAAAAATAAGAGCAAAAAAGGCTTATGGGAGATGTTGTTGACTTGTTATTGCTTATGAATTATATTGAATCTTTGGGTCAATAGCCATATGGAACCTTAGACCCGTATTTATTTCCCATGGAAAACTCGTTCTTTCTGTCACCTGTCCCATTCTGATGACTAAACGACTGACTTATTAAAATGAACATCTCATAGCTTCCACCCGAAAGTCCTTAAATTTAATAAAGGAAAGAGTTTTGAAACCAATACTATGATTTTTCACTAGAAAAAATAAGGGTCTAGGTGAAGCTGGGACTGGCGTCGGTTGTTTAATGCTTAAAAAGCAGTGCGAGCTGCAACCCATCAAGTTCACTGATATTCTGAAACAACGATATGGACACGAACTACTCTGTTTCTGAGCTAAACTGAACTTCTGTCAAATCTGGAGTAGCAACAAAGAAGTCCAAGCTGTTAAGATACATGAAGGCATACCTATTCACTGTGCGAAGTTTTCTGATCTGCTACCATGTTGTATATAATTTGGACGTGCTAGTTTGCGTGGCACTGAAGTTCTCTAGTCTAGAATATTCAACGAAACATAAGACTCCTCACATACTCCTACCATTGGAAGCAAAAGGGTATTTTGTTCCTTATTGAGAAAAAAGGTTAAAGCCTCACCGCCAACGTTTTTCTCTGGCCAGTACGCCTATTGGGCATCAGGAGCGTCCACCTTCATACAAAAAGGGAAAGCAACCTCCCTTTTGTGTCCTCTATGATCTTAGAGAAGGGATCACAGTTTGTCAACGTTGAGAAGTCCAAGGCAAACATTCAAGGGGAAAGGACCTCACCTTACTCCATCTCTAGCAATATTGTGAAGGGATAGAGGGGCAGAGGCGCAGGGCCCTCTCCCTGAGTATGATTAGGAGTCCACTTTGTGTCGTACAAGGACTAAATTCACTTTCAGTGTATGTAATTATGACAAAAGATTTAGCAATAAGAATCTGCCCCGCGTGGAAGGAAACCTTATATAAAGGAGAATTGTGAGTACAGAGCAAAATTTTAATGCATTCAAACGCTTAAAATCTTAATGGCTTCCACAACATTGCACCCTCATCATGTATTAGTATGGCTCACTTAACCACTGAAGTTGGCGGTGTACAACATACAGAAAAAAAGGCCCTGCTTCCCTGCTATTTAAACTAGACTGGTACCTTCCCAGGAGGTATCATCTTTCAACTTTGGCGAGTTCCATCGCCAATCTGGTTCCCAGAACAATTTATAAAAGCAGAAAACAACAGCAGCACGCTCTGGAGTCCTCTTGGTTGCAATTTGAGGTTCTTTAGGCTGCATCTATCATAGCCATTGCCGAAGATAGCCAAGAAGTTGATTTGGCTATCATATGATGGACAAGAACTGACCAATCTTCAAGAAGTAATGCAGAACCTTCAACCTGAAATAGTGTGATTGAAACATTCATATTGAACAATTAAATGAGTTGTGTGTGCCCTTGCTGTAATCATGCTACATGTAAATGCACAAAACACTATCACAACATAACCTAAGGACAAAATAATGCAGCCAGGTAACCCTTAATCTGCCCATTAGAACGGCTGGTCTTTTGTTCCTAAGCCTGGCAGAGGGATGTGTCCAATGATAACTAGCCTAAACTACCAGCTCAAACCGATACCAGAAGCCCTCTAAGAGCATCAAAGTTTGTCGCTTTGATTTCAATGCTCTTAAACAGTATGGCATCAAACAATCTGGTGCCATTCTGTCCCAAATAAATAAAAGTAACATGTGTAATAAACTTCTCTTTTGAAGCTGGAGAATCAGTGGAAGCACCTGTCATAAATTTGGTCAGTATTTTGGAGCAACAGCAGCAGCATCAATCCAGGAAGGTTTCTTTGCATTGTAATAGAAATGTGCAATCATCTGCACCAATTCATCTGCTGTTCTGATCTCTGGACAGTGAAACATTATGTTAACATACTACAGACAAACAGAGAAGTTTCGACCTGATGGTCTTCCAGTCAATAAACAATCTCATTGTAAACTTTTCTTACTGTTTATTAATATAAAAAGGTGAACAGACGGTACCTTTCTCTCTGTACAAAACCCTGTTTCCTTTTAAAAATAACAGTTGTGGGCATTCCTTGACTTTAAGAGCATATGCCAGATCTCTCTCAATGTTTATATCGATCTTCACAGTCTGTTTGTGTTCCAGTTAGCAGAAAATAATAATAATAATAAATATATATATATATATACACACACATTGAAAGGAACTAAAATGGGTTTAAGAAACTAAAGTTGAGTACATTTGATATCATAAACCAATACCCGAGGAGGTAAACGATCTTTTGCTTTCCAGTAAACCTTGGTTGCCTTCTCCAGCTCCTTTAAAATCTTCCAGTTGTCTGTAGCCCTGCAAATCAGAAGTCCAAGTCGAACATAGCGAATTAATGAATAAGATCGCAAGCAAAAAATTCCCAATGGTAAACCAACGAAGACCATTACCATCATTAATTGAGTATAACTTCCCCTTTTTTATTTTTTATTTTTTTTATAAAATTGTATCAGTTTGACAATCAGAAGGAATACCTGCTGTAGCGCTCAAAGACAAGAACAATTAAGGGGCTGGGATGGAAGGCAAAACTCTCCCATTCCAAGCAATTAATTTCCTTTACCCAAGAATCATCCAGCTCTCCTTCCCAATCAATTTCAACACCATTTTCCACCACATTTTTTATCGAGTGCTTTTCAAAATAGTCCGAAGCTCGGATTCCCCACCCAACATCAGCATCCAAGGGCCAGTCAGGATCATCTTCCTCAACCACCTGCTTTTTCCCATCGCCCCCTTTCCCCTTCCTATCAACTTCAACTTCATCTTCACCCTCATCTTCCTCCTCTTCCCTGGACTTCAGAATCTCCCCTTTATCATCCAGCACCCCAGAACTCTGCTTCCTTATTTCAGAAAACGTGCGCTGAAGAGAACCCCGAACGAAATCCTCCACGGCAGCGGCCTCGCTCCTCCGGCCTCGCCTGGGCTTCCGCGGTCTCGTCACGAGTGGGTCTTTCTCCTTGTCCTTATCAGAGATCTCTGCCTTCTTTAAAGAAACTTTGGGTCTCTCACGGGGGCCTGTCCTCTTGGGTTGAGGATCGAGAGGGCCGGGGTCAGAGGATGCTGAAACAGATAACGCAAGGGGATGAGACAAGCGACGGATGGGGCTCCTCGGCGGGCGAAAAAGGTAGACGCCATGAGAGATGCAGCTTTGGTACAGAAATTCAGAACCCGTTGAAGAGATTGGAGAGAAGACTCCATTCTGTGCGAAACTTGTTTGAAGCAGCGACGACATTTCCCTCGCTTTTTTTTTCCCTTCACTATTACACTGCTTGCTCTGATGTTTTCATGTTTCAATAGAAAATCTCCGAGGAGGCCAAGAGGAATTTACGGGAACACCCTTTTCGGTTGAATCGAATTACGGTTATCGACCGATGTGTCCGCCGATTCGGATCCTAAACCGACCTCTTCCTCTGTTTTTTGTTTAAAACTCCTGAGTCATATTTCTCGGATTGGAGGAAGAGACGCCGTGAGAACCAGGCAACGGAGGAGGAGAAGAAGGAGAAAGAGAGCGAGGAAGAGATTTGGAAGAAGATGACGACGGGTGGAGTCATGGGGGGGTCTGACTTCCGGTCGAATTCGTCGGAAGATGATCGTACGAGTTACCCCTGGACGTGTCCTCACTGTTCGCGATCGACGTGCACTTGTTATTCGCGTTTGCCCCCGTCGTCCCCTTCTGGTAATATGAGAAACCAAGAGAAATCTCCATCATCAAGTCGCAGTAAGTGGGTTTTCATAATATGGGTGGTGGCTTTGTTTTTTCTCTTGCCTAAGCTGGCGAACGTGATTTTTGGTTCTCGTGATGCACCGGAACAGAAAATGACCAGTGTTGTTAAGCTTCAGGTATTACCTACGATCTTTGGTTTTATTGGATGTGAGGTTTGGATTTTTTTCTTTTTTTTTTACAGTTCTTTATGTTGTATGATGAAACTTCTTTTCTTGATCTACAGGTGGGTTTTCCTGAGACGGCATGGACGCTTCAAAGAGATCTTAATCTAATTGCTGAAACGGCAGACACTTCCAGTCGGGAGGGATTTAACTTGGTCTTGAAAGGTGAAGCGCTCGATTATGTTTTATGAGTCCGGTTTTTTCAAAATTGGCATTTTGATTTCATTGTAACTTGGTTTGACAGTAGCCTTCGTTTCTAGTTGTGAATTGTGAACAATGATGCGTTTTTTGTTGCAGAGACTCTGTTGGCTTTGCGTCGACATCAGACATATTGCCTCTATGGTTTCTCCTCTGTAAGCAAAATCTGCTTGTTCTTGATTAACTATAGACATTTTTTCCGCCCTTTCAAGAGAACATAAATTGGCTACTTTGAATGGATTAGATATATTAGTTCGGCTAACTTTTAAAAAGCTTCGAGCTATCTTTTCTGCTACGCGCTTATCTTGAATATCTCCTTTGTGGACTCTCTTTTGGTGGATTTACATATTATGCAACCTGCAAGGTGAAGATGACACTCGTCGGTTGAGAACAAAAGGAGTGACCATGGAAAACACTTTCTAAGACTATTCCCATCAGAGACTTATAATGCTAATGCTTCCTATGATGTTCTAGTCTAATTTCTAATAATCTTTAAAGCTTAATTTGATTTTACTTGTTAAATAGCTTCTGGTTTAGCTATGTGCTTAAGGATGTGTAGACAATGGTTCAATACCAAGTAGAGATGTCTAACTTTGATCTAGTAACTTATAAAAACTTTAAGCAGCACTGTCAGTTAAATATTGATAGGAAAAGTTACCTCTTTCAGATATAGTCCTAGTTTGTTTAAGACTGCCTTTTGATTACATTCATGAGGAAGTTTATCATGTAGTATCTGTCCTCTGTTACATGGAAAGGTGGCCCTGGCCCTGCTTTAGGTGATCTGTCTTTAATGGAGGCCTATGGGTAGTCCGCTACCGCACACACACCACCACATAGATTGGAACATTTCAGGGGTCACTCATAGGAGTTTGTATCAGAGGCTCCAGGCTTTTTTTGGTTGCTGTCGTCTTAGAAATTGCTACTATGAGATGAGTCTTGCTATACATGATTAGAGTGTTTCTTCTCTATGGATTCTTTGGCTTGTAATATGTTTGTCAATATCTGCAGAGAATTACATTGCTAAACCTAATGTTTTTTCTATTTTGATTAGATAACAGATATGCTTAGAAAATGGTTCGGCACTAACAAAACAAAATTGTACAGGTTGATATAAAAGAAAATCTTGAAGAAGGGAAGAAATGGTTTGATCAACTCTTCAACGAAGAACTTCAAAAGATTGATAAGGTCACACTCTTAAATGTAAACGGCATGAAGCAAAGCAGAGCCAGCGACAATCCTGACGCACCCAGCAATGGGTACATTGTGGTATCAATAACGACCCAACTGTCTGTTGCAAATGCATAAAAAATTAAAATTTCTATTTTTATGAATTATTGCAAAAGTGCTGATATGAAGAGTTCCCTTTTCAGGCAACCGTGCTGGTGGCAGCTAAAGGAGTTTATGAGCCCCCTGCTGTTGTTGATGGCAAAGTAGACCTGAAGCAACTGTTGGAAAAGTTGGCTTCAGTGCCAACCAAGAATAATCTGGTAAGGAAAACCTGCTCATAGAAATCTTTGAATTGGCCGGCTTTAAATTCAGTTCAAGATCACCTGTATTGCATTTCTTAAAAGCTTTCACTCTATATTCAATATGTTCTGATTACTAAATGTGTTTCTTTTGGGGAAACTTTGCTGTAGGCTGTTCAGATTCTATGGACTCCTCGGGCTGAAAAAGACACGCTTTCAAGATATGAGTTGCTCGAGAAGTACTCCCTCTTGGAGCAAAATTCATATGATGGCAGCAACATAGCTTTGTTTTACAACAGAAAAGGTTAAGTTGTTGAAACTAATTGTACAAAATGTCTTGCTCACTATTATCTTGTAAGTATGCTGTGAGCAAACCATTTAAAAAATGCTTATTTTATTGGAACAATAAATTTTCTGAGCAAATCCAAGTTCATTTTCACTGTTTGGCGCGTGGGCCTCTTATAAAAAATTCGTAAAGAACACAAATTATCTTTTGAAAGTGATTAATAGGGCACATAGCAGAAAAAAGTGTTTAATAGGGCATAATAAATCAACAAACTATATTATGGATCAACTTTCAACAAAAAAAATTATATTATGGATCGAGAACCAACAGGAGCAATTCCATTTCTTGTATAGAAGATACACATCTCAATGTCTCTGTGTGCAACTAAGAATCGACCTAAAGTCTGCTTATCTCCACAAATAAGTAGCTTGGTATTTCCTAGCCTGAATGAAATAATGAAAGAGTATAGCAGAAAAAAATATTAAATCTTGCTCAATTCCTTAAGAACCATTAAAGAAGAAAATACGTCAATTGTGCGTGCAACATAACAGTCAAAGTTTGCAAAGTTATTTGGTAATTCAAGCTGTAATATGCGCAGGCAAGATTCATTTAGATGACCAAGGCTAGCTCCATTGAGCAGAAGGTAAGAGATGTTCTTTGAGTCTGCAAAGTTATCTGTGGAAAGGTGAACACCATGGCAATTAAAACAGCAATGTGGTAATAACTTGTGATAAAGATTAACTGCAATTTCTATTCCAGTATTACAGATGTGGGGGCAATCATAATCAATTCAACCAAGCAACAAAAACTCGGCCAACAAAACTAGAGAATTATTGGAAATACTCGGACTTAACAATTTATTTAATCAAGTAATATTGTTAAACATAAAAATATATAGAAAAGGCAAAAACAGAGGATTTCTTACCAGGTCAAGTGATGCTACCACTGGAATGCAGGCAAGACATACGTTGGGTAAGCCTCATACTTCGACATTAAAGATTCAAGAGCACTTGTGTCGGCAACTTCCCCCAAAGATGCAAGTCCCAACTCATTAGCATGGATACCTCCAGTGATAAATACTGATTGAATTCCGGATATATTTGCCCCCTTTATATCATGATGTAGTGAATCACCCACAGCAATACAATCACAGGCATCAACACCAGCCATGGCCACGGCAGATTTGTATATAACCTAGTAGAGATTTGAAAAACAAGAAGTGTTTGATGGCATATACAAGGAAAATGGTACATCTTATGAGGAAAAAAAACAAAAGAAGGGAATAACTGTTATAAGCCCCAAAACTTTACTTCAGATAATTCCGCATATAAACTATTAAATTTCAGAGACTATACATACTTTTTGGTTGACACTTCCCAGCTGTAAAATGCTACAAAGTTTTCACAATAAAAAAGAGTTACAAGATCTATTCAAATACCTCATCAGGCTTCCCCATCCATTTCACTTCACCACCAAGCTTTTCATACTTGGCAGCCAAAGTACCTGATTCAAACACAAGTTTAGACCTTACAAATCTTCTTAAGGATAAAGATAATAAATGTACAGAGAAAAGCAAACGCATTGCGATCAATAGCTCTACCAATAAATAAAATCTTTTATGTTAGAAATGTTATTGACAGCTAGCTGGGTCAATGTGTGTTTCCACAGCTACAAACATACACATTGACGTACACAAATGTTGATCGTGAACAACTTCGTAAACTGCTTCAAGACATGAATAACATTCCTCAAAATAAAAAGTTAGCATTGCACACTCTTAACATTTTAAATTCTGTTGGTTTTCAATACATAGTACATCAGCACACTAGAGTGCCAGTAGAACGGCATCAAATAGAAAAGGAAAAAAGAGTTTACAAAAATAAAAGAAATAGAACTCATCAGATAAAGTCACAGGCAGAGCAACAGTTTTCATTATATATTCAAGTGAGCACAACGATGAACATGCTATCTTCAATAAGTATTAAGTTTACTACAGTTTTGCTTTTACTAGAATTTTTCTGCACCATCAGTGGGTGCATCTAATATCAAACCCACATTATACAGTAACGAAATATTGGAAGGTACAAATTAAACAGATAGCAAATAATGAGGTCAGCACCTTACCAGGCATGACCCGCAGGGCTCTAGCTTCAACAGTAACAAAATCAGGATTTGCTACAACCATAGGAATTTTTTTCAACGCACAGTCTTCCAGTATCTTCTCAAGCTCCTCAAGTTTCATTGGAACTGCATCAGCTGAAGGAAGGCCAAGTGCTTCAGTGCCGTGAGCTAGAATGAAATTTGCATCTTCAATGTTTTCCACAACCTGCAAGTCTAAGCCCTACAAGACAAGAACAAGAACAGACCATCACATGGTTTTTCTTCGGAGAAATAATTAAAATTTCATTCACAGATACTAAACTTACAAAATTTTAAAGCTCAAAAAAAAAAAGATATAGTCATCTAAATATTATTGGAGGAGAAAAAAAGCCTCAGAACCACCCACGATAGAGTGAAAACAAATCATTAATCTCTAAATCTTAAATAGAAAAATATCCATTTGAAAAAAGTAAGCCCTTTAACATGACTTCAAAGGTCATATGAATTCAACCATAATCAAAACCATCAACTACATAAAATAAGATGACAAAAAGCTCATAACATATAGAAAGAAAGTATCCTGCCTCAAGAGATATTGCACCACGATCGCTCCATGTCATGTGTATGCAGGATTTTCCAAGTTCAGCAAACCATATATCATCCCTCCTGTTTATCATACAGAAGAAAACTGATAACAATTTAATCCCATTAACCAAGGAGAAAATCTTCAAAACAGAATCATCACTGAAAAAATTTTTTTTCTAAGATTGTAAAAGGAATATTCACACTAGAACATAGATATAGTATGTCTTTTTGTGCGTGTCTATGCATACATACATTAAAACAAATTCTATGTTTGTTTCATGGTTCAGTTTCTGCCTCTGTGCGAGTATGAGAGGGAGGGAGGGAGGGAGGGAGGGAGGGAGGGAGGGAGGGAGGGCACATATTAGCTAGTTTTAGTCCCAACAACGACACTGACTCCACATTCTAAAACATCAGTATCACTCGATCTCACTAACCTGGCAAGGTACTGATGTGTCAATTCTCCACTTGTGATGGCCCCAAGAAAAAATGACGAATCAAATCCTAGACTTTTCATTTTCTCAATGGTTGTAGATGCACGTCTGGATGAATTGCTTATAATCACCATCTTAACGCCCTGGCTTGCAAGCTTTTCTACTATCACATAACAGTGCAGACATGCTTTAACCAAATAACCACAGAAAGGAAATAAAAGCTAATACTACCAACCACTAAGCTTACCAATTACCGAACTTTACAAACTAACATACACGTTGAAATAGCTCCAGGGTAAGGCTGCTTTCCATCATGAAGAACTCCAAACTGGTCTAAGAACCACGCCTACAAGCATACAAACAAAAAACGATTTTTCACCGCTCGAGAACTATTGGTTTTAATTATCTATCATCAGTGTAGTTCTTGACTTCCCCATGCAATGAATTTTTTTTTTTTTTTGAAAGTTATACATGGAAAATTTTGTTCACCAAAGAACACAAGAACAATCTAGAGAAATTATTAGAACTACAGGTAGTATAGATTCTACAGATGTTACAGGAAGACATCGGTTACCTCTCACATGGGCAAAAAAAGAAAAAAAAAAAAAAAAAAGGAGGCAGGAAAGAGGATGGCTTCAAAGACTTACTTTAAAGCGGCCGGTCTCGGCCAATTCTCGAAGTCCACTCAAGCCCTTGAACACGGACATGTCTTTTCCCGACATAGAACACTTGGGGGCCATTTTCTTGCCTAACAGATGATTCTTACCACCACAAGCAGTGCCTGCAAATGAGTAAAAGGTCAGAGATTGAACACTAATCTGAAATGTTTCTCCTTTCTGTTTGCATTACTTATCGGGAAACGCGAGCGAGCGGCCACCGCCGTGGCCGAAAACATACTAGCTATCGGAGGTCGGGAAGAAAATGTGAACTTTTAACCTCTCTGAACCAATTCCTGCATGTTACTGTTAGGCTCAGTCAAGTGCGAAGGGAACATCTCCAGTGGAGCAACGATGGGTCCATTTGAATTACCCTTTTGAACCATATTAAATAAAAACACAACTTGTTTTAGCCATGGTTGAAGTAGGTTTAATAAAGCTAAGTACCTCCGTGTTTTTGTGATATTTTCGGTTTAGAGAATAGCGGAGGAAAACAGATGTAATTTGCTAATTTAATGTGTTGAGACTAATAAAATCACAGGCTTCAAGTATAATAAATATAATAGAAAAATGATATCAGTAGTTCTTGATTTCACTAGGTTTTACATCCGTGGCTGCATAGTTGGCGGTAAAAAATCTAGGTTTTAGTGTTTACCCATAGAATAGGTTGATAACATTTTTTAAAAAAACTAAAATCTCATAGATTTTATCTTTACTAAACTACAAGGTAGATATGCCACATCACGATGTAAAGTCTTAAAAGTAAAAACCCACATTACTTATATATCACAGCTCAATATAATAACATAATAAGACTTATAGAAGTAATATGTCTAGATTCAATCATTGGTTGAACCCCGGTTCAACCAAGTTAAACAAAAAATCGCAGCAACTCCGTTTTGTTACACTAAAAACACTACATAAAACTTTTAATACGGAAACTTGAAATTTTTTATAAAAAATGATATTAGTACTTTCATATATTTACTTTGAAGTTTTACATAGATGATGTGGCAACTAACTGGCTGTCCAAGTAAGAGAAAAATTTAGGGTATAGGGTTTGCCCATAAGAAGATAATATTTAAAATAAAAAAATATCTTACCTATTTTATTTCCAAGTTTATCTCTTACTTGGACTGCCACGCCACATCAAGATGTAAACCCTGCAGTGATACTTTGCAGTATTAGTATCACCACTCAATTTTTATGAGTTGTGATATGAGTACGTGACAATCCAGGTAAAGGTAAACTTCAGATAAAATAGGCAAAGATTTAGTTTTTTTTTTTAAATATTATCTTCTTATACTAGGGGTAAACCTTAAACCCTAAATTTTCTCTTAGTGACCGCCAACTAGTTGCTATGTCATCGATGTAAAACCTCAATAGTAAAATATGGAAGTACTGATATCATTTTTCAATATTTATAAGTTAGGTGGCCTTTAAATTGTTATTGCACAACATTTGATTATAACATAGTTGATAAAGTCAAGTAATAAATAAAGAAAAATTTGATAAATAATATATTTTGTTGCAAGGACATTCATCCAAAATCTCAATTAAATATATCAATTTTCAATTGAATGATTTTAAACTTTAGTTTTTTTTATGCACAGTAACTAATGTTATAACGGTTGCATTTTCTCTGCTCAATAGTTTATTGGCACCAGATAAGAACAGATATAAAAAAATACGCCCCCAGTTTAGTCAAAGAACAGAGTGAACGATCATATTTTTTCATTGAAAATTTGCACAGTTTGAGAATTTAATTGGCCACAAGATGGTTATGAAACAAAAATAATCTTAGTCAAGCAATTGTGTACAAATCTTCAGAGGAAATCTGACAACAGCGTTATATCAGACACCTAAATTCAGATTTCCTGTTGTCAACAAAATTAAGAAAGCTCTGGGTTCTATTTGCATCAATCCAATTTGATGAAAAGCCTCATTCTTTATGCTTCTGAAAGGTCCAAATTCTCACCAGTGGGGGTTGATGCTCCCGCAGAAGGTTCTTGGGCTTCATCAGAGTCCGAGGGTTGAGATTCATGCTTTGCTGCTGCCTGTAGAACTCGACTCTGAACAGCTGTTGATGAAGGTGATGTTGGCAATCCAAGTTTGTTCGGCTCTACCTTTCCAATGATCCATGAGAATGCCTGTGCACCGAGATCAACTGGCGCTACCAGCATCCTTCAACAAGCATTCTTTCATTAAAAAAAAATTATTACTAAATTCCTTATATTGTCACCAATCAAGAACATTGGTGCAAAAAAACTGTCCACGCACTTTAATTTTTCTTTCCACATCCTTGTTCAGGCACAGGAAAGAAGTATTCAGCAATCAAACCATTTAAAAAAAACAGGATGATACAGTAAAGATATTATGAGTTGTGAATGTTATCCCCAGTTATTTGTGAAGTCAACAATAGATTAAGTTCCAAAGAGAAAAGGAAACAGCCCAGCTTTTTGTGCATATTTTATGCTGCTAGTCGGAAGAATCTCACATAAATTAATATTAATTTTTTTTACAGTTATTAGGCGGAAAAATGCCTCTTAACTTTCATTTTGGAAGGGACTTGGTCCTAGACCGTGCCTTGTTAAACTTTATCCCTTTGTTGTGGTTCATCTCTATTGGATTTGACTGAGGAATGCGGGGATCACAAGGGAGAATCCCTCATAAATTAATGACAAAGAAAAAACCATGTAGTTGCTAATTGGCAAAAAGGTTTTCTTGAGAGGGAAGAAAGTCCACATCCATAAGTCTTAAGAAATATTAACGGGTTAAAAGGTTGAGTAATAGGCCTCCAAAGTGGCTTAGTCAGTTTGAGACGGAAAATGGCTCAATCTTTAACATAGTACTGGAGTGGGTTGCATCTGTGGGCCGAAGAACAGTTTTTCTGACACCATAAGGTGAGACCCAATTGTTGTCATCTGTTATTAGGAGTTCACACACACATTCAGACCCGTGTTATACGTAAGCCTAGATATGACAGGAGTATTGAGTGGGGTAGAGTGCCACTTTTAAAAAGTTTGAAAAACAAATAGGTTAAAAGTTGAGTAATAGGCTTCCTAGTGGCCAATCATTTCAGGATGGAATTGGGATCCTTTTGCAACTATCCTAGACCCAACTTTCGTATCCATCTGTACCTCCCAGTTATTTTATCTCTTCAACAAATCTTTTATAGTTGATTGTCACAAAAGACCAAGAAATAAATCTATCAGCAAATATCACAGTTACACAAATAAAAATAACATTTGAGATATCAGAGTTCATTACCTTAGATCTTTCTTCAAATCCTCAGAATTTTGGTATGATGCCACCCGTCGGTAAATGGTCTGTACAAGTGAAGCAGAAATTTAGTAACAAGATAAGGAGAATGTGGTCATGATGGCTGCCACTGACGTCAATCAGGGAAAAAAGTAGTAGCAAACAGAGCGAAGGAATATTTCCCATCCCAATTATTTTATTTTGACATTTTTTCAAGCCCAAGAGTTTATCAAGAAGCGATCCAGGCAGAAGCAGAGGATGTGCACCAACACAAGTATAAAACCTTCAAAATTATAGATAATTTATGGCAGCACATCCGCCGGATATCTCCTAATGGCATTATGAAACACCAACTAGAGATGGAATTTCCAGGCAGCACCTGAAAAATCTTGGGTGATTATGTTTACTAGTGAGTCGTGTACATTTCACTCCATTGGGAACTCCCTTGGGAACTTGACTGTTCATTTTTTAGGAAAAAAAATAACAGAAAAAAAACACAAAGTTGACCGTAACAAAGTAGGAGTAGACTCAAGGGGAGAAGATGTGTCAAGTCAGTACTGCTCAAAATAATAACTGTATACATAAAAAAGAGTGAGAATAAGTGATTGGTGATCACTGCGCCTTATATAAAATGAAAAGTAAGAAAATCAACATCAGCTGTTAGTCTTGGCTGAAGCACTTCTGTTATTGGCTAGTCATTCTTCAGGTTGATGAGATATAGGATTTGCTTAGACAGATGATATTTCTTAAGTTAGAAAAAACTAGAAGCTCCAAATTAAAACAAAACTGAAATGGATCTAGATCTAGACAACCCTTTTTTTTTTTTGAGAAGAGCAAAAAGAAATACATTTTTGACAGCCAGAAGTAAACAGTTCTCAGCATAACTAATATAATTATAAAACTCGAAGAATAACCCCACTGCCAATTTAAAATAAAATTTACTTTTACTTTTTGCGGCTGAATTGCAACATAATTCAAAGAAAATTTCCTATTCATTTTGAAAATTTTCTACTTACGGATGTCAAAAAGATTTGGCAGTTATCTTTATTTAACCATGAGTATTACAACTACAAGATTTCATTTCTATATAACAAAATGAAGTTCAAGCACCTGGGTCTTATATATTACTTCAGATTCTTTTAGTTACCTGTCCAAGACCAATAAGACCAATTAACTGCAGCGTTTTCTCCCATTCTGCAGTAAATTCACACAGTTTAGATACAAAATACTAATCAGGATTACACAGTGCCATGGATACCTTTGCCAATTTTTTTTTCCAGAGTATAGATGATAGCACAATAACAATAATGATGATTATAATAATCATAAAAATATTAATTTATTTTTTGACAAATCATAACAATAATAATATTAATAGTAACAAAACTGTACAGAAGGAATCTGACCCATAAACAAACCGAAAGGAATGACAAGAGAATCTGCTAAATGCAGATATTTCCAAAAATTAGGTGGCAGTACCCTATTTTATGCTAAAGTGCAGATCATACCAAAAATTAGGTGGCAGTACCCCTCCTTGCTGTCATGCATGTAAGACATGAAGGGGGAGGGGTCTCCACTATATTTAATTGTCTTCTAAATTATAGTTTTAATATTTATTGATGACATCTTCCTCAGATGAAAATAAAGATGGCCTCACCGTAGCATCATACCAATTCAATTGCCATCTATAGTAAAACAAGTTGAACATTTTCAGTTTGATTCTGATGACATTTTTAAAGTCAACTTTCAAAAAAAAAACGTAGCTAAAGTCAAAAAAGCCACAAATAACACAGTTACTTACATTAGCATGTTATGGAACCTACAAGTTAAATTCGACTATTAACAGATCATCTTCCTGGTTGTAGATTATATAGGATAGGACTCACCAAGTAAAGCATATGTTGCTGTAATAACACCCTGTCCCGGAAAACCCACATTAGAAGTTGGTAAAGAGAGGGAAAAAAAAGAAAAAGAAAAAGTAAAAACATAGGTTCATGAAGACAACAGCCTCTCACCATGCCATATCCTAAAAGCTTTTTAGGGGAAGGTTTGATATCCTCGAGTATAGCCTCAGCTTCCTGCAGTCAAGCCAAGTAAGCATGTAGATCTAAAGTAGTAACAAAGATTTATGTGCACAAAAGCCAAGCTCTAGAATATAAATTCAGCCTAGAAAGTAACTAAAGGAGTAGCTAAGAAGGTATACACATTTTTACCTTTAAAAAGAGCAAAATATACTCTGAAGATCAGATATTACCTCACTTAATATTGTTAAAGCAGTCTCCTGTCGGTTTTCTTTAACACGCAGACCATCTTTCACCCATGAACGAAATCCACCTTGAACTAAGAAAGGATTCTGGAATTGAAGACCATTCGTTTCAAAATAGTGTTCTAATGGAGCAAACAACAAATGGCAGTTATGAAGTTAACACTTGCCTTAACACCAAGCTTTCTCAGAGATCTTGCAACACCCTTGGAACGAGAACCATTGGCATCCATAACAATGATCTTGGACCTGTCCTATAAATGGAAGGGCTATAGGATCAAAGCTCTATACTTCTCAAGTCAAATGCATGTCCTTGCTGCATGCATGTGGGATTCACACCAATGACTTACTTGAACAATTTTTAAGTTCTGAATGACAGCTGCTAGAAGTGCATTCTCAAGTTCACGTCCATTTTTTGTTACTTTCTTCAAGGAAGCATCAACCTAGAATCATGAGAAAGAATTTACTATAACCCACTCATTTTGGTTGAAACCATCTGAATCTAAAGAAGGAAAATACAATATTCAGCTTTTCTTTCCTTATTTAAAAGTGATCAAACTGATTTCCATCGTACTATGATTTGCTATGAATGCAATGAAATAGAATCTCAACTTTCAAAAAAAAATTAAAAGGGACTAAACATTTCTTTGAGTTAAAGAGAAATCTAAGTGAATGGAATAGAGTGGATAAGCTTTGCATAATTTATCAATAAATGAGATCTGTAGTACCAGAAACAAGCTATCCTACTCTTATACAGCAGGCTATAAAGGAACTGAAGACACTTGAGCATGTGTGTGCGTGTGTATGCACGAGTATATGTGAGTGTGCACGCACGAGTATGTGTGTGTGTGTGGAGTGGGTGTGCAAGTGAGTACGAGTATGTGTGTGTCTCTGTGTGTGTATGTGAGTGTGAGTAGTCTGTGAGTGTGTGTGTCTCTGTGTGTGTATGTGAGTGTGAGTAGTCTGTGAGTGTGTGTGTGTGTGTTTGTATGCGTGTGACTGCGAGTGTGCTTGAGAGAAAGAGAGAGAGAGAGAGAGATCTGAATAAATTAATAAAGTTTGCAATCTTAACAGAGTAAATGTTGTCTACTACTTACCTCAGGCAGAGTGACACTTGCATATCTAAATCTGGCTCCTCGTCGGATGTCAGGTATGCCATCTCTCTCCCTCAAATCCTTCACAAGTATTATTATCCATCACCAGAAGAATCCAAGTCCAATTAAGCTTCATTTTTGCATAAATATGAAAAAATGAAAGAAAAGGCCAATGAATTTACAGCTGCTTGCCTCAGGGCGAATATCAATGAGGACAACATCGCCATTCTTTGAAAGAAGTTCAAAAGTTGATGAAGGAGACAAGTCTCCAGAATATCCTCCATATTTAAGTGCCCGGTAAGAAATCCTGCAAACGACTACAATTGATAGACACAAACCAAAAGGAAAAGCTGGCCCCACTCTCCTTGTGAAACAAATTTAGTAGGTAAATAAAACATTGGAAGGACGTAACATACACCAAAATGGACGAAGTGCCAACAAAAAGAACAAATGGCACAACAGGGTCATTGGGATCCAAGCCAAAGTATCTCTCGACGCCTTGAATTAAGATATACACCTGCTACAAAAGTGTACATGAGCAAGCATAAAAGCCAAAGTAAAGATTTACTAATATGAACAGGAAAGTAGCAGTAACCTGTTGAAGAGCAGCACCAACTGGTTTTAGGACTGCCATAGCGCTCTCTTCGGACAAAGTTAGTACGTTGCGAACTTCAGCTGGAAGCAAAGGTTTTGCTGACTCATAGGAGGAAGAAATAGAAGTGGAAGCCTTTATTAAGGAGCTCTCAACAGCAACAAGTCCACTTCTTAGAACATCAACAGCTGAATTACCCGCCTCAAATGTGGTCTCTTTCAACTTGCTTGTGAAGCCCCTCAAATTTTCATTCACTAATTCTCCAGTTTTATCCGTAGAGGAAAGTACACCACCAAGAGATCTTTCAAATGATTCTGTGACGACCTTCACCTTGTCCAAGAGTGATGAACTAATGGCATCATAAGTATCCTGGATGGTACTATTTGCACTGTCAATAGATGAGTCAACAGATTCACCCAACCCAGATAAGAATCCATTGAGATTCTGTGTCAGCTTGGAGAAAGCATCAGCTGGCTCCATCGTGTCAGAGCCCAATACTGGTTTCTCATAGAGAATATCTGAAGCAGCAGCGCTGGTGGACGATAACTCTGAAATTGGTGATCTGGATAACGACCTGGTACTTTGACTCAGTAAATCAGGAAGCATTGGAGTATCCCCAGATGGTTCTGGCATGTTACTTTGACTATCAAATCCATTTAGAGTAACAGGTAAAGTAGAATTTTCGACAAAGCAGAGCTTCTGAGCAGTAGGATAAGACCCGTTTACTGCTTTCGTAGAATAGTATCGTTCTTCAGAATCACCATATAGACATTCATTCGATAAGCCATAGACAAAGTCATTTAGTTCGTTCTGATAGGGAGGAATATTGGCAAAGTCCATTGAATCAGATTGATCAGATCTTTCGATAACTTGATCAGATCTTTCGATAACATGATTATACCAACTCTCAGTCGCATTTGTTTTAAAGGAGATTTCTGAAGCACGAGATCCCCCAGCTGTGGCAAAAGAAAACTTGTCTTCCAGGACGTGCCTGTCTTCAGCAGACTTACGAAAAGGGAAAAAGACTTTTGATCCGGCATGAAACGAAATCTGCAGCACCGTCGTCGAGCCAGAAAAAAGAAAATGAATTGATATGTACGATACACATCCATGATCAATTAGAGAAGGCTTCAAGTATAGGCTTTATAGATATATAGAATGGAGGAAACTGATAGACAACACTACAGTCTACAGCTACCAAGCAGTCAGTTGACCGAAGCGTATTCCTAAAAAATACAATCTACCGGAAACAAAGAAAAAAAGGGGGGAAGTATCGACACAAGAACTGACCTGGCAATTTGAAGAACAGGGCGGCAGGGTCGAGCTGACGGGTAACATTGCTAGAGCTTTAAGAAACCAATTCCCTAGAACTAACTCACAGAATGATCATATTCCCGACCAATATGTCAACAATGACCAATCGTGCTCCAAACCAAAAACTCCCAACAATCAAATCCCCGTTTTCTGAAATTCCGACGATCCCACTTCAGTCAAGTCTCCAGAGCTACAACAATCACCAGAGAAGCTAACCAAGTGGGTTGTAGTTCGAGTTTGAAGCTCTACGTCGAGTGACGGCGTAATCACCATGCCGGGCCAACTTCTTGGATCTTTTTGGCACGGCTAGAGTAACGAGAGACGCATATCTCATCTTGGTTGTCGCCAAGCGACGGTTCCTGAACAATAGTTGGAGGAAAGAAGATATGATGCAAGAAAATCCCAAAATCGTGTGGTTTGTCGAGGCCGTTTCTGATCCATCTTGGCTGCCGTTTTTTTCCCGCCGTATTTTCCGCTTGCAATCGTATATTATCCAATTTCTCGTCTTTTCATTGGACAACGGGCGAACCGCTAAAAGCCACCGACAGTATTTTAAAAATGAGAAAATATAGTTGGGATTTTGTTACAATTTTTGCAACTTAGAACGGTTTTAATTTTTAAAGAATAATACTATGCCCTGTGGTGAGGGGCTGTGAGCAAAAGACATAGCATTACTCATTTTAAAAAAATGATTATGAATTAGATGAAAGAGAATGCTATAATTATTAAATAAATATAGGTTTCAAATTTCAATCGCCCACCTTCTCAGATTTTGGAGTCAAAGTTATAAAATAAAAAGGAAAATACTAGGCTGATAGTTGAACCTCGGTAATCACAAACACAGTTGCCTAAGGTTTATCATTTAGAATTTAAAATAATATAAAATATATTTTCTTATTTAATTTGGAAAATAATCTAATAGGTACACCTAGTATTACTTAAATTAAAATAGGAAGATGCTAACTGCGCGCATTATCTACTAATAAAAAACAAAGTTGCAAGGGTTTATCCTTCAGAATTAAAGATTTTATAAATAAATAAATATATATATATTTTTAACCGATTGGCTACTACTTCGAGTACTGCATAGTAGTTGCAGCTATTACTCATAAAAATCAGAGAATTTGATTAATTAATTTTATTTAAATAACTCGGTGAACAACTTTTACAAATACAATAGATCAATTACCTTCCGTGAATAGGTTAACTACATTCGTCACACGGGACTGGGACACCACATGTGTAGGCGTTCATACTTAATGTGTAATATTTGAAGATAATCGAGGGCAATAGCGGAAATCCAAGGTAGGGTTCGGTTTATATTTTCTAACTGGATTCGGTTTACTGTATATTTCTTGACCACCACTGGTTCGGTTCTTAAGTCTTCTTAGATCTCGAGCTCACACGGTCACATGGTCACACGGGACCGGGACGCCACACGCACGGGCTTTCATTCTTAATGTGTAATATCCGAAGATGATCTGGGCACTAATGGAAACGGAAATATGGCGTCTCTAGGGTTCATCTGTTCTATATATTTGCTTTTGAATCGCCCCGACCTAAAGAGGCGCTAGGGTTTTGAGGGCTTTACCGAGGACGCGACTACTCCGAAACCCTTGAAAAATGGTAAGGTCTACTTTTCCCCGATCTATTCTTCTTCTTCCGTAGTTTATCAGTGTAATGTTACGAATTCGGTGTCTCGTTTACTTGAAATTATCAGTGGATCTGTTTTCACGTTCTGGTTCGTTCTAGTTTACTTCCTGCCTTTATGCCACCTGGTTATTTCTTGTTAGGTTTTTCATTTTTCTTTTTTCTCTTTTCTGAGGGTTTTGCCACTATCACGTTGAAGGCACTGGTTTTGGCTGTTCGTCTGGTTTTAAGATACTACGAAGTTCGAATTTGTCCGAGGACGTGCTTGCGAACACTTGTTTTAAGTGTAAATCATACATTTTCCTGATAGAACTGGACGTGCGATTGAACTTCATATGCTTTATATTTGACAATGAAGATTTTTTTATGCATGTGTTTTCACATTTGATGTCGTTCGTTTCTCGGAGTTTTTTTATTTCGAGTACTGCTTATGTATCATCAGATATGTGGTGGTGGATTAAAGAGGCAGTGTTCTAAAATATGAGTTGGTAGTGATAGAGTACTTGTTTCTTGTTACTGATGCTGTTGCATCGTGTTGATTTTTTTTTTGTTTGAACAGTTTGCTCTGTGCCCCCTTTTTTATAATTTTTTATGCTGTATTGTTTGTGAACATAATTAATTTGCTTTAAATTTATTAGAAACACATACGCGTTTTAGACTTTCAATATTGCAATCATTTTTATGATTTTATGAAATGGCCATGATGAGGATGAATTGTCATGCACCACTCTGAGATTTTATATGTGCGGATAATTGACATTTCCATCTGTCTGAGTCGTGCCGTATATTCTCTACTATTGAGACTTGGTTATATAGAATGGGTATTTATTTTATTTGGTAATTTTTTTCAAGAGTGTGTTCCTTTCTTCTCTTCATCTTTTGTTACATACAGTGATTGTTGGATATTCATGTGTTTTGTTTGTTCATTTTAGGCCTTCGTTAAAGCTCAAAAGACAAGGGCCTACTTTAAGCGCTTTCAAGTTAAATACAAGAGAAGGAGAGGTAATTTTATTTATTTACTGAAGTAAGCAGTTTTCTTGGAGGTGGTTTTGATAATTATTTATTGTCAATATGCAGAGGGAAAGACTGATTACCGAGCAAGGATTCGCCTCATCAACCAAGATAAAAATAAATATAGTACCCCAAAATACCGCTTCGTTGTCCGCTTTGTATGTTCTCTAGTTTTGATGTGCTTCTGTTTTTGCACTATAATGTTTTTTTTATCTTAATTGGTTACTTGATAACAGACCAACAAGGACATTACTGCCCAAATTATTTCTGCAACTATAGCTGGTGATATTGTTCTTGCTGCTGCATATTCTCACGAGCTTCCTCGATATGGACTTGAAGTTGGTCTTACCAACTATGCTGCAGGCATGTGAAGATTTTATTTTATTTTTGTGACTTGTCATTTATTTTTTATTTTTGTGACTTGTCTTTTATTTTTTATTTTTGTCTTCTAAAACTCTTACTTGGTAACAGCTTACTGCACTGGGCTTCTCTTGGCTCGCCGTGTCCTGAAGATGCTTGACATGGACAAGGAGTATGAGGGCAACGTTGAGGTAGTTATTGACTGCTGTTTCTGTGGTTTACACCTTCACTCTCTCCTTGTGGACAATTAAATGTATTTGCATTTGCCAGGCTACTGGTGAAGACTACTCCGTTGAACCTGCTGAAACCAGGAGGCCATTCCGTGCTCTCCTTGATGTAGGTCTTGTGAGGACTACTACTGGGAACCGTGTCTTTGGTTGCCTCAAGGTATTATTTGTTGTTTTTTTATGTTTGTTATAGTTTTGACTAGGTTAATTTTCTCGAATACCAATTATTATTGTCAAATATGTTACTGAGCCCTTTTACCCTTTTTGCTGCCATTACTGTGGAATCCTGTTTAGAAAACATCAGAATGTCCTCATCTGCTGCTGTTTATGTTGTTCTTTATGTAATCTGCTGGTAGGCAATTTTGTTTATAAGCAATGACTAATATATGCTTCATTTTAATTCTTGTCATAAGCTGGAAAATCCTCTGGGATTTTATTCTGTACGTCTTAGTATCCTAAATTTTGCTTTGCTCTTTTTCACCTTGGTGGACAACTTGTAGCTAAAAAAGCTTTTATTTGGAGCAATGTGCGTGCCTCGTTTTATGTCAAATCTGCTATTTTCGTTATTGCTATTTTGTAGGGAGCACTTGATGGCGGTCTTGACATCCCACACAGTGACAAAAGATTTGCTGGCTTCAAGAAGGATGAAAAACAACTTGATGCTGAAGTCCATCGAAAATACTTGTATGGTGGCCACATTGCTGCATACATGAGGGTGAGTTGTGGATTAGTTTTTTTGTGATATTTTTGGTCATATTGACCTGTGGATGATTTTAATTTAGTTCTCTATTATAAGCAGACTTTGATGGAGGATGATGATTTTAATTTAGTTCTCTATTATAAGCAGACTTTGATGGAGGATGAGCCCGAGAAGTACCAGTCTCACTTTAGCGAGTACATAAAAAAGGGAATCGATGCTGATGCCATGGAAGAGCTGTTCAAGAAGGTGCACGCTGCCATTCGTGCAGATCCGACTGTGAAGAAGTCTGATAAGCCTGCTCCAAAGGAGCGCAAGAGGTAAAACTTTGTTTGAGAGCCTGCCAAATTTGGTTACGGTTGATCTTGTGATCCTGATATGTTGTTTGTTGTATATATCAGGTTCAACCCGAAGAAGCTTACATATGAGGAGCGGAAGGCTAAGTTGATAGAGAGATTGAATGCTTTGAATTCGGCTGGTGGAGATGATGATGAGGACGATGAATGAGTGAATTAAAATCCAAAAAAAGCAGCTGTGCCTCATGTTGCCAGTTCTATTTTGTAGTCGACTTGAATTTTTGTTCATCTCACTTTCATAATGTTTTTTGCTTTAAGAGTTCGAATTTGGATAAACAAGGAAAACGGGTTTTGAAATTAAATGTAGCCAGTGTCTATTAGATGCTTTTAATTATATTTTCGGTTTCTGTAGCCTATTCTGGGTTTTGAAATTAAATGTAGGCAGTGTCAATTAGATGCTCTTAATTATATGTTTCGGTTTCTGTTGCCTATCCTTTTATTTGGTGCCTCGGAGTTCGTCAAAATTGGTGAAGGGTATGGACGTAACATTTTCTCATCTACTTGTCTGTTTCGGGTGCTAGGAATATGTGTAGAAGCGAATAAAGTCTCTGGACGTATAATTTTCTCCCGGACTAGTTTATGTTGAGTCACAACGACGCGCTCTCTGTATTTATCAAATTGGGGTTAAAAAATGCTGAAACTGGGGATAGTTTACGGAGCTCTTGGTAGTCTTACTAAAGATATTGACGAAGAGAGCAGCCACCGGGAGCAGAGCAGAGTATATCGTTTCACGTTGCCTTATCCGAAACCAACCAATGGGAAGAATCCTCTGATATCTGCATCTGAGCTTTTCATTATACACTCTTTAAGCGTCTCTTCGTTGCTTTTTTAACAGAGCTTGTGCTATCGCGTGGCTTCCATTTGCATGAGAATACGAGCATGGCCCATCCCTTAACTGCATCACCGGCTTCAACTGCTAACCCTAATCCCTTCTCCGGAGTCTGGAAGAGGAGCTTCGCATTGCCGTGTCAGCTGTCTCTGAGAGATTCTACGGGCAAGGAAGGATCGGATAGAGGAGACAGAGTCCAGTATCTCAACAGGCGGTACGTGGCTATACGAAACAATCCGCGATGGGGTCGTTCCCTTTCGTAATTCCATCGCATATCGGGAAATCCCATTTTATCTAATTGTGGGTAGGTTTTGTGGTTTTCCACTCTTCAGGTTGCTCGTGGGCGGGTTGACGGCGGCGGTGATCGGATTGTCCGTCGAAACCCAGAATGCTAATGCCGCGGCTAGGCGACCGCCGCCGCCTCCGCCGACGGATAAGAAGGACCCCGGCGTGAGCGGAGTGCAAGCTAAAGTTCTTGCGAGCATCAAGAGGAAAGAGGCCATGAAGGAAGCCATGGGCAAACTGAGAGAAAAGGGGAAACCCGTCGCCCCTTGATTCGATTTTCCATACTCAAGACCCTTTCGTCAGAGAGAGATCGCTAAACATGTTCTATTTACTTGTTTAAATGCTTCCTACCTTCTTTTTTTGTGTGTCACATAATATTCCGTCAAACGACTATATTATATATCAGTTGCCGATTCGACTCCGGAGAACACACCATGTCCTGCTGTCGTCCCAGATTGATATTCTACGGCCCTGAACGACGCAACTCTGTTTTTCTGTACAAAAAATGCTCCTACTTTTCCTCAATTCTGTAAGCACTCTCGTAAGTTCGTAACTACGCCAAGAGGAGAACACTATATATATTTTTTAATTATTTAGGAGAGTTACTCTATCTAAAAATTAATAATTAAAGATGTATTAAATTCAGTATTTCTGTTGACTCTACTGGATTTTGGAAATAGCAGACTCAGCGGAGTTTTAATTGTAAAATCATAATTTTAATATTAGACGACACTGTTAAGTATTACTTCGCTATTTCTATAAAACTTGATGGAAATAAAAAATACCCAAATAAATTAAGATGAACTGATGCAATATAGGTACTTATTGAGAAAATATTAAAAATCTTTTAAAGCTTCAATAATCAATATAAAAATGCTAAAAATTTTGGAAATATAACTGATGGTTCAATATAACTAAGCGATGGTCCAACCTAACTTGTGTTTTTGGGCATTATTGATTTATTACTCTCTTCCCAGTTCCCCCCTGAATAGTTAGTTACTCGCACGAATACGCGCTTCAACGCGTGAAGCACACGCTTCGGACGCTATAAATACGCCCCCTGCCTCACTCTTCACTCAGTCGAACTGAGACTACTTGGGAGTCTTGATCTCGAGCGGGGGTCAATTTCTTCAGTCTCACGTTTCGCTTACGGCCATGGCCATCGACGGAGAGAAGGGGAAGAGGAAATTGGCCATTGGCATCGATGTGAAAGATCGAGTGTTCTACGACTTGGTGACGGCTTTCGGGACGATCAGGGAGGACAGGACCCGAGGCAGCAGAGTTCGATCGGAGGTCGTCGAATTCGATTTGGACACGCCTTCGCTGGAGACGGAGGTTCCCTCTCGTCTCGCCCAATCTCTCGTTAACTTGGGCTTCGATCCGAGTCCGTCTTTGGAGGAAGAGACGCAGCAAATCTCGGCCGCGGTCCTGTCCGAACTGCCCGAACGCGCGGACGGAGATGGATTCTTCTTTATCAAACTCGATTTGGAGACGAGCAGCGCGACCGCGATCGAGGTCGGTGACGATCTCGCTCCCTGGCTCGCGAGTTTCGTGGAGAGTTGGACTTGTGGTGAAGATGGAGCTGCTGCTGCTAGGGCTTTCTCACACCACCTCGATGGCTGCTCCATTTGCTTGAACGACTTCGTCGCCGGGGAAGAAATTGCGCAAACGGACTGTGCGCATCTTTTTCATCTTCACTGCATTGCTCGGTGGCTATGTAACAGTCTTTCTTGCCCTGTGTGTCGTACTAGGCTTCCGTGCTGATCAAGAATAATATTCTTGATCGAGTTTCTTTTTTCGGCGCGTAAATAGTAGTACTCTGATGTACTGTTAACAGTTATTTGATTCGTTAATGAAACGAAACGGTTTCATGCATCCCATTGACTATTGTAATTCGATCATCAATATTGATCAGTTCTTTGATTTTTTAATGGAAAGTCATTATTGTTCTTTGTTGTTTTTTTGTCATGTCAATTTTCGATGGCTGTTGCTTCTAGGGTTATTTTATTTACATCGTTTCATTGTGAGGGCTAGTACTATATACAATTAACGTTGGAAATTTGATTCTTCATGAAGTAAAAACCGAGTGTGACTTAACCACAAAATAGCAGTCCCATGAATCTGGAAAACGGATTGAATTTAGCACTACTCAAGTTCATTTGAGGGTCTGCATGTTTTCTGGCGCCTACTTCCTCTTAATCTGCTAACGAGGTAAATTGAAGAAACTGAAAGGAAAACTCCAAATATTGCAATTCACTCTACAATTTTAATGAAACAAATATACTTCGACACCTGTAGTTTTAATGTAAGGTTCTGATGTGATGACGCCTTTAACGTAACAAGATATAGAACGCTAGTCTTAATTAGAACGAAAAACCATCCCTCTTTCTGTCCTTCTCCCTCTCTTTTCAAGATTACTTTGTTTATTTGTTAGCATTTTTAAGCACGTAAGATTGAATCAAACAACAATAGACAAGCAAAAGCGCCTGTAGAGTTTTAGTAATATTAAAATTATAAGAGTCGAATCCTTCAGATCGGCCTATTAGCTCAGTTGGTTAGAGCGTCGTGCTAATAACGCGAAGGTCGCAGGTTCGAGACCTGCATGGGCCATTTTTTTTTATCCC
Organism: Aristolochia contorta; assembly: GCA_022405105.1. Classification (NCBI taxonomy): domain Eukaryota; kingdom Viridiplantae; phylum Streptophyta; class Magnoliopsida; order Piperales; family Aristolochiaceae; genus Aristolochia; species Aristolochia contorta. The sequence continues at coordinate 7,888,462 of CM039667.1, read as the reverse complement.
GAGGGAGGACCCGGAAGCTCGCTGCTCACCAGGGCTTTCGTTCTCGCTTGCACCTTGGGAAGGAGAACTTGGTGCCGTTGATCGTGTACTGCGTCTTGCTTATTTTCAGAGTCGGCTTTGTGCGTTTCACTCTCTATTTCTGATTCCTTTTCAATTGCTAGTGTAGTTTGCTGGCGGGTATTGTGCGAATCTCTCTGTTTTTTTTTTTTTTTTTTTTTTTTTTTTTTTTTCTGATTTAGCCTTTTGGGTGCGGAACAGAAGTGCCATTCATTGAGCTGGGCAGAGACTATATCGTTATTTCCACTGAAAAGAAATGGTTCAGCTGTTTCTGTCGGAGCCTAAGTGGGGTGATGATGGAGACGGGGTTGCCGCCAAAGAGATTTTCTCTCTTTTGAACAAATTGGAATCTGTTATTTGGAAGGTAATTACCTCGAATGGTCGATCCGAGGCTCGCTTGTGGCTTTGCGCTGCCATTTCGTCAATAGCATCGTTGAATTCCCAAGATCACGCTGAGCTATTCATGGAATTTTTGAGGTTCAAGTTGCCCAAGCGGGTCGTAGCCGCTCAAATCTGGCAGATGATATTTGACAAGAGACCTAAAAAAGCGGTTCCTGTGGTAGCCAAGAGAAGCTTTATACTGGAGAAATTCTTTGAGGGTAACTTATTTGCAGAATCCGCTAATTTGATGCTTTCTCTACTTTCGTGTAATAATATCGTGATGCTCTTGTGCTTGCTAGATTGAACTTCTTTGGATATTAGCTACTAATGACTCATTTAGCTTCCAGTATTCTTCATCGCTTTCACTTCAATGCAGGAAACCCAGGACGTATACTACAGTGGTTTGGTAATTTTGCTAGCGTGGGAGAATCTGGCCATAGGAAAGGTGCAAAGGCTTTATGCCAGTATGCATTCGTGAACCGTGACACTTGCTGGGAGGAGCTTGAGTGGAAAGGAAAACATGGGCAATCACCAGCTATGGTGGCGACCAAGCCACATTACTTTCTTGATTTGGATGTTCTCCGCACAGTTGAAAATTTTCTGGAATATGTGCCTAACTTCTGGTCCTCAGATGAGTTTGCTCAATCACTTGAAGATGGGGAGATTTTTTCGATAAATGTGAAATTCTTCGTGGATTATTTTGTTCAATTGATGTACGAGGAGGAAGCAAAAGATGTATGGGATATCGTCTATGACTTTCTTATGGGCGAAGAGTTCTCTTTGCTCTGTCAGCATCTTCTTATTTTGCTTGATGAACATGAGCTCTGTGTTTTCTTAAATTTTCTAAGCTCCTTTCTCCTTCAGAGGCTGAAAATTGAGACCGGATTTGGCAACAGATGGTCTTGGCTTGAGATTCTTTTGTTGGACTATGATGACATTTCATCTATTGATGAGCTACTACTTGTTAATGCGGTTATCAATCATGGTCGCACAATAATCCGTTTTTTAAATGATGAAGAGAATGAGGCCGAAAAGAATCTGGTTGAAAAATGTTTGCTTGAAAAATACACGGCTTTGAGTAGTGGTTCACTTTTAGCACTTATGAAAGCATGTCGGAAGGCAAATAAAGTATTAGCAGTAAAATGGCTTGGACTTCTTTCTTGGATTTTCCAGTATATTTTGTTGAAGGAATGCAATACTAGGGAATCTTGGGAATCAGTTTTTGCTGAAAATGGGATAAAATTTAAAAGGTCTGGTGATTACTCCTTTGTGACTCTGGAAAACTCCAATGATGGTGGTGGGTCGGATTTGGAAATTGTTGGTTCATTTAGAAATGGAAGAAAGAGGAAGGAAAAATCAAGGAAGAGGAAGAGGAAGGAGCATCATCGTAATGAAAACCGTTATGATTACCTTGTTGAGTTGGAAACTTTAACTGGACGCCAAAGTATGGAAGCGGGTGGAAGTTGGATGCTTTCTACAGATGGGTACTCATCTTCATGGAGCAAAGTGAGTAACACCCTCTACTCCCCCACATTGTTTTTATATTTAAGCCATTATTTGTTTTTATTTTTAATCCTTGTTTCCTTTCCAATCCTTTATCAGGATTCTGGAAGTGTTTCTGTTTATGAGAACATATTATGTCTAACGCTTCTTAGAGAGTCTTAAAGTGCCATCCTCAGCATATTCATTGTGTGCTTTGGATGCCATTGATTTTCTATGAATACTTGATTTTTGCATTTGACTTTATTTTAACTTTTGTCATTATAATTAACTTGGAAATTTAATCGGATAACCTCTAAATTTATCTTTGTTCAATAAGTTGTTTATTCACTTTTTGTTTTTCTGATCGATGTAGTGTGTGAATAAAGTTCCCTTTTGAAGAAGTTTTTTTTCATTGAAATTTGTTTCAAATTTTCAATCAACTTAGAGCAAGTGGCTACAAAATTTAGGAACATAGTGTTTCTGATTGTTTTGATGTATATGCAGGTTGATTTACCAGAACACCTCTCTTCACACTGTTTTTGCACATGGATGAAGTGGGTCTTTTCCTAGTGGAGTTTGTTGGCTTGTATATTCCTCGATGATGGAGATGAAGTATCACAATCTCCCTTGCTAGTTGATTATAATTTGTTGTGACAGATGTCATCTTTTTGCTTGTTATAGTTTATTACAATGTCGAACGCCATCTTTTTTTTTTTTATGATCTGTTGATTACTTTAGACTTCTCTTATATTTTTTATTTTCTACTTCAAGTATATTATATATGTCATGGCCTAATCAATCTTTGCTTTCAGGCGACTGCTTTCCTCTCAATCATCCTTCTGCTTGACTTTCAAATCTTAAACCACTATGATGCAAGGTTTGCTTCTCCCCCAGACTAAGCTGCTTAATTCTTATACAATTTTCTCATAGATACTCAACTATGTAACTCTATAACATCTGAAGGATCACTGTGAAATATTCTGGCGAAAATCTTTAGTGAGGTTGAACTTCTAGGTTTTGCGAACTAATAATTAGTCTCATTAAAATCATAGATAGCTCATCTTATGCTTCCATTTCTTGAGTCGCGATGGAGTTTGTCTGAGAACTGCAATAGATTTTGAGAATTAATTGTTGATGTTGTATGATAAGGTAAATAAATTCTGGGCGAGCTATGTGAGATGCCAAAACAAATGAGGCAGTACAGTTCTGGTCAGTATTTTTTGGTACTATCTTGTATTACTCATTACTTTATCATCCAAGTAATATGTGATTTTACAGCTGAGATTTACAACTTTGAAGTCTTTAATCGGATCTTCATAATTTAAGAGGTTGTCATTTAGCTTGTCTATTCTTTCTTCACGCAATGCGAGTACTTCGCCAAGTGCTCTTTGAGCATTAATTTGAAATTTATACCCAAATCCAACTCTTTAGCATTTGGTTCCGACACTCTTAGCTCTTTGATGTTATAGCTTCATGAGGAACATTGTAAAAATCCCCACGAGGGAGGCTGATCTGCTTTCATAAGAGTAATGTTTGCACTCCTGCTTCATATACTTAGTTGTAGCTAGCTATTGTGGCTGCGTGTAACTCAAAATTTGAATTTATTTTCTGGAGGTTGCAGCCATTGAAGCTTCCCATAAGATTATCTGACACATTTTTCAAACAGGCAGCAGTGTGGCTTCCTTGCCAGCAGATCATGAAAGGGCCTGAAATTCAGCCATGAACTTGTTTTGAAGGACTGGAGAAGAGAGGTCTGAAGCCTGGAACCAGGGTGCGATATTTATGTGGTTTATATTAAGCAAGGACGTGGATAGTGAGATACACCTAAAAAGTTGTGGTAAAAGTGAACTCAGTTCCATTGCTCTTCGGATGGTTGATATCTACTGCATAAACTTTTGGCTTTAGAGCATGGCAAAAGATGGATGGCTCTCATGTTTTGGAAAACTGTGCTACCAACACGCATGTGGCCATTTGGATCATTTACAGTTGAGTTGTCCTTATTAACTTTTGAAACGGAGTTTTGCTCATCAGTTTGAACTGTGACTTGATTTGTATTTTGCAGAGGAATGGAGGCATCCTACAAAATTAAAAAACTCCGCTGGAAGAAACTGAAAGGTGGATTCAAATCAAGTAGAAAAGCTTTTAGTTCATAGCCACGTACCTATATTCTAAGGCAGGTAACAAGAGTAGTGTGCCCTAAGGGTAGTATGAACAGGGAAACTCTGGTTTGTAATCTCTCCATGACACTGTGCTTCAATTAGCATTATTTAGAGGATTAGAAACCTCAAAAGGATTGTTCCGGGGTTCTTTACTTGCATAAAAATTTCCTCAATTTGCTCGTCAAGATTCTTACTTTTGGAGAGTTCATATTGCAATTGCGCTGTGCGTTATGTTAATCCATAAAGTATGCCTATCTCCACTCCATCATGCACTGTCTAATGTGCACACTTACGTTTGTACTATTAACAAGTAGAGAAGAACATGTTTTCTCCCAGAAAACACGTCTTGTTTAGAGTGCACAAAATTGCACGGGATGTATCTTAGTCAAGCTCTCGAATAAAAGGACTTAGAAACCAAATCTCATCCTCTTCATAATCTGAAAACGGATTTGCTAAGTGATCCTCTTAATTGCTCCCAATAAAATCAATTTGGTGTTGACTGTAATTTTTTTCTAAAGATTTATTCCAGATCGTTTATATAGATAGGTCAAGATATATTCATCTTTACTGATAAAAAAAAAGATATATTCATCTTTACTGATAAAAAAAAGATATATTCATCTTTACTGATAAAAAAAAGATATATTCATCTTTACTATTCAAGAAGAACAATGCGAAAAATGTTCAAAGGGTATCAGAGCTTCATTTTCTCTCTTGATGGTGTAAATAACACAAGCCTTAAAGGCCAGCTATGAACGCATCCAAGAAACAAAAAAATTTCTTGCCTGTCCTTTATATAACCGGGAAATGAGATTGTCTGCTATTATTAACATCATGGCGGATGTTTTCCTTGTGTGGAGAGCTAAATTTTCGGTCAATGTTGTTTTCTGATGAACTTGCTTTTTTTATTTTTTATTTTTTGAGGAAATTGATCTTCAATTTCTTTGATGTTCAAAATTCAGTTTACAAAATTACAGTAGCATCTATTAAGGCTTAAGGCGGATCCCTCACTTCAATGTGAGGGAGGGTTACACATTCATGGGCTAAAGCATCAACATGAGAGTTAGATGATCTAGGTATATAATCACATTCAGACAATCCCCTTCTACTTCCAAGTTCCCATTTAATCTTTTTGGAAAGAGCTTGAGCCCTTGAAGTATGGCGATGGTCTTACCTTCTACCAAGTTTGTGCTAGGCAGGGGGCCAGCAAAAGAGAGTAAGATATTTCCAATATGATCTCTAAATAGTCCTTCAATACCAGTAGGTCCTGGGATGCCTATAGAGGATCCGTCAACATTGAGCTTTATTACACCATGTGGCGCTTGAGTCCATGGGGTAATCTGAATAACTGTTTGGGGATAGGGCAATTTTGCTATACTTGCGCACGAAGCTCTTAGATTGACTCCATTCAAATCTTGCATTTCAGGAACTGCACTCAGCCAGTAGAGGACTCTCCTGAAAATGAGTTCACCAAGTTCATCTGAATTCATTTCATTGTTTGCAAAGATACGCCACTTCCTCTCTTCCCAAATACACCAAGAGATAAATATGATACAAACTCCCAACATGATTTTTCCTTTTTTGGTTAATTGGGAGTTGCGCCATAGCTCAATAATAACTGAGAGGTTCTGGAAGGTTGGTGTGTCGAATTGGAATTTGAGCCAAAAGAGGTTCCAAATCTGTTGTGCATATGCACACTGGATTAAGATATGATTGCATGTTTCCACATCTTCATTGCAAAAGGGGCAAATGTTAGATGGTAGAGTCATCCCTCTCCTACCCAAGTTCTCTCGTCATCAGTCTTTGGTGTAACGCTGTCCAAAGAAAGAATTTTGCTTTAATAACAACTGTATCAAAAGTCCTTTATTTATGTCACGAAAGAATTATTCTTTACATTGTCAATGTAGACATCTGGTCTTATACATTCACATGAGAAGACCAATGAGGACTTAGAAATATAGAACGATATATACACAAAAGGAAGAACAACGGATGGAGAGGTAAGATGCAGCAAAAAAAATGGCATCTTGCTTACACAGATATTGGGTTGTTCGACTTTTGGAACAATGCTTGCTTCCAAAGACTGCAACTGGCTATCCTCGGAAAGGAGTGTCAACATGTCCTGATAAAGTTCTCTATACTGATGCTGCTGCAGCTAGCTAGTGTATCATTCTCTTTCTGATTAATAATAATGTATCGACCATGAGGATTGAAAATGAAATGCGAAAACAAGCTCATTCCTTCTCAGCTATCACAACAAAAACGTCCTTGGAAGACCATTTCCTGCGCTCACTTTTACCAGGTGGGTTAATGACAGCACGGTCTGCTGTTGAAAGTCGGTAACCAATGACAATCTCTTTCCTCTGTCGTGCACGCAGCATTATCTCAAAGAAACTTAATTCTTCTTCTTCTTCTTCATGAAGGTAAAGATTTGCCTGCCTTATATGCAACTCGTTTCCCTGCACAGACTCCACATAACTAGTAAAAGAGAGATTACGGATGATCGAGTTCCTAGTAAACTCAATTGAACGATTTATTAATGAAACTTGGACTCAGATAGAGAAATACCTCCTCAGCAAAGAGCTCTTCCAACACATTATTTATCTGTCTATCCTCTGCCACCATCGCCAGAGCCATGCTAACAAGCTCATTTGACAAAACATAGTCACTGATTTTTGACATGGATAGCATATTTTTAGTCCTTGGATCCAGAATTTCACTTATTATTACTGATTTAACCGATGCTTGCTGCATTTCCCCAATCCAAGATCCCTGAGAGAAGCTTCCTCTGTGGAGATGGGTAACAATGGACTCTTTGCAAGGGAGACGTTTTGCCTGATGGATATGAACGTTTGTCTTATTAAATTTTTAATAACAAACATCATTTGCAGTCAAACAGGAAGAACGAGGAACAACTTTTTAATTTTCTCACCCCTCAAAAGTGATTTGTTCTTGAAAAAAAAAATGTTCATAAATCATACAGCACTGACCAATAAAGGACGGACAATTTTCTATTACACAAAAAAAAGAACTTAAAAAATTGGGCAAATTTCCATCAGCTAAAGCAAAAGCTGGGTGTCTTCAAATAACTTGCCTGTATATCTCGAATCAACAACAATGTGGCCAGAGATCTTGAATCAGCTTGAATTGCTGAGTCCTCCACAGATTCATCAGCTAAAATCAAAATCTGCACAAAACCCATATATGGGCACAGCAGAGAGAAGTATACACAAGTCAATGACTCTCTCAAGAAATCCTAATCAAATCCATTTTCTTTCAATTAGCAGTTGGGTACAGGGGCATTTTTTAAAGCTAACGTATCATTAATATTCCAAACTTACTGAATCAAAAGATTCCAATGGAAGGCTTTCCAAGTGACGACGAATAACAGCATTGCCTTCACGATCTACCAGTGATAGATTTACTAGTCTGCTAATATCAAGTCCACCATCGATAAGTTTTTTCTCTCTCTCCTTTTCTGGCACAGAATTGAACATCCATAACTCAGACCCAGGAGCTAAAAAGGCATCCAACACCTGAATGAAATGCATGTTAGACGGTGAATGCTTTTCTCGTTCTCGTAATAAGAAGAAGTACAAAAATTCCCTGTAACGGTTTAGTTATATGGTATTCCCAATGGACATAAAGTTACCATAATCATATCTTCCATATCTCGTCTCCATCCACAGAAAAGAATCTTTTCTGGAGATTTTGGGATAATAGAATCTTTGGGTAGATGCCCCCTCCATACCTGCAGCATTGGGCCAAAAAAAGGACGAAATCAGGGGGTTGTGAAAGAAAAACGTACCACAATCATATCATCTATGTCCCGTCTCCATCCACAAAGTAGAATCTTCTGTGGCTTTCTTGCTGGCCTCATAATGTTTATGAAGGATGCGTCTTTGACCTGAACGATCAAATTGATTGTATTGCGGTAAGTTTTACCAGTGGTGCACCTTAAGTTTTGAGGAAGTACACCGACGTTCCAGCGACCAAAGTTTGTCCCTTTTCAATTTTGTTAATATTTTTAGAAACTAGAACCATAAACTCTCTCCTTACTTCACAATTTTTTTTTTATAAAAATATGAAGTGAAACTGGAGAAAGGTTTTTTGCCAATTATTGTCCTTGTACAAGAAGTAAATACAAAAGAGTTCTCTTAACCTAATAGCCTAAGAAATTTAGAGCATGAAAACGTAAACATGTTCAACTGTGCGATTTTCATTCCCTGAACAAGCGACTGCTCTGTAGTTGAAGTTGCTATTGAACTGTAAGAGTTCATGGTAATTTTACCCGTAGAAACTTAACATGGGAACAGTGAAAATTTAGCTAGAAATTAAAAGAATTGAATCACACAAGAAAAGAGATGCCAATGAATGAAAGACAACAATGCAGTGTAAATTTCATTTATGGAAGTTCATAATAAAACGGAGAATGTACAAACAACAACAATATGGTGGCATATGATGAAATGTGTTTGTTCATCTTGTATAAACAAGGGGAAAAGAAAAGCACCATTGGCAAAGCAGCTGGGTTATAGGTATCGTCATCCTCAGCAATTACGAGGACTTCATCTCCTTCTTGCAAATTATAGGAATCATCAGGATTCAAAATAATTATTCCTCCATTGGATGCCACTTTAACACCACAAGGAATGGCATCAGGAAAGCTGATAAGTACATCTTCGAACTGCATTCCATCGAGCTGTGGCCACCGTTTAATGTAAAATTCACAGTTTTCAAAACCAAGAATGTCTTCCCAGATCTGTTACAACCAACTAGGTTAAAGCATAAGAGGAATGTTCCAGAATGATCAAGCATTAGTTGGCATGTTTGCTCATTAACTGCAAAGAGTCAAATTTTGCATGAGGTTTTGGATCAGTAACTTTAAGTTCATTCCTCAGAAGTTTAGAAATTAAAATGACAAAAGCATGCAGAACTGAGTCTTTGACAGGAACTCTAAACACAAGTTTTCTGCTTCAGTTACTCTAACCTGTGCAAGACCTGGTTGACGGGCACACTGGATCATCAAGCGACCAATCACATCATGAGCTACTACAGTTTCAACAAGATCTCCACCAACTAGTTTAACCAAAACTTCATTATCAAGGTCGCTCAGTTCAACTACTATGTGGCCTCTCAAACCTTCTTTGACTCCAGTTAAACTTAAAACAGTTCTCAAAGCTCGTGCATCACTCTGGATCAAGTATCAGTGATGGCTAATCAGAGACATACTAAGTCGGAAACATTGTCGCAAGGGACAAAAGTCAAACCTGGTCAGCATTTCCATCATCAGCGAGAACAATCACGGCACGTGCCTTAGAAACAGATACCTATAAATGCAGTCATAGGTTCTGCTAATTAACAGGTAATCTATACAGCATTCTACCAAAAAAGACAAATTGAAAATTCAGAATCAAAATTATATAAAAGACACCTTTTTGAGGTCTGCTAAAATTAAAGGGCTTCCACTGCGGCATATTACAGATGTGCCTTTGAAGTCAAACTCCATTTTGCCAATATCACTTTCCATTTCCTCCTTGTCTCTCTCAGCCATGACAACCACAATGCTACCACCCAAACTCTCGTTAGCAATAGCAAGCTGATTCAGCAGGGAACCCTGAATTTGCAGTGGAATCAAATCCATGAGCTAAGAAAATTAATTTAGCAGATATAAAAAAAATGCTAACATCAAAACAAACCCACTTCCCTTACACTTTATTTAGAGAACACAACAATATATCTAGCCCATGAACTGACAGCAAGGAAACAGATACTACAATGCGTTAGCAGAATCACATAGCAATTGGCAAAGATTAATCTAGCACACCGGAGAGAACACTGCCTGGAATTTCTACAACAGAAACTTGAGAAAGGTTCTGAGAATCAATCACCAAGCATTTGTGTTATCATGCCTGCTTCACATTATTCTGGTCAAATGGAGCTATTGAAGGTGATCAGTCACTCACCAGCATACTTAATTCTATTAAGCATTCAACGGCATGAAGGATAGGTGAATGATTGTGGAATACTTTTTTTTTTTTTTTGAAGAGTTTGTTAATGGTTGTGGAATACTTCAAAATTTATTGACATTATATGCACATCAAGTTGGGAATTTTGTAAACAGTGAGACAATTTGAACATTCACTGCTTTGATATGAGCACTCAAACTGAATTTTCTATTTTTTGTCCTTTTGAACATTGAGATGGTTTTATTAAGAGATAAAGATAACAAAACCGGGAGAAAATATGGTTATCATGTTTCTTGGCTCACATTGGAGTTCTCATCTTCAGCTAAGTTCAAGGTAGACATGTTCTTGGAATCAATACAAGCGAAGAAATTAGACTGAAGACATACCATAACATAGGTATAAACGTAAGTACTAAGTAGTTCCCCAATTTCCTGCCACAGAATTATGTGTTGAAGCCAAATCCCTAATATAGAATCCAAGTTCTAATCTGGTGAATTTAATGTGACTATTATTTTAAAATATTCTTACTGAAAAAAAATTTAAAGCATTTCTTTTCTTTTTCTGAAGACAACATATATGATAGGCCCGTAGTCAATAGAAAAAGGATGGATTAGTACAGGCAGGTCAACAGAGTAACAGGATGGACAGAAAAAGCATGAAATATCTCTTCCAACTTAATACGGTAATGAACTAACATGCAAAGGAAAATGAAAGCTTACCAACTTGTCACTCCACCCAAGGATTAATGTGTGGTTTTTCTCTATCACTTCACTTCTCCCCTTCCTCAATGAATCAAATTTCTCAGATATTGCATCAGAAACAAGTCCAAGCATCATAGCAAATATAAGCATCCCACCAAAGCTGATTGACACAGAAACTAACTTCGGACCAAACCCGGTGGAGTTTGCATGGTTGCCAGAATCAGCCACATATGTCCAAGATAACCACAGACAATCAGCCAAACTATCATCAGTCACACCAAAAAGTGCCAACCCTCCCAGGCAAAGAAGCAGTAAGGTTGCGAGCAAGAGAGCTAATGGTTTGGCATATGGGTGAAGGGATAAGAATACATCAACTCGGTAAGCTAATTGCTTGTTGAGAGAAACTTCTTCTGAAATATTTTCTGAAGACCTTCTTAATCTTGAAACATAGTCAATGTACTTAAAAATGAGGAGAGGAAGGGATAATAAAACAAGAGACAGGATCAATGCAGAACTCTTCAAACTTTTACTGGAGTTGGGGTGGCTATCTTCTGGTAAGATGTTGGCAGGATCAACAGGAGTTGTACATGCTCGAAGTCTTATGCTTAGCTGAAACATTTGATCCTGCAAATGGGAAAATCTGAGTCAAAATCATCAGAATAAATTTACACTGCATATATACCAAATTTACATCTCGTTCTGTTCACAGTTATATGCCTCAACTATAACAAGAAGTATATGTAAACTCGGTCCATATGACATAATCTTAGCATAAGGCTAGGCCATTTTTCACACTTCACACTACACAGTGAATCCAAAGTTCATGGGCATAAACAGTATATAGTATATTATGAAGAGTATCAGCGGGAAACAAGAGAATATGACTAGTTGGGTCTTAGTTTCTTACCTCTAAATTTCTGACCTGATTGTGTAAAGAGAAGTTCCTTTGTACAAGGGAAGAGAAGCAAGTAACCACCAGCTACAAAAACCGCAAGTTAGGGAGAATGAGAAGAATATTATGATATTAAAGAAAACAGAAGAGAAGATTCACAAAGAATACCTAATGGTAGATGTAAATAATTAGATATACACGACTTAATAATTATTAATTAGGAATTTCCCCGCACATGAAAGCAGCTGATAAGACTAGTTAAGTGACCAAAGACAACTCCGTCCACCTACATGAGGATCTCTGATGAATGTATCGCTTCTTTTTTTGGTAATTAGACTGTAAAATTTAATTGTGAGCAAACTTCAAATCTAAGTACTTTTCAGAGTGCAATTCATAACACAGCAACAGGAAAACTGACATAGTTGACACTTCATTTAAATGTACAACTTTTCGCTGTTCGAAGAACCTAAAGTCAAATCTCAGTATGCCACAATCAACAAATACTAAAAATTAAGTGTGCTCCAGAAGCAGTATACCGTGTGTTCGACTCACAAAAAAATGAACGAGACAAAAAATAGTCCAATCATATTATAAAAGTATTCCATAAATCACTGCTCACCGCTATTATGAATGCCCATTTCCTCCCACCCCTCGATCTCTCTCGAGGAGCAGCCTTAGACCCCTTTCCAGCAGTCGTTTTCTCAGCCGTGTCGGGAGTGTCCGGCTTCTCCGACCTCCCGAAATCCGTCTTAAAATCAAACCTCCTTCGAATTCCGGCATACTTAGGGTCTCTGCGGGGAAGCGGCCGCTGGTAAGAAGATGAGGAGCTCCGATTCTCGGGCAGCTTCGATTTCTTGACGGAAGACGGGAAGGCGGAGAGGCTCCGTTGAGGTGGAGCCGCCGCTCTGCCGGCCGAACTTGGGTGGATGAAGGACGGCGACGGGAAAAACCAGTCTCGACCGGAGGGAGGAGAAGGCTTGTCGGAGTCCAGGGACATGGCAAGGATTAAAGGTAATTTTGGGGGCCGAGCATGGAATTAATGGAATGTGTTTCATTTTGGTCGACTTTGAGGGGTTATATCTTATCATATATTCGCATATTTTTATTTCGAAGTGAATCTGCCAAGTCAAACAAAGTGAGGCTGATTTTGTCATTTGGCGAAGATGCTGGGCCCACGATATAGTGATTTCTGAGTCGTCGATCCATATTTAGATCGTGAGACGTCGGCACGTGCAGGAGTTTCGGAGTCTTTGACCTCGGCCCCGAAATACAGAAAATAAAGGCCAAAAAGCTCATTCGAGTCGGAGGCGGGAGAGCGTTGGGAGGGCTTTGTTTCTTCGTTCTCGTGCTGCTATCAGGTACAGTCTAAATTTTTTTTAATACAAAGAAAAATTTTCTCTGTTTAGCCATTTGTGTTCGGTGTAGTCTGTGTTCGTGTTCTGTTACTTGGAATTGATTTTTGTCGTAGTGGGGGTGTTATTAAACTAAGAACTTCTTAGGGGGAACCCTAGGTGATTGCTGTACTTCTGTTTCAATTTTCACTTTATTTGCTTTATACTAGTATTTTTTTCTTTATCTTCTAGTCGAGATTTCATTTTGAGAGACAGATTTGAAGGGCTTTGTTCTACTGGGTTTTCCTCACCATTGGTGCTTCTGAATCCCTGAAGACGGTATATTATTTAAGTTTGAAGGCAACGTTTCAGTGAAATTTTTCATTTGTTCTATAAGTAGTGTTTTTTGTGTTGTTCAATTTTAGTCTGCACTACCCTCGGTGTGATTGGTTTCCTTTTACCTGGGTTTTAGTTGTGTTTTATGCTTAAAATTGATCTCACGGGCACTTTAGATTCTCAGGCTTTACACTATAAGCCCCCCCGTGGTCATTGTATTAAGGATTGTATTTGTGATTCTTTGAACACGCCATCTAAAAATCATTTCCTTTTATATTACAATTTATATAAAATAATCTATTCATTTTAGTATGCGACTGTGTGCTTACATATGTTCTGAAGAAGAGTTTAATTGGGTTTAGCTTAAAATTATTCCCGTTTCCCAGAAAAATATATTGCTCTGACATCAATGTGATTAATCCCTTTTTTTTGGTATAAAATGGGCTCTTTTGAATGCACGATGTGATCAAATTTTATCCTTTTTCACTAACATTATGGAGGTCATTGGATTGAATATCTGATATTCTTTGCTATTTTTGGTTTTTACACGGAGTATTCTATTACCTATATAGCTATGTCAAGAGACACATAAACCAGTGCAGTAGGGAAATTTAAACCAAAATTGCTTTTACCCATATTTTGTTTATTCTTTCATCTCAATAGAGAGCTTTTAGCGCAAGGTATCTGTCAGCAGTTTTCCAGCTGTAGTTTTTGAGTTGATTTCATATTCTGTAACTCATGCATCTAGTTACTCAATAGTCACATACTCATATTGCGTGTTGATTCCTTTTTTCTTACTTCACTTCTTTTTCCTCTCTTTATTAATAGGTTACAAATTAGCAGCAGTAGTCACTCGGATTTTTAACATTGTACCCTATAATGCTTGCTATGTCAAGAGATGGTGAAGGTGCTTTGGTTCCGTCTGGTCCAAGGCCAGGAATGAAGTGGTCCACTGTTCCACATAGTGGTCAATCTATGCCAAATGGAAAGCAGCGAACATCTAGCCTTGAATCCCCTATCATGTTGCTTACAGGTCACCAAAGTGCTGTATATACTATGAAATTCAACCCAGCAGGGACTGTGATTGCTTCAGGATCCCATGATAAAGATATTTTTCTTTGGAATGTGCATGGTGATTGCAAAAATTACATGGTTTTAAGAGGACATAAGAATGCTATTCTAGATCTCCAGTGGACTGCTGATGGTAGTCAGATAGTATCAGCCAGTCCTGACAAGACCCTGAGGGCTTGGGATGTAGAAACAGGTAAGCAAATTAAGAAAATGACAGATCACTCATCCTTTGTGAACTCCTGTTGCCTCTCTCGTCGTGGGCCTCCTCTTGTTGTTAGTGGATCTGATGATGGGACTGCCAAACTTTGGGATCTCCGACTTCGAGGTGCCATCCAGACATTCCCAGACAAATATCAAATCACGGCTGTCAGCTTCTCAGATGGTGCAGATAAGATCTTCACTGGTGGAATAGACAGTGATGTGAAGATATGGGACCTACGAAGAAAGGAGGTTACGATGACTCTCCAGGGCCATGCAGACGTGATCACTGGCATGCAACTAAGTCCTGATGGCTCATATCTCCTGACTAATGGCATGGATTGCACTCTACGGATCTGGGATATGCGTCCTTATGCCCCACAGAATCGTCTGGTAAAGATTCTGGAAGGGCACCAGCATAACTTTGAGAAAAACTTGTTGAAATGTAATTGGTCTCCTGATGGTAGTAAGGTGACAGCTGGTAGTGCAGATCGGATGGTCTATATTTGGGATACGACAAGTCGTCGAATCTTATATAAACTTCCTGGTCACACAGGCTCTGTCAATGAAACTGTTTTCCACCCGAATGAGCCTATAATTGGATCTTGCAGTAGTGACAAGCAAATCTATTTGGGAGAAATTGAAGCCACTGGATATCAGCTCCCAAAATGAATATCTACGAAGCTAGCCTGCTAATGATTCTGTAATTTCCAAAGATCGGGTAGTGACTTTCTCCAATGTTGTGCATGCATTTGCGGTTTTTAAGAGTTTTCAAAAATGCTTAATCGTTGCATTCTTGTTACTATTGTGGCAGTATGATGCCATGTATTATTGTTCCCAAGTGGTCTTTGGAAGGAATGATGGGAGATGTTAGTGTAATATATTTTGACATCATTGCAGTAGTAGAGCCCTACTGTGGCATCGATTTTGTTGTAGAAACTGTTATTTCTGGGAAAATTATGGAAATTTCTTAGTAACTAACATGTATAATGTGAATTAGATGCATGTTGATTGTGCTTCAGTTTCGTTTCTGAGTTAAGTTATTTATTCGTCTTAACTTTTTACTATTACGAGGGTAATGGCGTCCTAGTCTCCTACATTGAAAGCGTACGGGTACTGAATTAGCGGTTCAGCAACTAGTGTGGTGAGTGCTCTTAGCTATGAAGTTTTATACGGCATGGAGCAAAGTGTAAGGTTATGGGTCATTGCAACTATCAGCTGAACTCTGCTTCGTTAGAGCAGTACACGAGAAAAGTCAAATTTCGTTACGCTTTTACGCTACTAGTCGGTTGTGTAGCTTTACTAGTTGTCTCTGACGCAACAATTGAAAGACGAAGTTCGATATAATTAAGGGGATAAAAATGCTTTTACTGGTCGATCTTCCAATGCTCTCCTGATGCTACAAGCTTTTACTGGTCGATCCTCCAATCCTATCTTGATGCTTTTTGGTTTCACTTGCTCTACTTGGTGATATCGTATAAATTATTCTGCTGTGACGTCTCTTTTAAAAGTCTTCAAGGACTCCGAATGAAGAACCTGCAGAACAAACCACTTCAACGTGGAAGTCGAGATCAGAATCTGAAGCGTTTTTAATTTAGATGCCCTGATCATGGGAGGTACCTATGTAATGAAGAATTGGGAAGTCGGTAATGTATCCGACTGGAAGAATGAGATTTTCTTCTGCTCGCTGTTTCACTTGTTACTGAAACTTCTGAAACGAGTGGGTCTGAGGGAATCCTTGCGATATTGGCGAGGCTCAATCTGATGAGACTTTACCATCTGTTGTGTCTGTAAAGATACCCTTCAGGTTGAACCTCTACAACATCGCTTTACCCGTCATTTCCCAAGTTATGAAACCTGTAAGAAGATTAAAACCAAGCTTTGCATCGGTCTGTTCCACAGTTCCATTGACCATCCTTCATCAGCACTTCTCATTATACTCGGCCATGAGTAGCTATTACAGAGCCTGAAACCATTTGGAAAATGGGTTCAATTGTAAGTGAATGCTATCGTTCATGGAACCATTGACAGCCCTGAAAATCAGAAGCGCATAAAATTGTGTCCCAGCAAATCTCTAATCTATTACGAGGCACGTCGCCTAACAAAAAAGATGCCTCAGACCATTTCCTCAGGTCTACTGCGCAGAGAGGAGAAACAGAAAATAAGGAGACTCCAGCAGGTAACCGGAAGAGAAGATTGATGGTGCGAGGACAGAACTGGAGATAATCTTTCTTATATAGAGCAAGGAAACGCGGGGGGAATAGATTGTTTTGCTATAACGAATAGAGAGTAAAAAACGTTTCAGTTGGAAACAACGAAAAAGAAAGAGGAGCTGGAAAGTGGAATCATGTATTGTACTCCACCATGGAAGCTTGCCACCAGCTCTTCAACCATGGAAAGATAAAAGATTTCATCATGGAATATTTCCAACACTCTGATCCTGTCTCCAAGCTGGGTTTCCCTCGAACTCGCTCTGTTCTCTTTCGATAGACCTTAAATCTCTCTTTCAAATTTGCTCTCTTCTTCTTCGATAGACCTGAGGCTGAAATCTGTCCCTCAAATTCGCTCTCTTATCTTCAATATACATCAAATCTGTCTAAATCCTCAAGAACTCAAAGAAATGTAAGTTGGAAATGAATACATTGCATTTGATTCAGGAATGCAAAATAAATTTCTAATACCACAAAGACAAGTGATTAAGTTCAAGTGGCTTCAAACAGTTGTCAAGTGAATGGGCGGCAATCCAAAGCTAGTTCCCCGTTATGGCTACATAAGATATTCAAGTGGAACACGTTTCTGTCTCTTTTAAAGAGGGGGTTTTTTTTTTTTTTTTTTTCCACTTTCTGTATAGGTCAATGCTGGAAGCAACTCTATTTTCCTGGAAATGTAGAGTAAAATATCTAAAGCTTTTTCTTTTTTCAAAATAATGTCTTCTCTCATAGTTTTGTATTTTTAATGGAGAGATTTAATGTTAATATTAGGATGATATTATGATATGATAGCTCATGTAATGTTAATACAATGAGTAGAATTCTCTTATGCCTTAAAATTGGGTTTGGTTGCCTTGAGTGGAATCTGAACAGTAGATTAAATTTTCAGTATGCTTTTCTTTTAGACAAATATACAGAACCTTGCTCTCAACATACAAAAATTATCGAAATAAATGAAAATATAGTTGGTATAATTATACCAGAAAAAATCTATATATGGTAAGCTTTATTGTGATAAACATTGAAGGACATCCAAAGAGAGAGTTGGAAGGACGAAGTTTGCTTTCTCGAAAGAATTCTCAACAGCATATAATGAAAGAAGGAGATTCAAGATTCAAGATTGAAGACTATAAAAGCCAAATTTGGAGATTGTAGACTGACTTTAGTATTTACGTTTTTTTTTTATATCGTATGGTTAATAAGAGAAAATATTTTTAAAAACTAAAGGTATATCTTTCATCTCGATGGGGATAGTTGGAATGCATTAACTTATATTGCTAGATGTTAAATTGTTTTATTAAGAAATTTTATTCTTTAAATAATACTTTCCTCCCAATTTTGGGAATTTAGAGATGGATAAAATTTTGAAAAGCATAGGAAATATAAAATTGGGAAAGGGGTTTTACATGGAATCTTAAGTCCAGGTCTTCTTAAGTGTTAGTGGCATAGGAAATCAACCAATTCCAGTTTGGCTTCAAAAAATTACATTGTGGGTTGTAGTCCACTTAAAATTAAGTCACAATAGTACAAGTATACAGATTTTTTTTTTTCAGTTTGTTACGGATTTATTTTGCATTAATTTATAGGTTTTCAAATTGATACTAAAATACAAATAGTATCAGTTAAATATTTGAATGAAATTATTTATATTCAGGACTTTCTATTTACAGCATAGATCAGTATAGCAGATATAAGAATTATTGAGGCGTGTGTATTTAAAAAAAAATCAATCACAAATCCAACAGGTGTAAGTGGGTAAAATTAATGTAAATAATAGTCCACACCTAAAATTGGCATCATATTTGAATAAAAATTTAATAAAAGTGATAGAGTAACAAAAAAATGGATACACCATTTGAGTAGGAAAAATATTATATTTTTGGTATAGATCATAGTAGAGGAAGTCGGGCGTATCTATCATGCAAAATCAAAAGTTATGTAAATAACATAAAATAAATAACTAATATATTTGAAGGATAATACAAAAGAAAAATGGCAATTTTTTTTCTAAAAATCAACATATAGAAATCACAACAAAACTAAAAAGTTCATTACTTGGAATATGCAATATGGCATTATATAGAACGATATGACTAGTCTTTTCTTTTAAAATATTTTAGTATATTAAACAATTAATTAAACAAGTTTACTAAAAGAATAACATTTAAATATTTTAGACTCTCTTATTAATAGCATTTAACGGCTCTGAGAGAAAAAGTAAGCACGCAATTAGCAAAAGCAGGAATCCCAAGAAAACTAGCCGTTACTTTCAGATTCCGACTTGTCCCACCTGCAACGGTCATATTTTCCCCTCCAGAAAGTCTTCAAATATGCCCTGAAGTCTCCCTTCAACAGCATCTCCCAACTCGATCTCTCCGTCTTCGCCTGAAAGAAACTTCATTTCCCCGGCGAATCGATTCATCCGATCACCCGTTTGGGTATTCTTGTAGATACTTCGATCGCCCGTTTGGGATTCCGAGAATTGCTTCGCAAATGGGTCTCTCCATCAAGCCGTCTTCCCCCTCTCCGGTGACCGAGACCCACTACCACACCCACAAAATCTTCCTCCTCTGCAACTACATCCTCCTCGGAGCGGCCTCCAGTTGCATCTTCCTCACCATCTCCCTCCGCCTCGTCCCTTCCATCTGCGGCTTCTTCTTGATCCTCCTCCACTTATGGACCATCGGGGGCGCCATTTTCGGTTGCCACGCCGCCACGGCCGGGACTAGTCGATGCTACGCCGTTCACATGGTCGCAACCGTGCTCACGGCCATCTTCCAAGGCTCCGTGTCCGTCCTGGTTTTCACCAGAACAGGTGACTTCCTGGAATCACTGAAATCTTACGTTAGGGAGGATGATGCGTCGATGATACTGAAACTGTCCGGCGGCCTCTGCATTCTCATCTTCTGTTTGGAGTGGGTTGTTCTGGCGCTTGCTTTCGTATTGAGGTACTACGCTTACATTGAAGGAGATGGAAACAACAGCGCCATGAGAAGGAGTTCCAAGGTGCAGCAGGAGGATATGAACGACTGGCCGTGGCCCTTCCAGGTGTAATTTCAGAGAAAGACAGAAGAATCTGGGGATCCATTTCCTCGGCACACATATATCTATATATATTTCCCGAGTTGCGCTTGCTACTACGACGATTTACTGTAATCTTTTGTTTATGGGTTTCTGATTTTTTATTCTTTTGTGAGAAAGGGAGTTCATTTCTCAACGCCCTCAGTTGTTCGATTCATGGTTTCTTCTCTGTAATTCTTTTTAGCGATAATGATATTGAAGTCTTTACTCATTTTCCCCATTTCTTCTCTCCAATTTTGGGGAGGTACAATGAATCTAGACAGCTTTGCCCTGTGAAAATTGATCTGTTCGGACCCATTAGAATCTCTCATCGTCTAAATCGATCTTCTGGTACAAGAATTTCTTGCGCAGCTTTTGGTTCTTGATAATTTCTATGATTTCATTACATCCGATCCAATTTTATTTAAAGAAAAAATTAAGGAATTGAACCGAACCCGCTGAGTAAACCGGGTTCGTGGTGATGAACCCGATCTTGACTAAATGATGCTGGCACCTGGAAGATCTTATATAGGATTGTGGCCTCGTTGTGTCTTCTCCTCCAGTTCACCTCATCCGACTCCCAAGCCATGGCTTCTCTATCATCGTCTCTGTCATCTTTTCCCAACTCGAAGTTGGGATTCTCCAAGCAGTCTTCGCTATTCAGTCATTCTCATTTTGTTCCTGTTCTTAAAAAAAATTCGTCAAATGGGGGCACATGTGCTACTCCCCTGTCCATCGTCTGCAAAGCAGTGTCTGTCAAGCCTCAGGCTGAAATTGAAGGCCTCAACATAGCGGAAGACGTCTCCCAGGTGAGTTTGTAAAGGTGTCGTCTTGGATTGTTTTGTTGCCTCTCCTCGGCGTTTGTAGTTCAAAAGGCGTGAGTTTATGTTGTTTATGGTGTATTAAGTTTTAATTCGCAGTTGCTGTTTGGATTGAAGTCTGAGTTGTGCTTTTTATGCTGCAGTTAGAGATATTCTGACTTGCTTTCGTGCCTATAATTTCACTTTCTTCGAAGAAAAAAAAGAAAAAGAAGAGATATTTTGACGTGTTTTATGTTGAATTTTGATGTATGACTACTTCTCGCAACTCTTTAGGCGTCTGCTGAGAAGTTGTACTGTAATGTGGAAGTGAGAGAAGTTAAAGGCCAGTCTACTGTGAGCGTTCGGTTTTGTCCCTTTTGGATGCATTTTTTGGTTTTCCAATCACGTATGAGCCTCTGTTATATGAATATGGAACTGCAATGAAAAAATTCGAAAATTATGACGTTTCTCTATCTTTAAGCCTTCCTATATTCCTCTGTTTAACGATGATCATGCCTTATGATGCGGTTCTGGTTCCTAGTGCCATTCATCTAGACTTTCTACTTCAATATTAATCTTGGGATTGAGCTTTGCATGGACAGGCTTGATACAGAGAGGCCGTTACCTACATGTCTCTTTTGTTGTATGCTCTCTTGTATATTGTTTAAGTTTTTTTCTTTTGTAAGCAATTTCCAGTGCCCCCCCTACTTCAAAGTTCAATGTAATAAAAAAGTCTTTTTGGCTGCAAAGATCTTGTTTTGACTTTGTTCAGTTTACTTTTAACTATTTATAGCTCAGTTGACTTTGCTGGTTTACTCAAACAGTTAATCTTCTGGCCAGGGAAATCTAAGAAAAATAATATGACCCGTAACATTTTTTATTAACAGTGTATTAGATGCACTTGACTTCTTTAATGCATTTAGTTTTCTGAATGTGTTCCAATTGTTAACAACAGCTAATAGGGAAAACCCCTATGGTATATTTGAATAATATAGTAAAGGGGTGTGTTGCAAATATCAGTGCTAAGCTTGAGATCATGGAGCCGTGTGGTAGTGTTAAGGACAGGTAAGTGATTCTTTCCTAAAAACGTGTGCTTTATTAATGGTTGTCTGTTTTCATGTTCTGCTCTAGTTCAGTGGATACGTTAACGTTCTTTGGTCTCATATTCCAGGATAGGCTATAGTATGATAGCTGACGCTGAGCAGAAGGGATTAATTACACCTGGAAAGGTAAAGAAAGCAGTGACTCTGTGACTTCTTTTCTTTTTTCTTTTTGATTTGCTTACAAGAAGCATTTCTTGAAGACTAAATAAGAATATTTTCTGGTTGTCTTCTAATTTGTTGCTTATACTTAATATTGTTTTCTTTTTTATTTTGAAAGACTGTCCTAGTGGAACCAACTAGTGGAAACACTGGAATTGGGCTTGCTTTCATTGCAGCTGCAAAAGGATATAAGCTGAAACTAACAATGCCGGCATCAATGAGTATGGAAAGACGAATCCTTCTTAGAGCGTTTGGAGCAGAACTCGTCGTAACTGACCCAGCAAAGGGCATGAAGGGAGCTGTTCAAAAAGCTGAGGAGATCTTGAGCAATACTCCTAATGCCTACATGCTTCAGCAATTTGACAACCCAGCAAACCCAAAGGTCAGTGGATTTGAAAATAACTTTATGGATTGTACCTTTTGCTCCATGGTCACATGGGAGGGTTTCTACTTTGAGGTTTTGGGTTGAAGTCTCATCAGGGCTATGAGGTGTAGTGCAGGTATATGATCAACATTCAAAGAAAATAATTTTGAGTTAGATATTTAAATTTTCCTCTTGATGCAGATTCATTATGAAACTACGGGTCCTGAAATCTGGGAAGATACTAGAGGCAAGGTGGATATATTTGTTGCAGGGATTGGGACTGGTGGAACTATATCAGGAGTTGGTAGGTTTTTGAAAAGCAAAAACCCTAACATAAAGGTAATAATATGGTTGGAAGGGTTCATTTTTGTCATAGTAGTTGTGGTTCTTCTGGATTTCAATATTTGTGGTTCTAGTGCTCTGAATTGTTGACAATGTATTCCACACTGTGATTCCCAGATTATAGGAATTGAGCCTACGGAGAGCAATATTCTTTCAGGGGGAAAGCCCGGTAAAAGCAATTGTTTCATTTATTCCGTTTGTGAAAATCAAATCTCAAGATATACTGTCTTTATTTGTCTAAACTTCACAACGCAGTGATCTTGAAGGATCAAGACCTGATAGTTTTTCAGTCCATATTGGGATGTGAACTTGTCTGATAATTCTTCTAAAAAGTGATGCTCTTCTATTTCAGGTCCGCATAAGATTCAGGGGATTGGAGCAGGATTTGTACCGAAGAATCTAGATCTTGAAGTGGTTGATGAAGTATTACAGGTTGATTTTTCAGATTTTATTTTTATTACGCTCATTAATAGTAATACTTTCTGTCTTTCCCCAAAAAAATATACTAGATGAAATTCTTTAGACGGATGTTCTTTCAACACACCCTCTGATTAGTTTTTCAGTATTTTTATTTTGTAAGATGTGGCACATAGATTATTTTCACTTGAGAAATAAATAGTTTTCTCGATTTTGCACTCCAGAAATTTAATCTTGTGCTTTGTCATCATAATTAATCTCTTTCCACCTATCCACTGGTAGATGTGGAATTAAGAAGTCTTTCTGTATGCTATCATCAGGAGAAGATTTCTTTGCGCACATTCTCAATCATTTGGAAACTATATCTATTAGATTGGCACTTATTATTTAAAAGGGCCAAATTTTACTGGGATGACTTGCTGAAGCAACTCTTGAATTGTAACTATCGCTTGTTTATCTACAAGCAATTGTCCTTCTAAGGCATTAACAGTTGTAGAGGTGTTTTTGGTCTTTATCTCAAGAGTAATGCTAGGCGCACGGCTCCCGTGCAAGGATTAGTGCACGGAATCTACGTGGATGGCTGAGTTGGCCATCCACGTCAGCCATCTTGTCGGGGGCTAAACCGGGTTAGACCTCTCTCCTTCCTCTGTTCGACCGACCCACTTTCTCTTTACTCACTGTTCGACCCTCTCTCTTCGAACTCTTTCTCCAACCTCCCGTGCCCTAGCTTTCCCGTCTCCGTGATCCTCCCGTCTTCTAGCTCCTCTCGTCTCGGCCTCTCCCGCGACCGTCCCGCCGCCTCTCATGCTGCAGCCGAATCGCAGCTGAATAACCCCCCCCCTCCTGTCTCGGCTCCTCCCGTCCCGCTTCCTCCGGCGGCGTCTGAATCGCCCCCCTCCTCCTGTCTCGGCTCCTCCCGTCTCGGTCGAACAGTGAGTAAAGAGAAAGAGGGTCGGTCGAACAGAGGAAGGAGAGAGGGTCTAACCCGGTTTAGCTCCCGACAAGACGGCTGACGTGGATGGCCAACTCAGCCATCCACGTAGATTCCGTGCACTAATCCTTGCATGGGAGCCGTGAGCCTAGCATTACTCTTATCTCAATGGCAACATGGGGGTCTTCAGTGTGAGTATCTAGGTTCAGTCTCTCTGGGCATGTCTCCAACATTTAGTAAACTAACACTAAAATAATATAAATAACTTATTGGGGCTTTTTAGTGTTCTTTTTCTCTGCAAGATTGTCTGCCCGTGCAAATTATGAATTCCTGCAACTGCATAAGCCAAATTTTGCTCAGCTATATAACTATGATTTCATGTGCAACTTGAGCTCTAATGTCGTCTTCTTACAATTACAAAATTTTATGGTATGGAATGATGCATAACAGTCTCCGTATTTTTGAACTTTATGCCTTCTCAATGTAACATGTCGCGCTGTTTAATACAGGTCTCTAGTGATGAAGCTGTAGAGACTGCAAAACAGTTGGCCCTCCGAGAAGGACTACTGGTAAGTGGGCTCTGCATTGGATCAAGTCCCAAAAATTTGCCACCCAAAATTTTTTTCACCTCATCTTTGTTTTTGACACACGAGCATCCTATGTACAGGTAGGAATATCTTCTGGTGCAGCAGCAGCAGCTGCTATTAGGGTCGGGAAAAGACCGGAAAATGCCGGCAAATTAATTACAGTATGTACTTAAGTGGTTTTATTATCTTGTCTGATTTATTTTTTCCTTTTACTAAAACAGAATTGTTCATCTGATATTGTTGGCTTTGTCTTTTCTAGAAGAGTAATGCTAGACGCACCAAGCAGGCGCACCTATCCGACGTACATGTTAATCTAAGCCCTTAAAAATATTTTTTTATTATAAAATCCTATTTTCTAGAGGATAAACCCTAGGCATCAATGGTTTAGATTAAAAAGTGTGTGGGATAGGTGCGTGGGCTAAGTGCAACTAGCATTATTGTTTCTAGAATTAGTACAGGCCTTGAAAAAATCTTAAAATAGCTCCATTGATTAAGACTCAAGAAAGCAAATAGGTGCAAAAATGTTAGAGAAGTAGAGGTCATAAGAAATTAGAAATGCTTCTTTTCGTGGATTTTTATGTATAGATATGTTTAAGCTACTAAAAGCACTCGAAGTATGTGTTGCACTTCCATTCAATACTAGCAAAGGATTCTTAATTGAATTTTATTATGTTATTGAGAATTGTCCATAATAGGATAATGTCAGGAAATGGCCGCGGGAAAAATTCCTAAGTCTGGCTTCTCCACTGTAATAAGTTTTTAGAGTGGGATGAAGTATATTGGGCACAGTTTGTGGTCCTTTTAGTTTGCACCTCATTTGTGCTGTCCACTTCTCATGCTAGCTTTTCATTTGTGAAGGGTGTTTTAGTGGAAACAATCCCGCATAGGTTATTTTCAGGGAAGTTATGCGGTTATTAGTTGGGAAAAACCTCCTAACTCTGGTTAGTCATTGTAGGATGGTCCTTCCCAATAATATCAGACTTTGTTCCACCGTGTACTTCATGCTCCAACAAAGACGTTTCTATTAAATATTAAGGCCAATACAAATTTTGATGATGGTAATTTACCTTGAGTACTATTATTGGGCAATGGATTTCTGCCTTGAATATACAAACTCCAGTAGAAGAGTTTACCCCAGGCAGGTCCTGAAGAGTGCAAAAGGCCACAAGCAGTCCAAGCATTTTTTAACTGAGAAGGTGGTACAGCTCTAAAAATGTCAAACAATCAGTCTTTGCAAATTGAACTTTTCATAGCATTCTAGTTTTTGTCATGGTTTTCTGATTAGGTCGAGTCAGAGGCATTTCGGCTGAGTCAATGTTGATTTAAAGTTTTCCAGCTTGAGTCTGGGCCAGTTTGTCCCTTCTATAAAGGACAAATCGCCTCCAACTTAGACTAAGTCCAGCTGGGTCATAGGTCGACCTGACCTGACTTGGTCGATTGAACTCAGATTTTCAAGTATCTGAGTCACACAACCCTGATTTTAATGGCTTTACACGGAATCTTATTGGGTTGAGTCTCGACTTCGTAGAAAATTAGGCCTTTCCAGGGATTCCGGGCATTTGGTGGGTTTTCTTGATGATCTCTTCTAATATTGTCTCTCTGCCTGATGGTCCTTTTGATATCACCGTATCTGGTTGGCATACAGTTGGAGCACATCTAGGTTTTATAATATTTGTTACACTGTGTGTAATGCATGTGTATTAATTTGAGGTGGTCAAATCTGAATGATTCCTGGATGGTTTCATTTGTGTAACTCATAACCAATTTTTTTGTTTTTTTTTTTTCGGGGGTTCATTCGTTGATGGCTTGAAAGCTGCACTGGCCTCTGCTTCCCGAGGAAAGGCCTTTTTTTAAATTTCTTATTTTTTTTTACGTTGTATGAATTCCTAGTTTTGGTTATGGTGCAGGTGGTCTTCCCAAGTTTTGGTGAGAGATACCTATCTTCTGTGCTTTTCCAGACTATAAGAGATGAGTGTGAGAAAATGCAACCGGAGCCATGACTTATTGCTCTTGTATTGTGTAAGGAGGATAGCTTTCTTTTTTGTTTTTTCTTTTTCTTAATTCTTTCTGAAATAGGTGATCTGCAGTCTGACTGACCGTCACTGTACTTATAGTGTTGGAGGTTACCTGACATTTTTAAGTTTTCTGTGATATGTTTGACAATAAAAAAAGCCCGGTCGGGTCATCTTGACACTCTCCCAATGTATTATGGTTTTCCCTATGAGACGCTTTGGGTGTACTTGATATTGCAGGGTGTGAATTTAAAACTCACATCGTAGCAATAGGTTTGAATATTGAAGAACTCTATCGCAGTCCCAATTGTTTAAATTTTTTGTTCAGAGAGTAACAATAAAGGACATCCATGATTGAAGCCGAGGAAAGCTTAAGTTCACAAGGGACGTTTGCACCCTACTCTTTTCCAAGTCAGCAATAAGAAAACCTTTCTTACCTTGTGTAATAAGAAATGTGATTCAGGCATCTTCGCAGCATAAATCGCTAGAAGCAGAAAAAAAGAGGGAGTCACGGACTATGGTCAGTGCGACTGTTTTATTATTTGCGAAAGTAAACCTTTAGGTATAGTCTATGCATGAAAAAGTTTTGTTGCGTTTAATTATAATGTGTGATACCTAGCAACCAAAGAAGGAGAGGCAATTTTTAATGCAACAAAACTTCCACGCCTAACTGCACTGAAAAATTGGGCAGCCTCCTTAATCATCCCAGCCAGTGGAGCTGCCTTCCTTTTGGAAAAGTAACAATAAACCCAGCAGAGGAAGCCATTGAAAGCCAAAATCAGAGGAGAAACACCTTCCTGGTTTATATATATAATTGGAACTCTGGTGAATGGAATAGTGGTCCCCTTAAGAACTTTCCCCCATTCGGTGGATGCCAGACTTGCAGGTACGAACAAGAAGTAAACGATCGACGACGCTTCCCATTTGAGGTGGACGTAAATTCTTGGGACTCGGTAATTTGTTCAGCAAGAATTCCAAGTTTGTGTTTCAGTCTCTATGGAAGTTTTTATAAGAGTAATTTAAGCTGAATTTCAGAAGATGAAGGGAAGTTAGCCTTTGCTTACTGTCACTACACCCTTTTTTTCTCTTATTCAAATGAACGACAGGAAACGTTTTTACTATCAGATTTTTGTTTAAGAACTTATATGTGAAAGGGAAGAGAAGGAAGTACTGAGGAAGTCAAGAAATGGATATCAAACAAAAAGTACTTCCTGGGTACACGTTTATTTGAACAACAGGATAGTTATAACAAAATTGGAAAGGAAATAAAAACTTGGGGTAGAAACTAGAAACTGATGGAACATCTCATATCCTTCCAAGATGCATAAAAGAAAAAAAAATCGTGTTTTATTCCACCTGTTCTTCTCGATTTTTTTTTTTCTCTCTCGTGGCACGCAGATGAGATAATGTTTTTCAGTTCAGACTATGCTTTTTCACCAGGAGTGCGACTGTTCGATTTAAAAAATTGTCGGTGACTTGTTGCCTTGATGCCGACTCCCGTGACCCTATATTGATATGTTTCTGTTTCTCTTCGACGTCTTCGTTCGTATTCTTTGTCTTTCATGGGGGAGTTAACTGTCTTTCACTTCGAAATACGACGGTGCCAAACCGAAGTAGATTCTTTATAATTTACTTCCACGACTTCTGTTTTCTCAGCTTGTTTCAGGTTCCAGGTTCCAGGATCCAGGATCCAGGTTCTAGGTTCCGCCAATTAATTTAACATGAAAGGGGATGATGAATTCAGAGACCCAGTCAAAATCTTCCTCTGGCTCTTTCTTTACTAAATCATACAAAACCCAGATAAATATTTTCCGACTCTGTATACTCGAACAACTCGACATGTATCTCTTGGATCAGTTTGTTTTGTTACCGTTTCCTGAAAAAGTGCTCTTGTTTGTAGCTACTTTTCTGCAATGTTTGATCCCAACCTAACTTTGTGAAGGTTTCAGGCAAAAGTTTGTCTGGTTCTCCATAAAAACACTTCAAGGGAGTCAGTCGTGACCTGCCAAGAAAACAATCTGATCTCCGCTGATGAAGTTTTGAGTCAATAGGTTCCTTCCATGGAGACCGGCGACCTGGTTAATTGCGCTTTTATTATACAGCAAATCTGTCTTCTGCAAACGTCTCCTTTCTTTTTATAAGTGCTCTCCTTCTGGGTGTTACTAAACGGAGTTAGTTTTGGGACTGCCATCGTGCTACAAGCCTACAAGCCATTGACGGCCTCCCCTTAGTTTATTCATCTCTCAAAGGAAGTCTATGCAAGTGGAAAAATCAAAAATGGCAACCCCAGAATCAGTCCATCCTCCCTGATTATTTAATTAATGCTCCAATCACCCTGATCTTCCTCTGTATAAAACGAGCTCTCGCTGCCTCCTCGCTGCTGCACTTTCGCCTCCTCGCTGGACCTCTTCTCCCTTGCAGTACCGTCTCTTCGGTTCTCTGCAGATTACGATGGAGTCCAAGGAAGCAGAAGCGTCTTCCCTATCAACCAGGTCGAATGCCCATCTCTGATTCTTTCTTCCCAAACTGCTCACCCTTGAATCCTAGTTTCATCATTTGAGTTTCCATCTCTAATTTTTCCTTTGGCAGTCAGTAAGACGAGTAGTGTACTGTTTGTTTTTCTTGCAGGTGGTGGTCCAAGGACACGATTGCCGTGGTCACAGGGGCTAACCAGGGCATTGGTTACGCTCTAGTCAAGAGGCTTGCAGAGCTGGGGCTCACCGTGGTGCTCACCGCCAGAGACCCCAGCAAAGGCCTCCGAGCAGTCGCTTCCCTCAAAGCCGAAGGCTTCCATGTCGACTTCTGTCCTCTCGACGTTGCTGATCCCGCTTCCATCAAAGAATTTGCGACCAGGCTCCGAGATAGCTATGGAGCAGTGGATATCCTTATAAATAATGCTGCCGTCTCCTTCAACGACCTGTACCAGAACTCGGTGGAGCACGCAGAGACTGTAATCAAGACCAATTTTTATGGGGCAAAGCTGCTTACCGAAGCCCTACTTCCTCTGTTCCGCCGGTCAGCTTCAATCAGTCGGATAATAAACATCAGCTCCAGACTCGGCCTTCTGAATGTAAGTCAGGTTCCAAGAGACCACCACCATGTCTTTCTCTATCGTGGACCATTAGCTTCTTGTGTATCTGATGTAAGAAAAAAATGTTCAATATTCTCCAGAAAGTAACCAACCAGAGCGTGAGAAGGATGTTGCTGGACGAAGAGAGCCTGTCCGAGGAGAAAATCGAGGGGATGCTGAACCAGTTTCTGGGAGACGTACAGAGCGGGAAATGGCAGGAACGAGGGTGGCCAAAGGTGTGGACTGATTACGCCGTGTCCAAGCTCGCCCTCAACGCGTACTCCAGGCTTCTGGCCAAGCAGCAACAGGGGAGTGGGCTCTGCATCAACTGCTTCTGCCCGGGTTTCACCAAGACGGGGATGACCCATGGCCAGGGCAAGTACACCCCGGACGCAGCCGCGGCCCTCGCTGCTCGCGTAGCTTTGCTGCCTCCGAACGAGCTACCCACAGGAAAATTCTTCAGTGGTCGGAATTCTTCACTGTACTCCAAATTGTAGACGTAAAAGGATTAACTCGTCTTGCATGAACAAAGTTCCTGCACAAATCAACCAGGGGACATCCATCTATATTGTCAAAATTTTCAAAGCGCTCACCTTATAAGAGGAGAGGAGTGGAGTAATTATGTCAAACAGGTAGCGGGCGCGGCGCTATTTCGTTTCTATATACAGGGTGGCTATGTTCAAATTTTTGAAAGCGCTCACCTTATAAGAGGAGGGTGAAGTAATTTAGTCAAACAGGTAGCGGGCGCTATTTCATTTCTTAATACACGGTATGTGAAATTAACCTACCTGTGGCCGCAATTGATGAGAATTCCGCCATTAATGGACCGGCAGCAGGACGGAAGTTTATAAAGTAGGAACCTGCAAGCTGCCTAAAATAGATCAAAAACTCCGATCCATTGAACTCATGCATGTGGATGCAACTACGGCATAAAGAAATAGAACAAGAAATCCCAACTGTTAGGTACTATTGCATGTGGATGCCATTGTGTTCAGAAAGCTACGAAACGATTAACTAATCCTAAGTCCTCAATGGGCATTCGAGTAGAAAAAAAACCCTCTTAAAATCAGACGAGATCATCTTCGACGACGACGACGACGATCAGTGGGTCTGCACGACCTGAGCTTGATATGATAGATCTGTTTGAAGAAATAAATCAAGCATTTTAAAAACGTAGATATATTGCTTTAACAAAGTTTAATCTGCTGAACATTTATGACGGGGAAGAACGGGAACAAGGGCACGTGTGCAACACACAAATAAGGGAGAGGGTCGGAGGAGGTACTGCTCCCTGCTTCCATTACAGAAAATGGAGAGCGTGACTGAGTGAGGTCCGTCCTAAACTTTCCTTTCTTAAAAGAATAAGAAAAAAGCTATATGCACTTTACTGTGCATGCACAGTAAAGTACATATAGAGTAATATTGTATACACTTAGAAGTGGGTATTAAAATAAAGTACATATAGCGTTAATCAAAGAATAATGACATGCATATATTTTGAGTACACAAGTGGGTATTAAAATAGAGTAATATTATATACACTTTATTATACATGCACTAGAAGTGGGGTATTAAAATAGAGTAATGATATATGTACTTTATTATATATGCACTTGGTGCAATCCCTGTGGACATTAAAATATTTCCTGTGTATATGGTATTACTCTTTAAAATATTCTTCTTGGGGGTCCCACTTCTTCGGTGTATAAAAAATATGCACAAACATTAATGTATTCATTACTCTTCTTAAAACGTCACACTAGGTTTTGTCTCCATTTTCGTTGTTCCATATTAGAGGTTAAATAAGTACTCCATGACTAAGATAAATATGTAAAAAAAATGATATCATTATTTTCAACGTTTTATTTGAGGTTTTACATTGATCACGTAGCAATTAGTCGGTGGTAAGTGAGAAAAAATTTAGGGTTTACCCATAGTATAAAAAAATAATATTTAAAATAAAAAAAAATAATCTCTAGCCAAAGTAAATGCCATGTCCAGAAGTAAACCCTTGTAGTTCCTATTTTATCTCTTGGATTGCCAACAAGGATGGCATGTCACACTATAAAAACTCACAGTAAAAAATCACAATAAGTATATCACCCTTTTTGATAATAGAAGAGTAAATTTGAGAAATTTACACCAACATATAATAAAATTTTGCATCGGATCATAAAGAATTTAAGATTCACAAAGTACATGTTTAAGGTATACGGAATTTAAGATTATGCCATGAGCATTTTACTAGCTCATTATTAATGGTAGCTGTTACGGAAATAACAAAATAAGTTATTCCATATGCTATTCTATTAATACTAGGTACATTGGTGTAAACTCTCCCTCGTATAATAAATAAATCATACTATATATAATCTAGGTACTTGTTTCATTGAAATGGATAATGGCGTAAATAAATAGAATAATAAATAATAACTTATAAAATTTTAAATTTATGTAACATTGTAACTATATAAATATGATATACAAAAATAAATCTATGTAACATTGTAACATTTTTCACGCAGTCGCAGTCGTTCGGTGGGTCTCTCGTGTGGACACAGCAGAACAGGTTCCTAGCTGAGTTTACCCGACGAGTAAAATCTTTCACGAAACCGGAATTTGACCTCGCGAAACCGACTCTGGAAGACGTCGTTTCCCTCTTTTGATTGGAATCCGGCGGAAAACGTCTACGCCATCTTTCGGGTAAGTTTTCCCGTTTTCTTCCACTCAAACGCCCCATTACTGTCAATAGCTTCGCTTCTCCAATTGCCAGCGTTTTTTTGTCTTTTTTTTTTCTCCGTCATCTCGAAGATCGAGTGATATGTTTATTATTTTTTTTTAAATTACGTATTTTGGTTAATTTTATCATCGAAAGGGATGTTGTCTATTTGTATACTATTGGAATTTGGAAGTTTCAAATGTCCGAGCTGATTAAGTGTGTATAGTTGTTCACCCTTAAAAAATAATGTCTGTTTGGATACGCTCAGGGTTTGATGTTTCAGACATCCGACAGGATTGAGCTATATATAGTTGTTCACCCGTAGGGTATCTGTTCGACTCTAGGTCGTGTTTACTCTATATCAATATATACGTAAGGCAAAGAAGAGGGTCTTATGGAGTAAGTCACAGTCCAGGTTGGCCCTGATAAACTCTTGTTGCTTATCAAAATTCAACGTAGACCCGCAATGTTGTTAAGATAGAAAGTTGTTAGTGATTGCTATCAGGAAACTCAAACCTTATTTGTGCAGAAGACTTCATACTGTGAATTGCTTTTCCTCTCTCTTTGCTTAGGATGTGGATGCCATTCTGCTCCTAGAATGTACCAGAGTTTTTATAGGGGGAAAGGACACTTGTGAAAAACGAGTAGGAGAACTATTAATGGATTCATGGACTTGGGTTCATAGAGGAGAGTCGGTTGGACATGATCATCATGAGGGTTAAGCTTGTATAAAAACTAAAACAAAGGAGTTATTTGAGGAAAAGTTTGGATTTGGCAGATACTGCTAACGACCACATGAGGATAAGAATCTTGGTTATAATTTTTAGATGGGCGATTGAAGTTCCGTTTTAGTGTACTTCTCATAAAATTAGAAGTTCTGAGCTTCTTCCAAGATAGATGGTTGTCAAAGACTTCACTGTGGGGCATCAGTTGCTTATTAGGCTGCAAAGAGTAGATTCCAACTCCTTTTTGGAGCTCTCACATTTCAACTTTTTCAGGAGACTAATAGTTTGAGTTCCAATTTGACTCTAATAATGCTCTTAGACAACTCTTGGAAACCTCGAGTCAATATCAATACTTCATAGTTCTATTATAGAACCCAAGCCTTCCAGGTGCTAGAACTACTATAGCTCAGACGTTGGCAAGCTTCTGTATTAGGTATCAAGAAACCTAGTGGAAGAAAAAAATCTGACTGATCTGGGTGTAGCAGTTGCAATCTAAACCGTGTGACCAGGTATGTTAATGTAAATCTAGGGAGGAAAGTGGAAGTATGGATAGGGGAGTTGGAAGGCAAGAGAAGGAGAAAGGGCCCAGGAAAGGGGAAAAGGAATCAACTGCCCTCTTTGATGTCAGCATGGTTCAACCAATTGTCAGATCTGGTTGAAACGGTTTGACCCGACATTTCGGCTCAATGCCCAGGTTGTTATTATACTGCTTCATATTATTAGTTGTGCTTGATTGACTTTGAACCACGACATTTTATCTATAAGCAATACCTGGGTGGCACACCTCTTGTAGCTTACCTCTTGACTTATTTCAACATCTATCTCCTCGTACATTAGTTTGGTGATTCCGTTGGCTCCATCATGAAAATCCAGTTTCTGAAGATGGTAATGCGCTCCTTAGATCATATGATGTGGCCTTATATGCTTCTCATCCCTGATACCCAGGAGCACTAGTACTGTTTCCATGATGACCTCCTGATCCATGAACCAGATGAAAGTAATGGTAATGTTGGAGGTTTCACTCTATATATATGTGTCATTTAATATAGGTTGTGGACTGTATTAGACTTGATTTGTCACAGGCATCAGGTGTGTTAAATATGTACATGGTTGATTCAGGTTGAAAATATTTGAAAGTTGTAAAATGGAAACTAAAGAATCTATTGATATGTGTTTTGTATGATCAGACTATGTTTTGCATGTTTATGTGGGATTTGATAGTGCAGGGACTTAATAAAATAAAGTTCGTAACAGATTTTCTGTTTGTCTTGATGGATGGTCCTATTATTTGGAAAGCTTTGTTGCAGAATATAATTAACTTGTCTTTATGAAAGCTACAAATATGCTTGTTGTTGAAGTGGGAAAGAAAGGGCTAGTTGGTGAGCTTGTGATAGTTCAGAAATACATTTCTATTTGTTGTGATGTTGAGAATGCAATTTGTTTGGCTAGATATGTAGTGCATCATGGAAGTTGCAATACATTACTTGGGATTTAACTTAGCATTTAGTCATTAGAAAAGAGTATCAATGGTGAAAAGGGATCATGTGAAAGTAGAAGACAGGGTACAAGACAGCTGGAGAATGCTACGCCTTTTGAAGCCATGGTGATGGAAAAGCTTGTATCATGTCTCCATGCATTAAGTGGCTGGAGTGGTGGGCTCACTACCTGATGAGGAATAGAATAAGAAGAGAGATCTGGAATATCTTATTCACATCTTTCTCTATTTTCTGTCATTTTCAAGTTGCAAACCCAAAAAAGGGTCATTTTCAAGAAAAGAGAGCAAGGATGTGAGGAAAAAGTTGGGAATTTTGAATGTTCTTTTTGTTCTCTTTTCACTCTTAGCCATTATTTCACTTTTCCTATTGGTGATTGTCTAATTTTCTTCAAGTACCGGAAATTTCTGTTCGCTTTCCCTATGTACATTTTATGGCCCTTCATGCATGGTGCTTTTCTATTTGGATTAACTTATAACGCATGCCCACACACCTTAACCCCTCCCTCATGTTTTTGCAGCCATTAGGTATTTTGATTATTTCAGATTTTTGTCAACCACTGAAATTTTGTGTGATCTTAATGGGCATTCCCTACAGTTTTGTTCTAACCCCATTGACTGACTGAATGCCATTTTATGACAGGCTTGAAGTCAAATTTTTGTATTTATCTGCTCACAGGATGTCATCATTTTCTGCATTTTCTACCCTTGCTCCCAAGACCAAAAACTTGATTGTTGCTGGAGGGTTAACGACCTTTGTTTTTGGAGTGTACTTCTATACGATGAAAGCTGTTGGTGGTACAGATGAGCTCCAGGTAGCCATTAACAAGTTTGAAGAAATGAAGAACAAGGAAGATGGTGAAGCTCCTTCGAAGTGAAAACTTTTGTTCATTTCCATTATCATTTTACATTTCTCCTTAAACAAAGATGCCTTTGGTACTCTGTTTCTGATAGGAAAGTTGTAGATGATACATAAGCCAGCAAGTGACATGTACAAAGTTGTTTAAGTTACGCATCGAATTTATCTTTAATAATTATTTTAAGCACTACAGTTCTGATTGCTGTGGGGATCCTTTGCAATCATGCTTCAAACTTGGTCTTAATGTG
This sequence comes from Aristolochia contorta, assembly GCA_022405105.1. NCBI lineage: Eukaryota > Viridiplantae > Streptophyta > Magnoliopsida > Piperales > Aristolochiaceae > Aristolochia > Aristolochia contorta. The sequence goes on along the minus strand of CM039667.1, from coordinate 7,852,787 downwards.
ATCATTTTTCGATGGTTTAATCTCTTAACTATAATTCTTACTACACTATACTGAAGAGACGGACCTAAGAAATTTCTTGAGTAAGAATTGACAATTAGAATTATATGTCATTTTTATATGACAATTTGAGCTTATATGAACTCGTGTCATTAATCTATGTAAATGCACTACACTGAGGTTCTGCCACTCAAGGCCGTCAATTTGGCGTGGCGGTCTGAATTGAACGCTGATATTGAGACAAGGGGGAGGCCACCCGCTCCCACTCTGCAAGAAGATCGAGAGGAAACTTTTGCTAATTTCCATATTCCGTTCTCAATATTTTTTCGTTCCTCTGTAGAGTGATGGCACCCCCCGGTTAATCAATCATCAAGGAGAAATGTTCCCAAAACGAAGTTTGAGCCAACAAAAAATCCTTAAAAATTCCACTTCTTCAATGATGACTCATGTGGGATGGCAAATAAGCCAAAACTTCCCTGCTGAATTTATCAAATCGAAATGTAAAAGAACAAAATTGGTGACAAACATAATCACTTTGGATTGAAAGGCCAAAGAAAAGGCATGGGCTTCCTCAACAGCCTGATAACCTTTCGGGGAACTGCTGAAGAAGAAAAAGATAAATTTAAAGGTCCTTTTGCCCGCTCATAGAGAGGGAAATCTTCAACCGATCAACGATGTGAGGCAACGTCTGCATGCTGTCTTTAATAGCTTGATCCACACAAGTCTCCAGATCACTTGCTGCTCCTCTTTGGACATTCTGGAGCTTTGCTGCTTGGTACTTATCTTGGCAAACCATTAGTGCCCTGTTCATTCTTTCCTGTAGCAAAAAAAAATTCAAGCATATCAAGTCTAATCCAACAAGAATAATGATTAATACAAGCACCTTCATATAACAGCCATGATGTAAAGAAAAGTTGAGAACGAATTTCAGGAGTCCGGAGTGCTATGAAAACTCAAGAAAGCAAAAGTTCAATGGAAGGAAACTACTAAAAAGATTTGTCAGGCAGAGAAATACAAACACCTCAGGTGGAGGATTGGTGAATCAGATGTCTTATACCATAGATGATTCACTACTACAACTAGCCATAAACTTATTTTCATAAAATAATATGCACATCAATTTAGTCAGAGAAGGAAATAAAAAATGAATTTTTAATTTCTGTATAAAAAATGAGTTTTTTGGTAAGAGATATTATACACATCAAACTGTTAGTTGGTAGAAGACAGAAATAAAGAAAAGACAAAAGAGCTCAAGTAAGGGGAGAGGGAGGGAATGGGAGGAGGGGAGGGGGGGTGGGGAATGGGGGAGAGGTAGGGAGGGAGGGAGGTGCTCGCTTAGGGTTGAAGCACATCTCTCCTCTCTTGTTATAAGTATCAAATATTACATTATGACAATATCAATCCTCTATAATTATAATTAGGTAATGCGTTAGAGCCCAAGACTCTCACAGTTATTCCAACTTAGCCCACTATCCCAAATTACCCTCTATAATTATGATTGGGTAATGTGTTAGAGCCTGAGGCTCTTGCAATTATTACAACTTTGGCCAATATTCCAAATTATCTAGTAATATAATCCATTTGGAAGTGCAAGAGCTTTAGCAGTAATGGCATCTTGATCTTCCAGCGGACCAGACTGTGAGAGAAATTAGCACTGGGCTGAAATCTAATAGAATAATTTTCATCCAAAAGTCAGACATAATTAGTGGTCATTTAGTTTACCAGAAAGTCACTCTCAATATTTTTTACATTATAAACTGTGGAGGCGAAACACAGTCCCTCCCAATTATTTTTTCTGTGAAAATTCAACAATAATTTTGGGTAAGGATACATGCACTTATCTCTTCTATATGGCTCTATTGAACCCCATCATTAGGTGACCCTCTTCAGGTCTTCCTTGATCACTTGCATTCATGTCATTTTACAGCCATCATCTACTTCGTGTTGATAAAGATTTACAACAACAAGACTTGCTAATTGATCCTCTATTAGCCCATTTTCAACCAAACCCAGGCTAAAGAAACTTATTCTTACCCATTTGCACTAGTCTTTAATTGGTATGATATAATATACAATCAACAAATTTAACACTTTATTCTGAAAAAGAAGGAAATTTAAGCCTATAATCAAATACATTGAATGGTGAACTGAAACCAATCATACCTGAAACCTAGCCATCTCCTCCTCAACCATACTATTTGCACGCATGACTGGTACACTGCAATGCTCCACACAGTTATTGATCCCTTCTTGCCCTCTTTTCCTATCAAAGCAGTCATAGGCGCATTTGAAGTAGGCTTGCTGCAATAGCCAATTAAGACAAGTTCATACTTTTAGCCAAAGAAACGGAAACCAACTATAGCCAATTAAGACAAGTTCATACTTTTAGCCAAAGAAACGGAAACCAACTGATCAAATTCAACGGAAAAAGACAAGCATAGAAAAATTATAGTACACACAAAAAAGTGTGTGAGTTTCTCTAAAAAACCCATAGAAAATTATCATTGAAGAAGAACTAGGCGTACGACTTCAGAAGAACCAAAAGATATACAGCTTGCAAAGTTTTACTACTAACACGTAAAGAGCAGAAGCGGCTGTAATTTAAGAGATAAAGGACGAAGTACGAAATAAGAATGCATATAGCAGAGAAAGAGAATTTTTTTCGAGAAATTAAAACCTGGAGTGTGAAATTGACGTGATCTTGAATTCCGGCTAGCTGTTTCTGAGCTGCCGTATTCACTTCCTCCAACTTCCTCCTCATCCTATCCGATACGATGCGTTCCTCGGCAGCTGCAATGTGATCCATCTTTCCCCCTCTTTCAAAAACTTCTCGTTTTACTATCCGCTACCTCCCGCTGCTTGGGGAAGACGACGGAGCCAAGCGAGGGTTTTGGGTTTAAGCTTTCCGAACAAACAGTGAACCTTGATATGTTGCAGTCGGTGAAGTACTTAAATACCCATCTTTTGACCAAATAATTACACTGTACCCTTTTAACACCTGGTATTCCATCGGGGCCCACAGTGTCGGAAGGTCTGGAATCAGGACACGAGCTTTGACCGATTCAAAGTGGGTCCCGCTGATATTTTAGTGCGAAAATACCCTTACCCGCGCGTACTGAAGAAATTCAATTCAGTTTCTCTCTCTGTCTGAGTGACCGAGTCTCTCTTGTAGAGTCAGACGTGCAGAAGAAACGTCGTGCGGAAGAGGGCATGGAAGCGAAAACCGGCGGACGGACGTCGGCCGCGACGGCGGAGGCTCCGTCTTCGATCTGCAAAGACCTGCATCGCCATGTCTCGTCTTTCATCGACGCATTCGTGGATTTTTCCGTCAGCGGCATCTTCTTCCTGCAAAACCCTAGGCTTTCCGACGCCGTCCCGGAAATCCGTACCCACTACCCGCCGCCGGACCGGCTCGTCGCCGTCGGCGACCTCCACGGAGACCTTCCGAAATCCCTCGAGGCCCTCGGCGTCGCCGGCCTCATCGACCCCGCCACCGGCCGCTGGATAGCCGGCGCCACCACCGCCGTTCAGGTCGGCGACGTCCTCGACCGAGGGCCCGACGAAATCAAGCTCCTGTACTATCTCCACCGCCTGAAGCAGGACGCGGCCGGCCACGGCGGCGCCCTCCTCACCATGCTCGGCAACCACGAGATCATGAACATCGAGTCTGATTTCCGGTTCGTGGATCCCGGCGTCCTGGTCCACTTCGAGGACTGGGCGAGATGGTACGGGGCCGGTTCCGAGATGAAGAGCCTCTGTCCTCCGCTGGGCGTCCAGCCGGACATCTTCCGCGGCATCCCGAAGCGTCTCGTCGGCGTCCGGGAGGAATTCCAAGGGAGCTTCCGGGCGCGCATCGCCGCTCTGCGGCCGGGCGGTCCCATCTCGAAAAGGTTCCTCTCCGACAATCCGACCGTGCTTGTCGTCGGAGACTCCGTCTTCGTGCACGGGGGACTGCTGAAAGACCACGTCGCCTACGGCCTCGAACGCATCAACCAGGAGGTCCGGAGTTGGATCAATGGCTTAAGCGGTCGACGGTCCCCGAGGTTCGTCCGGGGGAAGGATTCGGTGGTGTGGCTGAGGAGATTCTCGGAGGAATCGGAACGGAAATGCGATTGCTCGATGCTGGAGCACGTTCTTGCGACGATCCCGGGGGCGAAGAGGATGATAATGGGGCACACGATTCAGCAGATGGGGATTAACGGGGTTTGTCAGAATCGGGCGATCAGGGTGGACGTCGGACTGTCCAAAGGTTGTGGCAATGGAATACCCGAGGTTTTGGAGATTAATGGGGATACGAAGGAGATAAGGATCTTGACTTCGAATCCCCTTTACAGGAGTGGCAGGATGTTGGAATCAGGGTTGAGAGATGGGGATAAGGTGGGACTGGCTGTTCTCCTCCCTGAGAACAGGATTAAGCGGGTGGAAGTGAAGGCCTGAAAACTCATTCAAGAAATCGAGCGAATTCGAAGGATCCACCGCATTAAAGCGGATAAACTGTTGATAGAAGACATCTCTGTGAATACATTGGCAACTGCCTAGGGCAGACACAATCGATAGCTGAAAATTCGTATAGCAGCAGTTTTTACTCTTGTCTCGTTGTTCTTCGGACGGCGACAATAATTACATACGATTCTCCTGTTGTGACTGACTGACCCGAAATGTAGCTGGCTCATGAACTGCGATTTTTTTTCTTCTTTTTTGCATTTTCCCATTGTTAATTGTAAAATTGAAGTGCTGTTGTGAAAATCCCACATCTTGATTCAGGAAACGGATGGCATTAGTGAATAGGTTTCTCGTTTCATTTTTTCTGTTTCCTCTCTGCATCAAATTTGACAGGCTGTGTTTTTCTGTGAGCTTTATCTCGCTGACTCCAGTCATGGCCGAGGCAGTTTCAGTCCCAAAATGCAACCAAGGTTGTGACTTTCCTGCTTGCTTGCGTCTCGGAAATAAGAGTCTAAGACAGCCCAAACTCGAAAAGAGAGAGCCCGTGGAAGAAGACAAGCGTGGCACGGCCAAGCCTTACCTTTGGAGGAGCAGCTTTGTGTGGACTAAACTGCTTCAGAGATGCACATCGTAGTCCATCAAAATGGTTGCAGAACTCCAGCGAAACTCTGGGATTGGAGTAAATAAATGAAAGATGAAAAAGAAATTACGTCTCTTCATCTTGTATCTTGAACTTTGGGGCAGCATTTCCAGGAGATGAACCACTCCTTCAAATAGGAGTTCTAAAAATCATAAAAAGAAAAAACTGAATATGAACTTCCATTTGCAAATCTCTTCAACAATATTTATAATTCAGGTAGGGTAAAAAATTTCCACATAATTTCACCCGAAAAGGCACCAGGTCCGGCCCAAACCGGCGGCCGATCCGGTCCTGGTCTGATAACACTGCTTAGCAGTCTTCACTGAATCCCAAACGTGCCTTCAAGGGATAACATAGTCTTTTTTCGAAGGTGGCTTCTAAACCAAAGGCATCTAGGGTTAGGGTTTAACCTCCGCTCCCTGGCTATAAATCATCTGTTGATTGTTTACTTGCACAGGAGGGGAGAAACAGCAGGGAGGAGGAAGAATGGGTCTTGGGTTTTCGTTTTCTAGGTTAAATTTGAGGGTGGGTTCGTTTTCTAGCCTCTGGTTTTCCGTCTTCGCAATCTCTAGACGAGTTTTTCATGTTTTCTTTTCTGTTTTTTTTCTGTATTGTGTCTCCTGTGTACGTTGTTTACATGGATGGATGTAAACGAGAAAAGCCAATTAGCAGAGCAAATGCGTCGATTTAAATGGCGTCTATTTGCCTTGAAGGTTGGCGATAACAGAGCCGATTCTCCGTGCCTCTCAAATCCTTTAGTTTTGATGACGGCCTCGAACAAATCGCGACATTGCTTGCCTTTCTCCATTTTCATCTTTTGGCTTATCTCACCTGAACGCGGTTGCCGTGAGTTGAATCCCTTTTAGTTTTATTCCTCTGGCTTCTCCGCCCGCGGCGATGGATGTTGTTTTCTGAAGGCGTAAGCCACTGCAACAGTATAAAACCAGTTGAACCTACTAAAGAAAAGTCAGTTGATCATATTACTACTAGTTTCTTTCGGAGAATGTCTTGTTGTTGTCTTCTCAGTTAGGGTGAATTTACGTGATCCCTATGACGAATGAAGTTGCTGTGGGATCTGCAGAGAAATTGGATTGATGAGATATGCGTTGGAGAGAGGATACATTTGAAAAGGTTCTACGTTACCTAAACGAATTAAGTTTCTTCCAGTAAGATATTCTGAAGTTAATCGAAGGAAATTCAGATTGTGTTTAATCTGTAACCACCCTGCAAATGACACATCCAAAGACTTGTAATTAAACCTGTTAGAAATGTGTATCCCTCAACCATTGCTACTCAAATCGGACGAGATGAATCCCCCTTAAAATGTCATCCGTGCTTTTGAGTCTTTATGATGACTGGAATAGTGTAGAGAATCAACTTATGACAATGGGAATGCCCCATAACAATTACCAACTAGATGAAATTACGAGAAAAAAAACCTCGAACTAGTGAGCACACTTAAATTTTGCCTCAGCTGTATATTGCCCGAAAGCGAGTCCAAGGAAATGATTGAATGCAAGCTATTGCCAACGAGTGACTCCTCAGCCCAAAATTGAGTTCTACCTCCTTTTCCAGTATATATCTCCTTCCACAGGACCTCAGGTGCTGTAAGTCAACAACAACAGTAAACTTCCACATGACCTCAGCTATGGCAAACATCCACAAGAATCTTCCAACCTTAGCCACGTGGTAGGGAGGAGATTGGATGAAAAACTCGCAGCCCAAATCCCCTTAATTCCAAGCTGAATGTATAGTGCAGTGACGAGTGATTTGGTTTTTCTTTTTTTTTTTTTCCGACTGCTTGCACAATACACAATTACCTGCTTCCACGTAACCTTTTTATAGACTGAATAGAACATTTTCTGAACACCCACGTAACCTAACAAAGTAATCTTAGTTAGTAAACCAGAGATATAAAAAATGATGAGGTGAAGGGAGAAATATCCATAATGCAGCTTAGAGATGCATCCACACTCACAGGTTTGCACATGTTTGCCCATGTTCAGAAATTTCAAGTATTGAAGAGCATTTTCACAATTTCTGTATCTAGGAGACCTACTAGACATCATCATCACCATATTAAAAGCTTTCTCAAGAAAACATGAAATCAATCCAATCCATATGAATAATACTCTTGAGAATGCAGTCAGGATCTTTTTCATTTCTATACCACCTCAAGTGACCTTTGTTTTACATTATACATGTAATTACCGAGTGTTCATATTTATATAAAAGATCTGTTTCATTACACAGACCCCAAGAGAGTGTGAATTCTGAATAAAAGTCAAACCTACTCACCAAGATTACCAGTAGAAGAAGAAACAACAACCACTAAGGAATAAACGGGCAAAACCACTAGCTGATATAGCTTTAGTTACAAATGCCAAATGCCTAGCTTCATGACAAATGGGAGGACAGTGAAGGTTCTATTGCCAAATGCCAAATGCCTAGCTTCATTACAAAGGTTCTATTGCTTGAAGTACCTACCAGACATCTAGTAGCTATGGCGTCCACCAATACCAAGGGTCAGATACTTGGTCCAAGGGCAGAGTGAATATTTTCCTTGGCCATTTTCATCCACCATCTACAATCAAAAGAAAATGCATAAGAAGAAGATTAGTCAATATTAGCAAGCCAACTACGTGCCCAGCATGCTAAACATCCTTATATTTTGAAAAGGAGAAATTTATGAAAGTGCGTGAAGGGTCACGAAGACCGACACGGGAAAAGAGGGGGTTTGTCATCGCAACGAGCAACTGGAAATCAACACCCTCTTTGGCCAACTTCTCGGCCAGCTATAAAGAAAATTTCCCTGCCTCCTAGGAGGCCCGTGAGCTTCCTTGCACCAGCAAATGTTAGAGTTGGACCTTCGTCAATATCCAGCCACTCCGAGAAGTGGGAACAAGATGCAAACAACACTTTACAAATTGAAAAATGCAACAATCAAAGGCTTCAAGCACAAACACATAGGTGGCATACACTGTTCCTCAAGATTATGAAAACTAAAGCTTTGTAAGCATGCTGTAAAAAATACCAAAGTGTCATAATACCCCAGCAGACAGTCAAGAGTCTGAATGGATGCTGTCTCGCTCCATGATTAGTGATGCAGCAGAGTAACGGGAAATACCTCACATGAACATGAAAGACCCAGAAAGGGAGTCACAAAATATTTAGTTATATAGCAGCACAAACCACTAGCACTTGGGAACAAATATCTAACCTTTAGTGCCATTCAGAAGTCAAAGAGACCTTTCCCTGTCCTTATCCGTTCGATAAGGACGGCTTGTCCTAATCTTTTTTGTCTCCTTAAGAAGAAATCCTGAGTATGAAGTTTCAGAGAAGTAGCAAAGACGTATAGAGTCTTCCACAATAATAGTTCTGCTTAGATACCATGTAAATTAAGAGATAAACAAATAAAAAATATGAGACAGGAGAGAAGTCAAGTAGCGAGAACTGCCTCTATCTTGAGAAAATTACCATCAAAAGGTTGAATTGCACCAAACAAATCCCTTATAACCCAATAAAAAAGAAATAAAGGGTCACCTTTTGTATCTGTAAAATTGCAAAAATACCCTTATTTTCTAATATTTTTCATAAAAATAACAGTACATGCTTGCCAAAATTAAATTAGAAACTTGTTTTCAAATCCATTGATGAAGAAATAACAGTAAAGAATTCCCCACAGAGGAAAACACTAGAGCACTCAAAGAAAATCAGCTTAACAGTTCATTTGAAGAATTTCATAAGACATGAACAATACTTTCAAACAACTGAGGACAAAAACAGAACTCATCAACTTGATTTTTCATAATTTTTAGCCTGTCACTGGTTTGAATCCTTTCAGGAATGAAAAGTTTGACTCTTAGAGGTGAGGGCACTTACAAATTCTTTTCCACAACTCCCTCCATGGCCTGAGATATGCATGGTTAGATGCGTAAGCTATTTTCAGCGACCAAACTGTTTTATCAATCTAATCCGTTTTTGGAAGTCTAATAGATAAATACCCACAATTTCATCCGGCGACATTGACTTATCTTTCTGCTTATGCTAACTTGTGAGGCTGCACCGAATTAAGTCCACAACAATGACTAATGTTGCTGAGAGTATTTGGGCACAGATTCATTAAATGAGTATCACTGACCCAGTGTTCTAGCCACAGAATGTCACCCTCCCATTTTCTATTATTCTTTTGCAGCCTTCTAAAATTAGTTGATTTGCTTATACAACCCACTCTTTGAAATCGCAGTCATTTCCACTCTTTGATCTGACACACTTCCAGCATTTATGCCATGATGAACAAGTAGCTAGAGAGAGAAGATACAAGACACAAGAACATCTGACAGAATTATAAAAATTCCAACACAATAACTCAATAAGAATCAACTAAACAACATATATAAAAAGGGGCCACTAGAAGGCTTATAGTCACAAAATAAACATTATACAACTGCACAAAGTAGACCACCTTTGACTTTTAATCTTTAACTTGAGCCCAACAAGGGTTTACTCTACTAGAACTGACTTCAATCTCTTTACATCAGCCTAACAGGATTTCTCCATCTACATTAATACATTATCTAACTCTAAATCAAAAAAGGACCTTCTCCTCGTGTACTGACTGCTCTATGTCTCAACTTCAGCCCAACAAGGTCATATTGGCTATGTTTCTTGCTGTAGCTGTACAACTTCATGCTTGACCAACCGGATGTCAGTGGCACAAAGCTAAGCCCCATCATAGCAGGAAGGAAGTGCCCATCAAAACATTCGAAGCAGCTCTTCCCTTTCCGTTAAACTGTTTAATTGCTGCAAGATCTCTGTAGAAATTCAACCAGCCATCACATGAAAGACAGCTTTTCAGCTTTCTAAAGCAGCTGCCCTGCTCTTCCTGAAGCTTCAGAACTAGCCCAAGTGAAAAAAAACACCCTGCAAAGCAAAGAAATAGGATTCAACCCTTCATAGTCATTTGGTTGGATGAACTGGCTATAACCACAAGCTATGTAATGTGGGCACCCGAGAAATTATGAAACATGCAAGGAAGAAGAACCAAAACATAGTGGAATGATATCTTCTGAAAAACATGACTAGAAGACATAACTATTAAGAGTTAGGGGTAGTTTAGTAATTTTACTACACTTCAGTTAGTTATTATTTGTTTATTGTTTAATTTACTTGCTCCTCAAGCCACGAATGACATCATTGTAATTTTGTATTTTCGGATTTTATTAATACATGTTTTAAGGTTGTAGGTCATGAAGATCTTACAACCTCTTTCTCTCCTTCTCTCTTCCCCTTCTTCCTATCTCTTCACTTTTCTTTCATCTTCTATTTTCCTTCACTAAATCTGACATGGTATCAGAGCGATTCTGTATGTGACGACCCGCTCGTTGTGCAAGTTAGAAGTTCTAGAAAGGTCTTAGATTCTGGGCGATCCTTAAATTTCGTCTCTTTTTTGTGTTCTTCTACCATTATCCCTTGATAATGGCTTCTACTACTGATTGAAGTATTGAGCGTATAGCATACTCTTTAAGGGAGTTGCTCTACTGATTTTGGGTTTGTAGGAACCTGTATCTGCGACTGCTACTACTGCTGCTGGTAAAAAATTGAATCTTGATATTACCTCGGGATTCGTGCATTTCTCTCTACATATTACTTGAGCCTACAGAAATCACAATTTAATTTCAAGTAGTTCTGAACTTTTTTAGGACAGCCAGGTATGTGAATCTCATATTTTTATGTGCTGACATCATCATTACTCATGCTGACATCAGCAAGCTTCAAGAAAATTGTATTGTGATTGGTTAGCTGGTATTTTTCAAGGCATATTATGTGTGATTTGTGCACGAATTAAAGTTTCTAGGAGTAAATTTGTGGTGTGCTGACGTCATCGGTTATAGTGCTCAAATTGAGATTTTCGGTCTACTGCATATTGATTTGGTGATCCCGAGGTGTTTTTTGGTTGTTGGATTCTATTTGCTGAAAGTTGTTTAGTGCTAAGTAGATATCTATTTTGGACTTGTGAGTTATTCTTTAGTGGTTTGCTATCATGTCTACTGATAAGATTGTCGACATTACTGCCTTTGTCGGTGTTACCATACTAGCTAAGGATACTATTCAATTTACTGCATCTAAATTGAATGGTGAATATTATTTGTTATGTACTTCCTTGATTAAAAGTATTTGAGGGCAAAAATGAAAGGTCTTGGTCTCTTTCGGTACTTCTTGGGCTTTGAAGTTGCCCGAATAAGTGGTTTTATTGCAGAGAAAGTATGTTATGAATATGTTTCTTTAGATAACGAAGTATATAAAAGTGGATTGCCACTTTATTTAGGATGTGTTCCTACAAGGAAAGATAGTCAGTCAATATGTTAACTCTGAGGACCAATAGGCTGATCTGCTCACTAATGGTCTTGGAAGAAAGGAATTTGAGTATCTTCTCTCCAAGCTCCAGCCTTGTGGGGAAGTGTTAAGAGTTAGGGGTAGTTTAGTAATTTTACTAAACTTCAGTTAGTTATTATTTGTTTATTGTTTAGTTTACTTGCTCCTCAAGCCATGAATGACATTATTGTAATTTTGTATTTTCGGATTCTATTAATACATATTTTAGAGTTGTAGGTCATGAAGATCTTACCTCTTTCTCTCCTTATCTCTTCCCCTTCTTCCTATCTCTTCACTTTTCTCTCATCTTCTATCTTCCTTCACTAAATCTAACAATAACAAAGCAATATCTAGAAACTAGAAGATATAAAGAAAGCAAAATTACCCAATGCACACATGTATATTGAGAAGATGGACTTAGAAGCTCTGGAAAAAAATGTCCCAGCTAACGTTTAGGCGAAGATTGTATATCTTCTTTCCTTTTTATAATATAAGTTCTTTAGCAAAGCAAACTGATAAACAAGGATCAAATGGTACACATACCTAAATAAAACCAGCACAGGTAATTCTTTTACTAAATTTCACCAAAGCAAAGTCGAACCAAAAATTATTTTGTCAATCAAAGCAGAATGTATGTCACCTTCATTAGTAAGGCTGTCTTGTATGTGGTATTGATGGAATTGACATACCCCAGTCTAGCTGACCCTGGAAAGTGATGTAGAAAAACACATCATTTCGAGCTCAACAAATTATCTTTTTATCTATAAAATACAAGATCAATAAATGTTCAAACCATTTGAATATCTTCAACAATGTCTGTCTCCAAATTTGTCAATGTTGGGCAAGTACGACTATTGTGACCAGGTTTCATACAAGTGTTGCATGTGTTCATTCTACGTGATTCCTTCTCAGACCCAGATTTTGGTTTAGATGTTGCCCTTCCTTTTGGTTTTGACTGCTGTGGATTATGAAAGTTTGACATATTACTCGTGTTATCTGTATGATTTGCTTCATTTATTTTGAGATGATTATTTCCACTGAGTGATGTGCTAGCTTGTGCAGGTCCTACAACATTCTCATTGACATTTGCAACTTCTCTCAATGTCGCGTTCAAAGCATTTGCCGCTGCATTATATCCTTCAACAGATCTCGCAGCTTCCTCCACAAACCTAAAAAGTCTATGACACAAATCATTGTATCTTGTGATCATAGCTTGTCTTGAATTACCCTGCACTTCTACATCATGTTCATCCAATATGATCCTACTCCTAGCATTTCTTGTCCACCGCTTCAAGATATAATGAGATGGAAGCAAGGAAACATTCTCACCATTAAGAACACTTAATATGTGCCTACAAAGAATGCCAGAGAACTCAAACATTCTGCAATTACAACTTCCCCTCATCTCATTAAAATCAAATGTAACGGTATGAGTCTTTCCACCATATTTTGTCACCATATACATGTTCATGGAGCCTTCTTCTGCAACTCGATTTGGAACGTATTCAAAACATTCAAACAGTTCCATTTGAAATTTCTCAAACAAAGCTCTGGTATAAAGGGATGCAGCTTTATTTTCATCGGGTGATGTCGTCTTCAGAATAGGGGTCTCAAAATCTGCTTGGACTTCCTTATCATACCAATTATCCAGGATAAAATTATAGTCTTTAAAAAATTCTTCCAAACTGGTTTCAGCATTCACATGTCCCCCAAAGAAAGATCCCATTGTCTCATTTTGCAGGTTAAAGGGCGAATCTGCAAAAAATGTTGGCTTCAAATACAAGGGGGCCCAATACCGGCGATCTTCATATAATGATTGAAGCCAATCATTCTTCTGGAGATCAAACGCATCAAGGAATGATACCCAACTTGCTTCGAACTCATCTTCTTCAGTCTGGGACACACACTTCAGGAAATCTTCCACAAGATTCTCATGTGTGGTCGTCACAATCTCCAACTTCTGCAGCAATTTTCTTTGAATATGCCAAAGACAAAATTGATGGTTTACTTGTGGAAGCACCTCAGCCACAGCAGCTTTAATAGATTTGTCCTCATCAGTAACTATAGAAACTGGTTGGCGTCCAGACATAGCAGCCAGCCATGACTTGAGAACCCAAACAAAGGACGATTTAGTCTCACTTGAAAGTAAGGCACAACCAAACAATACAGATTGCCCATGATGGTTTACACCTACAAATGAAGCAAGGGGAATACGATACTTGTTTGACAAATATGATGTATCAAACATCACCACATCACCAAAATGGTCATATGCAATTCTTGATCTGGAATCAGCCCAAAAAGCATTGAGAACATGATCTTCTTTATCCACTTGTACTGCATAAAAGAAGGAAGGGTTCTCATTTTGCATAAATCTGAAAAAGTCTAGCGTTGCTTGAGCAACTCCTCTCATATTCTGCTCACCCGTGTTCTTATAGTCTTGGGTGAGAACAGCTAGATTGTCTTTGTCAGATTTTACAGCTGAGCCTGATATAATGTTGCTTAAGTGTGCAGCCAAGCCAGGAATATTACTGATCAGATTCACTGCAGCATTGGATAATCCTCTGTGTGATCGGAGGAACTGCACTTCAACTGGGCTCGCTAATTCATGATTATGATTCTTCTCAAAACTTTTAACAACCCATTTTCCGTGGTTTGCCTTCTTCACTGTCATGGATGCTTTGCAACCAACTCTTGCACTTAGTGAAGAAGGCTTAGACAAGCCCTCCTTGTTTACAGGGAAGCCTTCCTTGACACATACATATTGCTGACCAATCATTTTCCGGTCCCGTTTTGAACGATGAGAGTAGCTGATCCTGGTGCCAAAACCTACACGCTTAGCATAATCATTATAAAATGATCTTGCAGCCCACTGGGTTTCAAACTCCATACCCACATATGGTTCCAGATTCGGATCTCCATTGGGCACGGCCGAGTCCTTCCCTATGGAATGTTCATCAGAATTTTCTTCTTCATCCATATGATGATCTTCTTCAATTTCCATTTCACTATGATGACTCGTAACTACATTATGTTCTGCCAACTCGATGCACTCATCTTCGGCACCGTCTTCCAGGTTATTCCCTTTGACATCTGAGTGAGGATCTGTAGATCCACTATCATCATCTGCCATGTCATCCTTGACATTCACCTGAGGTTCAGTTGACTCATGACACTCATCCATCATGCTCTCCATGTGATATATAGCACCCCAACTACAAAAGATAAACTTGAGGATCAGATTTGTTGGCAAAATAACTAAAAAGAATTTTAGTGGAATGAACCAAAAGAAACACGGATTTTGTATAATGGATGGGTGATGCACAGTACAGTGGATATCAAATATTCTATTAAACCAGATAAGGGAAAAGGAGGCAGCACCATAGGAGCGCAATTCTTGAGAAGGAAGCAAACAACATAAATTCTGATAAGTGGAGAAACTCATTCAGAGTTTTAATAGGTTAGCCTTTTGCCACCACTTTAATGGTGTAAGATAATTATTTTTGTTCAGCCACTTTGTAATACGAATATAAATGAAATATTCCTTCTTTCAAGACCGTAAATTCCAGGTATCATAAAAATATAAGAAAATAGAAAACATATTTACTGACATATGATTAAAGTAGTATTAGTATGTTCGACCATTCTTGGTACCTCAGAATCCATAGCCATCCCCATAATGCCACTAAAAAGAGAGGGGAGTTCATGGAGCTGGTAAAATGTGCCGATGAATTAAAGATATAAACGCAATTCCAGGATCAAGAGATAGGAACCTGTCCTAAACTCTACTCACCAGAAAATTGTATTCAGCAAACTATAATTTAACAAATAGGCAAATACCAACTCTCCAAAACAGATATTCCGACTCCAGACAATCAAATGTCCATCAAAACAATAAATGATATTTAAAAAATCTTATGTGAAAAAGCAGTTGGTTTTTAAGAAGCTTTAATAAGTAAAATTGCTAACACTTTTCCACAGAATATAAAGATTATGCAAATAATCCACCAATAAACATTTTCAGAGACCCAAACGTCGTCATATTTGTTTCGAGTTACTGGTTTACTTTTACTGAGTTGAAATAAGTAGAAAATTCCCACATAAAGTACTAAATAGATCAGCTTTTCTAACAGAAGAGGTGTAAACTAGGACATAGCACAGGTAGGACAGGTTCATTTGGCAAAAGCTACGAAACCCTAAAAACAAACAAGGCGAGAAAACCCAATAACCTTTGTCATCCGAAGTCGGACGAAAATTCCCAATTTCAGGTGTTTCACGGCCGGTTTTCCTTCGTCACAAGTGTCGATGACGTCGGAATCCGGCGATGAATCGAAACTTTTCGGCGCCGAAATCCAAGCTTATGGTGAGAAGCGCCTGGGTCGAAGGCTCCCTGGGATGGGCGGCGAGCAAGAGAGGTGACGAGTGGGCGTCTCTGGGTTTTTTTGGTGAGAGGCGTCTGTTATTAGGAAGTCCCTGCGATACACGAACGTAAATCGCTGCGTTCCCGCTGCGTCTTTTTAATGTCAGGTTATCAACAGCATCCGAAACTCGAGCTCGCTCAGCGTTCCCACTCACCCTGCCTGGATTGAACTGAAACGAGTCACCAAACCAAACCCTCTGAGCTCTGACTCGCTGCATCACTCGGTGGTATTGCAGTTCTAAGTATTGAATCAATAAGTCTATACAAGTCACTTAAGGGATTGAATCTGTAAATTTTGTATTTTCATGATTGTGCAGTATTATTTGTTATTTTTATTAATTAATCTATTTTACTCGCTTTTCTGACATATTATCCAATTAATATAATAAACGATATATCTTAAGTTTTATCCATTGCATGTGCATAAAAACGCTTTAATGCATTTTTTTCTGTCCAAGAATTTAGATATGTACAAATATTACCATAACAAAATTATCCAAATATTTATTTTATAATTTTTCATTGAAAATTGTTGATCATTGTTTTCAAATCTTGCCTCCAGCATTCAAACACTTTTTTCCTCTCTTTCCCACAAGTGAAGGGGAGTGTTACGGTTTTATAACAAATCCGGTTCTATTGATTATAAAAACCAAAAAGGATTCAACCCCATAGAACCAACCAGATCAGTTTGATTTTAGTAATATATTTTTCTTCCCTCTAGAAGATTGAGAGAAGGATCCTACACAAGATGAACCTGGTCCGAAACAAATATAAATGGAGGCAGAGAGCAGCAAAATTGAGGTTAATAACTGTGGGTTCATAAAGCTAAAATAAAGACAAGCAACTAGAAAAACTACTGGTCATCCTTCTTTTGCCAATCTCATAAATAATGCAGGAGTGTAAATGAAAGAAAACTCTGATAAAAAGGATTCGCAGATGACAGTGTGGAAAAAGATATATATACCTACACCTACAATTCTTCAATTCAAATTACAGTAATGCTGTTTTGAGATCAAGCAACAATTACAAGAGGAAATTTCATATATCCTGCGAGCTGAAATACACTTGAAGACTACAATTAACTGTTCAACCGTTACCGTTCCCTCCCCATGAACAGTTCAGGGTTTAGCTCTCCTAGAATTTGGATTCATGACTACGGCAATGGATAGAGTTGCTCTGTGCAGGCCAACAGACTACAATACAGAGATGCCCGACTGATAAAGTAATCACTTCTGATATGGAGGACCAAATATCAAGTCACAGGCCAATGGTGCATATAAAATCTGTCTATACGTGGCCCAACATAAACACACTCCTCCCGTCTGATCTTCACATCAAATCGTGCCTGCTTCAACAATTCCAAACCTAAAGAAGTGACCTGACGGCAGCCATGGAAATACAAAACCTTGAGCTTCTTACACCCATTTTGCAGAGCTTGCAGCCCAGTATCACACAAATTTCTACATCTATTCACATGAAGAATCTGTAAATTTTTGCAATTTGCCCCGATTGCTTGCCAACCACGAATTCTAACTTCATGACATACAGCCAAATTCCACTCCTCGAGTAAAGGGCAGCCCTTTGCTATGGCTTCCACTGACTCGTCACCTACAAACCTACATAGTCGAAGGTTCAGGAACCGAAGTTTTGAACCCAAGCCAGAGCCAATTCCATCCAGTCCATCCCCACCAGACCAACACCTGAGGCTTGATACATTCAAGTATTCCAGTCCACCTCCACTAACAGCTGCCAAAAGCCCCTCCCGCGTTAGCAAACAAGAATCTGCTTCCAAGTAAGTGAGAGTGGGAGGGCAATCTCTTAAACCAGTGCCTTCAATGCTCTTGCAGTATGAGATAATCAACACATGAAGTTTTTGACATCCCACTGAAAGAGCTCTAGCACCATCATCAGAAACAAATGCACAATATGAGAGGTTCACGTACTCCAAACCCAAGCAAGATTTACCAAGAATTGCTAGACCTGCATCAGTGATATTGCAGCGATAAAGGCTGATTGATACCAAAGAAGGGCACCCAGAAGAGACCAGTGCAAGCCCAGTATCTGTAAGACCTAAACAACAGTCAAGTGACAGGCTTTGGAGTTTCGATCCAGAAAGTTGCAGCCATGTAAGCGCTGAATCAGGAAGCTCTGTACAGCCAGCAAGAGAAATGGAGCGGAGCTGTTGAAAGCGCATGAGCAGCCTTGGAAGGTACCTTACATACTCTTGAGTTATATTAGGTCTGTAAAAGCATCCTAATTGTAAGGAGTTACGTGCTGAATTTTGAATGTGAAGCCAACGCCGGCAAGTCAAGCCAAATGCATCACGGTCAGAACAGCTTTCAAGTTTCCGAAAGACAGTAAGTAGACAATCATCTGGCAGGTTATTTAATGTAACTGAAGTTTCTTTGCATAAAAACATTGTATCTTCCTTTAGTAGATATAATAACGGAATCTACCTTAGGAAGGCTGTAGTCTCAGACCTCTAAGGTTAGTTGTTGAGGTGGTCAGAGTAGCAAGTGGGCAAAATTAGTAATACAAACGCACATTCAATGCATTGGTATCCAAGTAAAGGTCCCCATTAATGGAAGTAGGCTTCAACTTTTAACCTTCACTTGCTCAAGTGAATCAGCTAGGAATCTGTAAGGAAGAATGAACTGACGTATATCTTATAATCTGTGGTATATGAGAGTCAACAGCACAGATTACCAAATGGAAGAACAATAGCTAGAGAACCCACAAGAACCCATACCTGTAAACAGGATGCAGAACAGAGATTTAGACCACACTAACAAGTGCAAACACAACAGATCAAATGAAATCATAACATAGTACTGGAGAAGGAAAGAGAAATGATCTCTGCGGGTGGTTGCCAAAAACAGCAGATGAAGTCTAAAGAGGGCTGAATTTTAGAATCAGTTAACTAAGTCTCCAACTATGATACTACTTCCAAGGACAAATCCAGCATCAAAGATATTAAAGGCTTGCTGAACATCCCTTCGTAAAATTCAACCAAAATTTTCTGTTGTCCGCAAAATCAGGAGCAATTGTTCTACCCCTCTACAAAATTCACCTGCTTCTCCATGCGAAAAGTAAAGAAGGATTCACCATTCCGAAACTAGAATCAACCCAAAAACATAAAAAATATCAAGGTTTCAACATTACTAATGTGATAATATCGGACAATATAGCGTGCAAACGTTATCTTTTCCAAAATGGTCCATTCCATTCATTTCCCACCTTTTCAATAACCTCCAGAAATTTTATGAGAGGATCTAATTCGATCATAAACAAGAAAACCCATCAACAGCCTAAAAGTCAGAGAAAATGATACGCACGCGTGAAATTGGACTCCAGCACATACGTGGATCGTTTTCCCGGTAACTCGGTAATGCATATACGGTTCAAGAAGATCCATTCAAAGAACATACAGACGAATAGGATCGCCTTCAATCGGAAGGCAGCAGAGAGGATTTTTTCCACCGTCCCTTCCGCTGGTGGCTTCCCCTAATTGTTTATCAAGTCTCCAGAAGCATTTACTCCTACTCGTTAGAACCTAGGCGTGTACCTGTACCAAGAGTTCCCATGCTGGCTTCAACGCTTATGGTGAGAAATGCACCAATCAAAGCCTTATAAAAAAGTAAACCCTTTCATCGTCATCCAAGTACTACGGCAAAGCAAATTTATCATTATTTTTCAGATGTTAAATGTTTCTTACAGACTTACGTTACATCAAATATGAACATCTTCTCGATTAATTTTTTCCTCAAATTCAATTTAATAAAATCCACTTTATAAAAACTATTTCTATTTGTGTCTAGGCTCTAAAGATCGGTGAGGGAAAGCAGGCTTCTGTCAAGGTGGGGTACCACTTAGCTTTTTCTTATTAAATTGTTTAGAATCTTTAGATTCTTTAGAATTTAATTATTATTAACTTAATCATATCTAGATTAATAAAAAAAATTAAAAAATACCATAAAATAGTTCAGTATGTATATGAATATCACATATATAGTATAAGTTCAATAGAGAAAAGATTGAGGATGTTCCTCCTAGTGTATGAATAGTGGCAATGAGGAAGGAGCTTCTTTATAGCGGGAACGGGTTTTTGTACCATTGTTTCAAATTACATTAGGTCTGGGTGATTCTGGACATAATCCGTTTCATCTTTCTCTGTTTATAAATTTGAAGGCACAAATTGTTGCTTCCACGTAAAGGAATTCATTCCTTCTACTTCCACCCATCTACTATCTACTTTGGAAAATGAAAGGTACCAAACTCTCATGTTTTTATATGTATTTGAACTGATTTCCTTCTTTGAAGTTACAATTTGGTATTTGCAGAAAATAGAACCCGGTACCACTGCTTCAGCTCAAGAGCTTGATTTAAAGGGACCTTCTGATTCTCTGAATGCTGGATCAAGCTTTGGTTGACAAATTCTCCTCCTGTATCCAGGCTTGTCTTGGGACCAAAAACTCTATGGATTAATGCTATGGGAACACAACTGGATAACTCAACTGTATGGTTCCGTATTTTGTGAAAAGGTAAGATTCAGGTCAAGAGTTACACTCGTCCATTGGATTTTGGGCGAGTCACCTGGGGCTCACCCAAAGAACAATACTTGAAATAGTAATGCTAGGCATACATTACTGTTTGTGTGCATGGGGTACATCCCCTCACTGTAGTGATGGGACCTACAACAGCAATATTTTAATACCATCTCTACAGTGAGAGGGATGTACCCCATATACGCAAACAGTAAAATACGCATAGCATTATTCTACTTGAAAAGACAGGCCTTTGATCACTCAATGGGGCCAAATCAGGTCTATTGGCTACCGAAGAACCCAGTGGAAAATAAGCATAGTGCTTGTTCCAAATACAAAACCATCCACCTGTTAACACTACATCTGAAGTCTGGAGAACTTTTAGCTGAAGCCTGCATCAACACCCATCTTTTTAATCAGGAGAACGCCGGGGTTTGGCCCATATCGCCCCACACATAGCTAGATTCTGATCAATTGTTATCCCATTGGACCTCCTGTTTTGTAATCCGCTTTTTGCATGCTCCAACTTCCAGAAACCAGAGTCCTCGGAGCTAATCTTGAGAAGCCTCCATTGTTTTGCAAAACTATAATATGCATGCTAAAACATGATGAAACAAGGGGTATATGGATGACCTTGAGAAGCCTCCCCAGTTTCGTATACTACATTTTGCATGCTAAAGCTTGAAGAAACCAGGACGACTATGTCGCTAACATTGAGAAACCTCCCCTGTTCTGTAAACTACATTTTGTAACCAAAACATTGAGAAGTCAGGGTAAACAATGCTCACATAGAACCATTTCATCAAATCCATCTCCACCAATGTATCAGTAGAGCCATCTGCAGTCTTGCATGAGATTCCATCTTTGTTGTCAACTTCATGAATTTTCTATATTGTTAATCAACAGTCAACAGCAAAATCTGCATCCAATCACATTTAAATTGGAAAAATGAAAACACTCTAATGAAACTGCTTGCCACATTCAGAATGTTAGTCACCGACACATGAAGCTTGGCCATTCTCAGGTCTAAACCTTGGTTAAGAAACGGAGACTAGAAAGGAGCTTTTTCCTATATTTTCTTTATCCTGCATTTTCAGTACCTCAAAAGATTCTTGAGCACCACCACAAAAGAATGGGATGAACACAAGGTGTGTGGTGCTCAACCCAAAACATTTAGTTGTATCAGATGAATAATGTGGATTTTTACACCCATCCAGTAACTGAAGTTGTAGGAAATGTATAAATTTTTCACTAAGGTATATAAAACATTTAGTTGTATCAGATGAATAATGTGGATTTTTACACCCATCCAGTAACTGAAGTTGTAGGAAATGTATAAATTTTTCACTAAGGTATATAGGACAGTAAGAAATAATTTTCCAGGTGCAAAGAAATTCAATCGCATTAATATACAGGGTGAGTTTTGAATTTGAATCCAACAATGGCTAGTCAAGCCAACAGCCTCACAGTCAGAGTAGCTGTTAAACACAAGAAGCACCCAGTCATCAGGTAAATCATTTGTTTCCTCAGACAAAAACATTATTGACTCTATTTATTGGAAAAAAAATTATTCAATTAGCTAGCTCTCTTCAGAAGGCTGGAGGGCACGTATTTTCACAGAGTATTTCTTGTGACATGAGCTGGCTGGAGCTAAGGAATCAAACCCACAAACTGTAGCCGACTCTCCATATCCATAGCCAATGTGAGCTCCACATTTACGACAAAGAAGCTTTGTTTTTGAACGATAAGGACCCCAAGACAGGGGCAAACAATTTACCTCATCAACTTGAGTAAATCTGCTGAGATCCACTGAGAGGAACGAGATGATCCCTTTCTTAATGGATTTCCGATATTCTGATCCAATGGTAGAGGTGACACGGTTAGAAGAATTCAAGTTCAGAGGGTATCCACAAGAGCCACAACTGCAAGGAATGCAGAGGATTAGTGGAAATTAGACATTTTTAAGTTAATGTAAGTCGAGACATTCAAAAGCCTTCGATAAAAATGTCTTTCTTTTTACACAATTTCAAAGAGATGAAACAGGAACACGCAGAAGAAAATGAAAAGTAAAACTTTCCCGGCAACTTGCATCGGAAGACTAAAAGAAAATGATCTCCATATGCAGAAAGGAAGTGGAATATTTTTTTTTCCCACCAAAAGCATTAAACCTTTTGAATAATGTTTTTTAGCTTCAAAAGTAAAAAACAATTCATGAGCCTCTGTGTCCTCATCCACCGCAGAAAGATCCATCGAATTCACAACACAGTGAACATGCTCTGCAATCGATCAAAATAGGGATCGATCATAATGTAATAACTAAATCTTCAAATTCCAAATACAATGTCAGTCAACTTAGACCATCAGATTGAAGAAAAAACAAACAGACGTTCCAATATGCTGGCAATGTCTGAAGCCTACATTAAACCACAGCAGACCTAAAAAGTAATCCAACACAACAGAAGGTAAACAGTTAGAAATAATCGAAGTGCACCTTTTACTAACAAGAAACCCAGGCAACGAAACGATTCATTGAAAAGGCACATTAGCTAATTTCATTGTTCGAACACCATGTAAGAGATGATCTATACGAGGAAAAACACGCAAAACACACTTGCGCCGATACAACGTATCCCAATGACAAGAGCGACTATTCAATAGGAATTCGGAAAAGCATAAGAAATTCCACAAACACGAGCCAACTATTAAGAAAAACAAAGAACCAGAAACCAATCTACCCGAAAAACCAAGCCCCAAACCCATTCCGACGAAAACGGCGCAGAAAAATAAAAAAAACAACAGATTCGGCGTCTTGGGCATCATTCGAAGAAGGCAATATAATATCACCGGAGACGCGACGAGGAATACCTGTAAGAAACGTCCGCTTGCGACATTCTTCGAGACCAAGATGGCAAATTTCGAAGAAGACTTCATCCGTCAAAGACTAGCAGAGTAGCAATCCATTAGAGAAAGAGGAAACTAAGAAGAAACTCTGCTCGAGTGGACTTTTTCCTTTTTAGACCGGAGAATAGCAGCTGAGACTTTGAGAGTGGGGACGGAGCTGCATTCACAAGTAAATATTGAACGCTCCTTGGCATGGCCCCATTTCTTTCTCTCTCTATTTCTTAATTGACTTAACCTGAAATTATTGATTTTTAAAAAAAATTATTAGTAAATACGTAATTATAAATAATAAGTTTTTTGTATTTTTGAATCTTTGATCATGCAAAATGCATTAGAATAACTTTTATTTATGTAGAGGAAAAAAAATTGTACCCGTATTGTCTCTCCACTTCTAACTAATAGTCGGAGATTGAGACAATAAATTTTCACATTGGTATAATATTTTCCGCTAGAAACCGTTTGGATTTACTCTTATCAGCTATCCAAAAAAAAGTCTCCATCAATGACAATTAACAACTTTTAAATATATAACATTTTCTTATTTGCTTTTTGAATGTAGATCGACCGAAGAAGAAGAAACAGGAAGAGATCATATTATAAGGCGTTTGATGCCAGGGTCGGCAGTCCGGCACGGAAGTCTCCACCGTCTCCGGTGCCATCGGCTTGGACGGCGCAGCGCCTTATCAGTTCTGATTCTGAAGCAGCAGCAAAAGTCCAAGACCGTGCGCGATTAAGTAGAAGAAACAATAATGCCAAAGACTTAATCCATCTCATCCACAATTTTAATTCATGTCTCCCATTTCTCATTTAAATTCACAGTCAACAATCCAGATTCAATGTAAATTGCCAGCTTTGTGGCAGCAACACATCATCAACAGCGGGGAATGTCTATTTTGTCACCTTTTCTTCTATGATCAAGTAATTTCTCCAGAGATATCGTTTCTTAATAAACTCCTTGTATGTTTCTGTATGTACATACATGTGTCCATGAATTTATGATTCTAACATGGCTGCAATATTAACTTTTAATTTGTTTGACTCTCTTGAGAATTAAAGAGCTAATTTTATTGGTTGAATATTTAAGTAATTAGAAGATTAAAAGAATTATCTTCTATTGGTATGAGATTTTGAGGAATTAATGAGTAAAAATAGGAGTTGTAGGAAAATAAAAGCCATACAGTACTAACAGGAGCGCAACGATCCCTAATTTGCCCAGTGATTACATTAATCTCAAACATAAGAAAAAAAAAATAGTGGCCTCAGATTAAGATTGAAAACATCTTTAGTAGTACTAATCCTCTCATTTCCTTCTCCCGTGTTTCATAGATCAAACCAAATCTAATCTTAGAGAAAAAGGGAAAACTAGTTAACTAAATATGGAAAACAGCTTCTAGAAAAATATATATAACATCAAAGATAAAAAAAAAATCTATTCAAATTGTCAAGCATTTAACAAAAATACTTAGTGTCACATACATATATCTTAACTTAAAAAGCCTTGTTGAAAAGCCACAAAAGCAATTGCTTGGTCTTATATAGACCACAAAAGCAAGAGGTTAGACAAATAAAAAAGCCATGTACCAGTACCAACCTAGCTATTTAATGGGCATTAAGTATCAATGTTATAATAAGACTCGACCCATTCATCGACCCAAAAACAATACTTGGGTCGGGTCAAAACAGTTCACCAGGGTTAGCCTGCAGATGAAACCCTCCTCTCTCTTGCCCTCTCCCTCTCAAGCACTCCATCTTTACTCCTCTTCCTTTCCTCTCCCCCACTTTCACGTACGTCTAGCTTGCTAACCCAGTTGATCGTTTCGGGCGTTCCAACAGACCCGGACCGAAAAAGGCTTCCAATCAAAACCCAACCTGGACCGATCCGTCGAGACTCTTGTTCTACCAGGGATGAGCATGCAAGTGGTTTGGTCTTAAGAGAACTCATGACGTGCTATAGCATTGCAACAAGTTAGCACGAAAAGGTGTATCATGCATGTGTTGTAGCTGACGATATATTAATCCCTTTCAGCTACAACCACCATCTCCCTTCTCTCTCCATTCAGTAACCGATTCATGGATTCATGTACAATCTTCTTATTATATATCACCCTTACTTTCTCACTAGCTACCGCTCTGCAGTAGTACCCTCCATCAGTAGCGAACAGGGACAGCTATCTGCACTACTCCTTGATATATCGTCTTTCTGATCTCCCGGGTTTTGCTTCAAGGAAGAAGAAGATCATCAGAAAAATGGCAGTAGTACTCCGAGCTGATCCTCTGAACATTAGTACTAGTGCCTTTCAACCTCCAAAGCTAATTTCTTCTTTCCCTTTACAACAATATTATTTGAGAAGAAACAAGATATCAGGGCTGGCTGCTGGTGTAATTGGTCATGTTTATAACAATATGGCAGCTTCCAGGCTGATCAAAAGTACTACTGTAACCCCCAAGTGAGCAACACTACATTTAATGCGTGAAACATGGTACTTTATTAATTATCTAGTCATGTCTTGATCATTATCATGTACATGCTGCAGGGAAGAAACGAGAACGAAGATCAAATCTTTCCCTGCTCCTCCTCGTGATCAGTTACTACTCCACGAACAAGTAGCCCATTCGATGCCACCAGAGAAGATAGAAACATTCAAGACCCTGGAAGGCTGGGCCGAAGAGACCATCCTCCCTCTTCTCAAACCCGTGGAGCAGAGTTGGCAGCCACAGGACTTCTTACCGGACAAAACTTCCACTAGTAGAAAAATGCCTTTCAGAGACGGGTCTCACTAATAACCGTCTCTATAAAAAGTTCTTTAGAGGCGGGATAGGACAAACCCGTCTCTATATGGTTGGCAATTAATCAACCGCCCCTAATGCATATTAATAGGGACGGACGACGAATTAACCGCCCCTAATGCATATTATTAGGGACGGGCGACGAATTACCCATCTCTAATATATATTACTAAGGGCGGGCTACTAATTAACCATCACTAATGTATATTACAAGGGGTGGGCAACTCATTAACCATCCCTAATGTATATTATTAGGGGCGGGCGACTAATTAACCATCACTAATGTATATTACTAGGGGCGGGCAACTAATTAACCATCACTAATGTATATTACTAGGGGCGGGAAACTACTTAACCATCACTAATGTACATTACTAGGGGCGGGCGACTAATTAACCATCACTAATGTACAGGGGACGGTCAACTAATTAACCATCATTAATCACTAATGTATATTAGTAGGGGCGGGCTTTTATACCTTAACCATCCCTAAAAAAAATCTTTAGAGGTGGAGCACGTTTTATAGTATTTTAAAACTGTAGCCTATTTTATTGTATTTTAAAACCCTAGCCCGTTTTATTGTATTTTAAAACCCTAGCCCGTCTTAAATATAAATCTTGCTTTTTTTGTCTCCCGCACTAACCTTTAATATCTCCACGCCTTCAAATTAAAGATTAAAAACGCTTCTTAATTTATCCTAAAGTCTCCCGCACCTTAAGCATATAAATTAAACTCTCCCGGGCGCTTGACCTTCTCACACTAAAAACTTTTGCAAACTACGAACATTAATTCCCTTCAAACTCCTTGCCAAGCGCCAGAAAGAGGGTCGGCTCAGAGATCCCGTGTACCGGCGCAGCAACAGGTAGATCTAATTAGAGTGCTTCTTAATTCCCTTCAAACTCTTCGCCCTAGGACTTTGTCCCTCTTTTTATTTTTTAGATCCTTTGAGTGCTTCTTCCGGTTGTCCCCAAAAGGAAAATAATAGTAAAATAGGAATTAGAGTGATGGTTGACGTTCAATCTTAATTAATGATTTAACAACTCTTAAAAGTTTCAACTTTATGAGTTGGGTTGTGAATGGAGCTCAAAATAAAATAATAACAACAATGGGCGAGATGCGTTCTTAACTTAGAAACTTAATTAATGATTGAACAAATTTTTAAGTTTTCAACTTTACGAGTAATTAATCTTGTGAATGAGCTCTTTCCAAAAAAGAACATAATAATAAAATCATAGAAGCTATTGTATTTGAGCTCGGCTCATGTGAACTTATTTTTTTTTTCAGTACAATAGGCATTCATGAACCCATGGACTCTCTTTATTAATCCGCCAAAATATATTTGCATTGAAATTTGATTTTTCCCTCCTTATTAAACCAGAAAATATATATTTAAAAGAAGATTTATTCTTCTATTTATGAGGATTAGCATCTTGGTTGTGTAGTACTCTTTCAGATTAAAAAATACCCCTGTTTTGGGTGCAAAATAAAATTGTGTAGTTCGGAAATGTATAAATTTAACTTTTCTCAATGTTATCAATCTGCTTACAACATCTTTCATTAAATATATTTTTGTATTGGTCTGTATTGTCAAAGTAACTGATCTTGACAGCAAAAACAATCTTTGTGCCTTTGACACTATAATTTGTTTTCCTATTATTCAGTTTTGTATTTTCTCAATAGTTGATCTTATACTTTTGCTTGTCAATTTTTCCCATGACTGGTTGGTGTGGTTACATAATTTTTTTTGTCGAATTACATCTTAGTAGATTGGAGAAAATAGTGTAGATTAACTTTATGCAAATATTTGGTGGATATACTCTAGTATTTGTTGTGTCTAGCTTGTTGTGTAGGAGCAATTAATATCTATTATTTTGGAGGTATATTTGATTCTAGATCTGGTATTATAAAGAATCTTGTCCACATTGTTTGGGATCTCTTATTTGTTAGCATATAAATGTAAGTTAGGGTGGATTTAATTGTTTTGATTTAAGCATATTGAATTGACAAACTCTTTTCTTCTAAAAAAAATGTTTGCATTACTCTCTTATTTGATTAGATTAACAATAATGATTTATATTGTATCGTAAATGAGAAACACAAGAACCGGAGGATAAAGAGCACCTCCCCAATGAAGATGAAGAAGCAGAAGAACCAGTGGATCAGGAGCCATCAAAGCGGCGTAGGGGGAGAGGTCCGACTCGGGCAATCAATCTAGCTCCCCGAGAAAATGAAGGAAAATGGACCATAGAGATAGAAAACCGACAATTAACTTCAGATAGATAGAAGGCGTTGGTTAGATTAATTGGCTCAAAGTACGTTCGGAGGAATTTTTCCCCATTCACAAACAATGGCCTCGGTGTCGTCGACGGAGAATTGATAATTGGTTTGAACACATCAAGGTATGTCAATAACCCCTGTAAGTTTTTATTTAACATGTTTAGATGATAAATTAGTTAAAGATGTCCAACTATTTCACATAGGAAAAGTACGAATTCAAGAATTCCAAAGATGAACCACTTGATGATGAAGTAACGAAGTCAGCACTTGTGCCAGTCATCCAAAAAATTATAAGGAACAATCGGTTTAACTTTAGGAAAAAATACTTCGAAGGGAAGACCGAGGAAGAGCTCAAGGATAATCCCACTTCAACACTCACAGAAGACTCTTGGAAAGAACTTCTACGTTCATCGAAACAAAAACATGTAGCCGATATGTCGAAAAGGAATAAGAAGAATAGAATGTGTCTAAAGACTACTCACACGCTTGGGACAATGCCCTTAGCTCGTTATTATAAGAAAGAGGTATTTCAATTTAACTCTCTCCACTTGTTATATTTTTTTTTTGAAAACTATTTAACTTCCTTAACAAAAAATTCGAAATAGCAAAAAGAGAAAGGGATAGCCTTCAAAATGGTGAATGCGTACTTAGGGGCCCATACTAACAAAGATGGGGAATTTCCAAATGAAATGACAGCACGCTATTGTGTAAGTAATTTCAAGTTTGAATTTGTTTGTTCAATTTTTGGTTACAATATGAACTTAAACATCGATTTTAATTTTATTGTAGAAGGTTGTACAGGATATAGCTGTTGAACGACAGATTATGGAGAGCAAGGACCCTCAACAACTTACTCCTATCTTAGATGAGGTTTTTGGAGGTCATCACGGTGGATACGAGAGGGGTATCGAGCTTGGTTACACAAGAGGTAGGAGTGGCTCTTCTGTTAATTCTGCTCAAATGGATAAAATGAGATCGAGAGCTCAAGCAAAGAAAGACGGAGTCGTCAAGACAAAGGGAAATCAATGAAATACTTATGACTCGAATACAATCGTTGGAGAATTTTATGGTTCAAATTAGGTCTGAGCGCAATGCAACCACTCCTTCAACCTCAGGTTTTACTTCTTTAAACTACTCAATTACATCATTCATTTTAATTTTTCCTCGGTTAAGTTTCATTACATTCATTACAGGTGCGCTAGAATGCAATGACGACCCCTATTAGTGATCAAGTGCTTAGTCATATGCATGATGTAGGTTTTGCTCACTTAGAGAATGTTTCTCTTTTACATGATATTTTTATGTTTTACTAAACTTCTGAATTAAATAATTGTAGGTGTACAGGATAGCGACGAGGATTTCTTTCAATGATAAAGTGGTCTAGTTACATGGCTGGCGGTGTAGGTTTCAAAGGGAGGATTTTTTGGTTAATACCATTTCGATTTTTTGTGAACTTTAGAAACGATTATGAAGAAATGATGCTTTAAATATTTTTTGTGAACTTTTGAATTGATTATGGAGAATCAATGTTTTCGGTGATTGTTTCAATGTCTGCAATTTGTTTTAATGAATAGATAATGGTGAATTGGTTGCATTGTATAAGATTCTATAGCTATATATTTAATGTTAAGTGTTAAGTACAGACGTTTACCAATGAAAAAAAATATATTTTTTAAAAAAAAACGTTTTAGGGACGGTTGTAATGCCGCCCCTAAAATTAAACCGGAAACTATGATTTTTAGGGACTGTTAAATGAACAGCCCCTAAAAAGTTTTAAGGACGCTGTCGGAGACCGCCCCTAAAAAGTTTTAAGGACGCTGTCAGAGACCGCCCCTAAAAAGTTTTAAGGACGCTGTCGGAGACCGCCCCTAAAAAGTTTTAAGGACGCTGTCGGAGCCCGCCACTAAAAAGTTTTAGTGACACTGTCGGAGACCGCCACTAAAAAGTTTTAGTGACGCTATCGGAGACTGTCCCTAAACACATCTTCAGGGACGACACCAAACCGTCTTTATTAAACTTTTTTATTAGGGACGGTGGAATGCCGTCCCTATTGTTTTCCAGTAATAGGGACGGTGTTTTTGTATTAGTGACGGACCTTGCCGTCCCTAAATCGCATTAGCTACCCTCTTATTAGGGACGGCTGCTGGACCGCCTCTAATGAGAATAGTGACGGGTTTTGGCTCATCAGGGACGGTTTTTAAACCACCCCTAAAAGCCAGTTTTCTGCTAGTGCTCGGAAGGGTTCACGGACGAGTTGAGGGAGCTTCGATCCCGGTCGAGGGAGCTCCCAGATGAGTACTTGGTGTGCTTGGTCGGAGACATGATCACTGAGGAAGCTCTTCCCACTTACCAGAGTTACCTGAACACGCTCGACGGCGTCCGGGACGAAACCGGAGCAAGCCTCACGCCATGGGGGACGTGGATCAGGGCTTGGAGTGCAAAGGAGAACAGGCACGGCAAACTCCTCAACAAGTATCTCTACTTGTCCGGTAAAGTGGACATGAAGCAGATCGAGAAGACCATCCAGTGCCTGATTGGGTCAGGCATGGTAAAAATCAGTACCACTATTTAACAACAATCTAAGTTTCATGATGCATGTCTATGTTGAAAATGGTACTTTCTAAGTGTAGATCATTAATTGCATTGCGCATAATTGCCATGGCAGGTTTATGTTCCATACAAAAAGTATTTCTTCCACAATAATACATTGTATTTTAGTATATTTTCGACGAGTGGTGATATGCATACTATCAAATTTTATTGTGAGGGTTTACAGCGTAACTCAGTGTCTAGTTGATAGTCAAGTAAGAGACAAAATAGGAATTATATGTTGGGAAATTAGATCTCACTTCTACCCGTAAGATGAAGCCTTAGATTATTTCAAAACATTCAAATTGGAAGTGGAAAATGCTATAGGAATGAAAATCAAAATTTTGCACTCTGACAAAGGTGGAGAGTATTATATAGAGTTATTCTCAAAATTTAGCAAGTCAAATTGGATTATTCATATGTTTAGCATGTCTTATACACCTTACCAAAATGGTGTAGCTGAAAGGAGAAACTGAACTATACTAGAGACCTAATCTTGGTTATGTTGTTGGGGTTCTTAGTCGATTCCGGGTTAATCCAGGTTTCACTCACTGGGAAGGAATTAAATGGGTGATACGCTATCTACAACGAACTAAGTCATATGCTTTGACATATCAGGCGGACATGTTGGAATTAATTGGTTATTCTGACTCGGATTATCAATGATGCATTGATACCCGAAAGTCTACTTCTAACTTTATCTTTGTATTTGGCGGAGGTGTCATTTCTTAGAAAAACAAGAAGCAACACTGTGTAGCGCAATCAACCATGGAGGCAGAATATGTAGCTATAAACTTAGCTACAAAGGAGGCTATCTATCTTCGCAAATTCTTGCGGAGTCTTCTAGTGGTAGACTGTGTGGAGCGACCTGTCCCTCTTTTTTGAGACAACGCATCAGCCATTGTTGTCACAAAATATCCAAAGTGTCACTCTAAAGCTAAGCATATTGAAGGGAAATACCACTACATATGAGACATGATGACGAAACAGGAAGTTGTTGTTCACAAAAAAACCGCTCAGAACAACTTAGCTGATCCACTAAGTGTCTTCCCATGACCAGTTTCATTGTCAATATGGGGCACATGGGTCCAATTTTTTTTGTAATTATGAAACCAAGTGGGAGAATATTATTTTGTATGAATCATGATCTCATTGATTTGTAATGTCATGACATTGTATTTTAAATTCCATATAATGAAATGACAAATTTGAATGAATTAATATTTTTGTGTAATTATATGAGTACTCATTGTGTACCTTGAGATTCAGCTTCCCTATTAGGTATGCACTTGTACGTGTATATGTGAGGGTCTTAATAGGGAGTAATAGTCGAGTCTCTAAATTCTCCAGGCCGATGGGACTGTACAGGCATAATTTCCTTTACGGCTAATTCTCACGCTGGTATAGAGCTTTACCCTGAGCTCCTCGGGTACTGAGTATGCAATGGACTGTGGAATGCCTTGATGTTCAACATTCCTATTAGGTATATACTTGTACGTATATATAGAAGGATCTCAATCGGAAGATAGGGTTGGATGTCTAAATTGATTAAGGCCTATGGAACTGCTTAGACATTGTTACCTTAGTGCTAATACTCGAACTAGTAATAAACTTTACCCTGAGTTTAGGTCCGAGTATGCTATTAATGGAGACTACTAAACTTGACAAATATGGATTCGGTTTATTTCCCCGCCTTAGATATCTAAGATGTACATTGTGTAGGCCCAGGTTAACTACACTTATATATTAAAATATTTGAGGTAATACCTACAGTCATGGTATGGTTTCATTTGTCAAAATTGATTTTACAAGTTTTAAAAATCGGAATTTAAAAAAAATAAATTTGAAACTAAGTGAGAGTTTGTTGGAATTATGGTTTCAAATATTGATTAACACAATAAATTTACCAAGACTTATGGGTGTGGGGCCCACTTTTAGATACTTTATCATTGGACATTCAATACATAGAATAATAGCCAGCACATCCCCGTGTAGAGGTAGATTTAAATGGTACATTGACTATGGGGACACTTTGGGAATAAAGAGTTGCATCTCTCCAAAAGGTCATTAGTCGCACATTGAACAAAGTCTTTAGTGTCATACCTAAAGGAATTTATAAATCCTCCAAGGTTTTACAAGTGAGGCTACGGTTTATACACACCCATTCTGGCTGAAGGGAAGCAAGCTAATCACTTGTAAAAACATATTCGAATAGGTTTCTTTGTGAACTACTTCTACTCAATTACTATTCCAAGATGAAAGGTACGCTCCCGTTATCTTTCTTATTTTAATTCAATCATATCTGTATAAGGTTTATACAAAAGGGATCCTATGCAAATTATATGTCTATTTTCATGATATATTATGGGATTTATTGTGAAGCTGAATGCCCCTATTTATAAGAGGTCGTTCAAATAAAATAAACATTTATTATTTTATTCCTCCTTTCGGCATCTTTCCGCTACTTTTGGTGCGGTGTCGCCGAATTCCACTTTTTGCGCGGTGGCGCCGAATTCCTCTTTTTGCGCGGTGCGGTGCTGAATTCCTCTTTTGGCGCCCACCAATTTATTTCTTTCATTCAGTGGAAGGGAAGTGATATCACCTACTCATAGTTGTTGGTGTCACCACCATATGAAGCGGACCCAACAAATCTGTCCTCCACTTAATATTGTGGGCTCCGTCTTGCCCGCCCTACCAATTTCCACCTTTCTGTCATAAAAAAAACTCTATAGCAAATGCTTTAACCATTATCTATTCCAACAATCACAATTCTCAAACCACAAAGTTATATCCCTACTCTACCATAGGAGAACTCACACTTAGATTCCACGCATTGTAAGTATTACCCTTTCGACAACATGTCGAAAACCTTTGCTAAAATTCTATGGTGCTACTTCCACCGTTTGGCTTTCCTGGAAGTCCATTAGCCATCAACATAATCTTCCAATACTCATATGCAAACTTGTGGATCCGTTAACAGAAACACGTCATCTTCCATGTTAAAACGGACATACCATGAGGATGACTATTCTCATTTTTCAAAAGAGATTATCGTCTCGTATGAAGAGAGAGACATTGTTAGCATCTGACTTAGAGCCTTTTACCGAACCGGCTCTTTCTTTACAATTCCTTTTTATGTGCCCAAGTTATCCACACCCCAACAAACTACCTTATTTATGGAGTCCTTCCCCTTGGCAGCTACAAGCACCAAATTCTCTGTTGAAGCACTCCCTTCACTCTTCAGCCTTCTCTCTTGAATATTAAGTAATTAGTAGATTAAAAGAATTATCTTCTATTGGTATGAAATTTTGAGGAATTAATGAGTAAAAATAAGAATTTTGGGAAAATAAAAGCCATACAGTACTAATAGGAGTGCAACCCATGTTCCTAATTTACCCAATGATTGCCTAGAAAAGAAAAAAAAAAGTGGCCAGAGATTAAGGTTGACAACATCTTAATTAGTACTCCTCTCATTTGCTTCTCCCTTGTTTCATAGATCAAGCCAAATCTAATTTTAGAGAAAAAGGAAAAACTAGTGAACTATACATGGAAAACAGCTTCTAAAAGAATGTATATAACGTCAAAGATAAGAAAAAAAAAAACTATTCAAATTGTCAAGCATTTAACAAAAATACTTAGTGTCACATATATATCTTAACTTAAAAAGTCGCGTTGACACATTCCATGTGCGTGCGTGCATCATTACGGCAATTGCTTGTTCTTATATGTACCAACCTAGCTATTTTATGGGCATCAATAAGTATCAATTAATGTTATAATAAGACTCGACCCATTCATCGACCCAAAAAATGCTTGGGTCGGATCAAAACAGTTCACCCGGGTTAGCCTGCAGATGAAACCCTCCTCTCTCTTGCCCTCTCCCTCTCAAGCACTCCATCTTTACTCCTCTTCCTTTCCTCTCCCCCACTCTCACGTACGTCTAGCTTGCTAACCCACTTATTGATCGTTTCCGGCGTTCCAACAGACCCGGACAGAAACAAAAGCTTCTACTCAAAACCCAACCCGGACCGATCCGTCGGGACTCATGTTCTACCAGGCATGAGCAAGTGGTTTGGTCTTAAGATAACTCATGACGTGCTATAGCTTTGCAACAAGTTAGCACGAAAAGGTGTATCATGCATGTGTTGTAGCTGACGATATATTAATCCCTTTCAGCTACAACCACCATCTCTCTTCTCTCTCCATTCAGTACCGATTCATGTACAATCTTCTTATTACATATCACCCTTACTTCTCACTAGCTACCGCTCTGCAGTAGTACCCTCCATCAGTAGCGACCAGAACAGGGACAGCTATCTGCACTACTACTTGATATATCGTCTTTCTGATCTCCCGGGTTTCGCTTCAAGGAAGAAGAAGATCATCAGAAAAATGGCAGTAGTACTCCGAGCTGATCCTCTGAGCAGTACTACTACTACTGCCTTTCAACCTCCAAAGCTAATTTCTTCTTTCCCTTTGCAACAATATTATTTGAGAAGAAACAAGAGATCAGGGCCGGCTGCTGGTGTAATTGGTCATGTTTATAACAATATCGCAGCTTCCAGGCTGATCAAAAGTACTACTGAACCCCCCAAGTGAGCAACACTACATTTAATGCGTGCAATATGGTACTTTATTAATTATCTAGTCATGTCTTGATCATTATCATGTACTATTCTCTAATAATATGCTGCAGGGAAGAAACGAGGACGAAGATCAAATCTTTCCCTGCTCCTCCTCGTGATCAGTTACTACTCCACGAACAAGTAGCCCATTCGATGCCACCAGAGAAGATGGAAATATTCAAGACCCTGGAAGGCTGGGCCGAAGAGACCATCCTCCCTCTTCTCAAACCCGTGGAGCAGAGTTGGCAGCCACAGGACTTCTTACCGGACCCAACCTCCGAAGGGTTCATGGACGAGGTGAGGGAGCTTCGAGCCCGCTCGAGGGAGCTCCCAGATGAGTACTTGGTGTGCTTGGTCGGAGACATGATCACCGAGGAAGCTCTTCCCACTTACCAGAGTTACCTGAACACGTTCGACGGCGTCCGGGACGAAACCGGAGCAAGCCTCACGCCTTGGGGAACATGGATCAGAGCTTGGACAGCAGAGGAGAACAGGCACGGCGACTTCCTCAGCAAGTATCTCTACTTGTCCGGTAGAGTGGACATGAAGCAGATCGAGAAGACCATCCAGTACCTGATTGGGTCAGGCATGGTAAAAATCAGAACCAGTACTATTTAACTACAATCTAAGTTTCATGATGCATGTCTATGTTGGAAGTGGTACTTTTTAAATGTGGATCATTAATTGCATTGGGCATAATTGGCACGGTGGGTTTATACTCCAAGCAGAAAGTATACTTTCAACAATATACATAGCATTTTAGTATATTTTGGACTAGAGGTGATATGCATACTTCCAAATTTTATTGTACTCGTTGATAGTCCTAGTAAGAGATAAAATAGGAACTATTTGGTGGGAAATTAGATCTCACTTCAACCCGTACGATGAAGCCTTAGATTATTTCAAAACATTCAAATTGGAAGTAGAAAATGCCACAAGAATGAAAATCAAAATTATTGTTGAGAGTTATTCTTAAAATTTTATAAGTCAAATGGGATTATCCATAGAGTAATGCTAGACGCACATATCCAACATACATGTTAATCTATGCCCTTAAAAATATAAAAAAAATATGTTTTTTTATAAAATCTTGTTTTCTTGAGGATAAACCCTAGGTATCAATGGCTTAGATTAATATGTACGTCGGATAGGTGCGTCCGCTAGGTGCAGCTAGCATTATTCTTATCCATATGTTTAGGATGCCTTGTACACCTGAGCCAAACGATGTAGCTGAAAGGAGAAACCGAACTTTACTAGAGATAGTTCGATCTATATTGGCATTTGCAAATTAGCCAACATCGTTTTGTGGTGAAGCACTATTAAGAACTACCTATGTCTTAAACAGAGTGCCTTTAAAGTTGGTTGATACAACACCGTATGAGGTATGGTTAGGAAAAACTCCTACTCTTAACCATTTTAAAGTATGAAGATGTGTTGGTCATGTTTTAAATCCTGATCCTAAGGATAAATTGAAGACTAAGACTAGAAGATGTTTATTCGTTGGGTATTTTGAACATTCAAAAAGATATATGTTATATGATCTAAAAGAGAAAGTGATTATTTAAAGTAGACATGTAAAATTAATTGAAGATACATTTGACTGTGATGAAGATTTGGGTACAAATTCTCATTTGGAAGAAATTGTGGAAATGTTCTCCTCTGAATCTCCTACTAATGAAGAAGATTCCACTGAAACGGATATTCGAAGAAGTACTAGAGATAGAAAACCTAGTCAACTTCTATCATCTTCTGATTTTTATACATATGCTGGAGAAACTTATGAAAGAATAAGGTTGAATAAAGATGTTACTGATCCTACCACTTATGAGCAAACACTCATTGATGTGGATTCCAATAAGTGGCAGTTAACAATGGAAGAAGAGATGGAGTCTAGGTATAAAAATAAAGTTTGGAAACTTGTTGATGCTCCTGCATTGGTTAAACCCATTAAGTGTAAGTGAATTTTTACAAGGAAGAGAAAATATGAAGGTAAAGTTGAAAGATTCAAAGCTCGTCTTGTTGCCAAGTGTTTTACTCAACAATATAGGATCGATTATGATGAAACTTTCTCCTGTTGCACGTATACAATCTATATAAACTCTCTTGTCCTTTGTTGCATATTATGTGTTTGAGATATTCCAGATGGATGTTAAAACTACTTTCCTTAATGGAAATTTAGACGAAGAAATTTATATACAACAACCTCGTGGATTTATTAGCATTGGAATTGAATCGAATGTGTGTAAATTGGAAAAATCATTTTACAGTTTGAAACAAGCCTCAAGACAGTAGAATATCGAGTTCAATGAAGCGGTCAAGGAGTATGAATTACTCAAAATTCAGAAGATCATTGTGTTTATATAAATATAGTGGGAGATCGCATTGATTAATCTTACTTTATATGTAGATAATATTTATTAGCTAGGAATGATATTCAATTACTCCAAGGTATTAAGACATGGTTATTTCAGACATTTGGTATGAAAAACCTTTGGGAAGCTTTGTACATTCTACGTATTAATATTCTATGGGATAAGGCTTTGCGAAAGTTGAGTTCATCTCAAGAGAAGTATATAGACACTCTTTTGGATCGATTTCATATGTCCAACTTAATACAAGATAAAGTACCTTATGATAGCACTAAAAAGATGAGTCAGGTAGATTGTCCTTCTCGATTCAAAGATAAGTTGGACATCGAAATATCCATATGTGTCTGTTGTGGGAGTCTTATATATGCTCTTATGTGTACAAGACCTGATCTTCCTTATGTTGTTAGGGTTCTTAGCTAGTTTCACTCGCTGGGAAGGAGTTAAATGGGTGATGCGTTATCTGCAACAAACTAAGTCATATGAAAGATCTTGGGAAAGCTTCTTACATTCTCGATATTAAGATTCTATGAGATAGGGCTTTGCAAAGGTTGAGTTTCTCTCAAGAGAAGTATATAGACACTCTTCTGGATCGATTTCATTTGTCCAACTGCATACAAGATAAAGTACCTTATGATAGCACTAAAAAGATGAGTCAAGTAGATTGTCCTTCTCGACTCAAAGATAAGTTGGACATCGAAATATCCATATGCGTTTGTTGTGGGAGTCTTATATATATTCTTATGTGTACAAGACCTGATCTTCCTTATGTTGTTAGGGTTCTTAGCCGGTTTCACTCACTGGGAAGGATTTAAATGGGTGATGCGCTATCTGCAACAAACTAAGTCATATGAAAGATCTTGGGAAAGCTTCTTACATTCTCGATATTAAGATTCTATGAGATACCACTATATATGAGACATGCTAACGAAGTAGGAAGTTGTTGTTTATAAAATTGCCTCTCAGAACAACTTAACTGATCCACTAACTAAGTGTCTTCACGTGACCAATTTCACTATCCATGTAGGGAACATGGGTTTAATTTGTTTGCAATTATGACACCAAGTGGGAGAACATTGTATATGTATGAATTATGGTCTCATTGATTTGTAATGTCAAGACATTGTATTTTATATTTTATTGAATAAAATGACAAATTTGAATGAATGCATATGCTTTTGTGTGATTATATGAGTATTAATGGTATGGCTTGAGATTCAGCTGCCCTATTAGGTTGTATACGCGAGGGTCTCAATAAGGAGTGACGGTTGAGTCTCTAAATTGTCCAGGCTAATAGAACTGCACAAGCACAGTTTTCGTTACAGCTAATATTCATGTTGGTATAGAGTTTTACCCTGAGCTATTCAGGTACAGAGTATGCTATGGATGGTGGAATGCCTTGATGTTCAACATTCCTATTAGGTATATACTTGTACGTATATACAGAAAGGTCTCAATAGGAAGATAGGGTTGGATGTCTAAATTGATTCAGGCTTATGGTATTGCTTAGGTATAGTTACCTTATTGGCTAATACTCGAACTGGTACAAAACTTTTTGAGTTCAGGTTTGAGTATGCTATGAATGGAGACCATTGAACTTGAAAAGAATAGATTTGGTTTATTCTTCAGCCTTAGATATCTAAGATGTACATTGTGTAAGCTCGGGTTAACTACACTTGTATTTTAAAGTATTTGAGGTAATGCCTACAGCCATTGTATTGTTTTATTTGTCAAAATTGATTTTTCAAGTTTTTTTTTAAAATCGAAATCTTATAAAAATAAATTTAAAACCAAGTGAGAGTTTGTTGGAATTATAGTTTCAAATGTTGATTAATACAATAAAATTACCAAGACATATGGGCGTGTGGACCACTTCTAGATACTTTGTCATTGGACATTCAGTATAGGGAATAATGGCCAGAACATCCCCATGTAGAGGTAGAGGTAGATTTAATCGGTACATTGACTCTGGAGACGCTTTGGGAATAAAGAGTTGCATCTCTCCCAAGGGTCGTTAGTCGCACATTGAACAAAGTCTTTAGTGTCATACCTATAGGAATCTATAAATCTTCCAAGGTTTTACAAGTGAGGTTACGGCTTATGCACACCCATTTTGGCTGAAGGGAAGCAAGTTAATCACCTGTAAAAACATATTCGAATAGGTTTCGTTGTGCACTACTTCCACTCAATTACTATTCCAAGATGAAAGGTACGCTCTAGTTATCTTTCTTATTTTAATTCAATCATATATGTATAAGATTTATACAAAAGGGATCCTATGCAAATTTTATGTCTATTTTCATTATGTATTATGGGATTTATTGTGAAGCTGAATGCCCCTATTTATAAGAGGTCGTTCAAATAAAATAAAACATTTGTTATTTTATTCCTCCTTTCGGCATCTTTCGACTACTTTTGGTGCGGTGGCGCCGAATTCCACTTTCGGCGCGGTGGGGTACTGAATTCCTCTTTTGGCGCCCACCATTTTATTTCTTTTATTTAGTGGAAGGGAAGTGATGTATCCTACTCATAGTTGTGGGTCTCACCACCATATGAAACGGACCCAACAAATCTGTCCTCCGCTTAATATTGTGGGCTTCGTCATGCCAGCCCTACCAATTTCCACCTTTGTGACATAAAAAAACTCTATAGCAAATGCTTTAACAATTATCTAGTTCGACAATCATAATTCTCAAACCACAGAACTATATCCATACTCTACCATACGAGAAGTCACACTTAGATTCCACACATTCTAAGTATTACCCTTTCGAAAACATGTCAAAAACCTTTGCTAAAATTCTATGGTGTTACTTCCACCGTTTGGTTTTCCTAGAAGTCTATTAGTCATCAACATAATCTTCCAATGCTCATGTTCAAACTTGTGGATCTATTAACAGAAACACGTCCTCTTCCATGTTAAAGTGGACATACCATGAGGATGACTATTCTCATTTTTCAAAAGAGATCATCGTCTCGTATGAAGAGAGAGACATTGTTAGAATCTGAATCAGAGCCCTTTACCGAGTCGGCTCTTTCTTTACAATTCCTTTTTATATGCCCAAGTTGTCTGCACCCCCAACAAACCACCTTATTCATGGAGAAGTCTATTAGTCATCAACATAATCTTCCAATGCTCATGTTCAAACTTGTGGATATGTTAACAGAAACACGTCCTCTTCCATGTTAAAGTGGACATACCATGAGGATGACTATTCTCATTTTTCAAAAGAGATCATCGTCTCGTATGAAGAGAGAGACATTGTTAGAATCTGAATCAGAGCCCTTTACCGAGTCGGCTCTTTCTTTACAATTCCTTTTTATGTGCCCAAGTTGTCTGCACCCCCAACAAACCACCTTATTCATGGAGTTCTTCTTCCCCTTGGTAGCTACCAGCACCGAATTCTTTCTTGTAGCACTCCCTTCACTCTTCAGCTTTCTCTCATCAAATAGGAGTTTCTCAATAACTTTTGCAAAACTCAAGCAATTTTTTCAATATGTCAAGATTAGCCTCATATGCTCATAGAAAGATGGAAGACACAGGATGAGTCTTGAAGCTTTATCCTCACCTTCAAGTTCAACTCCTATAGATTCAAGTTCAGAGATAATACTATTGAGAACACTCAGGTAATCTCAGATTTTTGCGCTTCCATCCATCTGCAATGTGTCAAATTGCTCCTTCAAGTACAATGGATTTGAGATGTCCTTCTCTTGATACAACTCTTCTAACTACTCCCAAAGTTCTTTGGCTGTCAACTATTGAGTGTGTGGGAAGTGACATCACCTACTCATAGTTGTGGGTCTCACCACCATATGAAGTGGGCCCATGACTATCTCCCTATTCTATAGATAAGCATAAACTGTAGACCTAATCTGGAGTGCCAACTAGGCTGCCAGCAAGACAATCACGTCAAGATGTAAAACAGTAAAATATGGCAGGACTGAATTCATTTTCATTTTCGACAATACGTACCAATAGCATTTTTGCTCGTGTAATTTATAACTTGTACATAATGAACAGTACGTGAAGACGGAGAACAGCCCATATCATGGATTCGTGTACACATCGTTTCAAGAGAGGGCGACCGCCATTGCACACGGGAATACAGGTCGGCTCGCCAAGGAGAAGGGGGACTTCCACCTCGCCAAAATCTGTGGCATCATCGCCGCCGACGAAAAACGCCACGAGAAGGCATACACGGCGATCGTGAAGAAGCTCTTCGAGATCGATCCTGACGGAGCGATGCTGGGATTTGCAGACATGATGAAGAAGAACATAACGATGCCGGCGCATCTGATGTACGACGGCAAGGACGATAATTTGTTCAAACATTTCTTGGCGGTGGCGCAACGGGTCGGGGTGTACACCGTGAGAGACTACGCGGACATTCTCGAGTTTCTGCTGGGGAGGTGGGATGTGGAGAAGGTGACGGGCTTGTCTGCACAAGGACGAAGGGCTCAGGAGTATGTATGTAATCTGGTGCCAAGAATGCGGAGGATTGTGGAGAGGTCTGGTTTGATGAAATCGTCGAAGGGGGAGAAGAGTACTGCAGGGACAGTTGCTTTCAGCTGGGTGTTTGACAGACATGTGAAGCTCTACTGAATTAAGCAATATTATATATGTATCAAAAGAGATTTTCTTTATCTTCCTTCGTTCTTTCTGTACTTCTTTCTGTAACTTCTTTTCTTACATTAAATTGTACTACTGCTCCGTAGCGTGTCCTCATTTCTTTCCCTCTCTATTTCTTAATTGACTTAACCTGAAATTATTGAATTTTAAAACAATTTTATTTTTAAATACGTAATTATAAATAATAAGTTTTTAATACTTTTGAATCTATGATCATGCAAAATGTATTAGAATAACTTATCCTGCCAAGAAGTTAAAATGCCACGTTTTCAATAAAAATAACTATTTATAAGATATCAATGACTTCAAGAAAAAATGCACCGCTTTTATGTACGAGGAAAAAAAAATGTATCTGTATAGTCTCTCCACTTCTAGCCAATACCATTTGTTCGGAGATTAACACAACAAATTTTCACATTCGTAAAATATTCTCCGCTTTGAGCCTAGTTCGTTTGGATTTACTCTTGTTATCTACCAAAAAAAAAAAAGCCTCTATCAATTACAATTCACGGAAGAAGAAGAAACAGGAAGAGATCATATTATAAGGCGCATGATGCCAGGGTCGGCCGTCCGGTACGGAAGTCTCCACCGCCTCCGGTGCCATTGTGCTTGGACGGCGCAGAGCCTTACCAGTTCTGATTCTGAATTAAGCAGCAGCAAAAGTCCAAGATCGTGCGCGATTACGTAAAAGAAACAATAATGCCAAATACTTAATCACATCTCATGCATCCACAATTTTAACCGTCTCCCATTTCTCATTTAATTTCCAGTCAACAATCCAGATTCAATGTTATTTGTCAGCTATATGGCAGCAACACATCATCAACAGCAGGGAATGTCAACTTTGTCACCTTTTTCTTCTATGATCAAGTAATTGTTTCCATTCGAGTAATGAAGGAAACGAGTACGGGGTATTCAGTTACTTGTGGGTAATCAATTAAACAGGCAAAAAAATGTCTAAAACATTATACATAAATGTTATAAACACATACACGCACACACATATATATATTAAACATAAGAAAGGAACGTAATTTTGTCCAAAATTTCTCCAGAGATATATACCGTTTCTTTGAAAACTCCTTGTATGTTTCTGTATGTATATACATGTGTCCATGAATTTATGATTCTAACATGGCTGCAATATTAACTTTTAATTTGTTTGACTCTCTTGAGAAAGAGCTGATTTCAATGGTTGAATATTAAGTAATTAGTAGATTAAAAGAATGATCTTCTATTGGTTTGAGATTTTGAGGAATTAATGAGTAAAAATAAGAGTTGTGGGAAAATAAAAAAAATAAAAAAAAGTGGTTGCCCAGTGATTTCATTCTCAAACATAAGAAAAGAAAAAAAAAAAAAAAGCCACAGATTAAGATTGACAACATCTTAATTAGTACTGATCCTCTCATTTGCTTCTCCCGTGTTTCATAGATCAAATTACCAAATCTAATGTTAGAGAAAAAGGGAAAACTAGTTAACTATATATGGAAAACAGCTTCTAGCTAAAAGAATATATGTAACGTCAAAGATAAGAAAAATATATATATTCAAATTGTCAAGCATTCTTATCTATAAGCTTAAATAAATGTAATCTATTGTTATGATCACCTAAAAGCACAATAGAAAAATAAGTCAAGATTGTGTTCTCAAAAAAGTGTCAAAGAGTTATAAGATATCTTTTTAAAATCTATTGGTTTAATTAAAATAGAGATGAATTTCAAAATCTATCCTTAGTACTGAACTGTTTTTACTCATGACATTCTAACCAAAATCTTAACATTATCTTGATTTATTAAATATGTGTATAAGATATCTTTTTAAAATTAAACTTATAACATATATTTCTTGATTTAAAAATTTAGATCTTGTCTCCTGAAATTTTAAGGTGGGAAAAGATCATCAGACTAGTT
This sequence comes from Aristolochia contorta, assembly GCA_022405105.1. NCBI lineage: Eukaryota > Viridiplantae > Streptophyta > Magnoliopsida > Piperales > Aristolochiaceae > Aristolochia > Aristolochia contorta. The sequence continues at coordinate 7,808,283 of CM039667.1, read as the reverse complement.
ATTTCTTAGTTGGGTGAAAACAGTGATGGAAAATGAAGGGACATCCAAATTAAAGAACAAAAAAAAAAAGACTAGTAAATTAATCTAATTAATTGTTTAACAAGAATACTTTGTGTCACATATCTAATCATTAACTTAAAAAATCACGTTGACACATTCCATGTGCGTGCCTGCATCGTTACGGCAATTGTTTGGCCTTATATTGACCACAAAAGCAAGAGGTTAGAGTACAAATTAAAAAAGCCATGTACCAACCTAGCTATTTTATGAGCATCAATAAGTATCGAAGTTATAATGAAACTCGACCCAAAAAAATACTTGGGTCGGATCAAAACAGTTCACGGGTTAGTCTAGCTGCAGATTAAACCCCCATCTCTCTTGCCCTCTCCTAATTCTCAAGTAGTACTCCATCTCTCACGTACTTCTAGCTTGCTAACCCAGTTAATTGGGTCACCGATTTACCCGAAAGAGTCAATGAGTTTTGATCGTTTCGGGCGTTCCAACAGACCCGGACAGAAAAAAAACTTCTAATCAAAACCCAACCCGGACCGATCCGACGTTCTACCAGGGATATGCTAAATGGGGTGCAGCATGTGGTTTGGTCTTAAGGGAGCTCATGACGTGCTAGCTCGTACATACCTAACCATACCACAGCCACCGATATGTCAGAGGTGAGTTGATTTAGAAGTTTGTTTTCTAACTTTCTATAGCGTTGCAACAAGTTAGCACGAAAAGGGTCTATCATGCAATATGTGTTATAGCTGATATATTAATCCCTTTCAGCTACGTACAACCACCATCTCTTTTCTCTCTCCAATCAGTACTACCTATTCATGTACAATCTTCTTATTATATATCACCCATATTTCTCACTACAGTACCCTCCATCGGTAGCGACCACAGGGACAGCTATCTGCACTACTACTTGATATATCGTCTCTTGGTGAGTATTTCTGATCACCCGTGTTTTGCTTAAGGAAGAAGAAGATCATCTGAAAAATGGCAGTAGTACTCCGAGCTGATCCTCTGAGCAGTACTACTACTACTGCCTTTCAACCTCCAAAGCTAATTTCTTCTTTCCCTTTGCAACAATATTATTTGAGAAGAAACAAGAGATCAGGGCCGGCTGCTGGTGTAATTGGTCATGTTTATAACAATATGGCGGCAGCTTCCAGGCTGATCAAGAGTACTACTGAACCCCCCAAGTGAGCAGCACTACATTTTATGCGTGCAATATGATACTTTATTAATTATCTAGTCATGTCTTGATCATTATCATGTATTCTCTAATTATAATATATATGCTGCAGGGAAGAAACGAGGACGAAGATCAAATCTTTCCCTGCTCCTCCTCGTGATCAGTTACTACTCCACGAACAAGTAGCCCATTCGATGCCACCAGAGAAGATAGAAATATTCAAGACCCTGGAAGGCTGGGCCGAAGAGACCATCCTCCCTCTTCTCAAACCCGTGGAGCAGAGTTGGCAGCCACAGGACTTCTTACCCGACCCAACCTCCGAAGGGTTCATGGACGAGGTGAGGGAGCTTCGAGCCCGCTCGAGGGAGCTCCCAGATGAGTACTTGGTGTGCTTGGTCGGAGACATGATCACCGAGGAAGCTCTTCCCACTTACCAGAGTTACCTGAACACGTTCGACGGCGTCCGGGACGAAACCGGAGCAAGCCTCACGCCTTGGGGAACGTGGATCAGGGCTTGGACTGCAGAGGAGAACAGGCACGGCGACCTCCTCAACAAGTATCTCTACTTGTCCGGTAGAGTGGACATGAAGCAGATCGAGAAGACCATCCAGTACCTGATTGGGTCAGGCATGGTAAAGATCAGTACCACTATTTAACACCAACCTAAGTTTCATGATGCATGTCTATGCTGAAAGTGGTACTTTCTAAGTGTAGATCATTAATTGCATTGCGCATAATTAGCATGGCAGGCTTATGTTCCAAACAGAAAGTATACTTTCCACAATATTACACACAGCATTCTAGTATACTTTTGACAAGAGTAGTGATAAACGTACTTCCAAATTTTGCTGTGGTATATCTTATATCTTCTTATTATATAAGTAAGCATAAACTCTAATTAAGCTGCCTTGAGAACTGAAATCTTTTTTTATTTTCGGTAAATACGTACCCATAAAATTATTTTGCTGATGTAATTTATAACTTGTACATAATGAACAGTACGTGAAGACAGAGAACAGCCCATATCATGGATTCGTGTACACATCATTTCAAGAGAGGGCGACCGCCATCGCACACGGGAACACAGGCCGGCTCGCCAAGGAGAAGGGAGACTTCCACCTCGCCAAAATCTGTGGCATCATCGCCGCCGACGAAAAACGCCACGAGAAGGCATACACGGCGATCGTGGAGAAGCTCTTCGAGATCGATCCTGACGGGGCGATGCTGGGATTTGAAGACATGATGAAGAAGAACATAACGATGCCGGCGCACCTGATGTACGACGGCAAGGACGATGATCTGTTCGATCATTTCTCGGCGGTGGCGCAACGGGTCGGAGTGTACACAGTGAGAGACTACGCAGACATTCTCGAGTTTCTAGTGGGGAGGTGGGATGTGGAGAAGGTGACGGGCTTGTCTGCACAAGGACGAAGGGCTCAGGAGTATGTATGTAATCTGGTGCCAAGAATGCGGAGGATTGTGGAGAGGTCTGGTTTGATGAAGTCGTCTAAGGGGGAGGAGAGTACCGCAGGGACAGTTGCTTTCAGCTGGGTATTTGACAGACATGTGAAGCTCTACTGAATTACGCTATATTATATATGTATCAACAGAAATTTTCTGTATCTTCCTTTGTTCTTTCGGTACTTCTTTCTGTAACTTCTTTTCTTACATTCAATTGTAAGAAAATTCAGAGTATCGTCATAATTAACCCATATCATAGAAGATTACAGAGTATCGTTCGTTATAAACCCATATCATAGAAGTTTGCAGAGTATCATTATAAACCCATATCTTAGAAATTACCGAGTATCGTTATAAACCCATATGATAGAAATTACAAAGTATCGTTATATACCCATATCATAGAAATTACAGAGTATCGTTATAAACCCATATTATAAAAGCAGAATTCCTTGTGCAAGTTCCATAAGGTATGACAAGCGAACATGCAATTGTACTTTAGGAGGAAGATACATAAGATAACTGAAGAAAATTGACATTCTGACATAACTAGTCCTATAGTAAGGCATTACAATCACTCAAAAAAGAAGAAAACGGAAAGAGGTGGAAGTCGGAGATGAAGGAAACCTAGGAAAAACTTCTGACGCGCACAGGGAGTTGATCCACCATCTGCCCTAACTCATTAGAAGCTGCTTCACGAGAAAATCTTCAACAGGGAATGGAGGAATGAGCTTCAGTTGCTCGGAAAAGATGCACAAAGGGATCGCTTACAACTTCACTTGTCTGTCAAAAACCCAGCTAAAACGAACCGTCTCTGCCTCCTTCTTCCTTGTTTTTGCCTCCGTCCTCTCCACAATCCTCCGAATTCTAGGCACCAGACTGCAGACATACTCTTGTGCTTTTCGCCCTTCTGCAGACAGCCCTGTCACATTCTCCACTCGCCACCTCCGCAGAAGAAACTCGAGAATGTCTGCATAGTCTCTCCCGGTATAGACCCCGATCCGCTGGGCCACAGAAGAGAAATGATCAAACAGATTATCATCCTTGCCATCGTACATAAGGTGGGCCGGCATTGAGATGTTCTTCTTCATCATGTCGGCAAATGCCAGCATTGCTCCGTCTGGATCGACCTCAAAGAGCTTCTCCACAATTGTAGTGTAGGCTTTTTCATGGCGTTTCTCATCTGCAGCAATCATCCCACAGACTTTTGCAAGCTGTATGTCCCCAAGGTCCTTGGCAAGGCGCCCGGTGTTCCCATGGGAAACCGAAGTCGCCCTCTCCTGGAAGGATGTGTATACGAACCCCAGATAGGGATTGTTCTCTGTTTTAGGATCCTGACAACACATAAATACAAAGCTGATTCTCCATATTAAAATGATCAACTAAACAACTAACAACCTTGGCATAGATTTAAGGCACTGGATAATTGTCATACAAGAAATATAGTAAAGGCAAGACACTAAATACCATTCAGGTAGCCCACTTAAGCATGCATGGACGAAGATATCAATAAGCAAGCGCACCAACCCCGTTTTGGAAAAAAAATATATAAAAACAATGCCAGAATGAAAAGAAAGTAGACCAAACAGCAACAAGTCTTGATGTACTTACCATTCCTGATCCAATTAGATACTGAATCGTCTTCTCAATTTGCCTCATGTCAACTCTTCCAGACAGGTAGAGATACTTGTTCAGAAGGTCACCATGCCTGTTTTCTTCAGCAGTCCAAGCCCGAGTCCAGATTGCCCAGGATGTAAGGCTTGCACCAGTTTCATCACGGATACCGTCAAGCGTATTCAACATGGTCTGGTAAGTTGGAAGAGCTTCTTCAGTTATCATATCTCCAACCAAGCACACAAAATAGTCATCTGGAAGTTCCCTTGACCTCGCTCTCAGGTCCTGAACCTGATCCATAAACCCTTCTGAGGCAGGGTCAGGCAAGAAATCCTGTGGCTGCCAACACTGCTCAACAGGTTTAAGAATAGGCAGGATATTTTCTTCAGCCCAACCTTCCAAGGAGTTAAATATTTCAATCTTTTCTGGTGGCATTGAATGGGTGATCTGTTCATGCACCTCACGGCGAGGACTGAACTTCACATTTGTTGCTTCCCTACAAAGAAAACACAAAGTGTGTATTAAGAGCTGAGGAGAGCTCAAGGGGGAACATTAGAGCTGTAACTTCTTAATGTTCTGTAGTTGTTAAGGATGACATGATCCACCGACAATCACTAAAACAAGTATGCAGCTTCCTACCATAGGATTAGCATTTGTGGTGGCTTCAAGGGAGAACATTAGAGGATTGGATTAATATCGAGAAATGATCTACCAGCCAAGAGCCAAATGCAATGAGTAGTAATGGAACCATATCATCATCATAAAGAAAGCTACTTAATTGTTTTGTATACAGAGCTTGAGCATTTATGCCACCTATGCATGAACATGAGGAACCACCGACCACAGAAATGTTAAGCCCCACTTCTCAAAACTTTTCTTTTTGGAGTCACAAGTTGTTAGTTGTGCTTCCATCATGAGCAATCCCATAAAGGGTCAAATATTGCAAAAGCAAGATGGAGAACTTAATTCCTCTGACATATCCTTATTTTTTAGAGAGCGACTGAAGAGAATTCATTAAGAGCCGAAAGGGCAAAAAAACAACAAGGGAGGGGAAACAGGGGCCCAGTAAAAACAAGAAAACCCAAAACGAGCTGAAAAAGCCAAAGACTACCAACCCTGATAGATCATGAAAAATAAAAAGTTCCTCAGACAATATCACTCCACCAAACACAACAATTCAACCGCGGCTTATGAAATATAAACTTTCTGGAAATTCGACTGACTAAAAAAAAGAGTTAACAGGTTGCAAAGTATACAAAAAGAGTAATTAATACTAGGTACTAACATATAGTTTCAACCAACAAAGTGATTCCACATTGTAAACTAATTCTAACAGTTAGCAGAAAGCAATGCCATCAACTTGGAAGTTTGACACAAAAGCAGTTTTATGCAATATGACATTTACCTATACATAACAATAAAACAAAAGCTGACCACTACAGTCAAATCCAAAACCAGTTAGTGCAGTCACTAAATATGCAGGTTAAACCCACCCTGGTTGGGTCGGGTTTTTGAAGGTTAACCCCGGCCTGACCAGCAGGCTAAATTGGCAACCACATCCCAACATTAAGCAGGTCGGCCCAGCGGGTTGCCCATTTAACCCAACTCGCTGCCACCCTTACTGCTTACTTCATTGCCGGGTCCAGACAATACTCCATTTTAATTTTTATACGTCAGGGGAACCATTTATGATAAGAAGCAAAGGAGAAAAATGGAATATAAGACATTCTGCTTGAATATTTAGATCATGTTAAAACGCCAAGTAACATAGCCTCACAAGGATCAACAGGACAACCATAAACCAATTTAAGACTTGAATAACTCACTTCACAGACAATTCCAGGCCATATAAGACATTCAGGAAAGAGGCTCAAAGAATGAAACAAGTCAGACCAATTCCAACAGATATAAGGAAGAAAAAAATGTCAAAGGCATATAAACGCATTTATTTCCCTAACCCAATATATCTTAATGCAGTTTTGACTATGCTCACGGACTGACTTTCATTATATGTAATACTAAAAGAAAATTTGCAAGGTGACACATGAGTGATAAAAAAAAAGCCAAAAAATTAAATGAAAACCATAGAAACGTAAACCAAGATCCAAAAGTCAAGAGCAACCTCCAAATGGACTAAACATATACGTGCAGTATCAGAACAAACTGAATAAAGGAAAATGAAGGAAAAGAATCAGAAATCTCTAGGCCAGTGAAGGATGAGTGTACATTTAGAAACTTCCAAAACCCATGAAACACAATGTCCAGGCACTCCATAATATTAGCGTAGTTAATTAAATTAAACTAGTTATGCAAAATTTAGAAAAGGAAGACACGGAGAATATGAATAATGCAACATACAAATTAAGAGAAAAAAAGAAAGATGACGTAATATGCATAGTCTGGTCGTCCCATTCCAATCAAATATTACACCGAAACGTATGAAACACCAAATACACATACCTACATCAAACAAACCTCCCCAAAAGTAAGAAACACAAAAAATCACACACCTACACCGGCCAAAACACCCGATAGACCACAAACAAGGAGATTCGACTAAGACTACAAAACGGCACGAATAAAGAAAGCTATTTTAAAATATAACTACATATTATATATATAAATCCCGAAAGAAACAGAGCGCCTGCAAGGCACTCTGTACTTGAAAGCAGGAAAAGCATAACACCAAGACAAACAAAGCTAGAGGTAATTAAAATAATCTAACAGACCAAAAATAAAAAGGAATAAAAATTAAAGGAACTCCCCTGAAACCAAAGGAAAATCAACACAGATTAGCACATTTGCGGTGAATCCAGAACATGCAACCCAAAACTCCACGAATTCAAAAAAGGACTAAACGAGCCCCACGAGTTTGATCAGAAAACAAAACCCACCATCAAAATCACTTCGGATTAAAAAAAAATCATATGATCAATAAATCGCCCGAAAAAACAGGCGACGAAACAAAATCCATGTCCCCCCAAAAACAGAGGGATAACTTTCTAGGAAACACAAGGGAAAAAGCAAAACAGCAAAAAGGATCACTCACTTAGACTCGGTGCTAAGCGTCGAAGCCATACAAATCCTCGGAGATCTCATATTGGTTCTTGAATGGGGAACCAAACAGGGGAGCTTCTGCAATTGAAAGGTGAGAGGAGTCTTGAGAGCCATTGCTCCTCTTCTTCACCGCTGAAAGAGGAGAAGAGAAACAGAGAGCGTATGGGCGTGAATAGCAAGACGAATGAGAGAAATGTGAGAAACGGAAGGCAAACAGGCCAACGGCTTGACTACACACACTGCTTCATGTGGGGGAAGCCAGAGAGGGAGTAGGGTGATTAATAAGAGCCACATCACAGATGCAATCGTGAAATTACGTACCTACCCATTCACATTTCGTACCTCATGAGTGACCACATTAACTAGTAGTCATCAGATATTGATAATTAATTTAACAACTTCACCCCAAAAGAAAAAAAAAAAAAAAAAAAAAGAACACTAATTCCAAGTATCAAATAATTTTTCCAATGAAATCAGAACATACGGTTAATTATAGTTCATTTCGCACTCGTACAATATAATTTTGTATATCATTTCAAGTCTCAAGACTCCTCATCATTTTATAAAGGATAGTCTCTTTTCCTTTTTTTCTCAGAGAGGGTAATGGGGTAAATCCAGCGTTCTTGTCTTGTAGTCTTTGGGGTAAACGAGGAGGGTTTGAAAAACGCAAAAGGAATTGATACGGAAGGAAGACGAATGGAGAGTGGAAGCAGAGAAGTGGCGTTGTCCCAGTGCTTCAACCAGGAAAATATTCCATCTGTCGTTCGAGTTCATGCATGGAGTACAACGAACGATCCTTCTTTTGTTTTTTAAATTTCTTTTGGCTTGGATTTTAGGTGTGCGATCGAAGCGTTTTTCTTCCGTCAAAACTGCCCGTGTCTGCATCTGCTTCGATTTGGAAGAACGGAATTAGATCGAAGCGGGAAGAAGAGGGAAAGTGAAAGACTGGGGAGCGGAAAGGCGGTCTGGGGTCTCGTTTCTTTTGTTTCCTCGGAGGCTTCCAGGTATCTTCGCAGCATTTAAGATGGGTTCTTTAATGGACCAGACTGAGCAAGGGTGATGGATAATGAGATTGAACAAGGGAGAGACGTTGTGTCTTTTTCAGTTGAAGTAAGCCACTATCCAAATACACAAATACCCAAATACCCATATACCCAGTAAACCAGAATACACACGAACAGTATGGAAGAGGATTGATTAACAAGTCAGAATCGGCAGAGTAAATCCATGACTTTATAAAATCGCAGAAATCTTCTTTCTAATGGGAATTTCCATCTTCACTTGAGATGACATTAAATTCCCTTTAAAATTAGTGGATACAGTTAACTATGTATCATAAAGAAATTACACGTTAAAATGTAAGTTACACTAATGTTATGTGCATGTAATTCTCATCTCATTAGTTACCTAATGGAGAGTATGTTTAGATAAAAAAAAATTGATTTTTATTGGTAAGATTGGGATCAAAAGTCAACAATATTAATGAGTTATTTAATTTGAACACTAGGGGCTGGAAGTTGGAACTAGTAGAAAGCATTTGTTCTCCTGCTCCAAAAATATACAGAAATTTATTAACCCATTTGTACAAGTACTTGATATGTTTCTCTTAGGGAAATCTTCAGTATACCCGTGCTTAGTGTTGTTCCTATCACCTAATTCATCAATTTTGTGTTTCTTTTAGTACACTAACAAAATGCAGCTAACCCTTTGTTGGGTGGGATAATAGTCAATTAATATATAAGAAGTAGTGTCCCAGTGGGTCACAAAGAATTAAAATAATATATTTCTTAGATTTCATAAAATATATTATTTTAATTCTTTGTGAGAGCTGCTGTACTTGATTCGTACACAGCGGCCCGAATTATTATTCATATGTAAATTGTAAATTCTTTTTACGAAATTTTACTAATTTTTACTAATTTGTATCTTATTTTGTATGAGATATAACAAGGGACATTATCAACCTAGATAAAATTCTTTCCTAATGTTCCAAAGAGAGGTAGTAATATATATTTAGCCTTTCAAAAAATTTTTATTACAAAAAAATACTATTACACAAATTTCTAGATGGGAAGACAAAAAAAAAAAAAAAAAAACCCCTTACCTAGTAGGTGGGATTTTTTAAGGGTAAGAGGTGATCAAGCCCTCACCTACTGATGATTTCGTGTGGGTAACAACATAAAAAAAAAATTATGAAATATATACACTTATCTTTAAAAAAAACTAATTTTTTATTACTTAAATATACTTTTCTAGTACATTGAAACGATGGGTGTGTTATAAATAGAATAGTAGAGGGTATATAAGCAATGCTGGAGAAGAATTTGAGATGTAAATGATCAAGACCAGCACTGTGCTAGAAAGGAAAGATTCTTCTACGATATGCTTTTCCTATTTGAGGGTTGATAAAGTGATCAAAATGAACGTATCCAAATTGTAATAACTTTTAAGTACCTCGTGGACTACGTGCCCTCACTAGATACACTAGTTGTTAGACTAAATTATAGCCTACAGGTATGCCATAACTCGCAATTTCTTTTCAAGCTAATGTGAAACAAAAATAAGGTACAATTGCAAATTATGATCTTGAGCAAAAGATTCAAAATTTGGTAAGGTACTGTTACCAGTGTGGTACTTTTGATTCTATATCTAAAGCAAAATATTTTGGATACTCCAAAAACTTGTTGAAAATTAAAGCAACCGTTTTTTTGTATTGGGGAGTTGGGAGAGAGGTTTGGGGGAGAAAAAAAAAAAGAAGTTATGGGAGACGGAAAGTGCAGTCATAACCATATGGTAATTAAAGAGAACAAAAATAAAAAGTAGCTGGAGAATAGTTTGGTTTAGTTGGAAGAGAGGAGAGAAAACAAGAATGAAGAGTTAGGGCTGTGAAGAAATGGGAAAGAAAGAACAGGGAATAGTGGGGGAAATTTGCTCTAGAATGTAAAGTGCTCAACCAATTTATGATTATTTCTTATGTTTTTTTTCGATCCTCTCCTACTCTTTTGCTATTGTAATTTTCTTTGCATTATGTGTTGAGCTCGGTGGTACGTCCTTCAGTGAGTTTGCGAGAGAGAAACGGAAGAAAAAAAAGGTTACAGTTTGACTCTTTGAGAGAGAATAAGGATTAGGAACAAAAATAGGGAACGAAATTGAGAGATGGAGTGAAACGAGAACAAAAGGAGTGAAATAAAGACGGTGGATAAAATTGGGACTAAGAATGAAATGAGGAGTCAGAAATGAGGAGTCAGAAATGAGGAGTCAAATGAGGACAGGAAATGGGGAGGGAACAAAATGTGGGATGGGGACATTAAACTAGATATTGGTGAGAAGATGAAGCTCCCATGTCAAAATTAAGTGAAGAATACATGCCATATTGAATTTACATAAATTACCAACAAAAGAATTCCACGAACTAATGTTTTGCTATTTAGTGGTAACAATTAATATGGATGAATCGTCGACAGTGTCACCTCCCCAAATGTTAGAAACTTTTAACAATATTTTTAATTTAAACTAAACTCTTGGTAATAAAAAAATTTAAACCTAGCTACAAGTACTTACTAGGCTGGTATAACCAAACAAATTTTAAGTTTATTAGCCCAACAAAATAGGTGATGGAGCAAAACCTTTTACATAATTAAAATTTTGTACAATTTAGTTGATTCAACTACAATTGACTAGATTTAGATAAAGGCTAATCATACTCTCCTTTTCCATCTATTTCATGAGTGGTGATCATTAGTTTCTTGAGTCAACATGTAACACTTCATTTTGTAAGTTATTTACTCAAGAAGTTTTTTTTTTTTTTTTACTTTTATGAATACATGATTAATTTAAAAAAAACAGTTCTTTTGCCTTCTATTCTACCTATTAATATTCTAGTAAATAGAGAACGGAGCATCTGGAGGAATTTCAATAGAGCCAGCAGGACTAACATGGAAACCTTTATCAGTTTAATATTCTACTCGTTTGACTTTGCATATCTTAGTAGCCCCCATTCACAGAAAAGAAGATAGAAACCAGGAGTACATTCATTGATCCATTTATTTAACTAATGTTTCATGATCTTAAAGGCGCCATTGATATCCCTGAATAAGAAATTTGGTAAGTGAAATACAAGAATGAATCCTTCTACTAATCTTGCATGCATAATTCCTCTTACTGAAAACATGAAAGTTGAAGATCAGTAAAAATTGTACCTCAATCTGACTTCCAGAAGCTATATGTTTGCTCCATGGAATGTCAAGCACCATTGCCGTTGTTTTATGGGTATATGAGACACAACTAGATCCCTTTCCCCAGCTAGCAAACATGAGAGAATAAATGAATGATACTGGAACTTGTCAAAATCCAAAACCTGCTTGCAAAGACCGAGTTCCAATAAATCAGAGAACCACTTTCAAAAAAAAAAAACGGAAGAAAAACAACACAAAAGAGACAATGACAAATCCACCAAAACAACCTGATGCTCTTAGTGAGCTTAAAAAATAAATTCTTGAGTGCATGTTATTACAGATATGGTACAACTGTACAAAAGGTTAATATTGGTCAATGAAGCCACAAATTCATAAAAAAATCACAAAACAAGACTGTTAAAGAATTTAGTGTACAACAAGATAAGTATAACCTCCATGGAATAAATCAACAGGACAGGAACAGTTTTGGAAAGTTTAAATCCCTGCATACTCTTTTCAGCATCGAGTCACGCAGAAGCTGAATTGACTGGTGCTACTAAAACAAGTGCTACAAATGCAGGATTAGCCACAATAAATCTTCAGTTCTTTCATTTTCTTCATAATTCTGAAACTTGAAGAGATTTTATCTCTTGGTTAGTGCTCTCAAGTTCAGATTTATGCTCTTCAATGTGATTTTGCAACAAAACTGAAGCTTCAGAGACATTGCCTTGATATAAATATTCGTCTAACAATCTTGAGTATTTCAAAGCTATTTGTAGCTGTTGTTGATTAAAATCAAAAGAAATAAATTTGCTCCTTTCAGTTGACTTTCCATTCAAACAAAGGCCATGCAAAATAGAAACAGAAGTCACAGAATCTGGTTCACAGCCACGTATGACCATCTTGTCCCGCAGTTTTAAAGCAGCTTCAAGCATTCGATTTCTGCAGAGGCAAGTAATGATTGAATTATAAGCTGCAAGGCGAGGCTCACATCCATCCATCATCATACTCTTATTCATGACCAATAGTATGAGCTCACTGTCCCCCTGCCATTCCCTTATGTAGGGTAAGTTTTCCACAAGTCCATCAATCAATACAAGATAAGTCAAGTTGTTGGGAGTGCAATTGTTAAGTAGCATCTGTTCAAAGAAATGTGCCACTTTCTCAAGCTTCCCTCCTCTGCAGAAGCCTTTTATAAGACTAGTATAGGTGACGACGTTGGGAATCAAACCATGAGACTGCATTTCTCTGAACAGGTCTTCAGCTTTATCAAAATTGCCTTTCTGAGAGAAGCCATTGATCAGGGCTGAGTAAGTTATAGTATTTGGATTGCATTTTCTTTCTTTCATGTTGTTAAATACCTTTACCGCCTGTTCCATATCATTCTGCTTTGCATATCCATCTACTATGGTCGTAAAGGTGACCTCATCTGGAAAGAGACGATCTTTAATCATTTTATCAAGGTATGAGATAGCGTTACCCATCATTCCACATCTACAGCATCCCTTTATTATCGCATTGAATCCCACCACCCCGGGTTTAATATCTTTTGCTTCCATGAGATCAAAGATCTTTTTTGCATCATTAAAATTCCCACTCTCAATGAAACCATCCATTATTGTTACATAAACAAACTCATCAGGAATCACACCATGGTCAAGCATCTCACTCAACAACTCTTTTGCAACCTGTAACCTCCCTTTCTTGCAAAGGCCTTTCATCAAAACATTATATATCGCTGCATCTGGACAGACTCCTCTTTCCATCATCTTATTGCGAACGGACATTGCTTCATCAATCTTGCCTGCAGAAACAAGCCCACATACAAATGTACCAAAAGTAACTAAATCTGGCATATTCCCTCTTTCTATCATTTCAATTAGCAAATTTGTTGCCCTAACAATTTCACCCTTTTTGCAATAGCCTTGAAGAAGAGGCGTGTATGTAAATCTGTTAGGTTCTAGCCCCTTCTTCATCACTTCCTTCAAAATATCATCAGCATCTTGAAGCTTTCCTTCTCGACAAGAGCATGCAATCAAGGTATTATACGTGACAATATCAGGATTACAACCAGACTGAACCATCCTCCTAAAAATCTCAACTCCCTCAGCAAAACAGCAATGTTTACACTTTGCATCAATAAGATTATTGTAGATATTTACATTTAAACCTAAACCCCTACTCTTCATCTCATCCAAAAGCCGATCAATTACCTTAAAGTTGCTTTCTTTGCAAAACACATTTATTATTGTTCCATATGATTCCACCGTGGGAACAAATCCTTTCAGTTTCATATTTTCAAAAAGACTATAAGCTTTTGACACAGCTCCTTTAATGCGGTAGCCATTGATGAGAGTGTTGTAAAACACTACATTCGGAATACAGCCTTTGCCCCACCGATCCTCTATTAATTTTTGGCCTTCCTCAACCTTCCCTACTTTGCATAAACCTTTGACCAATATACAAGTACTAAAACTATCACCTGCACCTTGTTTAAGCATTTCTTCATACACTTTGAGAGCGGTATCAATTCGCCGAGACTTCACCAAAGCATTGAGCAAAGCATTACATGTGTAGGTATCGGGTAAAGGGTGTGAAGTCTTTTTCCCTCTAGAGTATAAATCGAGAGCTTCCTTGATGCGACCCGAATAAGAGAAGGCAATGATGAGAGCATCAAACGCCCCCCGGGACGGGGTCATTCCATCTTTTACCATTGTTTCCAACAACACACCGATCTCGGAGAACTTACGTGATCGAGCCAAGATCTTCAGCAGCGACGAGTAAGCGGGAGAGTCCGCACGAGCTACTCGTGAAGAACATGACGCCCAGTCGAAGAGTTTGAGGCACACTCCGTTGTCGCGAATCCGATCGAGGACGTCGGAGACAGAGATATCTCGGTGGTTGGAGAAGTGATCCTCCAGGAGTTGTTTCCATTGAGGGTCCCCACTTCTTATGATTTCAGAAGCAGCGTCCGCGAATCGAAGAAGACGCTTCGCGGCGGGAGTACAAGGAGGAGCTGGAGACCGTTTGGTGCTGGGTTTGATGCGAGAGAGAGGGGTCCTCGACATGAAAGGAAGAAGGAAGAATGCAGGATGAAGACGAGAGAGTGCGGATTCATCTGTAGTGCTCACAACTTGGTCCAAGCAGGCAAATCGTACATGGGTAGAAAGTTTGAAACTCAGGTCCGGCGCGAAGCTCCAGCAGTCCGCTTCGAATTTAGAAGACGACCCCCGCCAAACGGCGATAGAAAGTGAATCCCCCAGTAAATGTGCTTCCTTTAAATAAGACACACGGTTTTAGTTGCTAATGCAAGTAAATGAATAGAGAAGCCTAAAATGAGCGACATAATTCTGACCTTTTACTGATTTTTTAACTTCATAGTTTGTTATAAATATTTTCGCTAAAACAGTATGACTAATAAAGCTTAAGGTAAACATAGTGTAATAAATCAATTTAATTATTATTTAATATTTTTATTAATTCATAAAATTCAACTTATTTCAAAAAATTAATTATCATATCACCCTTACGTCCTTATTTACCAACGTTTTATTTAATTTCCATCATGTAATTTTTAGAAAGTTAAAAAAAAGAGTTTTTTTAAAGGCAATATTTTTTACAATAATGCAGAATGAAATCGTAAAAGTTATTTTCTAAAGCATATGTATTTTATTATCTTGTAATAGTATTAGTAGTGTTTTTAAAGCTGTTTTAGATTGTGAGAATAAATTTCAATTAACAAATAATGTAATAAATAATGAGTATAATAAATTGATTTAATATAATAATCTAAAAATATCTTGCTTTAATTTATAATTTGTGGAAATAATGATCTACATAAATTATCATCACTTTAAAATTACACTTTTTACCAAGATTTGTTAAAAATTGTTTGGTTTTAACAATAATAGACATAAAAGAGAGCGATGATACTAGACATATACTTCATTCCCAAATACATCATCTTAATTTTATTCACCGATCATAAACATACAATCACAAAATTGAGGCATAGACACTAGCATAAAGAAAACAGATATTTTCTCCATACTTTTTCCTTCGAAACCTGTCTTATGATAATAAAAAGAAAAATTTTGGAAATTTTGACTACTTAATTGATAAGTTAACCTTTTCTGTTAAAAAAATATTTGCTTGATTGCTTCAGAAGCTTATGCTTTAAGGGCAAAGACCATACCAAAATGCAGCCGGGAGAAACAATGTCCGCGATGCAAGAACGGGTTCTAAGGTTGTAACTTGTTTATGAAATGAACAAATTAGGATGGAGGATCGTGAACCTCACTAATCCCAGAAAGGGAGGTGACATATATTTATATGTACATGCTATGATGATTGTGATAATAATACCTCAGCAGGCACAGATGCACGACCTTGGTATGTTACAGGATTCCACCGAAAAGCATGCAAAAACACCAATTCTGGACGAGCGGGAAGGAGTCTCCGTTGCTACTGATTAGCTACGCTCTCACTGCCGTCATCAAGATGAATTATCTCTACTTTAGCTTTTCTGCACGGAGGGGAGTCGGATAAATTCACCTGTTCCCCTGACACAGGCATGCACCGTTTGGTGAAAAAACTGGCAATGATTCCCTTTCTTTTCAGGTAGCCTTTCCCTGCAAGATGGGAGGAGAAGAAACACGTATTTGTCAATATCGATGGCTGCAAATGGGCGAAAACCTTTCGTACCATTTCAAATGCAGCAGCATTTTTCGTACCAGGAGACGCAGAGAAACCAATCTTGTTCAAAACCTCCTTCTTAACCTACCCAAAAAAAAAAAATACAAAAACAAAAACACGCCCATCAGGCCATCAGATTACGGTTCCCAATATTACAGCACAAAGTGTAATATATCAGAGACTCGTTTCTTCCAGATATGATAAGAGTCTTACCTGCCACCGATGATCCACAAACTCTGCAACCTCTCTCACTTTACTTTTTAGCTGGGTTTTAGGAGCACCTGGAAACTTCCTATGCAAGGTCTCCACCACTTTATTTATCCCACTGGAACAGAATTGGATAATGCTTACAATTTCAGGCAAATCATTGTCTGACAACGCTGTTCCGCTTGATGGTGTTGCAGTATTCGTCTTACACTGCGCCAGGGAAACCTCTTGATCTTCATTCACCTTCTCCTCGTGATCAACACGTATCTCTATAAATGCACCTTCCGTGTAAGGCCGCATGCTGAGAGCTCTCAAACACACCTGTTCAATCTTGGCTGTTCCACTAAGATCTTCAGCAGTGGCCAGAGCAGATTTTTCATGTTTTAGGTTGGTCATTATCAATGGCTGGTTCTTGCGGAGTGCTTGGTCAGTCACAACACTAAGATACTTCATACTTCGTAGCAGAATTTTGAACTCCTCACTTTCGGCATCTTCTTTGCAAGAACCTGGCGTGCTTTGGACTTCGTCATCAGCAGAAACAGTTGCCAGTCCATCCACTTGTACTCCCTGCAAAGGAAAGCAGAATCTCAGTTGAAACTATGGATTTCCATAAAAGAAGACCCAGTGCACAACATATTGTTATCCATTTAATGTTAATTTCCCTGCATCTTTGACAAAAATGATCTTCAAACTCATCCCAGCTTAAGATCCAGGAAAGCACATATTACTAGTACACAAAATATTCAATTTTACGTATAATGCAGGGTATGCAAGCAGGATCTTAGGGAGAGAAGTAATCAACTAAAAGCACAGAGGAGGTACCTCGTCCTCAGAAAGATAGCCATCAGGCACCATAAAGCTGTCTTCACTTCCATCCTCATCATCTTTTGAACCTCCTTCCTCCAATGTTTCTTCCCCGGCTTCTTTTTCACAATCAGACAAGCTCTCACCTGGCTCTTCCTAGATGATAAGAAAATCAGTTTGTCAACACTACGACTTTATGTATGTGTATTTATTGAATGCCAACAAAAAACAGGTATAACCTCTTCCCATTCCTCATCACTATCGACTTCATAGTCCAAATTAGGGTCCTTCTTGAAAGGGCAACGGGGTCCCACTATATCACTGCAGAATACAGTATAAGTCAAATAACAAAAAGACAGAAAAACTTAATATGACATAAAAAAATAACAGTTGATGAATAACTGTTGGACACTTAACATGCCTTTTATTAGAAAGGGTCCCATAATATGCAGGCCTATAGCTCTTATCAAACTGTAGCAACTTTTTCCGCCTATTGCGCAATGGCAAGGTAGCAGCAGAACTGTCAACATTAGTGACACGTGAGGAAATGTCGCCGTAACCAGCAGCTTCTTCCCACACATCAACAAGCTTTTCTGGGCTTGCCTCCTTAAGTGGGGTTGTAAATGTCTTAGAAGACTCAGCTTCAGATGACGTCCCCTGAAGTTTAAGCACCCTGATGAGTGGTCTCTTTGGCTTACGCCGAATGCCCCAATGATGGGAGTTGCTGCAACATATTGATTGACTCAATTTGAGCCATTTAGAAATATGAGACCTGCAGATAGAGAAGTAAAGTGTCAGAACATGTTAGGAGTAATCAAGGAGACAAAAAGAAGAATTCAGCACTGACTTCAGAACTTCAGAGGAATCAGCGTCGCTAGTCCTAAACAGAGAAGCATCCATTGAAGATGTGACAGCATTGGGCATAACATCACTTGTTCCAGAAGGGACATGGTGAGACTTTGCTACCAATCCTTCATCCAGAGATTCTCCACTTGTTTTCTTTTTAAATAAACGCTCCATCAATGTAGCTTGCTTTTGAATCACAAGCTGCTTTTTCAACTCAGCTTCTTCCTTTTCACGACGTCTTTGTTCCTTTTCAGCTTCCTCTTGCTGCCTCCTGAGTTGTTTTTTCAGTTCAGCCTCCTCTTTCTCACGCCGTCTTTCTTCTTTCTCAGCTTCATCTTGTAGACGCTTCTTTTCCTTTTCCTGCAATTAAATAAAAGCACTGTATAAAAGCCTATGATTTTCATCTAGGAATGAAAAGGATTCATTGATATCATAACTATATAGTTCAAGTCGAATAACTTTGGATCCCAAAGTAATCTTCCAGACAAGCACTACGTTAGACTAACTTGATCTTATTTTGTTTTGACTCATTCATACAACATTTTGGGGGAAACAATATGAAGACTAAACCTACACTATGCAATTTCTCTTTCTGTAGTTCACGATCGGCTCTTCTCTTCTCCTTCTCAACCTTGCGTTTATTTCTTTCAAGCTCTTTGATCATTTCCTTCTCTTTTAGTTTTGCTTCCTTTGCAGCCCTATGATCAACAAAAAAAGCTTCAGCAGTGAACCAGATTTTGACAGAAAATGAAGAAATTAAAAAATAACAACAGCAGAGTTGAAAAAGAAAAGTTATTGTTCAGTACATACAAATCAGGACCATTCTTCTGCAACAAGCCTTCAACCAGAGAACGAATTTGCTTCTCAGTTAACGTTTTGCCAAGTTTTTCATAAGCTTTTGCCAGATCAATCTTATTCTCATGATGAGCTTTGGGTTCTGATAATGATGAAACAATGGCTGGCACCAACAGAAGAATATTCAGGACATGTGCAAACTACAGAGTTCAGATCGTAGGCAAAATAATACACCTTCATATTTTTTTACTTGAAAGCTTGGAAGCCATGCAAACACAGCATTCACAAGTACATTGGTCTATGAATAGAAGAACTGTGCATGCCAATAAGAAAAAAATCCAGAATCAAAACAATCTAATAAAAAGCAAGTTCACATCTAGCAAATGACCGTCAAAAAGATTATGGAAAAAATAAAACACCTCGATGAGAAATATCTTCTTACTCGAAAGGGCAGTGATTCTCTCATGGATTTTCTTTCGACAATTGCGCCTAATACTCAAAACACCTCTTTGAGCTTTTGGCAGTAATTTCAAATCCCTTGTCTGAACAGCATTAATCACATTAACATTTGCTGCAGCTAGAAATGGAACATTAGTAATCCTGAATGCATAATGAAAAAGAAAGGATCAGCCCCTCACCTCCCAACACCAAAGACTAGACTCGGAGTCGTCCTCCAACACGTCAGCATCTGCATTCGCTACTCCATACATTGATCTTCGCCCCACAAAAAGCACTGAACTACGCACGGATGCCAGAGTAGTTCCCTCCATCGTCTTCACTTTCTCATAGATCTCATCTACTAAATTAGAAAATGAAAGATCACGCTCTTCCAATAAAGAAGCGACGACGGCATCCAAGGAAACCGTAGGCAATCCAATGCCCAATTCCAAATTTATCTTTTGACTCATAGTCTCTCTATAATACACGTACAAGCTGTCGATCTCCTTTCTATAATCCGAAAGAAGAGCTTCCCTATCTTCTTTCCCGATTATTTCATCCATAGACATTCGCTTCCTTTTTGACGACTTCTTGGCTAACTTATCCTGAGACTTGGGATCCACTTCAGGTTGAGTTGATCCAACAACCAAAGAATGATCAGCATAGAGTGTCTCCCCCATTGTTAAAGGTTTGATAGCAGAAGCACACGAAGAACGAGCCCAAACAAACTGGTAAATCGAAACCCTGACCTTGCTCTCGAGACCTTACTCTTCACAGTTAATTAATAACCTGCAAACAACCAAAAACAAAATGAACGAATCAAGAAAAGTACTCTTCAAAACAAACAATCGAGATTGCCACTTATATCTAGGGTTTCCTGAAATGCACCAACAAACTCTAGACGGAAACTCCAAAATGCTAATGGAGATAGCGAGACAAGCTTAAGAACCACACCTTCGGCTTCCGATTAAATCACACCAAATAACCTCAGCATCTCCCAATTTATTCGCACCGCAAAGATACCCGACCGTTCAATTCATTCCCTCCGGAGTTTGTGAATCTACTGCTCGAACGAGGCGACCATCGCCGAAAGAACTACCGGAGTTTGTGATATCGTATTGAGGCGTTTGGATTTGCGAATCCGGTTTCCCGGGGACCGGAATGAAAAATCTGGGTACAAGGGCGAAGGAAACCGAGCGGGGAAAAGGAAACGGTAGGTAGCGAGGGGGCGAGAGACGCGAGAAAAGACAGTATCCAAGTTTAAGGCATTTGAGTGAAAAGAGTTCCCGCCAAGTGCCGCTAGATTTGCCTCCAAGTGTCCCCGCCCCGCCAAAAGAAAAAGAAATAAAATCGACGACGAGTCGACGACCCATTTCGCGCCCTTTTTCTCGCTTTTATTTATAAATAGGGTGCTGCACTGCTGCTTTTACTTTTTTTGTTATAAATTTAAAAGTTTGAAGTTATCATAACTTATTAAATAAATTTAGTATAAATTATTTCACATCAATATACTCGTATTCCTTTTACATAAAGGGTAATAATAAGAATAGTGATATGGGGGGATTTAGAGAATTTGCTTTCTAATTGGTTATATAAATACGTTATATTGATTTTATGTTAATTAATTTATATCGTATAACGTGCAGTCTGACGGACCTTTTTTATGTTTAAAATTAGTGACTATATTATAGCTATTTTAAAAATTAATTAAAAAAATCGTTCTTTAGAACCATTTACTGATTGGGTAAACGGATTAACTAATAAACACTATATTTTGTGACACACTAATAGTCTAATACGCATCTTTAAGGATAAATCGATATTTTTTTATCATGAATTTTGTGTCGTACCTTCTAATCAATCTGGGAACATAAATTATACCATTGGAGACTGCCATTCGATTTATTCAATTATGATAAGTGCTCGTAAAATCACTCTTCACTTGATCGAAAAAATTATTGTCATATGTATGAAGTATTATCACCCCAATAATACAACACCCCAATCAAATCACAACACTCCATTAACAAAAGAAAACGTATATATCTATATAAAAGAAACAAAAAGAAAAAAAGAAAAAGCAATTACTCGAAAAAATGTGGAAAACGAAAAACTCGGCACTCACTTAAACCTGAACGGTTTCCTCCCGACGGTAGCAGGCAACGACAGGGTCGAGTCCACGCTCAAGTTTCCGATGGAGTGGATGGGTTCGTGTCCGGCGCCGGTGGGGACCTTGGAGCCGGAATCCTTCCCGGAGAAGAAGGACCCTTTGCTCCACCTGATGGACCCGATGCTTTGGCCGAGGCCGAAGCTCATCCGCTTCTTGGGCGTCGACGCCGATCTCTCGCTCAGGTTGCTGTGGGCCCTCGCCTTCGCCTTGGCCGACTCCGTCGGCGTCATGTAGTTGGGGACCGAGAACGGCGGGCAGCTCGTCAGGCTCTCGTCGTCTCTCATCGGCGTCCTCGGCGAGAACTCCGTCGCCGGGGCTTTTCCGCCGCCCGCGCTGGTGGGGGTCTTTACCGGCCTGCTCGATCTGGGCGCCGGGGAGGATCTCAGGGATTTCGGCGGCCCGGATTCCAGATTCTCCGATTTGGGGATTCTGTTGTGAGTGGGGGTGCGGCTCGGAGTGAGGGCCTTCACCGGAGCCGGAGGAGTCGCCTCCGCCGGCGCGGCGGTCGGGACATGCCTTTCCACCCAGTTCCACCACCAGGGGTAACCCCCGGCCCTGATCTCCATTAACGCAGCGTGGGCTGATTTGGGCGTTGCCTTCCACAGCTGAAAAATTCACAGAACTTAGCCATGATTGATCTCAGATCAGAAACAAAAACAAACATTACATTGTATGATCGCAAGGGTACGCACCTGGTGAGAGTAAGCATAAGCCAATTGCCTCTCCCTCTTCATAACAGCCTCCACCTTCCTCTGCAGCCTGGCCTCTATCACCTCTTTCGTCAGAATGCTGTCGTCCCACTGATCATCGTCCTTCTCGGACTGCAACACAACAACCCGTTATTCGAAACATGTCAATACAGATCGAAAAAATTCGAATTTTTGAGAAGAAATCGGTTCATTTGTTACCCGAGGAGTACTGCTACTCAAACCCCATTTGCCCAAGTTACTGTCCTGGTCCCTCTCGCTCTTTTGCAGACTCTGCCGTTGCTGCGCCTGGTTTTCCATCATCTGCACCCTCCGGGAATGAATCTGGGACTGTACTCTCACCAGCAGTTGCGTGCACTTCATGGCGTTCATTGTCTGGCGCTTCACGCTCTGCCCTCTCATCACTCCCTGAAGCCTCACAAGGCCCTTCAAAGCTCTGTAGCTCCTCCTTGCCTGTTTCACACATTTAAATTACCCCATTAAAATCCAACCACAGAGATCCCCAAACACCCACTCTATCTCGTATAAATCTTTCATCTTTTCTGTTTCTTCTCACCGAGTAAGCCCTGTACGCAGTTTGAATCCTAATGGCTGCAAGAACGTGATGGAGATTAGGATTTGGCCTCGGACGGTAATTAGCAGGCTTAGGCTTAATAACCTTCGGCGGAGTAACGAGGGGTGTCTGTTTCTCCTCCACTTTCGAGGGCAACTCCGGCTGGCTCTGCCGCTCCTTGGATGAAAAAGATGAAGCCCTTTGATGGTCCCTCGAAGGGAGGTCACGCACCGTTTGGTTCTCCCTCTCTGCATCTCCCAGTATCTTCTCGATGCTGCTGGGCTCTCTGTAGAGAGGAATGAAGGAATTGGCTTCTCCCTGCCTCAACTTCCCTATTCCCCATTTCTTTTTATCCTTCGACGTCCTTTTAACGTCCGCGCCCTGTAATTGAATTTCCGTGGAAAAATATCAAGAAGGGTACAATTGATCTCTGAAAGGTTTTCTCAACTCGGGAAATTATGACAAGGTTTCTGCTCCGACTTACATGACCCAATTTGTCTCTGGAAGTCGGCGCGAAAGCCCTTTTTATGGCAGAAAACCAACCTCCTTTCTTACCCATGATCCGAGCATCACTAACTCAGAACCTCGAGTAGAATAAGAGACATGTGTTCGAAGAATCGAAGAACCAGAGCACGTTTCAGAGTTTACCCTTCAAGAAACAGATACATGCTGGTAAAAGAACTGTATCGATCTGATAAAAAAATATGCGTGTGGAAGAGGAGAATTCTGAAGGAAAACATGAAAGTTTTAAGGGAAAGTTAGTACCTTCGTCTCGGAAGCTTTAGTTATGGGAGAAATGATTCTTACAACGATCAGATAAATCAAATTATATCCTCTTCTTCACTCCAGTGAAAATTGCTTTGATGGTGATCAACAACAAAGAACAAAACCGAATTGAATCAGCATACAAATCCCTTTTCTTTTTCCCCTTAAGAACAAAGATGGAACACGGTTTTCATCAACATCAACTCACGAGAAACTCGTTCAACTGAGCAACCTTCAGTTTACAAACTTTCACAACCAAACATATTCTTACCAACAGACGATCGGAAGTATCTCTACCCTATAACAACCCAAAATTCATCCCATACCCAGAAACGAAACAAAAAAAAAAAGAAAGAAAAAGGAGAAACAGAGGAGATCTATCGGAGGTCAGTCAGTACCTGGGGCAATCACGAAAAATTTCGAGTTCCGACCCTCTCACTTCCTTCGGAAGAGGAAGGAGAGCTGAACAAAACCTCTTTACCTCCCCATCTTTTCTCCCTCTTCGGCGCCGACCCAACAGCTTCCCATCTTCATTTCCTCCAACGCTAATGCCGTCTTCAGCCCACCTGCATCTGGTTCTTCCTTGCAACGACTAACTTCACTTTTTCCCTCGTCCCCTTTTTTACCTTTAGTGCTGAAGATTTATAAAATTCCTTTGGTCTCCACCCTGATGATGAATAGGGTGGCCACTTTCTCACTCCAGGACCCCAACCAACTTTACTTGACTGGAAAGCCTTGTTAGCCAGAAAATCATACTCGAAAACTGTTAGGTTGATCCTCTACTGCTCATGATATTATAATACCTGTTGTGACGAATATAATTAAACTATGAGAGATATTAGGAAGAGTGGGACAACTACCTTCTTGAATTAAGCCCCCTCTTTCTTCAGTCCTTCTCTCAATCCCATCCTTCAAATCATAACATGGTTTGTTGGGGCTGATGTGTTCACTGTATTACTACTACTAATAAGTAATAACATGATTTACCCATATCAAATCGAGTCCGCAATTGAACAATATGTTGATAATCACTTAGTTGGGCTTTACCATATGAGAAAGAGAGGAGAAGAAAAAAAAAACATAGAAAGATGTGTGTTTGAACTATTGCTTATACGCCACTCAAAAGAGCACTTTAAAAGGGATCTTACCAATCAAGTATAGTGGTTAACTGACGTTAGTTATCTCAACTCTAAAACTCGAAAGGATGTTGGTTAACTACTTAAATTGCTGCCGGTATATATCTTCAAGTTGTATTTCCCATGCTGCAGCTTCAATCAAATGCAATGGTTTTGATTTGCTCAATCAAGGGATTATTTGTTAACAGTGGGGTGCAATTATTGGTGATGAAGATGTGGAAAGAGTAAGATGGAAAACAAGTGACATTTTCAAGAACAAATGGAACATTTCAACTAATGTGATGGGACTCGTTTAAATTGAAACCATGCTTTTCTACCGAGTCATGAAAGAGTGACAGATGACCCCCCACTTTTGCTCGGAATGGAAATGGATGGTAGATTGTCGCAGATGGAATGTATTTCCCTAACTCATGAGGGCTATTTTAAGATCTTTTGGTTGAAGTGCCTCGTTCTTGACTTAATTGTGCTTTCCCTTGTTATTAGATAACCCACTTGGATATTTGAAGCTCTGAGTAGGGTCAGGACAACCACCAATTCGTCCGGGTGTATATATATTTTAAGGAAGCAAAAATTGGACGCAACCAACAATGCCTCCTTTCCCTTGGGGTGTATATATATATATATCTGTACACTTCACTTTACTGAGCATCTAGGACTGTCAATGGATCGGCATCCGATCCATTTAAGGGGAAATCCCGTATATTTTTTAGAGTTAAAATAAGAAAATCAAAAAGTATATGTACTGACCTCATAAGGTGGCGAGGGAAATTAGATTTTTTTCCGAGCAGAAAGAAAAAGCGCAGCCATCTCAATTTAAAAAGGACTTTGGTTGGGCAAGGCCACCCGTAAAGCAAAAAATACCCTCCTTTTTCGCTTTGAACATCCTCCGGTGTGTCGCCCTCTTGAATTTGATTTCAATCCCGGCGGCCTATGATATCGTGAAAGAAAGAAATCAAACTTGCCTTTTCACCGTCCCAATAATTCTATTAATTGGGTAATGAGTTTTTTTTTTTTTTATTTTATTTTTTTATCAGAAAAATAATATCATTACCTTATTATTTTACTTTGATGTTTTACATTGGGACGTGGCTACATAGCTCACGGTCAAGGTAAGAAAAAATCTAGAGTTTAAAGTTTACTCATTGAATAGGTAAATTATATTTTATTAAAAAAATAAAATCATACTGAACTGCAAAGCTGCCGCCATAGTATAACATAATTATACAAAATTCAACTAATAAGGCTATTTAATGTACTCAATGGGTTTTCAATTTAAAAATAAATTAAATACTTTGTAAGATAAAATTAAGAAAAATAATATCAGTACTTTCTAATTTTATTTCTGATGAAAGATAATATTTAATTAAAAAAATAAACTCTTACCTTTTTGTGTCGAGTTTATCTCTTACTCGGAAACGAGGTCAAGATATAACATTTTGCCATAATACTAGAAGTCTAGATGTGCTTGCATCGCCTCTCTAAAATTAATGTCATATTTTATTACGAGTTTAATGACATACAACATTAAATATCAATCATAAGCATAGAAATTTATATAATAAATTAAAATAAATACTACTGTAGATTTTGAAAATGTTTGAGATTTTGCCTATATATTTGGGTTGCTTAGTTATAGATATGATGATATCATCCGTACGAGGTATTTGATAGCATGTTGATATATAACCCGACACAGCCGATACGTCAACTGTACCGGATGATGCATATCCGAATTGGGCAACCCAATGCATTTGGGAATTCTATGCCCATCGTAGGTTTTAAAAAAAAAACAAAAAGTCTGAAAGCGAGAGTTCCCAGTTCCCAATTCCCTGCAAATCCCGCATCGGCAGATTAGCAGGATGAAGGGCATCGGCAGATTAGCAGGATGAAGGGCATCGGCAGATTAGCAGGATGAAGGGCATCGGCAGATTAGCAGGATGAAGGGCATCGGCAGATTAGCAGGATGAAGGGTATCGTCGATTTGTGTCGGGACTAGGAGAAAGCTTCAGAGGCGCAGTGCGTCTTATAATTGAGCTCAAGATGATCAAGTGAAACTACTGAAAGAAGAAATTTTCAGGAGTTGTGCCGGCAGTTAAAATGCATTTTGGGTAATGGAAATCCATGGAGTTCAGCAAATTGCTGAAGCTTCTTTCTCTCCATGCTCAAAAAGAAGTTTTTGAGTCGAACCCATTTCGTTTCGAGCTGTCGCCACTTGACAACCCCACAAAAGAAAAGGGAAAACAGGGACATGAGAAGAAATGCAAAACAGGGAAACCCATTGAAGCAAACGGAGGGATGGAGGGGATGAATACGTCGAATGTTTTCTTCTAGCCCCTCCTACCCGGAAGAAAAAGAATTAAAGATTTAATTTTCCTCGGCCATTACCATTCTACTCAGCGGACTGGGACCGAGCTTCTTTCTTCTCATCATGCTTCGCCTCCTGATCACTTCCATCTGGTTCCTCCTCCTTACTTGCATCATGGCTTCTTCCTCAACCACGAATCTTCTCATCAAGACGTCGTCGGTTAGAGACTTACCCCTGAATACTCGTCTTCCCTCCACTGAAGGTCTGGCGATGGGGAGTCTCTCTTGAGGCGCCACAAACGATTTTGATCTCGGGTAGCTGTAGCTTCTCCTTGGGGGAATATCGGCTCTGAATATTTCTGTGTATGAAGAGATTGGGGCGCAGAGACAAACTCTGGTGAACGAAGTGGCGACTTTCAGGGAAGTGGACTTGGCTAGCTTTTGCCTGTTTGTGTTTGTAGAAATTGTGTTGGTCTTTGAGGTGGGTTTCCATAAGTTAGCCGCTTCCATTGCTCTCTGATACCAAGGTTTCCTGCAATAATTTGAACATGTCAGACAGAAGTTCCATGAGAACCCTTTTAAGTTTTTGCTGTCCAGGTGTTTGTTCTTATTAAACATGATTATGCATTCTTGAAGCATCTGAACACGTTGAAGCTTCAAGCTCCTGGAGATGTTTTGCATCTTTTGGGTATTTTTCTGTCCGTTTGCTGAAGCCCCTAGTGCCAATAATTTAAAACTTGAAAGAGAAAATTGAGGAGTCTTGAATCTACAGAGCTACGGAGATGCATACCTTGTCTGTGAGTTCTTCGGATCTTGCATGAACAAGAAATGGTGGAGCATCTGGGAAGTGGAGAATGAGGACGATGGGGTTCATCTGGATACAGAGGGACTGCCTTTTGCTTGAAATTGTGAGTTGGAGATAGGATTAGAGTGCCCCTTTTCTCTTTTTTATTTTTCCCTCCCCTCCCTCGCCACTTTCTTTATTATAGCTTGCTTTTGCTTTAACAGGATTCCTTTTGCAATTGAGGAGAAAGAAGGTGAAGGCGGAGCTAAAAAAGAAATGCACACTCCTAGAATTATATTTGAACTTCATCTAAAAGCTAAGTGTTGCTTTACCATGTTCCAAATAAATACTTGCTTCTAAACATGAGCAGGCGGATTTACACTGTAATACTTCTGTCTTCTCCTTGAATTTCTTGCTGTAATTATGTACTTTCAATGTCATAGGAGCGCAAAGTCAAAAAGGTACTACTCACTTGAGCAACCAGAAAACCCAGCTGCAGTACTAACTGCCCGCACCTCTCTTACTCTATTGCTCGTTTACTTTTTGGTACATATGATGATGACAGTCGTTTTTGAAGCGATTTACATCTGCCTATTAACTTCGAACTAGCTTGAATTTGAAACTAAAATTCAGTTCTTTGGAAAATCACACTTATTTCGATGAGCAGAATGTAACAATGAGCTCAACTCATCTTCCATACACTGAAGCCCCTGCTGAACATCCAAAGCACAACTAGAAAAGAGAGGTGCAAAAATGGAACAGCATGTTCTCCAATCCGAAGCCGTGAAGTCAGTGACAGAAGAGAATATCTGATATGGGCACAGGGAAGGAAGTGGGAACAGCCAGGGACTCCAGGTACTAGTGCCTTTTTTCTGGATCAGGTACCCGAACCATTTTGTTCTGATGAATGTGGGTTTTCCCCAAACTGTAAATCCGCACCAAAACTTCCTCCACCACCGGAGTTGGAGTCCAGGAGTGGTGCTTGTGACTTGAACATGGAGGAAACAGAGGAAATATGTTCAAGGAGGCCGAGAATTTCTGAGAAAATAAATTGAAGATGGAGGTGGGTTGATAGATAAATCGAGGAACTGAATGGATGGCATCATGATTTCATATGCTGGTTGTGTGTTGTCCAAAGCCTGAAAAAAAGAAAGGTGGTGGAAAGAGAGAAAGGCATATGATGAATAGGGTTTTCTGTGCTGTATGTGATCTCACAACCCCATTATTAAGTCCCCACGCCAGTTTTCAGCGGCCTAATGACCGACCCTGATAGGAGGTGTTCACCATTTCTTCTCCAATAAAACCTCGGTAGGGATATGTATCTCTTGTGATGAGTGTGACTGTGTGAGAGTATAGAAAGAAGAGAAGGGGAAGAAGATGGCCATCAAGAAATTCTTTGGGGTCAAAAGATGAGAGGGGGGGGGGGGGGGGGGCAACTGAGGCCCCTTTTGCCTCTATCGTGTAGACCGTGGTAATCATTTTGTCCATGTAAAGATGCTCGGCCCATCTCCTTGAGTGAGTCACGTGGATATATCACTGCCAGGTGGCATGCTATGCTCGTAACACGTGGCCAAAGTGGAAAACCCACTTATGTGTATGATTCTGAGTATCTAATTTCCTGTTAGTGAAATCATAAGAGTATCTTCCTGTTTTTCAATGAAAACTAAGATAAAAAATGTCTAATAATGGGAAAAAACTAGTAAACAACAAGGTAAATGGATAAATGAATTGCTACTTGTACCTTTTTTTTATCCTCCAAAATCATCATATCCAGAAAATATGTTACTTTACTGTAAAATCAAACGGCTAATCGTGCATCTAGCCGGAATCTTAGACAAAATCACAAGATAATTGAAACAAACACATAGTAATATGGACCAGTCATGTCTGTACACGTCGTCCATTATGGATCGTGATACATGAATTTATAAAATCGACTTTGTTTTTTTTCATCGATAAAACTTAATGTAAATAAGATGCTATAAATTTAAAATCGATACACTTACCTGTACTGTTCTAAATAATTTGGACTGTTCGATGCATACGGCCTTCGAGGTCGTTAACGTAGTTACCGTTGTATTTCCAATCGAAGATGAAATACGAGTATACCCTTCGTGTGGGTCTCACCTCTGCCAAACACGAAATCTTTCATGCACCTTGTTTCCTTGACTTCCTTCACAGAGACGACGAGAGGGCATATATGTCATTTTATCCGATCACCCTCGTAACGCCCCGAGACGTGCTTCGTTTCGGTTCTCCGGTATCTTCTGCTTCGTCGGCCGGCAATTATGTTGGACAAAGCTCGTAGTCTGTTTTTCTTTTTTATTATTACGCGAAGCAGGAAAACTCAGAAGCGACGACTCACGAAAAGTCGTTTTCGACCTTGTTTTCAGTACATATTGCCTCTCCAGTTTCCCCGTTATGTCTGAAATTGTTTGTCATCGGTAGTGGCAATAATGGAATTATGCTCCTCGCATAAATAAAAGTTTCGGCTTCTCGACGTCAAGAGTTGCCGTCTTCGTTGTCTATCTCCCTCCAACCGAACTCATTTGACTCACTCTTTTTTTTTTTTTTTTTTTCTCTTGGAAAATGCCGTCGCGTTCCAGTATCGATGGATTTTTCAAAGACGCGTCTGAAACGCAATTGGCATTCCGAAGCCCTAAAATCCGGACTGCCTGAGTTTACTGGATTCATGTGTAGAATGTCCGAGATTTCGCTGGTTTTTCTCGTTCCCTCATGGTGGGAGATCGAGATCACGGTCGCGGCTTCTGTTTTCGTGATCTTCGTTTGCTCTTTTCTTTCGAAATTCTCTTCGGGAGGTAGGGGGAGTAGCGAAGACTGTTGCGTGGGCGAGGAACAACTCATAGTACGCGACTCTGATGTCAAAGATAAGGTCTGTTTCCTTATTTTCTCTCGGGGGAATGTCCTCTGTCATAGGTTGACTGCTTAGTATCGATAGCTCCTTTTTAGAATTAATGTTCTCGTGACTTAAAACAGTTTGTTTGTACAAGTTTACATTTTCATTCAATCGAGGCTAATTTGTAACCACGAAGTACCAATAGAGTCGTGTAGTTTGCTGCTCTATCTTGTTTGACGTTTGTTTAGAATGCCAGACCAATAGTCCGAGGAGTTCGTGGTGCATTTATTACCGTATCACATAAAATTCATATGAATGATGGAATGTGCCAAACCAGACCAAAAGCAAAATATGAGCAACAACTTTCACTATTTGTACGCGATAGACTGGGAAGGTGGATGCTAAAAGAATCATTTCAATGCTTCAGCTAAAAGAAGCGTCACTTTTGCATAGACCAGTCTTATACTAAAGGATGGAGTAAACTGCATCACCAAAATAAACTGTAGAAGGATGAATTGCTCTCTGATGGGTGCACTTCAAGAATATTTTATGGCAACTGCCAGACCAACCATGCTTCCTTAAATAATAGTGTTGGGATGTATGCGTTGAAAAGGACAAAGGTGAGAAAATATAATTATATTAAGCTACTACATAAAGTAGCATTTGTTGATGAAGTTTAAGAGAAAGCCGTTTGTTATGGTTGGTATGCATGCCACAGGGAATGTAGTGCACAACAGAAGGATTTTGTTACTAGTGGCTTGGGTAGGGAGACAAACGATGACATGATGGAAGTAGGGAGGACTTGGAGGAGGTCAACCAAATGATTGTGCTAGTGAATGATTGAGCATAACGTAGTAGGAAAATCATGCAGCCAGCTAAATCTAGCAGCCATAACACTGATAATTTTTTTAAATTTATTTTTATTTTTATAGAAATGGTCAATTTTTATAACGAAATGGATGAAAAAAATCTGTTAATGATGAGATTTCTGGATGACATTCATTCATTATAAGTGGCATGGGGAACTTTTGATGGTTGTATGTGGCATGATCATATGATCTTTTGCCTGTGTACAGCATTCTTGCTGTTGTTTAGTGCTTATTGGTGCTTATATATGGGTGATACTCTTCGAAATGTAATATTGTGTAACTAAATTGTGATTATTATAGCCATAAAAGAAGTATTCAGTAGACCGTTATGTTCATTCTATCTGCTCATGATATACTTTCATAATTTCTGGATATTAAATTCTTTATACATTTTGAGGAATTTAGTCCATGCATTACTATTTCTCCTATGGAGTAATTTTTTTCGTTTGTTGTTTGACATGCAGTTCTGCACTTATTTTGTAGATGAGTCAGATAAAAGGGGACTCACAAAACTCTTCAGCATATGTGATCAAGGTACTAGTTTTTTATTCATTAGAATTATTACACTAAAGAACTTTTTTTTTTCAATTTATTTGTTTTCTAATGAAAGAGCTCATTCCATAAGGGGAAAAATCCTTAATTACAAGATCTTCTCCGGTGCTTGCATCTCTATGTAAAGAGTACACAATAGAATTAGTTGAGAGTGCAACAATAACCAATGAAGTGGAATAAATATTTTTATTTGAAATGATGAAGCTTTTATTAAGTTTAAAACTATTGATACACTAATGTTACAGCAGTAGTAGTACAAGCAAAAGTGGAATAAATATGAGACACCTCCTCAAAAGAATAGCATAGACGCCAAGATAAAGGTGAAGCACCCATATATTAAGAAATACTAGTTGAAAGATCACCTTCAATAATTAAATGCTGAAGTTAAAGACTTGGTTTCTTGGCCTTTTGTAAAGATTTCTTTAGAGATACAGAGAATTTTAGTGGTCTTCTGGGATCATGAATGACTTGGTATGAAGAGATTGATAACTTTCTCTCATTTCAGGTGGAACTATTAGCTGCAAAGAATTTGATTGGTGCAAACATAAATGGCACGTCTGATCCATATGCAATTATTACTTGTGGTGCTCAGAAACGCTTTAGGTGACTATCCTCTCTCTCTCTCTCTCTCTCATATTCTGATGTGGTAAAGCATGGATCGTTTCTCAGAATTTCTTATGGGTTCTGTTCATGGTGTTTTCATCTTTTAAATATGGCAACAAGTGTTTTTTTATATTTTCTGAAGACATGTCATCAAACGTTTACTCTAGCTTCTATCTGTTAGAAATGTATATGCTAGCAACCAGATTGCTTTCTACCTAAGTATACAATTTCATGGATGCAGTATCATCTGCTCATGTTCTTGTATTGTTTAGATAAGGTCCTGACATGACTATTAGATTATCTAAAAAGCCATTTGTACAGTGGTCCTCGCTCAAGGGTTTAAAAAGACTTTATGAGATCCTGTCTTCAGAATCTGGACAATCTTGTAGTACTTCAGTTATTGAGTGAATCTTATTTATTTATTTATTTTCTAAAGTATTGGTATTCCTATTCCCATGCCCCTAAGGAGAGTTGAACCCAAGACCTCCCATTACAAACCTCCCATTACTATAATGTTCCACAACTCATTTGTTTTGCTAGATGTTTTTATGTTTATTATCATTATGTTTTTAAATCATTCGTTTTATCTGATGTTTTAAAGTTTACTACGCTTTTAGTTCTTTATATTTTTTCTTATGTTTTTCTTAACTTGCAAAAAATTTTAGATAAGCTAATAATTTTTTTGAATTGATTTAAGCTAATAATTTATAAATGCGTCTTCATTATGCAATTCTACTTTTGTTCTTTCTATTTATTTATTTTTATGTATTGCAGTTCCATGGTTCCAGGATCTAGAAATCCAATGTGGGGAGAGGAGTTCAACTTTTTTGTTGACGAGCTTCCTGTGGAGGTAGGGAGAGGGTTTTTCTGGTCATGTTTACAATGCGCTTGTTATATTTGTATAAGAAGTGAAGGGAAGACTGAGTTCATATCTGACAATGACGGTTGTGAGGAACTGCATAGGTGAACTAGGGAAAGAGAGGTACATAGAGGATAACAGAGGTGAAGAAGTGGGTTATGAAAAGAAAGATGCCTCTCACCTCTTGTTAATGATCTATCCATAATGTTACAAGATATAGATAGTAGACTTCTCAAGTGATGAGGCGATTAAGACAACCTTAATTCTCTAACCTAACCACCTAGGAATGCCATTTAAAAAGGAAACGAAGCTGTAATATAAATAGAAGCAGCCTTCTAGCATATTACATAACTGCCCTTAAAATGTCCCTTTTTCTACTTCCTCTCAAGTTAATAAAAACAAAGCAATTTCCTCAAAAAAAAAGAAGAAAAATTTAACCATTTATTTAGGAGGAGCCTTCTTTTTCCTCCGTTAATCAAATATGTATTAGAACAAGTTACAACTTATAGAAATTTGACCCAATTGTTGAGATTAAGACAATTTAAATTCTCTTGCCGTAACCACCTAAGAGCTTGTTGGAAAGAGTATTTGTAATAATACCAGTTACACTTGCTGCCAGTAAGAAATAGTACAAGTTTAACCAGATAGAAAGTAGACTCTGCAATTGGTGAGACTTAAAGGACCCTAAATCTGTAGCCTTAACCATCTTGGAAAGCTAGTAAAAAAGGAATCAGAGTAGAAAATAAAAATTTAAAGAACTTCCTGGCATTCTTCTTAACTGCCATCATAATGTCCCTTTCTGCAACATATTGAGATACTCACCTGGATAATTGACTTAGTGATATTATTAAGTTTTTATTCTGATCAATATTATAAATAAAATTGTATGTAGGTATAAAAATCCCACGTGATCTAGTTTATTTTAGGTCTTTTGACTTACTCATAGTAATGGCAATTTCAGTGGACTTCATTTATCTTTCAGGACTATAAAGCCATGTTGGTCTTTTTTTTTTTTTTATTCGCTCGTTATTTTTCATTCTAAAGCTTTATATGACCTTAAAATTTTGGTATTCATGTGGCTTGGGCCTGTTTCAATAGCCCCATTGGAGGGTTTTGGTTTACGGTGTTGGATAAGTCTAAATAAGATTAGAAGTGGTTACACATGGGGGAAGTGCATATATAGATCTTTTAGTGTTACTTTCATTACTATTTCTGGAGATTACTATATTTGCATCACAATCACAAGAGGTGATTGAGCACCTAGATTTTTATTTTTATTTTTTTATCTGGTGAATTGAGCACCTAGATTTCTGCCTTATGTCAGAGATCAGATTTGACTTCAATTGGAATTGAGTTTTCAGCTTATTTTGTAGATTAATGTGACAATATATGATTGGGACATAATATGGAAAAGCACAGTTCTTGGTTCTGTGACTGTTCCAGTTGAAGGTGAAGGTCAAACTGGAGCAGACTGGTATACTTTGGATAGTTCATCAGGGCAGGTAGTGTGCTTTACCTTTATTCAGTGCACTATATATTAGAAATTTATTTTAACTGGTCCATGCTGTGTAACTTTCAAAAAAAAAAAAAAGTGGTCCATACTGTGATATAATTTCTATTTCTATTCTTCTAGGTGTGTCTTCATATTAAATCATTTAAACTCCCTGCAACTTCTTCAAGGTACGCGAGTACTTGGTGTTTTATTATCAGATCATAAACAGCTTTACTAAGATTTTGTTTCTTATGTGCTATATGTACTTTATGTAACACTTTCTGAAATCAATTAAATTCTTCACCATCTTTAAAAAAATTATCTGATTATAATTTTTGTGAATCATGAAAGGTTCTATTAAAAGGGTAAAGTTGGGCTGAGGTCTATCCCAAAGTGACTAGCCGAAGTTAGGAAGCCTCTTTCCAACTAATAAGTCAGGATCTTTTATACTCGTTTAACTATGTGGGACTAATCTCTAACACTCCTCCACACGTGTAGGCCTTCTTTTGGGCTCCTACACGTGGACAACTTGGGTGGAGGCCCACGTACGAGCACCCGCTTTGATACCATGTAAAGTTGGGCCCAGGTCTATCCCAAAATGACTAGCTGAAGTTAGGAAGCCTCTTTCCAACTAATAAGTCAGAATCTTTTATACTTGTTTAACTACGTGGGACTAATCTAAATTAGATAAATTATGAAAGAGAGTCGGCCTAACAACTAAAGCTGGCGACAAGGGAACATACACCCTTTGCAAGAAAGCTCCTATGTATATAAAGATAAAAACAATCAACCATGTTCTTTAGGATTCGTACATTAATAAGATGGTTATATGAATTCAATGGTGGAAATCTTTCTTGTCAAGCAATTTATGCGATGCATGCTTTCAAAAAAAAAAATGTAATGCATTGACCTACTACACAGTCATATTTCTATGTTGTGGCCTGTTAATGAAATGACACAGGGCTTTGAACGGCTTCAGTGGAGTGAATGCAAGGAGAAGAATGTCTACAGACAAGCAAGGACCCACAGTAGTTCATCAAAAACCTGGACCTTTACAAACAATTTTCGGTCTTGACCCCGATGAGGTCAGCGCTGTTAATTTGTTAACCTATAATTTTTTTTTCAGTAACAGGTTAAATGCCTTTTTATAATATGTAATTACTGATTTGTTTGCTAATTATTTCAGGTGGTTAACAATAGTCATTCATGTGCATTAGAGAGGTCATTTTTATACCATGGGCGCATGTATGTCTCTTCATGGCATATTTGTTTCCATTCCAATGTTTTTTCAAAACAGATGAAGGTACTTTTGTTTTTCATTTTTTAAAATGCACTAGCTCTGTTTCCTTTGTTTGGTTCAATGTGGTGTTTGTGATCGATTATGCTTTTTAAAGTGTGATCTCATGTCATTATTCTGATGAATGTTTGAAGTGATTTTTATAGTGTGATTCATGTCACTATTCTGTTGAAAGTTTGAAGTGATCTTGTCCCTTATGTCCTTATCAGGTATTCCAAGTTTTTTACTTGTTTAATATGTTGCCTAAGATTTTCGCCAATGGGGCTCTACCAATT
This sequence comes from Aristolochia contorta, assembly GCA_022405105.1. NCBI lineage: Eukaryota > Viridiplantae > Streptophyta > Magnoliopsida > Piperales > Aristolochiaceae > Aristolochia > Aristolochia contorta. Next base: position 7,771,770 of record CM039667.1, on the reverse strand, counting down.
TCTACTTTTTTCTGGAATGAATGAAATCCCAACTTTCAAAAAGAAACATGTTGCGTGAGATGTGATGATTTGTACTCCATTAGATATCTTTGTTTGCTTTCATTTGTTTTTCTGGATAGTCATTGCCTCTGACGGTGTATCTGAATATGTTGCAATCTTTCTAAATAATGTTGAACATACTAAATCTTCCTGTTGTCGCTATCAACTCAGTCAACTTGCTCTTTTTTGACAACAAAAGAAAGAAGATAAACCCTATCTAATATTCTTGGTATCTAAACTCTAAAGGTTCTTTAATAAGTAATTTATGCCAATGTTGTGTTCGCTCTGGTTTTGATGTTTCACTTTCATTTATGCAAAAAGCATCTAAGTTAGTTTTCCCATTTCTCTTTGCCAAAGTTAAATGAGCTCAATGTGTACACTGAATATGTCTAGCTACTTTCTTTGATTTGCTTCTCCTTTAGTAATTTGAGGTTATTGATTTATTTATTGTATGTGATAGGTGGTAATTCCATTCGAAGATATTCATGAGGTAGATATTTTGAACTTGCCTCATCCAACTCTTTTTGAGGGGATTTAAATGAATAATGCACGTGTTATTTGAACACAGATAAAAAGAAGTCAGCACGCATTTATTAACCCTGCTATTACTATAATACTTCGCATGGGTTGTGGCGGACATGGAGTACCTCCTTTAGGAAGTCCAGATGGTTAGTTAATGCTACAATGGTTGTTTCCCTTTTTCTTTGTTGAGCAGACATTTCTTTCTTTTTATTTTTTTTAATCTTTTGTGCCGGTGTAAGATGTGTCTAAATTCTGTTTTTCCAACCAATTTCTGGGGATCATCTAGTGAAGGTATATTAATGTAATGTTGTTTCAGTTTAAATATTTCTATAACACAATTCTACTGTTATTTTGACCTCTGGATGTTCGCATGTAATGCGATAAGTTCCCCAGTATTGTACCCGTTGAAATTGCTTAACCCTTGGCCATTGGAGCACTTAACATTGATCAACTGGAACAAGTCAATAATATATATTAGCTGACAAATAGATCAGCTTCTACTAAATACTTTGAAAACTTTTTTTCTCTTTGTATGCTTCTAAAGTTTAGGTTAAAGTTCTAATTACATTATGAAGATATACTTAATTTAAGCTGTTTCTTTTATTTTTTTCAGGTAGAGTGAGATATAAATTTGCATCTTTTTGGAACAGAAATCATGCATTAAGGAATTTACAACGTGCAGCTAAGAACTTTCACGCAATGGAGGAGGCAGAGAAAAAGGTTTATTTTTCCATTCAGGATTTATTATTTCTTTATGTACCTCTCGCTACCAAATAAAGCAATAGAACTTGCCTTTTTTTTAAGAATAAAAAAGTAACTTGTAGTAAACTTGTTTTGGACTTTCAATAGGCGAATTTGGTCAATTTTTGTGTCCCAATGAATCAACATAATTAAATATGTTTCTGTGTCTTTTGAAATGTAGGAGAAAGAGCAATCTGCATTGCGTGCTCATAGTAGCTCTATTAGAGGTAGTAAAAAGGAGGCTAAAGTTCCCGAGGACAGTGATCTTCTCAAGACAGAGAAGTTCCAAGCCTTTGTTAAAGAAGAAGTCCTAGTTCCAATTGTAAATGTAATTGAGCGTCAGCCTGTGTATAGTGTTTTATTTCCTGTGAATTTTTTTCTTGTATTATATAATGGTTATATAAGTAAACATTGATTTTTCTCTTGTAGGGTGTCTTTCCATGCACAGCTGAACAGTTTTTGAATGTTCTTTTGAGCGATGACTCGAAATTTTTGCTTGAGTATCGCTCAGCTAGAAAGGACACTAACCTTTGTGTAAGCTGGACTGCAAGCCTATGAATATTTCAAATATGATATTATCATACTCTTGACTTTTGTTTCTGCTTTGTCTTTAGGTTGGTCAGTGGCATGTTGCAGATGAATACGAGGGTCAGGTTAGAGAAATTACCTTTAGAACTTTATGTAACAGTCCTATGTGTCCTCCAGACTCTGCCATGACTGAGTGGCAACATATTGTACTATCACCCAATGAATCAACTCTGGTATGGGCCTATCCGACAAGAACTTGTTATTTTGCTGTTGTTGCCTTCACCTGTTGATGAGCAAAACTTCAACTAAAATTCACGCTTCTTTCAGGTATTTGAAACAGTGCAACAGGCACATGATGTTCCTTTTGGGTCTTACTTCGAGGTATCTTGCATGATATTTTTTGTAATGAGTTTGTATACTCTAGGCTTGAATCATACCTTTTGGTTACAATCAATGGCATATGGTAGCTGATGCTTCAGTAGAAACAATGCCTATGCGAAAACTGCACTACACAAGCTCTGTACAGTGATACTATAGGCCAATTTGATCTTGGTCTCAGTGAAGAGGCTACTTTCAGTTCAACCTGAAGTAATTTGTCTTAATCTGAATTTTGTGTTTGCATGTAATTGTTCATGTTTAGGCAAACTCTGAATAGAAGTATCTATGTAATATGAAAATAATGACAAAATATTCTACACGTAGAATTATAAATTGCTATAAGTTCTAACCAACTACTATTTATTGGATTGTCAGGTTAATTTCTGATTGAGTACCAGTAGATTAAAAATTTTGGGTTGGCTTTGCTGTTTCCTTCAGTTTGATTAAGATTAAAACTGTTATTGGAATGGGTATGTGTTTAAACTGTGTGATAATAAAATTTGATCCAATCTGGTAAGGCTGTCAGATGGCCAGCCCTAAATTATATCAATAAGACGGTATTCCTATGACCCTCTAGTGAAAATATTTGGCCTTTAAAAAGGATTTTTTATCATTAAGGTAGATCCGCCCCTCTTTGGAGTTCTTAGTAAATGTCCATTTTCTTCTTATGGTCCTGCCAACTAAATTTAAATTTTCTATTTTTTGATAGACTGATTGACAAAATGCCCATGCTATTGTAGGTCCATTGTCGGTGGACGCTAGAGACAAACTCTGAATCCTCGTGTGATTTGGATATAAAAGTGGGTGAGTAATAATATTTCTTTACCTCCAGCTTTATTTATTTATTTATTTTTTTGAATCGTTACCTCCTGCTTTATTACTGCAATCTTGTAACTTTCATAATAATCTGAGGATTCCGTTTCCCCTAGGACTTGAATTGTCTCGCCCCTCTGCCATTTAATGAACTTGGCCATTTAAAAAAGCCATTAAGATACAGATAATAACTCTTTACCTTTTTGAAAAATTTAGAAATTTGGAAAAATTGCAAATTACTCTTGCCTTTCAATTTTCTTGACAAAATGGTACCCGGGTGCAAGTTATGCCCTAGTCATCCTGTGGGAAAGGCCCTCCCTTCCCTCTTTTGCCTCCCTCTTGTCTGACATCGGGAATGCTAGGAAAGAGAAACAACATTGGGTTATTGACCATTAAAGTTTTGAAATAAAATTTCCATTTCTTAACTTGACTTGGAACTGATAGAAGGAAGTGCTTAATCAACTTTGTTGTTTAGCTGCAAAATTTGCTCTTCTCAGGCTCTTTCACGTTTAGCTTTTGGTCCTCCAAGCACCTCTTGCATTTTGTCCTTGTTAGTGCTATCCTACTAATTACGAGCCTTCTCCTAAAATTCTCACTACTTATAAATATAATGTGTAGTTTAAAAAAATTGATTTGAAGATTTCATTTGTACTAGATGACAATTTTTTAAAATATATTTCCACGCTGAAGCATGTATGAAGTCATCTGAGACTCTTTGGCAGGTGTGCATTTTAAGAAATGGTGCGTAATGCAGTCCAAGATAAAGAGCGGAGCCGTGAATGAGGTATGTCGGTTATAAACTTGATGGAAAAAAATTGAAAAATTTGTCTCTAGATACTATAGTCTAAATGAACGGTTCGTCTTGGGTGCACTGTCAGTACAAGAAGGAAGCAGAGCAGATGTTGGAGGTGGCTCGCTCATACCTGAAGTCGAAGACTTCAAGTATAGAGACGGTATCAGACACCGCATTGACCGATCCAGTTCCCACACTCCCACCACCTAGTTGATCGTCCTGCATTCAGTTCTCCAACCCTCCCTCCTGGAGCTTTGTACCTACAGATTACTCCATTTGACTGGAGATGCTCGGTTGGAGAGGTTTGTTGTAAAATTGCGTGTATGTAAAAATTTTGATCTGTAGCACTTGCATATGCATATCCGTGTTCTATCATAGTGTATTAGACGCCGTACTTGTAATACTAATGACGGTAAGTTCCCAAACCACCTTTGTCAGCTGTTAAGGATTTTTATATCCTTCTTTTCATCTGTTCTCCCAAGAAACGGAGGATTAGAAGTTTTACACCCTTCTTTTGTATTTTTTAGATGCTATCAGTTAAATACTATAACTACATTTATGATATCGAGAGCTTGTAATTCAAACGTGAGTAGGCGCCTGGAGCATGGTCACCTCATAGGCCATTATCTTAAGAGTAACGCTAGTTGTACTTATGCTGCAGTACCTATCTGAAGTACATGACATAGCCGGTCAATCTTCACGAAAAGATTATTTAAGACTAATATAAAGTTTAATTTTTTAAATTATTTATTATATTATATAATATTAATAATAGAAAGAGTAATGTTAGATGCACCTAGCGAACATACCTATTTGATATATATGTTAATCTAAGCTTTTAAAAATATTTTAAAAATATTTTTTTAATAAAATCTTATTTTTTAGACAATAAACCCTAGGCATCAATGGTTTAGATTAACAAGTGCAATGGATAGGTGCGTGAGCTAAGTACAATTAGCATTATTCTAAGAGAAAAAGTTGAAGATAAGTGCATGAAGGCTAAGCATGATTAGTATGGCGTACCTTCTGATGTGCATACCACGTTGGAATACTATTCTCACGAGTGGAACTAGAGAAGTATAACTGGTGTACCTTCTCACATGAGATTAACTGACAAGGATTCCAACATAGATGCCAAGTGTGGCATTCACATAAGAAGGTACGCGAAGGTATCCCCTTCATTACTGATCCATTGTAAATCTCATTAGAGACTAGAGTATGCTAGACTTATTGTGGAAAGCACTCGAGTTAGTTACTTTGTTGACGTGGAGCATAGGGTCCACTATGCTATGCAATTAATAATAGAAAAATGCTAGTTACACCTACGTGCAGTACCCATCTAATATACAAGCCAATTTGAAACACAATTGTCTAGGGTTTGTCCTTTAGGATTAAGAACTTTATAAAATAAAAAATATTTTTTAATCTTTAACTGTTTAGATTGGCTGGTATGTTGGAAGGATATTGTGTGTACGTGTAGCTAGCATTACTCTTTAATAATACTACAGTTTTTTCAACATATGGCATCTATGTCAGGTACTTTACACAATGTGCCTAGTATTTTTCATCTCATTAGCCTTTGAGAGTAAAACTCGTAGTACTATCCGATATACCTCTATCAGGTATTTTGTAACGTGGATGCCATAAGTTGAAAAAAAATAGAATCATTAATTGTAGAGTGGGGATATGCATACTACCAAAATTTACTATGAGGGTTACACCGCGATGTGGCATCTTCGTTAACAGTCCAAATAAAAGATAAAATAGGAACTATCTTCCTATTCTATAGGTAAGCCTAAATCCTAAACCTTATATGGACTGCAACTAGGCTACCAAGAGGACGACCACATTAAGATGTAAAAATTCATAATAAAATATGGTAGTTTTGAAATAACTTCTCTTAACGTAATGCTAGGCACATGGTGACCGTGCTTGACTTCGAGCATGGTCACTTCACAGACATTATTTTAATGGTAAATGACTTTTACCTTTAAAATAATACAAGTGAGGTGACCGTGTGCGCATAGCATTTTTCTTTTTCTTAATTGTATTAGGCGTGCTTGATAGAGGTAGTTGCACCTTAACTAGGCACCTTATGGTGTACCTCAAGATTTGGAGACCACCGATGGCATCCATATCAAAATCTTAGTCATTTCTACTATAAGGATAAATGGCCCTTCACAGGGTTGAGTTAATTAAGGCTAAATGTTGTAACTCTTTCATTGAAGAATACAATCTTTACAAAATTATATAAGGAGCCGTGATAGATAAAATTAGCAAAGATTTTATTTTTTTAATAAAATATTATTTTCCTAATCTGTAGGTAAATCATAAACCCTAGATTTTCTCTTACTTCGAACTCCAACTACAGTGCCACATAAAACCTTAAACTGCTTCCCCTCTTCAGCAAATAAAAAGCGATAAACTGCCCACATAAATATAAGCTATAAACTTGGAACGTGCATCGTTTCCTAGGTCACCACATTATGATTGTTTTGGCATTCAGCATCACACAACGAACAACTCGGCATTCTGTACCTGGCTAACCGATGAGTGGCTATAACCTTTACACTAAAAATAGACTCAGATATACATAATCTACAATAACTCACAACAAATGAGAAGACCTCTTCAGTAACTAGGGGATTAGATTTATCAACCCAGCACACTTCAGTAGCTTCTAAAAAGGTTGATCAAGTCCCACTACCATCTCGCTGTAACTCTAGGTCAACAACAGCACAAGCCAATAGTTTGCGGATTTGTCAAGCAATCCTGCCATCGGAGAGGATCATGTCAGTTCACGAATTGCCTGAATCAGAATTTGGGAGATTTCTGGAAAGGTAATTACAGTTTTAGCAGTTAAAAACAGGAAATTTAAGAAGCACACAAAAAATGTCAAACGTAAATCCAATGCCACCCAATGTCACAAAGGCACGGCATGGTACCCAGTAGATGTGAATATGGGCCTGAGATGAGATTCCTAGGCGACAAGTAGTAATTTACGAGATTGCTGCCTACCTGTTGGGAGATTAAAGATCTTGCCACTACATATCCTAGAGCTTACATCCAGGTTAAATAACAGAAGTTGGTCATGATAAACTACATGAAGTCATGATTTCTACCTGCTCAAATTATTAAAGAAGCCAATGTGAAATATTTGAATTCAAAACTTTCAAAAAAAAAAAAATGAATTCAAAGAAAGGCTGATACATATCAGATAATATTGATGATCCAGATGTGTAAGAGACTAATGATCCACATATAAAATACAAGAAAACAAGGAAAATGCCGCACAAGAATACAATCCTATCAAGACCTTTCTTGAACCATAAGAATATCTAGCTTATTTAGACATCCTCAAATAGACTTCGTTTGGGTGTTCAAATGTCCTACTCATGTCCTTCAAGAAGCAGTGGAGCATAATGGTTGCGTATGCATAAATTTCAACACAAGAAGAGTTGACAAACTAGAAGGCCTCCTATTACAAGCAAAAATAGTAATTTCTGATCACATATCAGTAAACAGGATGACACCTAAATGCCTTTAGATCGTTGTTGCTCAGCAGGATATAATGGTCTTTCTTACACTAACAAATACAAATTCCTCTATAACTACAACTGGAAGATATCAAAAGAATTCACAGCACTTATTTAAGAATTCGGAGCATTTCATTAAGTTGTACACAAAAATTAAAAGCAGATCCAGAAAATGTACTAAGAAGAATGGACAAGGTTCCTTACAGTCAAATCTTCACGAATTTCGTTTCTTTAATGGTGTCCCCCTTACTGCTTTTATATTCTGAGAATCTCGAAAGCAAACAAAATGTACAAGAGTTTTCCCATTGGGGTACACTGCAAAAACGCTACTTCCAATTCGTTTGTTGCAAAGAGAGCACATGCTATCACTAGTTATCTTTACAACTCTCCGTCTGTGCTTATAAAACTCATCTTTCACCTGCAAAAGCAAAGGAATAGGTTCAGTATGAAAAGAAAAAATCGGAATCCAATTCATGTTCTGCAAATTATGAAGACCTTGGGTTCCCACTTTATAACTGGTCAATAAAAGAGGCCTATCATAAAATTTTGCTTGAAAACAACACTCCAGCTATAATATGTTAGTGTTCACGAATTCAAGAAGACATACCTGCAAATTTTCACTGTGTCTCAAGCTCTTAATCACAGAAAAGTTACGGCACCCTTCACTAGATTTCTTCAGCAATGGTTCAAGAAATGGAAGTAAATTCTGTCCAAATGAAGAGGAAAGTCAATTCTCAACTAACATCCAAGAATACAGCATACTGCTTCCCTCACAAATTTGCAGGGAATAAAATTAATGTTGACAATATCACACCTGCAGCTTCGTCTCTCGTGGTAAAAGTTTGAGAGCTTGAGCTCCATTAATCCGATCCCACTTTCTGCTTAGCAAATCCAAGGTTTCATCGAGCATAATGGGACCTCCTCCATCATCCAGTGCCTCATCTCCATCATAATCACTTCTTCCACTATCAGTGCCACTTGGACTAATCCGAATATCTTCTGCTCCCTCTATTTCTGCTATTTTCTTAGATACACGACTTCCCTTGGCTTTGGAGAAGTGCAGTTTTTGAAAGCCAGTGGTGCTTTGCTGAGATACAACAATTTCACTACGCCGCTCAAAATCTTTTGTTGCCTTCTGAGGATTAAGATAGATCTGAAGAAGTGTCAAGTAGATACTGGTATTTGATTTAGAAAGTGTGGACTGTCCAGCCTCATATACTCGATCACAATAGGCAAGTGCAAGCTGAGGCATATGAAGCTGCAATATCAACAATAGAAAATTTTAAGCTTCCTGCTCTACAAACTAAACCAAAAGGGTTGTAAATTTATCAATTTTATCATACAGAAAATCTTAAAGAAGTACAAATAATCGTACATGTAGCAAAAAATACAAGTGTTGTTAATTACTATAGTACCTTATGAACATACAGAGACAGGGCAAGCTGATGTTGATTTAATTTACCCAGCAAAAGTGCACGCTCTTCATACAAAGCATCCGAAGGAAGACGCTTCAACAGGATTTCTGCATGATTACCTGAAATGCCCTCCAAAGCTTCCAATAACTTTTTGCGAGCTGGTGAATGTTCCTTCTCTTCCCACTTATTTTGAGCTTTCAGATCAGCATACCATTCAAGGACTTCTGAGAGATAGATTTGCACCTAAGAGGAGCATTACAAATTTAGGGATTCATCCTGACAATAACAGAAAAAAGCAAAATTCCATAGTGGAACTGCCACCAGCAGTCCCTGTGATCCATTAAAAAATTATAAAAAATTAAATATAATAAATGTATGAACATGGAAGGATCAAAATCTGCACCAGTTCATTCTGCAAATTGGAGGAGATTGCACTTTCATTTGTAGTCAGCATAAGCTCCAGATATGTAGCCTGCAGCTTCGGTGCATGCTGTTTTAAGTATGAATTGACTAAATCCGGTGGAATATTTCCAGATAGAAATAGCTGAATGGTTTCTGCAGGACAACTCTCGAGAGCATGCAGAGAGAACTCCAAAACAAGCATTGGGTCTGTACTGCAGAGAGGCTGCAAAGGACACTTTATTCAAGAAAAAGATACCAAATCTGAAAATACAACAGAAAAAAGTGGTCTATCCCATAAAACCCTCCATCATTAATCAACAACTGTTTCACAGCATTGAACCTGATGGAACCTAATATAACATACCTACCTATTTTTCCAAAGACTGCAGTTTCTCAAGCTGGATGTAAGCATACCTTAAGATAGTCAATAATTGCTTGACTTTTGATATTGTGTCCATGTTCAGATTCTATATTATCTGCATTTGATTTCTCAAGAAGCTGAGTAAGAAGTTTAAGAGCTTCATGGTGCATGTCATTGCCCTTATATAGTTCCAACAATGCCATATGATGATTCCTTTGACTTAGGAATTCCTCAGATATCTTAACATCACAATAATTAAGAGACTTCAACAGCTCAAGTGCAGCAGATATTTGTCCCGTAAGAAGCAAGCTTTGGAGCAGTGCTGTATCAAGTATAGAAGCTGTCTCCCTTGCACTTGAATTTATTTGGATGCGACTACGACCCTGATGAACACAAGCCAACAACCCCATTTACGTTGAATAATGAAGACAAACTTTTAACCCAGTGAGACATAAAGCATAGACCTCGAACTAAAAAGGCACCATAGTGGCCATGGAAGCAAAGGTCTAACAATTCAACAAACATTTAAAAATAATACAGAATAATGCAGAAATATCAAGTGAGGCAGGCTCAAGCCTCAAGAGGCACAAATAAAGTCCCTCCCATCATAGAATTGCCATCCTTGGCAAGAGCGTCTGAGATGCTTCTTACAGCCCTGAAGGTACCCCACCAAGCAGGAAGAAGTGAATAACATGCAACCAATTGTTCTTCGAGAATAATAAACTCCTATAAATGGATACCCTATCATATATATGGGAAAAGCTTGGACAAACAAATGATCGCCTTCTATCAAAGGTGCAGGAAACAGCGTGATCTAGCGAACAGAACCAGCAGAACCATAGTAACCTACTGGCCAAGAATAGGCAAGGAGGACAAATCCAGATTGGCTCCTAATCACTGTCCCACCTGTTGACAATTTCCTAGGTTATCCAATCGAGTAATAATTTTTAGTTTTTGCCAGCAACTGATGGCAGGTTTGAGAAAAATGATCTAAATATGTGAACTTGAGCATAGCTCAGTGGTCACGTGGGGGGATTTCTAATGGGACGTCTTGGGTTCAAGTCTCCTGAGGGGCATGGGAAAAAATCCCAATTTTCAAAAAATAAATGAGCTAAATATATAATGTATACCTTCACAGCATGTAATGACAATCTCACGGGTAATACTTAAGAAAATGAAGCAACAAGATAGGATTGGAGGTGGGGAAAAAGAGGATACAGCAGGAAGCAGAAGAAAGGAAAACAAGAGAAAGAAGTCAGAAAGAATAGAAAAGGAACACATATTACTTGTTTTAGCATTAAATATAAACATGTTATGTATTGACAGGATTAAAGTTCACCATTTGCAGGCATATAGCGAATAGATGTAACAGTTAGAAGTGGGAAAAATATATCTCAGCTACCTTACTACCAATTATTTGAAAATGACAAAAGTTTTAGTAGCTTAACTGGTAATTTTATCCAGCTTCGACATATGCTGAAGAACAATAGTTTGGACAGGTTTCTGGCCTCATAAGGTTTCTAAAAAGGCAATTCATAGTTTGAATTCATTAACATCATCAGTGTTCTCTCAACCACATTTGGCTCTTCTAGAAATTATTTCTCTACATCCTTCAGGTGTGATAGTTGTTTAGCTTTTGACAAAGGTTAAACAGTGCCCATCAACATGAAGCAAAAGTCGACAAAGACAACATTTCATGATATTTCAATGATAGGTTTGATTCACAAAATTCAGTAGCTATCTAGCATCCCACAAGAAATAGTCACGACGTAGCCTTTGCAAGCTCAAAACCCCTATCAGGGATGGGTGATTTTTTGGTCGAAATAACATTTAAGTATTTTCTTTCCAACTCACCCTACTCTGGATTTGATTTTATCAAACACCAGTTGATTATACTCGTTTGTAAACCGCATTGCTCTTTCTTGATAAAGTCTTAGGCATTTTAAGAAAAAACAAATCTCGTGTTTTTAAAGTCACTCACATTGGCCAAGATTTGTAACAGTCTCTCAATGTACTATATATGTACACTATGTAACCTGTTGTAAAAGAAAGTTGAGAAATCAATAAAAAAGCATGTCACTATTTCAAAAAAAAAAAATATTGAGCCCTAATGTAGCATGGCTACCATATAAAAGCATCACTCACGTCCAAAAAGACTGGCTTAATAATGGCAATAGTGATAGCCAATAAATTAGAAATTCAGCCATCCATCATTATTATCATTTTTCATGAATCCTTTGCCACTCTGCTCTATCAATACAATTCAGCCGTTTTTTCTTTTCTGATGTTACATTATTTCAACATTTTTCATGAATCCTTTGCCACTCTGCCACAAAAAAGACTAGCAATAGTGTTTGCTGTTCAAACAAAATCAGGATCACATTTTATAAAAATAAATACTCAGGATCAATATATACATCTTTTCGTCTGATGTTACATCATTTCAACAATTTTTTAGCATTAGGCTCACTTTCAATTGAATTACAGCAATAATAACACCAGCACCATTTTCTCTCAATACGATTGTAGGCATGAGCGGGAAAAGTGAAATTTATTTTAAGTTGACCACTATGCAGAAGTAGCATACTTTACACTACTGTCCAAAATGGACACACATAAACTGTACCTTGCTAGAAGGCTTTGATCTATTGCCATCATATGATGTCACTGCATCTGAGACAACCTCCTCTGTTACTTCGGCAGTGGCCTTCTCAATTATACCAAACCGTTTCTTTTGCAGATACTTGTTGAGAGCCATGAGAGCATTGTGACTCATTTTCTTCATCTCAAGGCTTGATTTCTCAGAGTCCCGTGATGGAGATAATGATTCCATTTCATCTGATGCATCAGATGAAGCTCTAGAGAGATATTCTGATGCCAATTCAAACATCTTATCAGGCTCAGATGCAGATATCACTTTTGGAAGAACCAAAAATGGATACAAAGAGAGTACATGGGTTAGGTCAGCAGAAGATGCCAAAAACTGTTCCATTGCCTCCTCATAACTGCCATTGTTAAACAAATGCATTCCATATCTGAAGAAAGAAGAGGTTTAGCTAGATATTAGTGTCTGTATCTCACGAGGCCACAAGTTAGCAATTAATAAACTTAGACATTTTCATAGCCATGTAGCCCATTGGCTTTAATACAGCTAATGCTAAAGCAAGATAGTCACCGCAAATGGATAGAGTCTTCTTTTGCTGCTCTCAAAGTTGAATCCTCCGGAGGAAGTAGCTTACAAAGAGACAGAGCTTCCTCAAAATTTGCAGAACCAGTTAATTGTACAATCTGCAATTATGGTCATCAAAGAAATGAGCAGGAGCATATACAAATAAGTATATACGAGAAAGAGAAAGAAAACGAGAGAGAGAGAGAGAGAGAGAGAGAGAGAGAGAGAGAGACAGAAATAGAAACTACAGCTAGACTCCTAACTATTCTGAACAGAAACACAAAATCAAATGAATCACAACTTTTCCCTACTACAAGATCACAATATTAAAAAAAAATAGCTCTTTTCTTTTTCAAACACAATAAGAAAGAGAATATAATAAAAAAAATGCTAGCAAAGAAGAACAAGAAAAAATCCAAGAAAGATACCTGGGCACCCAATGGGACAGGGAACAGACCATAAACACAATTTTCCAGCATGGCAAGGACAGCATCATTACCCTGTACAAGATGACGAACATCCCGAAGATGTACTGTTTGTACCAGAGGGTAAGGAGGCCTAAGAGATCGTATCTGACATATTGAAATATTATAAAGACAAATTAGCAACAACAAGAGAAATTTTATATGCAACAGCTACAAATGTAATAGAAGAAAAAGCCAAGAGCACAAAAAGTTCATTTCTTCCTTCCTCATTTTTTAATGCAAAAGCCAAGGTCATCAAAGTCCATTTCCTTCCATCCTCATTAGTTAAGTACCTCCAAATATCTTGGTAATCGAGCAATTGCATATTGCATGTGAATGACAACTGATGCAGGCGCATCAGACCAACAGATCCTTCCATCTTTAAGAAGCTTCCCGTTTTGATCCACAAAAACTCCGATATTATCCTACAGATGCAGAAAAATGATTAACCTTGTTTGCAGTTTGCCACATTTCAAATTGAATAATAAAATGAGCAGAAAGGCCAAAACTGCTTCATTTAACTGCGGCAATCCCATAGAAAAAGATATCCATATATTTGTAATTACTAACTTTAGAGGGTTAAGCTCAACGAACAAATCTTTTTGCTTTTTTTGTTTTTAACGCATTATCTTGGAGGTAGTGAATGATATAAAAAATAAAAAAATAAAAGGAGGCTACCTTGCCGAGAAGAAGCTCTCCTGAAGGAAGAGGGACAACTAATGGTGGCGCTATCCCTGAAGGAAAGACTTCAGATAGTACACCACTGGTGCCGTTTAAGATCATGTACTCTCTTCTTACTGCTAAACAAATGTTTTCACCACACCAAGCCATTGACTTGACTACATCCGGGACGCTGAACTCTTTCACCTCGACAAACTCGCGGCTCCCTTAAACAAGCAACAAGGTGATCAAATTCCGCAATGTTCCAAGACCACATGATCCTTATGCAAGTAAAGCCCACAATTATAAGAGAAACACAAAGAATAAGAACGTATCGGCCAATGCGATCCCAAATGGGGAATTTAATTAATCAGACACCAGAAGTTCACGATCAGAGATTGTGAAACTTCGACAGTCTAGACAGTCCCCCGCGTCTGCCTCGAAAGAGCACTCGAGGAACAGAGAAGAAAAATGCAGAAATCGGAATTGGAGTTACAGGACATACCCTCGTGCCTGAAAATTCCCACTCTCTTCTGCCTCCCGAAACAGAGGAAGCCCCTTCGGTCGTCCCAGGCGTAGACATTGGCACCCTTTGATTTTCCAACGGAGGCGAGCGGTTCCAATCCAGGCAGCCGATGGAAAGCGATGGACTCGGAGAGGGAGATGAGGAGATCTCTGGAAGGTGAGACCTCCATGGACACTAGGGGCTTCTTGGAGAAACCTTTAACGGCTTTCTCAACGATATAAGGCTCCTGACGGATGTGAGGATCGGAAGAGGGGCCAGGTTGATGGTCGGAGTCAGGGGCGTAGACATGGAGGGAGCCGTCGTTGCATCCAAGGAGGAGCTTTGAACCGTGGGACCCGAGGCAGTTGATTTTCGCAGGGCAACTCTTGAGGAGCTCCCGCGAGTCATAGGCGGAGTGAACCATTGCTCTGGTTCCAGCTTGAGAGAGGAATGGCGTCCCGAGTCCCGACAGGCGACAGGGAATTCAACTGAGGTTGAGAATGGCGGGGAAGCCTCGACCGACGAGGTCGGCCATCTCTGATAATGGCGATCAGCAGAGCGTAGTCCGCCGATTTCGTCCAAGGTGGCAGAAAAAAGCTTCTCCTTTACTTTCTTCTTCTTCTTCTTCTTCTTCTTCGGTGAATTGGCCTGGAGGGTGGGCCCCGCAATTGAAGCCTCGTCTGGACTCTGAACTTTCAATGAATAAATAAATAGTATATAATTAATATTAATTATTTAATGAATAAAAAGTATATAAATATCAAATGATTATTAACTAAGTAATAACAAAAGATTATATGATATTTATTTTCATAATTAAGATAATATGAATTATGAACAGTAAAATGTATAGAGAAAAATGTTTAACTACGTCTTCTCGTAAGTATTGAATATAAGCAATGAAACGTATATAATTGAAACCTGATACTTACCAAATCACGTCATGCAGCTAAGATATGTCATTTTAGTTTATGTTTTACAAAAAAATAAATAAAAATAACTCATATATGATATAACAAATGATAAGATAAACTCATTAAAAATAACATTAATTATCAATTTTACTCTTTTCCTTTTGTTTGTCAGTATAACACACTAGTGCAAAAACTTCAAATAGAACTATCGCTTCTACCCTTTTTCTGTCCTTAGGCAGTCAATCTACAAGAAAACACGAATTCATAGAGGGTAAAACTTTAAAACAGAGTTGTCCGTACTCCAAAATTGGCGTCTGAAAGAGAACCTACGAAGAGGGAAAGAAATGACATCTTCGTGCAAAATATAAACTGGTGCAACTTGTGGATAATTCAGACTTACATTTACTGTAAAACAAAAAAAAGTACAGCATTTGTATTTACATTTTGTGCTTTCTGGAACTGGAGACCCTTTCACCAAATGCATTTCTTTTATTCAACAACTACCTACCAGTATTTTCACATGCATTGGATCCGGGAGGCACCAGGCCCTTTTTACAGGGATTGCTACTTTAACAATGTATACATATAGACATGACCTTCCCCTGCTTCCATGTCTCCTTTTTCCACTCTCCAATATCTGCAAAGGCCAAGACTCATCAGAGAAGCCAAAATTCCAAACAACATTTTTTTCAGGTTCATGAACCAGCTAACTAACAATTGCTACTAGCAGAGCTACCCATTGCACAAGGCAAATCACGAACGAGAATCTTCACACTGCGAGACCCAACAGACTCTAGTACCTCAACACACTCTTGTAGATCGGAGTCGTTCACTAACATCACCCACTCATCTTCGTCATCCAGATATTTGAGTTGGAACGATCCGCTTGGCAGTTTAAAACGTTTCCCAATCTCCTCGAATAATTGAAGAACACCCAAGTTTACCTTAAACTTGAACCTTGCAGTGTCTTCGTTGTAAGTAGCCTTGATAGAAATTGCGCATCCATCATCTCTTGAACATAGTTCGCTATTTGAATGTTTGTGCCTTTTGAAGCTTGGGGAGCTAGATGCACTGTTGTTCATCATGGAGCCGGAGCCATTGGATGAATCTGTCATATCCGATGATGCTGTCCTGAGGTGCTCCACAACTCCATCATCCACATCTGGCCCAACATCCACGTCTGCAGGTACCATGGAGCCTGAACTCCCAGTTGTAATATGATGGTTGGAGCTCTCAAAGTTCTTATTAGAGCACCATCTACTACAACCCTCCTTCATAAGTGATAGACGCTCATCTTTACAATGGACCCCCTGTTTACTTCCATAGATAGCATCTCCTGAAACTCTATCATGGACTGAACCAAACTTTGACGCATTATTATTAAATTGCGCGGAGAGCCCTCCTACTTTATCATTTGATAAACCAGACCTTGCAATAGATTCCCTGTCATGTACACTTATACAGTAGTCCTCTCCTTCCATCTTCACTGCAGCTATATCTGGAGCTGTTGGCCAGTCTTTCCTCTCTACAAGGCTTTCATGGCTGGACGAGACACTATTGTTTGTTTCATATGAGATACTGTTGTTTGTTTCACGAGAAGGAGTAATAGAGGCTGTTGCCACAAGACTTCCACTCACAGGATCATACTTTAATGCTCCTTCCACACCTTGAACAGATTCCATTACTGTTTGAATCTTCCTCAATGACCTATTGACCTTGTTTATCTTGCGTGAGGGCCATCTTAAGATCCCATGTTGTCTGCAAATCCTTTTCAGGGTAGTTGGACAGACTGCAAAGACAAGCAAATTCATAATTTACAATCAGATCTTTGACATGATGGAGGATAATAATTTTTACGCCAATTTGGGAGTCTAATTTACTAAAAATGCACATCTATTGATTCATGTGAAAATGTATATTATAAAATTTGTTTTGAAGGTTGACTCAAACCTCCAATGGATTTTGCAGCATCCTTCAGACTGCCTGAAAAATACTGTTGAAGAACACTTAAGCTGATGTTCTTTTCAGCGGTACTTCGCTTTTTATCAAGTTGTCTTCTTGGACCTGGTGAAGTCTATAACAGAAACAAAATGGAATAGTAAGCAAATTAAAATCTTCCATCTGTCATCAAAAATAAAAATTTCTAGAACTGACGTCCCCTGAAAAGTGTGAGACTCTGAAAGGTTTGAAGTATCGGAGATACGCAACGTATCGGGCATTAAGGAAACTGATAGGTATCGTAGATACGCATGGATATGCATGGATACACTAAGAAACGCATGTAATAAATATGGATACTTTAGGAAATCTTATTATAATATGAAAAAGTACAAATATCAACTAATATTATTAATATGAAAACCGTAACATTCTTATTGATTCAAATATTTGAAAAAAAAACAAAATAACACCGAAAACACCACCACCTAGTCTCTCCCTTGCACCATGATCAGATTCTTGTGTAAAGTCCTAAATCAAGCATATAAATTCTACAAATTTTCTCCATTATAACTATTTATTCTTTGAACTCTTTTTTTATGCATAGATTGACAGGAAGGTGGTGGACATCCTTTGAATTAAAGTCCAATCCTTAATAGAATCAAACAAAGGAACTCAGATTTATCTAGTTATTTTTTAATCTCAGCAACAACATTACTATTCTTATGCTCAAAGAAAATATATTGAGTACGATCACCAGTCCAGTTATTGCATTGCAACTTTAATAATATTAGTTATCATTATCTTCTCTTCTATGTAAATGAAGCAAGGTCCAAATCGGGTTGCACTGCACATAGAAGCTGTAATTAAAAAAAAACAAAAGGAAACAAGAGAAACTGCAAAGGCATTGAAACCAAATTATTATGAGAGTTGTAAAAAAGACAGATAGAAGTAGAGAAAAAGCATGACAGCTACATGGCTATAACAAAAAAAAAAAAAAAAAGGTTCAGAATTAACATGTAGACAAGTTAAATTCATCACGTCTAAGGGACTGAATCAGAAAACTAGAGGAAAAAAAAAGGCATAGAACTCACAAAAGAGAACCTGTACAGTTTTGATTTTTGTTCCATTTTAGGATGATTTGAAATTCTCTAGATTTTGTTTCTAAATCTTTGGCTTTGAGATTCCTAATAGGAGGAAGCTGTATCTTATGTTTCGTATCTTATCGCCTTTATCTCCTTGATAAGTTAGGAAACATGGCAATAAGAGAGGAAACAGGGGTCTGTTTCTGTAAACGGAAACTCCCCCCATTTTTAGTTTCCTTAAGCAAGGAAACGGATATGTATCGGATTTTAAAACCATGCCTCTGACATACATTTTTTTTACAACTGGTACCTCCCCTTAGTGCGTGTTCATGTGGGTTTGTGTTTGTGTCTTTGTGTTTGTGTGCATGGGTGAGCTTGTGTGCATGGGTGAGTTTGTGTGCATGGGTGAGTTTGTGTGCATGGGTGTGTTTGTGTGCATGTGTGTGCGTTTGTGTGCATGTGTGTGCGTTTGTGTGCATGTGTGTGCGTTTGTGTGCTTGTGAGTGTGTTTGTGTGCATTTGTGTGCATTTGTGTGCATTTGTGTGCAGAGTGTTTGTGTGTGTGTGTGTGTGTGTGTGAGAAAGAGAGAAAGGGAGAGAGAGAGAAGGAAAGAGAACGAGGGAGAGGGAGAGCAAGAGAGAGAGAGAGGGAGGTAGATATATATATATATATATATATAGAGAGAGAGAGAGAGAGAGAGAGAGAGAGAGAGGTGAGAAGATCTGTATGTTCTAAATATTCTGTGACTTAATACAATTTGCAGCACCCTCCAAAGAAAGAGAAGGAAAACATCTGTTTTACTGAAACATGAGCTATGACATTACTGCAACCTTGTCTAGAAAATTTCTCCATTTTCAAGCACAAAATGAGAGAGATAACATAACAGTCTAAAAGAAAATGATTAACACCGCCTCTGTTTCAAAAGAAACTGAAGTATGAACTTGTCACAACATGTGCGAAATTGAAGACAGGAATCCCCACTGAATTTAATCTTAATTTCTAGTTAGACCTTGTAAGGTAAATTTCTCCGAGAAATGAATCCCTCCCCTCGCTAGAACCAATCACCAGAACTCAAAATTTTTGGCAATCAAAAGGAGGACAGCCATCTGCACAACACTTATTCTAAAATGTACTCTAGAGACATTCCAAATTAAGAGCAAAATCCCATATCGAAATTTGTCCTTAAATATTTATGACAATAAGGAAGAAGAGGAGCACAGGCATCAGCAGCCCACCATTCATCGCCTAGAAGATGACATTGCCATTCACAGTGCTTCCTTAAGAGGGACTTAGTTCGTAGCATAGCCATACTCAAGAACTTTTAGATAGTCCCAGGAAGGTGGTAGCAACAGTCATCAGGAAAGGAATAAAGCATAGTTATTTCATTTTACCTTATTTTCAAAAAAATGGTTATGCTGAATAAAAAATTACTTAATCCATAAAACCTGAAGAAAAGATTTCATAGGAAAACACCCAATCAACATGAGACTGAGATGAAGTGTAAATCAACGCAGATAGAGTTTTGTAAAGCCAAAATACAACGCCTTGCATGTATGTATTCACGTTAAGTTCATCAACAAGTCCATCTCAAGAGTCTCTTACATCCTCAGTAACTTTAACTAGGATTGGAAATCAATGAGTGCCAGCTCAAAACAACAAAACATTGTGAAGGAAAGTCGAAACTGAGATTTTTTTCTTAGTACAGACAATTGGAAGCTAGAAACCTAGAATTTATAATTATACCATCACTGCTGAAACAACTGTGCATGACGGATTGAAAATTAAAATACAAACACAATGAAATGAGAAGGTTAACTTGCTCAACCTGTTTAGCAGACACTGGCAGAGTAAACATTTGGCATATGACTTGGACAGCATATGTCAATTAAGATACCACTGATCAAAAAGGAGGTTCGGATATGATGAATTGCAAACTAATTGGTCTCTCCTCGAAAAAAAAAAAACTGATAGGTCAACTACCTAACTGTTTTGCAGACACTTGAAGAGGAAACATCCAGCATATGACTTGGGGTACAAAGGAAGGCCTATGTCTATCAGATGTAAAGGCCAAAACAGGAGGTTCGAATATGATAAGTCGTCAAATACTTCATCACAGAAAAGTGACAAGAAATGTACCTGCTCTTGTTGTATGTTGGTTTCCCCTGCATCATTTCCTTGTTTTGGGGTTTGCGGGGTTTGCAACACCATGCTCGAGTTCTGTTCTTTTGTTGACAAAATTTGCTGCAAATTTTTTTCAGGCACACTAGCCAAATCTACAGTCATTTCTGCCCGTTGAATGCTTATTTTAGATTCTTCAGCCCCATTTAATTCGGCATCTGAAACTGTCCGCAAACTCCTACATATTCTTTGCATTGTGCTTGAAAGATTGTTCAATAACAACTGTTGTTCATCACTCCCATTGCAACTGATGGGTAGAAAGAATTCCAATATGTAGTCATCATTTCCAGTGTATGTGCTCCTCAACCTGATAGCAACAGCAGCGTTTAGACCGAACTTGCGTGCATGATGTGCTAAGGGATACTCTAGTACATCATACCCTTTCACATCTGAACAAAAAAATGGATGTTTAGCTTCAAGAGCTTTCCCCACAATGCCTTGTCCTTTTTCAAGATGATGTTTAATGCACGCATGCACAAAACCTTGCATTTCTTCATCATTAACATAACACGCGGATTCTTGGACACATAACAGCGTTTCCTTCCATGGTGTTGCACCATGCTCTATCCCACTCTTTCTGACAAATTCATTACATTCCATGTCCAGATTTTGACACGGTATCCATGTTAGTGCTAGGGGTAGCCTATGGGCATGACAAACAGCTCTGAAGACATCCATTATTTCCACAAAGGCTGCTTTCTGGGCGTTTGACAAAGTCTGCACATTCATAGATTCACACTATAAATCAAAAATTTTGTTTGTTGATAACTGACCCATAAGCAGAATAGATTGCTAACTTTCACTTACACCTTAACATAATAAACCAAAATACACAACTAGTAATACCTTCATTGGTGGATGAACTCGAACATCAACCGTTCTCAAGTCAACAGCCTGCAAAGTGTAAAATCCTCAAGAGGTAAGACAGTCGCAGATAAGTGCATCCTCAAGAGGTAAGACTATTGCAGATAAGTGCTTGTTGCCAAACAAGCCATAAGAATGCCTATAGTTATAATCTTAGAAATAAAAATTAATAAAGAAGGACCAGATTATCATTTTCTTTCAAGGAATCATGACATGAAGTAGGAGAGAATCATGGAAAGGCCTTGGTTTTAAAAAGCAACTATTTCCGGTCTCAAATTTACTTGCAACTTTGTCCTTGTCTTTCCACTGACTTATAAGCTAACAAAAGCAATGTATATGGCATAAGGGCGCGAAAAATCAAGTAATTCTTTAGTACAGAAAGTAGTTATAAACAACTATATATCTTTTTAGAGGTGAAGATTATATATATGTACATAGAGAGAGAGAGAGAGACAGCTGTATATTAGTAAAAACGTCAGAGAGAGAAACAGCTGTATATTGGTAAAAACGTCAATCTGATAATCAAATCCAGTAATCTTTTAAAGGCCATACAGAAACTTTCTACCCGTACACCAGAATGAACACTCACTGGTATTACTAACGTTTAAATGGCCAAATTAGAAGTTCCAAAACGGAATTAGTATTTCAAATATTGCAAATATAATACTCTTCCTTTTTGGTATCCAAAAAAGAAAAGGTTCGAGCGAGCAAACTGACCTGAATAGCACGACAAACAGTGTCCATCTCTGGATCAAAGTTGGGTTTTTCTTTTGTTGTTACTAACTCCAGAACAGCGCACCAAGATTGATCGCAAGGATCAAAAATTGGCACAGCAAGAGATCCACGGACTTCATAATTTAGTGCATAATTAGCCCTCAAATATTCAGCCTTACTGTAATACATGACATTTGAAGTCCATTCGGGCATTTTAGTTATGAATACACGTCCAGGGAGCCCAGGGAAAGAACCGGACTTATCTTTAGCAGAAAAGGTAAAAGCCCTTGATACTTCACGATAACCAGACAGCACTTGATCTAATAAATAAGGTTGTTCATAAGTGCTTAGCACATACTCATTTCCTTGTTTAAAAGGAACCCAAACCTGGGCAAGAATTCCAGCACCAGAAGTTTCCTTAAACAAGGATAGCGCCCGCAGCATCCTGTCCGCAAGAGACCAGCTAGGTGACCTAGAAATGGCAATTTTTGCTTTATCAACTTGGTTGTGTGAAGGCAAAGAGTTCGATGTTTGGGTCATACATGAATTATAAGCGTTTGAGGTCTGGGATGGAAAACTGAACTGGGAACTGCTATCTCGGGATGCCAATTTAACGGCGGAATTTGATGAGGACCCAACTGCACTTCCATTCAGACAATCGGAATTTTGCGAGATATAGTTTGATGGAGCAGCAGGCACATAATTGTAGAACGACGGAAGAACCTGGTCGGCAGTCAAGTCACTATAACCATCAAAATCCATTAAATCAGTAAGATTAAAAGGATCCTCCTGACCTGGGTTCCCCAAGCCACCACCCAAAGACGAAAAACCATCCATCTGAGCACGCAGAGAAGACCAATAAGCCCCGCCCTTTCCCCTACTCGGGGAGTTCTCCATCACAGCAATCAAGACGCTAAAACACCCCCTTGATTGAGAGAAGGACGTGGTTGAACAGGCATTGTACCAGAGTCAGCTACCGAGTTGAACTAGTCCAATAATGAACACAACAACCCGCAATCGAACATACGCAAAAAACCCCATTTTTGGGGCATCGAGACAGCTGCGTGTGCGAGGCTCCAGCAAACTCCATACAACAGATTCATGCAACCCGGCCAAAAAAACCTCAGCCCGAGAGGATAATAGCCAATCCCAAGCTTGCCAAAACCCGCCGACTACACAATTCACGAATTCCCTCTGAATCACGCAAAAGCCTAAAATTTGAATTCACGAAACCCTATCCCGATCGATAAAACCCAACACCGACCACTACAGAGCCCACGGATTTCTGGCAGAGCAACTGCAGCCGCCGCCGCCGCGCAGCAGATTCTCACACCTTTCTAAAAACGGAAAGATTTGTCGTCGGCGATTTGTCACATAACGGATTCCTGCTGCACCCCTGAAAACTAAAATAAGGGATAGGTATTGAGATTGGGATTTGGATCTCTCCTCTTCTCTAGGAAGTAGGAACCCGGATTAAAATTTAGCTAAAAAAGAAAGATAAACCATCTCTGTCTCAATGGAACCTCTCAATGACCGAAAGCGTCATTACCGTCCTACCCCTCTCAGACTCCACAAATAAAAATTTCATCTTTCAAATCTCGCCAAGCTGTGGCGCGACGCGAAGGTGGCCTGCTGGCATCTTCGTACCCGACAAAAACGCAATCAATTAATCAAACGGTTAGGGTCTTATTAGTAATTTCTTACCACAGAAAGACCGGGTACATTTATTTTTGCGGCGAGAGGCGAATCTAAGGTGTGACACGTGGGCAAGTGGAGGCGGCTGTACCTGCAGCTGTATCTGGAATCTGAGTCTGGAGCATTAGATTCTCACTTGAGCAGTCAATCATTTAATTTCCCCATTTTTATTGCCTTTTCTGTTAGTTTTTTCCGTTTTCCGCTCGACGAGCAACGGAATAACCTACTCATAACTTCGACTCGGTTGGATACACTCGGTAAGATTGACTCGGTTCCAAAGACTCGGGTCTTTTTATCAAGTACTACATTCTATATTGCTATTCATATCGAAGGACTAAAGAATGTGTTAATTATGTATGATTTTTTGCGATGTTACATGTATGAAAAATAGTGTATTACACGTTTTCAATACTTTATATGTCACTACAATCTATAGTATTCTATATTACTTTCGGGAACATTTTAAATAAGTGAGAAATCTAAACAAGTGGCTATCAAGTATATATTAATCTTTATAGAGATTGAAGATTTTGTTTTCGTGTCCTTAATTTTGGAGTTCTAGAAAAAAATGGCATCATTAGGTAATAAGTCTCCATCTGATAAACTCACTAATCAATATAAATATTAAACGACAATGGTTAAAAATGAAAATATATTTTTGTTAAATCAAGGACCACAAATTTCATAAAAAGTAATGGGTTGGAAATATATTCAATACATATATTCATAGTGGAAAAAGATCCCACATTGACAAATCTTAAGATAAGCTAATGGGTTTTAAGATTGAACAATAAACCTCCTACTCAATTACTTAAACCAACCTCGATCTTTAACATATTATTAGAGTTAATTACGTTTTGGGGACTGCATACAACTAGGTCTAATTATTGTTTGTTCTATTAGGAATTAATATAAGACCTACAAATATTGAACATAATTAAAAAGAAAATTGTACATCAAAATATATTTCAAATAATAAATTAGAAAAGAAACATAAACTACAATAAATAAATTCTGCAAAAATCTATACCAATTTCTTTCTCGCCTATATACTCCTAAAAATTGTACATTTTTTTTTTACTCCTTACCTCTTCCTACTACAACATATAGGGGGATGAATTGTATACAAACCATGTGAAATAAGCTATTCTATATTCTGTCTTATTTTAAAAATGACATCAGTACTTACACATTTTACTGTGAGATTTTACATCCTGATGTGGTTGTCTTCGTGGCAGCCTAGTTGGCAATATAGATAAGGCTTAGGGTTTAGGGTTGCCTATAAAATATTGAGATAGTTCCTATTTTAGCTCTTACCTGGACTGCGAACAAGGACTCCATGTCACACTGTAAATACTTATAGTAAAAAGTCACCGTATGCATATCACGACTCATCTTATTAATATCCGATAGAGTAATGCTAGCTACACCTACGACGCACTACCTATCCAACGTACTAGCCAATCTGAAACATTCGAAAATATAATTTTTTTATAAAACCCTAAATTCTAAAAGATAAACCCTAGAGATTTGTGTTTCTAATTGGCTTGTACATCTTATAGATACTTTGTATACGTGCAACTACCATTTTCCTATCAGATAGAGAAGTATGCAATCTAAACCCGTGTTTTAAAAACCGAATTAACTCGACCGATTCGACTGGGTTCAACCAGAACCGGGCTTTGAATGGTTCGATTTGCTTTAAAACATGGAAAAGATCAAATAGGTTACTTCCTGTCTATTCTAAATAATATTCGATAATAAAAATGATTTTAGTACTGCCATATTTTACTATGAGTTTTTAAAAGATAGTTCATGTTTCTCTTACATATACTGCCACGTCACGCTTAAAACCCTCACACTAAAGTTTGGCAATGCTAATTCAATATTTATATATAATCAGGTAAAGATATCTGACTATCAATTGGAAAGAATACACTATTACGTTCAATTAAGCAAACAACAGATAGATAGATCTGAGTAAGTGGATAAGTGTGACACCCCAATGCTTCAAATTCTTTTGTATCATGGATATCATTGTTCCATCTGTAATTATCATCAATCAAGCACTAATTTTAATTTTATATTGAGAATCATGACGCGACACCATCAATAACGCGCTCCTAATACTAATGAGTCTTTGTGACATGACACCATTAAGCTATAAAAAGCTCTTAGCAGTGAAATCTTGTAATTGGACCAAGGTTTCTCGTCATTACTGTGTCATGGTAAGTGGGCTCGAACCCAATAGCTCCACGGGGTCGAGTTGATCCAACTCAATCTATCGTACCTGAATCTGTAGATGCAGTCGTAACATATTATATGTGAAAGATATAATAATAAAATCATAAACCCACTTCATAAACTTTTAGAAATGCTAATCAATTAACAAGTCAATTAAGCAGTAGAACATACTACAAGATCCCAAAAACTTAAAATCCTGAAGTTGGAAACTCAGTGCCCGAGCCACTTATTCGAAATGGTTAGAACCATTAAGGGGACAAGTGAGACTCTCATGTAGTTTGGATAGGTAGCAACACAATAATCGTGTATAACACAATAACTTGATAGAAAGGCACATGGGTTTATCAATTGGTTCAAAATTACTTCAATTCTCCATCATTTGTAGTGACACATGGTGTTACTCTTGAGACCACATACACAAATTTGATTTTTGAATGCTTGTATATTATATTTCGTACTTAGACGGTGAAATTGGGGAGCTGAGTGATGTCCGGCCCACTCGAAGTGTCACTTTTTTTTATTTTCTGATCAAACCTGAAGTGTCACTTGCTGTCTCAGAGACTGGAGTGAACTGTACGTTCACTCTGGGGATGGCCCACATCACCTAGAGCTGGCTTCCGTTGGATCAATCATGATATTTCTTCTATCATATTTTTTAAGATGATAAAATTATTAAACTGTGACCCACAAATAAACGGCCGAGATTGCTCGAGAGACTCTCCTCTTAAAGAATTGTATTTTATGCGATTTGGAGGGATGGAACGAGTAATAAATACCGGTCACTGTGAGATCCTGTGAAGCTTGAACAGAAAAATAAAATAATACACGATAATAAATTAATAATACACGAACGCCCAAAAAGAAAAGGAAAACCGTTCTCCGTTAATGGCGACGGAGATCTCCAAATGCCACCTGAAATTCCAAAATCCTGAAATCGCTTCCAATGCAAGGTACTCTGCGTTTTCGTTGCTTATCGCAATCATCAGTTATGAATAACATGAGCTTTGACCGGCGATACGAGACTACGATCCGACAGACCACGTACTAGATTCTGTTGCCTTTTCTTTTCCTTTTTTTTTTTTATTGCTCTGGTGTTGGTATGGGTGATGATCATTCGGCTCCACCAAAGAGATGTGAGAGTTGCTGCACTTTGTTGCCATTTGGCGGTTTTGTATTTTTATTTGTTTTAACCGAGGATTTGCTAAGAAATGCGTCTGGTCTAATTTGACGTCATTTCGATCCTAATTTTTTAGGGGTTTACTTTTAGTTTTTGTTGATTGTTATGTCGGTCTCCCTACTGCATTTGAATAATTTGAGAAGGTTGGGGTGGTTATTTTGGTAGTCTTTAGTGGTTTGATTTGTTTATTTGGTTGAACTGTTCCAGAGAGTGAGTTGTAGGGGGGGGCCAATGTCTTTTGAGGAAGAGGATAATCGATGGATTTGTGGAAAAGTTGGTGCCGTGAATCTGCAGCGTGTGAGTTCCATTGTCCGAGACATTCGAGAGCCCTGTCTTCATCACACTCCCGCCAAGGTCAGTTGGCGAAGTTCCAAATCTTCCCATGCTAACTTTTTCTTTGATTTTTTCAGTGATATTTTTGAGCTTACCAACAGAAGGGAAAGGTGACAGCTTTTCTATGGTTGCATGGAAGCGGTGGATTTTAGATATAAGGGTCGCGTTTATGCTTATAGAAGTTGGAAATTCTTATCAATGCCAACTAGCAAACAGATGGTCTTCTTGTGTTAGCCTGCCGATATTTGTGGTTCATGACATTAACTCCTTTGGCGTCATAGCAAAACATGCCCTTGGAAACCGTGGGTTTTGGGATCTTTTCCAGCTTTTTTGTAGTTCAGTGCTATATATATTTGTACGCCTTCGCCAAGTCGGGTTACTGTACGTGGTTTCAATCTTGTTTTGTGTTAATCATGTTAAGTTGGTTGTCCATGTACTTTTAAGCATTTAACTTATTGGTTATCCATGTACTTTTAAGCATTTAACTACCTTTAAATCTTTTCTTACAATTGATGTTTCTTTTTTTCTCTGTGCAGGCGCACAAAATGCTGAAGCCTGATAAGTGGCAAGCTATTTTTGACAGCGATGGGAGGATACTTGGTTTTAGAAAAGCACTTAAGTTGATCATTTTGGGGGTAAGATAAACAATGCATTGTTTTCTGTGCTTTGTGCTATCGTACTAGTTGATACTTCTTCCAGACTGTCTTCCAGTGAAGTTTTATTAGCTTTTAAGATCCTCTACCATATATCACAGTGAAAGCTGCTGCTATCAATACCTGCTTGCTTTGCTAAAGCTTACTATAGCATTTTGAAGCTGATGAATTTTCTAGGTTGATAGTAGATTTTTATTATTTTACACATTTAAAAAGGTCTTCTGTTACTTGCTTGTATAATCAGGGCGTGGACCCCTCTATAAGAGCAGAGGTTTGGGAGTTTCTTCTTGGTTGTTATGCATTGGGCTCTACTTCCGACTATAGGCGCCAATTGCGGATGGCTCGCAGGTATTTGATCCTTCTCTTTTACTATCTCATTAGCTGTTTTTTGGTCCTTTTCATTCTATTCTAGATCTTATTGTTCAACGATCATCCTGGGAAGAATAAAGCTAAGTTTTAAAGCTATGATAAAATTTTGTAAAACATTTTTAATATGCTGGTCACAAAGTACAGCATATCTTATGAAATTTGTTGACACATCATTATATGTAATAACGAATCCTTTAATTTATGTCCATAACAAGTGAAGAATTCTTGGACCTTTAATAATGGGAAGAAGAACTGAGGAAAAAGATTTGGTTTATTTCTTGTTTGCAGAATTAAAAATTTATACTCAAAGTTATAAAAGGACAACTTACTGAGACTAAATGTGGGAATTCTAATGTTGTTACTATTGAGATACTAGTACTTAATAAATATACAAGAACACTCTCCCTCAAGCTGGGGCGAATATGTCATGGATGCCCATTTTTTCACAAGCAGAATACCATCATGCAGAAGGTGACTCTTTGGTGAAGATATTTGCTGGCTGATGTTTCATAGAAACACATGAGTAGCGGATAAGATTCTGTACATTATTATGCAGATAATCCACTTCTGTATGTTTGGTCCATTCAAGGACTGGGTTGTTAGCAATGTGAATCGGTTGTTGATGATCACATTGTAATTTCATTAGGTCACCTATTGACAACTACAACTCTGGGTACATGGATTTGAACTGAATCATTGCACTTGTTACATGGCCATGTCCATGTATTATCTTTTGCTCTTGATCTTGTTACTATCTATTATTTTTTCGTCACATGTCTATATATCTTCCAGTTAGGGTGCATTGCCCTGAATAGGCTTCTTAGCATCAATGAAACCGATCATATTTGCTTTTGCAAACCCTTCTACACTGACATGACAATGGGATTTGTTTAGCAATCCCTTTCCCTGAGATTATCTTCTGACATCAAGATCTATTTGAAAGCTATCCAGCGAGAGGCATGTGGAGAGTACGTTTATTGGCTTATAAACTGATTAGAAGTTCAATATCAAGTCATGTGACTAACAAATATATTAATTAGCCCCAAGTCTTTAAAACCCATCTGGATCATCAATGTTCTGTTTTCTTCATTCGTGGCTATTATTTTTACATTAAGTTCCGTACATAAGAATTATATCAAATCTAGATTGCACAACTTTAATACCTAGGAAGTACTCCAAACATATAAATAATTTATCTGAAAATTTTATATAAATGGTCATCCATCCTTGCGAATGACTGACCACACATCTTGTAAGCCCAAAGGAAAATACGTCTTGGCTAAACTTATCAAACCAATCTTGAGCCCAAGGGAATTGCTTCATTCCGTAACCAGATTTCTTTATTTTACAGAACTGGCATTTTTCTTCAACCACAAACCTAGGTGGTTGTTCTATATGCACATTCTCAGATCTTTATCAAGAAAGACACTTTTAAGGTCAAGCCGAGGAAAAGCCCTACAACAATTTGCTGCAGTAGAGATTAGAACGCGGATGAAATTTAATTTTGGAACTAGACAGAAAGTTATGAGTAATAAATTTTCGAAGTTTTTTATGACATCTTTCTTACTCAATTGTGCTTTGAGGCTTTTGCCTGTGCCTTTGGGATTGTGTTTCATTGTGAAGACCGTTTGCAACCAACAATCTTTTTCCTAGGGAAATGTCATGTATTTCATGTTCATTTTTATAAGTCGGTCTCGTACCCT
Organism: Aristolochia contorta; assembly: GCA_022405105.1. Lineage (NCBI taxonomy): Eukaryota > Viridiplantae > Streptophyta > Magnoliopsida > Piperales > Aristolochiaceae > Aristolochia > Aristolochia contorta. The sequence goes on along the minus strand of CM039667.1, from coordinate 7,741,576 downwards.
CCAACCTTGGTGAGTAAGAGTTTGCTTCTAGGTTTTGGGACGATGAAAGGCAAGGCTAAAAGGAAGGAGTGACAGCTTGGAGAAATCAATGGGTAGATATGAAATTTGAAACAAAAAGAAAAGTACTAGCCGTGGGTTGTTTGAATTATTGCTCAATTTTTTGTAGTGCAATGGCTCAAGACAAAAAAAGAAAAAAAGAAAAAGAACATAAGGCTTGTCATGCAGATTTAGTCCAAAGAAGACCAGATTGATGGAGCTAGGGGCATCATTAGAGAATATGAAGAAAATTTCACTTGGCCATAGAACAGGGTATTCCTTAAGCTGGACATAAAATTTTCTGGATGAGAATTATAATAGATGTATCTCTTCTGGGTTTTAAGTATCCAAAGGAAATACACTTGATGGCTCTACATTCTTAACTTGTTTCAAATTACTGACAGATGGTGCATAGATTATGTATGACCAAGGACACATGGGATTCATTAAGTGTTTATGTGGAAATTACACAAAAAGGAATTTTCATTAATTATTACATGAAGGGGCATTTTGCCGATGACATAATAAACAATTAAAATAACATCTGCCTTAATAAAGGCATATGATACCATTTTAAAAAAATAAAGTCATATGGCTTTTACCATTTAATATTAAATTACTACCCTTCATAGCTTGTGTTGCTTAGTTATCCAGAAAAAATATTACAAAAATGATGATTTATATATTTCGACTATGTATCTTTAAAAAATATATATATTATAAATATGTAAGTATATGAGAATATCTTGTTACTTCCTTGTATGGTTTATTTTTTGTAAGTTCGTTTTGTTTATGAATGAAAACATTGTTGTACAAATGGTAGGTACAATAAGTTTTGTCTGACTGATAGTTTCATAGGCCCTTCTCACTCCCCTTGGCCTAATATCTGTATTTTGATAGTATGTATATCTACTTCAATATATATGTAATAAAAAATTTAGTACTCTTTTTAGTAAAACAAAAATGTGAAGCAAGTAATCATTTGCAACAAATAGCATATAAACCAGCTAATAAATATCTCAACTAGAATTTTCTGATGATTTGTAGAATTGGATACCGAATTTCTTAAAACTTGAGCGTAGTGCTTCTAATAAAAATAGGATCAGACCTCAGTGAACTTTTATATGTTATGCTTTTGTGCACAACAATTGGTGTGCTACTATGAGATATTCCACTGCAGGGAGCGCTACATGGATTTAATAAGGCAATGTCAAAAGGCGCATTCAAGCATTGGCACTGGTAACCTTGCCTATGTTGTGGGGTCCAAAGTGATGGATGTGAGGACTTTATCTAAAGAAAATGGCAGTAGGGAAGCTGAAGGTGAAAATGGCAGTAGGGAAGCTGAAGGTGAAAATGGCAGTAGGGAAGCTGTAGGTGAAAATGGCCAACCTTCTCATGGTACTGCAGATGAAGTTGATCAATATGGCAATCTAAATAATAATCGTATTGATAGATATTCTGTCTGTCAAAGAGAAAGCTCCACAGATTCCCGTGACCTTGCCAGTGTTAGAGGAAGCACTGATACTGCCGTGTATGACTCCTTTTCTTCAAAACCAGGGGGCTACTTTGACTTTCCGCCTCTACCAGTCACAAACTTGTTTCAAAAGAGTGAGATGGATGAATCAGGTGATGCAATGGGTCATGATAGATGTTCCACAGACCTTAATTTTAGATTGGTGGATGAAACCATGCATAGTTTCCAGATTAACAATAACGTTGATCTAATCATCGAGTCAAATGGCTCACCATCCAGTGACATTCCACATGCGAGTAATAGGGAGATTGAAATGTGTAGTTCTAACATTGAAGAACGTGCACTGGATTTAACAAGGTTAGATTATAAAACTGAAATACTGGATACTTTAAGAATAACAGTTGAACCAGATCCAGCCATTCCGAAACAATCTATATCTAATGGAGTGGCAGCTGGAGGAGACAAAGTTGCTGAATGGCTATGGACACTTCACAGAATAGGTAACCTCCTTGTGCTGTTCCTCATTTTCTCTAATAAGAATATACTGAATATCTGGTTTCAAATCACTTTCTTGTATTATAATATTAATAGTTAAATCTATGTCATTTCAGTTGTTGATGTGGTAAGAACAGATAGTCACCTTGAGTTCTATAGTGACTCCAAGAATATGGCACGAATGTCTGATATACTTGCTGTTTATGCATGGGTTGATCCTGCTACTGGATATTGCCAAGGTTGTACCTTATTTTCTGTTCAATTTCGTGGTATATTATGTCTGGCAGGGATGTCCTCACCTAGTTTGTCTTAAATGCAGTCTCATTAACTTTGGTAAATTTCGGGTATAGGAAGAAATAACATTTATTACTAACTGTTTGTAGGTATGAGTGATTTGCTCTCCCCTTTTGTGGTCCTCTATGAGGATAATGCTGATGCATTTTGGTGCTTTGAAATGCTTCTGCGGAGAATGGTATTCAATTTGTGTTCGAAATTTGTGCTTTGCTTTTTTCTTACTGACTATTGTTTATCAGGGATGCCATGTTTTACTGTAATCGTGGTTATGTTTTGTTTTCATCTTCTATGCCAGCGGGAGAATTTTCAGATGGAAGGACCAACTGGTGTGATGAAACAGTTGCAAGCACTGTGGAAGATATTGGAACTGATTGATCCTGAGATATTCACACATTTGTCGCTGATACATGCTGAAAGCCTTCATTTTGCTTTTCGGATGCTGTTGGTTCTTTTTCGCCGTGAATTATCCTTCACCGAGGCACTTTGCATGTGGGAGGTTCGTCTACTTAGTGTTTTGTGACAAAACCCCCCTTATGTTATCTTCCAAAGTTTATAGCTATTGAATAGTTAGGCACTGATATCACTGGTTAATAATTTATTATAATGATTTTCAAAAAAAGAATGTATTTTATTATGTATTTTTTTTAGAAAGCAATTTTTAACACAATTCTCATACTCCATAGTACTCCAGGAGACTCGGACCCAAGACCTCCCATTACACAACCTTCTGTGTGACCACTGGGCTATACTTAAATTCACATTTTATTATGTATTCTTATTGTGTCAATAGAATTGTTGTTATTGTTTGCTTGGTAAAATTACAGTTCTACTACATCCTGATCTTGAAGAGTTTCTGAAAACTTTAACTTAATTATATTGACAAAATTATCACTTAATTATTTGTAATGAAATGGATGTCGTTAAAGTAGTAGACCAAGCATATTTAGTGAGAAAGTGTACACTAAATAGTTTTGTTCCATTGTTTCTTTTTTTTTCTTCGTTCAAATTAGTTTTGTTAAATTGAAATTTGGAGGAATAATTGAACATAAACACCAGAACTTAGATCTACTGCTGTTCTTGAACTGTATTGTGGAAAAAAATGCACTTATTGGTTCCTTTCTTGTCCATATATACATTTAGGAAGTGGAAGTTTACAAAATGAAACCTATACCTTAGTTCTAACATAGAAGTAGGTGAATAGCTGGAAAAGGCTAAGGCCCTCTTTGATGCATAAATAAATACATAAAGCATGAGCATTCAGGAGCGGATCTCAGGAGCAATGAGCTAGAGAGGGGAAACCAGCGACCGTGACATGTTGACATCTGTTGCCGAAATCCTCTGGGGAGAGCCTCTTCCCCACTCAGGTAATCCGCGCAGAGATGCAGTAGCAGAAGTGGGTGCAGCGGGTATTGGAGGCAGTGGAGAAGAAGAAGAATGGACTTTGTTGAGGCAAAGGAGAAAGAAACCGGACTCTGTTGGAGGCAGTGGAGAAGAAGAAGGATGGACTTTGGTGAGGCAAAGGAGAAAGAAACCAGACTCTGCGATCATGGATTTCGCGTTTCAATGAATCTTCTCTCAGAGTTAATGATTGGTGGGATAAAGAAGGAGATTCCAATGTCAAGGCTCTAAAGCTAAGGGTGGCCAAAGGGCAGAAGAGGTCATTTGTGAAATTTCCGGCAAACACAACAGGTGTTTGTTTTTGAGTCTTTTGGAGCTATTTGAAATGGAGGAGGGTGGTCGATCTCTGGAAATAGCTCATGGCGTCTCCAAATTTGTCCTATCGATGTTCAAGAGTAAGATTAAAATTTGTAGGATAATTCATTAGAGAGAGAACAAAATCCTGGCTAGACTTTACATACATGAAGTTGCCTGGGGATTCCATCGGAGATCTTTCGCTAATATGTTGAATTGGCTGGAGCAGTGCTGTAAAAATGATGGTCGAGCAGGAAACCATCGAAGGGCAGAATTTACGGTAATACACAAGTCACGGAAGGGAGAAGTACAGTATGGAACAGAAACTATGTGAATTTTACAAATGAAGAATGGGAGTCAGGCTGAAAAGCAGTCGATTTTTGTTTTTCTTTTGACTTAGTAAATATATCTGCCCATGGAAGATCTGCAGAATAAATTTCAAAGAAAAAAAAGGAAGATCTACAGAATTGCTCGGCATTTGGTTCGAAGATTTCTGGTCTTTGAGCTATACGTCAAAAGTCTTGTTTCTTAGAGAGGATGAATGGCTGCTCTGGATGAAAAGCAAAGTCAACTGCTAGTTATCGACTTGTGGTCTTCTAATTAACCTATAGCTTGTTGGAACATTAGGAGATGAAGCATGCAACACCCAAATTTCACCTTCAGTTTTGGTTGACTTTTCAGAGTCCCCTTGGGGCTATAGACGATAGCAAATATCTCAAAAATTTTAGCAGACTGGTGAGGTGCTGGAAGATGACTGATCTCAGGGAGGCTGGAGGAGGGCTATCTTTACATTGCTGGCCAACGATGGATGGAACTATCGAGTGCTCGGCTGGAGGAAAATGTTTTCCTGTAGTTGCAGTTGTTGATGGGTACCTTTTCATTGTTGGAGAAGATGAGGGAAGGGCCCATCAGGACTGGTGTGGTTGAACTCAGTGAGTCGCTTTGAGGTGCTGGTAACTCATTTAACCCAACTCTGGCGGGATGGGCTGCCATTAAAATTCGAAATTCAAAGGGAGGTTCAAATGGAGATGCTGAAGCAACCACACACACTTTGCCAGCTATCACCTATGCAAATATGGAAACTGAGTTAATTGCTAGACTTTCACCCAACAATCAGAGCATAGAATACCCTACTACATCCTTTGAGCGCATTAATGGTACCAAACCCTCCCAACAGCCCCACTTTTTCCCACCCGGAGGCAGTAAAAGTCATACCAAACCTGTCGGACCACCTGCCCAATGCACCGAAAGTTTACCAACACAAATCGATCCTGGGTTTACTGCCATTACCTACCCCACACAATAAAATAACCCAGAAGCCTGCTCCCTTACACCCTCTCAATAAGCCATAAATTCACCAACAGAAATAGTTAAAGCCTATACAAACCCAAATTTTGTCACCCGACTTTAGAGACCATCATGAGATTTCACACCAACTGTCAGACCCACTCCCATTTGTAATTTATACTCGAAGAAGACATTCGAACCAAGGACAGAAATTTAGTAGTCTAGGGCACTTTTTTAAGGACTCAAATTATTTTTTCGGCATTTCTCCTCATTGGTGGTCGAAGGAGATTCAACGGTGATCGTCACATGGGATTCAGGAAGAAGAAGCCCTTTGGGCCGGTATGTAGGTTGTTTTTTATGAGATTGAGGTAACTCCAGCTCAATATCAGTTTGTTTCTCATTCAGAGAGAAGCATACAACTTAATGGCAAACCTTGCAAGAGAGAGGGTGACCCTACAGTATTTCGTTTACGGAATATCCCTCCCCCTCTGATGACTTGCCCCGTCTAGCCCTGTTTCTGAGCTCCCCACTCTATACTTGTAATACTTTCACATTCAATGAATTCACCTTCTCATTGCGTTACAAAAAAACTACTTAGATTTAAAGCTCTTATTCGTCTATATATATGTTTTTCCATCTTCATATCCTCCTCGTCTTTCTCCTTGAGTTAAAATTGTTGCAGGCTTGTTGCATTATTGCCATCAGTGCTGCTGGGTTTTTGAAATTGGAAGATTAGATGCATATAATTATTCTTTAGACAAGGATGTTTGAGCTATATACTTTCAAAAAATATATATATATATTTGTGGCCTATTTTTCTCGAAGTGCAAAGTACATATTATTCTTTTTCAAAAAAAAAAACATAAATTATCTTCCTATTTTTTTTTTCTGTAAGTGCATATTCAGTGAAGATTAATAAAGATCCTTGCTTACAGCTCTGCTTTTCATCTTCAGATGATGTGGGCAGCTGATTTTAATGAAGCCACAGCTCAGGAACTCGAGGCAAACTGTCTAGAGTCACTAGTTGTGCAACTGCCAAGGGATTCTGTCTTGTCTGGGAAAATGGGAGAAAGTGTTGATGATGGCAGGAGAAGCATGAAGGCACAATCTGAAAATGGCAGTATACAAAATTCTGAGTGTGACAGTGATATTACTAAATCTGCCTCAAGTTATCCCTTCTGTGGATTGACAAGTGCAAGCTTCTGGGCTAGGAGCCGAATGTCATATTACTCATCGACTTCATCAATTAAGAAAAGTGATGATGAATTGTCTGTCTTCTGTGTGGCTGCGATTCTTATCCTTAACCGTCAAAGGATTCTTAGAGCTACTCATTCATTTGATGACCTCATAAAGGTAGGTCCATACTCCCGACCCATTTTACCGATGTTCTAGAATAAGCCTCTCTCTTTGGAGTCAACTAGAATGGTCTCCCACACGAATTCTGTTCCGAGATAGGAAAATTTTTAATTTTGCTGTACCAAACTTTCCTTTTATTGATTTATGGTGAGTTCATTTCCCCAACAGATCAATGTTATTGTTTTGTTGCTGGGAGTTTGTTGTAATTTGTTCATCTTAGTTGCCTTACAGCTAACACTGTTTCAATCTCTTGCAGATGTTTAACGACAAGATGCTGAAAATTCATGTGAAACGATGCATAAGGATGGCCATCAAACTACGGAAGAAGTACTTCTATAAGGTAAAATTTTCTGCTTTTGATTAGTTTGTTGAGGCTCTGAAATATAGAGAAATGCTAATATCTAGTGATGTATAAGTGTAGGCTCCTCCTCTCTGTAGCAGCGATGGCACCTTTGGAATATAACTGGTGTAATGAATCTGATAGTGGCATCTGAAATTTGTTTGGTTTATTTATAGTTTTCTTCAACTTGCGTAGGTGCCGGGTAATAGATGGAATTAATTTATAATATGATTTTATCAGATGATAAAGATTGATGACACATGAAGTAAGGGGAAGAATAAAAAAATCACATGTTTGTAAAGATGCATTAAAATACATAGATGGGCCATCTTCAATCCACCTGGAATAAGTAAAGCAGCTAAAGTCAGACCTTTTGTGGGGAGCTCTTGGAAATAATGTGTACGAGACAGGAAGGATTTAGTGACATTTCCAGACTGTCTTTATCTGATTCTTTGTCTTAAAATGAACTCCTTTTTATGCGGTTACGTCGCTGTCTCATGAGAAGATTGACTCGAAATGTTTTGCCATGTTTGGACCAGCTTACAAGACAAGCAACTGTCGGGAATTCCGAGCAATTGGTGAATGAAAAAGTGTAGAGATTCTCACCTTCCTCCTTTCCCTACCACAAGGAAGAATTGTCATTAAAGATTTCCTTAAGAATGGGAAATTGATTAGTGGTATTCCTCTTCTCGGATCCAGTAGTATTTGTCTTTCAATTTGGAAGGAGTTGCTAACATGAAGGAAATCTTAGCTTGTCTTGGGACATGGCCCGAAGCCCCTTTCCATTGAGCACGTACCAAAGGTATACAACTGGTTTCTCACTGTGTTCCTATTTATTTTAAGTTGAACCTCCTTTCCCTGCAAAAGTTGCTATTTCTTTACTTAAATATGGAGTTTTATGAACTTGAATTTTTATATGTTTAAAAGTATATTTATTCTAGACGCTTGTCCTGTAGATATTTAGTATGGATGCCCTAACACTGTTATTGAACTTTTGATGCAGGTCATTTGAAACTCAGGAGACCTAAAAGTGCTGACGAATACTATTCCACGCCCTGAAATGTAGTCAAAGCTTCTCGAGGATACCACGCCTCCTAGATATATATCATTTCCCTTACTAAACCCATAAAAGGAAAATAGCAAGTTATACAGCCTCCTAAACGTCTTCTTTTGAAGCCAAAAGAGTGCTGCATGCAGAGATTTTGCGAGCTTCTGTATCTGTGAATATTGCACATATATTTTTCAGATAAAAAGAAAAAGGAAGAAGGAAAGAGCAAGATTGTGGTTCCTTTCCGTGTCATCTTTGAGCCAAATGAATCTATCATTACTATAGCGACGGGATGCAGTGGCGAAGAGAAGTAGAAAAATCTAGGGTACAGAGCTCCAGTAAATTAGGGTAATTGACAGTTTTTTAATGATGGGTCTCTGCCACTTGGCTTTTATTTATGCATGATAGTAAAAAACTTAACATTATTAATCATAATTATAAGCTTCCTCTATTAATTTGCTACTGATTCAAGTGCGGCTTGATCTCCTTGTTCGTGTGACGGCAGTGCTTCCTGATCTCTCCCTGCTTGCCTGTCAAGACGCCGAGGTTCCCCATCCGACTGACGGAGAACGCGAACGCTCGCCGGAAATCTTCAAACCCATTAGCGAATTCTCGAGCAATCTCCGACGTCTCCTCGCCCAGCAGAAGCTGTTGGTCGATCCCAAGAACGGCCGTCTTGTTCAGCACGTTGGAGTAGTAGGAGTTCTGGAACTCGTAGCTGCTGCCGGAGCTGGGGTTCAGAAACACGGAGGGATCGTAACGGCCGACTCTCTTTTCCGGGCACTCCTCCCTGAGCTGTTTCAAGAAGGAGGGTTTGATCGTCGGGTCCGGCTTCCGGGTGCCATTGAAGTTGTACAGACGGTCCCTGATGTTGCGGCACCGCGTCTTGCCCATCGTGTGGGCTCCTGCACCTCGACGTACGTACGTACGTACCCATTCATTATTGATCATTTGCAATATATGGAATTAATAAGAGATTCATGCAAAAGATCAGTAACAAACATATTGATATGTGAAAATTTATATGTACGTAACTAGTATGTACGTACCGAGAAGAGTTACATAGTCTAAGACGTTGAGGCCTTTAGAGTTGAAGTAAGCGAGGCCTCGTTGCCAGGTGATTGAAGGAGGGGGAAGGTCTACGGATTTGGCACTCGACGTCGTTCCGTCTCTCCTCCCTGTCAACACAGGGTAAGCCGGTGCTCCTGCCTGAGAATTAAACAAGAGTACGTAATGCATGCGTCAATGTGCATGCATGCGTGTCCGTAGACCAATTAATTACTTGATATATATATATATAGCTATATATAATGAACGTAAATAGAGGAGAAAGGATTTACAAAAGAGAGGGCGTATTTGGTGGCGAGTTGGAGGATGTCCGCACAAGAGACCACCCCGGGGCATCTATCTTCTAAAACCGTCTTGATATTGTCGATGAGGGCGAACCCTCTGAGCCCTAGATTCTGCGGGGCCGTCTTCTCCGACTGTGGTCCGTCCAAGAGGATCGATGCATCGCAGCCCTAGATTTATATATATGATAAATTACATCACATGATCACGCGTGCATGGTACGTAAGTACATAATTATCAAAGCATTATAGACGACTCTCGACGTGTCATAAATTTTTTATTACATGCACCAATATTAATATGAAATATTACTTAACCTGTACAATATAATTAATGCGTCAAGATTATTCTATCGGACCAATTATGCATGCGACACTACTACATAATTAATACGATTTTTTGAGCAATAATTTCAGTCAGTACTGGAGTAGAACTGAAGGACGTTATATATATATATATATATATATATATATATATATATATATATATATATATATATATATATATTTCCAACGAACATTAATGGAGTACTTGTTGCTGCATGCTGCGAAAAGTAGAACAGTTTAAACTTTTTTTATAGGCATCAATTGATAGATACATGTAAGACTACGTCTTCTAGCTTCAAGAAAGGATCATGCCCAATTGGATGAGAATTAATATTAAGGAAAAAAAGAGGCCATGATTAATATTAATTGCTAGCTGATGAAAATTGAGAAGGAAAATATAGCATGCAATACTTCACGGGAGAAACTAATTAATAATTTAAATCAGTAGTGAAGATCAGTTACTACTAGTAACTAATGTAATTATACGAACCGAGACGAAGCAGTCAGCGTAGAGGAGACGGAGGAGAGCTGGAGCAACGGAGCGATCCTTGTCCCAGACTAGCTTCACTTGGTGCTTCACGTACTCCTCTGCATACTCGCACGTCTTGTTTATCTTGTAAAAATGGAGAACCGTCTTTGCAGGAGGCAGAGAGACTTGATCCCCATCCGCGAGGGTGACTTCCACCAGGGGTGATGCAAGCCCTATAATGACGACGAGTACGAACAAAAGAGGGGCAATGTTCCTGAATTGGGTCCTCTCCTCCATTGATAAATAATATGATCAAGCCCCTTCCTGCTCCTAGATCTCTACTGATCTGCAAGCAGTAGTACTCCGGACTCGATGGCTTCTGTGGGTTAAGAGAAAGCTTTATATAGAGGATATATATATACATGTATCTCCCCTTTGCTTAACCGTCTTCTATGGGGCAAGTTGCGGACATTTTTTAGGTTTTTTTTTTAAAATGGGGGTTCTTCCGTCTGCCTAGAGCCTCCATTGACCACCAGCTTGGTGCAGGAGGGAGCACGGCACGTGATCGTTGCGAGATCCATATTATAGAAGATCACTTGTCACAGATGCCAAGGTTTTGGCCCTTTTGGGGCTTGACATTCTCTCTTCGATCCATGGCCACGTAATTGATACGTACGTAGTCATTCAATTGAGTTCGATAAACAAGGGCGACTCTGTTACGTGAGAGGAGGCAAAAGATACTGAAAGCGATGAAGCCTGTAGGTTTTAGATCCGTGCATTAATGGAGGACCGAGCCCCACAAAAATATATATCATGCACACCCACATTAACGTTTTAATTAAATTTCCAAATTATTTTAAATCTTCAAAAATACTAATGCATGTTTATAGTAATGCAACATTACTCTATCTTCCATAATTTAGAAATTTTAGATATACAGTACAATAAAAAATATTTTACTTAGAGTTAATTGAAATTATTATGATAATTAAATATTTTTTATATCGATCATATCATATTATGTGTTTACTTATCATATATAATAGGGAAATTCACTAGGGACAAAAGCTGAGCTGTCACAATTACTTCATTTGGAAATCACAAATTTTTGCACTTATGGACCTCCTGTTACAAACCCCACTCAGCTATGCTCAAAGTCACCACCCAGATATTGTAAGGATCAATTAGTCTTAAAGAGAGTTGAAAAAGATCCTGATTTATTAATGAGTAATGTTTACCAGCACATGTACATGCTTACGGACGTGTTAATTTAAGCCCTTAAAAACATAAAAAATATATATTTTTATTTTATAAAATCTTATATTCTAAAGGATAAACCCTAAGCATAAATGGTTTGTATGCGGTTAGCATTTTTTTATTAATAATAAACAGTTTTTATTAACTTTAGTTAGTTATTTTAGATAGATTTCGGACTAACTTTACCTAATGAAAAACAAATCTACTTATTAACTAAGCAACAAATGATAGAACTTGACCCAACTTTAGACATATTACTACACTATATAACCAAGATATACATCAATAAATATAATATAATAATATAAATTTTCATTGGGTTCGTATATACTTTCCTCACAGTTTCTATACATGTATACATTAAGCCACTAATAGGTTTAGATATTTATAATTAAAAACAGCTAGCAGTACCACATACGTACTCGTCGTCTTCTTCAAGTTTCCATGCACGGTTAATTACTCTCCTATTAGAATCTCTAATCCCGTCCGGCATGGCGGAGCAGGAGGAGATCATGGAGGCACCGACACGCCGGCCGCCGAGGAATATACAGCAAGGTTGCCGACTGCAGTCGCCACCGCCAGCCAGTCAGTACCCTCTGATCTGCTCTCTTTCTTAGTATATTTCTGTCTTTCACATGTGCATCCATCATATATACATATACCCTTTTAGCTCCATCGATCGATCTGCTGGATAATTTTCATAAACATTTGGCAACGGCGTTATAAATCATTAATGGGTACGTAGTGGGTCATCTTCGAGCTCCACTCTGTTTCGAGAATATATCATGCATGCCGCTCAGATCAGAAAATCTTAAAATATTATTAATGTTCACGTAATATATGTATGGGATTAGAAATATTCAACAGACGAAAATATATAGGATAATATAGATATATAAAAACTAACAGGTAAACCAAAATGTATATACATATTGTAATGATCTCATCAAGGCCAGTGCACAGACGTACGCAGTTATCTATACCTTAAGTTTTGAACCTAATTTACTTGAGCCTTTGGCTAGCTAGCTAATATTGGTCTTCTAGTTTGGTTCCAATTAATTAATTAAACAGCCTAGCTGTCTCAGCCTTTGCTTTCAACACCTTTGATTAATTAGAGATTGCTTGAATTGAAACTTGAAAGTGGGTCTACCCTTTCTATATAGTGCCAACTTTTATAATTTGGATATATACTTACAAGTTAATTAATTACTAAACAGGTTCGGTTTCAAAAGACGAAAGAGCTGGAAAACAAATTGGTCTTACATAACAAAGTATATATATACACGATCGGGCCCTGCGTTTAGTAAAGTATCGAATTCTAATCACTATAGTCTTAATATAAGAGAGTTCAAGAAATTAAGGCTTCAAATGATACATTCAAACAAATAACCATAATATCAAAGTAGACCTAGAGGAATCAGGCAACTTTTCGTTATGCTCTTTGGTGGATAACTTTTTGAGATGGCTTTTCGGAAGAGTCTAGTTACCCGCTGGTCCAAAGAATTGATATTTTCTCCCACTTAAAGTAGGCTAAATTTTATTTAAAAGGGGTACTTTAACGAGTTAAACGTGCATATATTTTCCAGGAGCTATTGCCTTATTAAATTAATAATTAAAGGAGCTTTTAAGCTCCAAACTAAAAAGTGTAGCCAAATGCTGCTTTAATTATATGGATTAAATGTTAATTAACATATTATTAGTATATTGTTTATCCGATTATTTCATTAATCAATAAAAAAAGTGTTCAAAATTCTCCTCATTGTAGAACATATATAAATAAAACTTTGCCTGATGCCCAGTACCACAATTGACCCAATTCTTCAATGGAATACTCTCATAGCCCCACATGAACAGTACTTCCATGGGTTGGCCTGTTCAAGGTTTGCATTGGCCATAGGGATCGAAGGCATAAATGTGATGTCACGCTACACATGTTTCTTATAAAGTAACCATAAAGTTAGGTGCCTACATATATTCTTGTGATGTATATATGTCAAAGATTCCATTAATCAAGATCATGAGCCCCACAATGCAACTAGTTAGCTAGATTTATTGGCATATAATCATTCGATAGGATCTTGGGTCCAGATCTGTGGGCTCAAGAATTGTTTATTTGTGTCTATCTGAGTGGCTTTGTTGGAGAGACTTATTATAAGTCTTCCTTTACGGAAAATGTTTCTTAGAGTCAAGAGGGCATTATATATGTTGGTTCGGAAGATCAAACCATTGCTTAATTTTTGTTTATTTAAATGCATGCATGCAATATTATAACCCGGATGAAGATTTGTTGAAGATTTACTCGATCGGGTAAAATGGAAATATATCTATATTATACAAAAAAATTATTAAAAGATATAATTAATTACAACTATCATTTTGGCTTACTCTTTGAGACTAAAAAAAGTCCTCTTTGTAAGGAAAAGTAGCTCTTGGGACTAAGTACTTAAACATAATTGTTAGGGTTTTCCAGTCTTCTCACAAAAAATAAAATAATATATTTTACCAATGATTTAAAAACCGAACAGATTTGGCCGTTCGTTTTGCTCTCAAACACGCAAGAGGTTGAAAACCGGATGACCCGGCCGGTTTTACTGGTTTGACCAGTGAACCAGTGAACCGCCGAAACCGGTTGAATCGGTCTAGTTACTGTTGACCCAAACCAATTAAAATAAAACTCTAACCATGAAACTAAATTGATTATTTTTATATTTAAAGCTATTATGGATGAAAAGAAGGATAAAACGATTGTTAATATAGGTGAAGATGTGGAAAAAGATTTAGTTGGATTCTCAAGAAAATAAATTTTTTTAGAATAATTTTGTATTTTGGAAGGGTATTTTAGTTTTATAATTTAATTATATTTGATTTTAAATTTTAGAAACTATTTTTTTATAATTTTATAATTTTTAATGGTTTTTATATTTTTAAAATTATTTTTTGAATATAGGTAATAGGCTTATAAATAATAGGAGTTATGTTATGAATTTTTTTAATGACTTACAACTCAGACCCAGTTTAACCCAGTTGAACCAGAATCGAATGTTCAACTGGTTCGATCATCGTTTTTAAAACATTGTATTTTACGGGAACCAAATAATATATTATTTTATTCTTTTGTAAGAGGATTGGTGCACAAATTGCGCACCCCAACTCTTTATTTTTTATAGAGCTAAGTTTAAAAGAGAAAAAAACTCAGTCACTTTGGAATATCCATAGAATGATGCTCTAAATTGGACAAGTATACTATTGGAAAAGCTCTCCCTTGATTTAGTTGTTGCTAAATGCCATAGGCCCCATAAGTACTAAAACTCTATATATAACAGTGTTAGCCAAAAATGGATGGTCTGGTCTTGCCTCAAAACTGTCACATAGCTAGTATTCTTAAGAGGATTTGTTGGTGTGTGTAGTCCTTATCAAAAATTTATCTACTTGATAGGGTGCCAAATGCTACCATCATACACCAGTAACACCACAGTGTATTTTAAGCCCCATGTTCTTGGAAGGGTATTTTTGTCAAAGAAGGTGACTTTGGATACTTAATAGCCAAAAGAGGTAATGAGATGGATAGTATGGTCATTTCAATCACGACCCACATTTCTGGTCTTATAAAGCGGCCTTTTTTAGTTAGGAGAATCTTTTTCGTGAAAAACTCGGTGCCTGCGGCTGCCCTTGGGGTCGAACGAACGCATTGCGACGCCAAGTTGCAGAAGAAAATAAAAAGAAAAGGAAAAAAAGAAAAAAAAAACGGAAAAGAGAGGCGAAAGGGAACCTTCTCACTTCAAAATCTTCTTCTCCGTACGCCTTTCCTTGCCTTTGCCACTCGCTTCCGCCTTCGCATCCTTTGCTTCCTCCTGTTGACGCTGTTGAACTTTTTAAAGGAAATCCAAACCAATCACCAATAATTGTCTTTACTCTTTCAATGATTGAATCTTTGTCAAATCTGAGAGCTCCCTTCAGTCTCACACCCCTTCCAAAATCTTCAATTCAATTTCCCGGGCTTTTGCTCTCTCGTCTTTTCATGGCTGCTGGACCAGAACTGACCGGAAAAGGCGTTGTTTTCTGAAATTTTTCCGCTCTCTTCACCCACCCCGTTTTGATGGCTGCCAGTGCAAACCCTTCTAATAACCAGGATGGGACCCACGGTCCCTCCTCTTTCAATGGTGTTCTTGCCAGCAATAGCAACGCCAATTCAGGAGCCGCAGTCGATAGCTCGGGACCCGCTCAAGCCTTGAAGCATAATCCGGGTCTCTCTGTAGAGTGGTCAGCGGAGGAGCAGTCAATTTTGGAAGATGGATTGAACAAGTGAGTCTTCTTTCTTTCTACCATCTGGGCCAGGATTCTTCGTGGACTGCTTTTTCGTTTTTTCGTTTTTTCTTTTTTTTTTTTACATTTTCTATAGCGGATGTGTTTTACTTTTGTGGGTTTGGATGTTTTTGTTGTGTCATCTTATATTTCATATTTGCTATTTTAGTTATTTTCTGTTCGAACCTCGAAGGGTGGTTCGTTATCCTATCCTATATCATAGAAGATTTTGAGCTTTCTTGGATTCTTGTTATTAACTGCAGTTCTTTTTGGCTTTTCCTCGTTGTTTCTTTTTCTTTTCTTTTTTTCTTTTTTAAGAAAACTTAATTATTCGACGGTGTATAACTTGTATTGTGTTTGTTGTTTGAGAGGGTCCTTGTGTTGTGTATTATGTTTGTAATTAGTTACAAAATTTGCTCTGTTGGAGTTCTGTGTTTCAGTTCTTTTCTGCCTAATGAGCTTGTGTTTTACCTATGTTTTAATTTGGTTTACTAAGTTTGCCATCTTTTCTGCTCGTATGACTGCTTTCTCATTCCAATATGCACATTTGGCGTTCTAACTTGCTTCCTGGTTATATGAGTCTCCAAAGAGCTATCTGTTTTAGTTTGAAATCTTACCTTTTTGTGTTTGAATGACCTTTTAATTTTTTTACTGTTGTGTTATATTCTCCGATGTGCTTAAGTGGTTTATTTTCTCTTAGCTGCTGATGTTTCTGTTTGAATTTCTAGGAATTGTTCTGAGTTGCCCGTTAGCAGGGCATTCTGTAGGGTTTTGGGCTTAAACTTCGTAGGTAAATGTCTTTTTCATTCTGTATGTTTTGACTTGGATGTTAGGCAGCGATGCAAGGCCAATTTAGGGGTACACTGGTATCTACTGTGGAAGTAGACAAGCAATCTACCATTTCCTCCTCTGCTCTTGGTATTCATTTTACTTTTTACCTATTGTCCTTAACTAAGAATTGACATACTTTTCTGGCTGTGAACTACTGCAACATAAAACTTTTTCCTGCTTCTTCAGCACTAAAAGCTGGTTTTTGGGTCATTTTTGTTATTTTGGAGGAAGGTGGACATTTGTCTGTATTTTCTAGGGTTTGACCTATTTGGTCCCCTAAACGGGAGACTGACCAATGGAAATTAAAGACATGAAAGACCCATTTTTGAAACCGAACATTTTCTATGCAAATTTATCACCTCTTTCACCCAATTGGCTGTGCTTAGTGCTTTTCCTGCAGACATTTGAATATGTGGGGTTTGTACCAACATTGATAAGATATTAAATAATAATCTAATATTTTTTGATAATAAAAAGAAACCGATATGTCTTATTTGTGTGAACTACTACGCTGAATGCATGCTAGATACTACAAATGTAACAGTAAAAATAAGTACCGTTACAGAGTAAATGCTGCAGTCACTCAGCCATGCAACTATGTGAAGTTCTTATGGTGTAAGTTAAGGGAAAAGCATGTTTCTGTTTCGAAGTAATTTCTAAAAAGGGCTGTAACCAGGAGTGGATCATCTGTTTATGAATTCCTTCCAGAGTCATGTTGAGTGGTCAGGTATGTATTTGTTGGATTAGGTTATTGGCACATTGACTGCTTGAAGGACTTTTCTAATGTAAGATACTAAATTTAAGTTTTAAAATGGGCGAGTGTATCATACTTGTCATGATAATTTAGAAAAACGAGCACATTTTTGTCTAATTGATGTTTTACCATGTACCTTACTGGGCGTAGTTTTATCGATTAGTGAGAAATAATTATCTGTCAAGGAATTGCTGCCAGACAAAAAGTCCTTCCCGTTTGTGTTTTAGTACTTTACGGCTGTCTGGAAGAGAGAAGTGGTTGTAGGAGAATACTTCGACGTTGTTTAGGGCTTGGAAAGGACTTGTGTTTGTTTGCAGGGAACTGTGTCTAAATTTGGTTAGTCATATTTGTGGAACTTTTTTTAAAATTTTTTTTGGAGGAACTGCTCAACTTTGACAAACATTTTGAGTATGCAAATAGGAATACTGATTGACATATGTCTAGGTAACTGAAGCTTTTCCTTCATACTCAGCCATGAGATTTAGTGCCGTTGGCTTCAATTTTATCTTTTCTTTGTTCATACTTTTCCCTGGTTCATCTCATTTGTATCTGACTTCTATTCAACTGTTCTTCTCTTTCGCTGAAGCATTGAAAAATAATGTTAAGTGAGACTCTTTTGCAAATATTGAACTTTAAGAATAAAGGCTAAAGTTATGGGGCCCATTATTTCAACTTGAGTCCATCTCTATGTGCTCTTGGAAGGTGTTTTTTTTTTTTTTTTTTGAGATAAGGTCGGATATAAATTTTACATCCTCAAGTCAGTTAATTTCTGGGTGCCACGACCAATTGGCTGGTCATTTGTCCATCTCCCCCATTATTATTATTATTTTTTTTTGAGAAAATGGAAGACAATATTCCGGGTTCTTTTAGACTCCTATTTAAATTTCCATGGTTGTTTTGGTTATGCCATGATTGGAAGAATAGTCAGAAATGAATGTGATGACGGGTATGACTGCATCTGAGCAATTCCTTATTCATCTCTTATATCTTTTAGGGGGACTTGACATGTTGATTTTAAACTAATTACTGGATAGAATCTTCCTCACACCTTTAACTAACTACTCAAACACATGATAAAATAGGTGAAGACGTTTCACCTTTTTTATGTCAAATTGTAAGGGAATTAAGTCTACATTTCCTGGATCAGTATTCCTTTGTTTGGTTTGGTGTGAAGTCCCAACTGCTATGCTTTAAGTTTCTTTATTGACTTTGTCGAGGGTATAAAAATAGTTCACTGGTTGAACCACCTCAATAGGATTCTAAATATAATCAGAAACTTCTAGCCTGTTGGGATCATACCACTTCTATGTGTACTTTGGCTGCTTTAGGAGCTGGGTTTGTAGAAGCTGTCAATCTTGAATATTTGAGCTTGACATTCATGAATGTGTGCCTCTAGATTGGACATAGGCATAGTCTGAGAAGCAACAAAGAGCTCAACCTTTCCCAACAAAAGTTTGAGACATAGGCACAGACTGAGAAGCAAGAAAAAGCTCAATTTTTCCAGAAAAAAGGTTGAGACAAAATTTACAAGTCTCATATGGTAGATTCTTAACTTTCACCTCCTTTGGCCCTTTTTTGATATTTGATATACTCACACATACCACTGAACCTCTGGTGAGACTTCAAGCCAAAACGGTGTACTGGAAACAACCTCTTCTACTTCCATGAGCAGGGGCAGCAAGTGCCCGTAGGCAGCTGCAGTGCCCTTTTACCTGCCTTAAGAGGGCGCTTAACCCAGTTTACCTATTCATATTGCACTCTCTCTCTTCCTTATCTCATAAAATGAGAAAAATAAGGGAAAAAGGACATGCAGAAAGTTATTCACTTCTGCTAGAATGTCTGTGAAAAACAGGGGAGAAAGTTTTGTATCATAGAATGATTTTTGTAAAGCTTTATTCCTCTATGTAGCCTAGGTCAAATGAATCCAAATCCACAGTTTTTTTTTTTATCAATGATCAATTGATCTTGAAGAGATAATTGATTGAATTTTGTCGCTGGGTTTCAAAGTTGTATCTCATTTTTACATTCTAATATTTACATTGAAAAAAATAATGGAAAGAAAAAAGCTCACACCTGAGCATTTTGTCACGATATGATTTATTTTGCCCATTAGGTTTGAGTCAAATAGTGCCTTTCAAATTGATAAGTTTGGTGATTCCCACCATCTGATTTACGATATTGTTATTTTGTTCCCTGTCTGAAACAACCCAAGATGTAGTTCTTTTGCATATTTTTGTCTTTTTTGATATGTATGAGCTATCTTGAAAATTGTGTTTTTGAATATATGCGTGCAATATCAGATATGTATAGATGATGGTGGATAGCTTAAAAAACAAGTACTCTATAGTTTATGAGTTTGCTTATCAGTTGTGGAAAGAAGTTTCTGTTTTTTTAAGTCATGTCACTATTGCTTTCTTACAAATTAATATTTATGAATTTCGTAGGTATGCGTCGGAGTCAACAATTGTTCGCTATGCCAAAATTGCTATGCAATTGCATGATAAGACAGTCCGAGATGTTGCTTTGAGGTGCAGATGGATGAACGTAAGTATAATAGGTTCTCCCATTTCCAACTTTGTTCAATATTTTTTTTCTCACTTCCCAACATTTTTTAAGGTGCTATTCTTCAGAAATAGAATTAAGCAGTAAAGTTTTACATTTTATAATGTTTTCAGTTAAAATAAAGGAAAAGCAAAACGATACCTAGAGCTGGACAGCTGAACCAAGCAACTTGTTTCCCTCAGATGTCATACTCGCTTCTGTGGCTTGAGGCTATTTCACCTAGTAATAATAGAGAAGGCATCATCCAAAACACCTCCCTAACCCTTTCAAAATTTTGATGAAGGTGGTAACACATTGAATTTTTGGTTTTCCTGTGTGCGAGAATTTACTCTTACCTCCTGAAGTGCATATAATTTTCTCTTGCTTGATGAACATTCTTAATAGCTTATCTCGGTGCCTGTGTGAGTTAAAGAAATGTCTACTTTGTGTATAGGGGCATAGTAATGTAATGTTCTTAATAGCTTGATGAACTTTAAAGTGTCCTCTTCAAAGATCGAACCCAACTTCTGGTACCATGAATAGGGGCATAGTAATGTAATGTTCTGATCCTACATTTTAGCTTGTCTTATTGTCCGATGAGCTCTTTAAGGCAATTCATCCTTTTGTTTTTTCTTTCCTTGCTGCAACTCTGCAAGGTTTAAACACTTATCTATAAAAAGTATTGAGAACCTGTTTGGCAAGTAAGCAATTTGACTTTTACTTTAAAATCCTGAGATGGTAAAATAGTGAATTTTTTTAACAGAAACTCAGCTGGTCTTTATTTTGATATAAAACTTATCAAGCAACTCAAATGGTTCCTCCAAAGATGCTTTCTTGGATAATGTAAACAGTTACTGTCACTTCTAAGTGCCTGCATAAATAGTTATTGTCACCTTATTAACATGTCCCATAATGTGCCACTGTTCATCAATTTTATCAATTCTGCTAGACAAGGATAAATATCTCTATTGAAGTGTTTGCGTGCTGAATAATTGTATGACTGTCTTTGCCTGCGCACAGTAATAATTTTCTCTGCAGAAAATATATAAGCAGAAACAATAATAGATTTGGGGTAACTAATGAAACTGCACCTGGAACTTGATCATTACCCACAGTATCCTTTATTTCCAATCATTATATTTTGGCTGTTGATGACAACATGATGGATGAATTAATGATCTACTATGATTCAAGGAGTTTCACTTGCTATACTATTTCTGCAGAAGAAAGAGATTGGGAAACGAAGGAAAGACGAAAATGTCAGGAAAAATAAAGAAAAGAAGGTGAGTTATTGCTGATATCTTTGGACTGCGGGGTTTTAATATTTAACAGCAGATGTTGACATATGTCTATCTTGCTTCTTATTTTCAAAACTAAAAAATGTTAATTTTCAGTGTCATCTTCTTTGTCGCATTCTTTTATCTGTAGTCCATGTTGACTTTTTTTATACCTTCTGTTCTTCAAATAGAAGATAAACCATGTATTGTGTGAGATCTCAGGAAAAGGTTACAGATCCAGCTTCGAAGCCATCTTCTCAATTGGCAATGAGGCCCAATGCCCCTCCGTATTCTATTCCAATGCCTATTATGGATGATGATGAAATTTCGTTTAAAGGTTTGCTTCTTACTTACCTACATTAGCTTAAAGTTTATGTTTTGATGTGTTCATTTTTATTGATAGGTGTGACATTTTAAGTTTATTATCTTTAGCTAGTAGATTGGGTTGGAAAAAGTGTGGGGGTGACACAAAAAGCATATCAAAATAAACATCAAATAGGCAGAGAAGTTGGATTAGTTTTAGGAAAATTTGATGAATTTTAGGAAAAGAATGAATGGGTTTTTTGGCCAATCTCTATAAAACTTGAAAGAAAACTAAACATTCCAATTTAGCATATATATGAATTATGGCTAAAATGGAAATGGAAATATTTGAGGGAACTTGTCCAAAGGGAATTTCTGCTTTAGTAAGGATATCTATCTTGGCACTTGAGTTTTTATTTTTCACATTAATTGTCAACTTTGTATATGTTCAAAAATGTTTGAGCATGTAATTACCTGTAATGCTCAATCTGTAAATGAAGTTGTTCCCTTTTTAAAAATGATTGTGGATGCATTTCAAGATGTGTTTCTAGTTTATGGATAAGCATCCCTATGTTGTTCTCTAATTAGTCACAAACAGTTTCCTGTTTGAACAAGGCTCGGCCATATTTATCAAAATTTTATTAGAAGTAATTTTTCCGCTTCAGTAATACTTTTATTCTTTGCTTTTCCTACTGACACTTCTTAATGCAACTTTATCCCAAATTATAGGAGCTGTGATAAGGTATATGGAAGAAATAGAAGTAATATCACCTTTTTAGTCAACATTAAATCAATAACATCCTGAAATGAAGGTTAAGAAGTCAAGTCCCCCTCTCCATCCCACAATAACACTAGGTTGGATGAGGTCACCTCCTAACTAATAAGCTTAAGATCTTCCTAAGACATTGTTAGTTTATTTTCTTTATTTCCTTTATTTTCTTTCTCTCTCTCTCTTTCTTTTTTCTTTTCTTCTTTGGGAGGAATGCAACACTTTATCAAGAACCTGCAAAATAAGGATATAACATCAGAGGGGATCATTGCCTACAACAAGGGATTGGAGGATGACCCCTTCACGAGCTCTTGTGTCAGCCAAAGAATTGGTAGACCTCAGAATATTAGTCCAACTAAGCACTGAAATAAGAGAAATATCCATAATTTCCATGAAAATTGACCAATGCCTTTAAAGAGGATACAAATGTCCAGGACACTAGCCTACCATATCTGGAGTCACCCTCAACCACTGAAGAGCCTCAACCCAAAGAGAAGGCGCTGAAGCTCAGCGAAGGTAGTGTGAATGCCCAAGGGGCCCAACAAGGATGCCGATGAGGTCCCATGGTCATCCCTAATCACTTAACCAAATCCAGCCGGGTCCCGATTTCCAAAAACAAAGACCCATCGAAGTGAAGTTAGTAAGACCTGGGCTAGGAGGCTTCCAGGAAGTAATAGGCTTGTGTGGCCAAAGATAAGCTAAGACCCGCCATGAGTATAAACTCCCTCCCGGATGCCAACAAACTCCTACGTGCACAGTCACTCAATAATCTTGTTTCATGTTAATTCGGCGTCTTTGATCCAAGGAGAGCACAACCATTGGTAGCATCAGACATTCAATCACAAGCAATTAGTTTTTCATCCTTAAATAACTCGCTTGAGTTATGAACTCAGATTATTGTACTCAAATGTAGAGAACATACAGTCAGATTTACCCACTTCCAGCAAGGGGGGATAATTCGCCTATTGCCAACTAAATATAATTTACCAAACAACCAGCATGAACTACCCCTTGCTCAACCTGGCTTGTTCATGCTATAAGGTTAGTCCTGGTTGCCTCTAATTAGTTACTTTCAAGGCCTATTGCTCAACCTAATACATTCACTTTTCTCTTACTTTTGATGTTATCCTTTATTCTATTCTCTGTTCTCCCTCAAGTCTTAAGGTCATGCATAATGATATAAATTCTTGTATCTGATTACTTCCACCTTTTTGAGAGAGGTGTTCACTTATAAACCAGTTCGAGAGTAACGTCTCTCCTAGTATCAAAGACTTATTTGACAGATATTTACTGTCCTAATTAGGTCAGACATGGTTTACTCATAACAGCAAGCACTTCAATGAATACAAGTCTCTCTTGTTCCATATTTTACCAACCAACTTCGATTGGTCATTTGCAGCAATTGGTGGTCCAAGCGGACAACTTCTTGAACAAAATGCACAAGTCTTCGATCGGATATCTGCAAATCTTGCAAACATGCAGGTATAACGTCGATTATGTCCATTTATCATTTTGGTTTTTATGGTACTTGTCTGCTATAGCTTGTTGCACTCTACTCGTGATTGGTCCAGTTTCAGTACGTCTCTGTGAACTTTTTTGCTTTTGCTCCTGCACGTCACAAAAACCAAACTAATATGTTTTCTATGCAGATACATGAAAACATCAATCTCTTTTGTCAAACTCGGGATAATATTCTCACCATCCTAAATGAGTAAGCTCCGTACCTCTATTCTGAAACTTTATATTCTGATCTATAATCGCAAATCTGTCCCCATTAATGCGTCACTGATGATTGTTTCATTGCAGCCTGAATGACATGCCGGGAATAATGAAGCAGATGCCACCACTCCCTGTGAAGGTGAACGAAGAGCTTGCGAACTCCATCCTTCCCAGGTCGTCTGTGCCCATGCAATCTTAATTGAACGCCACTTCATCAGAAAGCTCATTTGGTGCTGACAAATGCTTGCATGAAATCGCGAAGAAAGGAAGAAGAAGAAGAAGATCATGAAGAAAAAAAAAACAATAAAATTTGTCGATAAAATTAACCACCAGGTGTTCATTTCTTGATCAATCTGGAAATTTAGATCTTCAGCTCCCCTTTTTGATCGATTTCATCATGTGCATCAGTTGGCCTAATTGTTACATAGAGAACATATTGATGGCCGGTTTGTGCAGTATACAAAGTGACTGTAGGATCAGTTTCTTCAATTTTTTTCTTCTTTTTCTAATAGAATGATTTCTGATGTAGATGGTAGCGTAAGGTGACAGATAATTCTATTAACCTGATGGAACAATTTGTTCTAAGTGGTTTCTGTTATATATATCTGGTTCCTAAATGTCTCTTCTTGTCCCATTTCTCTCTTTTATTGTTTAATAAAAGCCACAATGAGTACCTTAGTGTTTGGTGTATGTATTAATCGTGTTTATACTAATCAGCCTGTGCCGCCATGGTTGGCTATTCACAACCCTGCTAATTTGTTGCAAATCACAACCCTTTTCTTTCTTTTATGGTAATTGGCTGTTTTGGCCGTTTGATTAATAGTGAGAATATATATATATATATATATTGAGCACTTGATTAGTAGTTTCCTCTAGGTCAATAATATGATTATATGAGTGGTGATATGAGCACAATCAAGTATTACTGTACCTGTTTTACATCCTACGAGACACGCCCACCTCGCAATTTAGGTAAGAGATTTGAGTCGTTTCCTCTAAGTCAATAATATGGCAGTAATGACATTCAGACAGTACTGCCGGCCGGCGATCAAAATTCCTAGCCGACTCTTCTTACAAAATCGCCGGTAATTAAAATATCGTTGCCCGCTTGAGATTTAAGGTCCACATATATTGCTAGCAAAAGTTGACAACGCTTCTTATAAATTAATTACTTGCTCAACTTTACGTAGGTTGATTAATTTCTCGTGCACTAAAAGTCCGAATACAGTGAATGAACGCGTATGACTGTATGAGTACGACTGTCTGAATGGGTTTATTGACAAGCCATCGAATGCTACTTTTTTCTTTTTTTTACCTTTCTCGCAGCTTCCTTCCTTGAAGAGCCCACGCCATATGAAAATCGTCAAAAGTTGAAACCCGGAAGTCGTCGCATGCAGGGTGCTTTTGATGGAGGAAGGGATCGAAGAAGATTAATTTATAAAACTTTTTATGGAGATGAAAGAAGAATCACCAAAGTCTTTTTTTTCCCCGGAAGTTACGTCGCTCGTCCCTTAAAGTGCATGAATATTGGTCCAGGGTGCAGCAAGTAATTAACATTCTTTTGCTGCATGTTTTTATTGTATCAGGAAGATCTGCATATGTATATATATATATATATTGCCGTGTTTACAAAGGTAGGTCCTGAAGGGGACGCGCGTATATATTACGTTCTTGTTTGTAATCTCTTCCACAAATAATTAATCTAATTATAAGCCTGGCTGCTGGAACGTGTATCTATTGTTCTTGATCGAGTCTTCCCCAATCGGAGTCCTTAATTATTTTCTGTTGACCGTCATCGTTTCCTGGCGCCGTTTGCAGTGTCGATGACGGCACGAGCTGAGGAAGAAGCCATTGAATTGAAAGCCGAAGAGTTTTATTCCAATTGTTTAATTAATTGATCAACTAGGCCGAAAGAGAGAGACAGAGAGAGAAGAAAAATTTGGAATATCTCAGTTGCCTCTCCCTTTTGGGTGACATGTTTTCACACCAGAAAAAAAAAAGGCCTGAAAACCCATGAACATGACGACTGGAGTCATGACTTTTGAGGGTCCTCCAGTGCACTTCCTTTTTGTTCTTTCTTGACCCCAACTAGTGGTTCCGGTAGTCAACTTATGCAGGTCCTTCAAACGCTGCGAAACCAGGCGCATCTCCTCACCAGCTTTCTCTGATGAACAAAATTTTGTTTTTTTTAATGGCGGCGATGGATTAAGTTGGAACTCAGATCATATATATACGCGGCGATTGTCTATTCATATAAAGCTTCTAGAGAAGCTTACGAGGGAGTTCTCGACACGGGTCTGCCTGGTATCTGCCTTTCAAAGCTTCCCCTGTTCAAACTTCAACCTCTCTGACGACGACATAGAAATTCACGATATATCCTTGAAAAAACCAGGTTACATTCGTTTTTGGAGAAATTTCAGCAGGCTTTGGTGGGGTTATAAGATTTCTCATCTGGGTCCCTTCTGAAAGTTCTTATACTGAAGTTTTTGGCGCGGCCTCGCTTAAATCCTTTCGGAGCTCGAATTATCTCGCTTAGTGTCAGAAAGTAGTGCAACTTCTGTTGAATTTAGAAGTTTCAGTTTTATTAGCATTTGGCCTTTGGGATTACTGGGTTTTTGCGAGGCGGAGCTTCACGCAACACGTCGTAAGGAATTAAATTTAGCAAGGGAACTACTGCAGGTTTGATCAGAAGCGAGTCCTTTAACGTGGGAACTCGTCCATTGACGACCTTGGAAGAGAAGGTTTCAGTAAGAGAAGAGGATATATAAGTAGCTTGATAGCTTGTGGGTTTTCAGATTGAAGCAAGCTTTTTAAAGTTTTCCGACAAGTTCCCTCCATAAATATCTGCACAGACAGCTGCTGTTGTTCTGGAGAAGAAGAAGACTGCACAGAGGCCTGTGATTTCCTGGTAAGTTAGTTTACTCTGGAACGAATTACATCTTCTTTAATTCTTTTCTACCTGCTTATCGTGGAGTTGAGATTCAGACAACTGATCATCTAATGTGTTCAGTTCGTCAGATTCTTTATCTTAATTCCATGAAACATCCCACCTTTCTGGTTCTGATCTCTTTAATTAATACACCAGCTCTGGGTGCAGAAAAACCAGTAGGTGCAATTTAGTCATTTTACACGGTATGTATTTTTGTTTAACAGTTTGAAAGATGGGTCCCCCGAGTACGATCAATAGAAAGACTGCGATGACTTGTCTTGTTATGGCAATTTTAGCCTCACTTGTCAGCCAATTTACTGCTTGTGCCAGCCATGTTGGAGGCCCCAAGACATTATCAGGGTTCGACACAGGTACTTACAGAAAATTAGTATGTTTCTGTTTTTTATGAAAAATATTAGTGTTTTCACTTTTCATTAGATTTTGTTTATTTTATTTTGTTCTTTACATGTTGTTTTAGGGAGGAAACTGTTACAAGAAGGCAATGTGTCGGAACCTGCAAAACCTGAAGATGACACAGTGAGGGTGGATCCTCTTGAAAAACTGAGAAAATACAGAGGAGGCTACAACATTTCTAACAAAAACTACTGGAGTGTATATCTTTCTCTCTGATCCCTCTCTTTATCTTTTAATTTTCTTGTTCAAATATGTTTAGATTGATCTTGAAAGTCATCTTCATTTTTCATATAAGTTTGTTTGTATTTCTGAAAAAACAAACATTTCGTAATCGTCCATTATTATGATCATTAAAAAATGACTTCCAAATTCCAATGAGTACAAGGCCTTGTTGATTTGATGGCACAGTCAGATGAATGAGAAAGATGAATTTTTCCTCTTCTGTTTACAGTCTACCATATACACGGGGATACCTGGTTACAGCATTGGAGTGGCCTGGCTTCTCTGTGGATTAAGTTTCGCCATATTCCTCCTCACAACCTCCCTCTGCTTCCCTAACAAAGGAAAGAAAAGCTTCAAGACACCAAACTGCTCCACTCACCGCTATATCTGGCACATCCTCTTGGGAGTTCTCTTCACAGTCCTAGCCATGTAAGTTCATATCATATTATATATTCTGTAGCAAATTAAACAGCCCCGGTTCTTCATTTATTCATCTGATATACTCGTTTCTGTTGCAGAACTGCAACGGGAGTAGTTCTGGGAGGAAGCTCCAGGTTCCACTCAAGGGCAAGAACAGTGAAGAATATTGTTTTGGAGACGGCAGATGATGCATCCGAGACGCTGTACAATGTGACCAGGGTCATCAGAACCATGCCGGAGAGCTTGGTCCTCTTCGACGCCTCAGGCCGCCTGAATTCTACCGCCGACAGGCTTGACGGAGAAGCTGCCAATATTCAGAGACAAGCCAACAAGAACAGGCGCTGGGTTAACTTGGGTCTCACCATAATGTGAGTATATAAAACATTTCTTCTTCTTTGCTCTCTTTTCTGGAAAAAAAACCTCTGCCATTTCTGTTATTACTTGTCTGAGAAACAATGCAACCCTTTTAATGGTTCGTTCCAACAGTGTACAGGCTTCTTATTAATAACTGAGTGTAAAAGACCATTTCTGCTTCTCTTCTTGCAGGTATGCCACAACTACTGGGGTCATTTCCCTGAATCTTATTGCTATTCTAGCTTTGCTGGGTAAGTAACAATCTCTTCACTATACTCTCACTTGGATTTAAGATTAGAAGGGATAAACTGAGATGAATCTGAATCCAACCTTAATAAATATACGGTGACCTCTCTTTTGTTACTGCAGTTCTGGGATTCATTCGGAAGGACAGACTGTTTTATCTGTAAGTGGATGAATCTCTTACAGTTTTCCAGAATTTGTCTCCACATTGGGGTGAATTCTCATCAATATTGTTCATGTTTACAGGCTCATCACTCTCTGCTGGGTGTTAACTGCACTCTGTTGGATGTACTTCGGTGCATATTTCTTCATAGAAAAGTAAGAAAAGTTTTGGTATTTTCATGGAGGTATTGTATTGCTTTGAAAAAGGTGAGATTTTCCGACTAAAACAGAACTCGAATATGATTTCAGGTTTGCCGGCGACACATGTACTGCCCTCGAGGAGTACCGGACCGATCCCAGCAACAGCAGCTTGAGCTCTATCCTCCCCTGCGACGACCTGGTTTCGGCCCAGCCTGCTCTGCAGGATATCAAAGCAGAGCTTTATGATCTTATAAAGCAGGTAACAGAAAATTTCACTGTGGAGAATGAGAGAGAGAGAGAGAGAGAGAGAGAACTCAATTGCAGCTAAAATGATCTTCTCTCATGGCGTTCTCCTGAAATATATTTGCAGGTGAATTCCAACTTATCTGCTCAACCTCAATCCTCCTTACTGCGTCAGGTCCGCATCTGCAACCCTTTCTCCGGTTCGCCGGATTACATCTACCAGCCGAATAATTGCCCGGCGAATACTATCCGAATTGGAGATATTCCTCAGGTAGTAACATCCACCACCTCCCATTTTTCATTCAAATTTCCCCTGTTTCCCTTCTTGATTTTTTTCTCCCCAAACTGAAGAAAAACACGACCTTTTTTTTTTCTCTGGTGTTTTGAAGATCATCACCAGGTTTACATGTTCGGGCAGCGAATCGGGATCTTGCATTCCTGCTAACTCATACGATCAAGTTTTAGCCTACACAACAGCAGTACAAAACATACTGGATGCGTTTCCAGGCATGGAGAGCCTGGTCGACTGTAAGCTCGTCAATGATGCAATCAACGAGATCCTCTTTAATCAGTGCAAACCTGTGAAGAAGTTCATTCGGATGGTTTGGGTCGCACTGGCGGCACTGTCGCCGATCATGGTGATTCTGATTCTGAATTGGACGGCAAAAGCTTACCACGACAAGCAAAAGCATTCGTCGGATGGATCAGTGAATCCTCACTCAGCAACAATGGATTCCTCTGATGAGTACGAGACGACCACATCGGACGCCAATATGCTCATGAAAACTAAATCAGATGTCTAGAAGAAGAGATTTTGAGCCAGAACGCCCGTTTGGTGCAGTGGCTGAGATGGATTTTACCTGGGTCCAAACAGGGATGAAGAGATACAAGCAGAGGTTTTTCAAGCCAGGAGTAGAGACTCGAACCAAAGGACAGTCCACCCTGGAGGGTTTGTTATACTTTTATTTTTTATTCTTTTTATATACAAGAACAGAACATTGAGAGATGAAAAATGTTGCACGGGAACGAGATTGTGTAACTTCATCTAAATGAAAAGAATACGTTCTCCTTTGGATTCGATTTGCTGTACACATACAGACACTGGTACTTAAATCATCGTTTTCAATCGGGTTCCATCTCGACAACCTGTTCAATAGGAACTACAGAGATCTCATAGCTTGTCCTCGGTACATTTCCACTGGGATTAGTTGCAGTAAGATTGGTTCAATCTGCCGGTAAGTAGTAAATATGTGAGGACTTCAAGCACTGAGAACTGAAGCCTCTAGCGAAAAATTTCAGAAATGCAGACTCTTTACTCATTTTTTTTTTCATTTCACTTTCTTCTTCTGTTTTCTTTCAAAAATCACAAGAGATTATTCAGAAAAAACACAGGTCATGATCGCCAGCGGATATAATAGTAGTACAGCAACAGCAGGGATGAGAAGAAACTAAAAAGACATTAGAAACCAACGGAGCTCTTTACGCATGTTAACCTTCATCCTGCTACAGAAGATGATAGAAAAAGTGTCAGTCACAAGACCATATTCCTAGTAAATAAAAACAACCACACTGTAGATCATTTCTACTAACAATTGCCATCTATAAGACTGTTTGAAAGTTTAGTTTTTAAGGGAGAATTTTCAAACATATTTTTACAGTCAACAAAATCTCAATAGAGTAGGTATATGGTTTTCTACAAGTTGAAGCTCTATAATGACTTAAGCTTTTTTAGAATTTCGAAATTTGGCCAAATGATAGAAGCCATCTTCTTATGTGTTTTGCTCCAGCAATCCTAGTGGAGTTGCTTTCTTTTAGAATTTTTTTATTTTTCTAGCGATCAAATCTCTCTTATTCGCCGAGGGTGAGTAGCTCACCCACTTTTTTGTCTTCTCCATATTTCCTTCATTAGTTTAATTTATGGTGTACCATGTGTTCCTTCATTCAATCACCACATGTCAACTCTAATGGATAAATAAAATCACGAAGTTACCCTTGTTCCACCTATCATGCATGTCTTTCCACCTATCACCTTACATGTTTCTTCCACACGGTGACACATACCATTCTTATAAGATCACTCCTCATTGAATGGTGAGAATCATTTCCACTAACTTGGTGTTGTTGGTCACCCATCAAAATCTTAATTCGCGAGTCTATTCAGCAATGGTATCATACTCCTATTTTCATCATGACCATTGGTCGAATCTATACTCTCGACAGCACATTTTTCATATCTATGATGCTCCCTTCAAGGCTTTGCTCATGTAAATGATGGACAAGGCTTGAAGCCACATGGTTTAAACTTTAGTGGACCCCCTGCTTTTAACTTGGGTTGGGTAGCCGCAATCAGTGCATTCCTAATGTCCTTGATGACTTAATAACCTAAGAGGTGAGGCAATGTGCCCATTACAGAACTCTAGGGAATTTCAATCCAATGATCTTTGCTTGGATTCCACGAGAGCACTTGGAAGAGGGCCCAAGTAAAATGCCTAGCAAACATAAGAACTTTAGATATCCAGTGAGCTGGAGATAACTTTTGAACAGGAGATATATATCCAATCAAATATCAGGGATGACCCACCATAATTTTATCATACCATTTTAGAATCACACACATAAACCTCATGAAAATACACTCATACCAACCCTACAAATCTATTGAAGGCCTTATCAAGTAAAACTAGCATCTGAACCTACCACACCACAGAGTTCACATGCAAGTTCTATTTCCTTAAAAAGTAAAACCAAAGCAGCAGCATGATCGTTTACTAAGAAATGCTTACTTATTGAGCCGAAGACAAATTCCTAAACAAGCAAAGATCAGGCATCTTAACAACTTCATTGACCAGGTTGCCAGTATAACCCTTAGCAGCATCGACAAAATAAAAACCTCTGATATCTAGCATCTAGCCTTCATGACATAGAAAAATAAAAGCAAGTTGTGGAGGTTGAATTCCTCCTTATTAGGATCACAGACTATTTAAAGTATAGTTTTGATAAACACTCAAATCACCATACTAAAACATTTAAGAAATCATTCCAGGCACCGCATTTTGGTCCCATTGTTCCGAGGTTCAAATTCATCTATACCAGACTGATTTTATTAGAGGAAGGTTGAGATACTTTTATAAAAGTAAGGGGAATATTGGAGAACATGTGATTCCAATTTTCCAGCTATTTTTATTCATAAAACCACTCAAACATCAAACACCGTTTTCATGTTCTCTGGTCTGAGACACTTAGTCCAATAAAACATTGATTACTCCACATCTAACAAGGCCGATAACTTGTTACAAGTATTTGTACCTTTTCTTTAATAGTGGGTAGATGTGAGTGTAACACGCACCTTTGGTTCCGTAGTAAAATATGCACTAGGGTACTTCAGTCGTCTCTCTTACTGGTCTGGATTAGACTATTAGTTAACAGTGTGATGTGATTATGAGCATAATTAAAATGCTATGTTTTAAAACTGGTTTAATTCTGAAGTATATGGAGTGGGCTATGGGTATATCTATGTACAAGGCCAATTCTATCCTCTTGCTGTACTTCATTAATATTTACTAAAACAAATCAGCAGGTCCTTAGTCCAGAGTTTGTGACATTCCCCTCATGGAGCTGCACTACCTTTCTCACTCTCCACACTTTCACCCTTGATTTTTCTTTCTAAATTTCTTGCTTCCTTCAATTTTACATGGAATCAGGGCAGTAAAGTCCAATTGTTGCAGCCAAGCTGCAAGTTTTTATCCTTTTTCTGTCGTGCAACTTATCCTGGAAAGGGTTCTATAAATTTCTTAAGCAAGTGGTTGAAGTTTCACTCTGTTACCTCTCTTTCTGTGTCTTAACCTTAGGGTTAACTGATCGAGCTGTAAATAGAGAAGTGTTGTGTTATACTGTGCCATTAAAGGGTTCATTTTCCAGCCATTGAAGTCTGTGCTGGTTCCAATTCTGGACTCCTGCTTGTTTCAACACTCACAGTGCTTCGTCATCATGATACCTAACATTTCATATGATTAAATGACGGTGTTGGCGTAATTCGGGGGATGGAAAGGTTGTATAACTGCTACTGGCTGAAAAAGGCTTTATACTTAACAGAAAGAACCACAGCGAATGTGAATATTTAGCAAAGTCCTTTCTTATAATATAATTAAATGTACATATATTACCCAAGACAAGGCCAGAGGGCTGTTTAGAAGTGGCGGTCCGATGAAATAACTAAAGATTGAATCATGAAGAACTACGAAATTACAAGAATTACTAAACATTCCACAATTTCAAAGAAATGAGAAACCTCAAAGTACTTATCATTTAGTTCTCCTTTCATTCACTATTACCCGAACGAGCAGACGTGAGGGAAAAACCAACCTGAATCGAGTCCGCATTCTGGCGAAGAAGAGATTCCAAGTCTGATATTCTCGACTCTAGGGCACCAAATTGTCTCACCGTCTAACAATGAATTAATCGAACGAGTAAGTGGGGATAACAGGAAGAAAAAGGAGAAAAAAGATGATTCACTGAAGAATTTCGGCAATTTGCAAACAAATAAAGCTTGAGAGAATAGATTTTACTTCAGCAGTTAGCGAATATCGATCGCCCCACATATCCTTCCATGCCACCAAAACAGCAGAACCCATTACCGTAAATCCGAACACGAAGGAGACCAAGCGAGTTCGCATCATTTTCAGAGAAGGGTTACAGCCACGTAAAATTGAGCTTTCGGCTGTTCTTGTGCAAACCCCAGTAGAGTCGGTCTTGTACACCGGAAGTGAGCTACAGTCATATACTTTTTCAGTAATCTATATTATCATCACATATTTAGTAGGAGTTAGTAGAATTGCAGAAAATGCAGAACAAGAGTTTTTAACTTTTTACTTAAAAAATATAATAGTAATGATCCAAGTGAATTAAAATTATAAAACGATTACAAAGTTACAATTTAAATATCACATAATCCATTATTTTCACTTAACCCCAGAGTTAATCATATGATTCAGTTTAATAGAACTTTCATGATGACGTTCTAACTAGCATAGCACCATTGTTTTATTATTATTAAAAATTTAGCATGCATTCATAAAAATAAAAATAAGAACCCGGTATACTCTCCAATTCGTCTAGTAGATTTCTAATGGATATTCATTGAGTTTAAATCAATGACTGATTCTGATAATGTTAGATAGAAAAAAGATTATTCAAATAGTTAAAGCAAAGAAGTATTAGACTTCATATTTATAATCAAGATGCTGAATTAGTAGATTTGGATTGCAGATGACAGAAACCGCGAAGTAGTGATTTTTGGTCAGAATTTAAACGAGTATTAAAGCTCTTTTCTGAGGTCTTCATTCTGAGATTAATGCTCGATTTCTAAAACTAACGTCGTTATATGGATTACATGAGAAGATATTAGATCACATCCAAAATTGAACGGATTTACAAAGATAAATTCTTCTAAAAGTACACAACATCATTCACACTAAAGCTTTAGTTAACCATTTGACCGCCCCTAAGCTACGGCTGGGAAGTAAACGGCCCACTCAATGGTCTTCCCAACACAGGACAGACGAAAACAGAAAACAGAAATGATGATACGAATTATAAACATTGACCTATTTCCTCACATTGGTCAAATTAAAGACACGAGAGAAACAAACAACTTGTTTTCCCAGTGAGGGGCGAGAAAACTAGGCAAGCATTCAGAAACAACATAATTTCCAATAGAGCACAGGAAACCACGGAACTTAAACTAAGTGAAGAACATGAGTCACAACAGAACTGTAAACTGCTCCATTAGGAATCAAGTAATTTAAGGATTACGATATATTCAAAATTGAACAAAGCAAATTCCATTGCTAATAATCCACTCGTCTAAGGCAACATAGCAACAATCCGAAAAACACAATAGAAAACTATTCAAGTAAACACTTCTAACAGCCGCCTTCTCACAGGTCCTGGACGCTCAAACCTGTTTTAGTATAAAGATGAACACGAGAATCAGTAAACAATGCAGCAAATTTACAAATAACAAAGTAAAAACTGCTTATAAAATGGAAAACATCCAACACTAAAACGTACCTGGAGGAAGAGACTGCTTCAGCTTATCAGCCTTCTCAGAATCAAACACACACAGTGTGTAAAGATATTTTGCACACCGAACCTTAAACTTAACCACATCTTTGCTTCTCTTGATTTTCACAGAACGCGCATCTTTCCTTCTAGCAGTGAGAAGGAAATCCTTAATTTCATGAATTTGCTTTGGCTGCTCAGAAAACCCAAAACATATTTCAGTTCCACAACATAGGCATGACAAATAAATACATGAATCTAAACCAGATATGCACAGCAATAAATTCACTAGGCAAAACATTAAACAGTCAAAATGATCACAACACACCACTAAGGAATACTATAACAATAAAGGGGTAGTTTGAACATTCATATGAAGCGATCAGACCACAAAAGAATAAAGACTAAAATACATAAGCAGAACAGTCCTAACTTCTAAAAGGTAACATCAATACTATGATATGCAAGAAGAAATTGGAAAAATCTGGGATGTTGAATTTGGAAATTTGTTTAACAAAATCAATAAAGAAGCAAGAAAGAATGACCATCAGCAACCAAATTAATCCACAGAGCATAGTGCTATACGGTCCGCATCATGGTTGGCTTAACATCAAAGAAAGCCACATCACTTGGATCATTCTTTCTCAATGTGAGAACTAAAAAACTCAAATTCTTAAGTCAAATAAAATAAATACAGAGTAAACCCAGCAGGTGTACGTAAAAAAACCTGGACACTAATCAAGAAAGAATATATAGGTCATGGCTCAGACATGGCTCAGACAGATGGGAAAGTCATTTATCCGCACAAAGAAAAACTCAGAGTGGTGCATGACATTCGTCCTCATCATAGCCATTTAATGAAATCATTCAAATGTTTGTGATGTTAAAAAGTCTAAATAATAAAAAAGGGGACAGAGCAGAGTGTTCAAATAATAAAAATTCAACACAATGCAACAGGATCAGTAACAAGATGAGAACACTCAATCACTAGCACCCCGTATATATGAACACTCTGCCTCTTCATTCCACCACCGCATATATGATTGCACATAAGCAGTATTAGAAGTCAAAAAATTCGAGATTGAGAGACATCGGATATGCAAATACATACATCAAAAACAAAACATCTCCATGTCAAATATGAAGCATGGGAAGTTTTATCGCATATTCGGTTATTTCAGTAAAACGTATTTATTATTAGTGAAACAAGTGTTGACACACAACATCCTCGGACAAATAAGAACTTCGCAGTATCTAAAAAATCGACGAACTACTCAAAAACAGTGTCTTCCATGTGAAGGTCGCTTTAACACCCACAAATGAATCTCAGACAAAGAAAACACATGAAAATCAAAGCAACAAATTAACCAAGTGGCATAAACGCAGAAAGTAATCCAGAACGAACCAGAAGTGAAAACAGATCCACTGATAATTTGAAGCAAACGAAACACCGAATTCGTAATATTACACAAGATACACAACAAATGAAGAAGAATAGATTAGTGAAAAGTGGACCTTACCATTTTTTCAAGGGTTTC
Source organism: Aristolochia contorta (assembly GCA_022405105.1). Taxonomy (NCBI): domain Eukaryota; kingdom Viridiplantae; phylum Streptophyta; class Magnoliopsida; order Piperales; family Aristolochiaceae; genus Aristolochia; species Aristolochia contorta. The sequence goes on along the minus strand of CM039667.1, from coordinate 7,704,930 downwards.
GGAGGAGAAGTTGCGTCCTCAGCAAAGCCCTCAAAACCCTAGCGCCTCAGCCGGCGTCCGGGTGATTCAAAAGCGAATATATAGAACAGAAGAACCCTAGAAAGGACCATATTTCCGTTTCCACTATTGCCCTGAGCATCTTTAAATATTACACATTAAGAATGAACGCCCGTGCATGTGGTGTTCCGATCCCGTGTGACCGTGTCGAGTCAGGATCCAGGAAGACCTAAGAACCGAGCTAATACATTAAACCGAATCGAGTTAGAAAATAGAACCGAACCCTCCCGTGGGTTTCCGTTATTACCCCCGAGCATCTTCAGATATTACATCGCGAAATAATTCCGAATTTGTAACGGCTCGACACATGTGGTTGTTATGTCTTGGTCGAGTAACATTTTATGCCCTATTACGTACACCCAGTCGGGCTGAAATTGGTCTAAACTTATGAAAGTAAATCAAATCGGACCCACTAAGGGTTTAGCATGCAGCACGATTCATTACAAATCTGGTAAAGGTTTTTACCCAGCCTAAATAACCCAAAACAAAAGAGTAACGTGGGGGCATATATAGGTGCCGTTTTAATATTGATTTCGAGTCAAGAAATCGAGTTGCCAGCTAGCTTTATTCAACCAAAATACCAGTTGTTGGAAATGAAACCTTATATGGGTCTACCATCCTTTTTAATATCATACATTTACGAGCAAAAGTTTCAAAATATGTGCACCAAAAGTTTGATAGGTACAAACTCAGACCTCTACAAATAAAATTTAGAATTTCCCTAGTTATGAAATTTGCTAAATTGAATAGAATTGAAAAAAGTTATGAGAAATTCCTTCTAAAAACCCCTTTACACAAAGAACTAGTACATGATATTGTGCCTACAATAGTATACGTGCAAAGTTAGAGTTACCATTTGACATCAGAATTGTCCAGGAGTTATAAGAGACCTACAATTTAATCATAAAATATTAATAGAAATGTTTATTTTCTCAAGATGTTTCGTAATGTGCTTACTATGTAGGCAACAAACAAAAATGAATCTAATTGGTAAGTGCCAACAATACTCTAAGGGATATTTTTATAGTTGAGTTAGAATAGTACGTGTAGGGCAAAACTTCTTAAAAGAAAAGTTTCAAGGCGAAAGAAGTGGCATTTTTTAAAAGAGTAATGTTAGTTGCACCCTTATTACGAACCTCCCTCATGTACCAGCCAATCTTAAATACTTAAAAAGATAAAAAAATATTTCATAATTTATTAAATCCTAATTATAAAACCTAAACCCTAGCCAGCTGTGTTTCAGACTGGCTGGTACATGAGGGAGGTTCATGAGGAGGGTGCAGCTAACATTATATTTTTTTAAAACATCAGATACGTACAAGATAAAAAAATTAAGTACATTTAGCTAAGAGCGGTGATATAAGTACTGAGGGTTTTACTTCCAAGACTTTACATCCTAAACCCTAGATTTTCTCCTACTTAGACCGCCAACTATGCAGCCATGTCAGGATGTAAAACCTCGAAGTAAAATCAAGAAGTTCTTATATCATTTTTCTTTAACTAATTATCCATCCAAGTACTTGAAGGCTAGCCTTTCTCTTATTGATTTATCCTGAAATAGATTGACATCAGATTTCCATGTATTAAACTAGTCGTTATAAACTTTTAATTATTTCAAAATATTTTTCCCATTCATTTAATCTGGAATAAGTAAATTATATTTATTAATTTAAGATTAATGCTAGCTGCATCTACTCATCCGACGTACCAGCCAATTTGAAATACTTAAGAAGATAAATAAAATATTTTATATTTTATAAAATCCTAAATCCCAAAGGATAAAGCTACATAGTTGTATATCAAATTCGTTGGTTCATCAGATGAATACTTTGTGTAGATGCTGCAACTAGCATTTCCCTTAATTTAATTACCAATGCTTTACCAAGCTAGACATAAGCGATTGGTATATGAAACATAAAATGTGGAAAAAAATCTACATGTGAAATAACATTAAAACACAATGAAATATGTTATAAATTATTTATAACTCTTTCCCAATAACTCAGTGAAGATATTACTTTTTTATTCAAATTTGGTGACAAATAAATAAAAGATATTAATTATTCTTCTATATTTTTTCTTGGATAGTAGGATACAAAATTCATAATTTTTACATTAATTCAATTAATTAGTTACTATTCTATACAAATTGGTAAAACAAAAAAAAGAGTGGTTATATGTGTACAACCATATTTTACTGTGAGGGTTTACAATGCTGGCAATCCTAGTAAGAGATAAAATCGGACTTATCTTCCTATTCTAGTGGTAACCCTAGACCTTAAGCCTTATCTTGGCAGGAAGACAACGAGATCAAGATGTAAAACCTTGCAATAAAATAAGCTAAAGACAATTAACTCTTTCTATTAATACTTTTGTTTAATGATTGAGCAAATCTTCAAGTCTGTTTTTATAAGCATATATGTATGAAACTTTACAAAATTTAAATGTATCAAACGAAGCAAATTCAATATCTGAATGAGAGAGAGAGAGAGAGAGAGAGAGAGAGAGAGAGAGAGAGAGAGAGAGAGAGAGAGAGAGAGAGAGAGAGAGAGAGAGAGAGAGAGAGAGAGAGAGAGAGAGAGAGAGAGAGAGAGAGAGAGAGAGAGAGAGAGAGAGAGAGAGAGAGAGAGAGAGAGAGAGAGAGAGAGAGAGAGAGAGAGAGAGAGAGAGAGAGAGAGAGAGAGAGAGAGAGAGAGAGAGAGAGAGAGAGAGAGAGAGAGTAACAGTACCTATGGAGTCAGCTGAGACAGCGGTAGCTTCACCATGTAGAGGAGATAAAGGAACGGAGAGGCAGAAGGGGTTGCAACACGATGGCTACTTTTCATCAGCCTTATCTAAATATCCAGGAAAGTTGATTCCACAACAAGAGGTGGGGGCATCTGAAAATGTTCTCCACTCTCCTGGCATACTTCTATTTTTATATTATAATAATTTTTAGTATTTTAATAATGGTCTTAAATATGAAAAAGAAAGAACTCATTGGAAATGACCAGACAAGAAGACATTTCTGGGATTCTGATTTGGTACATTGTGCAGGCCACCAAGGTTGCAGTTACTGCTTTATGTCAACTTAAGGACCCACAAACTCACACTCGGTGCTTGTCATTCTGCTCCCTCTTCACATTTGTATTATTGATTACAGTGTTACAAATGATTGAAACTTATTCTCTGGTATGTATATCAAAATATTTTCACTGTTGACCGATCTTAACTTGATTTTAATTTTCGTAGATGCATCTTAGTACGTGTATGAGAAGGAATTATATATAATTAAGCCTGGATCAGGAACAATCTACTACCATATATAAGGAAGCTAAGCCAAGGGATAGCTAGAAAAATCATTTTAAACACACAGGGAGGCGATCGAACCCCGCAAGTTTCTCTTCCTAAAATTTGGAAAGTCATCATTATTATATCTTAGCAGCTTGTGTTCTCCCCTTTTTCTTTGTAGCTTATGTTTCCCTTAATTTCCTTGGGAAAATATCTTCCCAACGCTCAACCAATATAATAGTACCTTTTCTCCCGCTCTTTGTATAATTAATTAACCTGTTGTCTTACATAATAAAACTGATCTCTTGGGTTGGTTAATTTTAATGCCTTTTCACTTCCTTGATCTGTGTCCTTTCAATATTATGTATATATGATGAGAGGGATTAAAGTAGAAGTTTTATAATGCTTTGTGTAACAATATTATTAATTGGCAAACAAAACTAGGAAATTTAGCTCAAATTAATATACTCTTTTTTTTTTTACTTTTTGGTATATCCTTTGATGACATACACAGTACAATGGTAAAATTTCTAAAAAGAAAAAAAATTCAACTGAACTACGTAATTATATCAAGTGCAACGGTTGGTAGGACAGCAGGAAATGAAAATCTAAACTTTAAAGGGCAGAATATAGATCTAATGTACAACAGGCCAGGCAAGATATATAGGCCATTTGCCTTTTGTATGTGAATGATCAATAAGCACATACAATAAAATCACTTGAATACAACAAGGTGAAGTTGAGAAAGAAGAAAACAAGTAGCCCAAAGCAATGGGATGTAAAGGGAACGAGTTCATGCATCAAGTCCCTGCAAAGTGCAAAAGAACATCCACCACCAAACAAAGAAAAACAGAAATCTGTCTAAAAGCATAAAGAACCTGCAGGAATCAATCGATCCCAAGGCACGCACCAAAGAAAATAAGAAATCGATACATTAATGGAAAACTCCCAACTCCATTAATATATATGATGATCCCTTCCGAAGTTGAGTAGTAGTACCAGTAGTACTCTCTCCAAAATTTATACCTCTAGCTCGCAAAAAAAAAAAAGAGAAAGGAAACCCTAATATATCTCTGCACTACTACCTGGCCGGACTGCAGATATCAAGCTCATGTGCTCGGTTTCCAAGCTGAAGCCCAAACGACGGGTTCGTCCTTCCAGAGCAAGTACAGTCCAGACTGATCCTCGTAATTACCCCCCTCCGCCTTCACGAACGACCACCCCGCTTTATACCGTTTCAGCAGCGATTTCACGTCGTCCACCGCGTCTTCACTCAACCCAAATGGGGAGAAGCCGCCCTCCTTGAGCTTCGCACACCATTGCCTTCCCTTTTCCCTTCTCTCACATGAGTATAAGTACTGATCATGATCCTGATCATTATTAGTACTAGTAGTAGTAGTAGTAGTAGTACTCGTACCAGTACTAGCGCCCTGATCATTATGTTCGAGATGATCAATATCATCACTATGATCATCATCTTCACACGCCAGTACTCGGACTATGCTTCTAGAGCACTCCCTTTCGAGCATCAACCTTTCATGGCTAGTGGGTACGAAGCTCTCCTCCAGCATCTCGAAGAACAACCCGTAGAACCTCAAGCACTCCTCGAAGCACTTGACGAAGTCCTCTCTCGTGCTCGTGAAGTCCGCTTCTTCTTCCACGACGGTCACCACTTTCGGTCTCAGCCCCCGGAGCGTGGCCATGAGTACCTCCCCCCGCACCTCCGGCGCCACCCGACGCAACGCGCCGACGCAGTTCACGGCGACGGCCTCCCCAGCCTGGTCCCTCACCCCCAGCTCCTCCTGGGTCAGCCGGTCCCACCGGGCGACCACCGCCACGTGGAACTCAAACGGGACCCCCATGAGCCGGGCGAACTTCTCCATCCGCCGCCCGATCTCCCGCGTCACCGCCGCCGCCGGGGACGTCACGACCGCCGTCAGGCGAAGCGACGGTGTCTCGTCGCTCGTGTTCTTCGTGGCCAGGGCCTCCAGCAAGGTGGGCCACTGGGTGCAGTAGGTGTTGCTTATGTCGACGATGTGTAGCCGGGTCTCTCCTTCCATGGCCTCGAGTATGGCCCCGTTAGCCGCGACATGTCCGAACGTAGTCCACGGACTCGCCTCCTGGAACTTCAGTATCGTCTTCCTCGCCGACTCGAACGAGTGGCCCTTCTCCGCAGCCGCCGACAGCGTCCTGAAGCAACGGTCGCCGGATTCCGTCGCCTTACAGAACAGAGCTTGGAGGAAGTGGGAGGCGAGCTTCTGGTCCGTGTCGCCGTAAGGGGAGGCGAGCTCGTTCAGCGTCCAGAGCAGGTGGTGGATCCGGGTCGAGTCCTTGTCGGAGATGGCACGGGCGCACTCCCGGAGGAGCCTCCCAGCCCATTTTCCGGTGGAGGCGCCGGAGGAGTCGCCGGAGTCGGAGGTGGAGTTGATGACGGACGTGATATTTGATGTGTGGTTAATATTCGTGATGATCTGAGACTGGCTGCTGGGACTTTGCATGATTTCCGGGGCATGGCTTTGGATCAGCTGCTCGTTCGAGCTGGGAATAATATTATCAACCGAGCAGCAGTACTGATCAATATTCGGAGAGCTGTAGAGGGAGATGTTCATGATATTCTTTGGGTGTGATCATGATCATCAGGCGGGTTTATTTGTGGATCGATCGTTGGAAGGGAAGAGAAGAAGACATAATATTGAACAAGCTGAGAAGAGGCAGGGGGGCGGAGAGTCGACGCACGATAAGCAATAAACAAAAAAACCCTTGATATTTTTATACATGATATGCAAACGCATATATATCAAATTATTAATTAACCCCTGTTCCAAGTATTATTTATATGTATTTGATACAGACATATTATTATAATATGCTACAACGTACGTATAATCAATATACAAAGTACAAACAAATCAATATCACTGACATTATTATATATCTTAAAGGTTCTAGCAAGCTGGGAATAATATATGATTTCATATTTCTTCCATAATTCGAGAAAATATATAGAAAATTAGTCAATCAATTAATTGATTACCTTTTCCATAATTCGATAATTTGTTAGTTTTAATCTATATATATCCGGGTTTAATTTCTTCGAACTTCAAGCAAAATTAGGGTTTAGTACTCCATTTCGTCCCTCTTTTCATAAAGTTATAACTTTTTTTTTTTTTTGAGATAATGATGTGGTTTCAGATAATTACACTTATGATCTTCAGTTTGCCCAAGTAGATGTAAACATTGTATCCAGTAAAATAATTTTCATCAATTGTATATGAGTAATGCTAGATGCTCCTAGCGGACGCACCTATCTACGTACATGTAAATTTAAGCTTTTAAAAATATTTTTTTAATATATATCCAATTTTCTAGAAGATAAACCCTAAGCATGCATCAATGATTTAGATTAACAAGTGTGTGGGATAGGTGCATAGGCTAAGTACAACTAGCATTATTCATTGTATATATATCGAGGTTATATAAGAACATGTAATTATAAGCAATATAATATAGAAATGGAAACCACTTAAAAAATGTAAGCCTCTAAAATGTCACTTTTTTTCTCGATTAACCATGGTTTATATGTGATATACTAATTATATATAGAGAAACATATATATAGCAAGTAAAAGGTATTAATGTTCCCCAAGACATGAAGTGCACGGTCGCGTCACCAGCATGCATGGTCAATGTTGGTGGATTACACATGTAAAACACTAGGAATAAAACAAAACATACACATTGTTTTCACATTGAATAGCCCACTTTCTCTCGTTTGATAACTCACCCAAGGGTTTCTTCTGTAAGCATAGGGGAGACCAGAGTCCATTCCATCCCTCTCATAATAATCACAATCACACTTACATTCTCTATACCATAGTCGTCCTACATTGAAAACATTTATTAAAATGGCCTGCAAACCCTGATTAAGGTCAAAAGTATGTATTGATTTAATTAGTATCAAAATAATTAAATAAAGTTTAATTGGTTCAAAATTAAGTATATCAAAATCCTGCATCATGTAACTCTAGCTAGAGATCTCGACAAGGGCCTCTATTTAATTAATTCATACCCTAAAAATAGACTCTAGCTACTTATAAATTCTCTCTTCGTCATTTGAAACTAAGTGCCTTGAAGAAATGAAGGTATCTTGAAGAAGTGATTCGGTGTAAGGGTTAGGAGAAGAGGACAAGGAGAGTGCCCCTCATCACCTACCAATGATTGATGAAAGGCCATCTACAGTGTCTCACAGATTGTAAAGAAAAAGGGGAAAGATGTGATGTTGCGGTCCTTTTAAGGATTCCCTTTTAATGTGGTCCATGAACTTACATGAAACATATATCTGATCTTTTCCGTAGTTATCTTCTCCAACTTCATCTTGCTTAATTAATTAATACATATAGATATAATTCTATTGCCTAGTCTGATGTTGATGTGAGCCTCCTTCTCCCCTCTCAATGCTATTCGAAGCCCTGCCAGAGACCCACATCACATGTCTCAGCAGAAATGCATAAAGATGTATGGGAGGAGAGGATTAGAGATTTACAATATATCGAGGGTGTAAAATATAACAGTTTGCAACATATATATTAGACCGGAGCTAGCTAGTTTTTGAAGCCTATGTTGTCAAATTAGATGCAAAAAAATTCAAGAAAGAATGTTCCAGTTAGAAGTATTAATTAACTTGTTTGATGTCATGGTTTGGAACGCCTGTATGCATGTTATTTGTTTAATCAATGCAAAAGTTGAGATGGAAACGGACAAATGGCAAAAACTACTAAAGAGCTTCATTTGGGTACATAGGAAACAAGAACAAAAAACACACATTTACTTTTGAAAGATTAGAAGATTCCCTGTAACATCTAACCTTAAACTATTTTTGGGAAAGAAAGTATATATATATACCTGCAAAGAAAATCAATATATATGTATATAAACAGCCTCTAAAGCCAATAGAGATGAAATATAAACCTGTCCTCCACGTTCATCTCCAATACTACACGACGCGCGCACATGGAAGTTAAAGGAGGGGAAGGGAATTTTTTTTATGAATAAGCTTTATGGAACCACAAGATTTATAATATAAGTGAGCATTTTCGATGCACGAGATAAGAAACACAAGGATGTCCATGCTCGTTTGCAAAAGAAAATGTCTTTTGCCTGTGGCTGTTAATTAGTGGATTGGAGGAACCTCGTGATGTGAAGTTAAGAACCCATAATCAGAAAATTAACACATGTAAAATAGTCCAGTATAAGCAGAAAGGAGGACTGCAGCTGCCACCTGTTTTGTGCCAACAAAGAAGCAAACATAATAAGGTGAAGATCTCAACCTTAGATTTCAAGTCGGCAATTTCTATTGCTTAAAAAAAATATGGGATATGATCTTTTTTTATTGGAAATTGGAAAGGAAAACGGTAACTGCACCTGCGCAATACCTATATATCTCATGTACAGGTTAATCTAAACCAACCTAGGGTTTATCCTTCAGAATAAAAGATTTTATAAAATAAAAAAATTATATTTTTATGGACTTAAATTAACATGTTTGTGGGATAATTAAGTACTGCACATAGGTGCAGCTAACATTACTCAAATGGAAAACATGCATGGTCATTATTTAGATAAATAAGGAAAAAATGAAAACTTTAAACATTCTTTCATTTTTCTCTTTTCCTATCGTTTCCGGTCTTTTTCAAACTAAACAGGAGAGAGTGGGTCTTTCTTCGACTTTCATTTTCTCTATCTTACTTTTGCCGGCTTTTCTGATGATAGAGCGTCGTGTGTGAGAACTGCTTGACAGGTGACTCAAGTCCACCATGTTTTTCCTAAGCTGAGTATGTTCAGATAACCACAGAACGTTTTATTCCAAATTGCTCTCCTCAAGCAAGGATAATTCAAAACCTAATTAATCCCCATCTGATGATTCGGTTAAATCTGGGCGGCCAGAGAAGACAGAAAGCGACTGAAGAATGCCAGAACTCATCTCACTTTCGGATAGAATAGACTGTTGGTTCTCTGTCAATCAGGTAACCTATCTTTAGTCCCCTGATGTCATCTGGGCAACTCTGTGCCATTATCACCCACTCCTTTTCTGTAGTAAACTTGATAGTGATTCAGAAGTTCAGGTGTGTATTATTCAGTGGCCTTTTCAGTGACAGAAGTAAGACATTACCTAAATGCTGGAACCCGCTTGGCTGGGTCGAAATCAGTCACGACTGTCAAAGCAAAAGTGGTACTCAGTGATCAAAGGTGTGCGTTCATTAAATTCTGACAACTCCAAGGTTCCACTCAATTCAAGTTCACACTTTCTGTACAAGTACTATCCATCAGATGACACCCTTAACGGATTTTGATGTGTTCCCAGTCAAGATTGAGACATTAGTGGGTAGCAGAGAGATCTTTTCAACTTGGGGCGCTGAACTTAAAACCCTCTGAGCACTGGTTACCCACAAGACAAGAAAGGGGCAATTATCCACTGAGCAACCTAAAAGTAGTTCTACTTACTGTCCTTCAAATCAGCACCTCAGGTATGTATAAATAACCGGAAACTAATTCTTCCATCCCTTGCAATAGCCATCCTGTGTATATGGCTCAAGAAATCCTATGAACTGGCATAACCCGAACAGCTTTTAGAATATCTGCAGATGTGTGAAAAGGAGAAGAAGTTTATTCAGTGGCAAGTACCTTGGAACCATCTTGAGACCAGCGTGCACCATAACCTTCACCAACCCTGATCTCAAATACAGGACCATGGGTTTGTGTAATATGGACATTCATCCAACAACAGTGCATTATTAAGTGACTGATTACTTTAAAGGCAATCTGGTTTTTGTCATAATCTGTAAAAGGTAATGAAAGTGATTACTCATTCAAGTGTGAAAATTAAAAAAAAAAAAAATAGCTGCTAAGTGGAAGATCCAACATGATGTTGCATTCTGGAAAAAAGTTAGACTGTAAATCCTTAGTAGAGGTAGTTTGACCAAAAGATTCTCCAGAAACAGGTAAGTCCCATATCATGTACTTGCCATTTCCACAAAAACCGCCCCACCAGCCATTGCTGCTCCGGCTGACATGCTTAGATAATGCCCTTGCTCCATTTGTTAGAGTACTTCCTTTAACCTCCAATTCAACAAGGAAAGAAAAAGACAATTACATAAGAGAAAATATTTTTGAGAGCAATAGATGCTGTAGCATTTTATCCCTCAACTCAGGTAACATTTTTCAACCATAGTAAATAACAATTTTAAGTTAAATTTGACATTCTAATGCCTCATTTATTGGCTTCAGTTGAACGCATAGCCAGTGGGAAATGCTACTTAAAACCTTGAATTTGTGGTTTCAAGCGAGAGCTTACCTGTGAAAGATACAAGAGTAACTTTATCAGAACAACAGCATTACTCTTTACATAGAGAAATAAGAGAAAAAGAAGAGAGGAGGAGGTCGGGGGGGTTGGGGGGGAACTTGGTGTGCAAAGAAAATCATCAATTCTCACATTCTGCTGATGAGGCACAATGAATGACAACAACAGAGCTGATCTACAAGGAGGTAGTGCATCCAAAACTGTGCCAGCAGTTTGCACCAAACCCAAAGCACTCCCTATACCACTATAACCTAATCCCTGAAAAGGAAAAAAAAATGAACCAGACCCATGCTTATTTAAGACAGTAAATGATATTGCATGAGACAGCCATGAAATCAAAAGCACAACATAAGGTGAACATAACACGATGAATGATAAGATAAAATTTGCAAGCAACAATATACAAAGTAAATGTCTTTTGAGAGGTCTTTAAATTTTGATGCCAAAATTTCCTAGCCAGCCAACTGTACAGGTTGGTGTAGAAGTAGCAAAGATATTCAGCCATATCTTTGACAATGTTAATTTTCTTTCATGTATTTCAAGGTCTTGGTCCCATGTACTAAGATCAGGTAATGGATTGCTAAAAACAGTGGTTATCTCCGACAATTTGTTCTGCCCAAAGAACCTCTCCACTTAACTTTGTATTGTTATTTTTTCACTTAAGTTAAATGTGCTGCCTATCAAAAATTCAAATAAAAATAAAAAATAAAATGAACCTGTGTTGGCCCTGATGACATACAAAATGTTCAAAAAGGATAGATGGACACAATGATGAACTTGTCTTTCCCATTCTTTAAACTGGCTGGCTGAGAAACCTTGGTACTTACAGAAAGTATGCTTGTCACATGAATATACGGTTGATCAGCGAGTCTTGAAACAGAAATTCCAAGGACACCATTGATCTTTTCCTTTTCTTCCGTATAAAAATTTCGGTAAACCTGTACGCCTGAAAGAACAAATAAATCAGGAATATAATATGATTTTCTTTCCCTACACTTTCTCTAAACACAATAAGGAAGAGATATTTTTTTTCTTTTTTTTATAAAGAAAAGGAGGATACAAGAGAACAAGAAGTGTATTCTTGCTAGATAAAGTAGGAGGAAATGTGCAAGTCAAAAAACATAGGCAAGCTACATTTAAGGAGGATCAAGCAATTGAGTGCAGCCCATCTCTCAATCTGTCCGAAGATATGGTAGCAAGAGATCTTGTTTGTGGGGAACCATTTTCCAGTTCAAATACCATTACCTGGAAGAAGTGTGGTTTTCCCAATCGAGCCATGCAAGGCTGCTAGTCTTGGGAAACCATCTATAGTTACTCCCTTCTTGTTGAGAGTGATTTTCCCCCTCCATGTTGCAACTGCGGACCCAATCCCGTTCCGGGCCTCCAACAGTCATTTACATTGCCAAAGAAAATCTTGCCTACCTTGTTATCCACACTCAATAGGGTAATCTTAAAACCCTCTCATAGTCAAGGACTCTATTAAAGATGAAGGCCTATCTCGCTTTTAGAACCACATCTGAGAAGACGAACTATAGAGGAATCGTTTGATGAGAGGGTGAGCACCAGGTCGGGTTTCATGAGTACCCAACCTCACCCGACCCAGAAAAAGCAAAGATGGAGTTTTTTTTCCCCACGAATCGGGGACGGGATGTGTTAAAAAAACCTAGTGGGGATTCATTTCTGGTTTAGGTCTCACCAAACCGGACCCAAACCCAACCAGTGGAAAACAAATTCTCGTTATTTTTCATTAAGATTTTGAAAAATAGTGTATAACCTGGTCGGGTCGGTTTGAGGATGGACAATACGGGTCAAAGACAGGGTGACAGACAAGGTATCGGGGACAAGGACAGAGTCAGATTTTTTGAAACTCGACCCCGACTCAAACATGCTTCCACATGGTAACACTTAGTCAGTTGACCACTTATATCTTTATTGTCCTATTTCAACCAAATGTGGCCAGCCTTTTTGAGGAAGCTTGGGACACAAACATGCTTCCACATTTCCATTCATCCCTATTCACCCAGGTCCCGTACAGAAAGGAGGGTAGAAATCCTTGGGGTCCCAAAATTTTTTGCAATAGCTTAAACTATCTCTAATGAAAGTCTTTAAAGGAAGATCGATCTCCTCACGTGGAATCATTGTGTTCACAAAACAACATCCACTTTTGGCCAGTAAGTTAAAGGAAACCCCGCATCAGAAGCTTCATCTGTCTAATCCACATGGTACCTGACGGCCATAGCTTGGTTGTGCCACCAAAAAACTTGCTTAAGCTCAATTTTGAGCCAGCTAAAATGGAAATTCAAGCCCTATAAGGGGTGAGAGTGATTCATGACCTGCAGGAACAACCTTGTTAATATTCTCTACTCTCTTTGGACTTTGTGACTCAGTCGAGTAGAAAAGCAAATTTTTTCCAAGTTTCAGAACAGTTTATAAATGTTAAAACACCTAATATTAATACTTTATGGAAATAAACCAAATCCCTCATCATATCAACAAAAAATGACAGTTGTGATTTCAGTTCCACAAGACAAAAATTTACCTTCATCAACCGTTTCAATACCAGGAAGAACTTTGGAGAGGCCTTCTGTTTTCAGCATCTCAGAGAACGAAGGATAATGTCCGACACTCTGCATTGAACATAGTGTGTATCTTATAATGTCAAAATTATTAGGAAACCTGCAGCTATTAACTCAATTTGAAAATCTTAAAAGCAAATAGACCCATGTCTTTTGGGACTTTAATGCAACATGAAGAGATTTGATCAATATTGAAGTTCTAATCATCAACTTGCACCTAAATTTCCAGGACAATTAGAATTTCTTTCTGCAGCTTTAAATATTATACCAAATTAAACCTTTTCAGAAAATTAACAAGCCCAATCATCAAAAAAAGATAAGATAATAGCATTGGGATGTTATTATTGAATACTAATACTCTAGTACAGAAGCAAAAAATCCCAAGCGTAGTCACCTGAACCTGTAGGAACAAACATTTGTTGAAGAGAAGCAGATCACCTTGTGCAATTCTGAAGAAGAAAGAACCAAAATGAACAGAACAGAAAAAAAACCAAAATGAACAGAACAGAAGAAAAACCAAAATGAACTGAACGGATAAAACCATTAAGGAGCACTGTCAGTCGGTATGACAGCCAAGCAGTAGAATGACATTGCAAAAACAAAAAAAAATCCTTTATTTCCTTCTTCTTTGCAAGCTTTGTCTAGATCCTTAACAACAGAAAATGGTTGCATGGTGGAGTACTGTGTCAACGCTCATCATGCTGGAAATACAAGTTTTCCAAATAGAAAATTTCATGTGAGATAGCCTTGAGCTCAACTAATTAATCCATGTAATTGAGCATGCATCCGGTAATCCGATAAGAGCATCCAAAACTATTCATGAAATAGATATTACAACTTCGAGTAATGCCTTTCTTGCCTTTGGCTTGTGTGCAACAAGACTACCCCCATGTCCATCATTTTTCTTTGCAAAATAACTTACCTATTATAGTCGCCAAGAGCACATCTTCCTTCCACTGTTTTAAAGCCATCTGTCCACAATTTCAAACTGTTTCTCAGAATAAAAACATTCCGTTTTTTCCTATCATCCAATAAAATAAATAAAAACCCATGATATCAATCAGAAAATCAAAACAGGATGAAGAACTTTTTAAGTTGTATAACTTGGTCATGCAATAACCAATATCAAAAAGAACCTTCAGACATAGAATAGCTAATCGCAAGAAAGTGATAGTGCCCATAGCTGAAGCATATAGGTACGATTGTCACTTTAATAATGAATATTAACTGGTACAATATGACAGAGTGAATTATACTAAAAACTGAAGTATTACCTCTTAACTGAGTAAAAAAGGGTTCTTGGACATGAAGTTCAAAATCTACAGCTTTCAAGATCTGAAGTACCAATATGCAGTTGATATGACTTTTCTAGGCTTGATCTCAAATAAAGAAACAGAGAATTGATACATAAAAAGTGATTCTACATAACTTCACCAGTGCTAATCCTTTATCCGAAATTAATTGTTTCCATTCATTTTCCTGTTCCTTGATCAGTTCGCTTTCTTTTATACTTTCAATTTCATGAGACGCTCTCAATGAACTCCCAGAAACGATGCATCGGTGCAGAGTTGACGCCACTCGCTTGTAAAGAGGACACAAAGGGACGCCACAAGTATCCACAGCATCTGAAAATAAACAATGAAAGCACTCAACATGTACCCTTCCTACCGCTTTTCCCATTAAAGGGTATTCGATAATAAAGAGTAAAATCCCAATAAAAACCAATAAGCCTTTTGTGATCCAAAACGAACAGACTCGCCTTTGCTGTCAAGGTGATTGTCCCCCTCGTCTCTGAGGAGTTCGGAGCAGAACTGCTTCGAAAGCCCTAGTTCGGTTGTCCCGAGCTTGTCTTCCACGAAAGAAGCTAGGACGTATCTTAAGTTTTCCTCGATACAGTCTGAAAGGAGGATAGGGAAGAGACTCGCAGAAACAGGTGACGACGGTGCTTGCATTTCCATGCGGTCGGACTTCCCGCCAGAAACTCCAACTGCCAAACGTCCAGGGATCTCCATTCATTCTCGACTCTGCCCGACTTCGGGTGTCACCGATTATTAAACGGAACGGAAGTGGGAGAAAAAAATTGTAACATGAAAAATAGTGAAAGAAGTTACGAACAATTTTATATGTTTAGTAGTTTATTGATTAATTATTTAATAAATAAGACAAGAATGGAAAAGGTTATTTTATACCTGTTTAACCGGTTCACCCATTAAATTAAAGAATATGGTTGTTTTAAATTTTTAATTATACTAAGTCATGCAAAAGATGAAATATAATCCAATTTTTTTATAATCATGATTCAATTTCTCTAATATCATGTAGTAATTATATATATAAGATAAATTATTCACAGATTTTTTGTATTAAACTTATTTTATATATATATAAATTTTATTATAAATATTTTTAATAAGATACGACTCAATACCAGTTGAACCTAGTCCTTGAACCAGAATTGGAAACTCTACCGGTTTGATCACCGATTTGGTTTGTAAAACACTGTTAAAAATTCATACCGTTTAAATCACTAAAGAGGATGGAATAAAGAGGCCATGAATATTCCTGAATACTTATAATAAAATAGATTGATGAGTAAAACTTCCTATACTTATACTTTTACCTATTATACTAGGTTATTTGTATACTCAAAGGGTATGCTTGTTATAATTATTTCAATCTCAAATTATTTAGAATAATCAGTATTTTAAAAAAATAGACCCATCATCAAAATTATGGTAATGCTACTAAAGTAGGTTAGACCTGGTTGAACTTATAGTGGCTGAATAACAGTGGAAAGAGTATAGTTTTTTCATCTTCTAAGGAAAAACGGGTTTTGCTGATCTAAAGAATGGGTAAGTACCTGATTCCGGTCTAGCTTGGTGTAAGTACGTACTTTTATTGGCTTTTGTACACGTCACCCTTCCAAAGCCTATCCATTGAACAATTATTATCAATTATAATCTTCCCTTCACCATTAATTAATAACTTAAATGGAGACCGGAGAGGTTACTAATCAAGTGGATTTATAAAAGCGTTCAAATGGAAAATATAATATGCTACCAAATAAATTAATGAGCACTCTTAACTAGATTAATTACTAAGTTTTTTTATTGATGAATAGGCATTAATCCAGTACCAGCTTGTTTTAATTTAGAAAAATGATATCAGTACTTCTTGATTTTATTTCAAGGTTATACATCGTAACCTGGCTACATAATTGGTGGTCTAGGTGAGAGAAAATCTAGGGTTTTGGATTTACCCATAGAATAGGTTGATAATATTTTATTAAAAAACTAAAATCTCCCAAATTATCTCTTACTAAACTACAGCGTGGACGCCACATCAGGATGTAAAGTCTTAGAAGTAAAAACCCACAGTAATTATATCACCGCTCTTTAATTTATTATATCTCTTAATTGAGGTCATAGATACTACTCAAGGGAATTTTGAAAATAAAAGGCGTAATTAGAATCTAATACACTGAAGGAACTTTGCTTGTGGTAGATTGACTTAATATAAGAGAAGATTTTTGGGATTTTTTTTTTTTTATAAAAAATTCTGCGCATCTTATATGTCAGAAACTATAACAATCAAGTGCTTTCTAACCTTAATGTAGTTTGGTTATGAAAACAACTCATATATATGTGGACAAAAATTGAAACACTACTGTAGTCCACCAAATCAGTTTTGTAATTAATAAGCTACCATATTGGAGATCCATATCAAAAGTCGAACAAAATATATAAGAGTACTTCATTTGCAGCAGAAATTAACTCGATAATTCACTGGACATAAACCCACCAATCTGTTTTTGGGGCAGGAGCAGGTTTCCCCATGCAAACATCGCTCAAGGGAGTCTTGGAACAGAGAGAAGCCTTAAGCAAGTTCATTGCCTACATAAAGCAACAAGAAGAAACAAAAGAAGGGATAGTATTATTTTAATGTAATTTTATATAATATGGGAGAAAATTAATCTCATTAAATAATTGGTTAGTGCCTCCTCCAGTTCGAAATTCAGAAGTAGCAAATAAACAACAACAAAAAAAAAAGATAGAACTTCATTGAAAAATTTACGTAAAGAAGGAAAAAAAAAAAAATCACATTAATTAAGTTACCTCTTCCGGTCCAAAATTGACAGCCATCTGCTCCAAGTCGCCGACGGAAGCATTGCTTTGCTTAATTGCTCCAAGAAGTGAAAGCGGTTCGACATGGAGTTCATCAGTTACCATGAACAGTGTAGAAGACTTTGATTTAACGAACCCTCTTCCACCATCCGGTTGTGAATATTCGGGATTTGGATTCTTCTTAGGGTTCAAGACTTTCAAATTTTTTATCCTCATTCCATGCAAGACGCACTTTCCAGTCGATGGGTCAGACCTTTTACAGAAGCAGGTCTCACATTCAGAAAAGTTTATCCCATTATCAACGGTTTCCTGCAGAACGGGTAGTAACTGATCCTTGCAACCATGATAGGGTGGTAGCTTGGGGTTCAAAAGCATGTCCTTGTGCTTTTCAGACTGCAGGAGGACTCCACTTCTGCTACTGCACATTTTTTCAACACTCTTGTACAGGTTATGAATTACCATCCATGAGTACTTTGGCTATGGATCCCAAAGGAAATGTCAGAAAACTAAAGAGGAAGTCCAGGAAAGCTTGATCACTACCTTCCACATACAATACCTTCTTAGTAGCTCTGTTTACCAAAACGTTCACGATGATCATTTTTTCAAGACCGTCACCACATGAGTTTTGTTGTTTTTCATCATGAGCTCCCGGCAGCTTGCCGGTGCCTCCGCTGCTGCTGTTGATTGAAGTACCAACTAATTCGGTACTGGTACTATTCAAGGAGGTGTTGTGGTCCATCTTCTTTAACAAAAAGACATCAGACAAGGGAGTCTGAGAAAGCAGGGACCTCTTCAACAAACCCAAAACCTACAGAGCAGCAAGCGATCGAGTAGTACTACTCCAAGTTAAATAACCCATACATATTACAATTGATCAACATTTTATTCTAAGAAGGCTTAATATAAATTCTTGCATATGCATACCTTATCCGCGCCAACGTCCTGAACTATCTTTTCTTTGAGACTCGCTAAATCATTAATATTTAGCTCTCTAAGCAGTGCCAAATATGTCTGAGTGGTAAGAGGGATCACTTTTAAATCGTCCATTATCAAAAATCGCAATTTTCCTTTGATGAAAGTTTCACCTTCAGGGACATCCCTATACCTGAAAAAAGTTTCTCTTGTCATCATATTTCCGCAGCCGCAATAGGCATTAGGAACAGAGCTAGCGGTGAAGTGACCCTTTTGGATACAAGCAGCAACCGTCGAGCAAATATAATTACAGTAGCAAGTATGCTCAACAATCTTTACTGGAAGATTATTGAGGCTAGCTCCCCAGGCGTTTTTAGGACGGAGCAACATGGTTTTACAAGCCCGCGACTGCAGTTGATGAACGTCAATACTCTGCACGCTCTTGTAGAGATTGTCCATACAACCCAAGTTTGATTCTTTACCACATAGCCTTACGACCGTACCCACCGGAATCGTAAGGAAGCTCAACAGAACATCCACAAAATCTGAATCGGATTCTGCGAACACGACTCGGTTCTTCCCTTCGTCGACGAAGAGCTTGATGGTGATCATGAAGAGCTCGATGGTGATCCTTGTGGTGGTCGCCTTGTTTAGTTAGTTTCTTTGCCTGCTTACTCTAGTTTCTTCTTCTGTCTAGCTAACTGATCTATCTTCAGAGATGGTTAAGGTTGAAACCTCGGCACTGTAGGCTTGAAGCGGTTAGGGTTTCTTCCTTCCCAATTACTCAGGATTCGGAAGAAGATATTATGGAAGTCCGTCGAATTAGAAAACGCAACAAAAAGGTATATAAGGAAAGAAAATAAAAAATAAAATCAAACCAACTCAATTATATACTGAAAAAAACAACATATAATTTATTGAAGTGACCATGATAATGAGGAAACTATGGGAAGGACTATTGAAGTGACTATATATGGGAAGGACTGTCTGCGTCCCTGTTTTCTATCTCCAAGCGAGCGGCTGCAGTAGTCCTTATGAACTGTTGAGATCACTTTGGAACGCTTCGGACTTGGGAGAAGTAATTAACATTTGGTTGTTAAGTCGGCATTAATTACAGTTTGGCGCATTTTTCGAGTGCCAGAGCTCTTAAGATTACTTGATTTCCTACGCCCAATGAAATTAATGTAAATATTACCTGGGAAACGATAGCGTTTTCGCCATCGATTAATTTCGAACGTGGACGAGTATTGTATCGTACTGGAACTTGCTCTTGGAAATCAAAGTAGGTCTGAGCACTTTGAGCTCCCTGAGCTAGACAAGGCTCGACCGAGTCTTCTGAAATTTCTTAATTAGGAACGCTGCTGCATGCATGCGGTCCGGGGGGAGGTTGGACATGGCCCGACCCGTTCAAGTTTACTGACTCGATCGGACGAGTGGGATGGAGAATCAGCTGGGTGAGTCCCGATTCTTCGACCCTAGTTAAGAAAACTCATTCCTCCCTTCGCAACCCTTAATCTCTCATACTTCCGCTGTGCAAAAAAACTCCATTAGATCGTATAAACTCTTCATTTTATTTAGAGTAGTGATACGCGTAATGCAACTTTTTACTGCGAGTTTTTATAGTATGACAAAATAAAATAGGAACTATCTACATATTTTATAGGGAAACCTAAACCCTAGACCTTATCTGGAATGCCAACTAGGCTGCCAAGAGGACTGCCAGGAGGACTGCCACATTAGGATGTAAAGCCTCACAGTAAAATGTCAATTAAAGTACTTTTATCATTTTCTTTTATTCTCTTTTTCTCCACGCGAGTTTAATTTTCTCTTCAGTATGTCAAGTAATTAATAGGAAGGAAGCCAACATGGCATTAACTTTTAGAAATTTTAAACAAATATTATTTTGGAAATTAAATAATAAACATAAATACCAATATAGCATGAATTTATTAACATTTGAAACAAAATCAAACTGAACAAGCAGTCAACATTAAAGTTATAATTAAGAGCAAAACTAGCTTAATTATTTCTACAATTAGTAAGAGAAAATAAGGAGTACTATTCCTTGTGTTTTAAAAACCAAACCGGTGGAGCATACGATTCTGGTTCAACCGGTTCAACCGGTATGAGTTGTATCTCATTAAAAAATTCATAATAAGATTTTTTTATACAAAAAATTGAAAAAAAACAAAAAATACTAAAAATACTAAAAACGGTAATTAGACCGGTTCAACCGGTCTGATTGACCTGTCCGAACCGGCCAGGTCGGTTCGGTTTTTTTTTCGTTGAATTTACTTATATATATTGAGTAAGCATGATAAGCTTGGAGAAGGTGGTTAATTTAATTTGGACCTGTTAATTCAAAGGTAAATTCTTTATATATATATGTGTGTGTGTGTGTGTGTGTGTGTGTGTGTGTGTGTGTGTGTGTGTCCATTATTGTTCTGTGCTGCAAGCGTAACATTTCTTCATGAGTTTAATTATTTAGAATGTGCCAAATATGTTTCACCATTTGAATTACCCAGGTTGAAATTGCTTCAGTTAAGGGTAAGCTGTCAGAACGCCATGAAGAAATTGTAGAAAGACTTTCGCAGTGCTCTGGACAAGGATTAATGAGTTCAGAATTAGTGATGAAGAATTTGTAATTGGTAATGCTTATATTAGGCGTCAGGCCTGCAGGCCCAACCATAAAGAAGAAAGGATTCTAACTGATGAGTTCATGCCCAACAAAATTAAGCGAAGAAAACACAGATTTCTCTCAAATTTTCATTTGCTTCTCCATTCTGCAGAAAAAAAACTCATGACTTTCCAGATTGGAGATGTGCCCAAGTTTCTTACTAATTCATTATCAGTTGGTGATAGGAAGCTTAATTCTAAAGAAAGTAGTCGTCCATTAATTGCAAGAAAAGAACAATTATTTCCTCGCTGAGTCACTCTTTCTACCAATCGATAACGATCGATTAATTACCATTAACTTGATCAAAGGGCGAGCGGTTTTCAGAAATTACATGAGTTTGTTCTACAAGCCTCCTTAATGTAGCTTAAACAAAGTTCAGATTTTAATAACATGCAGGTGAGAATGAACAGACAAATATCTTCTACAATATGGATTACACACACCACGCACATTTCTACAAATTGAATTTTTTAGAGAGATTTTAATTAAAGCGGCTGGCCGGACCAAAGTTTTTCCATCTATATATTAAAAGTTAAAGTTATTTTCGAAGGACCCATTTCTCTGAGAGATTTAGGATAGGCTCACATTTTATAGTTAAATTTAATTTATTGCTATAAAGACAATAAAAGAAGTTGTCATTCATCTCACTCTATAAAGCAAGTAAAGCAAATAACAACGGGTTCACTTAACTATATAATTAGCAACCGAAAGATAATTATGAATCGGAAAGGGACCAAGCAATTGCTTTCTGGGTCGTGTCCAATGTGTTTTTCAGTAAATTTTGGTGGAGGTAGCATTGGCAACTAAAACATTGTCCAGCGGAGTCTTAGAACCAAGAGAAACCTTGAGCAAGTTTGTGGCCTCTTCAGGTCCAATAGAGACAGTCATCTCATCCAAGTCGGCGAGAGAAGCATTCTTCCGCTTAGTTAC
The DNA here is from genome assembly GCA_022405105.1 of Aristolochia contorta. Lineage (NCBI taxonomy): Eukaryota > Viridiplantae > Streptophyta > Magnoliopsida > Piperales > Aristolochiaceae > Aristolochia > Aristolochia contorta. Next base: position 7,683,027 of record CM039667.1, on the reverse strand, counting down.
TGGAGTTGGTGAGAGCGTTTGGACATGGAGTTCGTCGGTGACCATGAAGAGTGTAGACCCTAATTTAACAAAGCCTCATTCATCTTCATCCTGCTCCTTTTGTGATTGCACTGGGTTGTTCTTAGGGTTCAAAAATTTCAATGTTTTTCTCCCCATTCAATGGGGGCAGTTTCCAGACGGTGGGTCAGTCCGATTATTAATGAAGCATGTCTCACATTCAGAAATAGTTACCCCACGATCAACAGTTTCCTCAATGGGTAGTAACTGATTCTTGCAACCGTGATAGGGTGGTAGCTTGGGGTTCAAAAGCATGTCTTTGTGCTCTTCAGACAGCATGAAGTCCCTACTAGACGTGCTATTGCACAATTTCTGGGCACTCTTGTACAAGTTATGCAGACTTTTGAGGTCTGAAGAATTTTGGTCAGCATTATCTAAGACTTTGGCTACTGATCCCAAAGGAAATGTCTAGAAACTAAAGAAGAAGTCCACGAAGGCTTCACCTGCTTCCGCATACAGTACCTTGTTAGTGGCCGTGTTTAGTAAAATGTTCGCGTGTGTCAGCCTAATATGGAGGCGGTCTCCACATTCTTGTTTTTGAGGAGCTCCTGCTGTTAACTGGTAGTACTGTTTAAGGAGGTGTTGTGGTCCATCTTCTTCAACAAAAAGACATCGGTCAAGGGAGTCTGAGAAAACAGGGACCTCTTCAGCAAACCCAAAACCTGCAGATCAGCAGCAATCGATGGAGTAGTGCTATTCCAAGTTAAACAAACCAGATGTACTAATTGATCTATATATTAAGAGATTTATATAATATTACAAGGGACCCAGACAGGCGTGTACGCATACCTCATGTTTACCAACTTCAACCTTCTCTTATTTAAGACTCTACATCATGGATGCCTAGCTCCCTAAGCAGAGCCAAGTAGGTCCGAGTGGTCAAAAGGGTCACCTTTAAATTGTCGGTTATAAAAAATCGCAAATTTCCTTTGATGAATGTTTCACCCGCAGGGACATCCCTGTACCTAGGAACAGTGGTCATTGTCATCATCTTCCCACAGCCGTAATAGACATTAGGAACAGTGCTAATGGTGCAGTGGCCCTTCTGGATACAAGCCCCCCATGTTGAACAAATGTAATTACAGTAGCAAGTATCCTCAATCTTTACTGGAAGATTACTAAACTTTACATTCCATGCGCATCTAGGATGGAGTAACATGGTTTTACAAGCTTGCGATTGCAGATGACCAATGTCAATACTCTGGACGCTCTTGTAGAGACTGTCCATACAACCCAAGTTTGATTCTTTACCACATAGCCGCACGACCGTACCCAAGAATCGTAAGGAAACTCAACAGAACATCAACAAAATCTGAGTCCGATTCCGCGAACACGACTCGGGCCTTTTTCGTGTAGACGTGGAGCTTGATGGTGATCCTTTCGGTGGACATGTTTAGTTCCCTCGCCCGCTTGCCCTTCTTCCTGATCTCTCTCTCTACTTCTTTCTTCAAAGATGGTCTCTCAAAGATTCGGGAACGATGGTCTGCGTGCGTATTCTCTTTTTGCGAAGTGAGCAGCAAGCTGCCTCCCGTTATATTTCCGTTGAGATCACTTGGAACGCTTCGGTAAGTAATCAACATTTGATTAATTGTTCACTCGCCGTTTATTATTTAAGTTTTGGTCCTTTTCCAGTACCAAACTTCGTAACTGATTTTTTTTCCGCGGTCGCTTCGTCTCCCGCTTACAAAAGTACTCCCTCGCTCAAACATGACGTTGACTTCGTTTTAACATGCACCGTTTCGGCTGTATACCCTTCTCATTCGTTCGTGCCAATGCAGTTTCTTAAATAAGATTCATTTGTTAGATATTTGATTTTCACGCGAATCAAAGTGGGTCTGAGCACTTTGAGCTCCCAGAGCTAGCCAAGGCTCGGCCGAGTCTGATGAACTATACTATTTGGATAGTTCATTTCAGTATAAAGCCTTTTCTTATGAATATAAATATCGAGCTTCTATTTTAAGATCATTTCCAGTATGTATATACTATATACTACGTGCATCACCAACTAAAATAATTAAAAAATGAAATGAAATCTATGAAATTTACTACTTCAGGGTGTAATAAGAAAATAATCAGAATCTTCAAAACCACGTCCCAGTCAACAATATTCTGATGAGATACGATCTTCCCAAAAATATCACTGCATGCAGCAATTAGGTATCTGCTGGTACCCCATTAATGATGTCTTTAAAATAGCAATCACCAGCCGCTGGCCCAAAGTGGGGGGCAAAGGTCAGTCAATCAAAACTGGAAACCAAATTTCTCTTCGATCCTGCCTTAGATTTGGGGACGACAGCCGCTGCTCCTGCCCGAACTGTACGTGGGACCAGATCATGGTTAGCGAAGAAATGAACAGCCTAGCACCACGTTCCAGCTTCTAAGATCTATCTATACATATCTTTGTAATTTATTTAACTTTGGAGAGATAACAGTTCCTTAGGTCAAAATACTCTTCTGCCACGACATGGCCACAAGTCTTGGACTTATAAGGAAGATGAATAATAATCCGTGGACCGGGGGCTAATTAAGCAGAGTTAGTTCATGATAATTGTGGTCCCAAGCTGTACCAAACAATGATCAATTTATAAGAGGGCTAAACAATTTTTGGTTTGGCTGGCGGTGGACACCAAACTAGATATATGCATATATGCCCGGATATGCTGACGCTAGCTAATTAAAATTAACAAGGCTTCATAATTATGTTCAAGTGGGAATAATATTTTTAGTATATTAGAATGAATATAAATTTTTTTTAGTGGTTGTTTGCAAAAGGAGTTTGGTGATTTCCTATTAATTGGAAATAAGTTATGGAGGTTCCAAGGGGAGCTGATCTAGCTCACGTGTTAACTATAATATAGTTTAAATGTATCAATTTGAGTAATTTGATTTCTACAGTGTTATATAAAACATGCCTAGCTAGCTAATTAATGACGTAGTGATGATATGTAGTGGCTAATTGCCTAAGAAACTAAGGGTATAGTTTGTTACTCATTCTAATTAGTTGCCTCGAGCCAATAATGAACATAGCATAAAGTGAATAAGAAAAGTAGCTAAATCCATATGAAATTGTTTTTAACTTAAACGGTATTTACACTAAATGACATTATGTACATATATGACAAACTTTTTTTAATGACACATACATAAGAAACTGAGAATAAGTTGAAAGTATAAATTTTTTTATATGTTTATATATGATCTGTAAAGATATAGCCAAGTAAATATTGAATGTAAGAGAACCTTTACACATATCATTAATTCAATATAATAAATGATATGTATATTATATAAAATAATAAAAAGATAAATCCTTATATATCTAATGCTTTTTGCATTTAGGTAAAATTTTCACCAGCTTGGCTGTTATCGAGTTCTATATATATTATTTATTTAATCAATATTGCGACATATTGTTAAACTTAACTCAGATATACATATAAAAGGAAATTTGGTAAGTTATACAGATATATACCATTTGTATGTGTTAATAAAGCAAGTAAAGATGGGATTGATCTCACTAGTTATTTGACAATTTGAGTATATATAATGCGTGCGTACACACACACACATACACATACACATAACTTTCTTAGAGTTTTCATTGATTAATAGCGTTTGCCTCTTGGCCATCATAATTGTTGGGATTCACATTAGTTGTCCACTCAAATAATTGGATACTTTATATTGAAAAATATATATTAGTCATCAGTTGTATTAATAATTATATGAGAAAGCATCTTATGGTGACAAGGTCGATCGTTTTGCTTGATTCTATTTGATTATCAAGGACTGGCCTCAAGAGAAAATATATTTTTTTCGAAATAAATATGATCCATAATTCATACAATTTGGGAGCTTTTCTTTATGTCATCACTGATTAAACAAAATAATGTGGAATATAATTTGATGTTCCGCAGAGCCAGCAAGTTAGCAATTTCTGAGAAACGCGCCAATTAGATATGGCGCCATCCAACTATAGATTGAGTTACACCGTGTTGACGTCTTCTTCCTGGCTTGATTTCAATATTGGTAGAGGAAAATCGCATATTTCAATAGAAAAGCCATTAATATTTTAGTCCTAATCAATACGTGCGGCTAATTTCTGTAAATAATTCCTACTAGTATAGTGCTAATCAAAGAATCTTAATCAAGCTGCAATTACAAATCATCGATGGACGAACAAGCGGACCTAGCTATTATAAATAGTCTAACGTATAACTAGCTAGCTACTTAGCTAAGCCGTTGTGAATCCATATACGTCTTCCAATAATATGTACTACTCATCTGTGGTGCCAGATCAACAAAATCTGTTCAGTAGTACTCTCAGTACTTCTCTTGATCATGATTACTTCCTTCCCTTCTTCTCAGACTTCGGTGATCACTGTGGAGTACTCATGTTCTCGGGTACTGAAGGATCTGAAACAAGTAGTGGGGATAGTTTCATGAGTTTCGGGGAGCTGGTCACGGGGATTATCAACAACGATGATGATGGATCGTTAAATATTAATCCTAATTCCCATTTGGATGTGGACGAGAAAGTAATTAACAGGATTAATGGATCAGATCCTGGTGAGGATCGGAAGGAAGATGGGTTATTAATGGTGAAGGAATCGTCGTCTCTCATTGATCACAGTACTAGTGTTGGAAGCCTCTACAGGGTCATGCCGGAGACGGAGCCGGGGACGGAGCCGGAGCTGGAGCCTTCTTCTGCTCGCTCCGATGAGAGGGTACTAATACTTGAGGAGTACTCGAGTGGAATATTGAGCAAGAGAAAGTATCATGAAGGCGAATTTGAAAATGTAAGTGGAAGTACCGGTCGATCCGCACTTTTAATTCTTTCTTACATTTTGATTTTGTATCATGACTAAATATTCTATATGTATGCCTTTAGGGTAAAGGAAGAAATTGCAAAAGGAAGAAGACGACCAAAGAAGATGAAGATCGAAGGAGATCATCAGAAGAACGTCACGTCCTCTATTCAAGGGTATGTACGTTCGAATTATTACAGTACTATCTGTAATAATATTAATTTACGTCAATCTGGTTCTTGGTATCAAAGTACTGATCCAGCATTTGTGATTGATTGCAGAAGAGGAGGGAGAAGATAAACCAGAAGCTAAAGACGCTGCAATCCCTGGTCCCAAACAGCCGGAAAGTACGATCTTCTCAGAAAATTACCCACTTTAACTTGATCATGATATATAAGCAAATTCTAATCAATCTCTTCTCTGTAGGTTGACATCAGTACCATGCTTGAGCAAGCGATCCTTTACGTGAAGTTCCTTCAGCTTCAGATTACGGTACAATATTGTTAGCTTCTGAATTACTATGTTTAAAATCCTCTTCTGCGAATCTGAACTCATAATATAAACTTGCGATGTGCATGCAGTGTCTGCGCTCTGATGACATTTCCTTGCCGATTCCGATCTCCTTCAATGAAATGTTGATCGGTTTGGAGCCTCAAAAGCCAATAGTACTACCAGATCATTAATTCGTTTAGAGCGGCCATGCATTAGCATAATATAATAACTTCTTGGACTTTTAATTTCTTTTTTTTTAATTGAGATCAAAGATCTTCTTATTCTTTCAGGCCCACGTGGCGGGATGCACTTTGAATTTTAATATTCTTTTATATATAAGAATTAATTTCTTCGAAAGAGTACTATTTATGCAGATTCTTATCTTTCAAATTATGAGAAGATTTTCTCCTTCTCAACTCATAATTGAGAGACGACTTGAAAGTGGACAATACGATATATTACGACTAATTTAATCCCGGTAACGCATATATTATATTCTTATTCATGCTCGGATTTGTTTCTGATCAATCCAAGAAATGCACGGTCGCTCCTATGGGTACTGAGGCTGTACGCCTCTGAGACACCGCCAGGTTGGACGCTTACATGGATCCTTAGGTGGCATCCACGTTGGCTCCACAAAGGTAAGCTGCAAACCGGATGTCCCGGTTTGCACATATTTTACTTTTCATTTTGTCTCCTTGTCTCCCATTTTTTCTCCCATTTTTTTCTCCTCTCTCCGTTCTCCCTCTCTCTCTCCGTTGTTCTCTCCGTTGTTCTCCCTCTCTCTCTCCGTTGTTCTCTCCGTTGTTCTCCCTCTCTCCTTTTCTATGCTGGTTATAAACTTCCATAACTTCTTTCATCTCGGCTTGCATCTTCTCCGACAAGTTCTTCATCTATTATGCACTAAAACCCCAAACGTAAAGCAAGATAATATCTCAGTTCTTGAAGGTTAAATCGATTAAAGACGGAATTGCCGCGGGGGAGAACGGAGAGGAAGAGAGGGAGAACGGAGAGGGAGAGGGGGAGAACGAAGAGGGAGGGGGAGAACGGAGAGGGAGGGGGAGAACGGAGAAGGAGAAAACGGAGAAGGAGAAACGGAGAAGGGGAGAACGGAGAAGGGGAGAACGGAGAAGGGGAGAACGGAGAAGGGGAGAACGGAGAAGGGAGAACGGAGAAGGGAGAACGGAGAAGGGAGAACGGAGAAGGGAGAACGGAGAAGGGAGAACGGAGAAGGGAGAGCGAGAGGGAGAACGGAGAAGGGAGAGCGGAGAAGGGAGAACGGAGAAGGGAGAACGGAGAAGGAGAGAAGAGGGGAGAACGGAGAAGGGAGAACGGAGAAGGGAGAACGGAGAAGGGAGAACGGAGAGGGAGAGAAGAAGGGAGAACGGAGAAGGGAGAACGGAGAAGGGAGAACGGAGAAGGGAGAACGGAGAAGGGAGAACGGAGAAGGGAGAACGGAGAAGGGAGAACGGAGAAGGGAGAGCGGAGGAGAAGGGAGAGCGGAGAAGGGGAGAGGGAGGAGGAGGGAGAGAGCGGAGAGGGAGAGCGGAGAAGGGAGAGCGGAGAGGAGGAGAGAGAGGAGGGGAGAACGGAGAGGGGAGGAGAGAGGAGAGGGAGAGGGGAGAGGGAGAGGAGAGAGAGAGGAGAGAGGGGAGAACGGAGAGGGAGGGAGAGGGAGAACGGAGAGGAGAGGGAGAACAAAGAGGGAGAGGGAGAACGGAGAGGGAGAGGGAGAACGAAGAGGGAGAGGGAGAACGGAGAGGGAGAGGGAGAACGGAGAGGGAGAGGGAGAACGGAGCGTGAGAGGGAGAACGGAGCGGGAGAGGGGGAGAAAGGAGCGGGAGAACATAAAAAATATGTTTTACTTTTTTCGATGTGTTGTGAAAACAAGAACATACGGTTTGCAACTGTGGAGCTGACGTGGAGGTATCCTAGAGGCGTACAGCCTCGGTACGCATAGCATTACTCTATTTTATTTTATGGTTCTTTGGGATGTAGATGTATTCTGTCCTGGGCCTCATACTCAAAATGTCATCTCATTCAATGAGTTCGAACCCTCGGACAAATCCCAGGGAGATTTGGAGTTAATTAATTAATTAGACATAATTTGTATGTTAAGATTGGCTACATCGATCGGGCATTGTAGAGTAATGTGCACCTAGGTAATCGAAAATTTTAAGAAAATAAAAAAAGAAAATTTTATTCTCTAAAATTCAAAATTTCAAAGGATAAACCTAGGTAGTTCTGTTTCTTATTGGCAACTATTGCCCATAGGTGAAGCTAACATTTTCCTTCCAAGTAATGCTACGGGCACTCAGCCTCGAACACCCACGTCATACGCTGCATCAGCAAATGAAAACCCTATCAGGATAAAATAATTGAGTTCGACCCGCCCACTCCTTCCTGGCGTTGCCTCCCTCAAAATTGGGTTCGACCCACCCTCTTGCCTCCCTCGCGTCTCCCTCCCGCGGCCTCCATCTCGCTTCCCTCCCTTTACTTCAATGAAAAGTATTCTACGAATTTACATTTAAACTTATATAACTTATAAATATTCTACAATTCCATTAGGAAGAGCACTAACACTTACCACTAGGCAAATGACGCTAGAGAGCTCGGAGTTTAAAGCAATACAAGAAAATTGAGAAACTAATCAAAAATATATAATCAAAGACAAAACATAGGAGAGAAGGAAGAGCATTCAAGAACTCGATCGCCAAAAGTATGAAACCGGAAACCTTAAAGGACACAATTAAGGACGAAAATAAGGCTGGCAAGATGCGAGGAGAAAAGGTGAGATTGCAGGTTCCTAAGAAGGAAATTAGTAAAAATCCACAGCCTGCTGAACTTGTTGAAACACATTTTAGAATGAGAAGAATCACAAAAGATTCAAGAAAAAGTAACCCACAAGAGTCGAACAACTTTTTGAATGAAACAAGACAATAACACATTACATAAAATCAACTAACAAATACAAACACTACTAGAAAAAGGCTATCCTCTGGCGGAGAAGCCCACCTGCCGGCAGACCCTCTGGCGGCGTTTCCAACTCCGTCAACGGTTGCATCAGGAATTCATTGACGAAACGACCTTCCACCGACGAATAGAAGTTTCGTCGGCGGAAAGTCGTTCCCCCGACGGCTAACCAACGTCGATGGAGTCTCTCTCCACCGACGAAGACCACTCGTCGAGGGAACGCTATTCCGCCGACGATGACAACCACCGGCGGAGTTGTCCACTAACGAATGGTTTCAACTGTCGGCGATGTTTTTCTTTAAAAAAAATTATAAATTTCTAATTTACCTATTACCTATGTAAAAAAAAGTATACATAAAAGATCAAACTAATATAATCAACAATTAACAGCCAAAAAATATTTGCATTACATTTAAGTATTGTATACAACAATACTTGAATCCATTACAAAAAAATACAATATGTTTGAACTAGTAAAAAATATATATACAAAAAAAAAAGAAAAATGTTCAGTTCTGTGAGTGATCGTTGCCCTTTTGGTTAGAAGGCCCTACACATAAACATAAGTTTAATGATAAGCCATAATGAAATATATAAAATTCGTATTTAATTATGCATTGAAAATAATACTAACCTGTAGGCGACTGGAAAGAGGCTCGCTACTGGTTGAGTTTCTGCAACTGAAACTCCATCAACTGCATCGTGTCCATCATTAAGTCTTTGTCTTGTTTTTCTTTTTGCAGTTGTTCCTGTAGAGCTTAGTACTTCGGTGTTTACATAACCGCACCCCTATGCGACGAAGCACCAGTCCCAAATCCTTTCTCATAACCCCTGTGGTAGCCCCCAAACACCTTATCTATGATAGGTGTCAAATCCGTGGGGTCCGCCAAGTTGTGGACCTGCTGCTCAGTTGTGGTCCGGAGAAGCTCTTCCTACATAACAAACAACACCTAATTAAACCATGCACTTAGTATAAAATGAAGTTGTAAGGAACCCGATAACTTACACATAATGTTGTTGTCTCCTCATCAGGATATGTTGAGAAAATATCTCAAAAACACAAAGTTTGGACCTTCAGCTTGTCACTGCATAGAATTTAAATTTCTAGAATAAATATTGTGCAAAGTTTAAAATTGAAGTTATGGAAAGGATGATTTCAGTTGTTTAAGACATTGATGGACATGAAAACAACCAAGTACCACAATTGAAAGATTGGCCTTTTACCTAAAGATAAACTTTATTTTCATCATATATGTAAGTCTAGAAATTTCAGAAACTAGCGTTACAGTGAGGACTCCACACGGTTAAATTTTGTGAAATGTTGTGTGTTGATTAAAAGAGAAGCAAATGGTGAGTCCTACGTGTAGTCCATATACACTTAACTTTTGGTCTCCTGAGTATTGAAAGGAATCCATGTAAAACTTTCCACCTTGAACCTACTGTATTCCGCTGTTTTCTCCATTACCTTTCCTTTAAATTTACAACTTTCATTCTTGAAGCCAATTAAGGGATAAGCTCAACTTCAAGGCTTCGTTTCCGTCCTTTCTCTGTCTGCTACTGTTTCATAATCTGCATTTTGGTTAAATAATCTGATGAACATCTGCAACTGGTCCGAATATGGAAGAAGAAAAACAAAATGATTTTGTAAGACTAAAAACTTCTTTAAGAAACTCTATGGTTGATTGTGAGGGAATAGACTGTTGAAGGGGTTACATATTTCAGTTAAACCAATATTAATTCTTTACTCCGATGAAGGGCCTTTGTGGCCATGATAAGGAAAATACGAGTCGCTCATCCAAATGCAATAAAAGATGCAGCAGCATTGAAAATCTAGAGAGCGCTTGCCAACAAGCTCTCCTTGGTGACTAGTGATTCTCTGAGGCACGTCTGATTTGTTATAAAAGTACTATTGTTGACCATGAAAATGAGGCTTTAAGGTGCATCCAACGTAAGAGTTTCTAAACACGCCGTATAAAATCGTATTTTGCAAAGATTCTGCTAAGTTATTTTTGGATGCACCAATCAAGAATACTACTACTCACCAAGCGGGATTCTATTTCTCGCTAAGCATGATTCTATCAAGGCTTCGTAGATCAGATATTGCAATAAAATAAACAATAAGGTTAGATGGTTCACAGATCCCTGCTATTCAACTACAAACTATTATAGTTTTAAGTTATCTAAAATGCAGAGACAGGGTACAGGGGATGGTATAGGTGACCCACGCACAGGAAACATCTATATATGCGTGATATTTGTATCATGAAATTTGACCTTAAAAATAAACTATAAGTGTCACCCCCCATCTGCCAGTGAGAATTTAGGATCATTTGGGTGCAGTTTCTTCGACCTCTTTGTGGATGCTATCAGCATTGTTTTTTTAAGTCTTTCTTGAAACAACTCTCCGCCGGCAGCTTGAAGCTTAAACAAAACATTTCCTGAACCAAGGGAAATGTAAGATTAAATGGTTCACAGACATCAAATGAACCAGAAAAGAACATAATTCATCTCAACGGTTTGCATATGACATATGATACAGCCAAAAAACTCAAATATTAATTTTACAGGGACGCCAGATTAGAGGCAGAATAGTTCAACGGCTTGACGATTCAAGACTAACTTCAACAGTAGTTTATGAACTTACAGCACAACGACTAATGATTAAATAAGAACCGACTCTACATTGCGAGGAAGTAACTAGACTACAGGAAACATAACCATAAGTATTGATTTAGCTTGCGGACTGAGAATGTAGTCAACATGGACTATGCAATTCTGTGGAAGGCTAGTGTAATAAATTCGTATATGACAGCCATCATTAAAATATATACTCTCATAGAAGTATTCTAGTACAATGAGCCAAAAACTCAGAAGCTACAAAAAGAGCAAATCAAGCTTCATGATCAATTGTATGTAGGTACAACATTGTGTCACATTCTTTTGTGATGTTGCTTTTCCTATAGCCATGATTGGTTGAAGGCCAAATAGCTTTCTGAGTGAGGTTGGCCCAAGAACTTAAATAAATGTTGACTTATCTTGACTCATGTTAGATAAGATATCCATAATAATAAAAGAAGAAAAATAAAATTCTAGATAGAAGTCTAGATTCAACTCCAAAACTCTTTTGTGCTCAAGGAACCAACAACACAAAGACTAAACAGGCATCTTCAAAGGCCCAAGGGAAAAGAAGAAGCCACTTACAAGTAGCGTAGCTCAAATAAAACTCAAATACACGACTTCAAAAACTTTCCCCCAAGGATATTTATGCCATCAACACCAGCATACAAATTGCAACAAAAAATTCTCTTCATGATACTATCTTGAATATAATGTCAATTAAACTCATGAAAAACTAGATAGCTAAGAATAAAATAGTGGCCACATATGGGCTTGGTCTTAGGAAACCCAGTTCAACAATCACCAACTCCACATTGATTTGGATGTTATATGAGCCATTACTCACACTCCAAACACTCAACCACAACTAGTTTCTTAGATTCAAACAGCAGTTCTCCACACGATGCACTTAAAAAATGATAAATAATGGATAAATAAAAATAAAAAATAACTTCAAAAGTACATAAGCTGCAAGTTTTTCAACATCTTCCCCTCATCTTCTTTCTGCTGAAAAGAGTAGGGGGATATGCTGTTCCCACCCCCCTCTGTTGCTGAGAACGGAACCCACTAGTGAGTCTTACTTTTTATTCTAATAGTTCTGTTTGTTGTAGATTTTTTTTAACTATTAATCTAACCTCATCCCATTTTTTTTAAAATGTGCTAATGAATCCGATTGATCAGGCTTGAAGTTAGAGTTGCAAATATCACATATTGCCATCTTAGAATTATAATGTTTAATGGGTATTAGAAGATATCCACATGGTTGTAATCATTTAATATAAATCATATAGTAATTTTGCAAGTGACAAAAGTGTGCTGCATTAAAAATTTGGAGCAATATGTCATCTTTAAGGAATTGAAGGAGCTAGAAATGAAAAAGGCTTTGTTTTATCCCAGATAATATATGTGATTTATTTGCAATCCATATTAAATCTCTCTTTATACTTCTCTTTGATGTATTCCATTACATTATCTTATTGCAAACCCCTCCGCTTTCTACCTTCACTGTGTTTTATTTCTTCCATGTGTGTGGTTAATTGACTGCAACTGACTGTTAAGCTGGAAAGGAAAACAATTTATACAGTATCTAAAAACGTTTATCAATTTTAATTTTGAGGCACCATACACGCATTCCAACACTTTCCCCTAGTAAGACTTGAAACCTCCAATGTGGCTGTCGAGGGAAAGGCCCAATCTACCCGTCTCCATTAAATTAATAGCAGATCAAACATTGACAGAAGGTCAGATAAAAAGGGGGTATGTAAGAATGGATTCTACCTTATTTGGAGCAACATCTCTAACCTTGTGAAAAATAGGGTCTTCTATTCTTGCTCCCATTGTAACTTCAGCTCCCTGGGAATAGAAGATGTTTAGAACAACTAAAGTGAACTTTTTCATGCCTAAATAAAGAAAAATCAGGTTTCTTATGCACCATTGGCAGCAAACACGTGTCTTTACTCAACCATCTCTTATAAACAGTACTTCAAGATTATTAACAGCATATCCAAATTAATTTAATAAAAAAAAACACACAAGACAGGTACCTCTGACTAATAACATACCCTTTATGCTCCAAAACACGGACATAAAAGAAAGCACTTGTTACATGATTCTAATGAACGGGATTGAGAGAGGAACAAAGTGTGCTAATTACCCATAAGTAGAAATGACCAAGCACCCCTTTGGCTGTAAATTGTTCAATAAAGATGTTTTAATGTCATCCAAATAAATATTACCCTCGAGTTTACCTCTAATTAGTATAATTTCAAATGAAAAAATTGATGATCAAAATATGGACTTCTAAAGATTTTGTAGAGTAAAGATTTTTTTGTCGAAGGTTTCCTAGGTCCCTTGTGTTAGAAGGTGACTCCTTAGAGATCATATCAATTATCATAATTCAACTTGCAAGATCCCTCAATTGAATTTGTACACTTTAATGAGGTTGTGGAGTTTAAAAATTTAGTAATTTAGTTGTAGCTCTGATTTAACACTTACATGTTGTGACAAAAAGAAAATTGATACAATTAGAAAATCTAATCATGTACATGTTCCGTTTATAGCTAAATGTTCTCCCAAACATATGCCATAACAGTAAATCAAACAACTGTCCCATAAAACACCTGAAACAGATTTCAGCACCCACAAGCAAATTGGAGGGGTCAGAGAATCTCATAATTTTGAAGTACATAGTTAACAAAGAAACACAATCTTTAAGAGAATAGGCAACTGGAATAGGCACTGTGACACTTAGGTATCTTAAATCTTAACATAGCAAACCACTCATTCTCCCATAAAAGATAGCAAACCACTCATTCTCCCATAAAAGACATCAGATCAAACCACAAAAATTATCTAAACCAGACATACAATTACAGATATTGATCAGCGATACTCCTGTCAATAGTTTTTGTTTCAATAATGAAAAGATTGGAATTTATGAACAGAGCAGCCTAGGGATGCATGAGTGTATGAAAATAATACTTGGTGAAAAGAGAAAATATGCAATAAATGATGCTAGGGCAACTTCAAAATGGGAGTGAGCTTCCTAAGCAAGAAGCTGCCATCATAACCCTTCCCCAAGCTAGGGTGCCAGAAATTGCAATATTAAATGCTTAACATATTATACTACTTTTGGTATCCATATAAGTTCTGTTGATGCGAAAGAAAAGGATATTCAGAAAGAAACTCACAGCGAGAATTGATTCCATTGATTCATTTGAGCGTATAAAGCAATAGCAATGAATCCAAGGCAATGGTCCTTTCCAACATTCCCTCCGAAGAAGGCCCTTGAAAACATCTGTTGAAGAATAAGCACCACTCAGATTTAAAATAAAAAGTAATAACAAGCAGAATAGCCATACTAATAACATCCACTTTTTGAATGATAACAACCCTAAAAATAAATAAAACTGGATGTATTGGACCCACCACAGCCACCCATTGACATGTCACAAATCATTAGAGTGTACAACCAAATCTCACATTATGACTCAAAATTTTATCAGTCAGGTTTCTGGTTAGTTAATAAAACATTAGGTTTTTACCCGAAACAGAAAGAACATCAATTTTATCATCTATAGCTTTCAGTCATGAAGGCTTACAAGAAATTAAATTTGGACCATAATCCATTTAAAAAAAAAGAACCATAATAAGCTGACCTACACCAGTTAAAGAGGACAGGATCATGATCTCAATCCTGACAAGCAACAAAATGCAAATACCAAGAAAATTGGAATATTAAAAAAAAATAGCATATACCAAGAAATTCCAGAGCAGAAGCAGGTAGATTCATGATCACATGATCAAAATGCTCCCAAGTCTTGGTATTGGATATAGTCACACTTCTCATTCTCTTATGCTTTCCACCCTTTCCCCTATTAGATGAGGTCCCATTCACAACAATCCCACTTCCGATTTCTGCCAATAGAAAACAGCCCACATTATAGTGAAACCAATAAATCACTGAAATAAATTGAACAAGAAATTTTTACTGTCCTTATGCAGAAAAATTTCTACACATATAAATCATTAGACAACCTACGTTCATCCTGATCCTCTGAGCGCCTTTTAGTAGCAGTATCTGCAATCCTACATGAGCCATCTGGACCATGATTGCTTGATGTATCATCTGGCATCCTTGCCACTTCAACTGCAAGGCAGGTTTTTGTTATGGGAAAATTTTACGTATCAACAAATAATTACAATCATCAACCCATACAATTACGATTTGACCTATATTAAACCATTTAAGAAAAGAAGTAAACCTGAAGGGCTTCCATTAGACTTCGGTTCATCATAAGTGGAAACATTGAGCTGTTGACAAGATCTAAAGCTGGTTTCATCAAATTTCGGTCTGGTATCAGGAACAGGAACATCCACTAAATGGATCATGAAATCTCTTGCATCCATGTTGAATGAATATACAAGATCCTCAACTTTGTTTACCTCAGAATTCAACTTTAAAAAACGGACACTGTCTGGATTCA
The DNA here is from genome assembly GCA_022405105.1 of Aristolochia contorta. NCBI lineage: Eukaryota > Viridiplantae > Streptophyta > Magnoliopsida > Piperales > Aristolochiaceae > Aristolochia > Aristolochia contorta. The sequence continues at coordinate 7,667,594 of CM039667.1, read as the reverse complement.
AATCATTAGCATATACAGAACATCCCTTCTGCGCAGCAGGGATGGCAAAAGGACCGATACCAGCAAACATATCACAGATAACCTCCCCTGCCTGAAAAAGAGAAACTAGCCGGATGTGTTCGTGCTCAAGTCTAGAGTTCCAGTAAACCAGACTGTAATCAAGCTTAAATGTGGCCCCATACTGCTTGACTTCAGTGACCATGTCATCTGTCCCAGCTAGAACCTCAAATTTTGGAACTCGGAACTCATTCGTGATAGTTCCAACTTTATTTACCACAGTTTTAATCCTTGGCTGGTTTTTCTGCATAAGATGAGCATATGTCATGTGAAGAAGATGTCAGCAAATTGAAAAATAGCTCTGAACTTACATCATAAATGACCCTTGCAATGACATCTTTGTATGGAAGTAAGTCGCCAGTTATGTTCAGATGGGCAATATGACCTGAACAATCAACAAAAAACAGTTAATATAATGCAGCATATCTATTAAGAAGTGGTATACATATGGAAACTAATTTATATTTTGTATAAAAACGACATATGTCATTCCCTGAGAAGCCAGTGGCCATTTGAAGAGTACTTAACTATTGTTTCAAATGAAGAAGGTACCTCCACTCCATGCGGCAATATTTGCTTCAGTATGTGATCTGGGAATAAATAAAGGTATTCAGAAATGAGCATAACAAGGAAAAAAACAGTAAAAACGCGATATGAATTTCTCATAATGTCAATGAGCCTAGATATTTGAAAATTGTGCTTCAATTAGTTGTCATGACTAACATTGAGGATAAAAACTTAATGGAAATGTCAAAACATTCTGATAGAAAAAAGATGTATTATCACAAGAAACTCAAAATATAGAGAGAAAGATGTATTCTCCAGATGTGCACTGGCTTGCCTACAGAGCAGATAAGCTTCTTGACAACGGAAAAGCAGCCAAGCAAAAAGGTCTGATGCTCTTGGCCCATCGTATCATTTTTTTGGCTGCATTCAAACTTTTAGGAGCCTTGAAGTTCTAGCACAGAGAGAGAGAATTCCTTTAACAAGTTCAAAATAAATTCAAACTATGTTGCCATCTGTCACTTGACACCATAAGAAAACAGCAGGGATATGTGAACCCTTCCTAGAACAAATAGAAGCAGTGGGCAAGGGTGAATGGATGAATCAGTAAATGACGTAGAATAATGGACAAGGTTTAATGTAGCCAACCTAATGCATTAGAGACACAACTCTCATTGCAATTCATATATATTATGAAAGAATTAATTCAATATTTAATAAATAAAAAATTATAAAAATAGTAAGAATAAGATCGCCACATATTCTCCACAGTAGCGTACCTCAAGTAACAATTCGTTTTTTATTTATTCCATCATAAAATGTGATGAACACTACTAACTCACCAGGTGACTGTAACTTAAGCTAGAATACAAGGGTTTCAGCCAACAATAAAAACGTTCAAAATATAGAGCACTAAAAACCTTGAAGAAATTACAAAATAATTGAAAAAAAAATAAAAATAACAAGGATATACTTTCACAGGAGATTTGAAACAAACCTGCACCCCAGTAGGAGTAGCCTAATTTTAGTGAATAAGGGACTACTTCTATCTTGCATAATTTCTTTAGTTCATCAAGTTTTTCAGAAGGAATTGCTGACATATCTGCAAAAACAAAGATAATCACAAGTGAGAATAAACAATAAAAAAACGGATAAATGAAAAAACGAAGTGAGTAACAATGTTATCACTAAAGACCATCATATATTGTGCTTTTCCTCTCTCATGTGATCAACAGTGTAGCAGGTACAATCCCAGAGGCTCTTACCAGGATCTTGAATTCTTTCAGACAGTATAACAAGACGATTCTTTTCACATGATGGATCCTCAGTAATGGGCTTGATTCGAGCCCTATCAAGTAGATACCTGTGAACCAAAAGCCACATAAATAAATGCTCGCAACTTGCAAATTAATGGGAAAAGGCCAATGCACAATGCAATTAAAGCAAGCGAAGTAAGCCGCTCATTGAGCATCTCTTAATAGAATAGTCTTACACCTTAGCTGAGCACCAAAACAGTATTACCATTAGCTGAACTAAATAATAAAATGCCATAATAGTTACACCAACTTGATATAAAGATATTAGAATATTTGACAAGCACTCTCGAGGTTTAACATGATGCCAGATGACTCTAATAGTAGAGAAATGAGGGTGCACTTTAAAATGATGGATCCAAGGTCTATGTGATTATGATGATTGGCTGATCGATGCCAGGTCTATTGGATTATGACGATTGACACTTCAGCTACAGTTTATAACAGCACAAAAAAAGTATAAAATAAGTACCCATTAAGTAAGCCACCAACTTGCTTGCATTGTTCGCGAGGAATCCGAAGGGCCCAAAGTTGTAGCTGCAAATCAAATTTACTCTCATCCAACATTGCAAACCTCTAAGCACCTATTTCAAAAATTCAGAAGTGTTCAAAGAATTTCTGTCACCAGATGATCAGTATGCTCCATTAAAGCAAAACAACTAAAATTTCTCCATAAGCAGTGACAAGGCAAGGAAAAATAAAACATAAACATAGAAAAATATGTCAACTTCCTACCTGTTTAGCAGAGAAAATATTTGTCGAGGAAAGACTGGAAGATTGACGGCGCCGAGAAGAACAAGACTGCGTCGAGAAGTTGGGAGAGACTTTGAGACTAGTAAACGTGACCGGATTTCTTTTACCGCGTATGTTTCTCCGGCCGGCGGGAAATTCGTACCCGGTGGTTTTATTGTTTTACAGAAGATCGAGGGAGGCAAGAGGGCGGGTCGAACCCAATTTTGAGGGAGGCAAGAGGGCGGGTCGAACCCAATTTTGAGGGAGGCTAGAGGGCGGGTCGAACCCAATTTTGAGGGAGGCTAGAGGGCGGGTCGAACCCAATTTTGAGGGAGGCAAGAGGGCGGGTCGAACCCAATTTTGAGGGAGGCAACGCCAGGAAGGAGAGGGCGGGTCGAACCCAATCTTGAGGGAGGCAATGGATCGGAAGGAGAGGGCGGGTCGAACCTGATTGTCTTTACCATATAGGGTTTTAGATTGCTGACGCAGCGTAATGACATGATGGCTTCCGTCGCGATCGAACGCATTGACCGTGCGTGTAGTATTACTAAAAGAAAAATAATATGCGTACTGCAATATTTTACTGTCGGTTTTTTCATTCTAACATAAGACTTGGCATCCACGTTAACTGCCTACTTGTAAAGAGGGAGAGAGGAGAGAGGAGAGAGGAGAGAGGAGAGAGGAGAGAGGCCGGAGAGGGAGAGAAGCCGGAGCGGAAGAGAGGCCGGAGCCAGAGAGGGAGAGAGGCCGGAGCCAGAGAGGGAGAGAGGCCGGAGCGGGAGAGAGGCCGGAGCGGGAGAGGCCGGAGCGGGAGAGGCCGGAGCGGGAGGGAGGCCGCCGAGCGGGAGAGAGAGGGAGGGAGGCCGCCGAGCGGGAGGGAGAGGGAAGGAGGCCGCCGAGCCGAAGGGAGAGGGAGGGAGGCCGCCGAGTGGGAGTGAGAGGAAGGGGGGGCCGGGTGAGAGGGAGAGGAAGGGGAGGGGCCGGGGGGGGGGAGGGAGGCCGAGGCCGCCCCATCGCGCGCCTCCCCTCCCTCTCCCTCCCGCCTCCCTCCCACCTCCCTCCCTCCCGACGGCCTCCCTCCCTCTCCGGCCTCTCTCCCGCTCCGCCCTCCTCCTCTCCTGCTCCCGCCTCCTCCCTCTCCCGCTCTCCCTCTCTCTCTCCCGCCCGCCTCCTCCCCTCTCCGCCGCCTCCCCTCTCCCGCTCCGGCCTCCCTCTCTCGCTCTGGCCTCTCTCCCTCTCCCGCTCCGGCTTCTCTCCCTCTCCCGCTTCGGCCTCTCTGGATGCCACATAAGACATCCACTTCAGACTATAAAGCCCAAGAGTAAAATTTCACACTGAGCATATTACAACTCTTACTCAAAAGGAAAAAAAATATTATATGCACTTTGCTTTGCACTTTGTGCACTTCCCTCTTCACTTTAGTGGTGGGACCCACAACTAGAAGTTTTAATGTCCCACCATTAGGAGAAGTGCACAAAGTGCATATGGCATTACTCGGAAAGAAGGGCCAAACCATTTTATTGGTTCAACTGTAATAGTTATCACTGGCCCAAACCATTTAAATTCTTTAGATATGAACCAATTTGGGAAAGTGATGAACAAGTCTAATTAATTATATTTGATTTTTAAATATTATATTTTGTTTTAAATTGTGATTGTTGGCACTTTTAATTAGGGATGTAAACGGGAGCCGATTACCTGTTCTACCGTCCGCCCGATTAATAAACGGAACTAAACGGAAATAAAATATTATTATCCATTTACCGCTCTATCGTTTACCCGCTCTACCGTTTTAATAAACGAAAATAACTCTTCCGAACCCGTTTACCACTTAAGTAAGGGTAATATTGTAAATTTATATATCTACTTAGTTTAACCATAAAATACTTATTTTTACATAAATAACCTTATTATATTTTTTATCACTTATTATAAAATTTTGTAGAGTTGAAAAGTTTGGAGAGAATTTGAATATATTTATATATTTTGGTAATTATTAGAAGTCAATATATATTGACTTTAACTCATGGTCTCATAAAGAATCCTTAGTCATAGTCATAGACTCATAGTCATAAAGGATAAATCATATATTGTAAATTCATAATTAACTAAATAAGGTAGTATGAGTAATCTAAGATTAAAAAAAATATTTTTCTTACAAATGTCAGATTTTATACAAATGACAATTATTTTTATAAATGTAAACAATTGTCATACAAAAATAAACATATTATAATTCATAATAAAAATATTATAAAGATTAGCATAGTAATTAACAAATACACGAGATGATTTCATATTTTTTCAATTAGCTTACATAATTTAAATTTTTTGGCCCATAACATTTTACGTCATACACCCTAAATTCTTAATATGTTATAAGTAATATCATCAATTTTAATTACTAGTTACTTCTCTAATTAATTTTTGTTTTTCCCTCCCTCTCTAGTCTCTAGTTATTGACTCATTGCTCCCTCTCTAATCCCTCTCTAGTTCCTAGTCAATTTTAAGTGTAGGAGACAATTTATATTTGTTTTTTATTTTTGTGTTATGTGACTTGTATTTTGAACTCTAGAAAAGTGTTGTATTTGACTGTTTATTAGTAATCTTCTTAATATTTCTTCTTTTTGGGTTTTTATGATTTATATATTTTTTTATTAGTTACCCGTTTATTACCTGTTTATTACCCGCTTTTCCGGCGGGTAATAAATAGGTAAGAATTTCACGGAACTAAACGGATACGGACGGAAACGGGTAAGGGTTTCAAAAAAATAAACGCTAAACGGAAACCCATTACCCGTACCGTTTATTACCCGTTTACATCACTACTTTTAATAGTTTTAGTATTTTACAATTTATTTTTAATATAAAAATCTTATTATAACTTTTTTTAATGAGATACAAGTCATACCCGGTTCAACCACTGGCTGAACCCAGTTGAACCGGTTAAATAAGAATTGGATACTCCACGGTTCGGTTCTTAAAACATTGTTATGTTTTTCCTATGGAAAACAGTGACCATATGATTTGGTGATTAATAGACCTTTGACCCATAAAACCAATTACCTCTTAATCATACATCCTTTGGCTTTAGCAACTAACCTGACAATTTTGTGAGGTGTAAATCTTTTGGCATAGATACATTAATAAAGTATGCAATGCACTTCATAAATTTTATATTTTCCATATTGTTAAGAGGCTTTATTCTACAATAAACTCATTTCAAGGGCAAAATCATTCACTTGGAAAAGCCGATTGATTATTATTTATTATGGTAAAATTATGGCACTCCAATTTCCATAAAGTGGTTCTATAAATATCTTTTTGAAACTTAATCTTGCAAGAGGTTTCAACTTTCCTTCCAATGGACTTTTCATTAAAGAGAAAATTCAAAACTTATTTAATGGTTATTCAACATTACAATTTTTAAAGACTTTAGAATCATAGATTGTTTCTTCCTTTTATACCTTAGGGAAATTTTTTTAAGGCTTAATTATTTCTATCGTTTTACAATTCAAAGTTAATATCCAATCCCCTATAAAGTAAAGAAAAATGATTTCAGTAATGCCATTTTTTACTGTGGTGCTTTACATCATGATGTGCTCGTCCATTTGGCAATCTAGTTAGCAGTCCAAATAAAGTTTAAGGCTTAGGGCTTATGCTACTCATAGAATAAGAAGATATGATTTTATCCAAATGATCTACTCGTTTCACCACTCTAAAGTAAAGTAGAATTTTAAATTGAAGAAGCAATATAGGCAAAAGGAAATTCAACAATTTGGATTCAAAATATATTATATTTTCTTTTGATATCATATATATTAGATATCATATAAATCACAATTTACATTAAATAATTTTAAGAATAATTCAGATATTTCTTATTGAGCCTATATTATATAATTTAAAATAACATATCTTTTTTAACATAAAATTAATTTAAAATCAAGTTTAAAGTGCTTTAGTTATTTCAATTTATTGTTGGAAAATGAAAGTCTAAATATATTTCACTTTTTACTTTACATAAGACACTCACTTTTAATAAATAATAATCTAATAATGAATTAATTCTAAATATAAATAAGGCTTGAATTATAAAGATAATTCAAATAGATAATAATAATTTTATTAGTCTAAAGTTCTAAACATATCAGGGAAAAGTCTCTTAAAAGTTATAAAACAAAGAAAAATGGAAGGTTATACGCTCTACAGTCCTACTTGAAGGCGCTTGCTCTACTTATCCTTTTGGCGATTTCCCGTTCTCTATCCACTATTGCCATGGCAATGGCCATGGAGTGCGCAAAAATTCTTAACTTGCACCACTTTTCCTACAATCCCAAAATCTCCATCAGAAGCATTGGTCACAATGATAGACTAGCCTTCCCTGTTTCTACGCAGAAAGTCATTCCATCGAAGAAGACTTCAAATTCGCTACACATTAAAGGTACAGGTGAGCAGAAGACCTTTAGTTTTGCGCTAACTACTTACTCTCAGAAGATTAACTGTCGTTGTTTTGCGGTAGTTGTTTGTCAAGACCCATTACTCATATTCTTTTCCTGTACTCTGTTTAAATCTTGTCTAATTTGGCTATGAGTACTTAAATCTCTCGACAATTTTTCTTTTCTTTTTGGTGCATTCCAGCTTCTTCTCGGCTCATTTTTTCTTCTGAGAACTCATTCTTCAGTTTGATTTTTAGTAGTTATAATTTATTAAGTCATTTGGTTCTTCTTTCAACTTGCGGTTATACGTACCGATATGCCAAGGAATTTATATAGTTTAACCGAACCGTGGCTGGAAGCGTGTCGGTTTTGTTACTGCGTTGTGTATTTAATGACGGAATCAAAGTTACGCAGAGCGCTTACTGTCTTACATTTTGATGACTCGAGCATATTCTTTGTATCAACTTTCATGGGCTTCTCTGTTGCGTATCGATTTTCTGATCTGTTGTAAAGTTCGGATTGCATTTTAATTTCTCTTGCTTTTTACTTATCAAGTTATATAATTTTTTCGTTTTGTAATATTTCTGCAGCACCAGGAAGTCAATCAAACTCAGGGATCAGCACTGAAACGGATGAATGGGCATTGCAAGGTAAAGTTCGCGGTTGTAGCATGTAAGCTCCAACCAAACAGAAATACTTCAATTGCAAGGGCTTTAGCAACATCTTCCCTACATATCTACAATGATTTGGGCTTGAAATATAGCTGGAAAATGTCATAAAAGATGTATAGTAGATAAATAGAGTCAGGCCATCACTTCTCTTTGTTTTGGCTTTTTTCTTCTTTTTGTCTTTCTTTTTCCTAAGTTGCCTATGTTAATTTAATTTACATGTGTTTTTTTTATTCTTTGGTATGATAACCAAGCGGGAAATGTATTTAACAGCTGAAGTGACAAAGTAGATTTATCTGTATAAAGCTTGAAAGTTGAATCAGAGAGCTTCGCTGCTCTAGATGAATTGATCTCCTCTCACCTCTTATTTTCTCGTAGTTGGCTCTAATATCTCTTTGGAGTCTACTCCCAAGATACTTTGTAGTTTTTAGCCTCGTCGAAAGGAAATTGCTCCCTTTGGCCCGTTTGCAAACCCTCCTTATCTATTCTTGTAGGCTGCCGATTTTCTCTCTATGCTTCCTATCTTGCTTACCTACTTCTGCTAACTCATCATGGTAAAATCAAGAGTTTTTGCAGAAGAAGATCTATAACTATATCAAGTGAATTGAAATGTAGATGGTTTCATATTCCTTCCCATTCCTATAGCCTTTGATGCTTTTGTAATCTTAAAGTCTTCAAAATCCATGTTCACAGTGATAAGATTTTAAAATTTCTGTTGGATGTGTTGTCTGGAGAAACTACATTTTCAACATCATTTCCTTCCAATTTTAGAATATCTGTTGTCTTCCTTCCCGTCAGTTGTTCTTATGGTACCTCTCTCTCTTTCAGACCTCCTTTCTGGTAAGTTAATTTTTTGTCTTTCATTCAATTCTATGTTGTTTGTCTCTTCTGTGTTCCTTTGGTATCATTTTCTCCTTCGGAAGCTCCATGTACTCCTCTTTTCTTAAAATCTTATTCACAAAAAAGTATCGAATGCAATTCCCTGTGAATAACCTTGACCCTTTACATAACATATCAAACAACTAATTTTTTTTCTTGCACATAATGTGCTGTGCAACAGATTTCTATGCTTTGCGCAATGATGTGCAGAAAATCTTGGAACGGGTGGAAGAAGTTAGGTCCTCTGCTGGTCTTGAACTGTTAGAAGCAGATCTTCAAGTCTTGGAGAACAAAGCAGCAGATAGCTCTTTATGGGATGATCGCTCACAGGCGCAGGAAACACTTCTCGCCTTGACTGATGTAAAAGATAAAATTAAGCTTCTTTCGGAGTTCAAATCACAGGTTTCTTTTGAATCATCTGCTCATTCATTTTTTCTTCTCTGAAATAAGACTTGATTACTCTATTTCCTGAATCATTGGACTTGTAAGTTTTAACTAAATCTGAATCTTGGAATTAAGAACATATGAGTTATTGTACACAAAAGCTCATTGTCATTGATGTTATGCATCCTCTGCACTGTCTTTTTTGTAGTTCAGACTTTTTTGTATTTAGTAAAGGAATTCGTTCAATTCTAAAAATATGAAGAGAAAAAGTTAATTGAGTTATGAACTTAAACATAGCTCAGTGGTCACAGACTCACACCGGGGGGTTGTGTAATGGGAGGTCCTGGGTTTGAGCCTCCTGGACTATTCTGGAATATGGAAATTGTATTTAAAATATCGCTTTAATCCAAAAAAAAAATAATTGAGTTTAATGCAGGTCGAAGAAGCTGAAACAATAGTAACCTTGACTGAAGAGATGGAGTCTATTGACACTGGGCTTCTTGAAGAAGCCTCCAAGATAGTTCGAGAACTGAACAAGTCCCTGGATAGGTTTGAATTGACCCAACTTCTCTCTGGACCCTATGACAAAGAAGGTGCTGTTATTACCATCACAGCTGGTGCTGGGGGTACTGATGCACAGGTATTACTCTAATTTATATTTTTTATGGATTCTTTATTTTACTACTAATAGTCTGTACTGATTTATGGTGTAAATTCCCTGCAATCATTATAATATCTGACTCTAATGTCTAAATTATTCTCTTTCACTGACATGAGTCTTATGCTGCTATTGAACTGATGTAAGTGTTTCAATGAATTAAGAAAATTGTTACTTTTTAAAAACATATAATAAGCAACTCGAAGCACATTTTTTTGCGCCTTGTTAAAAGGATTGATTTTTTGGGAAGGACTGGAAAACTGGTATTTTTTGGAAGGACTGAAAGCACTGCCAATTTAATCATTGACATCTTTTGCCCGAGCATGATACAGTCTTCTGTAGCTCATGTCTTTTCGTGATTACACAAATGCTTGCTACTCTTTTCTGTGGTCAAAGAATCTTAACTTCCTTACTGTATATTTTACCTAAACGTAGCAGGTGAGGCATGTAGATCACATATGATGATAAAGAAAAGATATCCTCAAGTGATGAAAAAAGATATACAGCTGCCCATCCAAATTTATGCCTTTTTTCAGCTATAAGTCATCAAGGGATGTGGTTCTTTTTCAATAATATTAGAACAGGAGCATGTAATTTTGGTTCAGAGCATGCCAATAAATTGATTATATGTTCAACCGTTGAGTGCTTACATTGCTTTACCGTTTACTGTCGGACTTTCTTTCAAGACCCTTGCATTATCTCCAGTACAGGATTGGGCTGACATGCTTCTTAGGATGTATGTAAGATGGGGTGAGAAGCAAAAATACAAGACAAGAGTGGTAGAAAAATCACTGGGAGAGGAAGCAGGAATCAAATCAGCCACTCTTGAACTTGAAGGGCGTTTTGCTTATGGCTATCTTTCAGGTGAGAAAGGAACACATCGTATTGTTCGACAATCACCATTTAATGCAAAAGGTCTTCGTCAGGTACTACTCTTTCCATTTTGAAGGACTGCTTGTGGTCCTATGATAATTACATCACATTATTTATGACTTTATTCAAGAAAAAGGTTATTTTTATGCTGTTAACAATTTCTGATGGTCAGATACTCTTATTTGGTACTTTTTTTATTTAGAAATATCTGTTCTAGTTTACTTAGAAATATTTATCCACAGACCAGTTTTGCCGGTATTGAAGTCATGCCTCTTCTTCCTGAGGAGTCTATGGATGTCGAAATACCTGAAGAAGACCTAGATATTAGCTACTCAAGAGCAGGTGGAAAAGGAGGGCAGAACGTAAACAAGGTTGAGACTGCTGTTCGAATTGTTCACATCCCCACTGGCATTGCAGTTCGCTGCACAGGTTTGGTTTTTAAGGATGTTAACCTGTACTGTTTATGTGTCTGCAACACTTTTGCCTCAAGAGATACCTCTAGTATGGAGTACTGGAAAATCACCCATTAGATATCTCGTCATTTCACATAAAAATGGGTTGAAATTCCATTCCTTTTATGATTCTTTTAGCCAGGCAGGGTTTAAGGGCCCTTCTTTGTGAAGAGTTGGGAAACTAATTTCAAGGAACAGAAGATGAATTTTTGTAACTGCAGCACTTCAGGTGAAATGACTTGAGGCTTAATCGTTTCTTTTCCAAACTGCAGAAGAAAGATCTCAACTGTCAAACAAGATAAAAGCTCTTAGCCGGTTGAAGGCGAAGCTACTTGTCATCGCTGAGGAGCAACGAGCGTCAGAGATCAAGCAAATTCGGGGTGACGCAGTAAAGGCTGAATGGGGTCAGCAGATACGTAACTACGTCTTCCATCCATATAAGCTAGTGAAAGATGTCCGAACTGGATTCGAAACATCTGATATTGCATCTGTCATGGATGGAGAATTAGATTCATTTGTTAAATCTTTCCTTAAATACAAGTACACCACGGCAACGACTGCTGCAAGCTGATTCTGCACATAATTGTACTTTTATTCTTATCTTCCTTCGCCATTCTCTAATGGTTACAAATTGCTGCATCCAACATATTTGTAAATAGCCGAAATCATGAGTTATTTTAAACATGGTGCCTTTCGGAAGTCTGTGAAAAGCAATTGTTTGCCGCACATTACCAGTTATTTCTTTTTCCTGTATGCGAAGCTATACGTAATCCTTACATTGGGTATAACGCTTCCTAACCAGACTGAATGCTCTTCCGCCTGCGTGGTATCTGCATCATTGAAGATTCTACGAGGTCCGTGACATTTTTCTTGCTGATAACATGTGAAGATACGAAATTTTCCGGCAAGATATCTATGTGCTCTTCTTTTTCTGCTTAAAAAGCAATCCCAGTGAATACGCGTTTCCCTTCTCTGTTGCAGCTTTCACTCGATTTGCGCCCACCTTGAGCATCAATGTAATCAATGGAAACAAGGCATCAGAGAGTTCATAATCAAGGGAATGAGACATGCAGTTTAAACTAATTGCCCAAGCGCTTCACGATGGTCAGTTTTTAAGACAACAGATAGTACCTTGTCCAGGACCCAATAGCCAATAGATGGCACGTACTGTACCAAGTACATGACAGCAAGAACAGGCTGCAACAAGGAACACAAAATACTGAGCAACTTTGCTCTAATGCAGAAACCATGATGAATCTCCATAGACAGCAGGTAAAACTTTAAAACCTTATAGCGTTGATTCAGTATCTAACCTGGTTTGAAATCCAGGCTTCCTTTAGTCCATGTGTTGCAGCAACAATTGTTAACTCTGCACATCTTTCGGAGGACACACGTTTCTGATAAATAAAAAACAGAAAAAAATATATTTGACGTCGCACAAGAGGGATTTATGATTTTCATCTTTTAATAAAGGTAAAGTGACCTAAGAAGTTATTCAACCAAAATATTTGTTAAACTTATTATTTCGTCATCATAGTCAGTGTTCATATTTTTCTCATTCAGCTGTACTATATGCTAGATCCAACAACATGACATCATCCATCATTATGTCAAATAACTTCTGTCCGCACGTTATTTCAGCCATTCTCTACTGACTGCTCGTGCATACATGCTACCAGGCATTTGTGGCAAATCTTGTCTTTCCTTCTTTGTGACATTTCCATTTCGACTTTTTCATCTTTTTTTTCTTTACTTTACAACATCAACATTCTCGTGTCTGATAGTAGATATTCTGTATCTTCATTGCCCATCATTCTTTCAATATAAAATTAGGCAACATATAATTTCTAAGTATACATATTTGCCGTAGGTGGTTAGAGTCATAAGATCTTTATATATGTCTAGTTAATATGCTGGCAATTGGTTCCTTTAATATAAATGGATGACTATATTCTGCATGCTAGATACTTTACCCAAAACAAAATGGAGCTTAGACAATCAGGCCAAAAAAGAGAGTCACTAACTTAACATAGTGGAAGAAGGAAATACGCACCCCCGAAACAGTATCCTGCGCAGATGATCCAGCTCCTGTTCCATTTGAAGTTTCAATGGGTCCAGGACAGATAACAGTCACTTTAATCCCTTTCTCACACAACTGCAGTGAAGACATATATTAACTCACATAGAAGTTCACTAATCGCTACATCCACATCATTTGTATAATTGTAATCTCGTTTTGGAAATGAAGTTTTAGAATCACTATAGACGAAATGTGACTATGACTTAGTACAAGTACGCATGCAAGAAAAAATTCAAAAGAAACACTTGAGAACTAAATGACAAAATGAGATAAGAGAGAGAGAGAGAGAGAGAGAGAGAGAGAGAGAGAGAGAGAGAGAGAGAGAGAGAGAGAGAGAGAGAGAGAGAGAGAGAGAGAGAGAGAGAGAGAGAGAGAGAGAGAGAGAGAGAGAGAGAGAGAGAGAGAGAGAGAGAGAGAGCTGTCTATCTCAGAACATATAGCACTTAAAAATGGTACATTTTTCTTTATGTTCTTAGCAGGCTGCATAAAAGTTGAACTTTGATATGGAACCTAGCTATGAAGTACAACTTCCAACTTTTCTTTACGTACTTAAGAGGTATGTCCAAAAGAGAAAAATCAAAACTAAATTTTATGTGCAAGTTTAGAGTTGCATGAACTAACCAACAGGCACAGCTTAGAGGCATTTCTACCAGTATCTTTCAGAATGATAAATCTGGTATATAAACATCATTTGTCAATATTAACTAGTTTCTCCAAATAGGAGAGTTTTTCGTAAAGGAGAACATTGTACTTGATACCCAGGACCCAGATTTCAACCCATCAGAAACAGTGAAAGAAAAGATAGTTTATCTGTAGAAATTGGACCCTTTCAACTTTTTGCACTGGCTGCCAGCATAAGTTGAGAACTTAAAAAGAACCCCACTTTAGTTTTTTCAGCCAAATTAGATAACTTAAGGTCATCTTAGAGAGAATCCAGGCAAGCAACTATTCTAGAAGTTATGAGAAATCCTTCATATAATAACATTGTCATAATAATATAGCAGGTCCTATTACCAGCAAACACCAAGCAATTTATACCTCTGTTCTTAGAGAATGGAAGTAGCCATTTACTGCATACTTTGAAGCAGAATACACAGCTTGACCTGGTGCAGGAGTCTTCCCTGCTGCACTACTTATCTGTACGTAGTATGTGTATTTAGTATCGAAAGAAAAATACATAGAGGATCCCTTTTTAAACACAATATAACCATTTCCACTTACCACAACAAAATGACCTTTTCCTCTCTTCAACATGAATGGTGCAAGAAGACGTGTAAGAGCTATAGTCCCAAAAACATTTACATCGAATGTAGCCTAGAAACAAAAGAAATAAGTGAATCTTAATTGCAAACATTTCAATAACACGAGGAAAGATTCTTAAAAAAATGATAGCAACAGACTGATCTTTGAACCTTAAGAGCATCCTCAGTTACATCAATGGCCTCTGATTTCTGCAAGTAAACCACGAAATAAAAAACAATTAAATGAATTTGATGTAATCCAGTATAAATCCGCAGTCTGATTTTCATTTCTTTAGGGGTATATATAACAAAAGAAATGCACTCACAGGGCGTTCATAAGCTGCATTATGGACCATATAATCTACTCCACCAGGAAAAAAGGATTCTGCCTTCTTTACAGCTTCAATGAGAGAAGTCTCACTTGAAGATAAATCTATTGGCAAAACCTTTATTCCTTCCAGTGCATGTTTACCAACAAGTTCCGCTTTGACTCTCTCTAACTCAGCTTCATTTCGTGCGGAGATTATGAGCTTTGCTCCTAAACATGCAAATTGTTTGGCCAGAACCTCACCTGACATCAACCAAAAAAACTTATCAGGCATTTCCTTCTAATTCAATGTAGAAATTGCAAACATCAGCATCTATCCGGACAGGAACGATTTAGGGATCTCTGCAGAATCTGGTCCCATAAGCAACATTACTGTCTTTTTATCATAAACAATCATGTAAAAACTACTCTGTTCCCTATAGCTGAGAGACTTGGATGGATGGTTCTAAATCAATCTCATTAGTGGCAAACCTACTGTTCAACGGAGAAATACAAAACCCATTAAGTAATGAAAAAAGTTGGCAAAATCTTTCTGAATTGAGCAATTTTACTTCAAAGTGATCACTCAGGCATCCTCATAGATTAATTAGTCAATTCAAGTAATAGAACACAAAACTCCACCATTGCAGCATAGATTTCAGAACGATGGGGATGAAATTGCATCACCGATATATTGAAGAGAAACAAGAAAAAAATGACTGCTGGAAGAAAATCCAACAGAGAACGATCTGTCCTACCACAGATATACAGTGAATTTCAGTGTACATGAATATTACCACATGCATATTTTACAACTGTATATGATTTTTTTGTAAACATCCCAACGGCCAAGGATTTTCCAACCATCAGTTGAGATCCAAAATACCGACCAGAGCTCAGCACAGCTTTATAGACGACCATACAGAATAAAATAAGAAGTTTCACTAATATCAATCATTCAACAACCAATCAAGAATGCTAAAAATATAAAGCATGGCCAGGAAAGCAACAAAATGATATCCTAAATCAACGAAAAAAAACTAACTTTTAATTTTCAGAAAGACAACTGAAAACATCAACAGTAAATATTTAGGTGCAGTCTAAAACTGTACTCTTAAATAGCTGCACAAAATATGACCATGAATCATTTTATTTACTCCTTCCGAACAAGACATCTTTGCTGATTCAAAGCAGTTGCATAAAATCAGAGGAAGATAATACACAGGGAAATTAGAAGTCTGAAAAGTTCCGTATTAGAATATTTGCTTTGATAATTACATAATATTCAGCAAACCATCTTAGCTCGAGTGAACGTGATAAAGAACCCACCAATTCCTCGACTGGCTCCTGTAATCCAAACAACCTGACCATAATCCACAGTTCAACCACCAATTAATCAAGATGACCAAAAATGAAGAGAAGAAACAGTTTTTCTATATCCAATACGCGGAAAACACGTCAACACGACTCCTTACCTTATCTTCCACTTCCTCCCGCTTCGCACGCCCACACCGCAGCAGCGTAAAATCTCCTGTAGACCGCAGCAAAACGTCAGACAATTCGCGGCGCACCAAAATTTAAAAACCTCGAACATTAAATCACGTCAAAAGACCAATTTTTCATAGCAGGCGAATCAGCAAGCCGAATAATATTTTTGAAATGGAGATAAACCAGAGTTACGCGAGTAATGAAGCGTACCATCTGCCAAAGCAAATTTAGCGAGTAAAGCTAAAAGCGCAGCAAGTCCTACAAAAATGGAGACAATCACGAACATTTTCAGCTCGACAAAGAACGAAGGAGGAAGTAAGACTTGCTTTCAGATTGTCCGACTCGTTCTCTCTACTCTTCAGCCTTCTCTTCTCCCTTGGAAACATAAAACAACTGCTGACTCTCTGAGCCTCTCTTTTATGTTCTCGTCGGTTTCAAAGTATTTCCTACATTAAAAATTCCAATGAATATGAATGGGTTTAACGGGTGGTAATGGGTGTAATGGGTTTCTAATAAGTTCAACGGGTACAAATTAAAACTGACTAATAACGGTAATCTATATAAATCTGAATAAAACACATAATAAATTATTTTTAGAGCAAAACTTCATTCTTGAAATGTCCTGTGAATTTGGAGTAAATGTCTAGTGGCTAGAAATCCCATTCTTTTGTGGTCAGGACAAACATATACTAAATTTAGTAGACCCTTGCTATAATATGTCATAACATATAGTGTGCTGTGAATTTAGTCCACACCATTGGACCCTTACTATAATCATAACATGTAATGTGCTGTGAATTAAGTCTACACCATCTTAAGGGTAAACAGAGAAGGTTATTTAAGGTTTTTCGGCCTTTTTTGCCTAACATTACTCTTATGAGTATTGAGTATTGCTAATTTGCCAGACTCGCGCACTTGCCTCTCACAACAAAATAAAATAATATATTCACGAAACCCATTAAATATATTATTTTATTTTATTGTGAGAAGGCGCACTAGTTGAGTACACCGTTGGCATCTTTAAATGAAGTTGATATACTTGATATAGTGGGGTTTTGTTCCACATGAGAGGGTACCCAGTGGGAGTACCTTGTGGATGTACGTATAACATTAATCTACTTTTATAAAGACATTTATATTTAATAAAAATTAACTCATTTTTCGGCTTACACATTGCATATATGTATATAAAAGAAAAATGAGTGGACTCTATAGACATAAAAAAAATTGTTCTACTTATTTTTCTTTGTCCTATTAAAATTAATTAATTAATTTTAGAAATATTTTTTTGAGCACGTTTAGTTTATTACGTTTAATGATAAAATGATTGTGATGGTATTATTAGAAATACAATGTATTAACAACTGTATGATATTTTTATGAATTAAAGTAACTATTTAGAGAAAAGAAAAGGTGGAAGCATGAGTTCAGCCTCCTTTTGATTATCTTGTAATTTACATCAATATATACTTTTGTATGAGAATTTTAACTTAATGCGCGTACTCTTGCCTGGAAATGCATCTTTAAACCTTTATAGATCATGATTCATTATTGTTTACCGAAATAAATGGACTGACGCAGGTCTCAAATGATGGTGCGAGTGTTATCATGAGTCGTGCATTTGATCATGGGCATGTCTTTCCATTACAGCAATTACTGGACTGCGTGGAGATCCCGTGGCCGTCCAGAAAGTACTCGCGCACAGCGCTTCTGCTTTTGCATGGAAGTTGTACTACGCTTCTTGTGAACATAAGAACCAGCTAACCAAGTCAAAAGTCTACTCCACATTAAATCATCACATACTTTTTCTAACCCATCAAATCGGTTTAACGAGAAAATAAAAGAGAATAGAATAACTGAAAGTAAACCATGGTTGTACAACACACGGCCAACTCGGATCATGTATTGTGTCTAATAAAACAAGTTTAATCAAAATCTTTTAGAAGAGGAAACAGAATAATTGAAAGTAAAATCATAGCGCTCGATCCCTTGTCGAATCCCAAGTGATGACAAAAATTAGGATTGGTCGTCATTCGTCACTAATAAATAGTATTTAATAAATAAAAATAATATTTTTGGAATATCAGATTTAGTTACATTAGAGATAGAGTTTAAAAGGGGATTTATTGATAGGTCCGTGATATAAGTACAACGGTTTTTTACTTTCAAGACTTTTCACTAACGTTGCTGGGAGAGGGTAAAACTTCAAAGTAAACTTAGAAAATACTGATATCATTTTTCTTATTGATACTGTACCCAACACTTTCTGGTAATTGGAACCAATTACATAACACTTTAAAGTTTAACCGCGACTATAACATCTAAATATTACATGTTCCGGCCGAGTCGGAGGCGAGTGCAACTCGGCAACGAGTCGGAGGCGAGTGAGACTCGGTATCGAGTCGGAGGCGAGTGCGACTCGGTATCGAGTCGGAGGTGAGTGCGAGTCGGCTTTTTTCCGAAAGCGGAGTCGGTTTCGCGCCATCGCCATCGCCATCGGCACCGTCTGCAACTGAAAAATGTCAGTTGCGTCTCTGCGAGTCTGGACTGGTACCTCCTCAGTTCACACTGGACGCTTTATCAGTCGTCGAGCGTCTTTACTCTTATGTAGAGAAAGACTTGCTTCATTCCTCTTCTGCGCCTTTTTTCCTTGGTTATTTTATCGAAGCCCTAAATGAAGGAGGAAGGAGGAAGGAGAAAGAAGGATTCGTCTCCACGGCCACGCAGTGAGTGATAGATTTGACATGTTCGCCCGCATTTTGTCGTGAAGAGGTACCGTCTCTGATCTTCCTTTCTTCTTCTTTTTTTTTTTTTCTCTTGTTCTGTGTAGTTTAGTGTAAGAAAAAGTAATTCTTTGGGTGCACGCCATTGATGTTAGAACTTCGGAGAAGCCGCAAATTTTTTTTACGCTACTTTATGTTCGTTTTCTTAACACGACGGAGGGTTCAGTTTTTCCGTTTTTGATTTTTTTTTTTTACCGACTTGGAATGAGGGAGAAGCTTCTATGGGGCCCCGGTGGTTGCCGGCAGACCTTATTATATTGTTTTTTTTTTCGGAATCCCTTCTTCCTGGCTTCAGTGTTACTGATCTGTTCGTTTAAGCACTTCACCAACTTCCACACAGGGACGGCTCTGCTTTACAATTTTGATTCCAGTTCTTGTTCCTGTTCTGGTGATTTTGCTTTCTAATATTCTAAAATTACTTGTAGCAGAACAGAAAGGGCAAGCTTTATGAAGAAAACTTGTTTTAATAACAACAAAGAAGAAAAAAAACTAGGTTAAATAGAACAGAAGAGCAGGGCAAACTTCGAGAAGTTGGACGGACTGGGTAAAGGTAATCAATGGGTGAGCAATAATACCATCCCTGCCGGCCTCCCGCCTTTTTATCTGAAATCATAACTGATGCTTCTGTAGCTTCTCCGGTCAAGATTTTTGTATCCCAAACTATATTTGGATATGATATCCAGATCCCCTGCTTCAAGATTAGAACCTCTTTCCCTGTCTCGCTTTTAGAATCCAATGTACCCAAATCCCCAAGCCTCAAGTTACATCAATCTTCTCAGCCACACTGCTACAGAGCATTTTGCTTCCGGGTAGTTGGGTTTTCGAAAATCGAATACTTCTTTTTTTTTTTTCCCCATGTCCATTTTCTTCCCAAATTTCAACTTTGGGAAGAGTTAATGGTATCCAAACAAACAGAACCCCGAAGCAAATCGTTTCTTTAAACACCAGGAAAAGCAAAAGAGTTGATTTGGGAGGGTATATGCTGTGTTTCTTGTTGTTGGGTTTTTCTTGCTGTTTGATTCCTTTCTTATATTTAGAGTATCTTCTCGAATCAGAGCTCTTTAGTTTAGTATAATCAGTAAGATAATAATAATAATAATAACGTGGTACGAATGAAGAGCATAACAGAATCATCCGCAAATGTCTAGAAAGCGATTGAGGGTGAGAAACCAAACCATCTCACACTCGCGCTACCCGGTGGTTAGGAGTAGCTGGAAGGATCGGGAGATGGTAGTTTTGTTGAAGATTCGGGCTCCAAAAGATCAACCTGTTCCATTTTCTTCTTCTTTTTCTGTGAGGCTTGTAGCTACAAGGTTTCTTCCGCTCTGTAACTATTAGAGGAGTCTGAATTTTTCTTATAGGACTGTAGTCTGAATTTACAAACCCTGGAACTAATATGAAACCCGAAAATAGAGAATCCTTATCCCCATGTGCCACACTTAAGTCCCACCCAATTATGGCACTAAATACTTAGCAAAGTGAAGCGAGAGAAAATAATTGAGAGAATCTCCAACCTAAAAATTGATAACAAAACCATTACACTTTTTAATAGACGGAGTGGGGAGAGAGCAAGTAGGACAAACAAATCGCTTTGTTTAGTCTCTTCTCCGATCAAAGTCATCATCCCGGAGTCCGACCCTACATCCGACGCATCCTCTTTTGTCTCCTGCCGGATATTTAAATCCACACTAGTGGAACCTCATCTTGTGTTTATTAGAAGCCGGTAATACCTACCTTACGAGTAATACGTCGATGTCTTCCCGAATTTACTTCTTATCCCTTAACCCTGCGTTTTCACATGATATGGGGACTTGTGAGCTGATTCTTTACGTTGACGTGCCTCCTTTTGCCTGCCAAGCCTTTATAGTTCGGCGCGCCCTCTTTTGTGTGGCGAGCCCGCGAGGACAGAAATCAAGCGTTCGGTACTGTGATATTTGTTTTGAGAAATAATTTAAACCCCGTATGGGCGTAAGGGAAGTTTCCAAATAGGTTATGGTACTTGGCATTGAAAGTTTGAGACCATTAAAGATTTCACCAGTCCGGTCGAATGGTTGAACTCACCGTTTGGGGTTTTGGCCATTAAGGTGCTTTTGGCTGTGTTCCTTGGAGCTTAAAAAGCTCCTTTTTGGGGAAAAGAAATGCTCTTAGGATAAAGCACTTGTGTGGAGTGGTTGGACTTCATTTTTGTTCTCTCCTTTTGAAAGAAGAAACATTAGTGTTTCAGATAGGGATCTTCGAAAGCTTGATCTCAAAACTCCATAAACTGGCATGTATAGTATACTCTCTCTACCTGGGTATTCACATCGTACCCGGTACTGGTTTGAGATGATAGAAATGGAATAATGAGCTGTGAACCGTAGAGATGAAGAGGATGATGGCTTCTGGGTCCGCCATCCATGTGCACGCCCCCCTCGTCGTTCTCCCAGACGAAAATGCACTTGTCTTTGTTTTTTAGTTGACTCGGTGGGAAGAAACCAAGTAAGCGCTGCAACTCTCTGCACATGGAATCTGCACGCCGCCCGTCGTCGCTCGCCACGCGTCTCGAATCCGCACACGCGAGCGAGTACGACGCGGTAATTAAATACGTCGATTCGGTACATCGCTACCCGACGGTTCAGAAAGATCTTAGGTGGTAACGTGTAACCGTCACGGGGATATAGTGTGGAGCCCGTTTGGGGACTTTACTAGCCGTAGATGGGAACTGTGCGTATACCTCGTGTTTAAAATAAATGTCGTGGTTTATCATTTATGGGAGTCATCATCTGGGGACTGGGAGTAAATCTTTTGGTGCGCGTCGAAAGTGGAAGAGAGCGTCGGCGGCCGCCGCAGATGACGCCGGCGACGGGATCTAAGGCCCTCATTTGGTAGCCGACATACCATGACTGAACACATGCGCCCATTGGGGGCACCACGCATTAGAGGACCCAATTATTTTGACGAGAAAATTCTCAAACCTTACGTGACAAAAATAACAGTTTAATAAAACAGCTCCGGAGGACTTTAGTTTATTCCCCTGTAAAGTTGCCTTCGGAATTTTGTAAGGTGATTTACCTGCTGCTGCTTGCTTGCTTGCCTGCTTCTTCCTGTGCTGCTATTATTGTTCCTCCCATTTCTTCTCTTTCTGTGGAAGGGGAGAGGAGGAAAAGACCAGGGAGGAAAAAAACGGAGAGCAAATGGATGTTGTCAGATCTAAGTTGGCTGTGTCAGGTTTCTGTTAGAAGCTATTGTTAATGTACCTCCTCAATCATGGAACTCTTGCGGCAATGATTTCGACTTTTTTTTCTCTTTTCATTTCTTTCCTTCCTTCATGTGTATCTGAACAGGGACCTTTGTTATGGAAAATATCCTGGATACTTCTTATCCTTTAAACTGATTAAAACACGGCCTGCTCATTTTCTTCTTGGGAGAGGCCTTTTTTTCTTCCGTTCTTCGCTATTTCTCCTTACTGTCTGCAGGTAGCTTTTCTGCTGTGTTTGTTTTCATTTGGAACTAGTATTCTGGTTCCCACTTCGGTTGTATGCTTCGCAAACTGGCGTTTCCTGTTATTTTTTCTTTTTCTTCAATGTTTTTTTTTCTTTTCTTTCCAAATATTACTTTCTTATGCTGGCAGAAATCAGCAGTGATCCTTTTTTCCTGCTGTGTCTCGAAAAGTTAAGGTTTTGCCTTGTGGGTTTTGAGATTACTATGCTTTACTTTCTTTTTCGTGTGTACTTCCCTGAAATCGTTGTGCTGCTATTAAGATTTCAACGCGGTTTTTGTCAAGACTTATTTTTTTTTTACTCTGATATCCTTTTTTTGTAGACGGAATGAGTGCTGAACAGCCGGCGCCAGCATCTCGAGCATTCCATTAGAACGCTCGGCCACTTCGTCTCTCTGTGGACGCTCATACGGATCTGAGTTTGACGGTGTCGAACTGAATAACATGAATATCTAGCTACGCCAGCAGAGTGATGCGTTTTGGGAGTCGTTGCAATGGCTTCCTTGGTTCCTGGAGTTCTCTTGAAGCTTCTGCAGCACATGAATACCGATGTGAAGGTGAACGGCGAATACCGTTCATCACTACTCCAGGTTGTTGGTATTGTTCCGGCACTGGCACAAGGTGAGCTTTTTCCAAACAAAGGATTTTATCTGAAGGTCTCGGATTCTTCACATGCAACATATGCTTCCCTCCCCGACGAGCAGGACGATCTCATCCTAAGTGATAAGCTACAATTGGGTCAATATATCCACGTTGAACGTCTGGAGGCTGCATCCCCAGTCCCAATTCTACGAGGAGTTAGGCCTGTCCCTGGGCGGCACCCATGTGTAGGCAACCCTGAGGATTTGGTCGCCACTCATTCCTTAAGCTTCCTCAGCTCGTCTGGTTCAAATCCACTCGATAAAACTTCTCCTAATGGAACTAATGGCAAGTCTGTGGGAGACAAGGAGAAGAGCAAGTTGTCAAGAACGAATGCCAGTAGTAAAATTGGGGATCTGGATGCAAGGTCTGAAAGTTTTAGCAGATCCAAATCTCTATTGTCAAGGCCCAGAGTGGTTGCATTAGATAAAAAGGAGCCAGAGACGAGATCTAAGTCCTCAAACTCAAGGTCAATACCTTCATCTCCAACAAGCTGTTATTCACTTCCTACTTCATTTGAGAAGTTTGCAAATGGAGTTCGAAATCAAACAAAGATAAAAGGGGTCTCAGAGAAGCCTACGTCTAAGCAGGGTTTACTAGAGAAGGCTGCTTCTGTTTTCAAGGCAAGCACTGCTGTGAAGAAGGCCACTGCTGGAAATTCGATCGGGAACTTTGTGATTGAAGTGGGGCCTAAGGCTTTACGAAAGAGCTGGGAAGGAAGTGTGGAGTTCAAGGGGAGGGAGAATTCAAATCCAAGGGCAGCAAAGCCTAGTAAATCAGATTCACGCAGTATTTCCGTAAGCATACTCTTTTCTGTCATGCCTGGCTGGTTTAATTTCACACAGACTGGAAATTTTCTCTTAAAATCATGTATTGTTTGAGAAGTGGTATTTATCAATAAATTTAGGGAATTGCTCTGCAGCCTGCCTTAACTTATTCGATAAGCCTAGGGCCCTCTCTTTTTTCATTTATTTAGTGTCAATTCATGGTCTTCAACATCAACCAACTTAATTTGAGCTGTTTTAAAGGTTACAATCTCCACATATTTTTACTGATGTCTCTCGCCCATAATTGCTTGTGCTTCAGTCTATTATGGGATGAGAATAATCCTCTGTTCTTTCTCCGTGTTTTTGGACATCTAAAAATCCTTCTATAACTCTTTTTGCACGTGTTTGTAAACATAAATTCGGAAAGAAGCACATAATAGACTCGTTGCGCTAAAGAGATTTCAGACCACCTTGGAGACATTGGTTGACCTTGAATGAAATTTATGATAAACCACATGTTGTTGTCAGCTGTTTCATATAATTAGGAGTGCAAATGGTAGGCTTTTGGACTCCTTAGCTTTTGCTTATCTCTGCCCGATTGGGCTGTACTGTAATTTCTATTGCGATGCCTATTGACAAATGAAATAAAATCACAATCTTTCATAAAAATCTTTTCACTGGCAATTTGTAAAGTGAGCCTAATAGAGGATTATTTTTCTATGTTCTTCTTTTCGATTATTGGCTTATTCTTCTGACTGTATTATTTTCTCTTAATTTAGTAGGCTTTCCTGCATAATTGGTGTCTTCACATTATAAAATATTTTTTTGAATTCTAATTAGTGTTTTTCTTTAATTAAGGAAAGCACTTTTTTTTAACCCAATCCCTATGCCCCTAGGGAGACTTGAACCCAAGACCTCCCTTCACATTTCCCAATGTTATTTTCATAATCTTTGAGGCTCAAGAGGTTTCTTGATCATTTACTTTTTCTTTATCATTTTGTTCCTTTACAGTTAATAGATCTTGTCTCCACGTCAGTGAACATATTGCTAGAGTTCTGACACTTGCTATATTTGATGCTTTGATATAACTAGGGCCCTAAGAAGAAATCAGAAGTTAATGACAAGTCTCCTAAGGAGGCATATAGGGAGGGAAATAGGGTTCAGACCCCCACTAAGAAGGTCAGCCTGAATGGAACTGTGGATGATTCTGAAAAGGTCACGAAGCCACGGATATCTATTGGCAAAAAAGGTCCAGGAGATGTTGCCAATGGAGTGCCAGGCAACTTGGTGAAGGTTTCTAACAATAAAAGATTGACGGATGGTAGTATGTCATGGTCTTCACTTCCATCATCTTTGGCAAAACTTGGAAAGGTAGGGAAAGTTATTCTTCCATTATCTCAATAGATTAGCCAATTAGCTTGAACTGAGGCTTCCATGCTCGTGCACTAGTAATTGTATGCATCTGGTTTAGTGTGACACAATATTTCTATTAGTTATGAGAGCCATATGATTAGATTTTGGCTTGTAGGATATCAATTGGCTGATCTTTGTATATACTTTTCTCCTCTTCTAATGAAGTTATTCTTGTATACCAGGAAGTTCTGAAGCACAGAGATGCAGCAAAGCTGGCTGCAGTTGAGGCCATGCAAGAAGCTTCTGCAGCAGAGAGTTTGATACGTTGTTTGAGGTAATTAAGTTTCAATTATACATCATTGACAATCAGTCTTCTTTAACATTAGTTACATTGGACAGAGTGGAACAGTTCCACTCTTTTATGGAACACATTTTATGAGCATGAAGTTTTTTTCCTGGCTGGAAAATGATTGCCAGTCTGAGGTGATTGTAAAGAGGCCCTGTTAGGTTTGCATCTTCTTTGGTTAGTCCAAACTCCAAAGCTGGCATTTCTTTTTTTGTCATAATTGTTGGCTTGCATCTTCTTTGGTTAGTCCAAGCTCCACAGCTGGCATTTCTTTTTTGCCATGATAATTGAAGTGCTAGCTCTTCATGCATTTAATAACGCCAGTGTGGAATTCCTTTTGGATTTGAATAACTAGATCAGTCAAGGCAGAATGGTAGACGTTTAAGGATGTCTCAGAATCTTGAGAATTGGTTACCGTTTTTTATTATATTGTCTCTCAGACTTGAGGTCAGATTTTAATTCCTAATTGTTCTTGACAGTAGAACTTTCAAAAAAAGTAAAAATTGTTATTGACAGTAGTTTTTATTTGTTGTGAGAGTTGATGTTTAGATCATATTTGGTTGGTGGGTTGGTTGCTGCCATTGAAACTGTGATAGATTACTTGTGCAAGCATGAGACCAGGCCTCACAGATATGAAGTTGTTTCCAGTTAGGATTTGTAATCAATGGGGCCTTTCATGTTTGTGCTTCTTGTAGGCTTTCTAGGTTGCGGTATATATGGGTCTTCTAGGGTTGGGCCAGATATGGGCCTGTTGCCATACCTATTATTCCATGTAGACAAAATATGCAAAAACGAGGCATTGGTAATTTATCTGCTTATATGCTGTGATGAGTAAAAATGAAGCAATGTTGCATTCAAGCCAATGGCTTTGTAGCTGCTAAATGTTAATTCGTTCAAGTGTAACTCTTTGTAGCTGTGAAATACAAAGTGGTCGTTAGTTTCTTTTCGTGAAATAGTGGATAGATATTTTTTCTCTAGTGGAATTTATGGTGCTTCTTCCATCACTCTTGAGGATCATCAGTCACTCCTTTTTCCTACGTCAGTCAACCTGTGGGATGACTAAGTGATATAATGGATCAGAGAATTGCACATGGTTGTTTGGGACATTGCTACTGCCTGGCAAATATTTCTGTGACTTTCAATTCTACTAGGTTTCATGCCAATATCAGAGTACCTCACCATTTTTTTGCATTTTGTTTGAACTTGTGGATAAATGTCTTGTCACATATTTATGATCTTCATGACAGCAAAAGTTTCTGTAACAACAACAGAAGCTTTGGTCTACTGATGGAGCAATTATTTTTTATTGAATTTAGATACCTGTCAAGTCAAAATCAAAAGAAGATCCCGTGAGTAAGAAGTTTCCAGCCGTAGGTTTTCCTATTCAAGCTTATGGAATGAGCAAATGCAGGTCCCGAATTCAATTGTTGGCAATTACAGCTGTTTTACCTAGACAAGCTCTCTCTCTTTCGAGGGATGACCAGAACTGGTTGTTCAGATAGAAATGAGGTGAAAAAAAGTGGGGAGCAAGAAGAATACCCAACAATAAGCTTTGGGAGACTATTTCAAGAAAAAAAAAAGAAGCTTTGAGAGAAGTAGAGGAAAGTGAACAAAACAGAAGACGAGTTTTAAGGCTTGGATAAATTAATCTATTGACCTTCTTCCTTTTTTATCTGGTAGAATTGTGTAATTAGGCTTGCTCCAAGCTGTGTTTAAAAGGATATCTAAGTTATATGACTTCAATACCTTTTTCAAATATATGTGACAACATTATCCTCAACTGCACCTAATTTTAACCTTGATCTATCCCCTAAGCTTGGAAGGAAAATTCAGTTCGTTCTTTGTATATTATTATTTGTCTAAATTGTGGTTTCAATTTGGATGATAGTGGTGAAGAGTCTTTTTGCTTATATCAGTAATTTCTTTCGTAATTCTTCATTTTTTTTGAAAAGATTCATTCATTTATTTTTTTTTTTGAATTATCAGTAATCTATTCATGGGGCAGCTGTTTAAGTAGGGAAGGGCATGACTCATAATTTTAAGATTAATATCTTGTCCTAGACTGATATTATTGGAATTCCAGGGCAGCTTTGACATGACATGAATCTGTGGGATGTGCATGTACAGTGACTTTAATATGTTAACATCTGTGTGCCCGAGACTGTTTCTTTATCTCTAATTATTATCTAATTCTGCTATTAAATGCTGACCAATGCCATCCCTCATTGACAGTGGTATCCATTTTTGAATTTTCTCTGCAGTATGTTTACTGAGCTGAGTTCTTCAGCCAAAGAGGACAGCCCACAACCTGCTGTGGAACAGTTCCTAGACCTCTTTACAAACTTGAGTAAAGCTAGTCAGATTGCAGATTCCTTGTCAAAAACTGCTCTAGTTGGATTATCTCAAGACCAAGAAGGTGATCCCCCAGAAGATGCTTTGAGGATTTCATCGGATAAGCAGAAAAGTGCCACTTCTTGGGTTCAAGCAGCATTAGCCACTGATTTGTCACCCTTCTCAGTTTACAGAGGGACATCTGCATCTGCTCAATCATCGGCTTCAAGTGGAAGCGCCACTGGCAACCAGACAATGGTTGTCCTGGAGAGTCCTAATAAGAACAGCACACCAAAGACTCAAACCAAAGCTCGTCCTTCCATCAGCTCTAAACCTGCCACCCCTTCAACTCCTCGCAGGACTGGAGATGGTTCATATGCATCACAAAAACAACGCACTCCGCCTCCACCACCACCCGAATGGCTACGTGGTACTGGTCTGAATGACGCTGCAGACTTGGCAAAGGTATTGCAGTCAGAATGCCGTGACTGGTTCTTGGGGTTCATTGAGAAGTTCTTAGATGCCGAGGTGGATACTTCGGCTTTGACTGAAAAAAGTCAGATAGCTGGAATGTTGTCACAGCTGAAGAGAGTAAACGACTGGCTTGAAGAAATAGGTGTTCAAAAGGAGAACAGTGGCGATTACATCGTCCCAGCAGAGACTGTTGAGAGGTTGAGAAAGAAGATCTACGACTATCTTCTCACTCATGTGGAGTCTGCTGCTTTTGCACTAAGTGGCGGAACCAATACTCTGTCTGGTCGGAGTACAGATTCAAAGGGCAACAGATAGATGATTGGTGTAATTGGCCATATTGTTGTATTTGCAGAGGTTTCTCATTTCTCAAGGAAATGACTATCCACTACTAATTTTGTGTATATATACCAAGCTGGGTTAACTTACAAAAGGAGCGCCAACGATCATCGTCATTATTTGGGGGGAAGAGCCTCAGACGAAGGGTCTCAAACATTGTCCCAGCACAAGAGGTTGACTGTTGTTTGGAAGTACATATATGAAGAAAGAGATTGACAGTAAAGCTGCTACCGCTTTAAGTAATTTATTGGATTTGTGGAGTCTGAAGAGAGAAGATGTCTCCGCTATCATTGGTTAACACTTGTTCGCATGTAACTTATATGTGAGCATTTGATGATTATTCTGTTCGAGTATTCAAAGTCGAATATTTGTTTACATAATGAAATACAGTGTCAAATGGTTTTTTGGCCGCAATCTGCCACTTGAAGTTTCAGTACTCGAAAATCTGGCTCTTCGGTTCGTTTCCAGTTTACGCTCTGAAAATTACAATTTCACACAGGAATAATATTCAGTTCTTGATTGGAGGAAGGAAGACCAAAATCCAGTAACACCTTGGCCGTGAAATTCCAACTAAGAAATATCGTAGAACATGTTATGAGCTTCAATCACTTCCAAATACCACATAGCCTCTCTGTCGGGAAAGGGCGAGAGGTCGACCAATCTTGTGAACCTTGATCAGAGGCGGATCGTCCGGACGGAGAAGGCAAGCGCCGACCACCATCACGTACATTCCAGCGTGCCACTCCTTGAGCTTGAAATCGTTGGACAGAGAAAGCTCGATGACGTCGCTGCCGTCGTCGAGGAGGAAACGGTTTTGGTCGGCGGCCGAGACCAGGACGCCCTGCAGCCAAGCACGCTGAAAGACGATGCCGTTGAGTGTCAACGTCGGAGGGGAAGAGGAAGGCGTCTCCCGCGCGCTTCTCAGTTGCAGGCATTGAAGCTTCAGCGCCGCGAGGCTGTAGTCCATTGAAGCTTCGAAAAGTAAAAACTTCTCTCGGTACAAATCAAATCGCAGTTTTTTAACAGAAACAGAGTAGGAATCGGTCAATCGCTGCTCAAGTATCGCTGGACTCTGTACAAATCAAGAAGACTTCGTCGAAGACTCCAGAAAAGCGGAAGCGAAAATTCTCCGACGTGGAGACTGGGAAATGGGGACTGGAACCCGAAGACCGTGACCGGAGTCAAGTCTTCTTTCTGGAAACACTCTCCCTTCCTCTTAAAATTACGCGAGTGCCACCCCGCGTCTTATACTCTACATATACTGGGCGGGTCCCATTAGAATTAAAAGTCTTTTAAAAGTATAAACTTTAAAGAGAAAAGAGACACCATTAGAATTAAAGAGTCAAGCAGGACCTTGGAATTCCTTGTAGGTCCCTTCACGTGGATCGCACTGAAGAAAATTGGTCGACCATTTACTTCCCATTTAATTCAATGAGGTTTGGGACCTTGGGTTACATAAGATTGGGGGACCGGGGGAGGATGTCCACTCAATGGAATGGAAGATTACTTGTTTTTATGTGTAAACCTACTATCTACTATCTTCATATAATATAAATCTAAATATTAAAATTTTTTTAATAGAAAATTAAAATAGTAAAAATTATATAATTTGTGGCATGAAAGTTTGAAACTCCTTATATTTAATTTTTATATCTTGTTATTTTTATACTACGCATAAGAATGTCAATAATTTAATTTTTTTAGTAACATCAAATATCTATTTATATCAAAATTAGTTCTGACCAGGTATAATTAAGTTTGATGAACTTGGTTTAAAGAATTATTTCTAAAATAGAAAAGCGTTTAATAGGGATTTTATAAGTCCAGTCAAGTTTGGGAAATGAACTTGGTACCTGTACTACTACGTAAGGGTTCTTTTGTAGTTTGCTGCAACGTTGGGGGCATCCAGTTAGTGAATACATCTATAAATAGTCGTGTCCGTCGGCGTACCAATCGGAATCCGTCCGAGATGACGGGAGCTATCGGGCCTTTGAAGCTGCAGCTGCTGATCCTCTCCTTCTGTTTCACTTTACTCAGTGGTCTCTCCCGCTCTGAAGTTATTTTCGAAGAGAGGTTCGAAGGTGATAATCTTGGCCATCACTATATTTGATTTGCTACCTTTTCGTTAGTTTCAGCTGCTGAAGTTGGTGCTTTTTCGATTTTAGCTTTTGTGAAGGTCATTTTGGAGTTCTATGCCGTTTCTTTTAATTTTCTTTGTTTTCTCTCTCACTATAGAGATACTTCCTTCCTAGTTTAGATGATGGCTAGATGGTTTGGAAAGTACCGAGCTACTTCCGAGCTGAGTTTTGAACTGCTGTCTCCCTTTTTTTTTTTTGTCTCAAAATACGAGCTCGGTTGGGAAAGTGATTTGTCTTTCACTCGTCGGTGACACAGACCCCTTTTCGACTTCAATTTTCGGCATTCACTTGTCTGCAAATGGTTGTCTGCTGCAGAAGTTCTCGTCCAGTTTGTGATCATACTTGTTTTGCTCGTTGGACGATATTTCTCCTTCTGGTCATTTTTTTGTTTGCATACTTAAAGATACATTTATCACTGCGTTGGATTAAGGCTTTTCTTGCGTTTGATATAGTAGCCTTGACTTCTAAGTGGTACAAGTTTTTTATTTTTATTTTTATTTATTTATTTATTTTAATAATTTCAATTCTTGTTAACGTTATTTTTGCCCGTGGCCACTTGTACGACTGGATCTGATTGTCAACTTTGATTTTTAATATATGAAATGGAATCAATCTCTTCAAAAAAAAAAAAAACTTTGATTTATAATATGCATTTGATGCACTAAAAGAAACTTGTTGTTCATTAAGCCTTTTTATTTCCTGTGATATAGATGGTTGGGAACAACGATGGGTTAAATCTGACTGGAAAAGGACTGAAGGGAAAGCAGGATCCTTCAAGCATACTGCTGGAAAGTACTCTGGTGATCCAGATGACAAAGGTATGGTTTTTTCCTTGTTCTTCAGTATGTAATGCACTGAACGTGTTTTGATCACATAGTAGTGAAATTTGGGAAATGTTAGAGGTTTGGATTTCTCAGCCTTCAAAATGCTCAAGACAAGTTAATGTCTACTTCAAACTCAATAATCTGTAAACTTGTTATAATATTCATGTGAAACAGGTAAAATATTCATTTTAACTGCAAAATTGAGGATACAAGCTTTACCATTCTTGATGTTCATTGATGTAGTTGATTCAATGTTGAGGGCTGCATCATCTTGCTTCTTTGAACATTTTTTCTTCCTACAGCTGAGCAATTGAAATCACATTGCCACTTGTTCCATGTAAGTCATTATTTTGAGTACTTGCTGCAGGGATCCAGACAAGCACTGATGCTAAACATTTTGCCATATCCGCAAAAATACCAGAATTCACCAACAAGAATAGAACACTTGTTGTCCAATACTCGATAAAATTTGAGCAGGAGATTGAATGCGGAGGTGGTTATATAAAGCTTCTTTCTGGTTATGTGAATCAGAAAAAATTTGGTGGTGATACTCCATACAGGTGGTTACGACATCTCTTCATGTGTGATTGATTTTGTAACATAAAATTGATTCTGTAAATGGCAAATATAGTATAAACCATTACAGCAAATCCGTGAAATGAAAGATAATGGCTTCTCTGCTTGATGTTTAAACCGAAAAATGAGTGTAAATGAAGATGGTGAAAGAGTAGTAGTTATACTGAGGAGAATTAGTTACTTACTGTTAACTTTTTTTGTGTGCAGTTTTATGTTTGGCCCAGACTTGTGCGGCACTCAGACAAAGAAGCTCCATCTTATTTATTCCTATCAGGGGCAAAACTATCCTGTCAAGAAGGATCTACAGTGTGAAACAGACAAGCTTACACACTTCTACACATTTATTCTCAGGCCTGATGCAAGTTATAGTGTTTTAGTTGACAATAGGGAGAGGGAATCTGGCAGCTTGTACACTGACTGGGATATACTTCCCCCTCGGAGAATCAAAGATGTCAATGCTAAAAAGGTCGATTTTAATCAATTTCAATGGCGGAGCTTTTCTGTGTTTGATAACTTCTATATGTTTTTTCTCCTTGGGCTCTGAAAAAAAAAATTATTTGATCAAACATGTTTTCTATCTGCAGCCCAAGGACTGGGATGATAGGGAGTACATTGATGATCCTAATGATGTTAAACCTGGGGTATGATACTGAATATTATTGACTAGCTGTTCAGCCTGCATGGAAGTGGACTATCTTGAATTAAATTTTCCCATGTCGACATTGTCACTGCAGGGTTATGACTCAATTCCAGCTGAAATTCCTGATCCAAATGCTAAACAGGTCCGATAAACGTTTCACTTTCTTTCTTTTCTTTTCTTTTCTTTTTGTGAAAATATCTTTTTATGTGTCTGGTTTGCTAGTCAAACGAAGTGAAAGTGTAGCTATTTGTTTCTTCTAGACTAGAAGAGTCTAACTAGTTCTTTTAGCAGCCTGATAGTTGGGATGAGGATGAAGATGGCATATGGAAAGCGCCAAAAGTACCAAACCCTGCTTATAAGGGGCCTTGGAAGCGAAAAGTATGATCACTTGGGGAATTTCTGATTTCAAAACTTGGTTTATATACTTCCTCAAAAAAAAAATATCTTGTTTATATATGGTAATTTTAGTCACTTATGTTTTATGAATTATTTGTTTGTCATGGCAGAGGATCAAAAATCCAAATTACAAAGGGAAATGGAAGACTCAATGGATTGATAATCCAGGTATGAGATGGCTTTACAATGGCCTTATTGAAAGTTTTTTTTTTTTTTTTTTTTTTTGAGGAATTGAAAGCTGGCTCTTCATAAACTAGTTTTTGAGTCTTCAATGTTGTTTATGATGCATATAACTGCTTGAGAATTGAGAAAGAGACTTAATAAAATAGGTTTGTACTGGAGCTAGGTCTTGTACCAGTAAAAACACAAATATAGGTTCATCGACCCAATATTTTCCCTTGTCTATCTATTTTGAGCTCAAAAAAGCTTCTTTGAGAAAGCGAGTTGGTTAATTAGAATTGAGCTCCCTGGAATTTTGAGTGAGGAGAGGAAAAGAAAGGAAAAAATAAGATCAAGATAAGGGGAAAAGAGGAAGAAAAGATGGAGGAGAAAGGGTGAGACCAGAAGTTTTTCCTTTGCGCAGGAACTCTTGTCCTTCTCGTAGAAGAGAAAGTGATTCTGCAAGTATTGGAAGAAAATGCCTACGTCAATGGCTAAAGTAATTTGGATGCTATGTTAATCACAATAACACAACCTATAGACTTGCTGAGCTCTTTGATTTTTTTTTGAGGTGGTAAGGTTAGTTATTCTTCCAAATATTTTTCTTTTCTAAATTTTGATGAATAAAATTTTGCTTAAGATTCAAGTGCGTTGTTACTTTCTCAAAATATAACTCTGGATCTTTTAGCACTGATGCTTCACATGTTAAACTATATAGAGGGTAAAACAGTAAAAGATTTCGGGTAGTTTGTTTGTGTCAAGTTGTGAGGCTTGAAAAGAAACGTATCCACATTCAGTTGAGTCAATATACAAGGTACATGGTATAAATTTCTCAAAATTTGATTGAAGTTCAAGTTTTTTCTTGGATATGCGGAGTTCCTTGTGAAATAATCAATTGCATGTCCATGGAGTAGTATGGATAGAAAAGCTATATCACAAGCCTCATGAGACAGAGAATTGATTTCTAGTCGATTGTTGTCTCCAATTATTTGTGCTTGCCTTTTTTTAAATCAAAATTATGTATTTGACTTGTTTTTGTCAATAATTCTTGTTTCTATCGGTTTTCCCTGTTTTTATCTTTTGTCTAAATTGAGATATTTGCCTCAACCATTGGGAATAGTTGTACCATTCAATCATGCTTTGTAAGAGAATTTCCCTGCTGCTTGACATAGAATATGTTTTTTTTTTCAGAGTTTGAAGATGACCCTGATCTCTATGTGCTGAAGCCACTGAAATATGTGGGCATTGAAGTCTGGCAGGTAACGTTTTTTACTTTGGTCATTAATTACTGGTGGATGGAACCATTCCCTTCTGAAGTAGGAAAGTGGCATTTGAATGATAGCATAAAAATGCAAATACACGAGCTAAGCGTACAGCTTTTCTGTATATATATAACTCTATATCAGGCTTATCAGGATTGAAAGCATCAATTTTTGGTTTCATGGCTGTTTATTTGGCAATTCCATATGTTCATCACGTATTGATCTAGAGAGTAAAGTAGATTTTTTCTTTCCATTTTCTCGCCAAGTATCTAATCATCTCATAGTGGCACAGGTGAAGGCTGGATCTGTTTATGATAACATTCTCATTTGTGATGATCCAGCGTATGCAAGAGAGGTTGTGGAGGATATAATGTCCAGAAATAAGGAGGTCTACACTCTTTACTATACAAAAAAAATTTAACAAAATGAGCGCTGAGTGTGTGCTTACAATAATTTTCTGTTTATCTGCTAGATCTGCTGATGATGTTCTTCTATTACATTTTTTATTTTCAGGCTGAGAAAGAGGCTTTTGAGGAAGCAGAGAAAGTGAGAAAAGCTCAAGAAGAAGAGGTGAGTGATTGTTAGGATGGTGCATATTAGACTCAGCATACACATGCACAAAGGACAAAAAGGAGTGATGTACCCCAGTCAGCATGGCAGCTTTTGTAGTCCATTTACTGCAGTCCTTTTAGGCAGTGTGATGGGATTGGTCACAACCTGATGGATACAATTGTCTAAACCATCAATTATTATACTGAACCTCCTACACATGTTTTTATCCTCCCTAAATACTGTTTCTGTAATGCTGCAATATTCTTAGATACTAATTTTCTAATTTGCAAATCATGCAGGAATCTCGAAGAGCGAGAGACGAAGGTGAACGGCGGAGAAGAGAGAGGGGCCATGATCGGCGGTACCGAGATAGGGACCACTACAGGGAGAAATATAAGAGGGTACGTACAGCTTTGGTAACTGGAGTATTGTTAGGCTCAATTATTCAGTGATTCTCTTTCAGTACAGGAACATTTTATGCTCCAAAATCTAACCGATAGTGTTTAGTCTGAGCTATACTCATACTATTATGTTTTGTAAATATAGTTGGGCCACCGCCCAACACTTAAAACTTTACTTTTGTTAGAAGTTAATTTAGATTAAGTGCAAATTGCTTTTTATTTTGAGCTTCTTTATGTACGAATCAATTTCACTAAAAATTAGTTTTTGGTATATGGCCAATTTATATACGTAGATGGGTTGCTTGCTTTCATGACGAAGTGGCCTAGCATTATGACGGATTCTAACTCATATGTTGGCTAGTCTGACTAATTTAAAGTTGAAAATCATGTACTAACATAAAAAGCTCTTCTCTGCAGCGGAGCCGGCATGACTATTTGGACGACTACCATGTATGTTACATCGCATCGACTTGTTTTCTTTTCTTTGTCTGATCATCAACGTTTTTGTTTGCTGAGATTTCTGATTTCTCACTCGCAGGATGAATTATGAGAAACTGGTTAGCTATTTCGGCTTCCCACCTATGCTGCTATTCCAGAAAGTGATGAGAAATGGTCCTGCTTCATATGGTTAGCATTAATGCTGTGCATTCAGATACCATATGATTATTGTAACATGATACAATCCTATTGTAGCGGTAGTGTCGATTGGTCTCCATAGTTTCTCCTCGCAAAGATCCAATGTAATGTGAATTGTGTCTGACCTGAGAGCCCGGAAGCCTTGAAAATTTGGGTTTCTAGTCGTTGGTAAAAATATGCGATCAGGACTGGCGTTGGACAAGTTAAGATTGGTAGGGGTCTGGAGAAGGTCCGTCCTTATATTTTAAAACATGAAATCTCTAAGTTTGAACTAAAACTTATAGAATTAATTCAAGGATTTTAAATAGTAATTTATATGAGGACTCAGAAGTCGTCTCTCTATGTAAATGGGTCCCATCCATCCTATTCGTAGGTGTTTTTTTAATCAAGCGGCTACTAATCTTAATCCGGTTTATCGCCGACCAATTAACCTATTAATCAGCGAAGGCATGAGGACTTTGACTTAAAATTAAGATTTTCATTATCATCTGATTTTTTTATCGGCCCCTAAATTGAACTAACCTGATATATTTTGACTATTGACAAACGAATAATACTACTTTCTAAATTGTACTCTCAGTCCATGGACTTCAGCTCACCATATCACTCTCAGAAATTAAAGGACCGTTGAAAGAAATAGATATCAAATTTGAAAAATAATTTCATATAAATTTTAATGACACTGTCTTGTTTTCAAGTAGGCTCGAATTAGTAACTAAGGGTTAGTGTTCAAGTTACGGATATAGATAGTCATTGGGATTTTTTTTGAAATAGGTAGTCATAGTCATTGGGATTTCGGAAACAAATTTGTGACGGTAAGCTTTTTGCGGTTTCGGCGGGCACACCTGCACTTTGCGTCCACGATGATCTCCGGAGCGTCGTCTGCTGTTGCCTTTTTACCAGGCTTCAAGGTTGGTTCCAGTCCCTTGTTTGGAATTCACATATACTTGAGTTTATCAAGTTCTTCATATGGATTTTCTATGTCGAGTCTCGTGATTGGATGTGCGTTTTATGTATGCTTCATAGTTTTCCTTGGAATTGCCGCCGTCAGGAAGAAGCTGTCCGCATTTAGGAATTTGTAGACTTCATTCCATCACTTGTGAACGGATGAGATGCCTGTGTTATTTTATATCTTCAGTTTTGAACGGAAAGAGGAAGCACCAAATGGTATTGACCGGGATTCGGGAAGAGTAGACTAGTAGAACTGTGGATCTTCAAAGAGGTGTAACATCCACAGTGGGGAAGAAGTTCTTTAATGAGAGTAGATAACAGGCATCCCTTTTGAGCTTTCTAGTACCTTAGGAAGCTACACTTGACGACTCGAGCATTGCATGTGTTTCCCCTTGACTGAGACTATGAACAACGGATTCAGAGCGAAACACAAGAAGGAACTATCCTTTGCTGTTCCTGAACATATCTGGAGGATGTAACTGGAAAGCAGCTCTTTGAACTACGCAAATTTTGTATTTTAATCCTTCCCTTTGTCTAGTATAGTACATCTCTTCAAGAATATCATAATGTATTTGAAGACTATTAGAACTAGATTATACTTTACAACAAGTGTGACAAAGGTAAACTTTAAAATGTTCAGCCCAGAGGAATCAGATGAAGCAGCAGCCATCTCAATTTAGGCTGCAAAATGCAGAAAAGAACACACGGAAATCAAAGAACGAACAGCAATGTGCACCTTGGCAAAGCTCAACAACCAGAGAATGTAAAACAAAACGAATGAATGGAAGGCAGAAAATCAATATGTGAGTGACACTCCATGATAATTGATACAGCAGAAGCATTATGTCTCTGGTTCGAGTCATCATGAACGGCAATAAAGATTATACGAACTGAAGCAAATGCAGATAAGTTTTATAACTTGATATGCTAATAGAAGAATTCATACCCTGCTGCTTATAGATCGGTGGAAAAAGAGGAAACATCATTGACAACTGAGTTGGGTCTGTGGCTGGTGGATACAGAAGGGGGTTTCTAGTGTGAGTTCTTGGTTCAAGTCTCACTAAAGCAGGGGATTTTTATGTGTTTCTGTAATCAACATTTCAAAATATCACTGGCAACTCAAATAACGAACCTTAGTGACAGAACTTTAGTTTATATTGCAAAGATTGACAGTACAATCTAACAGCAAAAAATAAAAAAAAATGGCACTGCCGCACTCTTCTAGGGTAACAGGTAAGGGGGAAAGCCCATTAAAGACTATTGACGTTGCAATTTTATATTGCTCATCAGGTTTTAACTTCATTTGCTTTTCCATTTAAATATACTGGCATTTGAAATGCTCATATTTCATTTATAGGTGAGTCGCTCTCTTTGTGCATGCTTCAATATGAAGCATCCGCAGACTATTAAAAGATCAGCTCGAGGTTTTGGTGCACTATTTTCATTGCCTTTGCGAGCATTGGGTAGGGGTACTAGCCTTTTCCGCAGTATCACCTGTACAGCCTCTTCTCTGGACATTGAACTGGTAAACATAATATTATCTATTTAAACTTTATAATAAACTTCCTCCCTTACTGCTTTTCATTACATTCCTGTTTTACTATTTATGTTCGTAAATTAGTAGATAAGGTACTTTGGTGCTGCTGCAGATAGTGAGATAAGTCTCAATTTTTCTCTCTCAGGTACCATGTCTCAAGGATAATTATGCCTATCTTTTACGTGATAGACACACTGGAACTGTTGGAGTTGTGGATCCCTCTGAATCTGTGCCAATAATAGATGCTCTAAGTCAGAAGTGGCAAAACCTGATGTATATTCTTAATACTCACCATCATTATGATCACACTGGGGGAAATATCGAACTAAAAGCAAGGTATGGTGCAAAGGTATGCTGGTAATTTTGATGATATTTAATACATAGGTCACTCTATGCTGCTTGTCTTTCTTTTCCTTCTTCTTCCTTCTTCTTCCTTCTTCTTCCTTCTTCTTCCTTCTTCTTCTTCTTCTTCTTCTTCTTCTTCTTGCTCTCTCTCTCTCTCTTGCTGTATCTGTTGGTTTATCTCTATCTACTTGTGCAAACTAGATATATCTGTGTGAAGTGGAGCTTAGTGACCTTTTATTGATGAATAATCTGGCAGTTCATCTTTCAAGTGTAGCAACATTGCAGATTATTTTTTTGTTGTTAGAGATTTGTAACTGATTGTAATAATCTCTAGCCAGTTAATCTAATTGTCTTTAGTAAATAAAAGAAGTGAAAAGAGTATTATCATGTTAAAGAAGCAATCTATGTCGGATGTCTTAAATTTTGTATTTCTCAGTAAATTCATGAAATCTTTTCCTCAACTTGAACAAGATTAATATATTAATACCAAAAAAGACTACTTCTTCACAAAAAAAAAATGAACTGCTAGTAATATTTTCACACTGCTCCTGCTATTTTTTTTAGCAATCTGTTGGCAAAGATGAAGATGAACCTTTTACACTAGGTTGAAAATGTGACGTTTCATGCTTTAGCAGAGACAGCACATCATTGCCCCAAAAATTTGGTGTTTCTGCAACTTCTGGTTCTCTGTGATCTGAAGGATCAATGCTTTAAACACTTTGTGTAAGCTTCCTTGTATTGCATGCAGATAGTTGGGTCTGGCAAGGATAAGGAGAGAATTCCAGGCATTGATATAACACTATATGACGGAGACAGGTGGATGTTTGCTGATCATGAAGTGATTGTAATAGAAACTCCTGGGCATACAAGAGGTCAAGTTCTAGTCCACCCTAATGTTAGAATAATTCTACATGTTATGTAATGAGAAGGAAGATGCGTTTTGAAACTGGGAATGTCAGTGCACAATGATCGCTGCATTTTACATTTCCGTTTGATCTAAACCCCTTTAAACATGAATGGCAATAGCTATTCAAAATGTAAGACACCGAAAGGAAAAGCTGCTAAAACGGCATGAATTGAAGATGTTAGACACGGTAAGAACTTCAAATAGCTACTGCAGCATTTCAATGTTGGAAGAGGTGCTCTCTGTCCTTTGAGGACTTGGATACCACCAAAATTATTTTATCAATTAAATTTACTTTTATATTGAATTCTGGATTCCAACAATCATTGATCCTTCAAGCAAAACATCTTGTTCTTGAGTATCCGGTTGTAATAGTGTTTGCAACATGTGGTGGTTGAAGAATATGTTTTTGAAAATATTCAATAATGACGTCTGGGTTTGCTTCAGAGAATTGTCTAATCATGCAAAAATTTTGGCAGGCCACATAAGCTACTATTTTCCTGCTTCCGGAGCAGTTTTTACTGGGGACACATTGTTCAGCTTATCATGTGGCAAGCTTTTTGAAGGAAGTCCTGAAGAGGTGATGCCTCCTTAAAGTTGCAAAA
Source organism: Aristolochia contorta (assembly GCA_022405105.1). Classification (NCBI taxonomy): domain Eukaryota; kingdom Viridiplantae; phylum Streptophyta; class Magnoliopsida; order Piperales; family Aristolochiaceae; genus Aristolochia; species Aristolochia contorta. The sequence goes on along the minus strand of CM039667.1, from coordinate 7,627,086 downwards.
ACAAATCTCGTTTGGGCACATTTGTGCGAATGATGGATATGGCCAGCTGAGTTTATCTTGTTTCATCTTTCCCCTTTATAAAAACCATTTATATTACCTCATAGCTACATGGTTCATTTAGATGGCCTTAGTGCAAATTAATCTGTTACAGATGCTATCATCACTCAGAAAACTTATGGCCTTGCCTGATGACACAAGTTTATACTGTGGACATGAATACACATTGGTAATTTCTTTTTGTGATTTTTTTAGTATTAAGTTTTCTTAGTTAAGCGATATGGAATATTGTGCTTTGAATTCATATGGTTTGTATTCTGAACAGAGTAATGCAAAGTTTGCCCTGTCCATAGAGCCTGGAAATGAGTCCCTCCAAGCTTATGCTGCGCACGTTGTGGACCTTCGCAACAAGAGTTTGCCAACGGTAACTTGAAGAACTCTAACCCTCATTGTTAGACTGTTCAGGTTGCTAACCCTGCATTTGCTAATTCTGCCTGCCGTGGTTTCTGAAATTATTTGAAATCTCTGTAGTTGGGGCTTAGTGACTGCTTTTTGTCTACTACTAATGTTTTCTATGATTTTAGTATAAAAGATATATTTTTCAAAAAAGATGAGAGGGAAGGAACTAGGCCAGACACAGACAGTGTTAGAGTTCAGAGTCAACCCTTAACACTCAAATAGAATTGACTGATGTAAAACTATATGAAGAAATGCCTTTAACACTAAACGTAAATAAAACAATATTGATTTTGGAAATTAGATAAACTAACAGACTTCTGAAACTTAAGCAATGGAAAATGAAGCCCAGAGGGTCTCATACAAGTATGAGAGTCCCACCTTGTTAAATTTTTTTTTAAACCCTCATTTGCCATTAAGCTTGGTAAAGACCATACTGAGTTTATATGTAGGCTTCACATATGGGGTGTTGATTTTTCTACTTGTAATTGCCTCACAAATGACGTAGTAATCAACTTCAGTGTGTTTCTTCCTCTTATAAAACACTGGATTGTTGGTGATAAAGATCGTGCTTTTCCTTAAGCATGACCTCGATCCACCTATGCTCTCTAACGATATGAGCTGTAGTTCAATACTTGACGTGAGCACTGGAATGAATCACTATATTGGCTTCTTACTTTAACTCACTTAGTTGCTACCTACAAAGCTACAGTCTGCCGAGGTAGACTTGTGATCCAATTTTTATTCGAATTTGTGAACATCTTATTATCACTTGGTTTCAACAAGTCCTTGGTAGAGTAGTTCCAAGCTTACTGTTTCTTTCAAATGCTCTAGAATCTGTTGTGCTGCAAAAGCAATGTACAATCGGACTCCCTATTATCATTCATCATTGTTGGGTGATCATCTGTGTGAAATTTACACTTCCTCTTGGCTTCAAGGAACATCTGCACGGAATATGTTCAGTATGCAGTTTGAACCAACTGACGTAGGCTGGATGGCAGTAGAAGCTTTCCTCTGCGGCTTCACAATGTCTCTGGCTGGAGTAACTATCTTTCCTTGATCAGCCATGGCATGCTACACATAACCAAGTCACCAGAGGGGCCCTGACACGTATAACAAGCAGTCCGGGCCTCAAAACCAGAAACAGGTTCAAAATCATTCAAAAAACAGTCTTACAAGCTATATGTAGGAGGTAGACAGCGCATAACCCATCCAAATTCCACTAAAAACACTAAAAGACGATACCTTCATAGGCCTGCTGACCAGAAACCCCTCTCAAGGGCAGGTAAGATTCCATAAATCTTGATTTGACATGCAGTTAGCAATCTAAAGCAGCACAATGAACCGGAAACAATAGATTCCGGCACAGTTGTCCGAGGAAAATTAAACCTCGAGGCCAATCTGCCAATGACAGGAGAAAACTTCCATGCGCGAAAGGAGACATAGGAGAGGTTTTTTTCCTTTCTCGATCATTTGTAAATGAAGCAAATGGTTACAAATTAGAGTGCAAGAGGGATTTGGTGCTTATAAATAATAATTTTTTGCATAGGTACTTCATTTCTTACTTGTTTTCTAGAAGAAAAAAGTTGAATCATGTGCTTTTCTGCTATCAATTAGGTTGGTTTCTTGAACAATTGTTTTCAACTTTTCAGATACCGACATCATTAGAGAGGGAGAAACTATGTAACCCATTCCTTCGGACTTCGAGTGCAGAAATCCGCAAAAAGTTGAATGTTCCAGACTCTGCCAGTGATGCAGAGACCCTTGGAATTATCCGTAAAGCAAAGGATAACTGGTAAGTAATTTGGAGTTTGTCTGTACATAAGGATTAGCACTGATAAATAAACTTGCTTTGTAAATTTGGCATGAGTGATTTACACTAACTGAAAGAAAGGCCGCCTTCTTGGGCTTGACCATGTTTTGTCATCATTTGGGTCAATCCCGAAGTGAATCATGGTTGTTTCAACTTTTGAGCAATAGTATAACCCTCAGACTCGGCACTCAGAGTCGGGGTGATGTTTAAGCAATATTATATCATCCGACCCAGTTATAAAATTTGGCGCTGGGACTTTATCTAGTTTAATTCAGTATAATTGAGTTTAACTACTGATTGAATTGATGTTAGAGTCATATAATGTCCGTAAAATATATAAAAAAAAATATAATGCGTCGGCAATTTTTTATTTACAAAGTGGGAGGCGAAGCATTGCCGAAATTTCCTACTGTCAAAGAAGTGTCGAGCTGCTGTTTATGGGTTTCTTTTCATTGATTCAGAGTGAAATTAAGTTATAAAATAAAAAGAAGTAAAACTCAATTAGCCAATCGATCAAAACTACGGTATCAACCAACTGAGGTATTAGGAACTGTTCGAATTGGGTTGATGTTATGACATTGATAATTGTTCTTTGAATTTTTTTCCAGAAGATTGTCTCAACTAGGGCTCACGGGGGCTTCCCAGTTCCCACCTGTCGATCATACTGACCATACGCTTCCCCCTGACTCAGTTTTTGTGAAACCAAAGGAACCGCAGCACCGTGTAAGACAAGGTAGGAACTTTAATATTTTGCTAAAGTTAGCACACATTAGTGGCACGAGGTTGCGAGTTGTTGTCAAATGCGAAAGATGGGGGGAGGTGAGTTTCTGGTGCCTGATTTTGGTGAGCAGTTTTATGTCACCGTCATTTTTGGGTCTTTCGACTCTTTTCGCTTGATGTATTTTTCTCCCTTGGGCGGTCATGAGTGACGACTCGAACGTCACAGGTATAGCGCCAAAGACAAAAAACTCAGTCTCGGACGGACCAAAACTACGTTACTTTTTTTTTTCTCAAGCGAGAGAGGGCGATCGAATGATTTGTAAGTTCCGATCGAGGAGGAAAGTGGAAAGTCCGAAAATGAAATGAAGGCGCAAGGCGAAACGTCTGTTTTGTAGTTGTTCAGTTTCCCCGCCAAATGCCCTATAAATCAGGGAAAAACCGTCTCTCGCCCGTTTTCCTCGTCTCCTCCGTCTTGACTTCTCCATGGCGACTGACGATGCCCCTGCCGATCCGACAGCGAAAACCTGCACGGTTTTGGGTGGTCGCGCTTTCGTCGGCCGATCGCTCGTCTCCAGGCTGCTGCAGTCAGGAAACTGGATCGTGCGGATCGCGGATTCGGCGCCTGCTCTGAGCCTCGACTCGGAGGAAGAGAATTCGCCTCTCTCGGATGCGATCGCCTCCCGTCGAGCTTCTTACCTACGTGTTGATGTTAGGGAGAAGCGTCAGATATGCCAAGGTAAGAACTCCTTCGTCGTTGGATTGCTAATTTTTTGTTGGCCGACTTGCACGGCCGATGTTTCGGCTGTTTGGTTTTCTTACATAGAGACGGTAGTTTGGACGAAAATAGATAATCTATAGTATGTACTCGCTCTGCTTTACTCCTCTAACGGCGTTAGTTGTTTGCTTTCTTTCGTAATGCTCGACCTTCTGACTTGGAGTAATGGATCGAGGAAAGGATGGTCTCTTTATGTTTGACTATGTCTTGGTGTTGATCAATGGCAGCAATTAGAGGTTCATCTGTGGTGTTTTTCTTCGACTCGTTGGATTCATGTGGCGATGATTTCTACTCCAACTACATGTGGATTGTTCAAGGTAGTGAGGCATGCTTTTCTTCTTCTTCTTTTTCCTTTTCTTTTTCTTGTTGCTGCTTGCGTTGTACTGTTAAGACGGTTAAAGTAACCGCTGCCGATGATTAACTGTAGGAGCGAAGAATCTGGTAAGCGCTTGCAAGGAATGCGATGTTGAGAAGCTTATCTATAATAGTTCGGCGGATGTGGTTTTCGATGGTGTGCATAACGTGCAGAACGGAGACGAGTCCCTGCCTTGCTCGGGGAAAGTATGTGCCTGGAATTAATGGAATTGTTTCTTTTGCCTGCTTTGTCATTTTTCTTTCGTTAATCTCTGTAAACCAAAGATACTTTTAACAACATATTTGTTACTTTCATTCAGTTTGGAGATGTTTTCAGTGAACTGAAGGCTCAAGCAGAGTCCCTTGTGTTGTTTTCCAATGGTAGTGGTGGACTTCTAACATGTGCGTTACGTCCCAGCAATGTCTTTGGTCCAGGAGACCCATATTTTGTGCCATATCTGGTGGAACGAGCTAAATCTTTTTGTTCTAAGGTAAGAGAACTGGCATACTTGTTCAATTCCACATTGATATAATTTTTCTCTCTGCTTTCTCAAAAATAATGAGTAAGCTGCTCCAGCAAGGAGGAAAGAAAGCCTAAAGAAAGAAAAGAAAAAAGAAAAAAAAGAAATGGAAACGTTAAGACATATGAAATGAAAAGAGTTTTAAATGTGTTCGGCTAAAAGTCCTCATGAACAAGGTATTGTTGCAAAGGTGCATCTCGTGAATGTATTAGGCCACTGATTGGCTTTGCCGGGAGTATGACTCTAGCAACTGTGTCAGCTGCACAAGGTGACACCTGTTATGTTTTATAAATACTGTAAACTGATACAACATTTTTCACATTAGTTGCCTTTTCGTATTGCAATACAAGTTCTTCAATTTGTTGTTTCATGGTGCATCTTTTGAAAACTGAAAACAAAAAACTAAATTAATTCAGGAGTGTTTGAAAAACCTGGATTTGATTGGCCACTTGAACGGGACCTGGTCATATTTAGGTTCAAATTTGGTGGATGAGGCCCAGTTCTACCAGTGAACTGGCTTTGGCCTTGGGTGTAAAATTTCCATGTGTTAATCTAGATGGGTGGTGCTGCCTGTATAGGGCCTTTGCCTTCCTCTCCCCATACAAAAGTTGGATGTGGAGCTCTTCCTTGTAGGCATAGGGAGAGGGTAGATGTAAGGATTCACCTTTTTTTCAATCTTTATTTTAAAAAAAATTGTAATGATGTCACCTGATAGACAAACCTAGTTGACTGGGTTGAGACTGCAACCAAGCTCCTTACTGAGTCGGTTTTAAAAAATTGAATTATGTCACTAAATAATGGTTCTGATTGAAAATTGGTGCATTTTTAAGATGAAGAGTTGATATTTTCAATAAAAACTAGAAAATTTAAAGCTTTGCAAACAATTCACTTTTGTTTTCGGCATATGGTTTTCTGCTCTTCTTTTTTTGGCTGTTAAGAATTGGTTATGAAGCAGTCTTTACAACAGTTTGTGGTGCTTCAGTTTGTTGTAGGAAATGGTGAAAACATGTGTGACTTCACCTATGTGGAAAATGTTGCACATGCCCATATTTGTGCCGAGCAAGCCTTGCACTCTGGTAACAGTTCTGTGGCTGGAAAGGTACTTAACATTTTGGAGAATTCTTTTGGAACTTTAGAATCCTAATTTCTGTTGGTAAAAGATTTGATATGTATCTTATGGAAGCATTTTTATCTGAATAATTTCTAGGCATTTTTCATCAGTAATCTTGAGCCTGTGAAGCTTTGGGAATTCATCTCTCGCATTTTGGAAGGGTTGGGATATGAACGGTAGTGCACTCTCAGTTCTCTTCTCTTGTTGCACTTATTGGGGTATATCCAGATATTTACAGTCGAGATTTTTCTTTCAGGCCTAACATACGTATCCCTGTCAAGTTGGTCTGGTCTCTGGTGGCTGTCGACACTTTCATACGGGAGAAGAAGATAAATTTACAAAGGAATCAAAATGACCGACTTCACGATGCTCTCGTCAACAAGCTTTCTTGTACAAGGACTTTTAATTGTTCCAATGCCCAGGAGCATATTGGTTACTCTCCAATTGTAAAACTGGAGGTTGGTTACCTTCAGGCTATTGGGTTATCCAGCTGCTTCATTCTAACATTTTCTCTGTACTTTTTTCTTTTATGTCACCTCTTCGATTCTCTACGGTTACTGTTTTTAATTGATTCTCAAAGAACTTTGGCATGTTTGAGTGATACTTGATAGTCCATCTGCCAGCTCTTTTTAGTGTCCTGACAGTTTTGTCTTTCGGAAAATGTTTACAGTATGGAGATGCTCACAAGAGTTGCATCTAGATCACAAAATATGACGTCTGTGCTATTTAATTTTTTGAACGAATGCTTATTTTTATGTTTATTTAATCGTGACAGAAAGTATTGGCTTGCTCAAGTGTTGACATTTTTTCTGTTCATGATGTTTCTGAACTTACAGGAAGGCGTTGCTTTGACTGTTCTATCATTCTCTCATTTAGCAAGAGTTTCACCTTACATGAAAGTTAAAGAGTCAAGTCAATCTTCAAGAGCAGAAAAACTCCTTGGGAATGGAAAAGGTAGTGTCGGTTAACTGCTCTTTAATGCTAATAACTCTTCATCATGAGACACAAACATAAGCTTCATAATATTAACACAAAGTCAGACCTTGTTCTGTTAAACTTAATCTGGAGTTGTGTTTCTTATATCTTGGATTGTTATCTGAGACTCTCTGGGGCATTCGAAATGCATTTTAAAATGATCATTTTTTTTCATTTAATTACAGTGGCGGAAATGGTACTGTGGAGAGATGAAAAGAAGACCTTCTCGTTTGCACTTACACTACTTCTGCTCTTTCACTGGTTCTTCATTTCTGGAAGAACTTTTATCTCATCCGCAGCTTTGCTTTTACTGCTGCTTTTAGGCATTATCTTCCTCTACAGCATTTTATCCTCTTTAATGTGGGTACCTCATTTCCTTTCTATGTTTGATCTATATTATGTGCTGTCAAGGTATGAAGTTGTTTGCGATCTGATAAAATCTTTTTCTTGTTTCAGATTTGGTTCCAATTTAGCACTTTCAGCTAAATTTGAAGTCTCGGAATCTGTAATAAAAGATGTTTTTGCATCATTAGGATCTTTGTGGAAGACTTCAGTAGTTCAACCCTTGAACTTGTTGGCACAAGGAAATGATTTTAATTACTTCCTCAAGGTATACATGTCAATTTTGTTATTTTTCATGACTAGATTATGTAAGAACCGAAACTCTGGATGTATTTTTTCAGTAACAGGCAATTTTTTCTACAGGTATTTTGTTCTCTTTATCTTTTCAAGATGCTTCTGTCATTCTCTCCAACAATGTTGATTGGTTTAGGTAAGACAATTTCGTTGTTTGCATTACTTATACATATTTATTGTTCTCTTGTTCGTAAACAGTGAATTGATCCTTCTGTTGAATGCAGGACTCTTGGGCATGTTTACGTCATTCTATATTTACGAGAAGTATGAAGATCACGTCAATAGATTAGTTACAGCTACAATTGTTGGTATGAAAAAGTTGGAGGAGTTACTGGTGAAGAATTCCCCTGTTTCTTTGCAGTTGTTTCTTCATCAGAAGCAGGTTCCGGGTAACGATGGTGTCTTAAGAAAACATGATTGCTAAGAGCCGCATAAAAACATTTATTTTACTGGTAACTGACCAAAATTTCGTGGAGTGCAGTTTAGTTGGAGACCTATAGACTGGTTAACCGTGTTGAAGTCGTAGACCTAGAAGATAACAACGGTGGATTTATTTCAACACTCTGAACACAGCAGATACATGAGCTTGCTATTATGACTAGTTTTAAGTTCAAGCACACGAGTGATTCACCCTGAATGTTACACAAAGTTTGTACAGTAACCACGTAGCTTCCCACTGTGTGAGGAGATCGGCCTCTACTTCAAACTGCATATTAGAATATCAATTAAGGTACCTATATAACTAATTGAATTGTACTCATTTCGTCATTTAATGTGTTTATGAATCACAGCATATCTTACTTATGTGCAGGTTAAGTCAAGCTGATGCAGGACACCAATCGATCTTAGGAAGCAATATCGTGGTTTCTTAATGATCTATAGAGAGGAACATAGGGGAGGAAGAAAAAGATTGATTAGATATTTGCCAGGGAGAAACAGTTCTTTCTTCAATGTAACAACTAAAAGGCCTTCAACCTTGAACAGTTGGAATCTGATATAAATTTGAGTAATGCTGCACCCCCGTTCAGTACCCTCATGGCGCAGCGGCCAATCACTGGCATTCCTGTCCACTTTAAAAATATTTTTTAATATTTTTTATTTTATTAAATCCTAAACAGTAAAACCTAAATCCTAGCCAGGTGCAGCTAGCATTATTCCATCGGTTTTTGGTAGTATAATTTTTTGTAATACTGGAAGAATCTTAAAATTTTCTCAGTGATGGTGAGGTACGCCCGTTTGTCTAAAGTTAATAACTGCGGTTAAAAACTAATGGGTGGATTTGAATTCGGGAAATTGCTATTATAAGCGCGCTCAAATACGAAACTCAAATATTCTTGCCCTGCTCTCTGAATTACCGGTAAACTACAGATATTTACTTCACTGATTTAAACGAGTATTGTAAAATCTAAGTTGTAAGCATGCCTCTGATAAAAAAAGGAAATAATTTTGTCTAAAATAGGCTAAGAGAGTTAGACATTCATTTCTCCAACAAACTATCAAAACATCAAACTACGCAGATAGGTCAAAGACAACAACTTATAAATCACTAGATCTTAAACATTGTCTCGATACCGTCTAAAACACGGTAAATTTTGTTTGAATTCGACTACAACAGAAACAGAGATTTTCCATAAACAAAAAGCAGACCGGGAAGCGAAACGAATTCGCACAAAAAGCGAGCACCCGGCGGACATCTTTAGAACCGAAACTGGCCGCAGAACGCCGGCAAACATTACGGTCGTAGTAGTTCCTTCTTCAGCACCGAGACAGCCGCAGGCGGGTTAGCCGAACGGAAGATATGAACCTGTATCTCCAATATTCCCACAAGCTCAAATACGCAAACGTCGCCTTCACCCAGGTTGTTTTTGCAAGCAAACAAGCGCCACCCTCGACTGAAAAATCGTTTTGCGGAGCGACAGCAGTATGTAACTTCACAGCAAGTATTCCCTTGAGGGATGTGGAAAGCAAACACAGAATCCTCCTGTGGAAGATGAACCATCGGAAAGCTTCCGGGTACCACCTGTACAGATAGTTACGTCTTGTGAGCTGAACTAGGAAAACGAATTTAAAATATGGCTAAACTTAATGATGCACACTCTTTTCCCGGAGATTCTCTCGGTAATACCGACTCTACTACATGAGATTTTAAAACATTTAAAGGATATCTGCAGGATATGGACTCACCAGGGTTGCTTTGGTAACATCTATATACTCCCGTTTGATACGTCTACAGAAAAAGGGAAACTTGGAGGTAAAGGAGTTGGCTGCTTCCCAAGCATTTGCTTTTTTAACCACTTCAGAGGACGGCTGATCGTGAAGCTTCCTACCATTTGGCGAGCTCCCAGCACCCCTCTTTCGTTTATTTGAGAAACCATGGAGGGGTTTCTGGGCAATATTACTGCTACTGTTGACTAAACTGCCTCGTCTCTCGCAGGCATTTTTATCGAAAACAGAGACCCTGAAACGCAAAAAACCTTCGTATTTGAACAGCAGAAAATCGAATTCCTTCAAAGAGTTGTCTCTGGCGAACGAGTCCCAGCCGTCGCGAAGGTGCCACGTTCGGGAGGGGCCGCTTCCTTCTCCGGTCAGTTCCACTTGCCATATCTCTCCGCTCGGGCCCTGTAGAATGGCTGTCCCGGATTTTCTCTTCGAAATGCAACGGTTCACGAAAGGGTCTGGGAGTTGCTACAGAAACGAAAAGAAATCCAAACTCATACACATTAATACACAGCAACGATACAGAAGAAAAATGAAGAAAAATGAAGAAAAAAACATCATCTCAACAACAACGAGAACAGATTCGGGAAAAAAATGAAGAAAAAAAACAGAGGAACGGCTAGCATCCTGTTTCTCTCTATCACTGGATCAAAAACAACCGATGGAGGAAAAACAAATGAAGAAAAAGAAAACCCACCAATTGCTTGGAGAAATCATCCAGGAGAATTCTGTAGAAATGGAAGTTCCTCTCCCCTGCTTGCGCCTCCCTCATCGTTGGCAGTGCCCGGTGAAAGTAACTGCCCACTACGCCGAACTGCAGACGCTCGTTGGGAACCAGCCTCCGATTTGACCATATAGCATTTCATCTTCGGTGCAAACTTCGAAGTGGAGCCTGAAGCTGGTTTTTCGAACTGGGTTCTCTGAAAAGATACTACTCTTTTGATGAAAGAAAAAGCCTTACTTTTCATGACAGGGGTGGTGCTGGTGCCCCCTCTATCAGAAAAGACTCTAACACAGTAACGATCCGACTGGTAAACACTTAAATAAAAAACATTTTTAATTCTATAAAAATTCTAAATCCTAAAAAATAAACTCTCGGCAGATGTGTTTCAGATTTATATAAAAAATATTGTTTATTATAGACTTGAACTGGGCTCTTTAAAAAAGTAGAAAATTGAAAATTCTTTTATTTTGAGAGAGAAATTTTTGGTTGATATATATTATATATTTTAAACTTCTTGCTCGAGCTGAGTCCATACGAGTCTGACATTTCACCCAGTTCGATGCGGCCGATCAACTCGGTTTTTCCAGATTATCCGAGTCAGTTTCCGATTCCAGGTCACGCAACCGTGCCCGCTCAACTAGGCTCGGAAGTTACTAGAGCCGAACCTGTAGTAACCTGTTTGGTGCTCCTGTGGACCACCATTCGTCTTATCGCTGACACGTTTCCGTCTTTGAGAAGGAGAGAGAAAGGGAGCCCCTCGTTCCTATCGCGTTGCCCTACCTATAAGTACCCGTCCGTTTCTCCCGTCTTCCTTGTGTTCGTCGAAGGCCGACTCTCTCTCCCTCTCTCCTTCGCCCTCGCGAATTTGCCCTAGTTTTTTTTCTTAGCTCGTTTTGCTCTCTTCGCTTCTGTCTCTCTCTCGTCTCGGATTTGCGTAAACGTCCTCCGCCCTAGATTGATTCATTCGTGGGGTCTTGGGGATCAGGCGGGGAATGCCACAGCCGAGCAGGCCAAACATGTCTTCGGAACAGAGTTCTAGGGCCATTAAGGATGCGGATGAGGAGGAATTTCCTTCCAATATCCTCTGGGTCGGGAACCTCTCCCCCGACGTTACCGATTCCGATCTGATGGCTTGTTTCGATAAATTTGGCGCTTTAGATAGTATCACGACGCACTCATCCAGGTGCTTCGCTTTTGTCTACTTCAAAGCCCTCGACGATGCGAAAGCTGCCAAGGAAGCTCTTCAGGGCTACCTTCTTCAAGGAAGTCAAATCAAAATCGAGTTCGCGCGGCCGGTTTGTTCTCATCTTATTCTAGGTTTTTCTCCTTGTAATAATTCCGTCTGGATCTCTAGGGCTGTTGTCGTGGATTGGCCTTTATGTAATTACGATAATATGGGTTTTCTTGTGGTAAAATCTGATCGCTTTATTTCTTTCGTATTCGTAATTGGCCTGCTGCGTTTGTTTTTTTTTTTTTTTAAATATGGATTTCGTTTTCTGTTGTGCTCCTCCGCTGCCATGCCTCGTTATTGATGAACTCACCTTGGACGGATCTCTTAGGCAGTAGGATTAAAGCGAATGCGTATCGCCCCGCTTGCTACGGATGAAACATTTGGGAATTGGAGGAGTCCTAAAAATTCGATTTTTTTATGAACTCGTTTAAAGGTTTTTCCATCAAAAGAGATGGGAAATCCTTCTCCACAAGCGTGGTTAGCTTAATTAGTACGCCGTAAGTTTCCCCGTTGATTATGTTATAACTAGTGGTATATATTCATCAGTTTTTGGCTTTTAGTTGAAATATCGCCCTTTTAATATCATCTGTCAATTTTTTTTATAGATAATAAGAGTTTAAAAAAAGTTTAGATGAGATATTATTTGTCGACATAAAGATGTATTCCTGGTTCGATGTATCACAAATTGTTTTAACGTGGCCGTCGATTTTCTGGGGCACGATTTGCTGAATCATTCCAATAATAGCCGCCGAATGTGCCATGCGAATAGAAGACTTGGAAAAGATGCACTTTATTCCGAACCCCCAATTTTAGGTTGAACGGTAAATTACAATAGCCCTTGAGCAACTCAGGTCAGAATCCCTTGTTCAAACTTTGATAAATTCCTCGACTTTCCAATGTATTGATGCTCATGGGTCATCACATGACATTAGGCTTAGGATAAAGTGAGCATCATTATGCCCTGTTGGGTCAACAACAACTTGTGACATACTTTTTTGCCTACGTTGGCCATCAAGGGAAAATTAAGATGAAAATATCAGTTGTACTAGAGAACAACTAATCTTCTGTACTGTCTCCATACGATAGTTTGTCTTTATTTAGGCTCTTCATTTGTGGACGTTAGTGAAAATCTACAAATTCGCCCCTACAGTAAAATATGTGACTCTATGAATCACTTTTTCTAGGAAAACGTGGTAACTATCTTGCAAAATTGACCCATAGTGCAAAGTTACGTGCAAGTTTCTGCTTATTGATGGTTACTAATATCCCCGGCTGACTGAGGATGTCGAAGGACCTGTTTCTGATTCTTTTATTTTCATAATCTTTTTGTTTTACATAAAGTGAATTCTACATCCTAATCTAAAAGTAGTAGCAATAACAAATTTCAGTTTACCGAATCATGCCTGGTGCTTGTTAGGATTGGCTTATTGCAATATGAATTCTACATCCCAATCTAAAAGTTGTAGCAATAACAAATTTCAGTTTACAGAATCATGTCTGGTGCTTGTTTAGAACTTCATCTGGTGCTTGTATGGGATGGCATCTTGCGATCACAAAACAATCTGGGTTTTCCAATTTCTCATTGAAACGACAACCTTCACAAACTCAACTTAAATCTAAAGGAGGTAATTGAGATAACATGGTGCTTGGTTTGTGTTGCTTTTGCTGAAGTTTAGATTGCATGAAGTATAGCTTCAAATGACCATGAATTCTCTCAAGAATAAAAAGAGACTACTTGTGTCAAGCATTTTCTTGCACTAGTCGGAAATGCATATTTAGAAGTTAAATGGAGATATTATACTAGTATTCCCATTTTTTTAGTCTGGAAGAACCTTCGAAAGCCCAAATTTTAGGTATCTTATGTCAAGATGTCCTTTTGTGTCTTGGGTGTTCACACAATAAACCTAAGCGATTTGCTTAAATCATTTGCTTTGGAAGAAGTTTGATTTTTCCCATGTCTATAATAAAGAATCTGACAAATGTGCATTGAAAGTTGAGATTGAGGATATTAGTTTCAATAGGTCTCTTGGTTTATAGCATGTGTCAAGAGAGGCAAATTTGGCAGACAGGCTTCTTCATGGAGGGGTGGCACTACAAGCAGTTCAACTTGCTCTTGGTTTAAAGTTTTTGTTTTTACTAGACTTGTTTTTGTTTGATTTCACTCAACTTCATGGTATAGTATGTTAGGACGGTTGTGTTTATCAGCACAATTGGAACAAAAAGAGCTAGTTGAACTGCTTGTAGTGCCACTGGTGGTTTTCTTTTGAAAGTAAAAATGTTGGCCAGAAGTGCAAATGTGTAAAAAGACGGCAGTTGGGAAGCAATCTGTCTAGTAATAATTTGGAGAAAGATGCTATGGATGCCTCTTACATTGCGTACTGACTCTTACATTGCGTATTGACTCTTACATTGCGTATTGACTCTCCTATTTACATGGGTATCTGTTAATGTTCTGTCGACTGAGTTTCTAAGGTGTATGGAATTACTGGTCGTTTGCATTTACTTATACATTTTTCATTTTTGTTTTGCAGCCTAAGGCTGGTAAGCACATTTGGGTTGGTGCAATATCTCCATCTACTGCAAGGGAGCAGCTTGAAGATGAGTTTAAAAAGTTCGGGAAGATTGAAGAGTACAGATTTTTCAGAGAACGGAATTCGGCTATTATCCACTATTACAGAGTAGAAGATGCTGCTGCAGCTGTCAAGAACATGAATGGGAAGCTTTTAGGTGGAGAGCAACTGCGTGTGGATTTTCTTAGGTCACAAACATCAAAAAGGGTATGCATTAATCATTTTGGTGACTCTTTTATTGTCTTATTTTAGGAATTGGCTTTTATCTAGGGTAGGGGGTTGTCCTTAGTCCTTGCTACGAGATATTGTGGGGTACCCCCAGAGTCAGCTGTGCTATTGGCTTGTTCAACAAAACCAAGAAAAAATAAATTCAGAAACAATTTCCGTAATTCTGTTGCTGGCTTAAGTCCATGGCATTTCTTTTTTTTTTTTTTAAACAATAGTTTTGGCATTATTATTACGCTTTAAGTGTTTTAAGTATCTTTGTACTGTCTATTCTATCTTTTGCCTTTTGTTGGATGCTGAGTATCTATTGTTTTTTTGAGAAGGATAATTGGTCAGAATCTCGAGAATCAAGAGAGGGATCACACATCAGCAGAAAAAACACCGGTTGTCAAAATACATGGAGGCATTCGGTAATTTTTTTGAGCTTAGTCTTGTCACTAATGAAATTTTATGTGGGTTATCAGTGGATGGTAGATTTATTATCTGATGCGGTCAAGTAGTTTAGCATTTGACTAAGGTCTTTGATGAAGCACTCTTTGAGATAACTCTTTGAAATTGTCTCCTTTTGAAAAACTTCGATTTGGAGCTCTTTAAGGATATTGAAATCTCCGCTTTTAATGATAGATTTATCTAAAAAGAAGTGTATCCAAACACGATTGTTTTCCAAAGAGCAGCTCTTTCATCCAACGAGGAGCTTTTAGCCCCCAAAGAGCTTAGCCACAAGCCCCCTTATTGTATCTCATTTTTTATAAATCCATGCAGTTTCTTCTTTATAGTCCAATTTTTCAGTACTAATTATTATCCTGTGATTTCTGTAGCCTGTTCAGCCTGTGGGACCAAGAAGAGGGGATGCTCCACCAAGCAACATATTATGGATTGGATATCCTCCTTCTGTACAGATTGACGAGAACATGCTTCACAATGCAATGATTTTGTTTGGTGAGATAGAAAGGATCAAAAGCTTCCCATCCAGGCACTATTCCTTTGTCGAGTTCAGAAGTATTGAGGAAGCTCGACGTGCTAAGGAAGGATTACAAGGCCGTCTTTTTAATGATGCAAGGATACAAATTCTGTTCTCAAGCAGCGAGTTTGCACCTGGTAAAGATAGCTCCCCCTTTTTCTCTGGGATGGGGGCTACCAGACAAGATATGTATTTTAATGAGTCTGCGATTGGATCTGGGTCTTTGGAAATGTTTGGCCATCCTCGTCCAATGGGCTCAAACAATTTCCCTGGGCCTCCTAATGGGGTACACAGCTCAAATATGGTGATGAGGCCCTTTGCACCCCAAGGTTTTGATCCACATCATGGAGGGCAAGAATCAGTAAATGATTTTAACAACCCTGCCGGCCCAAACTGGAGAAGGCTATCTTCACCCACACCAGGAATGCTTCCTTCTACACCAGGAATGCGGCCTCCAGTTCGGCCTACGTGGGATGGATATGATGTCAATCCTTTCCAAAGAGATGCAAAGAGGTCAAGGATTGATGGGTCTTCATCTGGAGATAATCAGGGTGCTGAGATGTATGGGATTGGAAATATCCCAGTTCATCGAAGTCCTTTACTTGCAAGGTCACAGAGTGTTGATCATGCTGTTGCTAGTGAGCAGCCAGGTGTGGCTAATGTTGATTTCATTTGGCGTGGTATAATTGCTAAAGGTGGAAGTCCCGTTTGCAATGCACGATGCATACCTATCGGGGGAGGAATTGATTCTCAGCTGTAAGTTACAACCATGCACTCATACCTTTTTGTTTGTATCTGCTGTTGTTTTAAACTTGATGAGGCTCTGTTTAATTTGATCTGCAGCCCGGAGGTTGTAAATTGTTCAGCAAGGACAGGACTGGATATGCTAGCAAAGCATTATGCGGAGGCAAGCGGTTTCGACATAGTTTACTTTTTGCCAGACAGTGAAGAAGATTTTGCCTCTTATACTGAGTTTCTTCGTTACCTCGGTATGAAGAGCCGTGCTGGTGTTGCAAAATTTGATGATGGAACAACCACTTTATTTCTTGTGCCTCCTTCAGACTTTCTGTCCAAGGTTTTGAATGTTGTAGGCCCAGAACGGCTTTACGGTGTGGTCCTTAGGTTGCCCCAGCAGCAACCACAACATCCAATTCCCCAGCCACAGCAACAGTACATTGATAGACCACTACCTCCTACTTCCCAAACTGAATATGGATTTCTCTCTCAGAAGGAGGATCACCAGATTTCTCAAATGGACTACAGTAGGTTTGTGCATGATGATTCAATGACTCGAGCAGGCACAAAGCGAGCATTAGCTTCTGGTGATGAATCTCGTCCTATCCAACCCGGTTCTGCAGATTATGCTGGTGGCAATCCTGCACCAAATTCCACAACCGGAGTTTCCCTGACACCTGAGCTCCTTGCAACATTAGCATCACTTATCCCTGCTAAAGCACAGTCTCCATCATCTACAGGTGGCCAAGTACCTTTGAGCTCTTCCATGAGGACGGGCCCACCTCATGTGTGGAGACAAGAAGAGCAAACAATTCATTCCTCGCAGCAGTTTGGGCATCATGTTACTAGTCAGACACCTCTTCTTTCTCAGTTTACATCATATGCTGGTGTTATGAATGGTGTAGAACATCCTACTCAAGCTATTCTGAGCGGCCCACAAGTGCAAGATCCTACTCATAATGTGCAACAATCTGCAGGAATTCCCGTGAGGCAGACCAATGGTTTTGTAGCCCAATCTCAAGGTGCACAATATAATGTGCCAGCTCAGCCTAGTCAACAGTTCCAAATTGATCCATCCCAAAATTCTCAGCTTGTTGGAGCAGCTGGCTTGTTTCGCCCCCCTGTTCCTCAGCAACCTAAGCCTATTACCTCTTCCTCTGCAAATATGCCCCAACAACAGATGGGAGTTGGATTAGTAACTGATAAAGCCAGTTCCGACTTCCCTAATCAGATGCAACAGCTGCAAGCTGCTCTTTCAACTTCTGCACAGGCTCAACCAGACAGTGAGGCAGATAAAAATCAGCGGTATCAATCTACTCTCCAATTTGCTGCCAGTCTCCTGCTTCAAATACAACAGCAACAGCAGCAATCAAATGCTCAGCCGGTGCAAGGATCTGGCAATCAGCAGTGAAGAACTCTGTCCATCAGGTATTTATTTCTTCTCCAATTTTTACCTGTTTGCTGAACTTGTGCATTTCACTTTTATATGCTTCTGGAAGTTCTTTTATTTAGTTCTTGGTTTATGAGCATGTCCATTTCATATGCAAAAAAAATAACATTCTGAACTTAACAAATTGAAGATTGTAGTATAGATGGAGCTTAGTCAGCAGGAAATGTTGAATTTGATTTCTCGTGGAGGGTGATCTGATGTGTTTGTCCCTGAGCAGCCTGATCAGCATTTGTTGGCTGCATGCTTAACAACACTTTTAAAACTTCCCCAAGAAGAAATTTTGAAGGACCATAGAAATTTTTTTTATTGAAAATTAAGGACCATAGTAATTAAAATATGGGTAGATAGATGAAATCCGGTATTCCAAACTTGTGGTGGTAAACTGTTTCGTCCTTGGCAAATAGAAGAAGCTAATACAATATAGAAAATATAAAATGGTTTAAAGACCTAGTAGGCCTCCAATTCAACATTGTGACAATTAAAATATGACGTGCCAGTTCCTAGGTTTTTAAATGGAATTGACCTGCTCAAATAGTTACTTTCGTTAGCTTTTTCTGGACTGCGCACTAGAATGCAACTATAGTTTTTTGCATGCCCTACTGGTGACATGCTGTGCTGGATGGATGTGATTCTTTGATACTTGGTTCTTGTTTCGATGGTAGTAATTTCTGCTGCATACATTATTTAATATGATGATCAGTGGGCCTTAAAAGTGTGATACATCTATGAGTTCTGTTGTTTGTCTTTTGAAGTTATTCCGTTGTTAGAATGCTTGAGTTGTCTTTTCCTTATTATCCATTTTTTGTAATATATTTGGGATTGTTTGTCTATGATTACTGTTATTGAAACTTTATTAGAAATCATTATTCAGAAAAACGGAGGAGATTCTGTAGAGAAGTGCTGACAATATTGAACTCAGTTCTGTGTTCAATCTACTCTTTGGAACAACTAAAGGCTACACAACCATCACAATACGTACCTGCGTTTGCGTAGGCTTGATTATGGTTGGGAAACAACTCTTAACGCCAGTTTTCGTCCTTTGTCCTCGGGTTTCACTAGCTACAATTAGTTGCTGCGGAAAAGAAGTTTGGTCTTTGAAAATTTTGACCTGTCCTCCCAAAACCGTCCCAAACCTTCCGCCCTGAAAAAAAAAAAAAAAAAAAAAGGAACGCTGCTCAAAAATGTATGAAATATAGGTATTGAAATGAATAGAGTAAATCAAATTGTGAGCGTGCAAGAGTGAAATTAGTTCCCCTGTTCCTGTTTCTGCACTCGATCTTATAGACAATCAGGTAGTATAAACTTCCCCTGATCGTATGACACTTCTTCAAGTGTTCAAAGAAATCAAACGGCAGGCTATTCTCTTCATTGGCTAAAGGACTGCCGCTGAATTGGATGGTATAAACTTGTACGTATATATGAGTTTGACATGCTGTTATCATTCCCAGGGTTTTTAGTTTGTTGAGGGTGAACCTACCGAAATTCATGTGAAAGTTGTCCTCTGGAAATTTTAAGAGTTTAGGCTACGAGAGTACGTTCATAATGAATATAGTGAAATGTTAAGAATTTTATATAGTTCATAAAAATCTAGGTTTAATTTTGTGCTGGAACCTAGAAGCGGTGTGTGCCAATTCATATATGCCAATTCATATATGATACATTAGTTTAGGATAATTACGCATTATTGCTTTTCTTCCTTCGCAATCTTCACAATGGGTAAAGAAAAAGAAATAGGTTCCCCAGTTTTTGCTAGGGTACTGTAATTTAAAAGGTGGTGAAACTATGTTCGTCAGTGATGGGAAATACGACTGGTAAAGAATTGGGTGATGTAGCCGTGATAAACATTTCCCTGCAGCTTGAATGTGAAGAATTTTGTTCTCTGGTTTTTAATGTGAGGACGATGAGAGGAGACGATTTTGGTTTGAATCCCCTAACCGGTTTTTTAAAGTATCTACGAAACTCTTGATTCTCGTTTATTTGCCTCCAGTACAGGTCTGCCTCGTGTTTGAACCAGGCATGGTACTCTGCAGACCCGCGTTTACCCACGTTTGCAGATAATTTATTATTCGATATAGGGGTGGTAATATGAAACAACGAGTTTTCATATTTGGCTTTAAGCCTCTCCCTATCCCCGCGAAAAAACAAATGGAAAACATGGGGAATGACTGTTTTGCGTTTCTATTGAATGCAGAGCAGGTGAAGTGAAAGCATATCAGGGATATTTGGTGCCTGTGTTTTCTTCACTGCAGTTTAGAGTAGGTATATTATTCCTCATTAGCCCGTTCTTTTGGTAGGTGATCCTAGTCTCGGTTCCTGCACCGTTCATAGGTCTCCATGTCCAGCGGTAATCGTATTCCATCATGCAGTGCGAGAGTTGTGCATCCGCTATCCTAACGCGCCTTTATAAGACTTCGAAATGAAACGACACGTTAGATAGTCAAATTTGGTACTCAGCTGCTCTCTTTCGATTAAATAAACTAGTACCTTAGGCCAAATAACAAACTGAGATAATGACACCGACCTAGGGAGGTTTGTTACAGTCTGATCATGGAAATTCAATTATTATAATTCTTATTATATTATCGTATCATGTTTTACAACATATCCCATCGTATTCTGTGAGCTCTCAGCAGGATGTTGAAACAAACATGCGCTCTCTCTCTCTCTCTCAAGTGTTTCAGCCTGCAGAGTTGCGATTTTAACGTTGCGTGCAATGGTGTCTTTTGTTGTATAGGTTTCGTGGGCGGATGTTATTGGCTCGTTTCGTTGAGTGCGGAACGTACCCCGGCGACGCTGAACCTTCTTCTAGTGCGATCGGAAGTAGGTCCCAAATCGATATGGAGACGTGAAAGAAACAAGTCTTTTTATCTTTTGTTGTCGTGTTTTTGAGTTCCCGCATTGACGTGGAGAACATGAACGTTCATGTCGTGCACTCTCGTCTTTAATACTGGTTTTTAGGTAATGAATGTCGGTGCCATCTTTTTATTGCTCGGCCTGGTGATCGTCGAGCACCTTTTCATCTTTTTTTTTTATTTAATCAGACGGCGGAATAGTGAATACTGAAACTGGTTTTTTTTTTATTTTTGTAAATTTTCTTTCTTTTATTTGTTCAGAAACTAGTAGTTCAAATTCTGAGCCAAATCGTGAATTCAGGACTAGGCTTTTTTTTAATCCCCCCATCTTTACCAGATAAGGAACTATCATGAAAGGGCTGCTCCCCCGGTTTGCACTTTTAGTCTGACAAGAATCTGTAACGCGTGAAAAATAAAAGAAATCCAGTGAATCATTGCGTATCTGTATAAATAAGCTGACGTCTTCGTCCTCACAAAAATAAATGGCCTGGTAAATTACAGAAAGACATTGAAAAAGACATTATATAATGTTTGAAAGGAACGAAATCGAGATTGTAGCTTGCTACCAAAGAATTTTATGAATTGGATAAATAAAATTTATGAATTCGGACAGGAATCAGGACTGCCAAAGATTTACCTCATTACGTAGCACAAGACGGACAACTGATTAATACTCTATTGTTTGTTAATCTGCCCTTAAGGTGCTTTGGTCCTTGTAAATTAATACTCTATTGTTGGGGTGGCCAGTGAAACATTCTTTTGTTGAATGCCACATGAAAATGCCAAAGTCCTTGCAATATTATTGGGAGATTTATCAATGCTGTTGTTTGATGTTTGGCCTGTGTAAGTTCAACGGAGGGAGAGGGAGAGAGTTGTTGCGAAAAGGTGCTTAATTAATAATCTGCAACATGCATGCACTAGCTAGCTTGGTGGGAACACGTTTTCGTCTTTAATTCTTCCTAGTCCCAAGGAAACTTACCTACATACGTTTAGTTTCCTAAAAGATGAAGAAGAAGAAAGTATTTACCGCAAGATATCTATTAATTAATTGCTGAATCTTTTGTAGATCTTGCTCAATTAAGTCCAAGGGGCTTCAATTCAACCCTGCATCCCTTCGTCTGTGAAGCCTGCAGCATGCTCTTATCTGTATATGGAAATTAATTATGTACAAGGAAGTATTCTTAGGTTTCTCCTTCATGTGAACAGCAAATCAATTAGATCGATTTCGCTAAAAAATAGCTAATTACTTCTAAACAGGAAACATGAAGCGAAATTAGTTTCCATATTCGCATATCTTTCTCTCCCGGCCTTCTTCACACACACACACACATATATATATATGCACCTCGTGATCTTAATAGCACTACCACTCGTACGTTTTACGTGAATCGCAGCGCGAGAGTGACACACAGCTTGCGATCCCAATTAAAGCAGTACCCACGTACGAGATCGATCTTCTGAAGAACAATACATTATACAATGGGAATTATAGATCTAAATGTTCAGACTATCGTGATCCTGAGCTTGATTGGGTGTCTTCTACTCTTCTTTCTCGTCTGGAGCTTGCGGTCCAGCGGCCAGCTCCGACCATTAACAGTACTCCACCGCAACCCAGCATCCACTGCAAAGTAGAGCAGCATGATCACCTTCCACCTTCTTACTTCTCAGATTAACGTAAGTACGGGTACTGAAATACTTTCTGATCTAATTGTATACTTAATTAGTTTGAATAATATACATATATATGGATAAATTATGGCACTTCTTCTTCATGATCTATATATATATACTTTGTTAGGTTAATGTTGATTTTTAGTTATAACAATATTAAGGGGCTAACGTTGTATTGTAATATGTATCATGCAGGTCCCAAGCGTTGTCTTTAATGGAAGCTGTTTCTTCATCGAAGAGTTTGCTTTAATTTACTATCATCTGCAGTTGCTTGCATGAACAGTTTTGATTCAGATTTTTTTTTTTTTGCAATGTATTAATTGATCAAGTATTAGTACTCGATGATCGTGAGATCTTCATGTTTGTCAAATTTTCAGCTATGGCGGCAGAATGTACATGCAGTATTCAATCTTCTCGAGTACTCATTACCCTCGTAGTTATTGAACGTTTTGCAGTAGTGTGCATGTTCTTGATGATTACTAGAGCGGACCGAGTAGGAAGATATCTACGTACGCATCGCTCTTTGTTATAACAGTTGATTAAAGTTTGATAGCTATCCAAGAATGTGGTACTTACCCAGTCCAGTCCAGGAGTACCTTTAATTTGTTTGCGAATTATTATTGAAAGGTTCGTATAACCTCTTCAAAAAATAAAAAATATTGAAAGGTTCGTATTTGTGTCCTCTAAATATATAATTACTCTCCTTTGGTTTAGGGTTTAAAAACTATTTTTTCACTTAAAACTCCTTTTAACCAAAATTTTGCAGTTGAAACCCCAATTGGAAATAATTAATGGTGTTTATCACTTTGTTCAAGAGTTACTTTTTGGAAACCTGTTTCTTCACCCAATAAGTACAAAAGATTGTTTTGCAATAAATTATAGTGGGCAAATTGAGCCACCCAAAATATGATCTGGGAACACTTCTTAAATATATAAAAACATGTCATAACTATGCTGTTTTACAACTTAAGCAGAGATGCTTTACAACATTAGGAGAAGTTGCTACGACAAGAAGATCACCAGGAGCAACAAATAAAAGAGACGGCAACATTTCTTTTAAGGATAATAGATAGGTACAGAGATGGAAAAGAATTGCTTTTCTGTGACCTTGATTTGAGAACGTGATCACGAGTTCTCGTAAGCAACATCAGCAGCAGCTGTGTCCATGTCATTCAAACCCAACTCCTCATTTTGCTCCCAGGACCTCTGATACTCCTCAACTGAGACAATCATCAATCATTCACAATATAAATAATAAAACAAGAAAATCTGAAACCAATGAAAAGCACAGCAAGATAAAAAAATGAGTACCTAATTCACCTTCTCTTCCTAAAAATTTACCTTCCCTCTTCTACCTAATTTATCTACAAATGTGTCTCAAGGAAACAAGCAACTTTTTTTAAAGCTAATGTAAATACAGCAAGTAGATTGAATATTTTATGTTCTTTTTCTTGACTAAGATCAAAACAAATAACTGCCTTAACCAACCGAATTGAGTATTAGTGATTTGGCACGCGCATTACATGCTTTCAAGAATATTACGCAATTGAAAATCAACCTCTATAACAAGGCAAAACAGCACAAATGTATCTTTGTGAAATTAGTGCAACGACCTAAAAAACATGCTCAAATAGAAGGAACTTACAGATAAGCTGCTTATCATCTTCGATGATATCTGTGACTGGCGCAACAAATGAATTTGCCAAGGCATCATCAATTATCAAAGTCCACGAGTCTTCCAATTGCAAAAGCTGAAAAAGCAGATTAAAGTTAATCCTCCAAAAAGATTACACAAGGAAAGGGAAAATGGTGTACCTTCGTCAGTCTTGATTTGAAATCTTGCCACTTGTTTCTTTTGCTTTCTTCAAGACTATCACCAAAAGTAAATCCATGAATCCTCTCCAGATCTGCAACAAATATCATATATTCATAAAAAAAGTGTCTGCAGAGAGGTGGAAAATGAGCAAACTTAGTACAACCCACATGCAGCTGTTTCCTAGAGAAGTTCCAACAGAAGATATATTAAGGGAAATTACCATATACTTACTTTCACTAATTTTAGTAATTAGGCCTTCAACTGTTGTCACAATTCCTCCTAATGTTCCGCTTGCAAGCTCCAAGTCAAGCTCAGGGACTATCACGCTAGCAGAGTCAGACTGAAAATGGGTTACATGGAGAAGTTAGTAAGTACAGTCGAATTTGTAGAAAACTAGGAGGGAGAGATAGGATGCTCCCGGTCACTTATAATGTAAACAATATGGAATATTACATTCAAGTAATTTTTTATTTTTTTGACGAGATTGTTATTACATTCAAATAGTTGACCACCAATAAACTCTAGGAAACTAGTTTTGTAGGTGAAACACTTTGCAAGAAAATAAGAAATCTAGATCATGCCCTCCAACACTCCCCCTCAAGCTGAAACATACCACTTCAACTTGTTACCAAATTTATTTTTAACTCCCTTGCATAAACAAATTTCAATCAAATCTTCAACAAAAATTTTTAAAAACCTAATACTTACGTTATTCCTTCCTACTACTGCTCCTTCATTTTGTTCTCCTTCTCTATGTCAGCATTTTTCCTCTAATACCAAGTTGTTTTACAAGGAAAAGAAGAGCAGGAGAGATTACGGTTTTCTAATTCGTCTTGCCTATTTATAATAAAAATATGAAAACTATACTCACATCATTGATCTCTCATAAATCTTAAGAAACAAATTTCTGCGGAAAAGTGCTCCCTAAAAAGAACTAATACCTAACTGTGCCTTCAGAAATTAGAGTCAACTGAATAAGCATACTTTTAAGTTAACGAATGTTTGGCAGGCCATGGCCACAGAGGATGACATCCATGATACTATGTTTAGAGGATAAATCTTCAATAAAAATTAAGTAGAATAATATGCAAAGGCCACTCATAATAGACAAAAAGTAGACCAAAGGATCAAGATCTATTGAGTCGAATCAAATAGATACCTTTATGACATCGCGGCTAAGGTCCTTAATATTTTTTACTTGAAGAGTAATCTTCTTTCCCTTCTCAGAAATTTTGCCACCAGGTTTCAACTATTCATGGCAATTAAAAAAGTCAAAGAGGAGAATAAAAAATAGGAATAATGGAAAAACATATCTTTCTTTTCGTTAGGAAAGAAAAGGCATAATAATTACGTCAAAATATAACAAATTTTGTTTCAAATATTTCCAAAATGACTCGCCAAAGATTTAAAGCCTATAAAATATTTATTGCTACAAACCTCAGAACTACGGTATCCACAAGCATCACAAGTGGAAGCCATCACTATCACTTCCTGGAAATATGGAATATCTGCAAGTCGTTAAAGACAACCAAGAGGGAAACATCCTGGTCATAAATAGAAACATTTGTAGGTTCAAACAGCAACATCAATTAATAAAACAATGACGGACATCATGCAAAAGAACAGTAAAATTTAAGAGGTACATGCACGGTACTGCTGCAAAAGAAAATGATAACATTGTTAGAGGCGAACAACCTATTGGCTGCCCAGTCCTAAAATGCCTGCCTATCAGAAATCCATCCCTATGGTTGGTACATACTTGTAATGCGACTAACCAGAAGTCCAAGCTGGATGTTTTTTATGATAGCCCATCTCCTTTATTGGCACCCTTGAAAACCTAGACCTCCAAAAACAGCCTAATAAAACCAGTTTATCTGTAAAACTCACAGAGCCATTACTATTTTCCTATTGAAGCTGAATCTTGGGATTCAAGATGAATATTACTGAAAGGATTTATTTATTTATTTATTTATTTTAATACGGTGACTTTTAGGGATTCATTACAGAGAAGCAAAAATAGAACATAAATTACAGAAAAAACTTCCAATTTTTCAGTAATCAGTATTTTTTTATAACTTTAGAAGTTGTCTTCATTATAGATAAGGAGAACGTCGACAGCTAGGTAGCTAAACAAATAAAGTGTTGGATGCAGTATAGGAGATGGTCTACCTGCACTAACCAACACTAATAATATATATAATGCTCAGGAAGGGGATCACAGCAGAAGCCCATCACAGAAAACAGGAGATGAGAGGAAATCAAAAGCTCATACACCCAAGCAGGATGAGTAGAAGGATACGGGTCACAAACATTCTAGTTTCGCACATAACTGCACATGTTCCACATGTTGAAGGGAAAGTCATCACCTGTTGAATCATGAGCATAGAAATTCATCAAGTTACAACAGTAAAATGAATAGCAGATGTGCAGCCAATAAGTGCCCCATCACAATTACCTCTTCTGGAGCAGAATACTTAAATAAGGCTGCAGCCATTTCCTCACTACTACTATGGGCAATTGCCCTATGTCCAGCCACAGCCCCAACTGACCCATGAGGTTCCCTAATAATTTCATCAGGACGATGTTCCTCAGTGAGAGCACCAGTGGGATTTTCGACATCATGGATTCTACCTGATGATGACTCAGCAAGGAACCCTAATGATGCATGTTGCTCAGGTGTCCGCTCATAAAACTTGATAGTCAGCAAGGGGTCAACAGCTGGGGCACATCTATATTACCAGGAATTAAAAAAAAACAGATTCACTATAGCACCATAATAATTGATTATGAATAGAGCGACAAAGATAAACTGCACTCTGCAACTCACGGATTTTCAACAAAGCTGTTGCCTGATGGATCATCAAGAACGAAGTTGAACTGCACCTCTCCAGTTGCAAAGGACTTCAATTTCTCCAAAAACCGATCCAGTGCTTCAGCTGTCTCAGGATCAATTTTCTACAGGGCTCAAATGGCAGCTTCTCATTATAAAGAAGAAAATGTAATGAAATTTTTACTCTTTGAGTGAAGCACAGAAAAGTAATGAAATTTTCAAAATGAGTTAATTAATAAATCAAATGTATCAAGTTCATCAAAGAGAAGGAGAAAAAAGAAAGAAGCAATGCACCTTCCGTTCATCTTGTAAGGCCTGAAGTTCATCCGCAGCTCGTGTTAGTATGCCTTCAATCTAGCAAAACCAATACAAAGAGGGTTAAATTATTGTTTCGCACAAAAAAAAAAATTATGTAATTTTATTCTACAAAAAATCTTCTCAAATGGTGGATTAACTCCCCTAATAACTTCAAGAAACTCAATTATGACAGCCATTCAGGGGAATGGAGCTGCACTTATACTCAACTCAGTGGCCTGCCTAGTTTAATGTCGCCACTAGCTGATGCCTTTCGTAGTAGCTCCAAAGGATTGTAAGCTCTCTGTTCATGTCCTATTCTGTTATTGGAGATTGTTATGGTGTAAATTTAAAGGAAGAACCAAGTTCTCAGCCTTTGAAACTTAGGTGTGATCAATCCTGCAATCTTTGAACTCCTTGTGCATCTAGAGGTTTAGGAATCCAATGTTCTATACTGCAATATCTGCCAAAAATATTGCAAAATGCTTCTAAACTACATATCACATTAATACATGTTTCCTAAAGAGCTACACTTCTTTGTTCAGACTTCTAATTCACATTCAAGCAATGTCACATTTGTTGTTTTCCCCTATTTACTATCTATGCACAATTATTCTTTAACTAACCTAGCAACATAAAATTAAAAGAAACAAAACTGAGATCATTATTACAGAAAAGGAAAAGAAAAATTAGCAAATCCACATTTGGGATGAAGTACTGTCAAGATGTAAGGACATGACAGCAGTAAAATACCGTAGATAGGGTGCCGCGTTGAGCTTCAGGAGGAATCTCAAAATTCAGTTCTGGAATCTGCAAACAATTACATAAAGAATGCAATTAAAAAGCATAATACCTTATCCTCTTCTATCTTCTTATCAGTTAAGGAAAATGTCTAAAATAAACTTCTGAAGGCAGATGCTATGACAGAGTATTTTTCTTAATAATAGAATAGACATTGCTACGAAAAATAAGGCATGAAAGGTCCTTATAGAGTTGGTACTTTGATAAGGGCTTTATTTAATGCCTTTCAGAATTAGATGAACTAATTCTCACTAAAAAGGAAGATGGGGAAAAAGGAAACATGGAATATCATACATTTAACTGTAACAGCTCCAGTATTGTAGCTTGAATGACACTCTTCTTTTCAGGGACGAAAAATACTCAAATAGAACTATCCAAATAAAATTTTAAAAAGAATAGAACTATCCAAATAATAAAAAAAAATATGACAGAGACATTTTCATAGATATTAATCAGTCAATTGCAATAAAGATTAGTCCATTTTCTGTGAAAGTTGAAGCATACCTTATAGGTTAGTTACTTGACTAAGGGCCTCTCTTTAACGCCTTTCATAATTAGATAAACCAATTTTGACCAAAAAAGAGATGGGCAAACATGAAAATTGGAATACTATAAAGACAATGCATATGAATACACAGCCAGAATATGTAGCTTGAATCTTAATTTATTAAATTTCAGTGCAGATTGAATTCAGAAGAGCCCATATCATTTTATACTCAAAAATAACTGTTAAACAACAAGCATATGTCCGTCAATTCTGGACTTTTTATTCCATCCAGGTACTAAGCTTGCCTAGGATTAAAAAAATTAAACTGATTGACGAGACCACCAATTTTGTGCCAAGTTGATAAAGAAGAGAGCTTTGCATCATCATTCGCCAATGAGTTACTTCCAATTTCTTAAGATCATAAACACTACAATAATAACTAAATCACCCACAGAGACTAATCTGTAAGTAAGCCACACATTTTCTACACAAACACACAAATAAGATCATCAAATCATACCTTAATCGTCGCAGAATCAGATTTGACGACTTGGCGATTAAGTACCTGCAATGAATTAATTTATAGGCTCAGGAGCCCATCAAATATTCAAGTGACAAAAAGCAAAAAGATGAAGTGGATCTTGTTAACCAAGAGCACAACAAACAGAGCTAAAGATGAAAAGGATTCATATTCTTATTCAAACAGTGAAAAGAATTAACCAAATAAAGCAGCTACATATCTGAGATTTATCTTTAAGGATGACAAGTAAAAGGAAAACTCATATTGATAGAGACACCTATTTGTCTAACACAGTATATGACTTCAGGTAGTCCTTTTGAAACGACTACTGTGTACAACACATGCTTTAGTTCTGTCCCTTTGGAGGCATGTCGACTTCCACTCACTGGTATGAACCAGAATGAACTACTTGGAGCAATAATACCACATTCTTGCAATTGCTGCTGCATTTCTCCAAGACACATGCCAAAATATGAACTTTTTGTCTCTCATTTTTTGGTCCCCATGAACACTGCTCCAAGGTATTCCCACAGTTCTCATCTTCTGGATAAACCTGTTCAAAACGACCTATTGATTGTTCACTAGAAACTGTCAATAATGGTATGCCGAGTTTTTTTTTTATTGTGAGCTTTCATAAAGTCCCTGCTTTATGTCCCCCTGTGGGAACTTAAACTCAAGACCTCCCACTACAAATCCCCCCACGTGACCACTGAGCTATTACTCGAAGCTCAAAATGGTTTGACAAGTTGGACCCCCTAGGAAAAAATTTGAAAAAAAAAAACCCTTTACCTTTCTTTTCTGGTGCCACAAGAAAATATTTTTGGTTCCGCCACTGTTGTTCAGACCAAATGCCAAAGCATCCTCTCTAGATGCCATCTCACAGAGCACTTGTTCTCAACTTTTTATTAACTTCTGCACCTCAAGTGTCCTCCACATTTCCTCCAGTGAATACTATTTTTTCTCCTTGCACAATAACGCCAATTTCTTGGTACAAGACAATTTTATGTCATTACTTTTCAGCTTTTTGAATAACCATCAAGCAATCAGTAGTAGTGTCGTCTAGCCGCAACGGTCTTCTTAAGTTCTCCAGCAACTCCTGAGGCAACTTATACCAGCTAATGTCCAGCGTTTACCATAATCAGAAGGATAGTAACTCTGCTCCTACTACAGAGCCCACATGAGAAACATTATCTCCCACATAAACAGGCTAATGCTCTTATGCCTAAACCCTCTCTTTATATGAGGGACATTTTTATTCTCGTTATTGCTGAAGGTGATTTCAAAATGGTGACCCCATGGGCCAGAAGAGCTGCCCAACCAAGACAGTTTAGAACCAATTTCGACCTACAATGATAGAGCTGCTAATAATTCTATCACATGGTATAATGGATTTCATTCGGCAGATCATGTGTCAACATAGTGCTAAATATGGATCTTTTAACCTTTTTCTTGTTTTCTTTTAAATTGCCCACCCCCATCCCTCCCATCTCCCTCCCCCAATCAGGTAGTTTAACTTCTTCAAATTTTTAACTTTGCTTAGTCTAGGGATTTTTTCTTTGCGCTTTCTAACTGAAAGCAATATAAGTCACTTCGGCTAGAAGATCAACAACACCACATATGAGTTTAATATATTAAACAGCACCTATAGGACAGTACACTAATGCCTTCTGTCCCAATTCTAGCAGTTCCTCAGTCCAAAACAACACATTTGTCAATGCACTTTTAAACAATTCAAGGAGGATTTAATTTGTTAGATTTAGTGAAGGAAGTTAGAAGAAGAGAGAAAAGTGCAGAGATAGGAAGAAGGGGAAGAGAGAAGGAGAGAAAGAGGTTGTAAGGTCTTCAGACCTACAACCCTAAAACGTGTATTAATAGAATCCGAAAATACAAAATTACAATGATGTCATTCATGGCTTAAAGAGCAAGTAAACTAAACAATAAATAAACAATAACTAACTGAAGTTTAGTAAAATTACTAAACTACCCTTATGAATGCCTTAAGAGTTGCCTATACTACTAAAGATTTGAAACGTGACTGAGAAAAAAAAAAAAACTTTAGTCCACCGAAAAATTCCTAACAAAATATAGAGCAACAGATCCATCGTTTACCTAAATCATCCGCCAAAACCTGTTGGGCCTGGATTTCACAAAAACTGTGAAACTAAGTTTCGCTCATCCTGGCACTGGTTCTGGGGTTCTATTGCATCCCCTTCTTTTCTTGCTCAAGTTTATCGCAAGATTATAGCATGTGACAATTTTGCTACTACAAAGGAAAAATCTAAGTATGCCATACCTCTGTGGTATCAGTATATTATTTTCTCCATGGAACACTTGTTTAAGGAGGCTGATCAAAGTGATAATGTATGCTAACAACCGTAGTAAATAAGAATAAACAAATAACAAGTACCACTGTCTTGTATCACACCTTATAATCACCAGAAGGAACCTTCAAACAATAAGAACAGCCACGAGGTTGGATCTCCCCAGCAAACTGAACTTCATTGTTCCTAAAGATAAACAAAAGATGAGAAATATAAGTATCCCATTTATCTTTGATTCAGAAATAAGGATGTCTTGCAAATTGGAGACGACAATGCATTCATAACATAAACAAAATGGATACGTTCGATGTGCACCTTTCATTGCAGTGCGGACACTCAAAAGCCATCAGCACAATCTGTATTAGTAAAAAGGAAATCAATAAAAGCGATATAAAACTTGATACACTTGTGGCAACCCCCCCTCCCCCCTCTTCCTCCCATGTAGGATCTCGCCGACAAAAGAAAAAATGACAATAACAAAATAACAGAGAGTAAAAACCATACCTCCCTAAAATGTGGAATGCGCGTCAACAAGAGTCTCGTAATGCCCTGTCAATAGTTATGGAGAGAATGAGGGTACTTGGAGACCATAAACTAAAGCATTCCAAAAGTTGCTCATAGTTATAATCACTAAGGTCTCTTAATCTCCATCTCAAAAAAAAAAAAAAAAAAAAACTCTAATGATGAAGAACTCATTGTGTATCTCCACGAGCTCAATCATTGTGTGCTACCAACTTTTTTTACTAATAAAAATTTGAACGAATTAGAAAAAAATGCAGAATTTGATGACATAAAATAAACAGCAAAAGTGTAACTTTTCCAATAAAAAAACAAAAAATAGAAATGGAGAAATTACATTTTCTCCACAGCGCATACAGAGGCTTTCAATCTCATGAAGTGGTGTGGCTGCTTCATCATCTGCTGAAACTGCTTCCACAGCTGATCTCACATCCACAATAGTGTTTCCATTTCCCGTCATTTTGTCAGGTAGCTAAAGGTTATGTTCCTTTAATAAAACCAGAGTACTGAATGAAATCTCTGCAGCTATCGTGAAGTACGAACTACAAAGTGCAGCTTCTTAGACTGCATATGGAGTGAAAGTGTATTAAATTTGCCTTAAAATACAAATGAAGAAAAAATACTTGCAGCTTACCAACTCTCAGATATAATAAGAAGTCAACAAGAAAAAAAAAAAGGTGTTTTACACAGGAATATCTAAGAAAAAAAGATCGAGCAATATCCAGAGAAGGTACCAAGTTTAATGTAGAAGAAGCAAGAAAACAGCGGGTGAGATGCTGTCAGCTGGTATATAAAGGAATCACAATGTGGAAAGGAGGAGGTTTAAAATTTTGGACAAATAAAAATTACTGAATACTCAGATTATTAGATTTCTGGTTAAATGAGATATAGAGGCTTTACTGGATCTCAAGTGCAAATCATCCAAGCAAGGGATAGTGAAATAGACTTCCTTAGGGTGATTTATCAGATCTGGAATGCAAATCATCTAATTAGTGTGTCCCTAACTCCCCCATAGAAAATGTAGTTGGTTTGCATCCGTGCAACCTTATAAAAAGTGTATAAAATTCGTATTTTATAGAGAATTAATTCCGAAATATTGATCACACAGGCACTCCACCTCCAATGATATTTGAATAGAGTACCTTATGCAAGTCTATGACCTAACCATAATTTGAAAACACCAGATAGTCCAGTTATGAAATACGCTGTAAAACACAAAAGTGATATTGTTGCATGAGACTCTATCCAGAGTTACTATAAATATCCTAACCACTAAATGCTAATGGTAATGTTTACTTACCTTTAAAATCTTGAGTTTCACTTCGATACTATTCTATGCTTTAGCTGTAGAAAAAATTGTAGCATTACAGAGAATTTTACAATGTCTTAAGTAAGTTGGTCATGGCCACCGTTAAGATTGTTACACAGTTTCTAGTTTGGGTTGTATCAGACTATATTTAACAACAAACACTACTAAAGAGTAAGCATTACATACTTGATTACAACCCAGTAACTTCACATCTTTACTAACATAACAGAAATACTTACTAAACATCACCGCACGGTAAAAAAAATACTTCCTTCAATTAAATGACGGCAGATATACTAACTAATAAGCAATTTAAAGAAATTTAAGTAGTAATATTTACTAAGCGTGCATAACAGATATAGCATTTCGGTCAGTATAAGAAATGCCCTCCGTGAAATTACATACTTCAATCGAAAGCCATAAATAAATGAGTAGAAAGAGGAAGCCAATATTTGGGATTACCTCAAAACTGAAAAGAGATGAAAACTAATGAAGGAAACAAACGAGAAAAATAAAAAATAGAAAAAGAAGTCTGCTAGAAAGAAAAAAAAGTAAGAAAAGTAGAGTAAAACAATAAACACGAAACTATACATACTCTCTCGAAGGAATCAAATATCATATCGTGACAGTTCAATAGACGAGTTCGGAGAGAAGTTGAAGCACGGCTTCCGACGGAAAAATACATTAACAACCGTTTCAGACATGGGTAACGAAATAATTCATTTTTGTGGATGGAAGGAAATATATGGCACACCTTGCTGAGGAGTAAAGTAACAATGGTTGCCGGAAAAGAAAAATGTGCCGCTTCTGAGCTTTGCAAGAACATCAAGGACCTCTCTGGAAGGCGGGGAAGTATGTCACATAAAAGTTACAAACCCGGCCCGGTCTAAACCAATAACCGGTTTCGGTAATTGATGAAACCTGGAGAAATTGGGTTACGTATACAAGAACAGCCAATGAGGCTGAATGAAGCATTGAAACTTGCGTGCATACATTTTCATGGTAACCAAGTAACCAACATATTAAAATTAAACAACTTAAATAAAAAACTTATGCTATTTATGTTATTTATAGCTTAAGATTCTTATGGGTCACGAGTAAATCTTAATTTTTTTGTTCTTATTTTTTAATTACATCATTTTAATTTTCAGTCTAATGGTAGTTAAAGATGCTCCAAATCTATATACTACCATGATTATTCTTGACTTTGGAATGCCTTGAGAGTTGATGTCCATCGATCTTCAATATTTCCT
This sequence comes from Aristolochia contorta, assembly GCA_022405105.1. NCBI lineage: Eukaryota > Viridiplantae > Streptophyta > Magnoliopsida > Piperales > Aristolochiaceae > Aristolochia > Aristolochia contorta. The sequence continues at coordinate 7,592,942 of CM039667.1, read as the reverse complement.
TCTAATAGTTCCACTTCTATTGAGTGATTTTTATTTTGATCACGGGTTTGGGCCCCATAAATGTTGGACAACAATTTTCAAAAATGAAAATGCCAGTATTAATGTAAAAACTTTAATTTAAGTATGGATCTTACTATTTGGTCAAACGGTTGTACGAATGAATTTAGTGTCATTCTATATCAGAACATTTTTGAAGTGGCATATATGTTATTCTGGGTTTATTGCTAATGAATGCAAATAAAATAAATGCACTTATGCATTTCTAACTTAAAAGAATTCAAGTATCATGCTCAAATCAAAAAGTGCAATTAAATATTGAAAAATGATATCAGTACTTTCTTATTTTACTTGAGGTTCTAAATCCTGACGTGGCTGCATAGTTGGCGGTCTAGGTAGGAGAAAATCTAGGGTTTAGGGTTTACCCATAGAATAGGTTTATAATATTTTATTAAAAAACTAAAATCTTGCAGATTTTATCTCCAAGTTTATCTTTTACTAAGGTGTAGCGTGGATGCCTCGTCATGATGTAAAGTCTTGGAAGTAAAAACCCACAATACTTATATCACCGCTCTTAAATATTTTGAAGCATAAGCTTGATAGAGAATGACTCTAATAGACTAGAAGTTAAAAAACAAGAAGCGCAAATGATTAAGAAATAAAGCTAATAACTTTGAAATCCAAAAGCATAAGATCAACTAGAAAAAGTAAACTTGAGGACTTGACTTGAATGGTACTTAGATTTCTAACCTGCGGTAATCCAAAATAGAGTATATAATTGTTAGAGCTCAAGAAAACTGGTGGGTCTAATGAGAATAAATAAACAATCTTAGAGCTTTAATATTGACTCAAATCAATAGTTGAAACAACAAATGAAGCAAAAGTGAGTGTCTTATATTTCTTAGACTTTGCAATGCTAACTTGATGGATAATCTATAATATTTTTTAAAGATAAAAAATCATTCCAACACAATCACTAAATCAACTTCCAAATATGAATTAAAGTATGAGAATACTTTTAATGGATTATGATCAATGTGACATTCTTCTTTGGTGTGAACAAAATTATAATACTTTAGAACGGTTTTGAAAGGTTTATTCTGCTATCATCTAAAACTTGTCATCTTCATTAAAAACAAAACAGAAAATATAAAACTCTTACCTTAAATGCTTATAATGTTTTGTAACCTAACTTGGTTAAATTAATAATAATTTCTTATAATAGTGTTTTGCCCTCATTGTTCAAGTGCCAAGTTGTAAAATTTTCTTGTCTTTTCTAGGGTATTCTAATGCTAGTGACCATACTTATTTTAGCAGTTTTTGGTCATATTAAACAATGACTAGATTCCCCCGTTGAAGTATCTTAGGTTTATTAGTTGGGGAACAGACTTTTTGAATTGGTTAGTTATAATTGGATACACCTTAAACTGAATATCACATGATAGAGTGTTGTTTAGATGAATTTACATATGTTTCAACATACCCAAAATTACCGCCTTTTACTTTTTGCTTTTTTCATGGAAAGTGCATATGCAAAATGATGCGAAAAAGGCAATGGAAGAAGTCCCAAGCATATTATATGAGAAATAATGAAAAAACCTTTTGAAGAGGAAGTTGGTAGAAGGTGGCCACATGGCATGTCACACTCCGAATGGCAGCGACATACCCTCATCGTCTTAAGCTCAATTATCTAGTGGTAGAGATGGTTCCAAGCTCAAACTCTTGCGGTTCTAAACGGTGGTAGAGATGTCTTGAAGCCTAAACTCATGCGGCTCTAATGGTCTTGAATTAGCCAACCCAATATCCTTCGAATGTTGGGGAGTGTGCTTGATTTGAACGAGCATAGTAGTGGCGATCATATAAGATAAACTAAAATAGAGTATCACTGTAAGCAAATGAACCAAAGTAGGGAAAAAATATTACTTTGTCATGAAAATAAGAATGAGTCTACAAGAGCTACATTGCTCTCCTGAAGGGGGAGTAGCCTTTTGACTCCAGTGGAACGATCAGTGGAAAGATCAATGTCTTACAACGTTTAACTCTTTACATATTTATAGACTCAATTAACCCTACAAAAAACCCTTGGGCAATATTCTCGTAATTGAACTCTAAGTCCCGAGAGTGGAAAGAATCTTCTCGTGATGGTAGTGTATTCGGGAATTCCTAATATCTTTGGGATTCCTTCGAGATATGTTGCCATCTTGCTCATTATATGAGTCCCATTCGAAGTAGGACTCTTGTTCCTTGTTTGGCGCGTACTATCAGCTCTGCCAACTTGCACCTCCTGTTGCTTGTTGTCACGTGGTGGTCGAGTCCTCTCATTGCATGGAACAGTTGAGCTGGATGTCCAATGTTGCAAGGTATTTAGGAGCGGGCCAACCCTTCTAAGAGTCGGGGTTGTGTGCTTGTAAGGTTCACGTGTGCACACCACGGTGGTATGTATCACGCTTGTGTGACTGTGGGTCTTCCGTATGCATGTTTTCCTTCGCGCGAGGTAGAGTTGTGCGTGCATTTAGGCCTCTCGATGCTTCATGTGCTTGGGCCTTGGACATTTGTAGTTTTGTCTTTGTGCGGTTCGTGGACTTTTCCTTAGTTGGCACGGATATTGGCGTTGCTGATAAGCATGCACTTGCCATTAGTGTGTGGGAATTGACCCAAGAAAATGTATTTGTATCAGGCCACGTGACACAGCGCAAGAGGCGTCTTACTACACCTAGTTTAGTGTTGACATCGTTGACCCTCTTGGGTGCCACAACACTAAGAATAACATATGAGGGACTATGCATTGTGGGAAAGAGTTGTGTGCCCACAACGATGAGGTTCCCAAGGAAGAGAAATGCCTAAGAATATGACACAAATGTGTCAGTGCTAACGCAACGGCCTCATTTGCCAAAAATTGGCGCGTTTATGACAACAATGATGTTGTTGAGTCCCTATAGCTGAAATATCTTGGTGTTGTAGTGTATGCTAGGAGCCACATGCAGAAATGCGGAGGAACTAAAGAGACTAAGTGCCTAGGCGCTATGACACCTAAGGTGTCATGCATTGAATTGCCAACAATAAAACTTCTTGGCCATTTATATACAACTTCAAGGGGAAATTTTAAGGGGGATTTGTTAGGCAATGCATTTGGACTTGTGCTAGGGCTTCAAAGAGCATTTTGGAGAGTTTTTTAAGGTGAAATTCAATGTGGGATGAGTGGATCTATTGCAAGTGGACATCCACTTAGGAGTTTGCATTTTCCTTCTTATCTTTATTGTATTTTGAGTATTTTAGTGTGTTTTATTGATTCTTTTTTCTACATGAATATGAGTTTGAGTATACTTTTGATTTCAACGAATGACTAAAGCCTATTTTGGAGTGTAATTAATACCCTATATGAGGTATTAACCTAGTTATTTGAGTATGAACCCATTATGTTGTGTGTCTAATACATGTTTAATGTTCGACTAATTGAATGGTCGCCACTTAGTTGAGTTGTAGAAACCCTTCATGACCCCATAAGGGTAGTTTTGGATAGACTAAGTGCTAAGTAGAGTGATCTCATTGTCTAAGGTCTACACAGTAGATTTGGGGGTAAGTTAAGGACACCACACTGTAGTACACAACCATAGGCTACTTGCAATTGGGAAATTAGATGTTTGGTGAAGTGAGCACAACTATGGTGCAATCAAAGAGGCTTGTATGTACTTTAATCCTAGGTCTGGAACACGTTCAATAAATTGATTATGAATGCAAGAAATGAGTTGACACGAATCATAGGGGTACAAAAGTGAGTTGACTCGGTCTGCAACACGTTCGATAAATTATTCTTTTTTTATAACTGAGCTCTGACACATCATTTATTGTATGCACTGTCAAGTGAAAAAAGTTCCTTAACAAATTGAAGTGGAATCATAGAAAAACGGTTTTGACAGTAAATATTGCCTCATTGCTTAGCTGCAACTGGGGCAAGTATCATGACTATTACAAGTAGGTGTAACTGTTTCTTACAGTCATGGTCTCACACTCATCTATAAAAGGATTGGACTAGTAGGCTTTGAGATTGAAGAATTCTTAGGTTTGGCGCTCGTAGTTTTTTTTTCATGTTCTTTTTACAAATTTTATCAGATTTCTTTGGTATCTAACAAAGTTTGTTTTCTTTATCAGGCTTGGTCACAAAACTAATAGAGAAGTTCTAAGAATTGCGGATTTAAGTAGATAAATTCAAGATGAGCGACGAAGAATGGGCTGATAACATAGCATGGTAAATTTTTCTATTTATTTTTTTCCTTATTTTGGAAATGAATAGGCGTATGCGTGAGACTATGAAGTTTACTATGTTCGGATTTGGTCTTTTTTCTTTTTGTTTTTGTTTCATTCCTTGAGAGTTTGTTTCTGATATTTGTGTGTCATTTGTAACAATGACAAATGATATTTCTAATTATGAATTAGAATATTGATAATTTAATTCTTGTTAATAATCACTGGTAAGCTACATGTCTTATTATTGATATAGTGCCTAATTAATAAACATAAAAGAGAATATTTTGTTTGTGTATATATTAAGATTCAGTACTCAGCCTTCCTTGTTATAATCCCTAATTTCAAATGTGTATCGCTACCTATTGATTTATTTATTAGTTATTGCTAATGAAATTGCCATAAAATTCATTTATATTATAAATTTAATTTAAAATAAAAAATAGACTTCCTTTATCCATAATATTTTTGGGAAATAATTAATTTTAAATTTCAATATATATCATATAATATCTATAATTCATGCATAGTATTACATCATGTGTTTGGTTAAAACTAAAATTTTTGTTATTGCTCGTCATCTGCTTTATTATTTGATTTATTAATTCTTGAGTGTTTTGAGGAAAAAACGTGTACGCCAATCAGTGGTCCGGCGGTGATTTCCTTCATTAAATTTTTTACCGTTTTCTCCGCCGCCATAGCTCGAAAAGTCCGTAAGTCTGACCGCTCCAGCAAATCAGGCTCGTGGCTCGAGGTCACGTGGGGCCAATATAAGCCGGTTTTTGTCAAATTGGACCGAGAAGAATCAGAAGCCTGGTTCGCTGCCGGGACCGGATCGTGCTGAAGGCCAGACCGCAGAGCGCGTCTTTCCTGGGCTGCGGCGTATGTAACGTAAGGCGTACGCTAGTCAGGGTCGTCAGAGTATATACTCCAATAGGAAATTTTGTGACGTCGGGGGTCTTATCGGTGAGATTGCTGTCGCTACCGGAACTCGGCCGGACAGCGAATGCCGAGGAGAAGTTTCCATTAACGCAAAGCTCGGTTTAATGTTGGTTTATTATCAAAAATTGCTTTTTTCCTTCTTTTTCTGTCCAAAAATGGGAGTGGAGTCTTGGGGAGCGGCTTTCTGTGTCTTGTCGTGGAAGCCTTGGGCTTAAATAGATCGTCGCTCTTTTCTCTCCTTTCTCCCACCTCGTGACATTGCAGTCCACATCGTTCGATTCTGTTCCGTGTATTCCTGAGCGAGATTCGTTCGATTACGTCGTCATCCTTGTGTCTGGTCGAGAGTTGTTTTATTTTTTTATTTTTTTCGTTTTTAGCTTAGTTGGGGTTTGGATCGTTGTTCTTCTCATTTTTTGGTTTGCTTGTTCGTGTTTGAGGTGGTGGTGGTTCCTCGGAGTTGTATCTTCTTCGCCCGTTTTTCTTCTTCTCTTAAAAATTTGAGTAGCGGGGGCGGTTAGCTGTTCTGTTTATTTCGCTCGGCGTTTTCCTGACGGTTGAGGTCGAGATCTGTTGGTATTGTTGGTTGGAATGGTGGTTTTGGAGTGGTCGAATAGTTTAGAGTTCGGTGATTAAAGTTCCCGCATTCGTCCTCTGCTGTGTTTCATGTGTTTGATTTCCTGGGTCTGATTCCATTTATTATTTTCGACGTGGAATTAGCTGCTCCATTGTAGCGGGAGCTGTTCTACATTGCGAGTTTGCTTGCAGTTCTACCCAGGGATTCTGGTGGGAGTATCCTTTTCTTTTCTGTCCTGGAGCATTAGGGTTTGAAATGGACAAGGAAAAATCACCCGCCCATGGGGGCGGAGGCTTTCCGCCTCCCTCGGGCCGCTATTCTGGTTTTCCATCGACAACCAATCCGTTTACTTTGAAGTCTGATGCGTCCCCTTCTTCAGCTTCAGTTGCACCGTCGGAGTCTAGCCATTTTGGGTCGGCTATTTCTCCTGAAACCAGCCGTTTCAGCCACGATATTAGCGGCATGCCTGATTTCCCCCCAAGAAACCGTGGACACAGGCGGGCTCACTCTGAGATTCTTGGACTCCCAGATGACATTAGTTTTGACAGTGATCTTGGTGTAGTTGGTTCTGGTGATGGGCCTTCTTTTTCAGATGACACCGAAGAAGATCTCATCTCCATGTACATTGATATGGATAAATTTTCTTCTTCTTGTGCGACATCCGGGACGCAAATAGTTGAACCATCTGGAACAGCTAGAGCGTCCGGTGCTCCAAATGAGAATGTGAGCGCAGGACCTAGCGACAAACCGAGGGTCAGGCACCAGCACAGCCAATCGATGGATGGAACCACTTCCATCAAGCCGGAACTACTTGTTTCAGCTGCAGATGGGACTTCTGTGGTTGATGCAAAGAAGGCTATGTCTGCGGCAAAGCTTGCTGATCTAGCCTTAATTGACCCAAAACGAGCAAAGAGGTAAGCGCTCCATGAGCGCCTTTGAGTTTTCACTCTGTTGGACTCAAATGGTTGTGTATAACAAAACGACCCATTGGTAGGATTGAAGAAAATTGGATTCGGCATGTGAACATGTTCTTGTTACTTTGCCCAGTTGTATGTACGTCTTCTGGTGGGAGTTGAAGTCCTATGTTATCTCTGGAAATTATGCATAAAATTCTGCTTCTGACATAATATTGTCCATTTATTCGTCTATATATCAGCCTAAACTGTTTATTCTCCTCCTTTAGTTGTGTCTTACTAGTAGACAGTGTCTATTCATCATTTTCGTTGGCTACACGAACCAGTTTTCATTCACCTCTATCATTGATCAGCTTTATTGCTCACTTGCTCTTTCTCTCACTGTTTCCATTACTGCTACCTTGGTCTTTGCTGTATCTTGTCGTTTTTCTCATTTCTGCAATATATGGCCTAGTGAACGCTCCTAAGTTTTTCCTAGTTTTGCTACATAATCATGACAGCTTTTTATCTTTTCCATTCACATTTCCTATTAACACTCTTTTGTCATTGTTCTGAGATTCAACCCTATGAACCAACTGATTAACCTTTTTTATATTCAATCTTTTTTTTATATTCAATCTAATATCTACTTGTTTTAGTGGATAGGCTTGGTCAAGAGCATTTGAACTCTAACATTCTTTTTTCATGGTTTGCTTTTTCTTCTTTCATTCTTGCATTTGCCAACGACTTACAGTTGCCTCCTTGACTGTTTGGTTGAAATTAATTTGGCTCATATTGTAATTGTGGCATAGCCTTTTGTTAACATCCTAAACCGTTGTCAAAATACCATTTTATGTTTTGCATTCTCTGTACTTAAAATGCACACAAAGATAACTTCCTCTTCCTCTGGTATATGGTTCTCTTTACCTAATGGACTGCAAAAAACTGCCTTTTACATCTGGTTCCCTTACCCATTGACTGCAAAGGTAACTGCATCTGACATCTGGTTCTCTGTACCTAATGGGCACAATTATAACTGCCTCTGACATCTGGTTCTCTGTACCTAATGGTCAAAATATAACTGCCTCTGACATCTGGGTCTCTGCATCTAATGGACTAAAAAGGTAACTACCTCTGACATTGGAACGAGAAAGTATTTGGTTATTAGACAGTGTAGAAGCACTTCGGTGGAGTTATTTTTCCTGGCTTTGCGCATTGGGACCACTTGTAACTCTTTTGCTTGTGACTATGACACTGTATTTGTGGAACGCCTATATCACAAATAAAAATCTGTTTCTGTTCAGCAGTTATTTGTTCTTAAGCAGAAATCCCTCTTGGTAATTCTGTTGGAGGATTATTGGCTCTTTAATCAATTATTTTGTTGGTGCCTTTAATTAATGTGCATTATCTGTCTTAACTGCAATATTGCTGCTTTCTTATTTAGTGAAATTTTGTTATGTCCTCAGTGAAGCAGTTGCTCATGTAATGAAGGAAAGAGTCTCTTTTTAATTTCCCTTACCTTCAATTATGGAGCAAGTGCGTTTTTTCATCTGTTTTTTGTTTATGGAGAAAAAGTGTGTGACTTCATCTGAGTTGTGATGCATTAACACTTTTCCTCCCTTCTTTGCGAATGTTGAACCCTTGCCCTGGTGAGACTTGAACCCAAGACATGCTGCAGAATCCCCCTTTTTTTTATTAAGAAAGATGCCGCAGAATCCCCTTAATGTGTGCAATGAGCTAAATGTTTTTTTTGCATGTCTCTTCTCCAACTCCTGAATATAATATCAGTTATTTTGCCATGCTGTGTCAGGATATGGGCAAATAGACAGTCAGCAGCTCGATCAAAAGAAAGGAAGATGCGCTATATATCAGAACTTGAGCGCAAAGTACAGACACTTCAGACTGAGGCCACCACTTTGGCAGCACAGTTGACTATGCTACAGGTATTTGCATGCTTTATTTACTAAACCTGAAAGTACATTTCGGCCAATAAATAGTAGTTAGGTGATGCTGCTTAGTGATCTCTCTGTACATGTCTCTGTATGCTTCTCCTTGTCTGTCTGTTACTATTCCTTCTGTCTTAGATTAATGACCCTGTAAAAAAATTTCTGTTGTTCACATGAACAGAGAGATACAACTGGACTGACTGCTGAAAACAATGAGTTGAAACTGCGTCTGCAGAGCATGGAGCAACAGGTTCACTTGCAGGATGGTAAGGTTTTACTTGACAATGTAATGCCCAGGGTAAAGCATACTACGTTTGCTATTATTATCATCTATCACTTTGGTAGTCCCTGGTAGATTTGGTTCTAAATTATACTTGATTGTTTTTTTTTTTAGTTTTATACAAATGATCATTGCGCTGAATATCATTGTTATGCACAACTTTCTCAGAGCTGTGCTCCAAAACAACGTGGTTCTGTAGTTTGCAGCTAATTATCCTGTTGCTTGTGTTGTGAAATATCATGTTTGTTTCAAATGCATATCTATGGTATTTGAGGTTCTATTCTATTCGCTGGAAAAAAAAAAGAAGAAACTACTGAGTACTTGATTATTTCTTCTGGTTCATTTACTCTCCTTGTCCTTGGATGTAGCTTTAAATGATGCATTGAGGGAGGAGGTACAGCATCTGAAAATTTTGACTGGCCAAGCAATGTCGAACGGTGGAGCAATGATGAATTATGGTGCTTCATTCAGCAGTGTCAATCAACAATTCTATCCACAGAACACTTCTTCGCGCACTCTCTTAGCAGCACACCAACTGCAACAGCTTCAACTCCAATCTCGACAGCAACCAATGGCACATCTTCAACATGTGCCTGTGGACCAGCCTCATTCTGAAGCAAAGGTCAAAGGTGGCCCCCTGGCATCTCCAAATCCAAGAGAAAGTCCTGTATCAGATGTTAGCAGCTCCACCTCCAGGGAATGAGAAAAGTAGAAAAAGGAGGATATGTAGGAGCCAGGTTGATGTGTGGACTCTTCAACTAGCCGGTCAACCTCATGGTCTGCGTCTGTCTGCTATTTGCATTGTAGGTCCAGAAGGGAACTTTGTATGGAGTACTCGAAGCAGTATCTGTATCCAGTTGTCTTCAAACAGTGTCTTCTGCGTTTCAAATAACTTATAGCCACCTTTTCCAATAGATAAATATCTTGAAGTTTATAGTTTACTATTTTATCATCATAATATCGTATTGGCTGTATGCGTAATCCGGTTTTCTGTTAAGGGCAAAATCAGTTGTCTTTTAGAATCCATCTATTATTCAGTTGCCCGTTTCTCTAGTGTTTTCATAGTTTTGTTGTCTTATTTCTTTAGTGAGTAAGCACAAGTTTGTCTGGCCAAATTAGAAACATGTCTTGTCCCAGAAGACTGTAGGGTAGCTTAGAAACAGAAGCAAGCCCGCCTGTCAGTTTCTGGTTTACACTTCAAACCAAATTCAAGGATATAGCATACATTCTCTCGCGATAAGTGTTTATACTTGGTTTCTACGTACGTTGTTTTACTCCAAGAAACTTTTGGCAAAGTGGAATTGAAGTATGGAGGATCATAACCTTGTGTTCTCCATACTCTGTTTACGAAGGAAGATTAGTACAATCTGGGCCAATTGAGAACATAAAGCCACCAGTATGCCAAAAACTCTACCTCCCTCCAGTTTTCGAGGATGCAGTCACTGGTACCGCAAGATATCGTTAGTGGACCATAAGTTGCTGCATGGGGCTTCTATGCCTTCCAGCCACAGTACAAAGTGAGATTTCTTCATATAATCGGGTACGAAACCCTTCATTCACAACTAGCATTCGAAAACTGTTAAGGAAAAACAATTACTGCGAGGGAGAATTCATTTTCATTCATAACAAATACTATCAATAGCTCAAGTGAAGGGAATGCTAAATGACCAATCTTTTGGTGCTTGAAAAGTCAGTCGCTGTTTCACAGGCGCCCGAATGTTACATCTTTTAAAAATTGTTGAAAAGCTAGTAGTTTCCTGAGGAGATGGGGAGAAATTATCTGCAAACTACCAAAGCCGTTCCAATATTTAATAAGCCCACTTCCGATGACCTGGGAGAAAAATGATACCAAACTGTAAGTTGACTCGTTCAAAACAAGAAACTAAACGTCATATATAGTTGGATGAAAACTGGGAAACTATAAATCACTTAAATAGATAATAAGAAGTTAGTTGTCTTCACACCAATGATCTTTGAGTACATGATATATTAGATGTGTATAAGATCGTGTAAACATGGAATGCAGTTCAACTTTACTCTTTAAAAATGTCTACGAGGAACAATGGATGCTACGTATCATCAATAATGATTTTCCATCCACATCAAAGGAAAACAAGGACACGTCTGAGGTCATCCTTGTGTGCTCATGTTTTGTTTTGTAAAGATTCCAACATCAACGCTAATGAAAATTTAGGCAACTCCTAGTGATTAACTTGTCTTTGCTCTTTAATTACAGAGAGCCCAAACACTTCTAGAAGAATCATAACAAAAAAAGGGAACAACATGGTCTTCTCCCATATTATACACTTCAATCTTCAGATTGTTTCTTAAGCCGATGTCTCATCATCAAACCAAGCAGGGAAATCAGTGACTGAGAGTGCCATTAATTAAGTTATGAACTTACTGGTCTCCTTTGAACCAAGAACCACCTCAATTACGAGCTAAATTCTTATCTCCTTCTGACAGCTGGATTTGGGGGTCTTGCTACTGCTTGCTGCTGCTGGGATCCTTGCTGCCCAGACGGTTCTTCATAGTTCATGGCTTGTGTGAAAGCATTCATGACAATAAGCCCAAGCGGAATCATGTACATCCACTAAAAGTTGCAAAACAGAAAATAAGTTATGCCAGAATCAGAAAACACCAGCAGATAAAGAGAGATTTCAGCAGGAATGAACGAAAAGGCATCTAATTAAAGTACTCACATATTTAGACCAAAAAGACCTTTCTGGAGGCTTAACTCCTTCACCTTCTCCGTCCTCCCCACCTAGAAGTTCGTCCATAAAAGCAGGAGTCCTGCAAGCACAATAAATGAAATATGGCATTCAGTGATTTATCCAGCTTAGAGACCTATTTGGTAGCAACTCTACTGCACAAGAACTTTAAGCAAGAAAATGTCTATATCAACATGATTGAGCAGAACACAGTGACTAAAGCAACCAAGTCCACGGGGTAGGCATATTGCAAAGTTGGAGCTGACAATGATATTTATTTAGGAAATTATATACCCTTTTTTTTTCGGATGAGGTGTTACAAAGGAAAAAAAATGACTAACCTCATTTCGGTATTTTCACTAATTTTAAAGAAAATAATGAACTCAATAATTTATTAGAATCTGATCAATTTGGACAATCACTTCAGCAGCCAAAACGATACTGATTCCTGCAGAACTAACTGATCAAAGTGGACTCAACATTGAAAGTCCGATTAAACTATTTCCAGAAACCAGTCAAGCAACAAAAGCTATCAATCCAATTTGATTGACCGAATTCAGATCCAAAATTTAACAACTGTCTCATGAATCAAGTGCATTGATAATATATGGGCAAGGAACACTTTTTAAAATTTTCATAGCAGCATTTAAGTTGACTTAGTAAAAATAACAGGCAATCAAAAAAGTCAGTTTTCTTTTGTTATACAGTATATAACCTTTGGCTTACTATTATACAACAGCCATCAATAAATCCTGGACCCAAAAAAAAAGAAATTCAAAAATATCAGCACCATTATTGCACATACTCAGAAAGAAAGATACTTCAAAATCATTACCTTGGTGCCTGTTCACCATTCTTTAGAACTGTGTACGAGTTAAAAGACCACTTTGTTGGCTGCAAATTTGAATCAAATTAGTGTCCACCAATCACATGAACAATATTTAAATCATTCAACATGTTTCTCCACCCATTCTCTAGAGAAAATTGATAGCACAAGTAGTCTAGTACCTCAGATGCAAGAGCAACATATTTGATTTATTTAACTTACAAATTTTTTTTTTGAAACTTGTGTTTCATTCCATTCATTAATAGAAAACAAAGTACAACGGAACATTACAAAGCTAATTATGGAGCCCAAATTAACTTACAAATTTTAGGACCCTTGGATATTGACAAGTACCAGCAGAACCATAGTTAACAGCCAAGATGTTCACACCTTCCTGCAAGAAAAAAAAACATCAAAATCATATCACTTTCGAGAAACATATGCTAGGAAATTAGGATATATAGATGACAAACTCAATCAGATATTTTCTAGAACATGATAACATAGTAAAAAGAAGGCTCAATTCAGATAGCAAAAGGTAGTCAACTTCATTGGCATTTATTAAGGTCAACAACTGGCTTAAGAGATCCAACTTATACTGCTAACTGCATGACAAAATTTCTTAATTAAAAATTTCAGTCAGCGTATATGCATGTAAGTGCCTTTTATTCAGTTGGCCAATGATAATGCACATCTGAAATATTTTTAAGCACCTTCCTCAAAAAAAAAAAAAAAAAACAAAACAAGTTCTACTGATTAAGGGGAATTGATTAGCAACTCCAGTATCACACCTCCTTTTTCTTTTTTATTACTTTCTTTTTTTAATTCAACTACATAGAACATATCAGATGGCTGTTCTTGTTACAGAAATTAGTGAACGTGTAAGTACTGTACCAAAACTTAGAAGGATATTTTGTATCTATATTCAATGCAGTAATAAGAAACATCAAAATAATGTCTTTTTTCCTGCATATCCATCAAGGGAGCACTTTAAATAGCTAATTTTGATCAAAGTATAACTGATTACGTAGGTAGCTCAAGGTTTCACTTTAAAATTTCTCAAATCAGATATCTTCTTTTGGCTTTTTCTCCCATTCCGTAGTGATATAAACTACATGAAAAGTGAGGCTGTAATGTGCAGTAAGCATCAATGCAAAAAATGCAGGGAAAAATTAACAGAAAGACATAATAATAAGGTTGAAAAGATTACAGAGTCAGAATCTAAAATTACCATGTAAATATTGAAATGCTCATCCAAACTTTCTCGCACAAGACATCTCTGAAATAACAGAATGGTAAGTAAACTCATCCAATAATATTCTTAACAAATGATAAGTAACCTAACTTTTTTACAACAGCAAGATGCTTGCAACTTACAACAAAAAAGACTTGAAATTTTTATTTTTTCCCTTATACTGCTTATTCTTACAGTGACGTGGACCTAATACAAGTGGCGACGGAGATGGAGGTGTTCAGATAACTATCTAGCAACCTCCTGATAAGCATTTTACTGTATGATATGTCCTTTTCTTTTCTCCAGTGCTTCAGTTCATTGTTTAAGATCATTGCATTCTCACAGTTGCTTAACAAAAAACAGCAGCACTTCAAGCATCAAGCATCTATAGCACTGACTTACAGCTTTGACTGATGATACTACAAAATCTTTGCCAGGAGGATTCAGTACGTTGGATGGTATCCTTATTCTGTAGAAATCATCATCTTTCAGCAGCTTCTGCATAAGTAACATAAATGTATCAAAGGCATTTGCAAGAATGGGCCTTCAAGTAAATGAACTGAAGCAAAGGGAGAAGATATTACTTTGAAATTTTCTCTCTCTTCTTCTGTGAAAGTCTCTCTGGCAAATCGGAGTTTTGTGATTGTCTGTTCAAGATAAAAAAAAAAAAAAAAAAAAAAAAAAAAAAACTTGGTTCATCTCTTGTTTACAGTATTTCAATCTGAAATAACACAGTTCTGAATAAAGAGAAACAATTCAAAATGACTACCAGCCGCACAGGGAGGTAGGACTTAATATTCAAAAATGCCCATACTTCAAGAATATGACTTGATATTGAAAGAAGGCACCAATTAGTTATGAGATTAAATCGGAGCTTAAATGCAATTCTCAGGAAGATGAAGGGGATATCTTTATTACAAGGATTCGTAATAGAGAAACAAACCAGTATGAAGTTGCTTCTCCCAACAGGTTAGAAGATTGCTCTTTATCCGAGTAAATCTACGTAATACCAGCCAAACTAACTGAACAAGGGAGTCCCTACCTACCCCCCACACACACACACACACCCCACCCACCACCCACCGCCACCAACCCCCTCTATCGTTTAAAAAAAAAAGAAGCAAATTTAGTTTACCAGACGAGGACACATATCTACAACCATGAAACACTATCACAACAAAGAAATTAAGACTAGATCATCTGTCCTGTATTCAAATCACTGGGTGCTTTAAGGAATTACATGACAAAAATATTATAAAGAGACAACGTTGGAGCAATCAGAGTTCATAGCCTCGTTGCTTCTAGAACAAATACGACTACGCAAACAGCAGGAAGCAAATTTAATCAGTGTTCAAGCCTCAGTCGCACCACCAAACAACCAAAACTAGTACCTCAGTCAAAAAGATTTCAAATGAAAATTTTCGCCACAAATCACTCCTAGTTCAGAATAATTATTATCCAAATGCAAAATACATGAAAAAAAAAGAGCTTACCCGTCCTCCATGATGCAGGGTCTTGAGGCGAGCAGAAAAGGTTCCGGTCGGAGAGAATTCAGAATCTCCAAAGGCATGCTCGAGAGAAAAGTGCAACTTGGAATCCGGAGACGACGAGTCCGGGTCGGATTTCTTCCTTGTAGACCCCGTCCGTACAGGCTGCAGGAACTCGAGGTCCGGATCGGACTTCCGGCCGACTGACACGAACTCATCGTCGTCGTGGAGTAGCTCATCTGACTCGAAAGCGGAGGCGGAGAAGAGCAGGGACGCGAAGATGAAGAGTAAGAGACGACTCGTCATGGTCGCGATCGGGGTTCAGTTCAAGAGAAGAGCCCGAGTGCACCCGTCTCCTCGATTATTCCAGTATGCCAGTTTGTGACCTTAAAGGTCGAGGGAGGACGGCTGCTCGTGGGCCAGGGCGCAGTGGCCATGTACATGAAGAACCCAACAATGATGCTGAAAATGTTATCTTGATTTACCATCAAAATTAAGAAAAATTTTAAAAATTCAACTAATAGAGTTTATATATTACTTTTTAATATATCATATACAACCCTACTTAAGTTTTTAGATTTTAAAGTTATCTTGAGATATTTTGATTATAGTATGAATCATTGATAAAATACATGTAATGACATTATTGCATTTTGTAAACATAATTTCCTTAGATGAGAATTTAGTAAATAATCAACATTGGCCGCTTTTTAATATATAATATACAACCCTACTTAAGTTTTTAGATTTTAAAGTTATCTTGAGATATTTTGATTATAGTATGAATCATCGATAAAATACATGTAATGACATCATTGCATTTTGTAAACATAATTTCCTTAGATGAGAATTTAGTAAATAATCAACATTGGCCGCCCTCCTTTCCCTCTTCTTTGAAGACTACTTTTCTTCTTATATTTTAAATGGAAAATGTACAGATGCATGTGAAAAACCTACGCCTTTTCTTTTGTCTATGCCTAAAACTTTTACAACTAGTATAAGCATAAATATTTCCTCAATTGAAATATATCATATATAAAGATAATTCACAAACAATTATTAATTATGGGTAATAAATGATTCCTTGCACTTGATGTATCCTGGGTCATCTAATGGACTTTCAAGACTGCAACTTAATTTTATAATTTTTATTAAAATAAGTTATATAGGTAGTCAGATCAATATATTTTGAATTATAAATTTATGTTCCAATGGAAAATTTAAAAGTTTCATACGAAAGAGAAGGATTTCTTCAATCTCACCTTTGACAAGGAAAATGTAAGGCAAACATGCCTTGGACCCCCTCCCCTTTTTGCTTGGGAGTTAAGGATACAAACGCCCTCTTTGTAAACCCTCCATTTATTACCCCTAGGAGTAGGGGAAGGGCACAGAAATCAGCACCTTATTGACAAAGATAGAAAAAACTACATGATTGAATAACCAGGGCCACCACCTCCTTCTGGCACTGTCCACTCTATGTTCTGCTTTGGGTCTTTGATATCACAAGCCTGAAAATTTTCACTACTGTCAAAATCTAATCAAATGCTGCTTCATTTGGCGAACAGAAAAGCGATCATGAGGACAAAAGGATTCCTTAGAACATCACAAGGGAGTACCTTGCAGTGAAGACAATTTTGAGCATTTATGTGCAGCTTAAGGGATCCTCCATCATCTGGGACGTACCTAGTTTAGTGCAATTACCGGCAGAAATATCAGAGCATTTTCTTGAGAGAAAGCCCTAAAACAGAATGCTTAAAGAAACGGTATTTACTCGTATACACGTGCGGGGCAATATCGAGTCTCCGGTGCTGCATACTGTGGCAGATTTACAAGTTCAGGAACTGTGGGGTTTCTAAGACGAAGATGAGCTGGTTGGTCGTGTTCATGATTTGTACTACTCCTGGCCAATATAAGAAAAGAAAATAATAAGAGGGTATTAAGAATAAACTAGAATGGGAAAGGCTAAGCGAAATATTTCAGATCAATTCATTTAACATGAAAAGACCAATGATCTATGAACATCAGATACAGGCCAAACCTGTATAGTGATGTAGGTACATCAAAGGAAACGGACCCATCTGGCTTTGAGTACTGAATTGGGGTATGAACACTTGCTGTCTGTAGAGATACATGACATTAGGAGCTTAGTTCCTGCAGCAATATTGGTTTCAAGATGCAACAAAGAAATGTTGTTTTTAACATAGAACTTAGCCTCACATCTGTTGCTTCATTGTCGGGCTTCCCATGCTTCAAAGTCAGTGGTAATCGTCCCTTCAAAACATAGCTGCATTTTTAAAAGAATGTCATAAACATAAAATTCCACTGCAAAGGCATGAGAGAGCACAAAATATAGTGGCCTGATCCTTACTGTTCCAGTGCAGACAAAGCCAAACCAGGAAACAGCCCATGCTCAAACGCCTACAGAAGAAAGAACATCATAAACATATAAAATCAAGTGTCAATGCCAGGAGACACGTCAGATCTGGTGAAGGCTACACTAGCATAGAGCAGTGAAGAAATAGAAGGGAGAATCCATGTAGCCAGATCTAACATGGGCGAGACAACATTGGACTCTGACTTCCAAAACAATAGTAACTCAATAATCAAACAATTACCTGAGCTCAAATGAAATGAAAGTTTAAAAGGTTTGTATCAATAAAAAGTCTTGATTTGAAAACATGGCAATACAAGAATTAGAAATGGCAACTCATTGACTTGGGCCTTTGTGGTCAAAAGTGAGAGTTTCAACTAAAAGCCTGAGCACAAGTCTCACCCGTGTGAGTGCATAAGGAACAAAGCCAACCATCATAACTTTGTCTCAGCTATCAAGGGTTCAGAAACATGCATTTTCCTCCATTCTGCTGTCTTCAGCTAACTCTTTAAGTAATTTACTCTGCTTTAAGTCATTCTCTCTGCTTTCTATCCATCCATGTAATAAAGATTTAAAGTTATTACTAACCGGACGAAAATTTCGAGCCTTATAAAGCTCTTCCCAAACCCACGATTTCTTCAAGTTAATCCAATACTTTTCCATCCCAGCTCCTTCACTCAGTGCACTAAATGCAGCCTCTGCAGCAAGCATTCCTGCAGTAAATAGTGTAGAACACCAAGATGAAGATGAAACTTAAAAAACAAAACAAAACAGATCATCGAGAGATGATAATTGAAGTCCATGGATGATGTCATGGTAATAACGAGAGTAATGGGTGAAGTAGATTTTTCATATCTGTGATTTAAGCACAGATATAACAAGGGATATATAATAATACTTGAATAACAAATGTATCAGTGCTTATCATTGAAAAGGATAGACATCACAACGTGGGATGGCATGGGACCCTGAAGCCATAGTGAGTAATTGAACGGGCAATTTAGTACTTTATATGTAAGGGTAGAATGAGAAATTTGTCTCTAAACAGGGATATTATATTAGATAGTCCAACGGTAGTTTAGTCCAAGATGAGTGATGAACATAAATTAGGTTCCAGAGTTGTAGTCTGTGTTTAATGAATGAAAACAAAATTAGTAATCCTAAAGTAAACCCATTTAATTCTTTTTCCTTTCCAAATTTGTAACTCTCCCTCTAATTCTCTTCATTGAGTACTAAAATCCTTAAATTTTAATCTTCCTTGTGACACTAACATTGGTATTAAAACAGCTTATTTTGAGAGATAAAAAGAGAATTGATGAAAGTCAGTCTAGAGTTTGTTAGGAGTCTCTCTCGTGTGCCCTTAAATAAAACTAATCTTTGGTTGAGCGAAGTAATTTTTCCATCTATCACTGTCTTTCTCAACCAACCTCTAAGACCTGAATTGCATATAATTCATACCACGACATTACATTTCCCATATTGTAAATTATACCTTATAGGATAGCTCTTTCAGTCTAGTTTTATACCTTGTTAGATAGATGTTTGAGTCTAATTCCAGCTTGGTACAAGTCCTAATCAGAAGTAACATAGGCCAGACTAAAAGGAATTTTCAAAACAACGGAAATACACTTAAAATCCTACAGCAGGTTGAACCATCAAGAACAGAGCTTTGTATTGCTAATTAGATCTCAACTGAAGATCTGCAAGTCTATTTTATAATGAAAAAAAACCATTTTATGTAGATTTCCTACAAAAACAAACTGCCCCTAGAAGCAGCAAACTTTCAGACTGAAGTTGGTGACATGACAGCAAAAACAAGACGTTCTTTTAATATCCGTAGCTTACATTTTTGCTCTCCTTCTTTGCCTACCATACTAGAAGCTCATATACAAAACCTGGAAGAGACAGTTCCTGAAGGGAGCGGTTCCATAGCTCAATGTATAGTTGAAGCTTGCGGCGTTGAAAGCTGAAGAGTACTGAGGACAGAGAGGTGAGGTATTGATGTCTGAACTGTCCAAGAAGCTTGTAACTTTGAAGGCTAGGGACGCAGCCAGCAAAAAACCCTTCAAGTGGTCATTTAAAGCTGAAACAAAAGTGGCAATGATCTCAGCTAATTGCTTCATCTGTGATGAGGAGTTTGTACATCTACCACCAATGCAAGCCCTACCCATAGTGGGCAATGAACTCACCATGGCAGCCAAAATGACACACCCACTTTTTACAACCCAAAGTAGACCTCAACAGAGCCTTCACGACTCCTTACCCCAATCCCACCCCAAACCAAATCCATGCAAGCCCCCTCACTAGCACCATTACCCATTTCAGACCTCAAGTAAGGCGCCCATGCCAACCCCCACAATACCCAAGCTAATGTTCAAGTCAGCTCTTCACCTTTTGCGCCTCCAACTCTACCTTCCAGATCACATGTTTTGATCCCTAGGGCTCCAAAACTAGTTTCCCCATCATTCTACATCTCATGCTATCTCCTATGCAATTGATCCCACCAAAAACTGACACTAATGGTGGCCTTCTAACAGCCACAGGGCATTGGTTTCCATTGGGTCAATGCTTCTCGAGGAATGTCAGTAAACCATTGTTAGCAGTAGTTGATTCAAGGGCAATGTAGACATGTTATATGTAAGGGTAGAATGAGGAATCCAGGTGTAAGAAGGCCAAGAGGTATTGATGGTTTAAAACAAAATGAGTAATGAGCATATACGAGGGTTAAAAATCGTAATCCTATTTAAGGAGCTGATGTGAACAAGTAGAATAAAAGCTTGAAATGGTGAATAACTACTTTATGCTTCGTTTTTGTATCCAAATTTGTAGCTCTCCCTTTGCCATCTTTTTCTTAACTTTTGTATTAAAATATCAAATATTGCTCTTCTTCTTGCAAGGTCATAACAAGCTCTTCAGGCAGAGGAATTATTTGATGAGAAATGGATACTGTACAAGTATATGAGGTTTTCTTATGAAGGATGAATGCCTAATAATGGTAACAAAGTGCAAACTAATGTTACTATAACTAAGTAGACTGCCTTTGTAAGAGAGAACGAATAACATGGAAAGTATTTGGACCTGATTTCATTGCAGTATGTGTTCCTTTTATCTTTGGCACATTTAAGAAACCTGCTGAACATCCAATAATGGCTCCCCCAGGGAAGACAGGATTTGGAATTGACTGAAACCAAACAGATTTGGTATCAGTTACTACAAAAAATCTAGGATGGCAAAATATGAAGTCTGTGCCTGATGCTAATGTCTATAAGCATCTGAAGTACCTGAAAACCTCCTTCATTCAAAGTGCGAGCTCCATACTGAAGAACTGTTCCACCTTCTAAAAGAGGTTTGATGGAGGGATGGTGCTTCAGTTTCTAAAGAATACTACAGATAATTAGGAGGAATGACAGGGTCACTTAAAATTTCTTGCACTAGTATAAGCTGCAATGGAATGTAAAAAACAACATACAAAGGATTTATCACCTGAAACTCATCATATGGGCTCAAGTAAGGATTCCTATAATTCAATGCTACCACCAGTCCAACAGCAACCTGCAAAGTCAAGCACATAGCACCTTCATTTGTCAGAAAATGAAACCATGGGGTTGTGTGAAAGGGAAGGGTCATTCAAGCACAAAAAAGAAAGAAGGTATAATCATATATATAATCATCCAAAATATTTCCATTTATTAGTATTTGGCATCGTGCACAAATTTGTCACCGGTTTTCCTTCAATGAATTCTCAGTTATAGTTGTTAAAATCAATATATATTTTGTATGTTTTATCAATATTAATTCACGAAAATTTATATATAATCACTTTAATCTATTTGGAAGAACAGGACAATGGCTTATAGTTTATTTGTCATTTCAAAAACATATATCCGTAAATTCGTTTTTGCTAGTGTGAACAGTGCCATATAGATATTTATTAGGAAAAAGATGGTTTATAAAATAGAACAATAAGCCTCCTAAAATGCCAATCATTCTAGGTTGGACCGAGGTCAATCTTAACATGATTTAAAGCAAGACATCCTAGACAGCCAAATATCTCTCCTGTTAAGTTTGTTTGGCTTGCCTGCATCTTGGTTCATTATTAGCTTGTAATAAGCCTGGAGTTTAGGATTGTAACTGGGAATACTCCCACATATCTAAATGCTAAAAAATAGTTGGTTTATAAATTTAAGTGATAGGTCTCCTCACTGGCCAAAATTGAGGAATGGATCCGATTTACAATTAAAATTATCTGAGAAGCCTTCGAATCGATAATTTTCATTTCATTAAAACCAATGACACTTTAAGAAGATATGCTGCGCCCCAGAAAAGATCTGCACACTCATGAATGATGTCTACAAATTTCACCCTTAAGTAAAGAAATTAATATTCTGCACAAAAGAACAAAAGAAAAAAGATTCTAGTGTTGCTTTATCCAGCTTTTCATTACTCTCCATCATGAGGTAAGATTTTTTGGTCATACTAGCTACAGGTTTTTCTCACACTGCCCTATTCAGGTTCAGTCCTGTTTTGTGGAAATTGCACCAAAGGAAATTGCCTATGTGGCAATGAAAATAATAATAAAAGAGAATTTACTCTCTGAAAAGCACAGTTGAAAATGATCAACTCTGTTATGGTCATCAAACTTGTATTACTTATAAAACAGAAATTACAAAAAACTAGTGGTAGAGGTAACTGACTGAAAATAATTTTTTTTGAACATCTGACTGAAAATAATTTTTTTTTAACATCTGACTGAAATATTGACCTACCTGTCTATTATTCAAATGATACAGAAATGAACCCCCATATGTTTTACTATCCAAGGGCCAGCCTAATGTGTGAATCACAGTTCCCGGTTTATGCTTTCCTTCCTCAACTTCCCATACCTGCACAAGTCATCCATTAAAAAAAAGTACAAGATTCTCAACACTTCCATAAGATTATGAAAAGTGTAAAAAGACAGAAAAGCTCCGCTTACCTCTTTTATTCCCAATGCATATGTTTGATACTGCCCATTCCCCTTCTCACGTAGTTTATGATCTTTAATAATTTTCTAGAAACATAAAATGAAAGGAGGTTATTTTGGTTAAAAAATTTAAACAAATCAATCATTAGTTGAGGCGTATGTGCCTGGTTGTCTGACCAGGCCCTGGATCGCCCCAAGTGAAGAGGGATGAGGGTAAAATGGTTAAATCAGTTTACCATTTACCTCCACCCCTCTTCACTTGGGGTGATCCAGGGCCTGGTCCATTTTTATCTCTTTTTTTATATTTTTTTTAAAATATATTTGAGGAAAAGAAGCTTGGATTATCTATCAGAAACAGATCTCTGAAGACCTCTGATAGTGAACCTCGGCACCCTTCAGCAAGAAGTGTCAAACGACCTGCATCATTTTATCACAGTCAATCTAGTGCTTAAGTAGAGCTGATTTCAAATAAGTCATGACGAATGACAACTAAATCTCTCTTTATAAATTTCTACTCTTAAGGACTTTTTGAAGAATGATTTCATTGTTGTCTTACTGAGATATGATTAGTAATTAATTTTCAATGTACTGAGATACAAAAGGCTTGAAAAAAGGTTTCAAGGTGTTACTCGATGCCCTAAATATCTCATCATTTAACCACAAATCAATATACAACCTACATTTGAGAACAAAATAAATGATGATGAATAGCTAGCTGAGTAGGGAAATACCAGCAACAAAAGCCATTACAGTGCCAGGCAACCTGATATAAGGCTGATGCAATCCAGTGTAATGAGCCAACAAACATAATTTACAAATGGCCAATGTGCAAATAGTCTTAAGTTTGTCAATATGTTAAAATTCCACCTGTCTATTTGTTACACCCATCGTTCAGTTTGCAAATCACTCCCATCACATTTTGCAAAAACAATTTCTATGTGCTCTTACTTCCTAAGCATCCAGCTAAAACATGATTATGGTAATTGAGCTTTAAACTGTTCTCATAGTATGATCATTTTGAAGTGACATAAGAACAAAGACGGTCTATAAACCGTATCCTATAAAAACTTTATTGATAAACAATGACTACAATAATAGTTCTTGTGATATAAAGAAGCCATAAAATAAAGGATTACTAGACAATATCAAGGATCCCTGCCTTTCAATTCCACACCAAGCTGATAATTTGCCTTTTTGGTACCATCTTTGGCAATGCCCATATCTTTAGTTGCAATACCGACAACTTTGCTGTCTGAATCATATAAAATCTGTCCCAAGTAAATGAAACTCAATTCAATCCCTAGGCTTGTTAAGAAATGGTGTTTACAATAACCCAGAGAAGTACCTCACTAGCAGCAAATCCAGGGTATATCTCAGCACCTAATTCCTCTGCTTTGGTTCCCATCCAGCGAACTAGCTGACTTAAACTGCACTTTTTTTAAGGTGAGGTTAAGTGCTGATACCTAAGAGTCCATGCATTACATGAACAGGGCAAACAGTGATTGCTGATACCTAAGCAAAATGAAGCGAAGAGACCATGAAATAAAGCATGCTCTTCTGAAGAAAGGTGTTGAACCAGATAAACAGCATAATAAACTATAAATGACTGTAATCAATAGAAAAATGCCCAACTTCTTCGGTACAAACATCACAGCCATTCAAATTGAAGCAATAAACCCAATGAAACGGTATAAGGCCCACTTTTATTTAAGATCCAGTAGATCAGGGATCACAACATTTTGCTGCCCTTACGCTCAACAGGACTGTCAATGTGGTCCTCAGATGTTTGACCATTTTCCATTGGCAGCACCATATGAAACAATTTCCTGAAAAGTCCAGGTCCGTCCCAGAGTGACTAACCAGATTAGGAAAATTCAGCCTTTCAGGAAAAAAAACACACATCTTCTAACAAACAAAAGATAAACTTGCAGCCCAAACAAGATGCATATATTCACCAGAAATTATCTTTCAGCCCAAACTAGTATGCAACTCTTCACCCACAATTGCACAGTCTTTGATTACAATTCTCAACCGTGGTTTAAACATCCACAACGCGATGGGACTTTTCAGCCACCAAAACTCCCCTCACATCTAGGACAATATTGATAATCTGACCCAAAAACAAGGTGAATATAACCACGAGAGCCATAATGTGCACTTATACCATGATAAAGTAAGATGGGTTCCTCCAAATCACCAGCAGAAATTAAGACTCAGCAACTAACCACACGATTTTCTAACCACAAACTAATATAGGTTACTACCCAATAATTTTTTGCCTGTTACACGAACAGATATGAAACACAGAGAGCTACAAGATGACACTTGTTAAACCCACCTCTTCAATTTTCATCACCAGAGATCTGATATTAGGATAAAGGAACTGACCTTATCACATAATTTCCTTTATTGTCAAATGGGGATGGCAATGATAAGGCACGGTTTTTAGTAAGCAACCAGAATTTGTCAGAGGAAACAGGTACTTCAATCGGAGCCTAAAAAGGTAAGAAGAAAAACAGGAAATAAAGCAGCATAAGTCGAATACTTTTAGAACTCTTCAGGAATTGAATAAAATGTTCAAACAATTGGTTAATGTCATTTCCCTGGAACAGAAACATAGGTAATAGATTTCCTGCTTTGTATGTTTCAAGGAAGCAGTGGACTTTGACAGATCAGTAACAGAACAGTGTTCCAGTTTCAAATGTTTACCCCATCATGTCTCCAATCTGGGAGAAGCTCATCCAATGCCCGAGGCTCGAAAACATTACCAGAAAGGATATGGGCACCTATAAGAACATATGATACCAATATGAGATAATAAGCAGTAACCTAACATGTATAGAACCTAGCAGAAAGAAATGTAAAAGATAAAAAGAATATTAAAGATTTATCAATTCTTTTGAAGTCCCACACTAGAAAAACGTCAAGAAAAGTAAATGGGTTATAGGCCTCCTAAGTGGCTATTCATTTAAGATTGGGACTAGACTCGATCTTTACACTTGCATCAGTTAGTGTATAGCACAGAGTGCACTTGTTGAACCAGAGCTATTCAGGCTGTAAGACTTGGATGCAGGAAGATTTTTTCAAGCACAATGTAAATTTCATCATGTTTAATGAGGAAACACTACAAGAAGTGCTCCAAAATGAGCTTGGAAGCAACCACAATTATTTCAGGGAATGCCCTGGTCCAACTTGTCGCAGTCATATTTCTTTAGCATTTCGTGCTTATATTCTGTAGCTCACTACTCGTTGACGCTATAATTTTTTGTGCATGCAAAAGACTTATATAATTCTGTTCTTGTTTTCAAATTAGCCATCAGTATCAACACCCAAAGGTTTTCTCCATATGAAACGATTTTGAAATCGTATATTAGCTTTCGCAAGGATTCCACACAAAAAGAGAGAGTGGGAGAGAAAGAGATAGCTTTTGCAAGGACGTGAAAATTTGAAAGCCAAAGGACACGCATTATAAATATTACCCGCATCTTTTACTTTGATTGACGCTGTTACGTGAATATAAGGCTCTCACGGTAAAGGAAAGTTCTCCAAACAGTTGTTGTTAGAAAAATAAATTAAACATAGAAGAGAATAAAGAAGAGCTAAATAGGGGGGAAAGGTATTTCGTCGATCCAAACTAGAGAACACGAGGCAATTTAAAATAACTCACAGAAGCTTACCCACTTCGGCTCCTTTCTCAACCACACACACCGACAAATCAACATCTTTTTCCCGGCACAACTGCTTGAACCGTATCGCTGCCGCAAGGCCAGCGGGTCCGGCACCCACAATTACGACGTCATAGTTTAAGGAGTCCCGCTGTGCTTCGGTGCTGAAATTTCTATTTTCTTTGATAAACCCAGAAACTGAAGAGACCCCAATAGTGTTCTGATACCCGCCTGACAAACTTCGAAATCTAGAGTTCGATTGACATACACTGGGTTGAACTACCGTACGGTTGATCGGAGCGCTCAAGTTTTCAAAATGGGCAGAAGTGAGAGACGAAATACTCGCAGCAAGACGGACAAAAACTGGGATCCTGGAAGTTGGGTTTTTAGAATCGATTGATTTGAGTGACGCGGAAATCAATCTATGCATGGTTGTTTCGGGGAAATGCTGCTGACATTCAGAACAAGAGGAACTTGGGATTCAGTGACAAGGTGAAAGGCCAGCCCATTTCACTGTTACCTTATACTTCATACTCGTACGACGTATCGTTTGCCACTTCGCTAGACGTATATTGGTTGGCCAAGTGCCCCTTCGCCTTTCTATAATCCTCAGAGCTACTTTAATTTGCCCTCGTCGATTCCGTGAAGTAATCAAACTCTAGATTCCAGAATCGGGTTTTCCTGATTAATCAATACGCGTAGCGTGAGAACAATTATAATTTATAAATTCAATTTTTTAAGGCAATGGGACTAATCCATGAGTTTATTAGACTATCACTTAGTAGAGGCTTAAAATTTTAATTCTTAATATTTTTATATTTACTATTATCATTTCATCTCGATATCTGTATCTTAGAAGTTCTTTTAATGATAAAATTACGATAATAACATTACTGTATATACATTTATTAACTGATAATTTTATTGTAAGTACGTTTATTGTAAATACATTTTCTAATCTGGGTTACGTGTCAGCTTAATAAAGGTTTTATTTTCATCTAATCAGGCAGGCGTCTAAAAAAAAAAAAAAAAAAACTTTCGTACTGTGGTAATCATATTTGGACTCTACTTTTGTCAAGTCTGCACTAAGTTTTATTATACATCAGAACAGCGGCGTCTTGCTATTCATTTGTGCCTTTCGTTGGCTTTCTTGAAAGAAACAGAAAACTGAAAAGAACAGCAAAGCTTTGCCAGCCGGGCGTTTCATAATTCTGGACACGGGAAGTGTCCGGATTTGCTCCTTTCTTGTCTGCATTCCGATTTCTGGTGTTTTTCTTTGTTGGGTTTCCTGTTACGGCTGATTCTGCAAGGAAAGGACGCACCCAGCTGACGATTTTGCAGAAAGGGAAGGTTCGTAGTTCCGTAATTTCCGATCCTAGCTCCGTTTGGAGCTTTTTCTTCCTTTTTAGTTCTGGACTTTGAATTGTTTCCCCCTGTCCATTGCTTTGTCGAGTAAGGTCGGTGGACTGAAGTAAAGATGTTAGCTTGTATTTTGATGAGCCGATTGTGGATTTTGCATTTCTGATCGGAACTCTTTTCACATGTTTCTTTGATGTGATATTTTGATTTGTCTGTCTGCCCAGACTGAAGTATTGAGTGCATTCCGAAGGATTTGGATTCGGAGGACGACATATCTGATTTTCCTATTTTTAGTTTATGGGAATTTATCTAACAAGATTTATAAATCTATAACGTTTGTCAGTTTTCAATTGGCAAGTGTATAGGGTTGTCTTTGGTGACATGCCTTTGTATAGCTGTTTAGATACGAGCACGCATTGATTAGATGAAACGAGTTTTTCCTCTCTCCTTCATTTTTCTGTTGCTTGCACCGCTTTTGTTTAGAAATCATAAAATCAAAACTTCGAAGCCAGGCAGACCTTTTGTCTACGTGGATGCATAATCGTGTCGATGGTCGATTAAAGTCGACCTATTATTACTTCGGTTCAAAAGTCTTTATGCATAATTTAGAGTAGCTTTTCGTCTTGACAAGAGTTTGAGGAGACTGCAGGTGGTAAAAAACATTCTATAAGGTTTTGAATGTCGGATTCTGTTTGAGCAAGTGAGATAGTCTAGTTGTTTTTTGTTAGAAAGGAAAATTCTGTAACGTTTGGAATCTTGTATTTTCTAAATCCTGCCAATGGAGACAACAAAATAGTTATCTTTTTCTCTAGTATCACTTGTCAGCCGTAAGGTTAATTTAGGATGATGTTTTTGAACATTTTGACGGAATTATAGAAGATAACTGCAAATTTCATTTGTTGTGCTGCAACTTATGGGAGCTTTTTTGTATGTCGTCTGCAGGGGTCACAACACTCCAAGAAATATATAATAGTAATAATTGTTAACCTGCAATTCATTGGTGAGTGTTATATCAAATGGCGTCCAGAATCAAATAGTTTAGGCATATATTTATTGTTGTACACATAAATTTGTGGACAAATTAAGCACAAATTTCTCATTTAAGTTCTCTGCCTGTCAAAAGCAGAACTAATATTTAAAATTTTGTTTATGAAAAACAGGTTTAAATTTTACCTTCTCTTATTAGCCATAGTTATACTGTTTCTTTTATCATTTTTCGATCCTGATTATCTGGCTCTATCCAACAATTTTAGTTTTCAAAACTTTGAATGTGTTGGACGTGTGGTTTTCATCATATAATCTTATTAAGGGGCTCTTCCTGGATAAAAAATTTTAGCCACTTTTGACTCCATGAATGCAATTGCTTGTTGTGGTTAATATTTTTTGTTTATGAATTGTTAAAGGCATGTCAGATCTTTGTTGTACTGCTTCCCAACTTGCAGTTGATCACGACTAAACCTTTCATATTACTCTTTCATGATAATTTTTCATTTAGCTTAGAAAAAAGTGAGTCATACTACCCAACCAAGTGTTTATGTATCTGGAATTTGATCATCCATTTACAAATGATATTGCTTACCGGATTTATGTTCCACGCTTGATAAGTAAAAGAGAGTAAGTCCATTGTTTTGAATGCTAACTACAGGCCATTTACAAAAAAAATGATAATTGAGGCCTTTAAATGCATAACTTGCAAAATGTGGGTCATTCTGTGTACCAGCATGATTTTACTCATTTTCTTACTAATATAATAAATGTTTTTCAGGTTGGATATTTTCAATATGGATACTGCTGATGCCCTCAGTGGGCGTGAGTGGATAGAGAGAGTGAAATCTGGGGGTGCTGTTCCTCTACTTGAACCAGACAATTGCCCAAATGGGTGGGCGATCCCATCTGGAGATGTATTTATGGTCAGAGGTCCTGAATATATATCTACCAAAGAAAAAATTCCTGGAGGTGATTATCTCCTGAAGTCTTTAGGATTTGACTGGATCAGAGGTCCAGCAAAAATCTGTGAGGTACTGAACAATCCAAACAGCCGTGTAAAGAAAGCCATGGATGAAGAATTAGCTGCAGGAAATAAGCCTTTCATCTGGGCTTTCAATTTGCAACTCCCCAATAAAGATAATTATAGTGCTGTAGCATATTTTGTGGCTCTCAGTCCTATTCCTGAAGGGTCATTAATGGAGCAATTCATAAAGGGGGATGATTCTTTTCGAAATTCTAGGTTTAAATTGATAGCAAACATAGTGAAAGGGCCATGGATTGTGCGAAAAGCAGTTGGGGAGCAAGCCATCTGCATTCTTGGCAGAGCAGTTTCTTGCAATTATTTCATCGGAGAGAATTATATAGAAGTTGATGTGGATATTGGATCTTCTATGGTGGCAAATGCAATTGTTCATTTAGCATTTGGTTACATTACAACTCTTACTGTGGACCTAGCTTTTCTTATTGAAAGCCAGACTGAACAAGAACTCCCTGAGAGGATTCTTGGAGCTGTAAGGTTCTCAGAACTGGAACCTGCTTCTGCAAAGATAATTGAACCCCCTCCCAATAATGAAAATGCTGGAAATGTTCAGTCATTTTTACCGACACGACTTTGGAAGTCAATTGGGCAAGGTTTCTCTCACCTTCTACATACAGGTAGCCAAGATGGATCTCTACATACAGGTATCCAGGATGGATCTGTACATACAGGTAACAGAGATGGATCTCTACATTCAGGTAGCCAAGATGGATCTCTTCATACAGGTGACCAAGATGGATCTCTACATACAGGTAGCCAAGATGGATCCCGAACTGCCACAGTTCATTTAAATGGAGAGGTACATGATGGTGAGAACATTTAGCATGGAAAACTGGCGAGTGTCCATTCATGGCCTATTATCACTTCAGGACACTGTTTCCTTACCATCTTTTAGTCTTAAATGGGAATGATCTGACAATGTTTGTTGTGTCTGGATCCAAGGACGGCTTCTTACATTTCAGTGTGACACAGACTCTCTGAAACTGTGGCAGCATCTGCAGTTTGCTTAGCTTTGCAGTTCTATTATTTTAGCAAGACTGCCAAGCATGAAGACGTACCAATTTCAGGGTGGCTCAGTTGTCTGCTTTAATTTCACTGTTATTTACCATGTTTTCCATTAATTTGTTGCACGTTTGGGAAATGGGATTTACTGTATTCATGTTTTTATAGGCACTCCTCATCATTCTTCTCTTGTGGTAAGTTGCTGAAATGTTGTGAATATTGCCTCATACCAATTCGTAGTTTCAGTCTTCAAAACGATGTACTGCAGTTTTATGAGGTCAGAATCATTTGTTCCATCCTCCATGGTCGGACTCTAGATATGCAAGTTTGTTTTGTACTTAAGAGGACCGGAGTATATTAAAGAGGTTATTGGATTACACTGTCAGTTTGTTTTCTACCCATAGTATTTCAGATTTGAGGGCATCATTTACATAGTTTACTCATAAATATCATTGATAAGTATTTGAAAAATAATATCAGTACTTTTTTATATTACTTCGAGGTTTTATATTATGACTTGGCTGTATAGTTGGCGGTCTAAGTAAGAGAAAATTTAGGGTTTAGAGTTTACCATAGGTGGATAATATTTTATTAATAAAATAAATTTTTGTAGATTTTATCTTTGTATTTTTTAAGGCCACGTCATAATATAAAATTTTAGAAATAAAAAGCTGCGCGTACTTATATCACCGCTCCAAGTATTTTAGATGTGATTGCAGAGCATAATAAAATAATATATTTTATTTCATTGATACATTAAGATAAGGACGTTTAATTGAAGCACACATATGCCTTAATTTTATTGGTTCTCTTACACCAAGACGGCACGAAAACTTTTCGTAAGGAACATGCCTTGTTCTCAGCCTGGTACCACAGCAAAAATACACAACTTCGGGTTCTTTTTGTATAGAATAATGATATGCGTACAACAATATTTTGCACACAATATGTACGTGGGGTATTAAAATATTCCTGTTGTTAGTCCCACAGCTCCAATATAAATAGTATTGTACGCATTGCATTAATCTTTTGTAAACCTAATAGTTTAGGCACTTATTAGGTGTCGAGGAGTATGGAATGATACTTAGACATCACCCATCAACATCTCCACTTTTTCATGGGAATTCACAGTTCATTAAAACTTTTGTTTTTCTCTCAAAAAGTAAGATTACAACTTAAGAACAGGAAGTTACCTATGTGTTGAAGCATATTAAATCTGGAGATCGAAAAAAAAAACATAATACTACTGCAGTTAAATAATTTTATCTAAAGAGAAGCTACCATTTCCTCACAAAATTTCTAATGCATTTCCCTATAAAGACCCCGCATCTCACATGCAGTGTCTCTCACAGACTGCAGTAAGCCTGTCCATTCTGAAAAGGTAGGAGGTGCTTACCAGAACATACTGTGAGTTTGATGAAGAAACTAATCAGATAAGACTGACAGTCAATGAGTTTTCTTTATACATAAATGATACATGTCAAACAGACAAAGTTTAGTTTTATCGGATGCTAGAATAAATTTGACTTAAAACCTCAAAAAGTACGTAAAAAATCGTGTGGTCTGCAATCTGGTATGACATATTTGGTGCGAGGAATTTCCTCTCTCAAATGAAAGTCTTTAGTTTCTGCTATATGACACTTCATTGATTGCCAAAGTCATTTAACATAAAACACCCTGTTCGGAGATCTCCATGGAATCACAGGAGGAGAATACCTTCATATGTGAAAATATCATTTGGCAAAGTTCTGAATGAAGAATCCACAACAAGAACATACCACGGTGAGAAAAAATCTCTTGGCAGTCAAACTTTCGTTCAGGAAAAGTGGCACAAGCTTAATTTAATAACTACACAAGTTCTGCTCCTTCAAATGGGAGAGCATTCATCTGTAGAGTTCTACTATTTCCTGTGGTAATAACACCCACACTGGGAAGCGAAAGATCAGTAACAGGCTCAATCTCAATGAAACTGATGTCGACAGCTCCTGTACGCTTCAAACTGAACAAAAACACAACAACGATCCATCCAAGCATTGAAATTGCCCAATAATTGTTCATCCCGTGTATTAAACCCCATGCAATGGAATACCCTACAATAATCCCAGATAAATGACCAACAAAACTTGCTTGTGGAACAATTATGGATGTGAAGATGAGTGATTCAAAAGGAGCAAAACTAATTGGTAAAGAGAGAAATCCAAAAAGATCCAACTTTGAGGAGGGCTGCTTGACAGAAAGAATGGTCATCCAGCCAAATACAACACATGAATAACCAACCGCTGTCACTCTTTGAAAATACTCTATCTTAAACTTTCGAATTAGAATGTGGTAAATCCCCAAAACTAGCAACCCAGATAAGATTACCAAAATAAGTGTGTAATGGAGATAGAATGCAACTCCGAAACCTATGTGGTGCAACTGCTCCACCTCTCCAAGACTCCAAAGGGCACTCATGTTGAAAACCAGATGAAGCACACTGATATGAGAGAATGCTGAGGTGATGATTCTCCAAAGATGTCCCTGGACAGCTGTTTCATAACTTAAACCAACATGAGCATAGCCAATGTTTTTCTTCTGTATGTAGAACCAAACTGCAGTGCAGATTCCTATGATGCAGCTGGTTGCAGGTTTATGTAAAATCTCAATAAATAATGGTTTCCCCATCAATTCTCCTTTGAATTTACTAAAAAAAATCAAAACCTCACAATTTAAAATTTTGAATAGGTCACAGTTACTTGGAGCCCAGGCTTCTGTCAACTGGATCCTGTCAAAGAGGCTCCTTTCAAGTATTCTAGCTCCCTTCCTCAATTACTTCTTAATACCAGTCCCATACTAACTGCAGTGGATCAAAACTCAGTAAACTGTCTTAAAAATCCAAGGAAAACTATCAAAGATCAACTGCTTCAACTGGCATCAAAGTTTTGTTTCAAGGTACATCAAAACCCTCCAATCAAACCTGCAAAGAACAAAACCACGTAAATTAAACCCCTAGGTTTTTTCAAATAGGTAAACGAGCCTCATACCTCAAAATGCCTCGAAAAGACTACTCCATTATAGCAAACCACAGCACGGTGGTATTAAAGCATAAGTTAGAGAGATGAGAGTGTGAACAAATCATAAATTACAGATTGGCAGTGACAGGATAAAGTCGCACTTCCCATTTTCTGATTTATAGATAGCGTCAACAGAATGAAGTGAAAAGTACAAAATAAACTACAGGCAGAACATAAAAGAGGTGACCAACGTCCTCAAAAACAGGCACCTGCTAATTTAGAATTACACGCCATTTCACTCTTTTGCAAGTATGTTCCTTTCGCAAACTTGCTTCACACAAACGCAATCGAAAAAACGATTGACAGAGTAGATTGGAGAATTGCAACGTAAAACAAAACAGAATCCGTCGAAGCAGCCGAGGAAAAGCTCGGAAAAAAGTAGGAAATGAACTTGCCATCATTCCGGGGTTCCCCAGATCGAAAAGAATACTTACGAATGGAGTAAAAAAAAACACTAATTTTTAGAGAGATCTGCAAACCTTTTTCTGAGCTCCGGTTACCCTAGATTTTGGGTTCTTCGACGACCGTCCAAGAGAGAGATCTCGGGTCTCACTTCCGCTGCTGTCAGCAAGATCGATGCACTGAGCTTGTGATTCAATAGTTCCTGTTCCGTTTGTTTATTTTTGACAATTCTCAGTCGGAACCTTCAACAGTTCCTAAAACCCATTACCGACTCTCGTCCCTAAAAAGGGCTGATCGACCGAGGTGATTCCAAATCCATAGAGTTGCGATTGCGAACAGTACTGGCTTTGGCTAGTTTGGTAGCTTTGGTCCATACATAGTACGCCTCCACCCACCAACGTGCAACTTAGGAATACGAATTGCACAATGAGGAGAGCCTGGTCCGCTGCTCGTGGAATCTGCGAGTGAGAATTGTTTTAGAGTTTTACATTCAAGACAACAATGAGTCTGTCGTTCTCAAATTACAAACTTAAATAGTGAAGAGGTACGTTCTTAATTGCACAATTAGTCACTGCTTTTCCGAACCAGGGTCATGTGATACATCGCTCGTTGAACTGGCCTAGCGAGTCATCAATCCAAAATGGCAAGGCCCAATCCGAGTTGTCTCGGCCTAAGTCTCTAACGACTCGACCCAAGTCATACAACCATGGTTTTGAGACATTGTGAAATGTTTATGACTTATACTCGTCACAAGTCCCTAGCGTTAATCTACGTCCAAACGGTAAAAGGGAAGCTTGATAAGTATTTATGCTCACTTTGCAAACAAAATATATGTCCTTACTAGAGACATCTCGGAGGACATCGAGGAAGAAGCACACCGTACCCTAATTTTAAAGAGTAATGCTAGACTCATTTAGCGGACGCACCTATCTTACATACATGTTAATCTAAGCCCTTAAAAATATTTTTTTTATTATAAAATATTATTTCTAGATAATAAACCCTAGGCATTAATGGTTTAGATTAACAAGCGTGGGATAAGTGCAACTAGTATTATTCAACTTTAAATATGTTTAAATTGGTGAAGAAACTACACAGTACCCTAACTTTAAATTTGTCCAATTAATTTTCATATGCATAACCTAATATCCTTCCAGATTTTATACCTGTAATAAACATTAGTAATCGACTTGAAAATTTTAAAAAGAATCTTAAATATTTTTAATTTTTCTTTGTAAACTCATAGTATATAATATCATATATACACAAGTATGGCAATACAAGGAGACCTGCCGGGAAGGGAATCTTGCATCAATAAGTATCCTGTTGGAACTTGGAAGTAGGATTCATTGATTTTCTCATGTAAAAAGAAACTAGCTAAAATATAATAAAAGGTCAGAATTATATTTTAGGGTTGGAATGAAATAATCCTATTCATAATCTTAGGGTTTTACTTACCGTTTACGGAGCTTTTATCCCTTGACGGCACCGCCCTACTCCGACGATTTGCTTAAACTCCCCCGACCTCTATACACAGTCGCTCTTCTCTCTTTAATTCTCTTTCTTCGATTCTCTCTTTCTCTCTCTTCTTCTTTCTTTTTCTCTTCGTTTTTTTTTCTTTCTGAGATAGCAGGCGAAGAAAGTACTCTACATGGACAACGGAAGGATCACCATCAAGCTCCTCGTTGACAGAAAAAAGAACCGAGTTATGTTCGCGGAATCGGACTCAGATTTTGTGGATGTTCTGCTGAGTTTCCTTACGATTCCGGTGGGAACGGTCGTGTGTCTTTGTGGTAAAGAATCAAACTTGGGTTGTATGGACAATCTCTACAAGAGCGTCGAGAGTCTTGACGTTCGTCATCTGCAATCGCAAGCTTGTAAAACCATGTTACTCCATCCTAGATGTGCATGGAATGTAAACTTTAGTAATCTTCCAGTAAAGATTGAGGATACTTGCTACTATAATTATATTTGCTCGACATGGGCGGCTTGTATCCAGAAGGGCCACTGCACCATTAGCACTGTTCCTAATGTCTATTGCAGCTGTGGGAAGATGATGACAAAGGCCACTGTTCCTGGGTACAGGGATGTCCCTGCAGGCGAAACATTTGTCAAAGGAAACTTGAGATTTATGATAACGGACGATTTAAAAGTGACCCTTTTGACCACTCGGACCTACTTGGCTCTGCTTAGGGAGCTAGGCATCCATGATGTAGAGAGTCTTAAAGAAGAGAAGATTGAAGTTGGTGAACTTGAGGTATGCGTACGCCTCTGGGTGATCTCTTGCATTATAATATAAATCTCTTAATATATAGATCAATTAGTACATCATCTGGTTTGTTTAACTTAGAGTAGGACTACTCGATCGATTGCTGCTCTGCAGGTTTTGGCTTTGCTGAAGAGGTCCCTGCTTTCTCAGGCTCCATTGTCCGATGTCTTTTTGTTGTTGGACTACAGCACCTCCTTAAACAGTACTACCAGTAAACATAAGGGAGCTCATGAAAAACAAGAATGTGGAGACAACCTTCAGAGGATGATACACGTGAACATTTTACTAAACAGGGCCACTAACAAGGTACTGTATGCGGAAGCAGGTGAAGCCTTCGTGGACTTCCTCTTTAGTTTCCTGACATTTCCTTTGGGATCAGTAGCTAAAGTCTTAGATAATGGTAACCAAAATTCTTCAGACCTCAAATGTCTGCATAACTTGTACAAAAGTGCCGAGAAATTGTGCAATAGCACCTCTAGTGGAGACTTCATGCTGTCTGAAGCGCACAAAGACATGCTTTTGAACCCCAAGCTACCACCCAATCACGGTTGCAAGAATCAGTTACTACCCGTTGAGGAATCTGATTCGCGTGAGATACACATGACTGAATGTGAGGCATGCTTCAAAAAGGGGACTGACCCACTGTCTGGAAACTGCGCCCATGGTATGGGGAGAAAAAGATTGAAAATTTTGAACCCTAAGAACAACCCAGTGCAATCACAAAAGGAGCTGGATGAAGATGAAGGCGGCTTTGTTAAATTCGGCTCTACACTCTTCATGGTCACCGACGAACTCCATGTCCAACCGCTCTCACCGACTTCAGTAATTAAGTGGATGAATGCTTCTCTCGCCGACTTGGAGGAGATGACTGTCTCTATTGGACATGAAGAGGCCATAAACTTGCTCAAGGCTTCTCTTGTTTCCAAGACTCCGCTGGACGATGTTTTAGTTGCCAAAATTTACTCAATTCCTGAAGAACATATGTAGTGTTGGAACGACCCATATAATTGCTTGCATAGACCACACAACTACTGGTACTTGTCAAACATTATTTCTTTTACACTATCAAGTATGACCTAATTTAATTATGTATCAAATGGAAGGCAATCCTTTTAATTTTTTTTTTTGGTTAATTTTCAGAACTTTTGAAAACTTTTTTTTTTTCTGGCCGAGTCACAGCTTTTCCAAACCTGCAGGGTCATCTTGACCCGAATCAGGGTGTGATATATATCTCTCGCTGAACTGGCCTAGCAAGTCCTCCATCCAAATTGGCAAGGCCCAATCCGAGTTGCCTCGGCCAAGTAAGTGTCTCAGCGACTCGATCGACCAAGTTATACAACCATGGTTTTGAGACTCACGAGTCATGGGGTAGGGTCGACACCTTGTTCGAATAGAGTAATTAGGACTCCTCTGATTTTCTTAACTTACATTCTCTTCCAACATGGACCAAATTTGACTGGATACATGAGTCAATTATAAGTATTTTTATTTAAAAACATTAAATTAATGTTTAAACTTTGATAGGTCTAACTCCAAGTCGCAATTGCATGTTGTGAAGTTTTTGAAATTCAAATTATATCTAACTAATTAAACTTATTTAAGGATTAAATTGCAATGAAAGGCAAAAAGGAATGTGAAGGGCATATATATGTATAGCTGAAACGTCGGTGCATGCATGAAAAAATGAAAGCAGGGAAAGATTGATGATGTATCATTTTTCAGGCAGTTCCAATTCTTTTTGGAAGCGGGAGACGAAGCGGCTGCGATCATGAACATGGGGGATCAATGAAACATGGTGACTTGTGATCTTTATTTTGTAAGAACAGTTCTAGTAATACGATATATATAGCCTTCCACGCTCTAAAATCGATCGGAAAAAGTACGAAATCGACTATATATGAGCTCTTTACTCAAATGTTAATGAAAAATTATTT
This sequence comes from Aristolochia contorta, assembly GCA_022405105.1. NCBI lineage: Eukaryota > Viridiplantae > Streptophyta > Magnoliopsida > Piperales > Aristolochiaceae > Aristolochia > Aristolochia contorta. Next base: position 7,554,766 of record CM039667.1, on the reverse strand, counting down.
CAGTACTTTGAGTTTTTACTATGAGTTTTTACATCCTGATGTGGTTGTCTTGCTGGCAGCCTAGTTGGTAGTCCAAATAAGGTCTAGGGTTTAGGCTTACCTATAGAATAGGAAAATAGTTCCTCCAATGAGGACGCCATGTCATGCTGTAAATCCTCACAATAAAATTTGACAGTACTGTTATGACCACTCAAGGTTAATTAAAGGGAAGTTTGATAAGTAGTACTACTGATCACTTAGCAAATGAAATATACGCCCGTAGGCCATCCTTTATCACTAGGTAGCAACTGGCACTGAAATGTTTATGACTTATACAGCTCGTCCCAATTAAGTCTGAAGTGTTATTCCATGCCTCAATAGTAATAGGGAATTAGCTTGATAAGTACTACTGCTCACTTCGCAAACGAAATTAATACGTCCTTACCAGAGACATCTTGGAGGACATAGGTAGAGATCAAGGAAGAAGAGCACATCATCGGTGAAGAAACTTATACACACCCTAGCCTAACTTTAAATTTCCAATTAATGTAACTCGTATATAGTATATAATATTATATAGAGTCATAGACAAGTACAAATGTTATACGAGGAGACCTGCCCTAAATGGAATCTTGCCTTGGCAATTAGTATCCTGTTGGAAGTAAGATTAATCATTGATTTTCTCATCTACAAAGAAACTAGCCAAAATATAAAAAAGGTCAGAATTTTAGGGTTGGAATGAAATAATCCTATATAATATTAATCATAGGGTTTTAGTACCCTTTACGGAGCTGTTATCCCTTGACTATTAATAACAGCCATGACTATAGAACCACATGTACGGCAGGGATTGACAAAAAAGACAAAAACATTAGATCGAACGGCAGCGCACTATTCCTCTCGTCCTTAAACTTCCTCCCAGCCCTATATATACAAACTCTCTCTTCTCTTTGATACTCTCTCTTTGATTCTCTCTCTTCGATTCTCTCTCTTCGATTCTCTCTCTTCGATTCTTTCTCTTCGATTCTCTCTCTTCGATTCTCTCTCTTCGATTCTTTACTCAACAAAGAACATATATTATGGTGTTGGAACGACCCACGCATATAATTGTTTGCAAAAAATCCTAATTTCTTAACTATCTTAGATCTGTTGCTAAGTAGTATTAAGTGAACCAGTTTTTCTTAATTTGCTTTACTTGCTTTATAGAGTGAAAGGAATGGCTAGTTCTTTTTTGTCTTCTGTCGTAATATTTAACTATAAAATTTGTGTTCGTGGAATCAGATAAAGAATTTGTGGATGTTCTACTGAGTTTCCTTACGATTCTTGTGGGTACAGTTGTGCGGGTTTTGTGCTAAAGAGTCAAACTTGGGTTGTATGGACAGCCATACAAGAGCGTGGGGAGTCTTGACATTGGAACACTAACCTTAATAATCTTTCGGTAAATATTATTGAGGACACATTTTAGTTTTTACAGTAATTGCATTTGCAGGACATGGGCGGCTTGTATCGAGAATGGTCACTGCACCATTAGCACTGTTCCTAATGTCTATTGTGGCCGCGGAAAGATGATGACAGAGACCACTGTTCCCGGAAATGAGGATGGTGCAACTTATGGTGGAACATTTATCAGAGGAAAGTTGAGATTTATGGTAATGGACCATTTAAAATTACCCCTCTTACCACCTTGACGAATTGGGCACTACTTAGAGAGCTAAGTAGTAATTATGATTTAGCTAGTCTCAAATAAGAGATGGTTGATGTTGGGGCAAATGAGGTATGAACAGCAGTGTTCTAAAAACTAAACCGTTGATCGAACCTATGGAGCTTCCGATTTTGGTTCAACTGGTATGAGTTGTACTTCATTAAAAAAATTCATAACAAGATTTCTATATATAAAAATTAAGTTTAAAAATACAAAAATTATTAAAAATGCTAAAAAGGTAACTAAACCGGTTCAACTGGTCCGGTCCAAGTGACGGTTCTGTGGTTGAACCGCTAAAACCGGCTAGTCATCCGGTTTTTGACCATTTCTGGGTTTTTGAGCAAACCGAACCGTTCAAATCCCCGGTTCTGATTGAACCCGGTTGAACCAGCTGGGTCTGTTCAGTTTTTAAAACACTGATATATATATTAACTCTTCTTAAGTTTTTGCAAATCACATTGGGTAAATATATCTTTTGCTTAATCAGCTTGTAATATATACGGTTTGTTTAACTTGGTGTATATAGAAGACTTTTTGAAAAGTGCGCCCATGGATCAGGGAGAAAATATTTGAAAGTCTTAAACCCTAAGAAAAATCCAGCGGAATCACAAACGTATGACCAAACGGGGTTTGTCAAATCAAGGTCTACCACATTGTTCATGGTATCCGATGAACTCCATGTCCAATTACTCTCACGTGTTGGAGCAATTAACCGAAGCAATGCTTCCCTCGGATGAGGGGCAAGAGGCTTTAATTTTCGGACTGGAAGAGGTAATCAACATAGTTAATATCAAACTATATTTTCTCAATTACTATATTAAGTTACAATAAAATTATACTATCCCTTTTAATTCCTTCTATCGTTTAATTTGTTGTTGCTTTGTGCAGGCAATGGACTTGCTTAAGGCTTCTCTTATTTCCAAGACTCCCCTCACTGATGTACCAGAACAGTAGATGCGATATATTAGCTAGTGATCAATTGCGATATTGGTATAGACCTTGAGCTATCATACACTATTGAACTAGCACAACACAAGTTTTGACATGAACTATTTTAGTTTCCTCATAAATTAGAGAGCTTGCAACTTTAATTCTTGTCCACATATGTCAAATTTTTTAATAACACTAAGCAAAGCATTGGATTGTTATAGTTACCGGAAGGTGTGAAGAATTCTTCTATAAACAAAAAAAAAACTCAAAAAATCTTCTCTTATAGTTATTTCAAAATTCCATTACGAGTAGTCTCTCTAGCCTCCATTCAGAGGTATACTCCGGTAACATGCATGCTATTTGCTTCACCTATCCGAATCAACTCCTCCGGTTCAAGAAAATGGGCAAGCCATGCATCAACATCTCATCTCCGACCTGTACAGATTAGAGAGGCTCTCCGAGTACCCAATAATAGCGAGTTGAGGGATACGGGGATGGATGTATTCTCTGTAAGAAGAGAAATTAATGAGACCAACAACAATATCATTGGTGTTTAATTTGTCAGAATATTCAGTGAAATGGAGCTTCGCATTTACGTACTTGTAAAGGAGAACAGTGGTGTCTGATGAACCGCCACGAATTTTTTGAAGATGGGTGACAAAAATAAGTTTTGGAGTTTCTTGTCTCCCTTGTATCCAGTTGCGAAGATCACAATATCCGTTTCTAAAGGACGGGATTCTCCATCGATGATTAGACCGTTTTTGCATAAGTGGAAGGACTCTGTTTTCTTAAACACAATGCTTCCTTCCTCAACTTTGTCAAAGAATTTTTCTGGTATAATGACGGTCAAGCTTGCTGCGATGTGTTTGAAGAAGCTTTGCGTGGGTACGACACCAAACTTCTTCAGATGGCAGCCTCCACCTCAGATAGCTCTCCACGAGCTTGGAGAATACCCATCTCTGAGTGTAAACAACAAAGATGACCCGTATCAGTTTCTTGACAAAATTCATTCTTAAACTTGGGTGCTTCTAGTCAATGGCGTTTTTCAAGTATCAGAGAGTCTTGGAGCTGCACAACCATGGTTTGAAAGAAATGCAAAAGACAAAAAGAAAAACTCACAAAGAAAGAGAAGACAAGAAAATTAACCAACAAAGCTTTCAAACCACGTCTTGATGTAACATATCTAGCCAATAAAAGGGCATATATATATATATATATATATACATGTAGGAGCCAATTTTGAATTGATCATGAAGATATTAATTGTTTAGATAACACTTATTAGTTTATAACAGAAGTAGAGGGAAGTACAATCAATAAAAAAATTTTAAAAAATAATTACTTTCTTGTAATGAATCTAGCTCTTTCATTCAAAGACACCGACTAGAGGAACCTTTAAACTCCAAAAAGTAGTGTCAAACAGTACCTTAGCTTTATGAACTGAGTAATGCTAGAGTACATTACGGTTTGCGTACATTTTGGGTACACCCCTCACTCTAGAAGTGGGGTATTAAAATATTCCTCTTGGGGGTCTCACTTCTACAGTGAGGGGTCGTACCCCAAATGTACGCAAACAATATTAATATTGTACGCATATCATTATTCTTATATACCCAACCCCAATTAATGTGAGAATCAGTTCATGACTTCCCCATTTGCATGCCACGTGGACCCAAAGTGTACATAAGAGTCAATCTTATCGCTTCTTGGATGAATAATGCTATTATGAGTACAATTGCGGGCATCCCCCTCACATGAATAAAATATTCATTGCTTCGAAGTCTGTGCAGGTAATGAATATTTTATTCATGTGAGGGGAATGTACACAATTGTACACATCCCCATTGTGCGCATAGCATTACTCTTCTTGGATTTCTTTTTTTTGAGTGATCAAGTTCAAATACATACTTGTTGTTTATTTCTCACAGCATATGGAATGCATGCAAGGAATTAGTTATTGGAAATCAAACTTTTGACTGCATTGACTATTAAACCTATCTTGTCACAAACTTGAATTTATTCAATAAGAAAAAAATAAAAATTACTTCAACTCTCCTCGCCATTGATAACACGCTAGAATCTAAATCCAAACCCTAGCTTATTATACTGTGGGCCAAGTTTATGAAAAACATTACCTACTTTGATCACCTCCTCTCAATAACTTTATCCTATGCCAAAGATATAATGTTGATTAATTAATTTTAACATATCCATTCAAATTCAAGACAAAATTGTATGCATTTGTTCCCTAGTATGAAAGAGATTGTACAGGCCCGCCATAAGTTGAAACAAATTTATTTCAGTTTATATTCATCATCATAGTGGTTAATTTTATTTAAAATTTATTTAATTTAATTAATTTATTTTATTTTATATCATTAATAAGTTGTCTAACTTATGTTGACGGTGTGGTGTCATCAATTATTTTTTGTGTTATCTCTCTTGTTTGTTATGAATCTTAACTGTAATATAATTTTATATTTCTTCATATAGGGTATTAGATAAAGTATTATGAAAAAAAATCAACTATTGATGCATATTTTAAAATAAAAACACTTATTCAAATGACAATGTTGAGAGAGAAATTGCTGAAGATGTATATATAAAGTCAATTCTTGATGATTTTGCATTTCAGAATAAACAAAAAATGTCTCTTATTTAAATATTACTAATAATTTTATAAAATTTCCCTATATTTTATAATAAAATTCTGCCAATTTTTTTTTTTACTTTAGTCCCCCTAGTAAAAAAATTCTACATCTACCCCACTTATTATATGTAACTGCACACACACATAAACCACTTATAAGTCATAAGCAAGAAGCTCATAATTACCTCAAAGTGTAGAGATTGATTTGTGACAGATTTTCCTTTTAATGTGAAGTTAGGCTTTCTTGCGTTTTAGTTAGAAAGTCTAGTGGAAGTGCTAACCGATATGCTAATGGACCTACTTTCGATAATCTGATAAGGGCCAACAAAAAGGTGAAGTCAGCTTCATTGAAGCATGGAAGGCCACTAAAGTTTGTTGGTTGGCTGAAGCTTGAGATACACATAGTCACCAACATCAAACAAGACTTCGCGTCGACATTTTCTATGTGCTTAATTGGCATTTCATTCGTTGTCTAGCCATTAAAAGGTTGTGACAGAGTTCCCCTAAAATGGTGTCACAGTCACGGAGGTACTCATCAACCGCTTGGATGCGTGAAGTGTCGGGAATGTTCGTTGGGTGATGCATGCGGTGGTGGGTAGCTCTCTCTTTCATATTTCTTCCTGTTGCACAGGCAATGAATTTTGAATTGCCCCTAAACCAGAGTGGGTTTGTGTGAATGTTTTCACTGCACAAGTTTTGACATGAATTATTTTAGTTTGTTTATGAATCCAATTGGAAGCTTAAAATAGGCTGATTTGGTCTGTCATAAGCCGCAGCTGGTACACTGTTTCAATTCTTATCCATACACATCAATTGTTGAGTAACCAAGCAAGCCGTAAGGTCAGAAAGCGCCGCGCCCGATTGTTATAATTTCTGACATATAAGATGTGAAGAATTCTATTTTTAAACAGGAAAAAAAACCCCAAAAAATATTATAACTAATTAGATTCTAATTACGCCTCTTATTTCCAAAATTCCTATGAATAGTATCTCTGATCTCCATTCAGAGGTATAATTAGAGCATGGTAGGCTTGCTGGAATATTAATGCCTACTTAATAAAAAGCTTAGTAATCTAGTGAAGAGTGTCTTCATCATTTCAGTTCAAATCAGCGTAGTCCAAAGGCCCGTACGGGGAAAACAATTCATCGAGAAGGCCTTTCTTTCTCCTGGGGTTGCACCCCATGTCTCTGCAAAGCTGTATCATTGTACCATATATGGAGAATCGCAACGCTAGAGTTCCTGAAATAGTCACCTAAGTATTGTTTCATGTACTTCTCCCACAGCTTCACGTCTGCTTCCATTGCCTTGATGCTGGGCAAACGAAATCCGCCGTCAAGAAAATGGGCAAGCCATCGGCATCTCATCTCCGACGTGTACAGATTAGACAGGCTCTCCGAGTACCCAATAATGGCGAGTTGAGGGATACGGGGATGGATGTATTCTCTGTAAGAAGAGAAATTAATGGACCAACAACAATACCATTGGTGTTTAATTTATCAGAATATTCGGTGATATGCAGCTTCGTATTTACATACCTGTAAAGCGGAACAGTGGTGTCTGATGAACCGGCCACGAATTTTTTGAAGATGGGTGATGAAAATATGTTTTGGAGTTTCTTGTCTCCCTTGTATCCGGTTGCGAATATCACAATATCCGTTTCTAAAGGACGGGATTCTCCATCGATGATTAGACCGTTTTCGCAGAAGTGGAAGGACTCTGTTTTCTTAAAAACGATGCTGCCTTCCTCAACTTTGTCCAAGAATTTTTCCGGTATAATGGCGATAAGGCTCGCTGCGACGTGTTGGAAGAAGCTTTCCGTTGGTTCGATACCATACTTCTTCATAGGCAGCTTCCACCTCAGATAGCTCTCCACGAACTTGGAGAATACCCATCTCTGAGTGTAAACAACAAAGATGACCCGTATCAGTTTCTTTGACAAAATTCATTCTTAAACCTGGGTGCTTCTAGTCAATGGCGTTTTGAGACTAATTGGATCGCATAAGTCAAAAAGGACACCAGAGCTGACGGTCTCCCCCTGAAAATTGCATTGCTGAGAGAAGACGAGCCATCAGACTGGACCTTTTGCTATCTTATGAGATTTTTTTGGACCTTTTTTCCCAGTTCCACCGGTACAGAGAGGTAATGGAGGAGAAGGAAGTTACCAAGGGTGACAAGAATGTTGCTAGTAGACTCATGTTGGGAAAATGACGGTTTGGGAACCGATTCCCAAACCAGTCTCTGACTTTACCGTTTCAAAACGGTAAAGTTAGAAAATGAGATCCGATTTAATCGGATCTCATAGCACGAACGGGGCTTTTGCCCGTTCGTGAATGGGGATTAAAAGGGGGTTGCGTGAGAACCCAAGGGACAGAAAATCCAGATACGTGCCTTCTTCTTCCTTGAAAAAATACAGAGACGTACCTTTTTCTTCCTCGGCAAAACCAGAAACTTTTCCAGTTTGTTGTTCACGGAAGAGACGGGAAACACCGTGCTATTTTCTTCTTCATCCCGTGCCTTTTTCTTCATAATCTTTCACAGTCTTCTTCTTCATCTCTCGCAATTCTTCTCCAAGCTCAAATCCTCTTGATTCTCTGGGTTCTTGAACAACTCCGAACTCTCAGCGACGAGTGCACGTCCCTCTGAGAGTGTTGCGTATCCTTGGGAGACGCTCGGCTCGTGACTCTGCACCGTGGTCGCCGATAACGTCTTTAAGGCAGTGGAATTTTCCACGCCGCAGCCGATAAGTTCTTCATTTAGTTTAATTTCATCAAAATGCTATAGTTTTATGTTTTTTAGCTTCGTTCAATAGTTAATTGCTATTAATCAGATTAATTTTTATTATTGTATGTTATTGTTTAAGGCTTATAAAGATAACTTAATTTGCTGCTGTAATTTAATTTATCTTTATATAGATTGCATTGGAATGCAATATATATACTGTTGCAGTTCTACTTGTTTAGTTCAAATAATTAGGTAATATTGCATGTTTTGCCTACTGAAATTTAGAATTTGTTTATTCTAGTTAATGTACTTGTTGTGTTTTTAAAATTCTGTTATCTCTTTAAATAACAATCATATTGTAGTTCTTTTATTAGAATAAATTGAGTTATTTCCATTATAGATTCAAATTCTGTTATACTGTAGAATTTTATTTGTGCATAATTACTTCATTAGAATTCTGGTACGTTTATTAGAATTCCTTTTATAGATTGAATAAAAGAGTAGTCTATCCTTTGATTATTTGTCTAATTAAGTGTTTTCTTACCCAATAGGTCCAACAAGTAGCACTACTTCGCCAGGCTTGTGAAGTAAGAGCCCAGAGAAACGATTCGAATACAAGTAAGCCAATTGAACTCCCCAAGGTATGTAATGAGGAACGTGCCAATGCGCGTCCTCCTGTAAATCATTGTACAGGGGAGCTCTGTCCCTGCAAGAAAAATGATAAAATAAACCCTTAAAAGTAGTAAATTGGTCTCTTATGTATGAATGGATTTGAAGATTATTCGATAAAACACTCACCGTTTACAGTCGCACATTCCAAAGCCATGTCAATGGCTGATTTCATGAAACCAACCACTGTTACGCGTTTTCCTTTCACCAAATCAGCTGCAGCATGATTGTCCATTGCCGTGTATTCCATTGCATGCATAACTCTGCCCTTGAAGGCTTCCGGACCTCCGTTGGGAGGGAAGACAGGGATATTTGGAAAACCGCTAAAGCGACCGACGCACAGAATCAAAAACTCCACTTGTTCAATCTGCATGTTTTTTTTTCTTTCAAGGAGAAATATTCTTGTTCCAAATGAAAGAGAGAAAAAAAGAGCCATAACAAATTTGCTAGATTTTATCAATAGCGATGGTGATAATGATAAAGGAATGAATGAATTAGTACCTTGAGGCCTCGATCAGGGCCGTCACGAACAGAAACGTTCCACTTTCTACCCGGGTGGAATGCCTCACCAGTTCCCCCCCACTGATCCCATGTCTCCATTTCCTCATCCACCACCCCAACGCATTCCACAGCAACAACTTCACAATTGAACTTGACATACCGAAGAAGGTCGAAGTGCTCGGCAAACGATGCAATATACTCCTTAACTTGCTCTCCGATGGGAAACTCTTCTTCCACTTTGGAAGGCCACGGAAAATCAGAAAAACAGTAGGATCCTCTGGGCGTCTGAAGCTTTGTCAGTTCGATCGTGTCTTTCCAGACTCCCGCAATTCCTTCTGTAGCTTCAAAAACGATTGGATGAAACCCTTTTTGAAGCACATACTTCCAAGCAAGGAGGCCACTGATCCCAGCTCCTACGATTTCGACTCTCCTCTCCATTCTGCGAATCAGTACTTGAGATCAGTAGAGCATCAAGGGGACACGAAGAATCATTAAAAAGACTGCTCGATCATCAGTTCATTTAGAGCAGGAGAGGAGATGTGATCTGCGACCAAAAGTGGGTATATAGGACTAGAAGAATATGAGGTCGTACTTGGGGAAGGTAATTAATCAAATTTCTAGATATATTTATGTATACCTGCCTCACCCTTTTTTTTTGCCATATGATGAAAGATATATGCAAGGATCAAAGTTTAGAGTTAATGGTCAAAGATCACTTATTATCAAGAATATTAATGCTATGCTCACACTTCGGTATGCCCATCTCATCCACAGTCCCTTATGTGGGTGCATTTATGGCACCTGGATATCTGATGTGGGTCCACCCTCTACAGTGTGCACATACCATTACTCTATTATCAATGAAGTAATATAAGAGGAAAATTTTATGTACCCGACTCAACTATAGTAACTACTTGAGTTGATTGAATCTTTCAATGAATACTTTTCACAAGACTAGCCCTGTTCCAGATCATATATATAACTAATATACATTTAGTATATCTGCATATTGTCAGGGTTTTTAGACCCTACTTTATTCCCTCACGGCCTTATAAATATCTGCCACGTTATTTATCTTATCAACTCAAATAAATCGAACGGTAGGGACTTATTGCCTGATGGTCCTACTTAGGCCAAGAGTGACCGAGTTTGGAGTTCCCAACTAGACTCAGTAGATCCAACGTAGATTTTCAAGCATCAGAGAGTCTTGGAGCTGCACAACCATGGTTTGAAAGAAAGGCAAAAGACAAAAAGAAAAACTCACAAAGAAAGAGAAGATGAGAAAATTAACCAACAAAGCTTTCAAACCACGTCTTCATGTAACATATTTGACCAATAAAAGGGCATATATATAGATAGGAGCCAACTTTGAATTGATCAAGAAGATATTAATTGTTTAATTAGATAACACTTATTAGTTTATAAAAGTAGAGGGAAGTACATTCATTAAAACAAATTAAAAAAAAACTATCTACTTTAGTATAATAAATCTAAAGTGGTGATAACCGTACTGCCAAATTTTATAGTGAGGGTTTACGTGGTTACTTGGGTCATCCTTATTGCCCAAATAAGAGATAAAGTAGGAACTATCTACCTATTCTTTAGGTAAGCCTAACCCTAGACCTTATCTGGACTACCAACTAGGCTGCCAACAGGACAACCACATCGGGATGTAAAAACTCATAGTACTAAAATCATTTTTTATAAATCTAGCTCTTTCATTCAAAGACACCGACTAGAGGAGCCTTTGGACTCCAAACAGTCGTGTCAAATAGTACCTTAGCTAGCTTTATGTACCTGACCCCAATTAGTGTAAGAATCAGTTAATGACTTCCTTGTCTGCATGCCACGTGGACCCAAAGTGCACATAAGAGTAAATCTTATTGCTTCTTGGATGAATAATGCTATTATGAGTACAATGGGGATGCGTACAATTGTGTGCATCCCCCTCACATGAATAAAATATTCATTGCTTCGATGTTTGTGCGTGCAATGAATATTTTATTCATGTGAAGGGGATATACGCAATTGCACACATCCCCTTGGTTCGCATAGCATTACTCTTCTTAGATTTCTCTTTTTTGAGTGAAAATTTCAAAATACATACTCATTGTTTATTTTTCACAGCTTATGGAAGGCCTGCAAGGAATTAGTTATTGGAAATCAAACTTTCGGCTTCATTGACTATTAAACCTATCTTGTCACAAACTTGAATTTATTCAATTAAAAAAAATTAAAAAATGAGTAATTCTAGATGCACCTATCCGACATACATGTTAATCACCCTTAAAAATATTTTTTTTTATAAAATCCTATTTTCTAGAGGATAAACCCTAGGCATCAATGATTTAGATTAACAAGTGTGTGGGCTAAGTACAAATAGTATTATTCTTAAAAAATACTTCAACTCTCCTCGCCATTGATAACAAGCTAGAATCTAAATCCAAACCCTAGCTTATTATACTGTGGGTCAAGTTTATGCAAAAATTTGTTTACATTGATCACCTCCTCTCAATAGCTTTATCCTATGCCAAAGATATAATGTTGATTAATTAATTTTAACATATCCATTCAAATTCAAGACAAAATTGTATGCATTTGTTCCCTAGTATGAAAGAGATTGTACAGGCCCGCCATAAGTCCAATCAAATTTATTTCAGTTTATATTCATCATCATAGAGGTTAATTTTATTTAAAATTTATTTAATTGTGTGGTGTTATCAATTATTTTTTGTATTATCTCTCTTGTTTTTTATGAATCTTAACTATAATATAATTTTATGTTTCTTCATATAGGGTATTAGATAAAGTATTATAAAAACAAATCAACTATTGATGCATATTTTGAAATAAAAACACTTATTCAAATGACAATGTTGAGAGATAAATCGCAGAAGATGCATATATGATTTTGCATTTCAGAATAAACAAAAAAATTACTCTTATTTAAATATTACTAATAATTTTATAAAAGTTCCCAATATTTTATAATAAAATTCTGCCAAATTGTTTTTTTCTATAGTCCCACTTGTAAAAAAATTCTACATCTACCCCTCTTATTATATGTAACTGCACACACACATAAACCACTTACAAGTCATAAGCAAGAAGCTCATAACCTCAAAGTGTAGAGATTGATTTGTGACAGGTTTTCCTTTTAATGTGAAGTTAGGCTTTCTTGCGTTTTAGTTTTCAACTTCATATTACAAAAACTCCAGTAATGGGATACAATAAATAAAAGAAAAATGCTGGCATACTATAGTTTGAGTCTGGTGGAAGTGCTAACCGATATGCTAATGGATCTACTTTCGATAATCTGATAAGGGCCAACAAAAAGGTCAAGCCAGCTTCATTGAAGCATGGAGGCCACAAAAGTTTGTTGGTTGGCTGAAGCTTGAGATACACATAGTCACCAACATCAAATGAGACCTCTCGTCGACATAGTCACCTCCATTCAGAGGTGTAACCTAGTGAAGAGTGTCTTCATTTCAGTTCAAATCAGCGTAGTCCAAAGGCCCGTACGGGGAGAAAAATTCATCGAGAATGCCTTTCTTTCTCCTGGGGTTGCACCTCATGTCTCTGCAAAGCTGATCATTGTACCATATATGGAGAATCGCAACGCTAGAGTTCCTGAAATAGTCACCTAAGTATTGCTTCATGTACTTCTCCCACAGCTTCACGTCTGCTTCCATTGCCTTGATGCTGGGCAAACGAAATCCGCCGTCAAGAAAATGGGCAAGCCATCGGCATCTCATCTCCGACGTGTACAGATTAGACAGGCTCTCCGAGTACCCAATAATGGCGAGTTGAGGGATGCGAGGATGGATGCATTCTCTGTAAGAAGAGAAATTAATGGACCAACAACAATAGCATTGGTGTTTAATTTGTCAGAATATTCGGTGAAATGGAGCTTCTGGGCAACTGAAAAAATGACGTTCTTCCTTTGAATGTGATTACGGATTTACATACCTGTAAAGAGGCACGGTGGTGTCTGATGAACCGGCCACGAATTTTTTGAAGATGGGTGACGAAAATATGTTTTGGAGTTTCTTGTCTCCCTTGTATCCGGTTGCGAAGATCACAATATCCGTTTCTAAAGGACGGGATTCTCCATCGATGATTAGACCGTTTTCGCAGAAGTGGAAGGACTCTGTTTTCTTAAAAACGATGCTGCCTTCCTCAACTTTGTCGAAGAATTTTTCCGGTATAATGGCGATAAGGCACGCTGCGACATGTTGGAGGAAGCTCTCTGTTGGTACGATGCCATACTTCTTCAGAGGCAGCTTCCACCGGAGATAGCTCTCCACGAATTTGGAGAATACCCATCTCTGAAAGCAAACAAGAAAGAAAATACGTATCAGTTTCTTGACAAAATTCATACCTGGGTCCTGGTGTCAATGACGTTTTGAGGCTGAAATTGGCTGTATAAGGCACAAAGGACACGAGCTGACAGCCTCACAATGAAGACAAGCCATCTGATTGGACCTTTTGCTATCTTACGAGATTTTTTTGCCTTTTCAGGGAATCCTGCCAAATCCCACTACAGATAGAGGTAAAGGTGGAGAAAGAAGTTACCAAGGGTGACAAAAATGTTGCCAGTAGACTCAGTAGCAATCCTTCGCCAGGCTTGTGAAGCAAGAGCTCAGAGAAACGATTCAAATACAAGAAAGCCAAGTGAACTCCCCATGGAACGTAATGAGGAATGTTCCAATGCGCCCTCCTGTAAATCATTGTACAGGGGAGCTCTGGCCCTGCAAGAAAAAATGAAAAAAACAAAAACGTTTAAGAAATAGTAATCTGGTCTCTTATTTATGACTGGAATTAAAAATTATTGGACAAAACTCTCACCATTTACAGTTGCACATTCCAAAGCAATGTCCATTGCTGATTTCATGAAACCAACGACTGTTACACGTTTTCCTTTCACCAAAGCAGCTGCAGCGTGATTGTCCATTACCGTGTATTCCATTGCATGCATAACTCTGCCTCCGAATGATTCCGGACCTCTATTAGAAGGGAAGACAGGGATGTTTGGAAGACCGCTAAAGCGACCGGCGCACAGAATCAAAAACTCCACTTCTTCAATCTGCTTGGGTTGTTTTTCAAGGAGAAGTAATGTCCCAAAATATAAGAAGAAAGAAAACCCAGCTAGATTTTATCGAGGAAGGTGATCATGCATAACAAAATGTCAAAGACCGATTGGGATAATGAGGAATATTGAATGAATTACCTTGAGGTTTTGATCGGGGCCTTCATGAACAGAAATGCTCCACTTTCTTCCAGGGTGGAAAGCCTCACCAGTTCCCCCCCACTGGTCCCATGACTCAATCTCCTCGTCCGCCATATTCCCAACGCATTCCACCGCAACAACTTTGCAGTCGAACTTGACATATCGAAGAAGGTCGAAGTGCTCGGCGTACGATGCAATATACTCCCTAACTTGCTCTGCTCTGGGAAACTCTTCTTCCACTTCAGAAGGCCATGGAAAATCAGAAAAACTGTAATACCCTCTGGGCGTCTGAAGCTCTGTCACTTGGATCGTGTCTTTCCACACTCCTGCAATTCCTTCCGTAGCTTCAAAAACGATGGGATGATATCCTTTTTGAAGCACATACTTACAGGTAATGAGGCCACTGATCCCAGCTCCTACAATTCCGACTCTCCGTTCCATCCTGGGAATCACTGGAGATCAGTAGATAATCGAGGGGACACGAAGAATGGTTACAGTACTCAGCTAAATCATTAATTTATATTGAGTAGAAGAAAAAATCTGATATGTGGCCAAAGCGGATAGGACTGGGAAGAAAATGTGGTTGCGCTTGCAGGTCATTCAATTTCGATAAGAAAGCAGAGCACCGATATAGCTGCACTGCTCTCATTAGTCATTGTTGCTCACAGTGGCTGACATTTTCACTGGTGTAGTATCGACTAGACAGATTTACTTATAAGGAAATCAACTCAAATTTTTTATTTATCGAGTGAAATTGAACGATGTGGGTTTATGGCATCCTACTTTGGCCAAGAGTGACTGAGTTTAGTTCCCGACTAGACTCAAGTAGATCCGACTTAGATTTTCAAGTATCAGATTTAGTCTTGGAGCTGCACAAGCATCCATGGCGTGGCGTGGAAGAAAGGTACGTGAAAAATAAAGAGAAGAACCTACAGATAAGGATAAGAAAATAAAATCAATCAACAAAGCTTTTCAAACTACTTGATGGTAACATATCCAACCAATAAAAATCTACAAGTAAAAATCAACAGTAGAAAAGGTTTCCCTTGATGGAAGGGCATAGGACCTAACTTTGAATTGATCCAGAAGAGGTAGTAATTGTTTAGATGACATAGGATCGAAAAATTTTGTTTAGATAACATCTGTAAGTTTATAACACAAGTAGCCGGTTCATTCATTCCAAAAGAAGCGCTTTCATTTCATAAAACTTGCTCTTTCATTCAAAGAAACCAGTAGGGTGCCTTTCCACTCCAAATAGCCGTGTCAAACACTATCTTATCTTGTCACGGAAAAGGAGTTCCTGAGAGAAATTTTCTTTTGTATGCACTCAGGGTAGAAAAAGACAAGCATGAATTTAATCCAAATATAAAAAATAAAATATGACTTCACTTCTTCTCACAATTGAAAACAATTAAAATTATCAGTACAAGCTAGAATATGATTCCAAACGCTAATGTAGGGACCAAGTTTTATCCAAAAATCTATCTACTTTTCACCTCCTCTCATTAGCTTTATCTTATGCCAAGATATGATGTTGATTTTAGTTGTTGATTTATCCATTCAAATTAATGACAAAATTGTTTAGTATGAAAGCGATTGTACGGGCCATATGCCCCATGAAATTTTTTTCAGTTTATATTCATCATCGTACTTGTTAATTTAATTTTATATAATTAATTAGTTATTGAATTTACGTGGACATGTGGTTCACCGAGGAGATATATCAATTATTTTTGCTGTATCTCTCTAATTTGTTATGAATCCTAAACGTAATATAATTTTATCTTTATTCAAATAGGGTAATAGATAAGAATTATGGGAAAAATCAACTATTGATGCATATAGTTAAAAAGGAAAATACATGTAACTGGCATGTTGAGAGTGTTTTGTGACAGAGGTTCTTTCAAATTGGGAATAGAGTTCAATGTTCATGTGGAACGTGAAAATTCATTTCTAGAGGAACTTGACATCTGATTTTGCTGGGTACAGAGCTCAGGTAATGAGATACAATACATTAAAGAAAAATACCAATAACATACAACTTTGTATTGATTAATCAAAATTTGGTGGTCGAAAAATCAGTTTGATCTTTTCCAGAAATTCTAGATGAAAGTAACTTGGCTCGAACAAAATGTGCCCATACAAGTTTGCAATCTCATTGGAACGTTGAAGGGGGGATCTCACCTGATTCAGCCAAACATCCGTTCAGGCAGATGACGACTATAGATTTGTATCAGAATCAGAATCAGAACCAGAATCTGAAAAGGGTTCAAGCTCGATGGGTTTGACTCTGTTAGTGTTGATTTCAAGAGGAGGGAGACCGTCATCATCGTCACTGGAATGTGATTCCTCCAACTCTTTGGCAGAACTTTTCCTGTCGCTGTCACCGGAAACACTTGTTTTGAAGGCCTCGGGCCTGTTCAGAAGAATGAAGAACAAGCAGGAGGAAGAATGTCACAAAAAGAAAATGGGCCAACAGAAAAGTTCAAATAATAAAACAAACAAAGAACGTACAAAAATGTCCATTTGCCATTGAAGCCATGGCAACAAAATGTCCGTTTGCCCATATTTCTCATGATTATAGTACCATGCTTCATTGGAGCTACCAAGCTCAATTAGCCACAGCAGATACTGAATTAACAAGAGGTTGCGTATGTTGATGAGAAAATTGAGTTTGGAGATTCTCAAGTCAAACAGAAGTTAGACAGGGACACCACACCAAAACTAATTGTGACCAACTTATTTAAATCCATCACAAACTAACTCTTCCTCCTGCTTAATACACATTCCAAGCTATGACGGCCGGGCAAAATACGTTTATTGTTTCCTCCTCTGAAGGCTACCATTGTAAGTATGGGTGGCATCGAATCAAGCAGGTTCATGAATCGCTTGAGCTCGGCTAGGCCACGGCTCGGTTCAATAAGATTACTGTCTAACTCAAACCAAATCCAAGTTAGGAGAAGACTTGTTATGTTAAGCAAGCCAGACTTGAGATTGTTGGTTTGGTTCTTAAGTTTGCGAGCTGAATCCTTTATGACTGCATGAAACTCTAATTTTCCGACTCTTCAACTTCAGCATTCAACTTCAAGGAGAAGGGAGTTGTCCCATGCTATTCTCTTCCTCCGCATTCAATCAGTGATAGTTTAGGAATTTTTTCTATGCAATTCTCTCTGATTGACAGTTGTCTTCAGCCAACATTCGGCATCATTGAAAGCAACAAAATAGGTAAGTTATCCATCTTTGATTTTATTCGGTATAACTTATCCCTGATTTTATCTTCTCTAACTCCATATTTTCAGTTGTATTCTCTGATTCCATCTTTGATTTTTACTATTTCCATCTTTGATTTTCTCTCATTCTATTCCTTGTACTTTGATCTCTTGGTCTATATTTAGAATTCTCTCTGGTAGTGTTTTGAATGATTACTTTTTATTCTTGTCCTCAAGACTATTTTAAATTGTAATATGATTGTTTTTCTCTTTAATTTGTTTCGTCCAGGTACTTGAGTGAGGCTTTTTTGTCTTTCACAGCCAGTAACACTTAGGGGTAAAAAGTCTAGAAGAAGTAGAGATGGCTCCTTTTGTCTGGGTGATAGAATGTTCGAAAAGGGACACAACAACTTTGTAATAAATACGTACACAGATTTTATTTCAGATCTTGATATTATTTTTTACCTACATCTAATTTGCTCAAACTTTTCGTTAATTCCCACTTCTCCTTTCCTCCTTCATTCATTTTCTCAGCATGTCTCCATTTTCATTCTCACCCAAGTTGCGCTTGAAATGTGATCGGGTTCAAGCCATATCGAGCTTGAGCTTGAATGCAGAAAATTGCTTGACCCGACGCTTAGCTTAACTTAAGATTCGATAACCAGCTTGAGCTGAGCTCAAGCTCAGAGATATAAGGTTGAAGCGAGCTCAACCCTATGCAGGTATGAGCTTAGGATAGCTGAATTTCCAAACCTAATCATAATAGTTGAAATTCACAACAATAACTGGCAAAAAAAAATTGCAAGAGAACACTCACCATTCCGTGGATTTCTTCAACTCACGAACTTGTTCATAGAAGAGAACTTGAGTAACCATGCAAGCCACCTTGCTACCTGATTCGAGAGCTTTATCACGACCACTTTCATCTACTACCACAAAGTTTCCTACAAAAAGTCAGGCAAATGATCAAACCACCTTCAATCCTCTATCAAGTGAAACACACACACCTAAATACCCTTGTTCACAGAATAATGCAGGCCAGAGCAATGCACAGTGAAATGTCAAAACCTTCAATGCCTACCACTCTTTATCCAGAGGCTCTTTTGAAATTTAGCTGGAAATAGTGCCAAAGACTTGACACCTTTTGCATCCAATACCTGATACCATCAAAGAAAAGTAAGAAAATATATACAACCACCATGCTTATGAGTCTGTTATAAAAGAAAATAAATAAAAATATTCAAATGAATGTTCACAGGCATGTTTAAATGTAAAGCACTACATATGTAGCTGAGTGAACGTAAGGAGTATGTCTTAAACTAGTGGGATTCCTTCCAAAACAACAAAATGGAAAAATACGATTGACCAATTCAAAGTCGACAGACATGACAAAGCAACTGCCACATGAAATCCTCTCCGTGAGATACGCAAATATGAGACAGGACGGAGAAAAACCTCAATGAGATTGGATCCTCGAAGAGATACGACTTGCATGATGCTTTGGCCCTCTTGAAGAATCAGGCCATCCTCCTTGACTGCTCTCTTTAGATTCTTACGCCCACCTTTCATGGTTAAAATCTGCAGCCAGAATAGCACCTAGTATATAGGTAAGACAAGGGCAGTCCAACTCTCACCGATACTTTCTCTCTGAACCCTCCTCCCTTTCAGCTTGTTTAGCTACTTCCTCTAATTTTCTTTTTTTTTTTTTAATTCTTTGAAACGGAGTTCCTCTAATGTTTGGTCCTGTATTTCTCTCTAAACAATATCGTTTCTTCTTTCTTCTCTGTTTTTTTTTTTTTTCTGGCCACCTACTCTCAATGTACTTCATAATTACTGGAAGCGGATCGATACATCAGAAAAAATGCAACATCGAAAGAAAGACATCGAAGCAGCCGGAATAAAGCCCGTAAAAGTAGGCAGTGAGGTAGCAGGTTCCTCTGATCGGGAAAATTAATTATAAACTTAACAATGAAAACAAAAAGTAAATTTTTCTAGAGACCTGCGCACCTTTTGTAGATTTTGGGTTCTATGTCGACCGTGCAATTGAAGGTCTCCAACCGAGATTCCTGAACCAGTGGGTGTTCTGCGAATGAAGGGTCGATTCTAATTTTGAGGGAGGCAACGCGAGGAAGGGGAGGGCGGGTCGAACCCGGTTGTCTTTGCCTCGATAGGGTTTTGGTTGCTGAGGCAGTGTATGACGTGGTTGGCCACCTAAGCCTGCCACGTCAGAATATCATAAAATATGAATGACAGAAACGTACCCCTCGGTAGGGTTTTGGCTACTCTTATATATATAAGCCCAAACGGACTCTTCTTCTTCGACCGCTACCTCTAGGGTTCGCATCATATGGATCAGGTGGGTTGCTGCTTGCCGGAAGACGTTTCACTTGAGATTTTTTCTCGTCTGCCGAAGAAATCACGGCTGCGATGTGAAGCTGTTTCGAAGAATTGGCAGAATCTGATCCTGAAAACTGCTTCTTTCAGTAATGCTGCCAGAGCGTTGGAATCTGGTTTCGTCCGCTACAGCCTCAAGTACAAAGATTGATTTCTACCGCTTGGATGATAAAGGAGCCCTCCACCTACAGGACTCCCTCCCCATCCCTTCCGGTAAAGAATTCGTGGTCATAGGTTCATGCAATGGCCTCATCTCCTTTCAAGTGTGGAACCCAAACAGTCTTAGAAAGCCAATCCTCCAACTCTACAATCCGGTTACCAGGCACTTCACCAACTCTACAAACAGGTTTTGTACCCGATCCTGAGACCAATCACTACAAATTTCTCTTCGTCTACCGGGCTTCTCATCCTGACAAATTTTCCATCTTCGACTCCAAGACCAGAAAGTGGAAAACGCATGGGGCACCGCTGAAACCGAAGGGGATATTGGCTGCGCCCTTTCATTGCAGAGGGGCGCTGTACTGGTTCACCTCAACATCGTCCTTGGAAGTATTCTGTATGAAAACAGAGACTTTCGGACAACTCCCGTTGCCGACGACTAAGAAAAAATTTGATGGAGTGTTGTGGGAATCGGGGGGCAGCATCCATTACTGCGACTTCTCTAAGATCAAAGGTCTATGCATCTGGGTACTGTTGGAGGACGATCATAACACGCCGGGGTCCGACCCCATTGATAACATCACTACTACCCGACGCGACCATACCCCATGGAGGAAAATCTACTGTGTCACCGAGACAACATTGAACTCGATTCTTGCTCAAACTGCCATCGAACCAGTACCCGGCCGTACTGATAGGCCAGGACGCCCGCTTCGCATCAAAGGTGTTTCTAGTTTCAATGAGCATCTTCAGATCCTCCTACTCGAAACAAGCAAAGGTTTTGTTTGGTACGATATCTCAACAAAGACCATGTCCCCGGTACCCAGTGGTTTACGAGGATGCTTCAAGCCTTTCACATACAACAATATAGAATTACCGGACGTAACATCCAAAAAGAGATGTCGTAGGAAGTTAATTTAATTTATAATCATTAGTTACTTGTTAGTTTAATTTAATATAATTTGTTAGTTATTGAATTTACGTGGACATGTGGTTCACCGACGAGAAATATCAATTATTTTTGTTGTATCTCTCTAGTTTGTTATGAATCCTAGACGTAATATTTTATCTTTTATTCATATAGGTTAATAGATAAGAATTATGGGAAAAATCAGCTATTGATGCATATTTTTAAAAAGAAAAATACATGTTTAAATGGCATGGTGAGAGAGAAATTGCTGGAAATATATATAATATATAAATAATATTAAATGTAGCCTCATAGTGTTGAGTGATTTGAGACAGGTTTTCTTTCAAATTGGGAATAGAATTCAATCTTCAAGTGGAAGGTGAATATTCAATTCTAGAGGAACTTGACATCTGATTTTGATGGGTAGAGCTCAGGTAATGAGATACAATAAATTAATTAATGAACAATACTAATAATGTACAACTTTGTATTGATTAATCAAAATTTGGTGGTTGAAAAATCAATATCTTTTCCAAAAAGCCTGGCTGAAGTAACTTGGCTTGAACAAAATGTGCCCATATAAGTTTGCAATCTAATTGGAACGTTGATGGGGATCTCACCCTGCTGAGTAATGTAAATTTTTATCCGTATCAGAATCAGAACCAGAATCTGAAAAGGATTCAAGCTCGACGGGTCTGACCCTGTTAGTGTTGATTTCAAGAGGAGGAAGACCATCTTATTTAAATTCACAAAAAATTAACTCTCCCCCCTGCTTAATACACTTAATTAACAAGTTATGATGACCGAGCAAGATATGTTTATTGTTTCCTCCTCTGAAGGCTACCAATATACGTATGGGTGACATCGCCTCAAGCAGGTTAATGAATTGCTGGAGCTCGGCTGGGCCAGGGCTCGGTTCAACAAGATTACTCTCTAACGTCTCATCCCAAATTCAAGCTAGCTAGGTGAAAGACTAGCTTGTTATGTTAAACAAGCCAAGCACGAGATTGTTGGTTTGGTTCGTAATTAGTTTGTGAGCAGGTTTGTTAACTTGGTAGATTTATGAGCTGAATCCTTTATGACTGCATGAACCCTGATTTTCCAAATCTTCGACTTCAGCATTCAACTTCAAGGAGATGGGAGTTGTCCCATTCTATTCTCTTCCTGATCAGCCTTCAGTCAATGACAGTTCAGGAATTTTTTCTATGCAATTCTCTCCAATTGACAGTCCTCTTCAGCCAACATTCGGCATCATTGAAAGCAACAAAATAGGTCAGTTATCCATCTTTGAATCTTCTCTTTCGTCAATCTCAGCGGTACGTGTGGTTCTGTAGCCGGTGTAAAACCCTAAAGCTACTAAGATGAATAAGTTAATTTTTACTTGATATATTCTTTTTATGGCTAGTTTCTCTTTTGGAACAATAAATTTAAGCCTTTGACATGTAACTAGCTTTATTGTTCTTGATTTATTAAGTCTCAATGGACTTTTAATCAAAGCAAAAGGCATTTTCGATTCTGGTATATTTAACCTAAAGAACTAGCTAGCAAAAAATGTTAATTGTCACATTTTTTAATGATAAAATTGAGGCAAAAATAAATAATATTGTTATAAATACAAAACACTAAATAGTCATTTCAAAGAAAATATGTTTTAATTTTATGAAAGAAGGACGTACGGGTGCAACCGAACTTTTTATACAGTGAAGGACAAGTGATATATTTTTTTATCAAGCTCTTAAACCTTCATAATACAGTACGGACGCCACTAAACCTTGCATTTTATTCATGGGGTTTATTCTATTTTATATAGTTTCCATATAATTAAGTGTTTTGAAATATTTTCCTTCGTATTATGCCTCCAGCTTTTCCCTTCTTGATGTACGTATCCTTGGGTCTGGTATCATTGTCCTTCCTCGATCGGCTAGATATATATCATGTAGAATCATTTTGTAGCGAAAGACGATTATCCTTCTTATCCCAATAGATTATCTGAATCTTGTACTAATGTTTTCTAGTTCCCATTGTGGGATTTGGTCCCTAAGTTATGCCATTGTCTGCATTTTATACTTTTAATTATTGTTAAAAAAAAAATTAAACTACAAACTTATTTGATTCATAGCATATATGGCTAACCATGCAATAAAGAAAAAAGTCCAGATCGAGATGAAATTTTGTTTCTATATATATATATATATATATAATTGTGTATTTTAATTCTCAATATTAGAGTGAAAATATGGTTGAGATAAAAATGATATTTTATAATTTTATTATGAAATTATTTTAGCAATTTTTTTCTTATAGATTTTCAATGAATTCATAAATTTTAAATCTTTATTTTGTAATGAATTAGTCACTAGTAAATAATAAATATTGAATTATCAATAATAAAAAATCTTAATTCGTATGAAAATAAGGTTAATAACTTAACACAATTTTTTGCTTAAAATATGATTAAATTAGTAAAATCATTTTTATATAAAAATTTTAATAGAGAACCTAATTGAATATATGTATGTTTTTGGTAATTAATGCATATTTTTGTTGAGTTAATTGCTCAGTTGGAATTATTGGTACTATGGGGATTTTTTATATAAAATCGTGGCCATGGATAACTAATGGTTTCCTATCAACGTGAAACCTAAGTTTTCAAAATGAACTTCTAAATGCCCATTTGCGGAGCTCCAAGTCAAATTAAGAAAAGGAAATATTTACAAAGCAATGAACCTTCCAATGACATAATGCAAAAATCCTCGGATATGCGAATGCTCTGGAAGATGACGAAGCGAAAGGAGTATCTAGAGTTTGCCTCTACTCTAGGCATGCTTTGCCCATTAACCTAATAAAAAATGTTTTGATCTATCACTTGTGCTCTATATTGTATCTTGTCTCTTTTAAATCTGTAACTCTTTTAGTTTTCATTGCTAAAGCTTTGGTCATTCCCAAAAAATCAAAAGTAAGCCTGTAAGATTCAAAATATAGAACTATCAAAGGATAAGCAACTATACCCAAACAAATTTGTGATGAACCAAAAACTTACGTAAACATCAATGATGTCACAGTAAAGTCATAAGATGCAACATACATAAATTATCAAAGGATAAGCAACAATACGCACGCAAATTAGTAAAGCCGTAAGATGCAAAATACAAAAATTATCAAAGGATAAGCAACAATATACTAGCAAATTCGTGATAAACTAGACTTACTGAAAGAATAAGCAACAATACATAAGCAAATTCGTGATAACCAACACATACGTAAAGATCAATGAGGTCACAGTAAAGTTGTAAGATTCAAAATACAAAAACTATCAAGGGATAAGCAAATCTATATAGGATTGGGCATAAAGTAAACAATATCATACTAATGTAGAGATGTGGGTCCGTAGGACCGAACAACTTCGTGGATATCATCATGACGAAGCCTTTTTGTGACTAAGAGCTATGTGCACAGGAAAGGGGTTAGTAACGAAGTGTTGGGATTGCTCAGTGAGGCACAGGATAGGGGCTTTAAGGTATTTATATAATGAGTAATACTTGGTGCACTTAGCCCACGTACATATTTGACATACGTGTTAATCTAAGCCCTTAAAAATATAAAAAATATTTTTTATTTTATAAAATCCTATATTCTAAAAGATAAACTCTTGCCATCAATGGTTTACATTAACATGTACCTGAGATAGGTATTGTGCATAAGTGAAACTAACATTTTCCTTATATAATTTGGTTGGGAAAGACCAATTCCCATGGGCACCCTCCTGAATCAAACCCCAAATCCCATAGGCTCACGAACACTATCCAATTCTCGTACGCCGACATCTACAACGAAGAGAGTAGGTGGGGCGTAAAGTGAAGATCGGGGGGAGTAAAGCTTTCGCACTAGGTTCCTTGGCACCAGGTAGCAAGTGAAGAACACCCATCCTTCACGAGCTTAATAACACATGCAACAACCACTCAAGGACAATTTTCGGGGACTCTCCAGTGTTGGCCAAAGGCAACGAAGGGGCTTCTAGGTACCTATTTAAAAGAAGCTGCAGTACCACCCCATAGCCCTAACATTATTACATTCTTTTTTAGTGAATCTAGTCATTTGCATTTGAGAAATAAGTCTTATTCCTGTTTCTTCAACAATTATAAAGTTTCTATATTATTTTGTATCCATCAACTTAAATATAGTATTATACCATAGTTTATTTAAAGATAATATGTTATATTATATAATTATATATTTTATATTAATATTTTTATTTATAATATTAAAACTAAAACTATATTATAATTTTTATGAATCCAATATTAAATCAATATACCTTCTTAATTAATAGACTATAGTATAAACTATAATTGAATAGTTAAATGATATTAATATGCTTAATTGGGTTTTATATTATTACTATTTTTGTCCAAATACATAGCAAACTTTCACTTCCGTACCAATTTAACTTAATTATTTCTTACTGTATTTTAATAAAAATAACCATCTAACCAATGATTGGTCAGATTTTTAATTACTTTTATTGAAAGTAATAATAGAAAATAATTTTATTATAAATAAATTCAATGTGTTATGTATCATAATAATCATTATGTATGTTAATTAAGTACTAACATGTTTTTCTTGTTTTGAATTTTTCATAATTGTTATATTTATGTTCTTATCTTTGTTGTTTACATTCAAAGAGCTATCTCAGGTGGAAGCTGCATGCCTATAAAGAAGTATGGCTCGTATCTACCCAAAGCTTCTTCCATGTCGCAGCAAGCTTTGTCGCCATTATACCGGAAAAATTCTTCAACAAAGTGGATGAAGGCAGCATCATGTTGAAGAAAGCAGAGCCCCGGAGATTTCCATCCACTAAACGACTAGAAACATATATAGTGATCTAACCGGATACATATTTTTATCACACATCTTAAAAAAAATTGTGTTTTTCTTTCACTCGGAGCGTCCCCTGATACCACGCTACCGAAGGATCCAAAAACTACACTGAAAAAACTTGCCACTCGTCATTTGGTTATACTTGAGCAAAAATAAACATTGAGCCCAAGTCTAGATAAAGCAGGGAGTCAAAATTGTGGATGGAGATTACAGCTGAACCCAAGCAAACTCCTCTTTATAACTCACGCTTCCTTCACAAGAAGCTGCGCAAGTCCAGACAGCGATAGTAGCCCAGTCAAGAGAGTCTGAGTCGTTTCTCACGCCAAAGTAATAAAGCAGCTGAGGCAAAACCTGCAATATAAAGGCCAAAACAATTTCAAAATGCCCTGAATCTACGTGGGAGTCAGATCCAGAAGTGCTTGAGGATCTGTAAGGAAGGTGAATCCCATACGGAAATATGTTCTTGTACCTGAAATTCGAACGACAAAGGCCCACTGCAGTAGTTGCATGTCGGAATGTCTGCTTTGGATGGTTGACCGCTTGGCATAGGCCACAGCGGTTTAGCCTTTGGATCTCTGCAGTATCTGTTAGCAATCAAAATAAAGCATAAATTTCCATAGCATCAATGGGCCATAAACAACCTCAGAGAGAATATATCCGTTTTGATGAAACTAAGAGCTTGCTTTTGTCCATGTCACTATTATATAACATGATGTGGATTAACATACTCTTGTATATTTGACCTAAAAACAGTGTAAAGCAAGAACAGACCTTAACACTTGTTCAGGGGCTTTGCCTATTCTTTCTTGAAAAGATGCCCAACTTTTCCTATCATCATTTCCCTACAAAATATTTTCCCATTTTCAAGGAGCAAATGAGAAAATCCTCAAACTAAACTTGCATCAAAATTTGACAGTGAATTAATGGAACTTTACCTCAAACTTGTCCATCACAGAATTTAATGTTTCATCCATTTGCCCCTTTGAAATTAGTGAAGTTGTAGAGCTACCAGCTTCAGACACATCAGCATCAAAGGTGCTTTCCTCCTTGTTATCAATCTCAAACTCGGGCCACAAAGTGTTGCAGGCAACTGTTACCCAGAAATTATTTTAGTCTCATTTATTACCAAAAGCATATAACTTGCTCTCTAGTTGACTTCAAATTTTTAAAGACCAGTACCTCGGGTTTCATTAAGAGCAGAAGAAGATGAAGAAACTTTAATTCTTGAGCAATCATTCTTATGTCCCAACCGCCAATGCAAAACCTGGAACAACCAAAAACTGACCATGAATCTGCCTTTAGTTGATGACAAAAAAATCGTCTGGAACATCAAACCAAACTTTTGTGGTCACCTGGTGTTTCTCAGAGCAATATCGAGCGGTTCGACAGTTACTGCAGACTTTCTCTCCTTTCCATGTACCACACCAAGAACAAAGTGCAGCTAAAGCAATAGAGGGGAAGATCAAACAACAGCAAAACAATACAAGCAGTGTCCTTGTAAGTATTGTAATTCTCAATTTCTATAACATAAAAAAATTTGAATGAGAGAGATTAAAAAAATAAAGGAAAGCCCAATTTCTATAGTACTGCCAATCTTTTTTGAATATTGAAAATGGTCCTATCACCAAGACAAGCACAAAAAGAAATCAATTTGCTAGCAAAATAACAAATCATCCAATAGGCAACATGAATGAATGAACCACAATATCAAGGACATTAGACACCCACAATCATCAAACAAAAGAACAGGTAAAGACCTGCTACTTTTCTACCTCTTCTATTAATATTTGCATAACTTACCCCCAGAAATGGTGGGTTTGTCAGTCCCGTCGAACTTCGGAGGTTCACTCGAATAGAAAGGATTTAAACGATGCATCTGGGAACGGAAAACCTTGACACTTGAGAAACAGGAGTGTTAGTATAGTGATCTTTAGAAACAAAGCAGATAAGATGACTTTTACTTAAAGTGACTAAGTAAAATACCTTCGGTTTGGCTTTTCAGGTTTACGTTTCCATTGCTCATGTTGATCTTGGAGTAGGCATGACATTGATGAACACATAAACACAAAGAGTGTCCGATGAAATGTGGACGCTTTCTCACACAATGGTGCATAAACCTACAAAAAATATGGTCATATGTAACCAATATAGGTTGTTTTATTCGATTTTGGTAACAATATAAGTTATCCAGGATACAATGCATGAATCTTTCACTCCTTACCCCACCTCTCCCAGTTGATATTCATATGCTGATACTGCCAAGTATTTATATGAATTTAAAGAAAAGAAAACAACTTAGAAAACTATAGCAGATAAGAGATTTCACTTAACAGATGGAGGTTAATAAACGTTCTCAAGACCAAGAGTCATCATATAGAAAAAAAAATAGAATATCTAAAACATTAACAGTTGATGCATTATGAAAAACAGTGTCTTCAAGTATTACATCAATTTATTTCTAATTAGTTATGATTTCTGAAAGAGATAAAGCTCAAGTACTTGAAGCAAAAACTGCAGAGGTTCCTTGCAGATATCACAAAGACGAGCTTGTTCCGAAGGGAGGTCTACTGGATCCAACCATGCCTGTGAGCAATTTGTCAGACAATATTGGCATTAGAAAGTTAGCTAGGATTAGAAAAATCGATAAAAAGGAAAATGTAGAAACGGGATATGATGACTCACCGGCACACCTCCAGCCTTGCTTGGAAAATGTTCCCGTAAAAGAAAGTGTGGATTTTCAGCCTTTTCAACAAAACCAAGAGCTACAGATATTGCTTCTTCTTCCTCTTCCTCTTCTTCATCAACTTCTTCTGTGTCTACTTCATCATTTCTCTCTTCACCATCCACTTCTTCTTCTAAGGGCATGATTCGGAGAGACTTGAAATCATGCAAATCGTCCATATCAACAACATCCATTATTTTGGGATATTTCTTTCTTTTATATATAAATCTCAAAAAGCTTTGATGTGGCTGCAGAAACAACCAATACAAACAAGACTTGGCCTGAAGGAAATCATAGACAGCAAAAAAAAAAGCCTTTCATTAATTGTATTGTAGATGCCAAAGCAAGATTTCAACACAAAATATCTGTATATCAACAATCATATTTAAAACAACCAATGAACAATGATTTCCAGGTCTCATATCCAAGCTCTTGTGCCATCATTCAGATAAATAGGCTTCAATAAAGGCTCCAATACAAGTGATAATACAGATAAATCTTTTACAAGCTTATTGGATCCTTATTGGATATCAAATAAGAATCCGATAAGCAGTTAGATCCTTATTAAATATGCAATAAGAATTCAATATAACTCTTATCTATTAACTATTAAACTATGAATAATGATAAGCTTACCTCGACAAGACACCCCCAGCAAGTACCTTCCAATATAGAGTCACAGTTGGCATTCACATTGGAAGAACAGTTACTGCACTGCTTCATTATTCAACCTAAAGTTTATTCGTGTTTGCCTGCGGTACTGGTGACTGGTAAGAGTTATAGGTGGTTTCCCCATCAAAAACCTAGTGATGGCAGAAGAGAGTCTCTCGTCGGCTTCAACTGCTATCAATTCTTCCAACATAGGCTTTCAGGTATGTTCTTTTCTGTCTTTCTAATTATCGATTCTGT
The DNA here is from genome assembly GCA_022405105.1 of Aristolochia contorta. NCBI lineage: Eukaryota > Viridiplantae > Streptophyta > Magnoliopsida > Piperales > Aristolochiaceae > Aristolochia > Aristolochia contorta. The sequence goes on along the minus strand of CM039667.1, from coordinate 7,525,199 downwards.
TTTCTGCTATGCCACTCTTTCTAACGATATTTTTCTTCTTTCATGTAGCTGCTAAAGAAATGCGGTTGGAAAGACGTAACGGGTCTTGTAGTTGTAAAACAGCGTCTGCTCTAAGTTTATTCATTTATTTATTTTTCTGTTCATCTGTTTATCCATTTCTCATAGAAAGATGAAACGTCTTGGTCATATTTTAAGTCTTGCTATGGGATCATTCTTGTAAATAACTTCTGTTTCTATATAACTTAATAGTAACGAGCAATTGCAATTTGGATGGATAAGGTCGCCTAAAACCTCTGCACACACAAGTGAAGAAGAACAACCATGGTCTAGGTTTGGAGGAGAATAGGAAAAATATTAAAAAATCCATGAATTACCTGCTTCGAAAAGAAAAAATGAGAATGTAATTTCTGATTGCTTTGGACCAGCATGGTTTCTTTTTCATTCTCATACTCCAGAACCTGGAAAACATTTCATGTTTTATTGGCCGTATTTCTGAACTATGCATGCTCAAGGGGTGTTTACATAGTCCTACAGTTTTATGGATTTGAAATCTGATTGGTTTTCTATCTTCTGATTCATGCATAAATTATTTATTTTTCTGCCTATGGTCACTGACTACTTATACGTATGGCCATTCACAGACTAAAATGAAAACAAAGATTATGTCCAAAAGGATAAAGAAAATTAAAGAAGAGGAGAAGCAGATATGAGGAAAAAATTTATCAGGTAATTCTGGCCAGATGACTTTTAAAGCCACCATATAAAAATCCTCCAGGCTGCAATCGCTTTGAATCTGGCTACGGAGTATGGAAGCAGGTAGACAAGAATTCCTTTGGTTTATTATTTATTCCAACCCAAATAGCCCAATATAAAATTGGACAACACTATTTATCGAAGTTAAAGAAAATCATTACGAAGAACCCTTCGTGGGTAAAGATTTGCTACTAAGTCTTTTGTCAAACTGAGTTGAAAACTAGAAGATGTTTGTGTGACTGCACATCCTTGGGTAAAGCTACTCATGCTCATCAACATAGGATTTATAACAAACTGCATATTAGCGTAATTATTCGTTTTATCTTAATATTTGGTTTATGTGGGTGCTTATGTTTGTTATGCTCTCGTTTATGTTTGTTACTGTTTTTCCTGTATCGGTACAGTGGTTGGCTATCTACATTTCACTCAGCTCTGCAGTTTCCTCCTTTTTCGTTTATTTACCGACGCAAAGTAGAATTAGGGTAGAGTAATAAAGGAATGAAAGCGAGAGATGTGGGGAGTGAAAGAGACGATAATAGAGAGATAGAAAGAGAGGAAGAAGAAAATGATGATGAAAAATAGAGGAGGTAACTTTCTGGCTGCCCTCTCTAGTGTCTCATTAGCATGTCAATCCAACTTGATTTTATGCCAAATTACATGTTTGGCCCTGATCATTACATTATTCAACAACAAGATAAATAAGACCCCATATTCTGCCTCAATACTAACAAAATACTTTTGCTAATTAGGCCTATAGCAATTGGGATATTAATTACTTAAACACGTTCTTGAGTAGATATAATCAACTCAATGTTTGAGCCTAATAGTAGCTAATTGTAGCCTTAAACACATTGTTGAGTTTATAAATTAACTCAATGCTTGAGCTATTAGCAGTTTGTAGCAAACATTCAACATTCCTGATGTGGTTAAGTTTTGAAGGTGGTGAATGTAGAAGAGTCGAGCATTTGATTTAGGTAAGAGGCTATCTGGATCATATTTGCATTATACAGCTCATTAAAGCATTGTGAATTTGCCAAATCTTGTGCAAGTTTTCAGGTCTTTTCATGTTTGCCTTTGTTACATGATCCAGTTTCAAAGTTGTATCTGAAGCTATTGTGTAACTGTTTGAAAATTCAGTTGGAATGTGAAAGTGTTATGATTCCTACATACAGGGTGTACTTGTTTGTGTTTTACTTATTGGTGTTTCAATCCACTACAGATGTGTCCAAAAGTGTAGGTGGGGCAAGCAAAGGAAGCCTTCTGATGTTGTCTACAAAGATATGGCACCACTAGTACATATGTCTCCTACAAACTGCAGTTGCCCCAATTTCAATGAGGACATCTGAGTTGCAGTTTTATATTTGTCAATACTTGACACCTTCCCTGGTTTGGAATCTTGATCCTTGTTTCTACTTGTTTGGCTTTGGGCCTGTAATGTCATGGGTTGACTCGTGATGAGCTGAGTGCATGTACTTCGTAAAGATCGAACTATAGTATAGGCCATTGCTACCAATTGTCCGCTTGATTGTTGTCATTTTCTACTAATATAATCTTGTTGTGAAGCTGTTGAAACCCTAAGATCATAACGAGTTAGCACTGCCAAGATTATCTTCAAATCCATGTTGCTGTCATTCCTATGTAATCAATCTACAGCGTGGCGGGAATCTGTGACCACTATGATTAATGATGGCCCCTAGTGTATACTTGTTTACCAGTGGAACCATGGAAGAAACGTGTTGTTGTCCAACATTTTACTGGACGTGCAATTGAGAGCCATCTGTGTTCAACACCATGACAGATACATTTGATACACACTCCAACTTGTACACATTACAGTGGTCGATCTACCTGACATCAAGCCACGGTAAAATGGAAAGGAACAACAGAAAAATGATGCTATTAAGGTTTTATATAAGATTCATCCACATCCCACCCCTATTAGGGTGCATAAAGTACTATTCAGAGTCGCGATAATGGTACAGAAATTACATCTGGAGATGCATAAGATATGGTAAATCACTAGTTGAGGTATTTGATCATTTTTGCCAGGATTTTTTTTCCGAACAGCTCTCTCACTACTAAGTACTAACTAGTACGAGCTCAAGCATCCATTGTGATAGCAGCCACGGCTGAGTTTATTCGATCTCTATCTGTTGCGGAGAGTCTTCCCGAGGGTTCATTAAGCCCTCGTCAATTTCCTCAGTGGTGATTCCAGATGCTTCAACTGTCCTAGTGAGCCATTCCTTGAGAGGATCTTCGCTTAAATCCAGCCTCAGAAAGCCCGCAAGCATCCCGCTCATAAAGGCAACAGGTTCCTGAAATAATTTCATGGGTATGCCTGATGTGGGTGAACAATTGTCGACTTTCCCAAATTATACAAAATTTGAAGTAAGAATAGGAAGCAGTTTAGGTTCGCTCGAGTTTACCTTAAGAGCTTCCTTGACAATGGGTTCTTCAATGGGATTGAAAAAAGCCCCAACTCTAAGACCAAGACCACCACGCAAACGGGAAGTCCTTCTTGTAGGTGCCCCGGAGGAGATAACAGCAGGCAAGACGGTGGACTTCCACTACAGAGTGTCAATTTCCCCAGAGTGAAATGAAAACAACAAAGACAACGTCTGGGGTTTGTAGATGCAAAAAGATTCAACTAATTAAGAAGCTGAAAGAATTGCCCTCATCTAGAGAGGAAAAGGGAATCTCACCGCAACCACCGATGAGCAAGTGGAGAGGAAGAGCTCCATCGGCCTACTTTGGCTCCCCTTTGGTTGCTGCTACCTGGGAAGGTTTCACTAGGATGGATTCAGTACCTTGATGAGAGCCTCCATCTATCGTGTTTGTTCTCCGAAACATAACATTTCTAATCTCTTCCAAAAAACTTACTGGACAAGGGGATTTTGGGTAACTATTATGCCAACACGGATGCTAGTTGTAACTCCACGTTGGAAGGTACTTGCTGGGAGTACCTCGTCTAGGTACCCCTATCATTATTCTTAAACTATTTATCTGAATAAAAGTTTTAATAAAACCAATAAAACCTTAAGACTTTGAAAAGATCCAATATATGAATAACTTAAAAAAATTATAATTTTCATATTTTAAAAATAATAATTTTCAAATATAAATTTCTTAATCATAAAAACATTATTTACCATTTAGTGCAGTGGTGTTTCCTGCAAAGCGCAGAAATTATATGCAATCAAAATAAAACGTCAATCATTTCCAACCATGAGCTAAACATGCAGAAAGCATTCATGTATTTGTTTTTGATCAATGTTGGATACCTTCAGAATGTAAAAAAGAGTGAAAAAAAGACACTGTTATCACTAAGCTATAATATGATACACTACATTGATGGCACCTATGTAAACCAGATAATAATAATCATTATTGCTCTGAAACCAAAAATGCAAGCCAATATAAAAACCCACCAACAACATCATATGCTGGATGCAAAACGAAACAACAGAAAAGAACAGAGTAATCCTTATCTTTACAGTATGTACCACTTCACTGAGATCGGGAAAAAAATTCTGGCTAATATATATGTAAGAAAACATCAAAGAGAAAGAAGATCCATTTTGATGAATCATTATTTCAGAATATAAAAAAAATCCTTTAAGGTCGTCTATTAACATAAAATATTTCCATTTTCAAGGACAGTACTAATATTCAACCATGAACGAATGCACCAAAAGATCAAGTATACACACTAATAGAAATCTGCAGCACAATCCCCCTGTACTTGCTACTTGACAATTATTGGAAAATCACAAGGGCTACGACTTGGGTTCCAAACTACATATGCCTAGGTCAGAGTAATCTGTTGCTCTATTACGTATGGTACATGACACTAAACAAGTACAGACGTTGGTAGTTCTGGTGTTATTCTTATATATAATAATCGCTCCTCTTTTTAATCCCACGTGCTTGTTAGTCCAAAGAAATAATTAAGAACGGGATTGCTGGCTTTTATTAGTCAGCTGTAGATAATTTAACCTTTCAAAGCAAAGCAGCTTTGCATAATTGACAGCCCTATCTATGCTAAAAAATATATAAATAAAATCCATATTGGCACTATTTTTCTCTGTAGAACAGAGAAAGCCACACCTACTTTTCTTTTCTTTTGTTTCTTATAAATTTAATCATTTTAAGTTATTTTTTAACACAAAGACTGTAAGATGATAGAATGAAGACCCTGGATATGGTAAATCTGTATTGAAGATGGTAGAACTAATACACGCTTATCTCGTGTTGTGCGGAACAATCTTGAACAGCAGTAGAAGTAACAGAGAAGATGAAGCAAACATTTGTCCGTGCTTAAGAGAATTTTAAAAGTTGATTACAGTAACTAATTAAGGACTTAGTAGTACCCAAAACTCTCCCACACTTCCAATTCCAAAAAAATTAAAAAATACAATCTATGCATGTACGTAAAACGGAATGACACAACTTCAAATGGGAGAGCTACCGGAAAAAGACAGCAAAATCCCGGAAGATATACATACATCAATGAGCACGAGAGAGGATAAAACAATTACTGAAATAAGAGAGAAATTAAAAAACGAACAGTTGAACTAGAACTTGGCTTACTCTAACTCGGAGTGGGGAAGAGGTGATATTGAAGAAAATAAACTTACCTTAGTTTAGAACCCACGGGTTCGACGACAGAGGGAGGCACTACGTGCTCCGCTAGGCCCTACGGTGACGGCACACGAGAGAGATAAAGTGAAAATCAAAGAGAGAAAAGAAGAACGGTACAGAAAAAGGGAGATCCGAAGAGAGAAAAAAATGCAGAGAGAGAGAGAGAGAAATCAGAGGGCGGAAGAAACATACCTCGGGTTCGTGGAATACCTCGGGCGGGGAAGAGAGATTGTTCGCTGTAGGCTCGTAGGAGTCGTCCTCCGGATTATTAGGGATGACGGAATCTAGGAAAGAATTAGGGTTAGACACATTTGCTTGACTGACGAGTTAATTTGAAGAATAATACAATGCGGCCGTGCGCATTTTTTGAAACATGATTCGATTAATCATATAGGAATGAAGGACCAGGGTACAAAGGTCGATAAAACAAGATTAAATAACTTAAGACTGTAATAAATAAACTAAGTAATTAACTAATTGATAATAGATAGTAATACTGTAAGTCTGTAATACGTAAACTAACTAACTAAACGACCAGTGCTTATAATAAATAGTAATACGTAAAGTAAGGTTAATAATAATAATAGTAATACAATATTATATAGTAATACATATAATGAGAGACTAATGTTCACAATAAATAGTAATACATATAATGAGAGACTAGTGTTCATAATAAATAGTAATACATAAACTAAGAGAACGATGTTAATAAAGTGATAGACTATGTTGATTTATGATTGTTGGACTTTTGGAATTCAGAAAGTGAATCTCTTAGTAATACTTTAAGTTATGTATATGTTATCAGCTCGTATATCTAATCACTTGCTTACATGTTACATGTCTCGCGAATCATGATTCGTTACTAACGTACTATGTCTAAGTCAATGAGTCACATGGACATAGAATATTGTTGATAAAAATCATAAGATAACAAAAAAACGTATAAATAATGTTTATAAGAATATAAATTAAAATAGGAGGGGGGATAGTTTTGTAAAAAATTTATATAATTATTATTAAAACCTTTTGTCTACAAAATAAGTAAAATACTATTTTTGATAATTATAATTATATGATATCTCATTTGTGAGACGTGGAATTGCTATAAAAAGGAATTAGAAAATTAATTAATTACAGAAAAATTAAAAGTTAATAACGATAAAGATTAATAAATTTACAATACTACCCTTATTTAATCGATAGAACGGATTCAAAAGAACTATTTCCATTTCCGTTCCGTTTATCAATAGACAAAGCGGTAAACCGTAGAAGATTAAACAGATAATATTATTTTATTACCATTTTTGTGCTATTTAATAATCAATAAGATAGGAGAGTGGATGATTGGCTATTATTTACACTTCTACTAATAAATGTGGCTGAATCATTAAAAAATAGTAAAAATAAAATATATTAAAATAAAAGTATATATATTAAAATAAAATATAAAAATATAAAAATTCAAATCTTGATGTTTTATAGAGTATAAAGCAGATCGATTTGATGTATAAGATTTGATGTGTATTCGAGTAAGTAATGGCTGGCGAAAATGAAGAACTGAAAATCTTATATGTATTCATATTAGACAATATAAGCACTACCACGGGATGCTAGATACAGGCTTATACATTTGCAAGCAGGGAAGAAAAAAAAAAAAAAAAAAGGAAGAGGAGCAAGCCAACGACATGGCGATGTCATGGATGGCTATTCTATTTCTAAGGAATAAACTCTCGCGTCACTCAAGAGTTCATATTATCTTCGTCGATCAGATAAACTTTCCTATCTCTATGTGAATCTGCACGTCAGAGAAACTTCTAAGTAATAGATTAATATATTTACATGCTTTCTATCACTCAAGAATCCATACCTGCTTTTGACTCCAGCAAAGTAACCTATCTAGCTCCATAGTCATGCTCTGCGAAGTGACACCTCTTTTACGGGTACACTAATAAAGAAAAAACAGGGAGCATTCCAAACGCAAAGCTGGTGCTGTCTGAAAACTCCCGATCCTCACTCAATATCATACGCAAACGATCCCATTGGCCCTCCACAGAAACGTCTGTTGCAGTGGGTGAAACTCAAAAATCTCTGAGATTTTCCTTTATTGATCTTATGAGTACACTTCTAGGCTAACGCAGAGAATAGCTGCCACTGCGAAAGCTCGCCACACACGAAACAGCGACTCAAATTGGACAAAGGTGGGATAATTTATGTTATAAGAATAAATGATTCCAGGTGGTTGAATCTTGGGTATAACTGAAGTCGCCAACCGGGTAAGATATTGGCCCACTTGGTTCAACTAAGCTTCTGTTGGTTGAACTCCTGAGCACCCCAAAAACTCTGTATTTATATATACACACACACAACCACTCAATTATCACTCAGCTCGCAGTGCGTTGCGTAATTTTACGCCGCCCACATGGTGTTCGACGAAACTACCAAAAGAAATAGATTGGGCACACTACCTGTCATGCGAAGCACCAAGGTTCGTCCCACGGTTGAGTTCGAATGGCCGCACTCCAGAGACGCCGGAAGAATGGGGTTCAGAGACGACATGAATGGGTCCCGTCGGGAATATCTCGTTCGACAAGCTTTTCTCCGTAGCTACAAGTTTACAGTCGAAGAAAGTTTCGGAGAGAAGGTGAAGCGGTCGTTAATGGAGCTCAACGAGATGGGCAAGAGGGTGTTCCAGGAGCTGAGGTCGGAGATTATAAGCGCACAAAGGCTGGGACTGAGGAGAGTTGCCAGTTTGCGGTCGTCCAAGTCGTACTTGGTTCCGACGCAGTGTTTTACACTCAGACAAAAGAAGAAGAATGATGATTTTGTGTAAGATGCGTACAATACTATTTGAGTACATTTTGGGTACACTTTTCACTGTAGAAGTAGGGTATTAAAATATTCCTATTGGGGTCCTACTTCTACAGTGAAGAGAAAATGTACTCTCAAACAGTATTGTACCCTATAGCATTACTCTGTCGTGTAATGCAGAGTATGGTTTACGTACACTGTTTGCAACAAGTTCCATTGGCCTGTGGGGTGTGTGGAGACGGTGTGTAATTTGGTTTCCAGATTGGCTTGTTTGAACATTTACACATATATTTGTCTCAGTTTATCCTGTGAATCGATAATTTGAAAAACTTAAAAGCGTGTTCATCTTCTACGTATATAAAACATAATTTACGACCTCTGAAGACTGACTCTGGACGCCACACCTTACAAGTCAAATCATGTCGAGCTGAAGCGTAGCTGCATGCCCGAAGCGAACTCTGACCTTATCACAATAAAAGTTGAGTTCACGAGTTATCGACTCGGAACCGTGTCGCACGCACGAGTCGCCTTTGGCTTCTCAAGGGGCAAATTCGGCATTTCGATCGAAGACGATAGCACGCGAAATATTAAGAATGATAGTTCAGTTATTTTTACCATCGGTGCGTGTTAGCACAAGTTGCTGTTTTTTTCACTTGCTGCGCCTCTGGTCGCCCATCTTTCTCGAAGATTCGGAACACTAGTGTTTTCGTGCTTGGTTGGGCTTTATAGCATACCTAAGAAATTCCGGCTTCAACAATCGGAAATCGGAACCGGTCCTCAAGATTAGGCCCTTCCGATACTCTTCTTCTCCGGTGAGCCAGTCAGAGGGAGGAGAAAAACCCTAGCTTTAGGGATAGACAGACTAGTTATTTATCTTTTTTTTTTTTTTTTTCCAAGGGACGATAACCTAGGGATAGTGACCTGGTTTTTGAGCCAGAAGTTGAGCAGCTATGGATGCCATGAGAAAGCAACTGGACGTTCTCATGGGAGCGAACAGAAACGGAGACGTTAGGGAGGTAAATCGAAAGTATTATGACCGAGACGTCTGCCGTCTCTTCTTGGTCGGCCTGTGCCCTTACGAGCTTTTCCAGCTGACGGTAAAACTCCCATTAAATTCATTTTTTATCCTTATACTTTTCTTTTCTTTCTTTTTTTTTCCCTCTCTGTGGCTGTATTCTGCTCTTGCATGGTCTCAAATTGACTGCAAGTTTTGTTTTTTTAACTGTTAGAAGATTTAAGACTTCACTTCGAGCGGAAAAAAAATCCCTTAACATAACGAGTGTATTGTAGAGATTATAGGCCTTTGCGGTTTGCGACTTCCTCCTCATTCTTATTCGTAATATTTCATATTTCCTCTTGTGGTTGGGTTCGGTATCCTGATAAATTGCCATTTCTTTTCCCTCTCGCCAAGTACCGGTGACTCAGATTTATAAATTCGTAAAGCATAACCCACTTAAGTAAGCTATATTATGTATTGAAAGCATTTGGTCAAGTTGCTCTCGGTTTCATTTTTCTTTTGTTGCCATAATTTGCTTAATGACTTAATTTTCTTGTGCCTCTGTTTTTCTTTGCAAGTTTTAACTAATAGGGTTTCTGCCAATGGCTTTTGTAAATCCTAAAGAGTTGTTTAAATGGAAGAGAGGGACTGTGGACCTAAGTCCAGACAAGTTTGCCACGCCCATTGTAGTAAAACCATCACATTTGTATTCAAAAATTATATTGAATGTTGAAACTTCATTTGAAGATTATGGCATAGTTATCGATTTAATGCAGTAAATGGTGTCGATTTTTTGTAGGATAAATTGTTTGGTTAAAACAAAGCCCACGGACTTGAGTCCTACCTTCTTTTCCTTGTTGTAAATTTGTTGTGTTCATCTGTCAAATTTGTATTTATATGGTTTTATAATTCTGTTTTTTTTTTCTCTCCAGAAAATGGATATGGGTCCTTGTCCAAAAGTGCATTCACTACAGTTGAGAAAGGAGTATCCTTTTCAGGATTATTTTGATTCAGTTATACTCCTTCCCGTCTACCTAATGAGGAAAATAGGAGAGGGAGCTGTGAGCATAGATATGCTTTTCTAGCTGGATTTTTACTGGTTTTGTTCTGGAGACCCTCTGAATAATTTGCAGCATCAAAGTCAAATGTAGTCAATAAAATTATACTGTAGGCACAGTCTTTCGAAATAAACATTTTGATTCACGATTCTCTCAACCAGTTTCTCTAGTACCCTATGGAGACATGTAGCCAAACAGTGATATCAACAGTTTCTGTCTTTCCTCGATTGTTCTTCCTTAATCATCTGCAGATACGAAGAAGCCAAAACAAAAGGAGTTCATAATTATGATAGGGAGCTTGAGGATGTGATTGATAAACTGATAATTGAGTGTGACCGCAAAATTCAGAGAGCTCTTAAACGTCTGGAAGATGAGGATGCTAAAGCAGCTATTGCTATATCTGTTTCTGAGGTTACTCAGGTACACACTTTTGTACCCTCCTAAACGATGTTGCATATCACATATGATTTTCTGTTTGATGTTTTATTCTTTTTATTCTGGCAAATGCAGTCCCCTGAAGTGCTCGAGCTTTCAAAGCAAATTAAGGAAAAACAGAAGGAAGCTGATGCTTTTGGTAAGTTTTTCTTGAGCGAGGTTGCAGGCATGTTATAGATAGAGATTTTTATTGAATGTTGGCATGTTTTTGTTACTCTAGTGTTTAATTTTTGTGTATTACTTTATACAATTTGAAATCAGCTGTAGTTTTTGTTTACTAAAAGCAGCTTTTGATAACAAGTCTTGATGATAGTGCTTTCAATAAATTATTTACTGGCGGATATTCAAGGTGAACATTTTTTCATAAAGTTATTTTTGAGGAGGCATGACAATGAGTTAGCTTCTTTTCAGACTTGGAAGGTAAGACTGATAACAAAATTCGCGCTCTGGAGGTTGTCGAAGAACTTAGAGCAAAAAGAGCAGACAAGCAGGTTTGGAAAGTGTTTGCCTTTCTTTCTTTATAAAATTTAGTTGGCTTCTGTGGGACTATTAATTTTCTTCATCTTGTTAACACTTAAGAACCTTGAAGTGGTTTATGTATAAATATTTTTATGTTTGTTAAAATGGTTATGATTGACATGGTTTGTATGTTTTTTATGTAGTCTATGCTGCTTCTAGACGCCTTCAACAAAGACAGAGCTTCCTTACCTCAGCCACTCCCTAATCCTCCACCATTGGCTCCTCTGCCTGTTCTTGCTCCACCTGATGCTCGCACCCAGGAGATGATAAAAGAAAAGCTCAAAAAGGCAGAGGATCTAGGTCAGTACATTTCTAGTTTTCTGTCTTTGCTGTTGCAATGTTTGTTAGATGAAAATGGTCATACGGAGAAGAGCAACAAAAAAGAGTACTAAAATTTTGGCCGAATAGTTCACTTGGAGCTTCTTCAAGTAGTTCAAGTGTCAAATTGTGCTATTATTAATGTGATTTGAAGCTTTCTTTTGTGTATTTAAATGGAGGTGTTTGATTCAATTTTGTTACGCTATCAAGTTCATGAAATAAAAAAAGTTGTGGATCAGATGAAATAAAAAAGTTAAAAGGGAAAATAATGAAAAAGGTAAATGGATCAAGAGAAAAGTTGTTTTACTTGGTTTCTTCTTATCCCTTGGGAAATTCTTGTTAACACCATAGTTTTGGATTACTCAAGTTTAGCTGATTGGACATCAAGAGAAAGTGCGTGTTGCTTGTGAAAGGTGCAAACAACCCATTTTTATGATGAAGCTGTTGTTTTGCATAATGACTCGGTTCTTCCTTTTTCCTCTTTAGAGAATCTCTATTGTCTTGTACATCTGTCTCTTTCTTACACAAATTACTTGGTCTTCATTTTTATTGATTTTCTATTTAGCAATATAGCAAGCTGTGATCTCAGTCAGTGTTTCGAGCTCTTCTCTGGACTGAAAAAATGTGTTTGATATACCTGTGGTTAGCTTATGTGATGATTTTTCCACTTATGAAGGTGAGCAAGGATTAGTTGATGAGGCACAAAAAGCACTTGAAGAGGCAGAAGCTCTGAAAAAGGTCAGTATGTGACTGTATTAGTGGCAAATCCATTCTCTCTGCCTGAATGTAAGGAGATTGAGCTTCTCATATCTTCTCTTCCTTTTGTCTTTGGAAGTACTTAATGGTTAATTTCTGACTCATTCTACTTCGTCAGCTGGCTCAGAGACAGGAACCTGTACCGGATGGTTCCAAGTACACTTCTGCCGATGTGCGCATTGTGAGTGTTGTTGCACTTGTTGTTTTCCTTCTCCTTCTCCTTCTCCTTCTCCTTCTTCTTCTTCTTCTTCTTCTTCTTCTTTTGTTTTTATAAATATCTTTCTTCCATCCTCTTTGAAATGATCATCAAGTGTTTGTAAGTTAGCATCTTTATGCCTTTTTTAAAAGATTAATTTTCATTCGGTAAATTTTGCCATCTTGCAGACTGATCAGAAACTGCGTGTTTGTGATATTTGTGGAGCATTCTTGAGTGTATATGACAGGTACAGTCCTACTCTTATCAGTGTATAGTCCTGGTCTGTTTCCGCTATTTTCAAGGGACAAAAGAAATAGTGTATGGGGTTTCAAGTCCTTCAGTTTTTGACCAGGCGCATTATTGCCTCCTTGTTACCAGCAGGGTTTTGGGCCCGGTTTTACGAGGATAACTTTTGCAGCTAAAGCATGTGCGTGTTTTTCTGTTTTAGTTCATGGATTATAATTGTTAGAAGTTTATGGGTGGCTTATTCATAGATGGTGGTTATTTACTATTTGTCATTCATTTTTACAATTGTGTTGCTATTCTATTTGGTTCTCAGTGACCGACGTTTAGCCGATCATTTTGGGGGGAAACTTCACCTGGGATATATGCAGATTCGTGAAAAGTTAACTGAACTTCAGGTGAGAGTGGTATGTTTATCTTACTATGTCCTTTTTCCATTTTGTGGCACCTCTTCTTAATGTAAATTTTGATCTTAAAACCTATAATCCTTGCATATCTCGATGTGCACTTCACTTTCTCAAGGAGTTTGCATTCTGTAGTTGGTAGGAGCTATTTATTGGAATTACTTTTATACTGGTGACACTTGTTAACTTCTTTAAAAGTTGGAACTCTGAACATTCTTGATTCAGGTGCTGGTTTATTGTTTCCCACTCTTCTCGTAGAGTTTCAGTTAAGTCTGGTACCCAGTGAGTTTTCTAATCCTAGAAAATACCAAGTCACTATGTTTATTTGTAGCATTAGTTAGATTTCTTATTTTTGATAATGAATCATCAAAGCCCTCTTCTTGAGGGTTTTAGCGGCTGAAGATATCATTAGAAGGTTATTGAGGGCCGAATGCTATTTTTGTTCAACACCCCAACTCTTATTTCAGTCCTCATCACGGTGTTCTATTAGTACTATAATGGTGTGGATGCATCCATAAGTACTCTAATGAGATTTCGCCTGATCAGTTATCAGGACTATGCCGAGGTTTACACAGGTATGCTATATGATGGGTGAGTGCCTCATAGATGACGATTTTTCCATTGCCATTTGTACAACTTGAAAATCTGGTTTTGTGCTTCAATTTTGACCTTGTTAATTGGGGTTCTATGCAATTTTATGAGTAGCGTATGGCTCAGATCAATGAAGTAGGGGTTATCTATCTTTAATTTACATGCTTTGAAGTAATTGATTGCAGGATAGTACATTGTTTTTCCTTCTGTTCTGACATGCTACCTCATATTATTTTATGGGCTACATTATATGGGTATGTATTGGTGCTATGGGTCATATTATCTTTCTAACTTAATATTGCCAGGAGGAAAGGAATAAGAGTCGGAAGCAAGCTGAAGAAGAGAGAAGGTATCCATTCCTTTGACTGTGTCAGTTTAACATTTTTTGTTGAGTTTCTCTGTGAGCATCTCATTTGTTACCTCATGTCAATAATTGTTAGGTCAAAAGAGCGTAGTCGCGAACGTGAAAGGGGTGCTAGCAGGGACAGAGAGCGAGATAGAGATGATCGTGGTACACGAGAGAAATCCCGTGATTATGATCGTCGAAGCAGAGACCATGATCGCTCTTATGATCGCGAACGTGGGCATGATCGAGATTGGGAGAAAGATCGTTCTCGAAATTACGATTCAAGAAGCCACAGAAGATCTCGCTCCCGATCAAGGGAACGTTCAAGAGATTACGATCGCAATAGGTATTGGTACTTTCTTGATTGTTATATTAGTGAGATGTGATTTAGTCTTTACCTCAGTAATCATTTCTTTTTTTTTTCTTCTTTTTCTTATTGGGTGGGGTGGGGTGGGGATCATGGAATGATTGTCGTGGAGTTTACTGTGAGTGGTGGGGTAAAGTTTATATTAAGGATCCTGGGACACTAATGATGCAGTTTACTGCTATCATCTGTTAGGTCCTGTATATGCTTTTGAGGTTGTTGGGGGTCTCAGAGAGGAAAACCCGGGTCTCAGAGAGAAAAACCCTCTAGTTATTTTATCATTAGTGGTTGTTTTCCAAATCAAAATTGCTGCATGTGTTTTTAATAGTTTGCGGTTTTGTGGGCATTAACTGCAACTTTTTAGTATTTGGTTTGATTTTACATGGTGCGAAATTTTCCCTTGGTAGGTGATGCTAAGCAGATGTTTTATTGTATTATTTATTTTGGTGCAGGCGTTATGATCGATATGATCGATACTAGAGCATGGCATCTGGATGAGGTGGAAGAGAATTTAGGATTAGTCTGCTTAAAATATCTCGTGTTTTTAATTATTTTGTTGCAGCAGGGTGTTGTTTTGATAAAAACCTTGAGTGGAAACAGTAGGTGGGACTTAATCCTCTTTAACTGCATTACAGGCTACAGTGATATTTTGCAGCGATTGTATGAAATCAGAAGCGATGACATTATGTGAAACTCAACAATTAGTGCTCTTGTTCGTTGTGCAAGATATATTTAGTTACATTATCCTGAAAAAAATGATTGAATTAGTTGCTTTGATGGCAAATAACTGAAGGTGAATAGCCATAAAGGACATTCTTGGGTAATAAAGATAATACGTGTAAAATCAAATCTCTCCTTAATTTGATCTCTTTGTAGTTAAAAGGATTCAAGATAATTGAAGTAACATTTATCCGATTTCTACCATCAGATTTTACGTAAATGAAGATTGTTTATAAGCTTCAAATTGATTTTTTTATTAGTTCTAAAACTTGTAGTGTGGATGTTGTTTAAGTAACGAATTTCCTGTATTAAAAGGGGGTAACTGAGCCTTGGAAGATGTCGTAGCTGCTTTGTTTTCCATGTTCCGCTCTGCCGGGATTATCATCCCCGAGAGAATTAGGCGTTCATAATTATTATCCTATTTAAATTTGTTTTCAGAATGATCACATACAATCTATGTCGAGCTCTACATTGTTGCCCGCTTAACAAGTGCAAAACTATATGATAGAATTCAGAGCTGTGGACAGCAGAAGCCTTTTTTTTCTCTGTGGGTAAAGATCTTGTAGAAAAAGGGCAAAAGCGATGTTCTAGAAAGAAAGTTATACATAAACTTGAAAAAAAGAGAAAAGACCTTGGATCTTTGGTCAACTTCCTCACTAGATTGTATGTGCTATCCCATGTGAAAGATAAAAATTTATTGACCTAAATCAACCTAAAGTTAGATATTTCTATTTTTTAATAGATCACCAAATTTAACTAAATAATTTAAACCTAGATAACTTCTATATTGACATTATTTATTATTTCAAGCATTAGCATCCATGTAACTTATCATTATTCCGTTACACCTGATAATCATATTACTTCACTGTGTAACACTACTAAGAAAAGTGGAACGCATCTGAATAGTATTATCAATTATTTAACCATTCATTTCACCACCAGTCCAGTGAAACATCCTACATTTCCATATTCTTTGCCCCCGTTTACAAGATACAACAGGGATTAAAAAAGAAAAAAGAAAAAAGGTTCCACACCAGCCAGAAAAGGTTAAAGAACAAGAGCTATAACTGAAGGATTTTCTCCATTTCCTTGGTTAGCATGAGCAAATTCCTCATCAACGTCCTGCTAAAACACGCTGGCTGGTATCAGCTGTGTTGCTGTTCTCACCTGCCATCAACCAGCTAACGATGTCTACTAGAATGTCAAATAAACATATCATCACTCATGTTTCCTGCAAAAATTCCAGTAAAGTTCTCTATCAATACGAGAGAACACAACTAACAGTGTAGAACGAATGTCATACCACTAGTATCATCATCACCAACGGAAATCAACTACATATATGTTTGTGTACAAGAATTTGTGCAAACGGACACTCAGCTAGTTCAGAGAAAGATTATACAGAATTGCCATAACTGAAACGGTCAACTTATTTTCAAGTAGCTTAATAGAAATTTTGGGATTTTGTTTTTGCACAAAAGACCGTTTATGATGTAATAACATCTCAAATATCAGAACTCTTAACAGTTCTTGAAGTAGCCTGTGTGGCTGATATGAAAAACTGGAAAGTATTCTTTTTGGAGTGCATTTGAAGGATTCAAAAACTACACAAAAGACTGCTTGTGATGTGATAACATCTCAAATATCAGAGCTCTAACAGCTCTGAGGGCAAAAGTTTGTAGTGGACTAGCTTGGACATCAAATTCCAAAGGAACCTGATGTAGAGGTGGTCAGCTATTTTTGTCAATTATGTCGCTAGAAATCCTAGAAGAAACCCACTTAAATCCACCTATGCGGAAAGGTAAAAAGCCTGAAAGAGTCTTCAATGGCAACAGAAAGAACAGAAACTTTAAGAAGTTGTGGATGGGCAATCACCCCCTCAGCCTTCACTTAGCAAGTTCTTGAAAAACTGCCTCCTCATCTAGACAGTTTGTTGTGGACTAGCTTGGACATCAGATTCCAAAGGAACCCGATGTAGTGGAAGTCAGCTATTTTTGTCTGCTAATTGTTGGACAGCAATCATCTTAGATTTGCACAAGGGATTCTCTTATATAAACTCCCACTCTGTCAGGGACCTATGGGGTACGAACAGGGTATCATGATATCCTCTCAGGGGAATGAGCTGCAGCACCTGGCTTCCATTGCTTGGGGACGTGAAAGGCTATCCAAGATAAAATTCTCTGACTAGAGTGCGGTGAAAGGGAGTATTCTCAGTGAACTTGAGCATAGCTCAGTGGTCACATGGAGGGGGGGAAGGTTTGTAATGGGAGGTTTTGGGTTCAAGTCTCAATAAGGGCAAGGGGATTAGATTAGAATGAAATACCAACTTTCAAAAAAAAAAAAAGAAAGAAAGAAAAGGAAGCATTTCTCACCTTTAATAAACACAAGAATAGAGGTGTTACAGTGGACTCCAGAACTTGCACCCTCTATAGTTCCCAAAATGAATTAACCACCCACCAATTACAGCATCATTGTTTTCCCAGCTTGTCTAGGTGCATTAACTGGACAAATCTAACCTTCAAAGGGACAATACCTTGCACTTTTAGCGGGTTCAATTTTTTACCGAATGCAAAACTCTGGACACTTTATTGGGAATATCCTCCCATCTATTGTCAATTATCACAAGAATCATTCACCAAGTGGTTGTCAAGACACATTTTTTTAGAAATCCTCCCCTTCAATGTCATTTATCGAAATATTTATTCACCAAGTGGCCGTCTTGGCTTCCTTTCTCCCTTTTGCAGCACATCTCAGGGGGCCTCATATACAGCAATAGTCAGTCGGTGGCCAATATGACTGCTCTGCCCTCCTTCGGACGTGCTGATTGATCTTCCCTTACCAAGACAGGATTAATCTAAAATTTGATGGCTACTTGAGGGGTAATGCTAGTCCATCAGGAGCTAGCAGTGTCTTCAAGGTCAGAAGCTTTACTAAGAGTATTTATAAGACTTTCGAGAGGTTGAAGGTATCCTTAATCAATTAAAGGCAGATGCAAGAAGATTTGATATGTATTTTACAGGATCTGTTCTGGCTTGAAGTTGGTTTCATGTGCAGTGATAAGCTGGCAAAGGAGGGGGTTGCCCTCTCTTCCAAGAGCCAAAAAAAAAAAAAAAGCACTAATAGAACAAGAGTAAAAAAAGTAGATTTTGAAGAACTAAAGAGCAATAGAATACAGCTTAATTAAGTCAAAGAAACTGAAGACACACGATGTAGATGGCAAACATAGAGAAAAAAAAATGAAAAATATGCCAAAAACAGCTATTTGAGCCCTGTTTTGCTTTAAAAATTTTAACAGGATTGTCTTTAGCTCAGACTCTTAGTTACACCCAAATGGCAAAAACCCATGATGACATAGATTTCAGAAAACCACCAGTAACAGTTGAAACTGATACTAATTTTTTCTAGACCTAGAAGCAGAATCAGGAGAAGTTCAAATAAGCTGTAATGAACAGCCATCAGAGTGTCAAGATATACACGTCATTCTGCTTTTTAGATATAAAATTTTCCTTCTAACCAAAGTGTAATATTTAGAAGAAACGTCCCGACTGAAACCGAATACCAATACTTTGAAACACAATGACATTAATCGAGTTTTCCAACCTAAAACTGCAACATTTACCTCCACGGACGCATGCTGCTCCATGGGAACTTAGTCTTTCCATCGTCCTTGTTGTCACGAGGTCCAATGTGGCCCCTACGATAACGTTGATCTCTAAAACCCCGCTCAGGCTGCTTCCCAGGTCGAGATGTACTACTTTCCCTTGCGTCATCCAGCCAATGAGACTTCCGCTCGACCTGGTCGACGATGACGCTCTTCTTATCCTTCGGTGCAGTGTTTCGCCGCTCCTCCTCGACTTGAGGAATCGGGAAGAGATTGGGATTTAGGGACAATGGCGTTTTCAGTGTGACATACGCCTTCTTAAAGTCTGGCTTAGCCAACAAAATCCCACCCCTGTGCCTTTTCTTTCCATCTCTGTTGAGGGTTCGAACCTTCTCCACATCGAAGCCGTAGAGCGATTCGAGGACTCTCTTTATCTCAATCTTCAAAAAATGAGACATTTCACAAACATTAACAAAAATCTAGGCTTCCCGCACCAAAAAAACAAACAAAACAAAAAAAGAAGCCACACATAAAAATTAAGCCAAAATCACTAGCGAGCAGTGAGCATACCTTGGAAGCGGAAGGAATGGTTTTAAGCGCTATTTCTTTGATATTTTCGAAAGAAGAAGGCATCAACATTTTGATGGGTAGATTAGCGAAATGGATCACTCTTCTCCCCAGTCGGCTCCCCATTCTCACTCCCTTCTTCTCCCTCGGCTCCAACGATTTCTCTCAGAAAGGTTTCGCAGAGTGTTTTAAAAACCGAACCGACCCGGCCGGATAGGGAAACTATAAACACAGAACCCGAATCCGGATAGGGAAACAGAACCCGGCTTTCTGACTCGTCTTCCCCGACTCATTTTGTAATGTTTTACCTATCCCCCCCAGCCAATGGGAAAACTTCAAAAAAATAAAATTATTTTGTTAAATTCTCAATTCTAAAAGATTAACCCTGAGAAATTGTGCAGCTAGCATTTTCATTTAAATAATTGACTCCTTTTCCATTAAGATTAATGAATTTGTAATTTCTTATCCCTTGTATATAAAATTTGTTTATTACCCTCTCTACTTCAATTAATTATCATGAACTTAAATTATGTTAAAAATTATAATTCAGTTAAAAGAATAAAAAATATATTATAACTTCAGAATCTCAGATAGTTTAATAATTTTTTTATTTTTAAACTTGTTTAGTAAAGATGAAATACTAATTATAATTTTTTAGAGGAGAAAAGTTCAATCGGTTTAATCAAAATCAGATGTTCTATTGGTTCCACGATTGGTTCCATGATTGGTTCGGTTTTTAAATCAGATGATCTCTTTGTATATATAAAGTCTCATCTGATCGAACGGCCAGGAGGGCACCAGATCAGCTGTCATATTTATAGTTTCTAAATTTTACACCTAATTGACCCGGGGTGAGTTTTACTCTCTGTAGTTGTGCTAAGTAGGCATTACTCTGCTACATTGAATCTATTAATTACTTCGTCGAGCTTCGACCTTGGTAGCTTTGACGTATGTATTCAAGTAGAAGAAAGTAACATAATACTGTATAGTAGTACTTTCACTATTCGATACATTTGGCAGCAT
The DNA here is from genome assembly GCA_022405105.1 of Aristolochia contorta. Taxonomy (NCBI): domain Eukaryota; kingdom Viridiplantae; phylum Streptophyta; class Magnoliopsida; order Piperales; family Aristolochiaceae; genus Aristolochia; species Aristolochia contorta. The sequence goes on along the minus strand of CM039667.1, from coordinate 7,504,853 downwards.
CTCCACTCGCTGGTTGCTACAGATACGACCGTTGACCTACCCCGAGACGAAGGCGAACGACGACGACGACTGTTTCTCTCTATCTATCTTTTCTCTCTTTCTTCTCGCCTTCGTTTTTAAATGGAGGAGGCAGATGGGTCCGTTGATGGCGGCGCTTCTTGTTCCTACTCTCTCCCATGACGGACCCCGCAACCGAAATTGTGGAATCATCGACTTTTCAACTTCAAAAACACGTTTCTGCGTCTTCTTCTTTCCCCCCTTTGAGCATCCCTGCAAAGAAAATTAAGATCAGGATCAGGGTGCTTTTTTTTTTTTTTTCCGTGTTAATTCCCAGTAGTTAGTTAGTGAGCCATGGATCCCGCCTTCCAGGCCCTCGTCGCCGCCGTCGGGAGTTTCGTCGCCGTCACGGTCGTCTTCGGCCTCGTCTATCTCTTCTGCAGGACCACCCGGGAGAAGAAGAAGAAGATACGGAGGAGGAAGAACAAGGAGGAGGAGGAGGAGTACAACAACAAGCGCAGCAGAGGACTCGGCTCCGTCTTCGACAGCGCCTCCTTCGACCCGTCCCTCCGGCGCATCTCCCTCCCGGACCTGGTGGCCGCCACCCGTGACTTCGCCTCCGACGGAATCATCGGCGACGGCAGCTTCGGGTTCGTGTACAAGGCGCAGCTACCGGGCGGGCCGACGGTGGCGGTGAAGCGGCTGGACCAGGACGCGTTCCAGGGGTTCCGGGAGTTCCGGGCGGAGATGGAGACGCTGGGGAAGATCCGGCACGAGAACCTGGTGCGCATACTGGGGTACTGCATCTCCGGCGCCGACCGCCTCCTGATCTACGAGTTCGTGGAGCGGGGGAGCCTGGACGCGTGGCTGCACGAGGCGGCGGCGCCGCCGCAGTGGAGTACGCGGGTGGGGATCGTGAGGGGGGTGGCGGCGGGGCTGGAGTACCTGCACAACGGGTGCGATCCCCGGATCATCCACCGTGACATCAAGGCCAGCAACGTCCTCCTCGACGCCGCCTTCCGGGCCCGCATCGCCGACTTCGGACTGGCCCGCAAGGTCAACCCCGCCCACTCCCACGTCTCCACCCAGGTCGCCGGCACCACCGGGTACATGCCGCCGGAGTACCGGGACGGGGTCACGCTCGCGACCACCAAGGCCGACGTCTACAGCTTCGGGGTGCTCATGCTCGAGGTCGCCACCGGCCGCCGCCCCAACTGGCCCGTCAGGCTCCACGACGGCAAGGAGGTCAGTCTCACCGCCTGGGCCAGGAAGATGGCCGCCGACGGCCGGTGGTCCGAGATGGTCCCGCCGGCTACCTCACCCGACGACGACCCAGCTGAGACCAATTATGATCTAAAGGGGGAACAGGAACAGGTGAGGGAGTATCTGAGAATCGCCTGCTTGTGCACTTTGGACAACCCCAAGGAGAGACCCAACATGGAGGAGGTCGTCGCCCTCTTGAATAGCCTCCCTTCTTCTTCTTTTTCTTCTCCTTCGACCCAAACGTCCGATGAGCGATGAATTGGGGGGAACCGGAAGGAGCTCGCCCAAGCACTGCAGATCACGAGTCAACTTCCTGTAAATTCTTAAGTTAATTACACCAGTGTCAAATAATAAATATCTGTCTTTTATCTTCCTATATTTTGAGATGATGAATTGGTATCGAAATCTTGTTATTAATAATTTGGAGGTGAAGTAGTACTCAAGGTACCTAATTGTGGGTTTTATGACATTGAATGAATGTATATTGAACTATCATCCACTTTTTTCAATTTGTAGAGAACAAGGGTGAGTATAAACTAGTTAGTGAATCAAATTCATAAAATGAATTTGTGGCAGATGAAGCAGATTTTATCAAGAGACACGAGCTCAAGCCTCAACCAGACATTACCGTGATCCACAAGTGCATGTGTATCACATCTTGCGTCACAAAGAAGACGCGTCTCCACTAATTTGACCAGTACGAAACTGATGGGCTGGCCGATGGGAGACTTCAATTCTCGATATAGAATTTTGATGTCATTGATACAATTATAACAAAAAGGAGTAATCAAACATATCTTTTGTAACTTTCTTGTTACATGTAGTAAATACAGAATTTTTAACTGACTTTAAGGTAACATTGAGGAATAAATAAGTAATTAAATATTAATTTTTTTAATAAAGGGAAATATCATAAGAGTCATAATTAAAAACAGTGCACCAGTTTACTTGGACTATTCAAACCCCACAAAAGTCCAAATATGGAAATGGATTTCTTGGCTCAAAAGCCACACAACATTGAATGATCAATATCCTTAAACAATCCTCCTAACTTGTTTCAAACATAATCGATTAAGGTTTAATTGTTATTAGAATAATCATAAGTCACATAAGGCACGAGTGCATTTAGGGTTTGTTATTAGACTAATCATAAATCACAAAAAACAAATGTTAATTAAGAGTATAATTACTTTTTACTTAACTAAACATCCATTAAATTAAATCATCCTCTATACCAAGAAACAGTTCTTTCTTACACTCACAAATAAAAAATGGTTCCTTATAATTTGTTCCTTTCATTTCTTTAGCTATTTAATTTGATTAAGCAATAGAAATCATTATGTTATCTTAAAACAGGATCCGTGATGTGCTCAAACTATTCGAAACTCTGAAAATTCCAAATAATAAGATGGCCAGCTAGCTTGACTCGAAGCCAGGTCGTCTTGTAACGTAGAGCTAGTCAAGCCCCGGCCTTCACTCGTTTTGAACACATTCAACTATGACTATCATGATCAGTGGAATTAAGCAAGGTACCTATATTTAATTGATGTTTCATTTTTTATGCACTTATTTGACTAACCACAAGTAAACGGCCAACCGAAATTTTAAACGTTATACATAACATCATGACAAAAATAAAAACTATATAATATTATAATTAGCTTTTAAGCATTCGTATTTTTTTATTTTTTCTTAAAAAAAACAGTGACCCAGTCATCCTCTTGAGTGAGCACATGATAAGATGATCTGTCTTGTATAAGAGAAAAATATAACTGGTAAAAGTAAAACTCAAATAATTAACCAGTTCAAAGTTGTTTTAATATTTAATTAATCTGATTAACCACTACTACTGCAAGGAATAATCAATAAATACACAACAAAAAGAACTTAAATATATGTCAATACGACTAGCTAGCAGCAATAAATACTACTTACATAAAAATACATCCAAGCTAACTCAAAAAAGACAAAACAAAAAAAAGAAAAAGAAAAAAAAAAGGGAATGCCTCATTTCTTCATCCACATCCTTATCTCAAGACCAATTGAGACTAAGACCCAGATTGCAAGGACGACCCCGTATGCAGCATTCCAAGATGCACTATCATCGTCTGCCAGAGAAATCCCATAGAAGACATTTGCTATGGCAAAAGCTATCAGAACTCTTCCTACTGTGTAATGGTACCAGTTCCAGTACTTCCTCGCTTTTGATGCCTTGTCTGGCCTCATCAGAATAGCCAACACCTGCAAAACCAACACCACCCGGCAATCAGCTTCTGCAGGTTCTCAGTTTCTTCGTGTGAGGAGAGGAAGCAAAAGAAGGAGAGAAGGTACCTGAAGGCCTCCGAGGGCGAGAATGGTGATGCCAATGGCTTTGTGGGTGTCAACACTGTCAGAGATCTTGTCCTCTAAGCTGAATCCTAAGATGATAGCAATGAGACCGGTGATGAAACCCAGGCCCTGAACGGAGGAGTGTGCGTAGAACCAAGCTGGATCCCAGTGTTTGAAGTACCGAGCAATGGTCGCCCCAAATGGTATCAAGATGCCCCAGCCGAGCATAGCCATTACCCCATGGCCTCTTCTCAGAGTTTTATGCTCCCCTTTGACTGAACTCTGGCCTGTAATTCATATATATATACGCCAACTCAGCATTTCTACGGCCACATTCATAAGTAACCATTCAACTTCTTCCAAATCACCAAATTCTCAACTAAATTAAGCTTAGCAAATGCTAAAGGACTCGTTTCAAAAGCAAGATCATTCATTCTCTTTGAGACATTTTCACAAACAACTAGCATTCGTTTCAAGACTTGATCTTTGTTAGAGCACCCAATTAAACAAACCATGGAAGAGCAGAATTAGACAATCCGGGAACTATGGAAGTTGGCTTTCTGCCACCTCTAAGCAACCTAACGGCCATTAATTAGTTCCATCACACCCAATTTCATTGTCATCCACTAAAATTCCATTAATATTCCCTTCGCTGCTCTGACTTGACCGCATTCAACTACTTAATTATATCAAGAAAGCAATAGCTTCTCCGCCCAAAAAGCAATCTTGCTTTATGGACGAGAAAGCCAAGTGCGGATCAGACCTAATCTAGCTTGCTTCAAAGAGAGGACGAAGAGATTCTTTTGACCATTGCATGACGAAGTCGTTGAAGATTTAAAAGATAAGAATTCCAAATTTTTTAAGAGTCGATACAGTTCATAAGTATACTTAGAGTCTCACGTAAATGGACGGCCTCGATCCAATCATAGATTAGGCGTTAATTTTTCTACAGTAATAACGTTAGAAAATACATTAGAATAATAAAGAGCGGTGATATAAAATCTGTGAGATTTTAGTTTTTAAATAAAATATTATCAACCTAGGGTAAATTTAAATCCTAAGTTTTCTCTTTTTTAATAAAATATTATTAACCTATTCTATGGGTAAATCTTAAACCTTAAATTTTCTCCATACTACTCACTATACAACCACGTATGATATAAAACCTCCAAGTAAAATCACTGATATCATTATTCATATATAAATTATATAATTTACGGTCACCTGTAGAGTAATCCAAGGTGGTGGATTCTTTGTCCCTGTGCTCGAACAAGAGGTTGTTGGAAAGTGGGACCAGATTGCTGGGTCCGATCGAATAGATGATCCTCGAAGACGGTTGGGCCGTGTTCAATTGGAAGGCCAGAAATAATCGCGACGACCGAGACACGATCCTCGCCGTCGAATTTATAAACGGCAGGTTCCCTTGGTCGGGCCGGACCAGTGACTCTTTGGTCCCACCCAGATAGTACTGTTTGATCACCGGAGTCCCGTTTCGCCCTATCCACCCCACCACCGCGCTGGACCCCACCATGTTCCCATCCGACGAGAACCCGATCGCCACGTAGGAGTTTGGATTCGGCGCCGATAGGACGAAGTCCCACAAGGTGGGCCCACTCTGTGCATACTGTGGGACACCCATAAGTACCCACAAATCATAATCAGGATTAGTCCATGCATGATCGTTCCTGTACTCGGTAACAAGTTACAGGAAGAAACTGGTAACAAGAAGTAGAGGCTTGCAGTACTTGGAGAAATGAAAATTGATGCCTGGGGAAAATAATTATCTGAACAGATGAAGAAATAAAGATTAGTTTGGAGATAGAGCGAGGACTTACTCTGAGGATGTAATCTTCTGAAGTCCAGACAAGAGAGCAGCGGAGAGTAGATGTGTTGAAGGAAACCAGAGAGCCGAGATCAAAATTGGAATTGCAGGAATCCGTTTGGGAGCTGACAAGGGAAGTCAAACCCAGACCCAGGAAGAAGAAGATGAAGGAGGAGGAGGAGGAGGAGGAGGAGATGACAAGACAAGACGACTTCATACTTGTGCTTGAGATGTATTTCTGAAACCAAAGGAGTTAACGACGTTGGAGATATTTCTAGAAATTGAGAAGGGGTAATTAACGATCTATTTCATGGAGAGTTGTTGGAGGTCTCCTCCCCTCCCCATAAAATAAGAAGAAAAACCAGTTTGTTAGGTTCGTTGGAAGCGTGTAAAGATGGTAAAGAGTGTATTAATTAAATTCCAAAATGGCTAACATTTTCGGAAAAATGGTTGAATGGGTTTAATTAATTCAGCTAAGAGATAACACCTACCGGGGCAGTTAGCACGATTTCTAGCTCCTTTGTTTTTCTGTGGATTCCTAATGACATTAGATTGTTGACTAAGAAATTTTAACCCATGTTCTCTACTCCATTTTTATATGAAAGTCTCACATCTCGCTAGTCAATTTAATAAGGTTTTGATTTGACTCGGTGCCAAACTGGGATTAGATGGGTTGGTTGTGGGAAGTGCAAGGAAAAGAATAATAGTACTCAAAAACCATTTGGCTGGTATTATAAACCCACTGCATGCCGTCTGAGCTGTTTGATATATCTGTTTGATCAGGAACAATTTCCTGCTTCAAATTTTAGTGTTTAATTTTAGTACTGGTTGATAGGAATAGCAAAAGGAAGGAGGTTCATGATGCCCGTATTATTGCTGGTTGAAAAGGAGATTATTGAAACGAATGATTATTAAGAAATGAGTCTTGTAGGGAGTTAGTTAACACGGTTGGTGGCCTGAACATTTCTATCAGCAAATCATTCACTGAGTGAGCATTGCCTCTGAATACCCTTAATTCATTGTTAAAACTTTATGTTCAGTGCTTGAATTGGTGGGCCTCCTACCTCTTCGGTCACCTTTTTTCTTTTTTCAATCACTGCATGTCTTACTTTACCTTGTTTAATTACTCTATGAAGCTTATGTTATGTTTTTCAAGGGTTTTTTTGGGTTGTTTACGATATATTCTTCCTCGAGGGACTCTGTTACAATATTTGGATAATATAATAAACATGGGTACCTCAGAGAAAGGTTGTGAGTGCATCTATCAGAAGAATATATTCCCGGTTTCCTATCCAACATGAACATGTACTTTTCTTTAAGTAGAAGATGCGGGTCCCTTGTTTTCACTCGACTAATGCAAACAATCTTTATTGTCATTCCATGACCCAGATGATTCATGGAATAATTTTGCAGGTTTCTGTCACTTATAGAATGGTAGGCGTATGCATGAGAAATTTGACTGACGAGGTAGAGGGCGACTGTTAGTTGGAAAAGCGCAGAAACAGATTTCAATATCATGTTTTCAGAAAGCAGAAGCAGATCTACTAGTGTCTGGACCAAGAAGCTGAAAATTTTTGAAGATTCATCAAACAGCAATGAAGTACAATTACTTCAGTTCTCCATCATCTTCTCCATCGTCTTCTCCCCCAACTCCTGCATCTCCTCTACCTATCAGTGTCGGCCCGGGCGATGTAAAATACTGCTTCTCGGAGTCTCCATCGCCGTCAACTTCGTCCTCCCCGAAGAGCAGTAGCACTCCTCTGTTATCGTATGGGGATGAAGTCGTGAGCAGGCCAAAAGCAATGTCTTCCTTGTGGCTTGATGGACTTGCAACCAACGTAGCAGAAAAACAAGGCTCCTGCCTTCTTAAGATGTAAGCGAAATGCATTCTTTTGGGATTAAACTTGGACACCTTTTATTCTTGACTGTTTTGTTTCACAAAAATCAATTAGTAATCTCATGTCAAGTGATAGTAGTTACTCGTTAGAACTAAAATTTTTTTTTACTCTTTTTCACTTTAAATATGAAGTTATAATTACGACTTCACTCTTTCATCTGCGTTTGTCTAGAAAATTAGCTACAGCCATTGTTTAAAACTTTCATGGAAGGCACCCTGCTTTTGTTCCCACTCTTTGATCGGCCGAGGCCTTCACTGACGATACAAAGATTGACGTTCTGATGATGCAGTTTGGAGTGGCTATTTCTCAGATGCTGCTGCTACAATAAACCTTCCATGTACTACTGCCGCCGAAGCTCTAGTTTGACGGTCGATTAAACCAGCTCCTAACCAAATATAACGTCCCCCATTTTTGGTCTAATTCATCCATTTGTGCCGCAGCAGCAACGACATTGACCCTTTATAGAGTGGGAGACTTGATTTTTGTATTCAAACATGAAGCATCTCTCACTTCACATCCAAGCAGCGATGTAAATGCCTCAATCGCTCTGGCATTTAAATTATTTCAAAAATTCAGCTCGTACCCAGATTTCCCAAACGTAAATTAATGATCTCGTCTAATAGAACTTCCACGAACGCTTCCGTGTTCTATGAATCGGATTCGAGACTACATACTCTTCTCTGTCTCATCAGTTCAACTACGGCAAACGAATCATAAATAGAACCAAAAAGTGGTTGCTATACATGAATTTGATTCTCAATTTACATGTAAACATGGCCAGGGAAAACACCTAACCCCAGCCTCTGTAATTTTTTCACCGGCTGAACTCTCAAACTGTCAGCGGGTGAGCTCTTCATGACAGAAGGCTAAAAATCAGAGCCGAAAAAATGGGGATGACGCCTCTAATTCCGCTGCTAAGATCACCTGCATAGTGTGCCACATAATGATCAGTCCTACCTCGGACACAGCACAATGCAGACTCAATTCTACGAGAGAAGAGGAAAAAAAAAAAAAAAAAAAAAGAGCTCCCAACAAGGAAATGCAAACAGGACAGGAAGAAGCTATAATAAAAACAGATTATCAACATAAACTGCTGGCATAGGCCCATCCCGACGCACATGGCAAATCCAGCTCTTCAATGGAGATTTCATTTTCATACATTATTTAGTTGAGTAGACCCGCTGGCCCCTTAACTAAAAGCTTGTCTTCAATCATCCACTCAAAGAAAAAGTTTATTTGATACTCAACGCCCTCTTGATCATTTTCAAAGCAGTTACTAATTACTATAATTTTGTTTCTCTGAAACAGTTGCCACTGAAAGTAGCATCACCCTACATAATTAACAAAAGAAAAAAGGAAAAAAAAAAAGATAGAAGAGACCAATATTGTTGACATCACCGAGGACAAGAATTTATAGCCGCCCTCACTCAGTAATGCCACTAAATTCAACTTAAACATGCAGAATATGGTTTGAACACCAAGCATAATAAAAGGTAAAACAATATTTGTATTAGTCATGTCAATAATACAAACCTGGGTGTCCGGACTTATGAGATGTTGGTAATGCAGGCAATGACATTTCTGGAAAATATTTTAAACAACATCAGAATGTGAAATTTCAGATGAGGCAAGCAAATTTTTCCACCATAAGCAAACAAACCTCAATTTACCACAACAACGAAAAAGAAAACTGCTGGACTACTTACCTGGGGCGCAGAGAGATAAGGACGAAACTGAAGAAGATGAAGGCCATGGAGCAGCAATATTGTCAGTCAAATCACATGTAAAGCTAAGGCCCGCTAATTGATCTATTACAATGTCTGTGGGGGAACTTCCAAGCAAACAACCTTGAACCATAATGACAATTACTTCAGATTTTATTTCTTATAGGGACTCAATACCAGTTCTAAAGCTTTCAAAAAGAATTAGTGTATGACATAATAAAACATAAAATAATATAAAAGGCATACCTTGCTGTCCATAAGCTGCTCCCGTTTCAAAAATTTGACCAGCCAAGCAAGAAGAGTAGAAAACTCAATCAGATAAATTATGCGAAAGAAAATTGTATCATCTCAAAGAAGCTAAAGCCCTGCAAAGTATACCTTGAAGGCTGAAATCCTTTAAATCGACATCACAAAGTTCATAGACATTGGTCATGACACCACTCTTCTGTAACAGGGATCCAAATGTCATAGCACAGTTTATGGCTTGTCTGTTAGTAATTAGCATCTGCTTCTGTATTGCCGTGATATAAGTATTTAGTGAGCTGCAGCAAGAAGGATTAGGGGAAACCATATCACTGCATGCTTTAATCACTGCTGACGGCTCCTTGAACTCCAGAGGGCAGACTACGAAATATCAAGCATTTTGTTTGGGATCAGTAAAACAGACTGAACAAGCTAGAAGCATGCAACAAGCAAACAGATTGACTACCTTTGTTAACCTTGCAATTTGATAGTGTCCGGAAAGCCGTGTTTGCAGTATCTGATGAAAGATTCCTTGCAAGCCATGCATAGACCACCCCCTTACAATCAGTTATTACATCTACTGCAGTAGAATTACCACCTAAAATTGGACTTGCCACAAGACTTGACTGTGCTGATGAGATGCGAAATGCTGCTTCAGCAATTGCAGGCTGACAAACAGGTCTACAGCATTCTCTAAGAGAGTCAACTGCACTACAAGCTTCAAGTAATTTGGTAGTGTTCACCATCTTTTCGAACATAGTTACATCCTTCACAGGACAAGATCCACCAGTCAGATTTGACGAACGCACAGTGCAAAGGGTGGAGACCGTACTATTTGCACCTCGGCTGGCCAATATGCTCATGATATCTGAAAAGCAATCATTGGCAGCAGCTTTGTGCAAAATAAGGGAATCTACACTACGGCTATAGCTACCTTGGAAGATATGCATTAGACTGCTAACTTGGGGACAGCATATCACATTCCCAACAAGTGCAGCTAAAGGTGCAGAACAGTCAGAGGCAGTTTTCTCCAAAATATTTGCTATTGAGGAAAAATTAACTGGGCATTTTCCGGACAATACAGGTTCATAAGTGTTAGGAAATGAAGGATACATTGGAGTTGAAGGCTCCCCGGGGTATGGATAATGGGGAATGACAGCAGGTGAAATTTCAATAGGATCAAATGAAGCAATTGGAGATTCTGCTAGCAGAACCATGTTTTGTGAATGAGAACCAGGGATGGGAACCGTCTCCAGTGATATTATGTATTGTACACCACACAACCAAAATGTGAATATCAACAAGTGGTGATACAAGAAACCTGCAACAAGAAATGCTACATGTGAAACTTCAAAATCAGTAGCATAAGTATAAAGGTAGTAAAAGGATTTACAGTAACCAAAATTTTTTAACCAAGCATTTTAGTGATTCTGATACAATTTATTAATAAATGGAAAATGTAGCACTCATAAGTCATCCAACAAAGAACTCACATCTAAGACGAATAAGAGCCTCAAAGCACTCCATAATCCCCTAACCTTTTGTCGTCTTCGACATTGCCAAATAAGAAGCCTAGTGGCACTCAAGTGACCAAATGTGAAAAAAGCTTAGTGGCATCTCAAGTGACCATACGTGAAAACCTCTCATAGCCTTCGCCTGTGTAAACAATGAAAAAAGAGACAGTAAGACAGTTTATATTCAAGTGCACTGTGTAGTTTCCAAATAAAAATATCACAAGAGCTAGACTCAGACTAAGAACAAGTACTATCAATTTTCATCACTAGCTCATATATATCATCATTTTTTGTTATGCACACATTTCGCATTATATTGAAATTTATAAACTACCACCAACCTCTATGTCTTGTACAATATTCCTGAGCGACAGACATAGATGCATCTAAAAGATTCAGGTCAAGAGGAGGTTGACTTTCAACTCCACATTACATCTAACAGAATGCTTTTCCTTGGTATCTACTTCATCCAACATATCATAATGAGGGCACTTTTTTATCAATTTAACTTTTAAATTAAGAGATAAATATTTTTGTTTCCCCTAATCATGTTCTTCTTAAACGGACCAATTGAACAAGTAAAGCCAGTACCTACGCTGAAACATTCACCTTAATGAAAACAAGACTTAACCGAAAAACTAGCATTCGTGAAACAAGACTTCCAAAATTCCAGCTAAAAATTCAATAAGCCACTATATATAGCTTTTCCATATATCATGTTCCATGGTGAGACAACTTTCAAAAAATAAAAATAAAAAATAATTGTGAGACTGAAAATAGAAACTTGATAATCTCAGAGTGGCACAATATGTATAAATATATAAAATCAGAAAAATAAAATCTTAAAGCCTCATCAAACAATAGTCTAGAAAAGAGATATGATTTACTACAGGTCTTTTCATCTGTTTTCCTAGCTACGACTTTGGCCAGTTTCAGATACATCGTGGGCAGAGCCAATCTGCTGGTTACTTTATGCCTTTACTCCCTCACCATTATAGTTTTTCTTCGAGTTCAACTCTTCAACTGTCGTTCACATTTTCATTTTTCTGTCTATGATAAAATTTTGCACTTTCAACTTGGTATTTGGAAGAGGACATTAACTAATTCGGAGAAAAGCTACTGAAAATAAAACATATAAAAGGAAAAAAAAAAATAAAGGTGGAAATGTAAATAAAGGACACGAAAAGAAATGTCTGGCTTGAGCACCTGTATCAACATAAAATCTTAAGAATGCTGCGTTTGTAAAATATAGCTATAACAAAAGAAAAAAAAAATATAGCAAAGGCCTCCTTTAACTTTAAGGATTCTAGAAAACAAGCTTAGAAACTCTAAAACATCCGGTCCTAAGAACAACACTGTAAAACCAGTGTACACCGTTGCTAACAGTGGAACAAAATGAGAAACCAGTGAGATGAAAACGAAAAAACTCATGAAATTAGCAAAGCTTGAAAAAATGATGAGTCAAGAAGAGCCAAAAATATAAAATAAACACGCGCACACACACAAAAAGAAAAAAATAGAGAAACCAAAACGAAAAGCCACCATATTTGCTGCGAAAGAAAAAAAAAACGAATTTCTCAAGGAAGTACCTCCAAGATCAGCTCCAACTAGTTCAACATTTTCCAGTACCCTTTCTCTTCCTTCTTTCCTCTCCACCTTTCCCCTTTTCCCTTAGCATTTCTCTTCCTCTCCTCCCTCTCTCTCTCTCTCTCTCTCTCTCTCTCTCTCTCTCTCTCTCTCTCTCTCTCTCTCTCTCTCTCTCTCTCTCTCTCTCTCTCTCTCTCTCTCTCTCTCTCTCTCTCTCTCTCTCTCTCTCTCTCTCTCTCTCTCTCTCTCTCTCTCCCTCTTTCTCTCTCTCTCCCTTCCTGTCTCTGTTCTCTCTCTCTCTTGCCCTTTTCAGTGCCAACTTTTTATACTATCGGATTCCAAACGGGAATTTATTTGGGTTCTTTGAATGATTGTCTGAACCATTTGCCTGATCTACCCCTTCTTTTAATCAGAACCCCCAACGAGTACCCTCCCTCGTCACTTCTCCGAATGTTCATAGATCCGCTCGCGCCAGCCTCCCGATCCTTCGCGAGTCCAAAATGTCATCGTGACCGTCCATTCCATGTCCGTGGGTCCTACCTTAATAACGCCTCCCGCGTAATTTCTGTTGCTATGTGTACCGTGGAAGTGAAAACAAATCCGTAAGATTGTACTATTAGATTTAGCTCGGGTACGTAATTAGGAAGACATTTAATTACAAGTCACATCCCCCCCGGGCTTTGATTACAAGTAATTTGACCGTTTTAACCTAATCCCAATCATATCAACCCATAATTAACGTCTACTCAAGTCTTAAGTAGACATTAAATCTTTTATTTTCATTTTCTTTTATCACCGCATTCCACCTCGGCGAGTTAAACCGCATCTTGAATCGGATCCACCATCTGAGTCGGCCTCGGATCGACGCTGGTTCGCCCACATTCGCAGCATAACAGAACGGAGGAGCGGAACCCCGCACTCGACGAACCGAGTCAACTCGGATCGACGCTGGTTCGCCCACATTCGCAGCATAACAGAACGGAGGAGCGGAACCCCGCACTCGACGAACCGAGTCAACTCGGATCGACGGGAGAAGCTTGTGTTCGGAAACGGGAAGAGAGCTATACGAACATGCAAATAGCAGCAGTGAGAAATAATACGTGCATTGGATTCTTTGGTGGTTCCAGTTTGTGAATGCTTTAGGGAGAAGCAGCTTTGGTCGTCGTCGGAATCCATTTCAATGGTAGGACCCCCGCGCGTTACTTTTTGTTCTCTGGATTCTGAAACCGGCTGCGGTTTGGTGGGATGGGAGAGAGAGAAAGGATGGAGGAACTGCGCACGGGGATAAGAGACCTTGAAAAGGAGGGTGGGTGGGTGGGAAGGGATCCAAGGTACGTTTTTACTGAGTTCCACTCTTTGGTGATAACGTACTGTCAGATTTTACTTTAAGCTTTACAGTGATATGGCGTCCAATAAGAGATAAAGAAATTATCTACTTATTCTTTAAGTGAGCTTAAACCTTAGACATTATCTGGACTACCAACTAGGCTGCCAGCATACTGAAATTTTTTTTTTTTTGCCAACAATCCTTTTTTTAAATAGGTTCAAGCAGCTTGTATTCTCTCAAATTCTCTCATCACCACTAGTACTAGGATAAAATTAAATCAAGATAATTAATTGGAAGTTATTTTAGATGCATATTTTTTATCATTGATTTCTCTTGTAATCAAATGAAGTTATAAATATTCGATCTATTAATTTTTAACAACAAAATGTACGAACCTAATTAATTTTGTATGGATAAAGAATACATAAATGATAATAGATGCTCATTGATCTAAAACAAGGATGATTGAAAGTAATGGAATGATAAACTGGTAGCATAAACAACCTCTTCTTCCCTCCTCCCCCTTATATTAGAGAGACCTCTTTGTGTTGTCACTTTGATGCTTTTGTTACAAGCTTCCCGTTTTAACTGCTACCATGGAATTTTAATAGGTCATTGAATTCAATAAGCTTATTCAGTTTTATATATTAAGTCAAAAAGCAATTTTTTGTTTAATGACTTGTCATATGTAAGATTTGCTTGAACTCACGGTTTTGGTTGAATGACATGATTATACCAATTTGATTCCAAATTTAGGAGTTCCAGTGAAAAATAATGTTAGGTGCACCCTATGCGCACCCTCGAGGGTGCGCATGTAGTCCCACCTCCCCCTTATGTAGGTACATTTATGGCACCTCAATTTTGATGTGGGTCCACCCACATGAGAGGGGGAGATGTGACTAAATGTGCACCCTGGAAAATGCGCATATACTCATGAAGTGAATAGCATTTGACATATATTTGATTACATCGTTTAGCATTGTTGTAGTTTGATGCCATTTTACAAAAACTATCAATATTTGAGGCATGCAAGGTACATGTTTTGTATAAAAAGAGAAACAAAGTTATTGTGGTAAACAATACTTTAGTCTCTTTGTAATTTAACTAAACTAGATAATTTGTTTTAGATGTCTACTGGATGAAAAGTATTTGTTACATGAAAATGAAATAAAGTAATAATCTTCATATATGTTTGCTTTAATAATAAATCAACAATTAATAATTACTACTATTACTATTATTGCTATTATTACTATTAACATCTTTGCCAACTCCATCCTATTGTCTGGTGTATGTTATAATAATATGTGTATTTGCATAGAGGAACTCACAAAAGTTAATGGTATAATCAATTGTAGTTGTGGAGAAGTAATAATGGAATATAATGGTCACTCTATTGTTTATAATAGCAAAAGGATATAAAGTAAATAATTAGGAGGTTTAAAGGATTTAAGTAACTAATTGCTTTTCGCTTGTTTAAAAAATTACGACCCACATTGAAGAGTAGCTTTTTTCTTAAACAAGAAAATAATATCTTTAGAAGACCCCAAGGAATTATAGCATAATTAATATTATTCTAAGAGAGCTCATGGAAAACTGCCATGTTTTATTTAGACCAAAAGGCTTCTATTGCAATCCATTTGGTAATTCAATCATGTGTCTCTGTCTAGCACAATCAAAACTAGGAGGAATTTTTGCTATTGGCTAGATAACACTAATAGACAAATTCATGGAACAATCTAGATCACAAGACTATTCCAAACAAACTCACCCTGGCTAAATGAAGCAAAATGATTTAGTGAACAAAGATCGCATAGCACGAATGTGATATATCGCATAGCACGAATTTTTGCTATTGGCTAGATAATACTATTTTTCGTGAATTTTGAGGTGTTTTGGTCAGATTTTTTATGCCATTTTCATTTTATATATTTACAAGACATAAATGATTATTGTTTGTTAAAATGAGTACACATAATTGATTTTTTCACCCATTGCACTCGACAATATGTAGGAAAAGGCTCCAAATGAATACTAGTATTCTTAAACTCTCAGCCCTTGTGGAAAGATGGATCTTCAAAAAATCAGTACTTGAGCTCTTAAACTCGAAACTTTGAGTAGGGTATTTTTAATTACTATATATGCCATAAAAAGGACCTTCGTTATACATATGGACCTAACATTGATGAATTAGTAGAAAACTTCAGGTTTGTGAGTTGAAAGCAATATTTTAAAAATCGACCAATAGTCAAACCAATAATATGTCCAGTTTTGGTTGAACCCGGTTAGACCATTGGTTCAACGGTGAAGGTTATATTATGAAAATTTAAACAACGATTAACTTTAAAAAAAAAATTAACACCGAATTCAGAATAAATCATAAAAAACTTCAATATTTGTTGGTTAGACTCATACTCTTAAAATAAGGTATTTTGAGGCATTATTTGTTCATTTTAGGATCCTATTACAGCTTCTAAGAAAATCTTTCCTAGGCAGTATTTGAAACAAATATATGAGTGTAGATTTGAACTTTATTTAACGCTTTAGTACACAGATACTGATTTCTAGATTGAGATCCAAATATGATATTGAAAAGAACCTCACCTACGGGTAATATCCCAAAGGTTACTTCAGTTTTTTTTCTTTCTCATATATCTCATTTTATTTATACAATCATGATAAGTTAATAACTGTAAGATATAGCTTAGACTTGTTATTTTTAGGAATGAATATTAGAAACCATGATAAGTTAATATCTGTAAGATATAGCTGAGAATTGTTATTTTTAGGAATGAATATTAGAAACCATGATAAGTTAATATCTGTAAGATATAGGTGGGAATTGTTATTTTTAGGAATGAATATTAGAAACCATGATAAGTTAATATCTGTAAGATATAGCTTAGATTTATTATTTTTAGGAATGAATATTAGAGCAAATATTTTAGGTGGATAGATACCAAAAATAGAATACTTAGAAAGCTCCCACATGAAAGAGAATATTATATACTATTTTTTGGTTGATTAATTAAGTTAAGACCTAGGGAGAAAGCAAAAATGGTGGAATCCAAGATCCCAAATTCGAGTAGAAAATAATAATCACCTAGTTTGAACATAATTTGATGCTGGACCCGCTGCCTCGTGCCGGCTCTATATCACGTGGGGAGGAAAATATGACAACGAGGCAAGGGAAGAAAAAAAAAGAAAAATTAATAAAACACAAGAAAAGAAAAAGAGTTTTTGCTTTTCTAAAATTTAGATTTTCTTTCTTCGTTATTCGCAGTTTATTTCTTGTGTTGAAAAAGGGAAAAACCGTAAAAGCAGGAAACCATGGTCGTCGCAGACAAGCCATGAAGAACAGCGGAGAAGAGGAGCAAAAGAAGGAGGGCAGTTTTAATCTCGACTGGAGATTGAACCAAACCCTCAGAAATGTACAAGGGTATGCCTGCTATCCCTTTCAGTCTCATTCGACGAGGATCTCTTTTCGCTTACTTAGATGCTATTAGTTTCCTTGCCTGGCACGACGGAATATCGCGTTCAATGATTCTGATCTGTGCTTTCCGAATGAGAAATGCGAAATAGATACAACGAGCTTTTCGCAGACTTGCAAATTGTAATAGCTGAAGTGGAATATTAGTGGTTCTGCCATGCTCTTGATCTGTTGGTTTTAGTGATCTTAGTTGGAGAATTCATTCTCTTCCGCAGATTGGTTGTTATAAGAATAGAATTACGTAATTTGAGGAACTGGGATTGTTTTATACGTAAGCGTGAATAGCCAAATTGAAAGGTTCGACTTTAATGGTTGAAAAGAATGTTTCCAGCTCGGTGAGGACTCTGCATAATTACTTGTCAACTTGTCATTTATTTTTGGTTGAGGCTTGTATCTTTTTCATGTCTATATTATTCCTGTATATGCAGACAACATAAGAGATATTTCTTCAAGTTACAAGCTAGTTGAGAGTTTCTTCCACACTATTTGTTCCTTCCTGTAAGGGTTAACTATTATTGCTTTAGGAGACTTGAACCCAGGTCACCATCCTTGAAAATATGATTTTTTGAGGAAAGCGATTTTTATACTTCAATTCCCATGCCCCTAGGAGACTTGAACCCAAGACCTCCCATTACAAACCCACCCATGTGACCACTGAGCTATGCTCAAGTTCACATCCTTGAAAATATCATGGACTATTATTTTCAATGATTTTGCAGCTGAAACCAGCAATGACAACTTCTTCTCTAGGAGAGTAGATCATTGTGGCACCTCATTAGCTAAATATCAATTTCACAAAGAAATGGTTTCACTGAATGGAATAGAACAATTTTTGATATAGAAAAGCTCCCATACTCTCTAATGCATATTTTATGTTTTTATCTTTTTCAGGTTACTAAAAGGACGCAGTTTTCCTGGTAAAGTTTTGCTTACCAGAAAAGAGTCTTTCAATGATTCTAGCTTTCCTGAACAGTCTCCAAGAACTGAAAGAAGTGGATCTCAAAATGACTTTGGACCTAGTGATCATGTGGGAAGTCCATCTGAGGTAATATTGATAGAATTCTCCTTCATGTTGATCTATTCTGTGTCTCTTATTATAACCTTTTCTGCATGATCATCAATATTCAGCTTTGAAACAATGGTTTAATATACAGGGAGAAGTTCAAAGTTCTGGCAAAGCATTAGGCAATATACATAATCTTAGATTGCAAACTACAAACAGCGAGAGCACTTCTGGAGGCGTGCAGAGATCTATTTCTGGGGCAAGATCTACAGATTCTGCAAGAGTTTCAAAGTTTACAAAGGAACTGTCAGTGACAACTTGTGTACTGGGTCTGTTCTTTAATCATCTGAATGGTTGTACTGGGGTTGATCTATTTATCTGATTCTTGCTATTCTCTCAGTCCTTATTTATTGCAATACTAATTTTACAGCATAGTGTTTCATAGTATTTTTATTGCTTAAGTCGTGGAAACGGTTTTTCATTTAATGTGTAATTGTTTTGTCTCGATCTGTTATCCACTGAATCTCTTCATTATAGCCTTCATATTTCCTACTGCTTTCTTTTACTGTTCTCTATATTTTTTCAGAACTAATGCTAATTCTTCTCAATGTTTTCTTTATTTTTTCAGAAAAGTTGAGGGAATTGGCCTGGAGCGGGGTGCCCTCATATATGCGGCCAAATATATGGAGGCTTCTTTTGGTATTCTAGCTGTCTCAAAACTAGTTGTTGAGTAGCTAATGTTGATAGGCTAATATTGACAAACATTTTTTCTAAGAGTAATCATGTAATACAAGTTTGCCACTTTTATGGTCATTTATGTTCAGGTTTTGCCGTTTTCATCACTTAGTGGAGCTCATTAAATGCATGTAAAGTATATATTATGATTGGGATTATAATATTGTGTATTACAGAATCAGCTTATTGTAGGTCTTCTGTGGGAACAGACGCTGATATGGCCATTGACAGTTAAACTTCCTGATGTATGAAGAGATTTGCTTCTCTTCTGAATATTATAGTAGTATGAGATGTGGAACTTAACTCTTGCCCTTTTCCAAATGGATTTATATATTTCCACTGTCACAGAACAGATATTTTACTTCTTAATACATGCTCTTCTGATGTGTATTCGTAACAACTAGATTTGTTAAAATATATTATCATCTGCTATGGCAACAATCTTTTGTCGGTGCAAAGTAGCCAAAGCCTTCAGCTTTTTCTGGCTCTGCTTACATCTTGGGGCACCAATTTTGCAGTATTGTTTTAAAAAGGGGCTTGAGTTTCAGCTTGTGCCTCTTTATCTCTTAGGACTTGTAAAGTGTTTTATACTTGTTTGAAATTTAAATATGAGCTGACGACAGGGATATGCACCACCTAATTCAGATAGAAGGGAGGTGGTTCTGAGAAGAAAACGGCGTGAGTATGTAGACTGCGTCTCCCAGTACTATGATATTCCTGATACAGAACGTTCTGATGATGAAATTAACATGCTCCGCCAGGTGTGAACTGTTGAAATTAGAGAAATGGCTAAAATTTTCCACTTTTTGCAAAAGAATGTTAATTTCGTATTGTCTTTTCATAGATTGCCGTTGATTGTCCACGGACTGTACCTGATGTGACATTCTTTCAGCAACCAGAAATACAAAAATCTCTCGAGCGCATTTTGTATACATGGTTAAGCCTTCTCTTTTATATCTTTTTCTTAATTAAATTTAACTAATGCTTTAGTTGATTTGATTATCTCTTCCATTTCAATTAATTATACTGAAAAAATGTATATGATGCTCCTACCTCCTTAATTAAACATTGCAAATTACAAAAGTTGATTGAAAAATTAATGTTCACACTTTCTACTTATTCTGACAAATGTTGATTAATTTACACTTTCTTTTCTGAAGGGATAGTGACTCGGTGGGGGCTTCTGTTGCTTATCATTTGGATTGAAAGGGAGGATAGGCCTTTCTCTCTGCCCAATTGGTGGCCTGCAACCTCGTTCTCCTTCCCTTTCACATTGATGCTTCTATTTTTCTGCACAGAAGACAAAAGGAGGAGGGTGGGTCCTTCCTTCACTTATGGGAGTGGGTAAGGAGGGTCGTCTGACCTCCTCCCTTGCATCTTAACTTTGAGATGGAAGGAAGGAACCCTCCTTTTCCTAAATATTGATGCTTTGAATGAATCTGATCCATTCTCAAAAAGAGGAAGGAGGGCTTTCCTTCCTTTCCCAAAGGACCTTTTCAGTGAAGCCAATAAGTTCTAGAGTGCTTAGTTTTTCAAAAGAAAAAAAGAGCTTATGTGTGCTTTATGATGAAGAAAAGTGCTGCTTAACAGCTCCCTCCTAAGGTTATCAGGAGGTTTAGTCGAGATTAGTCAAAAAATCAACGGGGTGAATACAAGAGATGGGGAAACTTTTAGTTCTTTTTGTCAGTGATAGTAATTAACCAGTAACAATTTATTAAATAAATATTCATATTTCATATTATATAATCCTTGAAATATTTTACTTTGTAGACTAGATTTTATTGATAATATACAAATTTAGTATGTTGTTATTATTACTGTTTGTGAATGATTACTTTATGTGAGTCTGGATAATGAGAACCCTGCTTGTATCATTTATACACCAAATATTTGGCTGTGATATATTTTCAGTTATTCACATATTCTAAATTGCTTTTCAGGGCTATTCGTCACCCCGCCAGTGGATATGTTCAGGGAATTAATGATCTTGTGACACCTTTCTTAGTTGTTTTCTTGTCAGAGTATTTAGAAGACTGCATGGATAAATGGTCAATTTCAAACTTAACTCCTTCGCAAATATCTGATATAGAAGCCGACTGTTATTGGTGTCTGTCAAAATTGCTTGATGGTATGCAAGACCATTACACATTTGCTCAACCGGGCATCCAGAGACTTGTCTTCAAGCTAAAGGAACTGGTCCGACGAATAGATGGTACTTCTTTTCCTTTGCTGATGCATACTTTGTGAATGCCTTCTTACATACCTAAGAAGCCTTGTTTTGAGTTCCTGGTAGCATTAATAGTTTTCGTAGCCTGTTCAAAGGATGGGACATACTAATAAAAGAAGCTCAACTGTATAATAGTATGTTTCACTCACATAACAGTAAATTTATATCACTGAACACCAAATTATGAAATTGACGATCAACCCCTGGCTCTCTCTTATGTATGTTAAATCTTCATGGTTTACCAACTTAGCTAGACATCTCACTTGTTGGCAGAGTTAATGCACTTAGTTTGAGTTTTGAATTAGGCGGACTAGGTTGATTGGAATCACAGACTACTTGATCTCTGAACAATAATAAACGTCTCTGCTCTCCATGAAAGTGAGACTCCTATTAGATTCATTAGTGTTTGGCATTTTCATAATTTGTAATAATTTAAGTAGAATAGCGGTGTACACTATGATGCCATTATGAAGTTTTCATATACCCTATGATGCCGTTACGAAGTTTTTATATACCCTATGATGCCGTTACGAAGTTTTCTTTCCTAAAGAAGCCAGCATATTGATATACTTTATGTTGCTGAGTGTTCCTAAACAGAAAAAATATTATTTTTTAAGTTCTGCAATTTGCTGGAGTTATAGTTTCTATGGGGCTGAAGGAAATAGAAAATCATTTTTTTTAATTTTATTTTTGTATGTGGTTTCACTAAAAATCAAATACATTTAAAAGATTTCTCAAGTCATCCATTAAACAGTACACAAATATCACTAAGTGGTCAAAGCTATTAGACAATTTACTCACAACTTCAACTGGATAGTACATTCTTTGGCTTGGAAAAGGAATTTGATCCGATTGAAGAATTGATTGTACCTAAACTCTTCTTTTATGTGTTTTGCTTCTTATTTTTTCTCTTTAGTGTTTGATGAATGTGATACAAGTGTGATATTAATGGTTGGGTCCATTTTAATCAATAATCATACATTTTTTAATATTTTCAATGATATTTGAAAAAAAAAAATCTGAAAAAATCTGGTCTGTGTACCAAGAATGAGCTGTACTGCCTGGTGTCATCATGATTCTCTTTGAATATTTAATCTTTTTTGCATATAGTCCCTTCTTCTTTCTTCGTTATTCTTCCATCAAAAGTAGAGAGTTTGAATTATCCATTTATTACGTCACAAAGCTCCAATTTTACAGCTTATCCGCTGTTATTGTTTGAATATGTTTAAATTCTTTGACATGTCTTCTGTTTGATTGATTCTAGAGCCTGTTTCAAGGCACATGGAGGAGCAAGGTCTGGAATTTCTTCAGTTTGCTTTTCGTTGGTTCAATTGCCTTCTGATTCGTGAGGTTTGTTTCAGTCAATTGACAGTTCTTCTAACACCTTCTGGAATAGAGCTAATCTTGAGCTTAAAATTTGACAGATTCCATTTCACCTAGTAACTCGTTTATGGGATACATATCTGGCTGAAGGGGATGCTTTGCCAGAGTTTCTTGTGTACATATTCGCCAGCTTTCTTTTAACGGTAATGTTATTCATGTTCTACTTCAAAAATTCTGCATCTGTTATTGATATTTGGAAACAAAGATAAGACTTTGGCTAAAATTATTCTGCCTGTACCTAATCTAATTTTTTTATTGACCGACTAACTTATTACTTGAACCCGATGCTTCCATTTTAAATTCAGTGGTCAGACAAGCTGCAGAAACTTGATTTCCAGGAAATGGTCATGTTTCTCCAACACCTTCCGACACAAAACTGGGCTGACCAAGAACTGGAGATGGTCCTGTCAAGAGCATATATGTGGCATACCATGTTTGAAAACTCTCCCAACCACTTACTCAGCTAGGGAGCTCCATATTATTTTTTTTCTTCTTTGAATCTGTTTACTTACTTTTCTTGAGCTTCCTCTTCTTCTTTTGCTCCTTTTGTATTAAGTGGAAACACCCTTGTGATTTTTTATATCATTTATGTTTGTAATTTTGCGTCTCAGATTTTCTTTGTAGATGTGTTGAGTAGAGCAACTTCAAGTGGGTGGGACAACACGGTTGCCTACAAGTTGCTGAACTTGTAAAGATAATCTGCCATCATATCTTACTCATGTGTTGTATTCTATCATACTCATGGGATTAAGGAATGTAATTAACTCTGAGAAGTCTCAATTCATTATTATTCATTATGTGATAAAATCTCATACCATGCGTTGCTCTCTACATTCGTCATCAGTATATCCATCATCAGTCGCTCATTCGTTGTTCCCGAACAGGTGATGATGATTTAGAACCCAGAACTCAAAAATGCTTGAGAAGCAACTTGCCCTTCTTGAACAACAGACTCCAGTCAGTAGCACATGTTCCATCCATTAGAAAAATGAAATATTTGACTTTATAACTGTGCAAGCAGTACACAACAACGTGCATGCCAATATCTAGATTGAAAGGCAACACAAATATTCTGCAGCCATGATGATTATGGAGCGTTTGAATGTGATTCACTGGGTGCAACCTCGTTCTCCTAGGATACTCATGACTGTGATTCAAGCAGCCCATTGATGCAATAACCCACTGTTAGTTGAAAGCAGAGGAACTATCAGACAAGTTCAATTTTCGTCTTCCTCTGTAGAAACAGAAAAATAATCAGTAAAATTCAGTAAAATCTGATAATCTGCTTGAAAAGCGAAGAACTACTTACATATGTTTTCTTCACTTCGTTTAGAAATTTTCGAGGGTAGTCCATATATTCTGCACATTCCTTCTTCACAGCAGACGCAAGCTCTTCTTCTCCAGCTTTTTCAAGGTTCCTGATCAGAATGGTCAAGGTCAGCTTCTCTGGTGCACACCCAGAGTCCTTCATTTGCCTGTAAGTCTCCATCGCTTTCTCTATCATGTCTACTTGCAGGTAAGCACCTATGAGCTCAGTGTAAGCCCTGGTGTTCGGTTTTAGGCCTTCTTTCTCCATTTCGGAGACGAGCTCCTCGACCATCCCAATCAGCTTGTGCTTCCCCATCATAAAGATCATGTCACAGTAGAGTGATAACTCTGGCTTGTACCACACCTCCTTGCGCATATATGCAAACACCTGAAACTCTGATTATGTTTCAAATAAGTAGATGATAGATTTAAACTAATACAACCCCATTTTTTTACAGATCAAATTCATTAAACTGAGCCAAATATACCAAATTTCTCAAACTTATGACAGTATAGTAAACTCAATAATGAATACCTTGAGGGCTATTTCCCATTCATCTTGCCTCTGCAGCTCCTCCAAAGTAGCAACCAAGTCGGCTTTCAAAAGCCTCGCAATTCTGCCATGAAAGACATCTTCTAACTTAGAGGCAGATTTCGCTAGTTTCAGCGATTGTACAGCTTGTATCGCCTCTGTTGACAGGACGCTACTTCTCCACAAGGGTTTTCTCGGACCTCCTCTCAAACCACACGTGATTCTCGGGGAAGAAGGAAAGGCGAGCGTGGAGAATGAATGGTGATCTATTTGATGGAACCTTATACGCCCTTCCCCAATTCGCAGTCCAGAGAAATCGAAACGCAACAAGTCCATGGATAGTAGAATTTTACGAAGAGGATGAAGCGATTTTTTTGTTGGTTCCACTGCGCGCAGAAAGAGGCCGAGAAGAAGCTCGTATAGGACTGAGTGGAGAGACGAGGGAGACGCAGCAAGGACGGTGGGGGCTGAAAGATACAGGGGTGTCACGAGTTACGACTCGCCCAGTGGACTCCCTGGATCGGCGACATGGTAAAATTGTAAATAATCAGACAACTTTTTTTTACCATTTATGGTTTTACTTTTACCTCATTTTTCCGTACAAAAACGCTATGTCTGGGCCAACCCGGTGAGGCCAACCTGAGTTGTTAATTTGAGCTTCCAGGTGATGTTTATCGTACTTTATATTCATAATATCAGTTCTTCTGGTATTACATGCTTCCTTGATAGTACTGTTTAATTTTAAAGATTAATATTTAAAACAGAGGCCCCTTAAAGTTATAGTTGCTTCTTACATTAATCTAGTTCAACAATCAGCATCAGACACGGTAAGTTACATTGTACTGAAGTTACTCTCTTTAATTATCTAGAGTCCAGTATAAGGTAAAACTTTTGCTTCGGCTGTCCCTTACATGTCATTGGATGTTGGCTACATCTTACCAGTAAGTATTTGATGATCAGATTTTAGACTGAATATCTCTGTAACCTTGGAACTGGATGACAGGACAGAGTGACCCCCGTAAGAATTTTTCATATGATCCACACGTCAGGTAACTTGAGCGCCAGCCACTCCCTCCCTCCCCTTCTACGTCGCAAAATGAAGATTTTATTAACCGGTCTGTAGAGCAGGGCATTTATCTTTCTGTATCCTTCTCTTTGTCTTCATGGGTCTCTCCGCCTCCAAAAGGGTGTCGAGGATTCTCGAAACCTCGCCGGAATTCGACGCCGCCTGCAACAGCGTGTACGAAGACTGTCTCAACCTGACCCAGCACGCCTTCTCCGGCGTACGACCCTACCAGCTCTCCGACGCCTCTCTCCGCCTCCACCTCGCGCTCTCCTCTTCTCTTCCCCTCGTTAATCAGTGGATGCCATCGCCTCCGAGCGAGGTGCAGGTGGACCGTGCAATCGCAACCGCTGCAGAAGACAAGGAAGCCTTGAACTTGTCGGAATTCAAGGCGTTCTCGCTCGGTCTCTTCCGAGATGTCATCGTGTTCAATGCCCGCAACAAGGTTCTCCGACGAATCCCGGTCGGAATCGCGGGAATCGCCGGCCTGGGGGCTGTAACTCGGTCGGGGAGAGGAATGGTGGGCTCCGTCATGGGGGTTTATGCCCTTGGAGTCACTGCCGCCGTCTATCTTAGTTTGTGTGGCTAGGATCCCTGTAGATATTGTGCGGGTGTATCTAATGTAATCATTCCGATAACGAATAATACCGTGAATGTCTCATGGAATGAGAATTAAAAAATTCTGTGCAAAATGGTTCATTTTGGCATTGCAAGGTCAGGCACATGAATTTTCAACAGCAATGCATACATTCGGACTGTATTAATAATATACAACAAATGAAGGAAAGAATTATGAGAGTATATGGGGCATCTACATAAATATAGCAGTTGAAGCAGGGGTACGGGGGATTTGATAATCTCAAGTAAGATTACGAGATACGACACAATTAATAAGCTTACTCTTCTTCGCTAATATCCAGTTCCAGGCCTGGTACGTATTCCAAGCTCACGTCGAAAATCACTGGACTGCTCGGAGGGACTCTGGGCCTTCCCGGCGCCGAGGTAAGACCTTTTGGAAAAGCCAACTGTTCAAAACCAGAAAAACAGAAGCATTAATCATCAGGCCATGGTAAATACTGCATTAACCGAACTGGGTAGTGAGATTATAAATCTGGCCGCGACTCAATATTATAATTGACGTATATGTGAGTTGTTTCGCCATCCCATTGCAAATTACTTTTTCCAGTTTTCTGTTGAGTCACTTACAGAGCCTGGAATGTATAGCCGACGCTTCCCTCCAACTTTCATGCTCAGAATGCCTTCATCAAGTCCCTTGATCACCTACTCTACGTCATAAAACATTGACAGACAATAATCAGTAAAGATATGAAAAGCGACTCCAGAAATCACTAGGATAAAGTGAAATGGATGCTAGTACTGTTATCCATGACGATGGCAGTTAATACATTTTATGCTCCAAATGAGAAGGAGAAGAGGGAGTGGAGGAACTCCTTTCCGTGTTCCAAAATGCATCAATGTGTTTCACCAATACACGAAAAGGGAGAGGGAGAGCACTCACTATTCTCTGAGTTGAACTAAAAAGACACACGTTCCAAAAATTGCAAACGGCAAAAAAGTCTACTCCAGTATTACTTAATATTCTGCCAAACCCGTTAAACAAACTGAATGATTTTTCACTTCTGCTTGATGAACCATGACCCTGGTGGTCCATGATGTGGATACTGTCAGGCCTTGATGACAACGTACTTAAATATTTAAATAAGACAATGAACTGAATTAATAAAATGCAGTTTACCAACTCTTTTCCTTATTGTAAACATCTTCAGTGTTCATCTAGCTCATCACTAGTTGCAAAAACAAGACTTGTCTAGGAAAACATATATATTATCTTGCATGAGCATATAATGGAAGCAAAATAAATCACTCGTGATTCTAACGCAGAAAGGACATTAGTTAGTGGCAATGACATTCTGCATCAACACAGAAGCTTTCAATAATAGCTTGGAGGAGCATCTATGGATGCCTCACACATGTTATTTGGACGGAAAGGACGGTGGTACCGAAGACATTATGCAGCAACACAAATTTTTTCTCTTACGGTACAGATCAGTTGTGAAAGAATAAAAACCAGTGTATTTGAAAGATTATCTATATCAGCACCAAGGAACCAAGCAAAAGTCCTCTCCAAAGCAACCCTTTGGCTCCATGTATAGTGTTTTTAGGACCAAGATAAAAAACTCAAAGCTTCTAGCATGATGCAAATAGTCATTTTTACAGCCGCGATGTGAAGCTGCTCAATTTATCCAAAAGGGTTTTGTTTATTTAAAAAGTCAAGGACTCTCTCATGTATAAGTAAGAATATAAATAGACCTAGTACCAACACTCGAAAACACTGACAACAAAACTCTAGCAGAATCTATTTGGATAAAGTTCATTTCATCTTTCAGAATCACATTTGTGTTCCTGATATCTAAATCATATGGAAGATTTGACCTCTGACGTGATTTGCAACAAAGGATATGTCAGAAAGTGAGAAATAAAGAGTTTGACTGAAATGGGATTGCCAAATGAATTATAAGAGGAGAGAAGGGATTTTCATGGCACACCTGACCAGAACCGACGCGAAATAGATAGGGCTGTCCTTTCTCAAGAGAGCTGCATTACAAAATCAGAATAATAAGCACAGATACCCTTGGGTTCAATGCAATTAATGGAACAAAACATTTTTCCATGGGATAATCCAGGATAATAGACATAAGCAGTAAAGCATTTTCAGTAGACTAAACTCACAAAGACAAAAATGAAGGATCCATGGAGAAATATAAAGTAAAAATTTGAGTATAATTAGTTAGGAACCTGTCAAATATTTGTCCAGATGGTACCATGGCAACATAATTTGCAGCGACCTGCAATGATTGAAGATATCAGAAAAAGAACTTAAAGAGTGAAAACTAACTACTACTTAAATTGAATCTTATTATGCAGTAAGTTTTCTAAATCAATAAAAGTTTACACAAGTTCAAAGAAACAACTGACAACTACAACTTAATTTCTTATTTCAAAAAGTGCTGCTGGATAAAAATTTCAGAGTAGACTTGTTGTTGATGGAAGACTAGTTCTTATTGCATTGAAATTTGAAGACTGTCCAACTCCATACCTGAAAACCAACGGGAGGGCTTGGACCTCTACCAACTTTGATTTCCTTGTACTGCAACCCAGATTCTGTAGTTGTCATAGGTATCTGAAGAGTAAGTGCATTTATAGTGTCATTGACTACATTATAATTTCTGTATAGCAAAGTCTTACACACGTATAAATTTAAGAAAAGTTAAGAAAGAGGGCAAGGTGGTCTCACCATACATTTTCAAGTTCCTTTTCACATTCAGCATCACATAATTTTGGCTTTTCTTCTGGCGGCAACCCAGCTCCCTTGGACAAAGCAGAAGTCAGACCAAGACTAGAAGTTGCAAAAATAAGTCCAACTGCAGACCGTCTGCTGATGAGATTGTACTCTTTGTTGCATCCATTAATTTCATCAGCTCTGCTTCCATGCGCTGGAGCTGAGCATCTAACTTCAAGAGTTTGAAACCTGGGGCCCACCAATTTATGATGGCTAAGAGCTGGAACTTTTGGAACGAGAGAACCTAAAATGGATTCTTGTTGTTAGAGAGCTCTGGCGGTTTACAACAGATCTAGTTTCTGATGAACTATAGAATTCACAGGATCCTACAGGGATACACATAAGGATATTGCAGAGAAACTCACGTATAAATTGTAAGTTCATTAGCTTTGTGCTGATCAAAATGATGAAAAACACATTTTCGACCACTTGATGGAAAACACATTTTGGAACATTGACCCACGCGATAATCATCCTTCAGACAATAACAGCATCAAGCTTCTCCCAACGCGTCACTCTCTAAAAAGCAAAGAGTTTCTATCACGAGCATTTACAGATCAAAATTTAAATCCGCGGTAGTCTTCTGTAATTTGTTCAAGCAATACAACGCTACGGTATACTCTCCACTGTTTCAATAATGATCCCTTCGTTTGTAGCGCCAACAAACTCGCCACCATGACAAACAGTGGACGTACGGTAGCAGATGAGAAGATGTTACGTCATAAAACAAGACAATAGCAACTGCAAATACACGAGCTGAAAAAATTTTACTCTGAAATGTAGAAAAGAAAGCCACGAATTCACCGCCTATAAACTCAAAACTCAAATGGTAGCCTGTTCTCGAACTCGAAAGCAGAGATAATTTTCGTGAAACTGTTTCGGAACACGGGAACTTAAAAATAAAATCCAGTGATGTGCAAAGAATTACCTAGAATCGAGGCAGCAAACTATGTCATTAAAATACAAGGTTCGCAACATTGCGCTGCCGTTTTTCGAAAACGATTATAAATGCAGAGAGACGGGAAGAGTGGATCTCTGCTTACCCAAGGGCTGAAGTAGGAACGAAGCGGCAGCCATTTCGTATAAGGCGGAAGAATGTGAACCGGATAACGCTCTCTCGCAATACTCATTCGTTTGTTCGAGTTTATTTGCGTCATATTATTGTGAGAAAATAGAAAGAAAAAAGCCTTTGACATAAATGGCTCAATCTTTTTCTTAATAGACAGTACAGTCCCAACTCTCGAATTACTATTGATCATCAATATTTTTTTCCCTTTCCTTCAGCCATAGGCTTGACTATCTGTTTATGCATAAAATCCGAGTTGACTCGGGCGTTACGGGTAAAACGGATTGAGCATGAAGTAGTGAAAAATGAGTTGACTCGGCCGCAGCCAACTTGAGCACCGGGAAACGGAGATTTTCCTTCTCCGTTTTGAACATTGTCACTAGGATTCATTGGATTTGAGACATTATGAATCAAAAGACGAAGAAGGAAGTCGGATGGAAGGAGCCGATTCTAACCCCATTCTCATTCGTTCCACTATGAAGTATCAACCTCAGAAACCGAAAATTACATTGATGAACAGAAAGTAAAGCCAGGAACAAAATTGGGAGAACCGTCCGCATTCACAACAACTACGTTATCTATGAATTACCCCCATTAAATTAAAAGAAGTTTCTCTAAAAATCTGGGAGCAACTCCGTCCCCAAAATCCCTAATTCAAACATCCCCCGGAGCTCAGAGCTGTCTACCGGCGGCGGCGGCGACGATAGGCAAGTGCGGCGTCTTCCCCAAGACACAGGACACGACACTATACACAAAACACATGGTAATAAACACGAACATGGCGTTATAGCCCATGACCATGAGCTGCAGCCCTAATCCCCTGCCCGGGCTGAAAATCCTCTGAATCAGCATCGGCAACGCCAGGAAGACGTCCAGCACGACGGCCTGCATCGAATTGAAGCGCACGTAGCGGCTGAAGCTGGGGTTCCTGACGACCCCGAGATAGAGCGCGAAGAAGGCGACGAAGCTGGCGTAGGGGATGGAGCGGTAGAAGCTCATCAGAGGAAAAAGGGGTTCGATGGCGACGGCGATCGCGGGGTACGTGGTGAAGAGGTGTCGGCCGTACTGAATCCCGTTGAAGAAAGGGAGGAAGTAGGCGGCGGCGGAGATGAGCCTCTCGACGGCGGGGACGGTGCTGTAGGACATGGATATGACGGGCTTGGACGGTCGGGGTTTGGGACGGGCGACGCCATTCCTCACGGTGGCGGATCGCAGTGAATGAGAAATAGGAACGATGCTTAGAGTCGGGAAGGAAGTGAGCCTGGTCGAGGGTCCGGGAGACGGGAGGAGGGAGAGACGGAGGAGCGGGAGCGACGCCATTTTTTGCCCTGGAGTGGAAACTGCAAGAATCCAGATGGTAGACTGAAACTTTTCCTCGGGGTTTTTATGCGGGTACGTTGGGGATTTCATTAGATTAGAATTATTTAATTAAGAATGATTCTTATTAGTCATTAGTAACACTTAGGGAGAAACTCACGTCATTAATTAACAAGGAAATAAATTAAGCAGCATATAACATGCCTAGCTAGTCTTCAATATGTATCAATTCCTATAACGAAAGAGTACTTAAAGGAAAAATCAAGAGCAACAATACGAAATTTCACTTTGGTCTGTTAATTTTCTTCGTTTCTTTTTGTGTCTAATCAACATTTCTCCAAGGGGCAGAAATAAGGCTCTGGATCCAAGTCAACCCAGTGCGAGTGACCGGGGTCGTTGTTATAATAGAGATCTCAGATATTATTCCAATCAATATAACAAGCCAATTAGGTTCTGACTGGATATTGGTCCAATTATCTAAATAAGATAACAAATAACAATGTTTCTCACCAGTAAACGATAATTTTTATTGTCATACACAGATTACAAATTCAATAATTTAACACGATATATCAAACACTAGACATCTACTCATATACAATGTTAGATTCCCCACTTTATTTGCAGGGGGATATAGAGTGCAAACAGGAATTACATCAGGCCATTCACAGTAATGACATAAGTTGGTCGCAAGATGAACATGCTTATACCTGTCAGTAAGAATAAATAATAGATTCTATAAGCTCTTGAAGTGGTGCAAGCTCTTTCTTGTCTATCAACCCAAATTCCTGCACAAGAATAACGAAGAATCAATCATATGTCTTAAAGAAAAGCTTTACTTCTCCAGCCCTTTGTGTTTTTCTTTCTTGTAGCTCAACTAAGAAAGATAACTCATATATTCGTGTAACTGCCTCCAAGATAGATTTGCTGTTCACTTTCCACATTCTTGTTCTTTTTGACAACAAAACCTAAAGAGGAATGGACATAAACCCACTGAGGGCCTGTTATATTGAAAATCAAATCTTTGCTGCTTCTTTTCAACTGAAACTGCCCCTCCTAAAGAACTTAGAATCAAACTGCAGATTCAAGATCCTCAAGCAGCAACAAGTAAAATACAGCGGAGTCCATCAAAGAAACAATTGGTCCCATGCAGGGGAGATGGCAAATAGGAGCTCATGCAAAGGAAAATCCTCTAACGATATGTCAAATGAGATGGCAGAAGAGAAAAGCAGAGTGAACAGAAGAAAAGGAGGCTTCTCTCCAAGACTAGACGGAAAGTGGATACTCTCACATATTTACATGGCAAACTTGGCCCAAAGCAGCAGCTGTAAGGACAAGTAAAATGATGCCGACCATATGATGAAAGAAGATGAGAATAGCTAAAACTGACTGCTAAAACTGAATAAAATGGACATAATTTGTTTATAAAGTATAATCACAAAGTAAAGTGTAAATGCAAATAAAGTAAAAAAAAAGCTAACAGCCAAGGACAGGAAAATACTTACAAATGTAAACAATATGAAATGCTTGAAGCATGTGTTAAGATGAGCTTCTTCCTTCAGGCTCACAATTTTTTGAAAATGAGAATGATAAATATGAGCATAAACTCGAAACAGTCTTTTGAATATGGTTTTGACGACATCTTTAAAGTTTGGAGGGAAAGGTGTACCTACAAGTCAAGGCATATAACCAGGAGTAAGGCCCAAAAAAAAGAAAGACATATCTTTACAGAAATCCCAAAAAAACCAACATCTTACCAAGCTTCTGAGGGAATAAGGACTCATCATCAAGCTGGACTTCAATCCAGTCCATCAAGTACTCCACATACTTTGGTGCTGACACTTCAATAGGCTTCTTTATTTGCACACCATCAGCCCATCGGTATTCATACCTGTCAGTGATTCCAATCCCCCTTAAAACTACAGTAGCTCGTGAAAACCAATATATAAGTGCAATAACAAATGTATGGCTGCTAATATAGACAACTATAGTTTTCCGAATTTTAAGAGTTCTTATTCCTGCATGTAAAAATCTCTTCAATGCAAATAAGAAGCAAGCAAAAGTGGAACAGGTTTTATCTGATCTTGAAACACCGATATATATAATCTCAAAATTATCTGATAAAAAACGGAATTACTAGATTCAGCAGAGAAGAATTCCAGAAAGAACACGGGATGAGGGATTAACAACACCGCAAAACTGATGTCTTTAATCCAGTTTGTTTTACTATGAGAAGCAGAATGACACAATAGCAGATACCGTACAATAGATTAGTTGAAGAGTAAAGAGCAAACTACACATATAATTTATGCAGCGTAAAACAAAAATGTCCGGAACTTGATGTATTAAGCCATACTTAGGCCCAGCAGTCATGGTAGGACAGTTGTCAGGTGTGCAGAATTCAGTAAGAGTGCCATAGAGCAGATTCACCTGGTTGAAGAAATCCACAGCTGAAAACAGAAAAAGTTAACAGCTTTCTTTCAGCTTTCTATTAAGCATCAAAATCATGAAGACACTCATGGCAAAGAAATAGATCAGATAGAACTTTAGTCCATGAAATATGACTGTTTTGACAGATTGACTTTGACAAAACGAGGATCAATGACAAGGAAAGCATTCATCGAGAGAGAGGGAGGGAGGGAGGGAGTATTACTGTTTACAGCTAGCCATTCATTGAAATCCTCCCCAGGTGGGAGACGTACTGCTTCTCTGAGATTTCCACTCCCCAAGGTGGCATCAATATGCTGCCGTAGTTGTGCTCCCTGCAAACAAACAAAGAGTTACATACATACACACTTGAACCTGGATGCAACCACAATTGCAAATGAAGCAAACAGAGGTTTTAATGATTCAGCATAGTTCATTCATTGATGAATTGACTCAGGATCGCATGAGATATCAAAGTGTTAACAGAAAATTCAGTAAGAATGTGAGTTAACATAAATCTGTTGAAATAATAATTTATATGCGTCTCATCAGGTGTCTTGAAATTTGGTTAGTATGAGAGTTTGGAATTTTAGTGAAAGTTTTGGTCCAAGTAAAGCTATTGCTTGAATCTGTATGAAGTAGGTCACTAAAGTTCACAAAGTTTAGAAGACAAGGGAATATAAATGGATCTTGTACACAATGAATAGTAAAATTTAAAGCAGAATCACAATTTACAGGTGGATGGTTACTAAATATGTATAGAGCTATCAAAGAGATGGATCATGTAAACCATCAATATGTTTATAGCAAAATCATAGTTCACAGTTGGATGTGCACTAAATAGGAACAGAACTAATATGTTACACCTTACTCCCAGACGGTGCACTCTTTTTTGGGCGGAAAGTCCTCTGGTTCCTGTCACAAGGCGAACAAAAATTATCATTTTCTCCCAAAAATACAAGGTTGTTTTAGTTCCCTCTGAAAAACTAGATTTGTTCTAATACCTAAAGAAACATTTTGAAGAGGGTAAATGTCACCATTAGTAGTTGGTTTTACAAGAGTGAACAGTAGAGATACATCATATATTCTTTGGGCAACTAAATATCATCATCACTTCCAGAGAGAGTAGTATCAATTGAAGCTCGACTGTCACACTGAACAGATAAAGTTGAGCATAAACAGCCCATTATCACTGATTCACAAAAACAGAATGCACCTCCCAAACTTTGGTCCGTGACTAGGTGACCAGATATCCATGATCTCTGGTCTTCAGAAGCAATCAATTCAAGAAACCATCACAACTGATTCATGACTTTTCCTATACTCTGCCCCCAATGGATTTCCTAGCCGGGAGCAGGTATGCCGCCTCCCACTTCATCAAAACTAATAACTATCCCCCTCAGTTCATTCAATCATCAGTTTAAGTAAATTAAGGGACTGCGGCCGTCAAAATCCAACTAAATAATTGACAGAAATAGGCTCAATAGCATGCTACCGTCCCAGACTCCAGGCGTGGACTTACACACAGCGTCTCACGATAAAGTAATGATAATTCGCAACATAGAAACTAAACAACGCCAGAGTCATAACCGAGTAGGAAAATAAGACCAATTTAATCCAAATTGAGCACAAAATCAATAAAACCAGAAACCCAACGAAAGAATTGGGAAAGGAGAACAAAAGCTACGAAAGAAAAGGAAAGCTTGCCTGCCAAGACCGAAGAGGCTCATGGCGAAAGAGAGAGGAGAAAGGGCGAGAGAGTGAGAGATCTGCGGATTGAGCTGGCCTCCATTCGACAGAGAATTGGCTACAAATTTTAAAAGGGCAAGAGAGGTGTCGGGCAGCTCGCGCGCCTTGCCCGTTCGCTTGACTCACCACTTACGGGCAGCTTTCGTGGAAAGCACTTCGAAAGGCATCTGATGTTTTGCGTCGTTAAAAATGAAAATGTTTTGAAACATACTCTAGTCCTCGAAGTTGACTATTAGGGATAGAAAAAATTATTTTATTATTTATTTTAGAGCGGTATAAATTTAAACTCTAAATCCTAAACCCTGTTTTAGATGCGTTTAAGTAAACCTTAAACTAAACAAAAAACGGTTCAGTTTGCTCAAAGACCTTGAAATGGTAAAAAACTGACGCCGGTTTTAAAGCTCCACCGGTTTTTAAAACATTGAGAAGTACTGATATTATTTTTCTTATTAAGTCAAATTGACCCTTTGATTCCTTAACTCAATAAAGACTATAAAGACTACGATTACATCTAATCTAAGGCACATTTACTATGTTTATATCCTACCATATGCAATATAACATTACTAATAAAATACCATATGCAAGACTATTCCCATTTCTATAAATGTCGAACAGATATGGAACTTTATAGAATTATTTTGTGCTTCAATTCCATGCTCGAATTCATTAATTTAAAAAATGATATTTTATTTTTTTATATTATAAATAAAAGAATTACGTTCACTTTAATTTATAGAATTTCGTCATATAAGGTCAGTTAAAAGAGAATACATATAATATAGGACAATATTAAACTTGCACCCATATCTTTATTTGAGTACCAAATATTTGACATAAAAGTATTGCTACATTATTAATCACTAGCACACACGACACAACAAGAAACGAGACACTTCAACACCAGCAACTATACAACTATATACATCCATTCCAAAGTCATCACAATACGACGACGTACGTGCAGGATCGTCGCACCTCTACTCGCCGCCGTAGGACTTGTACTTGTATTGGGCGACGGCAGGATCGTCGCACCTCTCGTAGTTGTTGCCAGAGTAGCCATAGACTTGTTTATGAGCTTCCTGCCACGAATCGTACACTCCAGGCTTCGATCCCTCGTAAACGACGTAGTTTTTCTCAGAGGAAGGGTTGAATCTCTCGTAGCAGTTTCCCGGATAACGGTCCACCTGCGCCTTCGCTTCCGCCCACGAGTCGTATATGCCTGGGTTGCGACCCTCGTGTACTATATATAATTTGTTTTTACCTTCTTTCGACATGGCTGCACGCGATATAATATATAGCAAAAATTATAACCAGGTGGGAAAGAATATGAAATTGATTAATCAATCGACTACTAAAATGAGTCTACACAACTTTAACAAGACCAAAGATAGATCGAGAACAAAATCGCTCGGTTCGGTGAAATAAGTTTTGTAAAGGAGTCTTTTCGCACTCGAAGAAAAAAGCAATCGGTCGATCGATCTACTGAGAAATATTAAACATGGAGGGATCACGGATATGATTTTACTCTTTTAAGTTAGGGATTAAAACCCGAGAAACTAAACGATAACTTTCCTCCTAATCTTATCGGGAAAGAGAAATCACTTGGAAATCTTACGAGAAAAATCTGTACCATAATGAAGACGATTAATCACAGAAACCAAAAATTAGACATTAAGAACCCACGAAACGAACGGAAAAAAAAAAATTAAACACCAAGGAAATTCCACGAGTCCAAGACTCCAAAGATAAGAACAGAGAGCTGGGAGATTTCGCACCTGCGTAATCTCTAACGCGAAGACTCTGAAGATCAGTGAAGAAGACGATCGACGATGGACTCTGAAGATCAGTGAAGAAGACGATCGACGATGGACTCTGAAGATCAGTGAAGAAGACGATCGACGATGGACTCTGAAGATCAGTGAAGAAGACGATCGACGATGGACTCTGAAGATCAGTGAAGAAGACGATCGACGATGGACTCTGAAGATCAGTGAAGAAGACGATCGACGATGGACTCTGAAGATCAGTGAAGAAGACGATCGACGATGGACTCCAAAGATCAAGAAGACGCTCCCTTGCCTATTTATAGGAAGGAAAATGTTTACAATATAAGATTTTATAAAACAAAAATATTTTAAAATTTTTTTAAGGGCTTAGATTGGCTACTAGCTGATAAACGTTAGGTACTGTAGCCAAGAGTGCATTATGCTGATTGATACTGAAAACGACGTGTCATCATTTATTACATTCATGAATATCGCCCTTCCAGTCGATTAAATGCGTTGTGTAATATAAGACGGATCCGCTCTCTCACAAAATTCGAAGGGTCAGTTAACGCTAAAGTTCCACAATTTAAAGATGTGATTTTGGGTGATTTTTCGCGCCATTTTATTTTGTAGGACAGAATCCGTAATAATCCAAACTTCTTCAGTTGCCGGCTAAAGTGGAGGACGGAATCCAAGATCACGGATGATAATTAATCAGCTGTAGTATTTTACGAAGTCCAATCTCTGATTTGGTAATTCCTCCTCAATGAGTGATGAGACTGTTGTTTCACTCCCTCCCCCTGAAGCAAAAGCAAGCAATCGCGTCCACCACAAAGAACTAAAAACGTCATTTGTCAATTTAGACGAAGAAGTTAACCACCCTCCCGGGTGATGAGGTGCCCCCAGCTTTCTTATCCCCGTGGGGTCCGCGTGGGTCCGTGCGACCTGAGTAGCATGCAGGCGGGGCTCGGCACGCGCGGAGGGGACGATTAGACATTAGATGCACGACCAAAACTAGAAAGGGGCGTCGAGGGGGAGTGGACCACCAAAATGGAGTGGGATGGTAGTGGGAGTCACCATCCGTCCTTTTAGTGAATTGAGTGATGCTAAGCTGCAGTAGCAATGCGACGTACATATGTAATCAGTCAATAGAAAAACTTAAAAAAATAATAAAGTACTATTTTTTATAAAATCTTATATTCTAAAAGGTAACTTTCAGTATAGCTACAATACATAAGTGTAACTAGCATTATTCTTTTGAATTGAGTAATACTAGTGCACGGAATGAAATGTGGCTAAATAAAAGTGCCTTTGAATTTAAATGGGTACACTGTCATTAACTAAAGTGACATTTTCGTCACCTTGTGGAGCATTACTCTAAAAATAATGTTAAAATATAAGTGACAACGATCCGAGTTTGACCCTAATGACACTACCAAGTAGGCGTTGTACAAAGTGAAAAGATACGGTGCCTTTGAAGTTAATGGGAAATAGAATGCCATTATCCAATATCAAATCTTAGTCCCTATCTTTATTGAAGTACCAAATGCACATAAAAGTATAGCTACATTATTAATCACTAGCACACAGGACACAACCAGAAACGAGACTAAACCATTTCAACACCAGCAACTAAGTACCTATATGCATTTCAAAGTCTAACACTAATACGAGGACGTACGTGCAGCATTTAGCATATAATATTACTCGGCTTCTACTTGCCGCGGTACGACGAGAACTTGTCTTGGGCTACGGCACGATCGTCGCACCTCTCGTAGCTGTTGCTAGAGTAGCCAGATACTTGTTTATGAGCTTGCTGCCACGAATTGTACACTACAGGCTTCGATCCCTCGTAAACGACGTAGTGTTTCGAAGACGAAGAGTCGACTTTCTCGTAGCAGAGTCCCGAATAACCATTCACCTGCTCCTTCGCGGCAGGCCACGAGTCGTACATGCCTGGGTTTCGACCTTGGTATACTGCATACTCTGTTTTGCCTTTTCCCTCTTTCGACATGGCTGCACACCACAATAGAAAAAATTATATATAACCAGGGGAAGAACATGCAATTTATAAATCAATCGATTAAAATGAGTCTAGAACTTTAACAAGATCAACGAAACGGTAGAACACTCCTTGAGGATAGATCGTGAACAAAATCGCTCCGTTCAGTGAAATAAGTTTTATAAAAGGAGGAGATCTCTTCGTACTCGAAGAAGAAAGCAATCGGTCGACCTATTGAGAAATATATATCATGGAAGGATCAGAGAAATGATTTCACTCTAATAAGTTAGAGATTAAAATCCGAAAAACTAATCAATAACTTTCCTCCTAATCTTATCGGTAAAAAGAAATCAATTGGAAATCGTACAAGAATACTCTGTCCCATAATGAAGACGATTCACAGAAACCAAAAATTAGACATTAAGAACCGAGGAAACGAAAGGAAAAAATTAAACGCCAAGGAAACTACAAGAGTGCAAGAGTACAAAGATCTGGCCGAAAACGAAGAAGAGAGGGAGATTTCGCACCTGCTTAATAGATCTGAAACGCGTAGACTCTGAAGATCAGTGAAGAAGCCAATCGATGATGAACTCTGAAGATCAGGAAAACACCCCCCTATTTATAGAAAATCAGTGAGACGACTCCGTGTTAATCCGTAATCCAAACGTCGTGTCAACATTTATTACATTCATGAATATTGCCTTTTCAGTCGATTACATGCGTTGTAATACAAGACGTATCCGCTCTCCAGCAGAATATAAGGGTAGTGTTACAATATTATATTTCTTGATTTAAGGAACGAGTCCTTAAATCAAGGAATGCTTAATTGAATAAGTAATTAGTCTTTGAAACAAGGAATGGGTCCTACATTCAAGGATTATGTTTTTTTTTCATTCCTGGTGTATAAATTTCATCTATCAATCAAAGAGAAAATGAACAAAGGAAAATCATTCTCAGCAACCAGAAATACAATGAATAGTAAAATTTAAAGCAGAATCACAATTTACAGGTGGATGGTTACTAAATATGTATAGAGCTATCAAAGAGATGGATCATGTAAACCATCAATATGTTTATAGCAAAATCATAGTTCACAGTTGGATGTACACTAAATAGGAACAGAACTAATATGTTACACCTTACTCCCAGACGGTGCACTCTTTTTTGGGCGGAAAGTCCTCTGGTTCCTGTCACAAGGCGAACAAAAATTATCATTTTCTCCCAAAAATACAAGGTTGTTTTAGTTCCCTCTGAGAAACTAGATTTGTTCTAATACCTAAAGAAACATTTGAAGAGGGTAAATGCCACCATTAGTAGTTGGTTTTACAAGAGTGAACAGTAGAGACACATCATATATTCTTTGGGCAACTAAATATCATCATCACTTGCAGAGAGAGTAGTATCAATTGAAGCTCGACTCTCACACTAAACAGATAAAGTTGAGCATAAACAGCCCATTATCACCGATTCACAAAAACAGAATGCACCTCCCAAACTTTGGTCCGTGACTAGGTGACCAGATATCCATGATCTCTGGTCTTCAGAAGCAATCAATTCAAGAAACCATCACAACTGATTCATGACTTTTCCTATACTCTACCCCCAATGAATTTCCTAGCCGGGAGCAGGTATGCTGCCTCCCACTTCATCAAAACTAATAACTATCCCCATCGGTTCATTCAATCATCAGTTTAAGTAAATTAAGGGACTGCGGCCGTGAAAATCCAACTAAATAAATGGCAGAAATAGGCTCAATAGCATGCTACCGTCCCAGACTCCAGGCGTGGACTTACACACAGCGTCTCACGATAAAGTAATGATAATTCGCAACATAGAAACTAAACAACGCCAGAGTCACAACCGAGTAGGAAAAAAAGACCAATTTAATCCAAATTGAGCACAAAATCAATGAAACCAGAAACCCAACGAAAGAATTGGGAGAGGAGAACAAAAGCTACGAAAGAAAACGAAAGCTTGCCTGCCAAGACCGAAGAGGCTCATGGCGAAAGAGAGAGGAGAAAGGGCGAGAGAGTGAGAGATCTGCGGATTGAGCTGGCCTCCATTCGACAGAGAATTGGCTACAAATTTTAAAAGGGCAAGAGAGGTGTCGGGCAGCTCGCGCGCCTTGCCCGTTCGCTTGACTCACCACTTACGGGCAGCTTTCGTGGAAAGCACTTCGACAGGCATCTGATATTTTTTTACTTATTAGGGATGGAAAAAAATAACTTTATTATTTAAAATAATACTAGTAGCCCACATAACTATCTTACATACATGTTAATCTAAACCATTGATGTTAGGGTTTATCCTCTAAAAAATTGGATTTTATAAAAAAAATTATTTTTATATATTTTTAAGTACTTAGATTAAGGTAACCTTCCATCTATATTACAATGTAAAATCTCAAAGTAAAATTAAGTACTGATTATTTTTCTTATTTAGTCTAAATCTGACCCTTTGATTCCTTGACAAAATAGAGACTACAAGAACTACGATTATGTAACTCAGCTGAATCTAAGGCACCTCTACTATGTTAACTAGGGGTTTTTCAGTTTACACATCTAGTGAAGGTTTCTTCTATAAAAAAAAAAGAAAAATATTATATGCACTTTAATGTGTATACACTTCCCATTAAAGTGCATATAGCATTACTCATAAAATACCATGTGCAAGACTATCCCATTATTTCTATAAATGTCGAACAAATATGGAACCTTACAAAATTATTTTGTGCTTCAATTCCATGCTCGAATTCATTAATTTCAAAAAGATATTTTATTTATTTTATTATAAATAAAAGAATTACATTTCACTTTAATATATATAATTTCGTCATATAAGGTCAGTTAAAAGAGAATACGTATAATAATATGGGACAATATTAAAGTTGCCCTGTTGCACACATATCTTTATTGAAGTACCAAAATTTCACATAAAAGTATAGCGACATTATTAATCACACGACCAGAAACGAGACTAAACCACTCCAACACCAGCAACAAAGTAACTTTATACATACATTCCAAAGTCATCACTCATACGAGGACGTACGTACGTACAACATTTAGCATATAATACTTGTCTTCTCTACTTGCCGCCGTTGGACTCGTACTTGTATTGGGCGACGGCACGATCGTCGCACCTCTCGTAGCTGTTGCCAAAGTAGCCAGAGGCTTGTTTTTGAGTTTGCTTCCACGAATCGTACACTCCAGCAGGCTTCTTTCCGTCGTAAACGACGTAGTCGACTTTCTCGTAGCATGTAGGCCAATAACAGTCCGCCTGCACCTTCGCATTGGAGAATACAAATTTGCCTTTCCCCTCTTTCGACATGGCTGCACACGATAATAGCAAAAATTATAACCAGGGAGAGAATATGAAATTGATTATTCAATCGACTAAAATGAGTCTACAACTTTAACAAGATCAAGGAAACGATAGAACACCGCTTGAGGATAGATCGAGAATAAAATCGCTCGGTTCTGTGAGATAAGTTTTGTAAAGTAAGGGCATCTCTTCGTACTCGAAGGAAAAAAGCAATCGACGTTCGATCTATTGAGAAATATCAAACACGGAGGGATCAGAGATATGATTTTATCTTTTGTAAGTTAGGGATTAAAATCCGAGAAAAACTTTCCTCCTAATCTTATTTGGAAAAAGAAATCACTTGAAATCTTACAAGAATAATCTGTACCATGATGCAGACGATTAATCACAGAAACCAAAAATTAGACATTAAGAACCCACAAAACGAACGGGAAAAAAATTAAACACCGAGGAATTAAAACTACACGAGTGCAAGACTCCAAAGATCTGGCCGAAAACGAAGAACAGAGAGGGAGATTTCGCACCTGCATGCGTAATCTGAAACGCGTAGACTCTGAAGATCAGTGAAGAAGCCGATCGACGATGAACTCTGAAGA
Source organism: Aristolochia contorta (assembly GCA_022405105.1). Taxonomy (NCBI): domain Eukaryota; kingdom Viridiplantae; phylum Streptophyta; class Magnoliopsida; order Piperales; family Aristolochiaceae; genus Aristolochia; species Aristolochia contorta. The sequence continues at coordinate 7,461,798 of CM039667.1, read as the reverse complement.
TCAAGAAAACGCTCCCCTATTTATAGGTAGGAAAATGTTTAAAATTTTATAAAATAAAAATATTTTTAAATTTTTTTAAGCGCTTAGATTGGCTACTAGCTGATACACAGTTGCCTAAAGTTTATTTTTTAGAATTTAAAATTTTATAAAACAAAATAAATTATTACTTTTTAAAATTTTCTTGCTGGTTACGTTAGGTACTGTAGACAAAAGTGCATTATGCTACTTCCTAATGAGTGATGAGACTGTTGTTTCACTCCGGTTGGGTAAAAGCAGTTACAATCGAATCCACGACGAAGAAGTACGAAAACGCCATTTGTCAATTTAGACGAAGAAGGTACCCACCCTCCCGGGTGATGAGGTGTCCCGCTTTCTTATCCCGTGGGGTCCGGCGTGGGTCTGTGCTACCTGGGTGGCAAGCAAGCAGGCCCCGGCACACGTGGAGGAGAAGATTAGATATTGAAAAGAGTAATACTAGACTCACTGTGCACCTATCCCACATATAAGTTAATTTAACCTCTAAAAAATATAAAAAATATATTTTTTTATAAAATTCTTTTTTCTAGAAGATAAACTTTATGCATCAATGGTTTAGATTAACAAATGCGTGAGATATTTAAGTGGGCTATAAGTGCAACTAACATTATTCTATTGAAAAATACTATATCACATTATTCTAGAAATATTTTAATGTACAAAGTTTATGCATAGTAAAATGCATATAGCAATTAATACGAACTAAAAGGACAAGTTAATTTTATTTATTCATATTTTATAATGTAAAATAATATTATACTTATTTATTTTAAGATTCACTAAATTGGACTAAACACTTTGAATTAAATTTGAAACTACGAAACTTTCTTACAAGTGTTTATAGTTTATTATGTTTAAGTTTAGGTATTTATTTAATAAAAATAATATTGAAGAAAAATAATATCAGTATTTTGACATTTTACTGTAAGGTTTTACATCCTGATATGACAGTCCTCCTGGCAGCCTAGTTGGCATTCCAGATAAGGTCTAGGGTTTAGGCTTTCCCATAGAAAAGGAACATAGTTACTATTTTATTTGTTACTTGGACTACCAACAAGGATGCCACATCATACTGTAAAAACTCAAAGTAAAAGGTCACAATACGCATATCACCACTCAATAAGAAAAATGATATCAGTACTTCTTAATTTTACTTCGAGGTTTTAAATTGTAATGTGGTTGCACAATTGGCGGTCTAGGTAAGAGAAAATTTAGGGTTTAGTGTTTACCCATAAAATAGGTATATAATATTTTATTAGGAAAATAAAATTTTGCAAATTTGATCTCAAGTTTATCTCTTATTTGGACTACAGTGTGAATGCCATCACTTTAGGATATATAGACTTGGAAGTAAAAAGCTGCAGTACTTATATCACCACTCAAATAAATAATAAAGTTATTTTTTCAATCCCTAATAAGTCAACTTCGAGGATTAGAGTATGTTTCAAAAGATTTTCATTTTTAAAGATGCAAAAAATATCAGATTGGCTTCTTCATTGATATTCAGAGTTTGTCATCGATTAGCTTCTTCACTGATCTTCAGAGTCTACGCATTTCAGATCCATTAAGTAGGTGCGAAATCTCCCTCTGTTCTTCGTTTTCGGCCAGATCTTTGGACTCTTGCACTCTTGTAGTTTCCTTGGCGTTTAATTTTTTCCTTTTGTTTCCTCGGTTCTTAATGTCTATTTTTTGCTTTCCGTGAATCGTCTTCATTATCGTACAAAGTATTCTTGTACGATTTCCAATTGATTTCTTTTTATCGATAAGATTAGGAGGAAAGTTATTAATTAGTTTCTAGAATTTTAATCTCTAACTTAAAAGAGTAAAATCATTTCTGATCCTTCCATTTTTTATATATATTTCTCAATAAGTCGACCGATTGCTTTCTTCTTCGAGTATGAAGAGCTATCCTCCTTTTATAAAACTTTCACTCAACAGAGCGATTTTGTTCACGATCTATCCTCAAGGAGTGTTCTACCGTTTCGTTGATCTTGTTAAAGTGCTAGACTCATTTTAATCGATTGATTAATAAATTGCATATTCTTTCCCTGGTTATATATAATTTTTTCTATTGTCATGTGCAGCCATGTCGAAAGAGGGAAAAGGCAAAACAGAGTATGCAGTATACCAAGGTTGAAACTATCAGAAATCGACTTCTCTATCAAGTAAAGGAGCAATCGGAAGATCTAGTCCAAGGAGACTTACCTTCTTCAGAAGATCTGATCCAAGGAGTCATACCTTAACTAGACTCCTAGGTGATTTGTATTTATTTAAGTCTTGTGTATATCTTTAGAATCATTCTTTATTTGTTTGGTCCACGTGACCTAACTAGGATGTAAGTTCTTGTCTATATATACTCTCATTTACAAGCAATAAAACAATCAGAAAATTGCCACTTTACATAGTATTAAGCTGGCCCTAGTCTCAAATCTAGGTCGTCTTCCTTGTCTTCTTCTCTCTATTCCTCGCATATTCTGATTCAATGGCTGACTCGTCGCCTCAATCCTCTACTACCCCTCTGTCTTTCCCCATGCTCCATCTGCCTCTCATGCTCGTGGTCACACGTTTGACCTCGCCACCGCAATCGGCCAATATCATATAGATGTATTTAACATCTCCCATCATGTGTCCATCAAATTGAACAAACAGAACTATCTTCTCTGGCACCAGCAAGTCATGGGATTTGTCGATGGCTCTATTGTTGCTCCTCCTTGGTTTACACCATCTCCTTCCTCTGATCCACTTCAAGAGAATCTTGCATACACGCAGTGGTTCATTCTCGATCAAACTATTTAGAGCTGGATTGTCTCCACTCTGTCTGAAAGTGTTGTTGGCTACACTCTTAGTCTTCCCACGGCGTGTGCCATGTGGCAGAAATCAAAGACAACTTTTGCCTCCACCAACCAGGCACGCTTGAACCATTTTCGATTTCAGTTACAGACTCTCAAAAAGGGGACCCTTTCTATGTCCGCCTATCTTGACAAGATCAAGACGATCATTGATGATCTCGCAGTCTCAAGTCAGCCTTTAGATGATTATATTATTACTCACTATGCGATCAGTGGTCTTGGCCAGGAGTTCGAGTCGTTTGCTCAGACAGTCACTGGTCGTGGGGAAACCCATACCTTTGAGACATTGCAGTGTCTTCTTCTTACACAAGAACATCGCCTTCAGATGCTGGAGTCTCCTATTCCGGTTGACACGTCCACTAGCCCTTCTATGAATGTTGCCACCAGAGGAGGACGTGGTCGTAACTACCGAGGCCGCAACAACAATGGAGGTCATGGACAAGGTCCTTCAATTTGGTTTTTCAGAATAATGTGCCTCCTCATATGCATTCGGCTCAGGTTCACAATCCTCAAGATTTGGCTTGGTACTCTAATTTTAGTGTTTCCCACCATATTGCTTCCGATTCCACCTTACTCACTGACGGGGCTTAGTACACTAGTTCGGACCAGGTCCAACTTGGCAATGGGACAGGTTTGACTATCTCCTCTGTTGGTTCACATCGGTTAAACTCTTCCTTAACTCTTCGCAATGTCCTACATGTTCCCTCTTCCCTAAAAAATCTACTCTCTGTCAGTCACCTTACCACTGATCATAACTACAATGTTACTTTTGATTCTAATGGCTTTGTTGTGCAGGAAGCCAATTCGGACAGAGTTTTACTCAAGGGCCAGCTTAGGAATGGACTTTACGTCGTGGACCATGCTTCCTCACCGTCGTGTTTACTATCGGTTGTTTCTCCATTTTCTTTTTGGCATCAAAGATTAGGACATCCTAGTTCTGAAATTTTGCGCAATGTATTCAAAGTTTTAAAGGTTGAAGTTTCTAATAAAAAGGCTTCATGTCATGCATGTCGAGTTTCTAAATCTGTTACAATGCCTTTTTCTACTCCCGTGTTACACGCTACTTCTCTGTTACATACTGTTTGCGTAGATGTTTGAGGACTTTTTCCGATTCAATCTTTTGGTGGCTTTAAATACTATGTTTCTTTCATGATCAATATAGTCGCTTTACTTGGGTGTATTTTCAGCACGCCAAATCAGAGGTTTATTTTGCATTTATTCAATTCAAAAACTTGACTAAAAATTTACTCTCAACGAAAATTAAGTATTTCATGTCTGATGGCGGTACCGAGTTTGTTAATCATCGCTTCAAATCTCTTTTTGCCTCTTCGGGTATTCATCACCGAATTTCTTGTCCGTATACTCCTTAGCAGAATGGCATGGTTGAGCGCAAGCACAAGCACATTATTGATATGGGGATGACATTGCTTGCACAGGCCTCCATGCCAAAATGTCATTGGGATTCCACTTTCTCCACTGCCGTTTTTCTCATTAATAGGCTTCCCACACGGCTTTTGGCTTTTAAAATTCTTTATGAATTTCTATTCGGTCGCCGACCAGACTACTCGCTTTTTCGAGTTTTTGGCTGTTTATGTTATCCACACTTGAGCCCGTACTCTGTTCATAAGCTTGCTAATCCTTCCATCACTTGTGTCTCCCTTGGTTATCACCCCAATTATGAAGGGTAGAAGTGTTTGGATACTTCTACAGGTCGCATATTCATTAGTCGCAGTGTGGTCTTTGACGAAAAGACGTTTCCGTTTGCTCGCCCCTCCTTGCTCCCAGAGACTCAGCCGATGCCTTCGTCTTCTTCCACTGTTTCATTTCTGCCCCTAACGAAGCTCTCAGTCCCAGTTGGTGCTGATTCGGTCCATATTCCATACCCGGTCCTTGCTCCCTTCTCCACTACTTCGGTTGCATCTCCTTATGCAACCTCCTCAAGTCCTCCTTTGCGGAGCCCGAATCCCACTTCTGATTCCTCTCTAGATGTTTCCACTGCCCCCTCATGCTCCTCTTGCCACACATCCTTTGACTACTCGGTCTATGGCTGGGAAACTCAAACCTAGACTTTTTACTAGTTACTTGTCAACCTCCAAACCTTCCTCCTACTCCAAATGAACCAACATGTTTTAGTCAGGTTGTTAAACATTCTAAATGGCGCAAGGCTATACAAGCTGAATTTAATGCCTTATTGACGTATCACATTTGGTCTCTTGTTTCTTTACCACAGGGGCGACGAGCTATAGTTTGCAAGTGGGTATTTCGTCTGAAGACTAAATCAGATGGCTCAATCGACAGGTACAAAGCTCGATTGGTGGCTAAAGGTTTTAATCAGAGAGAGGGTCAAGACTACTTTGAGACTTTCAGTCCAGTAGTCAAACAAGTTACCATTCGTGTAGTATTTGCACTCGCAGTCAGTAAAAACTGGGTCATTCGTCAACTGGATATCAGCAATGCCTTCCTCAATGACACTCTATCAGAGGAGGTCTATATGGTCCAACCTCCGGGGTTTGTCGATTACGACAGTCCCAATATGGTCTTAAACAAAGTCCCCGAGCTTGGTATAATCGTCTCACTTGTTATCTTATTGAACTCGGTTTTATTCTCTCTAAAGCTGACACATCTCTGCTTTTTAAGTATGGTTCAACCTTTACTATATACATTCTCATTTATGTGGATGATATTATTGTCATGGGTAGGTCCCGTTAAGAGGTTGGGCATCTTTTGCAGAAATTACAGTCTCAATTCTCGATTAAAGACCTTGGTGACCTTCACTATTTTTTGGGCATTGAAGTAGTACGCAATGGTGTTGGTTTACATCTTTACCAGTCTAAGTACACCTGAAATCTGTTAACTTGACTTAACCTTGAAGATGTGAAGCCTATTTCCACTCTAGTGGCTGCTGGTTCCAAGTTGTCGAAACATGACGGTTCCCCTCTGTTGCTCGTTCTAGTGCTAAAGTTGAATATCGAGCATTGGTTATTACTGCTGCTGAAACATCTTGGGTGCTACAGTTGTTTCGTGAACTTCGTATTTTCTTTCGCCATCCACCTACTTTATGTTGTGACAATCTTTCAGCCACCTACATTGCTGCAAATCTGGATTTTCATGGGCTGGTGAAACATGTAGAACTTGATTATCATTTCATACGAGAACGGGTTCAATGTGGCCATTTTCAGGTTAAATATATTCCGGCTCAAGATCAGGTTGCTGATGTGTTTACCAATGGCTTCTCTAAAGGCTAATTCTGTCGATTAATTTCCAAGCTTTGTGTCTCACCGAAAACACCAACCTTGTGGGGGAATGTCAGAAACCAACTCCTCTATCAATTAAAGGATTAATCCAGTCCAAGGAGACTTACCTTCTTAAGATGATCCGATCCAAGGAGTCTTGTATATATCTTTAGAATCATTCTTTATTTATTTGATACACGTGACCTACAAAGATGTAATCATTTCTATATATACTCTCATTCACAATTCAGTAGAACGATGGAAAATTGCCATTTTAGAAAAGCCACATAGTTATTTTGGGAAACTGGTACGAGAAAGTCGACTCTTCGTCTTCGAAACACTACATCGTTTACGAGGGATCAAAGCCAGGAGCGTACAATTCATGGCAGCAAGCTCATAAACAAGTCTTTGGCTACTCTAGCAACAGCTTCGAGAGGTGCGACGATCGTGCCGTAGCCCAAGACAAGTTCTCGTCCTACCGCCGCAAGTAGAAGCCGAGTAGTTTATTATATGCTAAATGCTGCACGGACGTTCTCGTATTAGTGATAAACTTTGAAATACATATAGTTACTTAGTTGCTGGTGTTGAAGTGGTTTAGTCTCGTTTCTGGTTGTGTCCTGTGCTAGTGATTAATAATGTAGCTATACTTTTATGTGCATTTTGGTACTTCAATAAAGATAGGGACTAAGATTTGATATTGGATAATGGCATTCTATTTCCCATTAACTTCAAAGGCACCGTATCTTTTCACTTTGTACAACGCCTACTTGATAGTGTCATTAGGGTCAAACTCGGATCATTGTCACTTATATTTTAACATTATTTTTAGAGTAATGCTCCACAAGGTGACGAAAATGTCACTTTAGGTAATGACAGTCGAAGTCGAGTACCCATTAAATTCAAAGGCACTGTTATTTTGCCACATTTCATTCCGTACACTAGTATTACTCAATTGAAAAGAATAATGTTAGGTCCAGCTTGCATTACTCAATTCAAAAGAATAATGCTAGTTACAACACAGTACCTATCGTATCATGACTTAACTGGCCAATCCGAACCACCTAAGGGTTTACCTTTTAGAATATAAGATTTTATAAAAAAAAGTATTTTATTATTTTTTAAAGTTTTTCTATTCACTGATTACATATGTACGTCGCATTACTACTGCAGCCTAGCATCACTCAATTCACAAAAAGGACGGACGGTGACAAAAGTGGACGGGTCCCACTCCATCCCACTCCATTTTGGTGGTCCACTCCCCCTCGACGCGCCCTTCTAGTTCTGGTCGTGCATCTAATATCTAATCTTCCCATCCGCGCGTGCCGGGCCTCGCCTGCTTGCTACCTAGGTGGCACGGACCCACGCGGACCCCACTGGGATAAGAAAGCTGGGGACACCTCATCATCCGGGAGGGTGGGTAACTTCTTCGTCTAAATTGACAAATGACGTTTTTTTACTTCTTCGTGGTGGACTCGATTGCTTGCTTTTGCTTCACGGGGAGGGAGTGAAACAACAGTCTCATCACTAATTGAGGAGGAATTACCAAATCAGAGATTGGACTTCGTAAAATACTACAGCTGATTAATTATCATCCGTGATCTTGGATTCCGTCCTCCACTTTAGCCCGCAACGGATTAATTATAGTAAACACAAAAGAAGTTTAGAATTATTACGGATTATGTCCTACAAAATAAATGGCGCGAAAAATCATCCAAAATGGAACTTTAGCGTTAACTGACCCTTCGTATTTTGTGAGAGAGCGGATCCGTCTTATATTACCCAACGCATTTAATCGACTGGAAGGGCGATATTCATGAATGTAATGAATGATGAAACGTCGTTTTCATTATGAATTAGCATAATGCACTTTTGGCTACAGCACCTAACGTAACCAGCAAGAAAACTTAAAAAAATAATAAAATATATTTTTTTATTTTTATAAAATTTTAAATTCTAAAAAATAAACGTTAGGCAACTGTTTATCAGCTAGTAGCCAATCTAAGCGCTTAAAAATTTTAAAAATATATTTTTATTTTATAAAATCTTAAACATTTTCCTTCGTATAAATAGGTCAGGGAGCGTCTTCTTGATCTTCAGAGTCCATCGTCGATCGGCTTCTTCACTGATCTTCAGAGTCTACGCGTTTCAGATTACGCAGGTGCGAAATCTCCCAGCTCTCTGTTCTAATCTTTGGAGTCTTGCACTCGTAAGATTTCCAAGTGATTTCTTTTTCCCGGTAAGATTAGGAGGAAAGTTATCGTTTAATTTCTCGGGTTTTAAGTTTTAATACCTAACTTAAAAGAGTAAAATCATATCTGTGATCCCTCCATGTTTGATATTTCTCGATAAGATCGATCGACCGATTGCTTTTTTCTTCGAGTGCGAAAAGACTCCCTTCCTTTACAAAACTTATTTTACCGAACCCAGCGATTTTGTTCTCGATCTATCCTAAAAGTTGTGTTGTATCGTTTCCTTGATCTTGTTAAAGTTGTGTAGACTCATTTTAGTAGTCGATTGATTAATCAATTTCATATTCTTTCCCACCTGGTTATAATTTTTGCTGTATATTATATCGTGTGCAGCCATGTCGAAAGAGGGTAAAGGCAAATATATAGTACACGAAGGTCGCAACCCAGGCACATACGACTCGTGGCTGGATGCGAAGGCGCAGGTGGACCGTTATCCGGGAAACTGCTACGAGAAACTCAACCCTTCCTCTAAGAAAAACTACGTCGTTTACGACGGAAAGAACCCTGGAGTGTACGATTCGTGGCAGAAAGCTCATAAACAAGTCTCTGGCTACTCTGGCAACAGCTACGAGAGGTGCGACGATCCTGACGTCGCCCAATACAAGTACGAGTCCAACGGCGGTAAGTAGAGAAGACAAGTATTATATGCTAAATGTTGTACGTACGTACGTCCTCGTATGAGTGATGACTTTGGAATGTATGTATATAGTTGTTTAGTTGCTGGAGTTGAAGTGGTTTGTCTCGTTTCTGGTTGTGTCCTTTACTAGTGATTAATAATGTAACTATACTTTTATGTAAAATATTTGGTTCTTCAATAAAGATATGAGTGCAATTTTAATATTAGCCCATATTATACTTATTCTCTTTTAACTGACCTTATATGACGAAATTTTATAAATTAAAGTGAATGTAATTATTTTATTTATATATTTATAATAAAAAATAAAATATTATTTTTGAAATTAATGAATTCGAGCATGGTATTGAAGCACAAAATAATTCTGTAAGGTTCCATATCTGTTCGACATTTATAGAAATGGGATAGTCTTGCACATGGTATTTTATGAGTAGGTCCCACCACTACAGTGAGGAGGGAATTTTTTTTTTTTTTTTATAGAAGAAACCTTCACTAGATGTGTAAACAGAAAACCCCTTGTTAACATAGTAGATGTGCCTTAGATTCAGCTGAGTTACATAATCGTAGTCGTTGTAGTCTCTACTGAGTCAAAGGAATCAAAGGGTCAGTTTTAGACTAAATATTGAAATATAAGTGGAAACGACCTGAGTTTGACCCCTAATGACACTACCAAGTGGGCCTTGTACAAAGTGAAAAAACGGTGCCTTTAAAGTTAATGGGAAATACAATGCCATCATCCAATATTAAACTTTAATCCCTATCTTTATTGAAGTACCAAATATTTCACATAAAAGTATAGCTACATTATTAATCACTAGCACACAGGACACAACCAGAAACGAGACTAAACCACTTCAACACCAGGCACTAAGTAACTATATGCATTTCAAAGTTTATCACTAATACGAGAACGTACGTGCAGCATTTAGCATACAATAAACTACTCGGCTTCTACTTGCCGCGGTAGGACGAGAACTTGTCTTGGGCTACGGCACGATCGTCGCACCTCTCGTAGCTGTTGCTAGAGTAGCCAGAGACTTGTTTATGAGCTTGCTGCCACGAATTGTACACTCCAGGCTTCGATCCCTCGTAAACGACGTAGTGTTTCGAAGAGGTAGAGTCGAGTTTCTCGTAGCAGTTTCCCGAATAACCATTCACTTGCTCCTTCGCGGCCGGCCACGAGTCGTATATGCCTGTGTTTCGACCTTGGTATACTGCATACTCTGTTTTGCCTTTTCCCTCTTTCGACATGGCTGCACACGACAATAGAAAAATTTATATATAACCTGGGGAAGAATATGCAATTTATTAATCAATCGATTAAAATGAGTCTAGAACTTTAACAAGATCAACGAAACGGTAGAACACTCCTTGAAGATAGATCGTGAACAAAATCGCTCGATTCCGTGAAATAAGTTTTATAAAGGAGGAGATCTCTTCGTACTCGAAGAAGAAAGTAATCGGTCGACCTATTGAGAAATATATATCAAACACGGAAGGATCAGAGAAATGATTTTACTCTTTTAAGTTAGAGATTAAAATCCGAGAAACTAATCAATAACTTTCTTCCAAATCTTATCGGTAAAAAGAAATCAATTGGAAATCGTACAAGAATACTCTGTACTATAATGAAGACGATTCACAGAAACCAAAAATTAGACATTAAGAACCGAGGAAACGAAAGGAAAAAATTTAAGGCCAAGGAAACTACAAGAGTGCAAGAGTACAAAGATCTGGCCGAAAACGAAGAAGAGAGAGGGAGATTTCGCACCTGCTTAATAGATCTGAAACGCGTACACTCTGAAGAACAGTGAAGAAGCCAATCGATGATGAACTCTGAAGATCAGGAAAACACCCCCCTATTTATAGAAAATCAGTGAGACGACTCCGTGTTAATCCGTAATCCAAACGTCGTGTCAACATTTATTACATTCATGAATATTGCCTTTTCAGTGGATTACATGCGTTGTAATACAAAGACGTATCCGCTCTCCCGTATAATTTAAAGGTAGTGTTACAATATTATATTCCTTGATTTAAGGAACGAGTCTTTAAATTAAGGAACGAGTACTTGAATAAGTAATTAGTCGTCCTTGATTTAAGGATTGTGTTTTTTTTAATTCATCGTGTATAAATTTCATCCATGAATCAATAAGAAAAGTAACAAACGAAAATCATTCTCAATTTAATAATGGAAGATGATTAGGTTAGGTCAAAAAAATTTGTTTTTTCGCAAATATTGTTCCCATTCTCAAACTTAACAATTTTGATGAGTCTCATATTATTCGCGTTCACTCTTTCATAAAAAAGATATACAAATACGATTGTCTCTGGTGGTACGTTCTATGCTATCAAATTATAATGATGCAAAACGCTTATGGGATTACGAACGATTTTCTCTGCGTATTCACCAACTTAAGGGAGATATTAATCGTTGTGAGTAAAGAAGATTTATGCCTATTGCTATAACTACCGGTGTTGAGCCTCGGTCCTTTAAGGAGGCAACAAAAGATGTGGGATGGTGTACTGCTATGCAAAAAGAAATTCGTGTTTTAAAAGATAATAGTACTTGGACTATTGAAAAATTACCTCCTCGAAAGAAAACTCTAGGCAGTAAATGAGTGTACAAAATTAAATACAACTCAGATGGTAGCATTGAGAGATTCAAAGTTAGATTAATTATCCTTGGAAATCTTCAAGTGGAAGGAATTGATTATAATGATACATTTGCCCCAATAATAAAAATGGTGACAGTTCGAGTTTTTCTTAGCTGTTTCCACATAAAAAAAATTGGGACTTGCATCAGATTAATGTACATAATGCTTTCATTCACGGTGATTTAGACGTGAAGGTATATATGAAACTTCCCATTTGCGTAAGTCACTGTATGGCTTGAGACAAGCACCTCGATGCTTGTTTGCAAAACTCGTAACAACTTTAAAGGGGTATGATTTTCTTCAATCCTATTCCGAGTATTCCCTATTTACTTACACTAAAGGTTATGTATAGATTAATGTACTAGTGTATGTAGATGATTTGGTAATTTCTGGTAATGATTTCGCTGCGATGACATGTTTTAAAAGCTATTTGAGTAACTGTTTTTTTATGAAGGATCTGGGTGTGCTTAAATATTTTTTTGGCATTGAAGTGGCTCGAAGCTCTTCAAAGTCATTCTTATGTCAAATAAAATATGCTCTTGATAATATTTCGGAAAGTGGATTGTTGGGCTCAAAGCCAGCTTCATTCCCGATCGAACAAAATCATAAGTTGGCGCGTGCCATGAGGCCTTATATCTTTCGGATCCTGATCCCTATAGACGTTTGCTTATGTGTCTTATTTATTTGGCGGTTACACATTTTGATTTGGCATACTCCGTTAATGTCCTGTCACAATTCATGCAGGAACCAAGACAAGAACATTGGGATGCTGCATTACGAGTTGTTCGCTATTTAAAGAAATCTCGGGGTCAAGGCATTCTCCTACGCTCAGACAGTGAGTTGTTTTTGACAGGTTGGTGTGATTCAAATTGGGCAGCCTGCCCTCTCACTAGACGGTCTCTCACTAGTTGGTTTGTGTTTTTGGGACATTCACCAATTTCATGGAAAAATAAAAAGCAACATACTGTAGCTCGCTCTTGTGCCGAGGCCGAATATCGTTCTATTGCTTCTATTACTTGTGAACTAAAATGGTTGAAGGGTCTACTTTTAAGTTTGGGAATTCATCATCCAAAGGTGATTCCTCTTTTCTATGATAGTTACATATAGCGTAGAATCCGGTATTTCATGAACGTACAAAACACATTGAAGTTGACTATCATTTTGTGCGAGATGCTATCCAGGAAAGTTTTATTTCTCCGTCTTATGTAATTGGCGGTCATTTTTACCAATGCTTTTGGAAAGAAGCAATTTAATTTTATTCTTGACAAGTTGATCATTTTCGATGTTCATGCTCCATCTTGAGGGAGGGTGCTACAATATTATATTCCTTGATGATTCAAGGAATGTATTTTTTTTATTCCTTTTGTATAAATATTATCGATGAATCAATGAGAAAAGGAATAAAGGAAATCACTCTAAGTTTTATAAATCAGTTAACGCTAAAGTTCCACAACTTAAGGATATGTTTTTGAATGATTTTTCACGCCATTTTATTTTGTAAGTCAGAATCCGGAATAATCCTAACTTTTTTAGTTTTTACTTAATTGACTAAATCAATTGCCTCTTCATGGATGTTTCAAATTCCCCCGACTAAAGTGGAGGACGGAATCCATGATTATGGATGATTACTGAGAAGTATTTTAAGAAGTCCAATCTCTAGGACAAATGAACCTACGGATTTTCCAAAAATAAATATAAAACTAAAATTGTGATATGGTTACGGCCATATTTTAGGGTCTACCACACCACATGTCCTATTCTATGGGTAACCGTAAACCTTATTTAGGCGGCCAATTAGGCTGCAGTATTAATATCAGTTTTCAAATTAAAAATAACTAAATTACGTCTCAAGAATAGTTCCCGGTTTTCTTGTGTATGCACTTTGTTATATACAAGCAGCATACATCCGTTTCCACAACTTAGAAAAATATAATTACATTTAGTATATAAATAGATTTGTTTCCATGAGTTTTCCTGAGTTTTCACATGTTTTTGAAAGTTTTCTAACATATCCTTCAATTCTTTTTATTGTACAACAAATTATTTAAAGATAATAATTTTTATTAAGCATGAAGGTTTCCTAATATTATTGATACTTATTGGCCGATACTTCTCGATACTCATCCGTTTCCTTACCTAAAGAACAAAACAATTGGGGAGTTTCCATTTACAAGAAACTAACCACGTATCCTAATATATCCAGTAAACATGTCCATAAGATAGAATTGATTTATTTAGGAAAGTTATGGTGATGTGCCACTTTTTTTTTTTCGGCAGAATCCTTAGTCATGGGTTAATGGCGGCCGAAACACACTACAGAGAAACTCTCGGCCCTGTTTCAGCCCTCGAATCGGACCGGTTTGGTCTGGTCGACAGTGGTTTAATAACAATTATACATTATAGATCTGGTTCAAGTCCTTAGTAAAATCCAATTTGGATTAAATTTTGACCATAATCAGAATATAATATGTTTTATTTTATAGTATATTTTTAAAAAATTTTAAAATTTTCTTATCTTCAATTTATATGATATAGTTTATTAATATATGTGGTTTAATATATTTAGATTTTTTTTTTATGAACTATTGAATAACAAAGAGAAACATTTGTAAAAAATATATTAAATTATTAGGATACTGATTATATTCCAAATGATGGGTAATGTTGGTAGATCTTTGCATATATTGTTGAAAAAAATAATATTTTGACCTTACTACACAGGATTGTGATCATGGAGTAAGAAAAAAAAATGGGTGGTGGTATTTTAGATAGTTAAGTTGTTTCTTTAAATATTTGCATGAATAAGAATATTATGTATTTTACATATATATATTTTTTATTATTTTAATAAGTTTTCCTAGAATATCCATGCTTATTGCATTCACCATAAGTATCTGTTTCATTAATGTCCGATACTATGCGTATTTAAATGACTATATATTTAATAACCATATAATGTTAAAGTTAAAAATAAATTATAATTTCTGCACAAACAAACCCCGGGAAAAATTGTCCATTCTTTATATTAAATCAACACCAAATTCATCAAGAACAATAGTTTGTATTAAATCCCTTAGGCAGGTAATTACGATGGAGAAGAAAATTGTCCGTGACAATTGTCTCTCGAACAACCATGTTTAACCTCATTAATGTGTCTGAATCTGGAAGAGAATTTGCCACAGCAATGGCATTACATCTGGAAGGAGTTTGACCAAAAGTTTTCTTTCAAAAAAAATATTAAGTTCTCGATTCTTTTCTCTTCAAATAATTCTTTGATCAATTTCTCCATTTATGGTCGTCTTCTACGTTCCCTACTACAAGGCAAAATGATATCAATCACTATTTTTAGCCTGCTTCAAATATTATTTAATTTATAGAGTCTTAATAAAATACTTGTATTTTATCTGAAGACGCCGTAAGTTAATTATTCTATAAGTATCAAGTATCAAGTTATCAACTATGAATTATCAGTATATTTTTAATCGTTTTAATTTATACAAAATGAAAATTTTATTTAGAAACGAATTATATTGCCAATTTCCTCGAGCTATTTATTGCCAAATAAAAATTGTACTCAACAGACAAAAATGCCATATTCTTTCAGAATGTTAAAAAAATAAATCCCTCGGGTCGAAAAGTTCAACTCCGCGGTGGTTGATATCTTCAGAAATAAATAACAGCACAGACAGCTCTACCGAAGCCTCAATCTAAATCTCTGCGTCGTGTATTTCGCGCTTGATCGTCTGGAAGGTAAACACCAACTCTTATCATTTCTCGATACAGTCTCAGATCTCTTATTTCTCCTCGCTTTCGTTTCTCCATATTTTTCTTTCCCTTATATTTTATTTTTTTCAGAAAATTTTGTATGAAAATGAATTCTAGTGCGCCATAGCCGTTGGGCTTGTCAATTTATTTCCCGTGCGATCTGCTTCTGACCATATTTTCTCTTTGATTCTTTAACCTTATCTAGAAGATGATGTAATTTGTTCTCAAGAGTTATTGAGCCCTTTAACCATATAAGAATAATCTGGTTCCAGCAGCTACACTTTGCACATTTAGAAGTTAAAAGGGTGCCCAAATCTTCTTCATTTGGAAAACTTAGTTTATGTCGAGCGGATTTGTAAATTTGGTCCCTTATTCCCATATAAGAGAAACAAATGTGTGTGTGTGTGTGTCGGTTTTTAATTCCTTCAAAAATTATGTTGCCGCCGTCCATCTTATTTATCTCACAAAATGTGACTTCCTTTTTTTATCTCATTTAGCCTTCCTTTTTCAATAAGTTATCAGTTTGATTACTTTTTCTGATGAATGAGTCTTCATCGTCATTTTCTTTCTGAATTTTGTTAATGTCAGATGTAACGGTCAGACTGTCTCATTTTTTTACAGGAAAGAAAGGTAACTATCTTTACTATAAGGTGTTTGAAAAGAAGAAACAGTGATAGAATATGTTACTTGCAGTTCTTTTCTCCAATTCCGAGGGAAATATCCTCATCGAACGGTACATATTTCTTTCCAAGAGAGATCTTAGCCCGAAAAGCAACTTAGTATATCTGCTAATTATGTCGCATATTGTTCCTTACAGACTCACTGAGAATTATGTGTGTAGCTTTGAGTGTTATATTATAAACCCAATCTGGAATTTTAAATGAATCAGAACCTGGATTCTTCCTAACTGATCTTTGTTGCTGCAACTCAAACTCAAAAGTTAATTTGATTGTGGTTCTTCTCAGATATTAAATAGAATTATGTTTAGGATCTGTTCTTTGATGGATGTGTCTGCTGTGACGGCAGTTTCATATTATATGGTTCACTTTGCCTGCTTTACGGTTCTAGTATGCCAGTACAGAAGTAGACGTGAGATACACCAAAGACAAAAATGAGGGTTACATACACTAAAAGGTTATCAGGAGATTGCTAAACATGTTGCCTTACATACATGGTCAGATCGTCTCATTTTTTCATGTGTCTATAATTAATTTCTTATAAGAGTAGGACATGTAGAGAGTTGTTTGACACATATGCATATGGGATATAATGAGCAATAAACGTGAATTATGGAGCATGTCTGATGATAATCTGATGGGTAGCAGATGAGTTTTCAAGTTTCATAAAAAAGTGAATTTATAACAATGGTGCAATTCAAATTAGCTATTTTTGTATAATATCCAGTGTCACTATACCATTTTACATAAGTATGTTTGAGCTTGATAAAACAACCATAAGTGATGGCATTCGTTCAGTAATTAGTGGTGAAACAGTTTAACTTAAGTGAAGTCTACCACTTTTCCAAAGTGAGGAAGGTAAACAAAGAGAGATAAAATACGAAAGAAAGAAAAAAATAAGGATTTTACAGTTCAAAGAAAACAGCAAGAAGTGAATGCAGTTGTTAATTTTTTAATGGTGTATTTTAACTCATGTGAAGTTTTTTTAAGGTATGGTCTGGCGAACTTCAACCTGCTGGAAATTGCAATAGCTAGTCTATAACTTGGGTTCTTTGACCAACGCTGGTCACTTGGACTGTTGCTTTTTTTCCTTTTCATTGTAAACCTGCTTTGTTTTTTATAAAGCTCTCATTTTTGCTAGAATCATTGCATCTTCGCGTGTAGGCTGAGTAAGAGCTTCCAATCAATACCTGTTTGGATTTTTTAATTCCTGTGATTGTATAATGTTTGTCGGGTTGCAGCTTTCATGGTGTACCAGCTGAGGAGAGATTACATTGGAGATCTTTCCTGGTGAAGCTTGGCGCTGATAATCTCAAAGGTGCCAAAAATGAAGAGCTATTCGTTGCTTCCCACAAGTATATAAAGCTTCTGTGTTTTACTAATATTCTTTTGACCATTGTATATAGTTTACCCCTTTTTCACAAAGATTTTGTAGTATCTGGGACTCGTGGTGTTCTTGTTAAGCATCACATTCACCATGGGTGCACTGAAATCTGGTCTCTTTTTTATAATTATCGGTCTTTCTTAGTTGGATCTGTTTATTTAATTTTCACGAGCATTCCTTTCAGGTCGGTGTATATTGTTTATGCCATGCTAGGAGATGTTTGCATCTACCTTGTTGGGAAGGATGAATATGATGAGCTGGCCTGTATGTCTCCACTGTGACTTACATTTGTTTGTTGTTTGTTTCATTGCCATTTAACCCTCCATCAGTGCTAATTATAATGGTATTCCAGTGGCAGAAGTGATGTTTGTGATTACATCATCGGTAAAGGATGCATGTGGTAAGCCACCAACTGAACGGCTTTTCTTAGACAAGTATGGAAAGATCTGCCTGTGCCTGGATGAAATTGTTTGGAAGGTAAAGATCAAAGCCTCACTTCCAAATGATATATAGTTTACACTATGCTCCAAATAAGTTGCTCCTTGCTCATGTTTATCTGCTTCTAGAAGATTGCTAGAAATTGTGTTCTCAGTTCTTTCATTTTTTTGTTGTCTTACATAAAAATATAGTAAGAAGATTGTTTCCAGGATTTTCTTTTTCTTTTTCTTTCTTTTTCTTTTTATTATCAGTATCATTCCATAAGTTGTCTCTTTCTCCGTCTGCTTCTCTTGCTTACTGTTCTCAAGCACCTTCTTATCCTATGGCTGTCATTTATTTTGTTACTCTTGAAGGGTATGCTGGAGAACACCGACAAAGACAGAATCAGAAGACTGATAAGGCTGAAACCTCCCACTGATGTCTGAAACGGAAGTCCTGTTACCTCACTTCCTGATAGCAGATTTGTTTCGATGTCAATCTGTTGGTAGCTCATCTTTAAAACTCCGTTAGACATGTTTGTATTCTGAAGTTGGCATCCTCACTAGCCTTACAAACAAATATTGAAATTTTTGGAACTTCCAGCCTTGGGAAGATCTGTCGATGGAAACACCGAGGTTTACCTCTCGCTAATATTTTCCTAAAGAAAGACACTTATATTATTTTTATTTAAGAGGTAGGGGATGGGATTCTATTGCAGTCTGGGTTGGTTGTTCCCTTTTCTTTTTGTTGATGTAAAGCCGACTTTGCTTTTCTTCCATTTTGTTTTTAGTAAATTACATTGACCTATTAACAACATCATTATCGAGTTTATTTAAAAATATTAGTATCTTATGTCTTTACAAATGATTAAAAAATAAAAAACAGATAATATTAAAAATGAATTGATATAAAAGTAAATAAGTTATAAATAATAATTAAATTTTAAATCGTTCAGTGTAATTATAACAGTACTGATGATATGTTCTTATTCATCCCAAAGGATAATAATGCAAGCTTAGGATTATTAGCTGGTCTTTATCTTTTCAGGAAGTTATCATGAATGCTCAAAAAATAATGCATTTTCAAATGCGACAGATGAAAGAATGAATTACAGAACTCTACTAGAGAACACTGTCTACAGTGCTTTAACAGGGTGAGATAAAACTGTTCGTTTTTTATTTCTCATCGTATAACATTTCCAAGCCAGAAGAACAATGGGAACTGAGCAGCCGCTATGAAAAGCATGAAGTAGTGATGCCTTTTGGAATGCTTCGCGTAACTCCTGACTTCAGCAAACAAAACCCTTTTCAGAGTCTTCACTAAAAAAATCCCCGTGCAAATACACATCCATGGCAGGAGAAAATAGTAAGAATAGCGCCACAAAATTCCTCCTAGAATGGCCACACACATTCCAGTGAAAGGATACCCTGTATAGGCCACTACGTCCAGAAGAGGGGCTTCCCCAGTCCGTAACGAGTATAAAACTGCTTTAAGCAACAAGAACTGAACAAACCAGCCAAGCACTCCCTTTGTAACCAGCACGCTCAAGGCTTCTGGGCTGAACCTGCAGCATTGGGGGAAGCAACAAGGAAGTAAGATAGGGTATAAACAAGACTAGATAAAAGCAGCATTCTCGTTAAATAAGAGTGAAATAAAATAATAGAGTTAATCCCTGTATGACCCATCAAATTGCTTTTTAGCATTGAAGCTTACAGTGACCACTTCAATTTGAAGAACCCATACCAATTAACACAATTAACTTGTAGAAACATTTAAAGGTCCAACTGATTGGAGATTTTTAGAGTAACAAATTCTGAGTTCCACTGAAAATGGATGGCAAGAGTAACTTCAATAAAATATATTTATTTACGAAAAACTTCTTTTTCAAAAAAAAAAAAACATCTTACTGTCCCACGAGACCCAAGGAGAAACCAGCAAGAAGAACATACGTCCCAAAGGACATTAATGGAATGTATAAATCTGGAGCATTTATATCATAAATTGGAGCTTTATATGATAACCTTCCTCCAACAGGCTCAGTCAACCTAGTCCAGTGACCCTGGAAAATGCATTTGTAATATTTAGACAATAAATTTAAGAGAGAAAAAACGGATGAGATAGAGGAAAGGAAACAAAAAGAGTTCCAGTTTACCCTGTGCAGGAACGGAAACAAGAGCACCTTCAATTTGTTTCTCACATATTGGCCATTCACTTGAAAATAATATTGAGGGTCAGAGAAGTATCTGCTAATCTGTTTAATATTCAGAAGAAGAGGTAAAAGGTTACTCAATCACAGAAATACATTGTAAAAATGCCAATTTAGCAGAAGAGTATGATACCAATCGGAATGGTCCAAGAAGAGCACTTGTGAGAGTTGTGAATTTTTACTGATTCTCGATCAGTTTCTCAAACTGCTATGGTTTGTGAGAATAATTTTAAAAAGATCCCGTGGGTCTAGAACATATTTCCAAATAACACTGAGCTTCTTTCATGACAACATAAGACACATTTCCATAGCGAGTCAATACGTTGCCCTCATACTAAATTAGCTTATGTAATATGCAAATATCAATTAGTATTACTCTGTACAGGTACCAACTCACATTGCTCTGTACATAATCTGAGCTCGATCCCAAGATTCTTTCACCATATGCACTCAGTCCTTCTCGGATGAACCCCGATGCGGCACCCGAGTAAGCATCTCCAAATGGGTTAGGTTGAGTAATCATTGGTGACATGGGAATTGCTGATGGACTACCCCTATATTCATACATGCTTTAACACAGCAGCTGATGACGAGATAGAAAGAATAAAAATCAGCGTTCCATATGCCAGTATCCAAAACAAATCTAAACAGTGCTAGAATACTGCATGACTCTATAAAAACGCTCCCTTAAATATAACCTGAAGGAAAAAGACAGCCAGAGAGACAGTCATGGTTTGCAAGAACAGCATAATACACTAGTGTTTATCCAGCTCAAAATAAACACACTAGGTCATTTTAATTTTTCATAAGCAAAGTATTTAATAATGAAACAAAATTGAGGCAGAAAATGCAGAGCGGTTTCATAGATGGAATTTTACTTCCTTCCAGCTCTGCTTATTCCTTGGGTAAAACTTTTGCAAAAATTCACGAGGACATGAAATCATTTGCTGACCTGCTTGCCGCTGTGAGAGATCTTCCAATGATATCGTCCATTTTTCAACAATAACCCACAAATTTTGTATTGAATGAAAATTTGTTCCCTAATTAGACTGCATGACCCATGGAAGCAAGAGTCTCACAGCCACCTTGTACTATCCTAATAACTTCAGCGTTTAGCGCTAAATAAATTCCACTGTTCATGCTTCTTTGGAGATGTTTCATTTAGAGTAAAGCATCAAACCGGTCCCGACTCAGGTCCAAATGAGTTGCAATATAAACTTCCGGTATAACTGCATCTTCTACATTAAAAGTGAGGGAAATTTTCTCCATGCTACTGGAACGAGAAAGAAGGATCTACAGAACCATCCGGAAAAAAAAAAAAATCCTCTGCCCCTTGCGTCGTCCTAAATGCAGAATTTCTTAACGACACTCAGTACCAACTACCAACAAAACAGAGACTCCGAAACACTCAGTACAAACTACCAACAAAACAGAGACTCCGAAATGACGATCTGACATCTTACACACACCGCTTTCCGATTGAAAACTGTATCAAATAATCAGAAGAAAGTCGCCAAACTAAAATCGAGAAAATTTCAGGGGAGAAGAGGGAATCACGTCGAAAGGCGCTCGCCGTAAAAAAAATTTCAAGCTTCGTATCAAATTTAACTCGGACATAAACCATCCAAATTTGTTCTTTTTAACTGGAGTAGAGGCAAGGAGAGGAAGCTCACCGACACCTCCGAGAAGGCTGAAAGTATGTCGTGACTCTCGTCCGTCCTCGACAAAGGGCTAAAGAAAACCCGTGGCCGTGTCCGTCCAGCTTCTGGGCATTCGCTGCTTTCGATCCGAAATTCGGTGAGGAGACCCCGTATTGCGACGACACGAGTGTGTCCTACTCCGTAATGACTGTGTTTAGAGGGAAGAAGCAGTACGCTTCCTCGTGAAGCAATCTCGCCTGAGCCAGAGGCGGAGCCGTCGCCGACGTGAAATGGCGCTGTACAGGTGGCGCCTTTAGCGGCGTGAGAGCTGTCGCTGCGGTTCCACGACTTTGTCTGTCTTGATGCTGGCCCACCATTGCCACATCATCAGATGAGTCAGCCATCGGAATCCCGAAACAAGAAGTAATGGGCTTACATCCACGTATGTATAAGTTTAAATGGGCCTCAGCTCATTGAGCCCAAGTCTAGTTGTGAGAGCTGTGAACTGCTGCAAAGCCACTCAGTCTTTTCAGAAGCGAGTTGGGTGGGCCATGGTCTTATCAGACTGAGATAGGGGGACAAGATTCAGGTAAGTAGATGGTCGCGCCTCGGAAGAGCGAAATCCCTTCATTTCGTTCCACCTTCTCGCGAAGAAAGCCACACGATCTAGACTTCTTCACCTTGAACTAACGAAGAATCGAGGATATCCGATTTCAGTACAATTTCTGGGGAGTCTTGTTTTTCCATTCGTGGAAGTGGGTCTGCTCTGGAAATGGCACTTGAAGCCCCCATCAGTGGGTTGAGCTTGGCAGCGACGTCCTCTTCTGCGCGCCAGGCTCCTACTTACAGGGTCGGCTTCGCTCGGAAGTTCCTTTCGAAGTCTTTCTTGAATGGTGGAGGTATACTATCAAAACTTGGTCCTGGTTATTTCGGCTTCAGTATGCTCCGTTATTTCGGAAATTATCAATTTGTTGTCATCCTGTGTATCTTTATATGCTTCCTTGTTCTGAGGAGTAGCTCCGTTAGGCAATTTACATTAACCTTGAAGCGAGCTGCCTTTGTGGGCATTGAGATAGTATGTTCTTATAGTTTATTAGGAAAATACGCTTTGATGAATCAACTGATTGAATTCGGTTAGAGAATTTCTATGCCAATGATATGAGGATTCCTACAACTAGCTTTAGTAACTAAGAACCGGCGGCACAAACGGGCATTGTGGGATTATACACTTATTTTCACTTACTCGCTTTTATGTTAAACTATTGACGCATGCGGAACTTACTCATTTTGTTTCGAATGCTTTTTCTTAAGTTGGAGCACTGAAAGCTACGGGAATACAAAAGTCTCTTTCCTACACACCCAAGTCTGGGAAACATGGCGGGGGTGCTCTTGGAGCTCAAATGAACCTCTTTGATCGGTTTGCTAGAGTTATTAAGGTTAGAACTCCCAAATGTTTTCTCTAAAATTGCTTAAACACTATGCTTGCTTGTTTCTTTATTAGTATCTGTGTTTACATACTAACTCAGAATTTAGTGTTGCTCATCCAAGTGTAGTCATATGCAAATGCACTTCTGAGTACTGTAGAAGATCCTGAAAAAATATTGGAGCAAACAGTGCTTGAAATGAATGATGACTTGATCAAGATGCGTCAAGCCACAGCTCAGGTTTGTCCGTTTTTCTTTTCTCATTCTGCTGTCAACCCTCGGTAGTTTTGTTAGCCACTGGGTATACTTGTGTATTAATTTCTCTTTTTTCTCTTAGGTTTTAGCGTCTCAGAAGCAGTTGGAAAATAAATATAAAGCATCACAACAAGCTTCTGGTGAATGGTATTATCTCTGCTGTTATAATCTATCTGACATACCTAAAGGAACAGAGGTGCAAACTAATTGATGCTTTTCTTTCCAACAACAATAGGTACAAAAGGGCACAGCTTGCTCTTAAAAAGGGTGAGGAGGATCTGGCTCGTGAAGCATTGAAGCGGCGTAAATCCTATGAAGTAAGCATTTATGATGTAAAAGACAAGAATTTCCAGAATGCTAGAGGTGTTATCTTATAGAAGCAGTCTGCAAGCTTATGAAATTAACTACAGCCCACTAGGCAATTCCTATAAAGCATACTTCCTCACATACAAGTCTAAGTTACTTAGAGGATAATGTTTACTCTAATTTTTTTTTGAAAGTTTTAATTTTTAAAAATTTTAAATATACTTTATAAAAGAATCATCAACCTTCTAGAGAGGAATATTAACTTTTATTATATATCAGCACAAAACTTGTTGATATCGCACCCATATTCTTTCTTATCTTTCCAAAATAAACCAAGTTAATGATTTAGTTAAACGAGGTTTTCACAACACGTATCCTGGGGACCATTAGGTAGTGAGGTTTATTTCTTTTTTGAAAAGAAACCTAGCAAATTTGCTGAAGCATTTTATTATTCTGATCTTTTTGGGGCTAGGTTTTCTGATTTTTTACATTTTACTGTGTTCAGTCTTATGGTGGTGATAATTTGCAACTATACCCACTTTATCAGATTCATTTTGGGGAGGGGGGAGGTTCTTAGCGCATAGGGAAATCTATGTTCAAAAAGAATTTGAAGTCTCTTTTGATGATTAATCAAGCATATGCATTTGGATTTGGTTTGTTTGTATAATGATCAACACCGCTTTTCTTCTTCAGTGGAAGGAAACCGCGACACTTGATAGTATCTAGGTTAATGTCATGTAGCTTCTTGCAGTTCTAATTACTTCCACTTTTTCTTCTTTTTTCTTGGCAGGATAATGCAAATGCACTCAAGGCACAACTTGATCAGCAGAAAAGTGTTGTTGATAGCCTTGTGTCTAATACCAGGGTAAGGTCTTATTACATGTATGACTAGGACCATCTTCTGCTAGCTGGAGCTTAGGCATACATGTTCTCTTACTGAATAAGTATCTGTATAAAGCAGTTAATTCACTTTGTCAATGTGAACTTGAGCATAGCTCAGTGGTCGCATGGTGGGGGGTTTGTAATGGGAGGTCTTGGATTCAAGTCTCCTTAAGGCATGGGAATTAGAATACCTACTTTCAAAAAATATTTACTTAATGAGTTGTTAGAGTGGGAAGTCGGATTTCCTATATTACTACTTTGAAGATGCAAACTCCACCCACATTAGAACAACTGTGTTATATGGACATCATGTTAGCATCTCATTGAACACCAGAAATTTTTAATCAGTTTACTGTTGTTTCCAATCTCCTCTTTCCTCCCTCCCTCCCTCCCTTCTCTCTAGTTGTGTGACTTGCCTTGGATTCTCTTGAGAAGGCTTATACTATCCAATAAAACAGTTGAGACAAGACAAATTATGCATCATTTGTCCACGTGGAAATTAAAGCCAAAACTAGTTGTGTGGCACGTTCATCCTAAACATGGGGAAATGTTATACTTTCAAAACTATACAGATGAGATGACAAATTATGGGACCTGCTCCTCTTACCTTATTCTTTAAGCACAACAGGGCATACGATCTGCTCTATATCCCTGGGAGTTGTGTTGAGGGATCCTCGATTGAGATTAGCATTGATGAAGTAAACTAGAAGCCTGAGGCAATGGTTGGAGAAAGCCACTAAGCTTAAAACATTGACCATTTCCAAAGTTGTATGAACTCACTCATAAACTGACTATCATGAGAACTTACAAAAGCTCTATATCTCTGTAGGTTGGAATAAGAAAGGCTGAACTAAGGGGATTGACTTTGCCTGTGTCCTTTTTTTTTATCCAAGGAAATTTACAGTTTAGACACGGTTAATTAAAATTGTTCCTAAATGTTTGTAGCTTTTGGAGAGCAAGATACAGGAGGCCAAGTCCAAGAAGGACACACTCAAAGCCCGTGCTCAGTCTGCAAAGTTTGTTCTGACTTTATTGTTATCATGATCATTGGCTTTAAAGGAACCATATGTGGTTGTAACTGTGATGATGCTGTTGTTTTATTAGGACTGCGACAAAAGTGAATGAGATGTTGGGTAATGTGAATACGAGCAGTGCCCTTGGTGCATTTGAGAAGATGGAGGAGAAAGGTAAGTGATTTTGCACATAGCTTCAAATTCAGGCAATTGAATGGTGTTGCTCAACAGAATCCATCTCTAAAGATCACAAATATTCTTCCTTAAAAAAAAGATCACAGATATCCAATTGGCAATTTTTTTTTCTAGGGCTTGTAGCCAGCTTTTAACTAAGAGTAATGCTATATGCACTTTACTGTGCATGCACTTTGTGCACTTCCCCCTCACTGTAGTGTGAGACATTAAAATATTCCTGGTGTGGGTCCCACCGCTACAGTGAAGGGAAGTGCACAAAGTGCGTGCACAGTAAAGTGCATATAGCATTTCTCTTTAACTAATGATAATAGTAGTAATAGTAGCAGTTGAAGTTGTGAGGAATGGTAAATGCACACTGTTAAGGGAGACCCTTTATGGGTTCCAGCTTAGGAAAAGGGTGTGAGAGGTTATCTAGAAACTGCACCCAGAATATAAATATTGTTATATTAAGCGCTTCAGACTGGTGAATTCTGACGCTGTAAAGAACTATTTGGTTTATCCAGTTTTGGCTATGGAGTCTCAAGCCGAAGCCCTCAATCAATTAAGCACTGACGATCTCGAAGGAAAGGTTGTTAGCACGCATTACTTGTTCTAGGCTTGTCCTTTTTCTTCTGCTACAATATAAGACAACTTGTGGCTGTGTGCAGTTTGCATTGCTTGAGACTTCTTCAGTAGACGATGATCTTGCACAGTTGAAGAAGGAAATATCTGGGAGTACACCGGTAATCCCTTGGTCCAACTGAAAATGTTTCTTAAAAAGTCTTGGAATCTCATACTTGGTGCTGAAATAAGGCTGTAATCGTCGTTTGTGTTCAACAGAAGGGAGAACTTCCTGCAGGGAGAACCAAGGCCAGCAGTTCCAGCACTCCATTTCCATACCAAGATTTGGAAATTGAGAGGGAGCTGAACGAACTAAGACAAAAGGCTAAAGATTTTTAGTCTCTTCCGTTCATTGCGAGATAGCCTGGGATTTTTTTTCATCTGATTGTTATCCAACCCGGGCAGCATAAAATGCAAACGACCCAAAAGACATGCTGTCAATGCGTGCTGTCAATGCGTGCTAAATGTGGTGCAAGTTGGATTTTTTTTTTTTTTTTTATGCCAAGGTGGAATATCTAGAATGTAGATATGCGTAACACTGTGTACTTGCCATTAATTCAATTATGAGATGATCAAATTAGTGTACATGTATTTTGTGTAATGGGTTTCTGTATTCTGTATTGTCTCTACAAGTTACCCATTTTTTTTTATTAAATATCAAACATGGTTATGTTTCCGTGAGAACATGGCCATGAAAGTGGAATTGGTGGTAGTGCCAGCAAAGGTAATGGCGGAGGTGCTGCCACATGAAAAGTTCTCCCTCTGTATCACTGTTTTGATTCTGAAGTGAAAATACTTTTGTGCTGAGTGGTGTGGGTTCTAAGGGAGATGAAAACAGAGAGAAAACAAAACAGGGATGAAGACAGCACTGACAACAGAGGGCAATAAAGAAAACGGCAACATGTTTGTTTATCGCCGGTCAACAAGAAGAAGAATCCGGGCAGGCTGCGACGAAAGAGAAGAACAACAGGAGAGACAAAGATGAACAGCACAATGAAACAAATGAACAACGGCAATTAAACAATAACCACCACAAATTATAAAAAGTTTGATATCACATTAAACAACAAGTTATACTGACTGCTTCCGTGATCCTTGGACCTCATCTTCGCAAGCTTTTAAATAGAATAATGCTATGAGTACCGAGGCTGTACTCACTTTTGAGTACAGCCTCCCTCACTGTAGCAATGTGTATTAAAATATTTCCTTTGTGGGTCCCACTGCTACAGAGTGGGAGGCTGTACTCAAAAGTGAGTACAGCCTCGGTACTCATAGCATTACTCTTTTAAATATTCATTACGCGTACGAGCTTTCAGTTCGTAAGACGTATGTATGAACTAGTCTAATCGACGGAAATCAAATTCATAAAATGCAGCTTCCGGTCTGTCCGTCAAATTGGACCAACGAGATTCAGTCTCACTACTATTTATTCCTATGCGCCAAGTTTGATGTAGTTAAAATTCTTCAACAGTCCAATCACATTCATAAGCATAAAACCATTGAATTAAGGTGCCATCAGGGCCCCTTCCAATTTGACCATGTGATTGGTCAGGTCTCGTTTAAGACTTTGGCCACGTCCTAAATATTCAAATAATGCGACCCATCTCAGTGAAACGCTACTGATCTGAAAGATTTCTTCCTTGACCCCTAATTGGTACAATTTTGACGAACCAGCTGACTCGCCAGTACGTAGCAGAATTGCACCTGCGAGTGCAAATCCCAAACCACCGAGCGAGCGTGGGAACAAATGCACACACCCTTAATAATCTTCCCTAGCTCCAACTTCTAATGTCAAAGATCGCTTGCAATTGCGTGTATGTAGAGAACTCATGTACTGGGTGTTGGTTTCCACCTGCATGGATCCCAAGTTTCTTCTCGTTCCTGGAAATTTCCGACCATGTACCGTTTTATTGGACCGACGACGACGAGTACTCCCTAGTATTTGCTTTCTGATGGCAGAGATTAATTAACTGTAAAGTATGATTTGTTTGACGAATTCTTGCAGCAATTTATGATGGCAGAGATTAATTAAGAGTAGCCACACCAGTTTTTTTTTTTTTTTTTGCGTCTTCGTGATAATCGAAGCAGGGGAGACTTTTTACTGTTTACCTGATTCAGCCACGGTTGCAGTCACATGAGAATGTTGTTATATATGTATATATAATATATTAACGGGGATGGTGCCGAGAAGCCACACCATGTTTTTCTCTATATATTACAGTGATCCGTGTGGATCAAAGACCAGGGTAGGTAGTCATATTCAAAGTTTCAAACCTTGGACTCAATCCCTTTCTCTTAAATATACTAACTACTAGCTCGTACACTTGTTCGTCGTTATATATATATATGATGAATAGTTCCCCTGTTAAATGTCTTTAACACCCATGGCTGCTCATCGGCTTCTTCTCGTTTCTGATCATGGCGGCGATGCCATATTGGTCAATATTCAAGCCGGGACACAGCATTCAATATGGCTCCTTACATTCAAGCAACGACACTGGTTTATAGAAAAACTAAGGATAAAACTACAAGGAAAGAACCTGCAGGGTTCGCGTAATATTTCAGCTAGCCTGCACGACTCGTGACCTTTTCAAAGTCTGCAGATCTTGCATGGTCAACAAGAAATTAAGCCTCTGCCCGGATTCTCCCAAACACACCTTAATTTAATACATAAGCAGACAAAGTACGTCATAAGTGGGAAGAGTCAAGAGCGCGCATCGGACCTGCCTATAAATACTGTCGCAGCTTCTGCATTACCAAACCACTCCACAACTAAAAGTCTTTCGAAGATCGCTGCTGTAGCATAAACAGTACTGTCGCAGCTTCGGATAGAGGCTTTCGAAGATCATCAGGAGAAGCTAGCTGAAAGGAGGGATATCGATCGATATCATATCAGAGATGAATTACACGAGTCGGGTTTGCGTTGCTTTGTTCGTGGTGGTCGTCTTCCTTGCGATAATGGGGAGCGAGAGGGCGGAAGCTGCAAGGGTGTTGTGCAACGACTTCGCAGAAGAGAATCACCTGGCTGCGTATCCCCTCGTTTACGAGAGGGCGAAATCTTTCGTGGATAACTGGATCGGTCGACTCGCTGCCGGACCCAGCCCCAAGGGCCCCGGCCATTAATGAGCAAGTTTCCCTGCCGGGATCGGTGACCACGACGGAGGGGTCGCCGGAGTACTTTAAAGGAAGTAGACGGAGAGATTAATCTGTACGACGTAGGGATATATAAGAATATATCATACATATTGTTCATACGGGAATTAAGTTCAGTATGATTGAATTCCAGAAACATGTACATGAAAGCAAATAAAATTCTTTCTATTGTTTGACAAATGATAACCATTAATTTTTAATTAGCTGCTCTTTACAATTTACATACATACAAATTTTTCCACTATTACTTACGTGACTCGTGAGGTGGCGGCCGGCTGCGGCGGTGAAGATGTATATCATTCTTGCAGACTAGATCGACCCACAAATTTTGGAAAAACATTCCTAGCTAGATCTCTTTTGATTTTTCATATGTATAATCGCTCTTCTGGCATATTAAGTTAATGCTGTTCTTTTAAGTACTTCAATTATAACAATACTCGAAATAAACAAATATTATATAGATTAAACTCGACGGAATATTGACGTGGACATGAATTAGCAAAATTTATGTATAGTAATTAGTGGAAATCCCTATTCAGGTGCATGTCTGTTAATCTCTGATGATTTATAATCTCCTTAAAAATATTTTGGTCTCAGATAATTATATACTTAAGTTTTAAAAAAACCCTAAACCTGGCTCGGCCTTGATATATATAATTTACCAGGCAAAGATCAAGGAGCTTAATTATTTGGGTATAATGCAGTTTAATCAGTCTCATTACAGGGAAGTAAGGCGCATCCTTAACTAAATAGAAGCCCTGTATAAACGTAATCAACATCAGATATGTGAAGCTGTATTTTGGAACATAAAAGGAGTTAAAGTTTAATTTCCACTTTAAAAAGGCTAAACCCAGGACGTTCATGAGTAAATTCTGAGTACACCAACCAGTCTTGCTTGTCATTAACGTCCCAACAACCTAGCTATTCTTTGACTTGTCATTAACGTCCCAACAAGTTTATCAAAAATATCTCCTAACGTTTTTTCTTTTTAGAAAAAATGATCATAAAAATACTTTGATTAAGCTATGTTTGTGATGTCCAAGAGGTTTAGAATACTAGTACAGTCATCCCCAAAAAAGAGCGCAGCTAGCGATCAAATCAGTTGCCCTGATACAGTAATTTAATTATAATGGCAGATTTCAAAAAGGTAGGGGCCGGCATGCACCCTATTTCCAGATACCCACTCAGTTTCATATGACCTTCAGTATCTAGCTTAAGTAATTGAGATGCTTGCTTCGCCAACTCGATCCGCAGTGTGATTTGCTTCTTCCCTATATATGTGTTGCTAATTAACGGCTTGCTCGGTGAAGACTGTGTTCGGGAGTTCTGTATCAGTGCCGCTAGTCTCCAATGCAGTTGTCATGTTGTCCCCTGAAACGCAAGTGTGAGTGTCAAAACCATACTGCAAATGAATGATCTGCTTCGCTATTATTATTGCTGTTTTTTAATGGCCACCAGATAGCAGATAAAAGTGAGGGTAATACGGGGCGGGTCACGGATCACAGCGCCTTCACCAGCGCAACCCCTATGAACCCGGACGAGGGATCCATATTGCATATATCATCGCACATCAAATCTTAATTTGAATGCTTTCTGCTGGTCAATATTTTGAGGGGTGACTCTAGAATTTTGGATGTGGAGGGCTCTGCTCCTCCCGCTAATCATCAATTCTGTATATATCAGAAAAAAAAAAAAAAAAATGATATCAATACTTCCTAATTTTACTTCGAGGTTTTACATCTTGCCGGCATAGTTGGCCGTTTAGGTAGAAAAAAAATTTAGGGTTTAGAGTTTACCCATAGAATAGGTTAAAATCTCTCAAATTTTATCTCCAAGTTTATTTGTTACTAAAGTGCAACGTGGACGCCACATTAGGATGTAAAGTCTTAGAAGTAAAAACCCACAGTACTTATATCACCGTTTGAAAAAAAAATAATGCTAGCTGCACTTAGAGTGTAATATTACCCATCCAAGGTACAAGCTAATCAGAAATATTTAAGAAAATAAAAAAAATATTTTTTTATTTATAAATTCATAAAGAATAAACCCTAAATAACTATATATGTTTCTGATTGGCTGGTACGTTTAGGGATAGATACTACACTTTAGCTAAGTAGTACTGGAGCTACCACGTTCCAAAAAAATAAGGGTATAAGGGCGGGGAACAGAGACAAACCCTTCCCCTTTCCCTCGCTCTTCTCTTCCTCTTCTCTTCCTGTTCTCTAATTTTGTCCTCCCATCTTGATCCACCTCTTGCTAACCCGCTGGGTCACAGGTAAACCTGACCAGGTAATTAAACAGTTTTTGCAACCTAGCTAATCGGGTCAAGTACTACTGTGCTTTCCATACCCTTCCGGGTTAAACGGTTTCTTCCTTTTAATTTCACTTACGATATCTTTTTAATATGGACATATTGCAAAATGGATTGCACGAATCTTACTGTTCGGGGTGGGGAATGAAAACGTTAGTTGAAAGATATTAGGCAGCTTGGTTTTAACCGGGTTTTTGAAACTACCAGACTGTGTTTTTTACCAGGGTCAGGTTTCTAATTTCTTAAGTTGGTTCAGGAGACGCGACCCATTCCCGCTCCTATGTAAAAGTGGTGCAAGACGTTTAGGTTGAAACTTGCAAG
Organism: Aristolochia contorta; assembly: GCA_022405105.1. Taxonomy (NCBI): domain Eukaryota; kingdom Viridiplantae; phylum Streptophyta; class Magnoliopsida; order Piperales; family Aristolochiaceae; genus Aristolochia; species Aristolochia contorta. The sequence continues at coordinate 7,429,588 of CM039667.1, read as the reverse complement.
GGGTGGCGTCGTTCATCTCGGCTCAAGTACTGGAACTAAAAGTTGAAACTACAAGCCCATTAAAACCCACAATGGATTGCATGAATCTTTTATAGTACTTAATAAGGGAATTAAAGTTGAGGATTCAAAGTGGCCATTTTTCACCTCCCCGCAAGTGGAACTAAAAGTAAAAACCACAAGCCCCATTACCTAATTAAAGAATACCCACTATCTATCTATTTAATTCTAGAATCTTTTATAATTAACAATACAATACTGCATAAAGTAACTTACAAACTTGTCATATAAAGAAAATTAATGTTTCGAAAACAATATTATATAGTTGTGATGACTCGGACCCATGAACTGACTTGGATCCTTAAAACATCCGAGTCAGATTAGCTGAATCGTCATGGTTCAACATTTGACCTGGCCGGACTACTCGAGTTGGAGGAGACTCGTTGTAATAGCATAAATTCCGAGTTAATGCGGCTGAGTTACCTCCAAACTGCATGGACTGAGCCACACAACCATGATGAAAATAATTATATATCACTAATTCTCACACGTTGGCTATGTCAAACAGCACCAAAATCGTGTAGGTTTGATTAATTGCGACAATAATGGCACTCTGGTAGTGAAGAAAGGAGTTTGCATAGACCACGTGATGATGACCCAAGTTTTATTACATGGTACAGAACACGAGTACCATTAAATAACCATAAATTAGTACTTAATAACTAGATAAACAGCTTACTCAAACCACAACAATGAATATATGTCGGATAGCAGGCAATAGGGATGTAAACCGGTAATAAACGGTACGAGTAATGGGTTTCTGTTTACTGTTTAACTTTTTAAACCCTTTACCCGTTACCGTCCGTATCCGTTTAATTCCGTAAAATCCTTACCCGTTTTCGCCCGATTAATCGGGCGAAAACGCTTTTACCGTTTTCGTCCGATTAATTTCGTTTCGATTAATATATGATTTTTCTTACGCCCGTTTATTTTTGTTACTTACGTTCCGGCCCGATTATTTCGTCAGATTAATATAGATTTATTCGGAAAGTAATTAAAAAAATTTAAAAAACCAAATAAATTACAATAGGTCTCTCCACCTCACAAATCACAATAAAATCTCTTCAATACAATTTAGTTCCCCTAGCGAAAATTAGAAATACCAAATAAGACCACTCATCTGCATTTCCTATTGGGAAATTTCTTCATACGTTCGGCAGTACCATTTCTTGGATTTCTTGGTACAGGCAGACCAAACAAACCCTTTCTATTGGTTAAGAGGCTGAAATTAACCATTCGAACACAGAGATCAATTTGTGGATTAAGACATAATAATCCCGAATAAATGAGAAAATAAACAACGAACTATAAGATATGTAAAGCAGACAACAGAGAAATAATAAGAGAGAAAGAGCAAAGACAGAATAGAAGCTATAGTAAAACAGACTCGAAGGGAAAAAATATACAGCAAAAGAGGATGAATAGCAAAACAGAAAAAATAGGGAGGATAAAAGAGAACTGAAAACAAAAATTTTAGCCATAAAACAAGAAAAGTGAAAAATTGAAGGGCAAAAAAGAGGGAGAAATAGGGAGCAGAAGACCTGGAAAGGATTTCGACGAGAGACGATCACTTCTGCAATAGCGAGGACAAACGGAAAGAGGAGGACACGCGTCGATGTAACAACGGTGTGAAGACTATGAGAACAGACAAATGGAGACGAGACTGGTGAGAATGGAATCACTGAATCAGGAATTACAAAAATCAGAGGTAAAAGAAAGAGAAATTAGAGGGAAAAGAGAGACGAATCAGACGGAAAAGAGAGAGGAATCAGACAAAAAAGAGAGGAATCCGAGGGAAGGAGAAAAATACCCCGGCTTTAGATAGTGTTTGCCAAGAGGTGACCGGTACGCTGGTAGCTCGATGGTCGCCTGACTCGCCTCTCCGTCTCGCCTTTGAACAATTGCTAATTTGCACGGGACGCTGGATTAGGGCATTTAGCCTTTTATAGGGATCGAGTAGTGGTAGTGACTCAATGAGTCACTGAGTGTAGTTATTATTTTATATTTATACTAGACATCACATAAGTCATTAGATTAATAGATTTAGGACTTTGCCTTAATAAGTTTATAACAGGGTAGATTTTAGGGATTTTTTTTAGAATATGTTAAAAATTATTAACTGGATCTTTGCTTTTTAAAACTTTGGAGAAATAGAACGATGATAATTTTTTTAAAAAAATATGATAAACAATCTTAAAATTTGAAATTTTTGGGTGTTATGAAAGTGTTACTTTATTTAATATGTGGTTCTTGATAATGGACTCATAGACCCATGGTCATTGAAAAACAAAAATCATATGTATTCTAATATATGAATCAATGGCATATAATACTTGTAAATTTTATTTTGGTTGACGTATAAGTAAAAATGTGGAAGATTGCTTATTAAATGTTTATTTGATTTAATTAAGGACATAGACAGGTATTAACTATTGCTTAATGAGGTAATTGTCTAGTCAATAATAAGTTTAATAATTTTCATTCAATTATAGAAATATAATAATTCATGTAAGTAAATTTAAGAAAATTGGTTGATTTAATAAATATTCACATATTTTATATGTTACAAAAATGTATTAATTATTGCATAATAAAGACCATAATAGAAACTTAACTCGTATTAAAAATATGTTATTTTGACAATTGATACGTATAAAACTATAAAATCTCTAAGCCAATGGGCAATGGGTTATTATATTCAATAACTCATATAAGATATAGCCCATACGAAATTAAGATTCTAAACCAATAAGATTGCTTATTAAATGTTTATTTGATTTAATTAAAGACATAGACAGGTATTAACTATTGCTTAATGAGGTAATTGTCTAGTCAATAATAAGTTTAATAAATTTCATTTAATTATAGTAATATAATAATTTGTGTAAGTAAATTTAAGAAATTTGGTTGATTTAATAAATATTTACATATTCTATATGTTACAAAAATGTATTAATTATTGCATAATAAAGACCATAATAGAAACTTAACTCCTATTACAAATATGTTATTTTGACAATTGTTATGTATAAAACTCTAAAATCTCTAAGCCAATCGGCGATGGGGTCATTATATTCAATAACTCATATAAGATATAGCCCACACCAAATTAAGATTCTAAACCAATAAGATTGCTTATTAAATGTTTATTTGATTTAATTAAAGACATAGACAAGTATTAACTATTGCTTAATGAGGTAATTGTATAGTCAATAATAAGTTTAATAAATTTCATTCAATTATAGTAATATAATAATCTGTGTAAGTAAATTTAAGAAATTTGATTGATTTATTAAATATTCACATATTCTAATTGTTATAAAAAGTATTAATTATTGCATAATAAAAACCATAATAGAAACTTAACTCAAATATGTTATTTTGACAATTGTTATGTATAAAACATTAAAATCTCTAAGCCAATGGGCAATGAGTCATTATTTTCAATAACTCATATAAGTAAAATTATTTTTTGAACTTTTTTTTATCAAAACAAGTAAATAAGTAAAATATTATTTTTCTATAATATTTTTATGATATCTCCTTGTGTGAAAAATTTGTAAGAAAAATAATTTTTTTTTAATCTTAGATTACTAATACTACCTTATTTAGTTAATTATGAATTTACAATATATGATCTATCCTTTATGACTATGACTAGAGATTTTTATGAGACTATGAGTTAAAGTCAATATATATTGACTTCGAATAATTACCAAAATATATAAATATATTCAAATTCTCTCCAATCTTTTCAACTCTACAAAATTTTACAATAAGTAATAAAAATATAATAAGGTTATTTATATAAAAATAAGTATTTTATGATTAAACTAAGTAGATATATAAATTTATTATATTACCCTTACTTAAACGGTAAACGGGTAAAACGGGTTTGGAAGAGCCATTTCTGTTTCCGTCCGTTTATTAAACGGTAGAGCAAGTAAACGGTAGAACGGTAAATGGATAATAATATTTTATTTCCGTTTTGTTCCGTTTATTAATCGGGCGGACAGTTGAGCGGGTAATCGGGTCCCGTTTACATCCCGAGGCAATGATATATTTTAACAGGTAAGGTTGTCGCCGGGAGAGACACCCAGTTGATCACAGTAACTCCGGTAATAGTTGATGCGTGCGTTGACAGTCGCGGCGTTCGCTCCATCGCATTCCAGGGCACCGTTGATGGCTCGGATCGTGGCTCCAAAGCCTCGGCCCGAAGTAATAAAAGCGTGAACGTTCCTCATCCAATACCATAGAGCCGCCTTGAACGACACCCCGACGTCCTTCGCCACCGTCTCCGGCGCGTTCAGACCGTCGAACCCGATGCTCTCTCCGGCGGCTCCGTAGTTGTAGTTCCACGATAGTTGGATGGGTCCCCGGCCGTAGTACCCTTTTCCGGCCACACAAGGGTACTGGGTGTTGCTCTCGTCGCAGTAGTCCTTGGAAGCTCCGTCGATCTCCTCCGTGTAACAAAAATCTGTTGCAATTACATTAATCAATATTCCATATATGGTTGGCATTAATTCCAACAAATTATCAGTTAATTACGTACGTCCGGTCTCGTGGGTTGCATGGGCGAAGAAGGCCGCGATCTCGCGCTTGGAGTCGTCGAGGGAGCCGACCCTCCCGAAACGATCGTAAGAGTTGAGGGCGTCGAGAAACGCGGCTCGCGAGTAGAAGCTCTTGCCGACGCAGTCGGAGCCGGCTTGGCCGATGATCCCGTTGAAGAAGTCGTCGGTGACGATGTCGGAGACGACGACGTCGTTGGTGGGCGCCGGAGCGTTGTTGCAGGGGCCCGCCTGGCAGCCGACGCCGCAGTAGTCCTCGCCGGTGCCGCAGTAACCAAACCGGCTACAGCACAGATCGTCTGAGCATCCGCAGTTCTGACCCAGAGTGAACCACGGCAAGGAGGCGGCTGCAAAGAAGACGATCAGGATGAATGTGGCCGGAAGCTGCCGGCTCCTCCCACTGATTAAGGCAGCCATTTCTGAAAGAAAGATAAAATGGGGGGAAGATGAGAGGTGGGAATTGATCGTACGATACAGAGTCATTTATAGCGAGCCAATCGTTAACGATGGAGAACTTTAAGTGCCATGAAAAGTCATAACGAAAAGTCCAAGTCCAAGGATCAGGCCAGGAATGCGAAACAGGCGAGTCGCACTACCTTTTCTCCTGTATGACTTCATTCGTCAACAAACATTTAAACGTTGAAACTTAACACACTGAGAAGCTTCTGAACTTTGAGCGTCAGTCGGCAAACATCAAAAAAATCAAATTTCATCCTTCTTCGGCGAGAAACTTTGAGAACAATCAAATTTCATCCTTCTTCGGCCAACTCGATGTAGTTTATAGTTATAGTATGATTTTTCTGGTCACTCGGAGTTAATTAGACTCATACCTTCTATGTATAAAGTAATTCATCCAATCTTATTGTCCAAAGACTTCTTATTAATTAGAAAAATGATATCAATATTTTCTAATTACTTCAAGGTTTTACATTGTAAAGTTGCTGCATAAAACTTAGAGTTTAAGGTTTACCCATAGGTAAATAATATTTTATTAAAAAAATAAAATTAGCAAAATTTTATCTCCTTGTTTATAGGATGTAAAATCTGAGAAATAAAAAGCTTCAATACTTATCACCCCTCTATCAATTAATACACATTAGTTTCAAGTACGCCAACGTTTTTAAAAAATCTACTTTATTTATAAGCTTATATTAATGTGTGCACTATAATTAAGAACAAACTTGATTTTAGAGTGTACAATAAAATGATCAACTGGATCAATTAAATTACCTTTTAAGTTATAATATCTATAATTTGGACAAGAATTTTAATCATCAACCAACCGTCCTTTGTTTTACATAACCATTTCCATCGATCCTACTCATGTGATTAAAATATTATAGTTCTCGAAATCCGAGAAATAAAATATATTAATCAGAGAGAGGACCCAGCTTCGTCTTCACTCACCGCACGATCATTATTCTATTTCCATCGATAGCACTCGATTTGAACATTTAATAAGTACTGGATCAGTTGACATGGAAGAGTGAGCCAGCTTCGTCTTCGTCACCCTAAACCCTAAACATTTAATAAATCTTTCTTATCAACTTCTTTCTGTTTTAAGACTGCTACCTGTGGGAGGCTAACCGGCCATGCCCATTGTTTTCTTTTAATCCCATCACAAATTAAGAGCAGGAATCTTTTATATAAAGTGTTTAATCTATGTATGCTCCCAGCTTGAAATATATATGATACTCGTATCTGTATGAACGTGGATCTTAATTAAGTCTATAACCATTTGCCTCTGATATATATATGATATCGTTGTAAGCTAGTCCAACGTTTATGCCATAGAAACGGAAACTTGCTCGACAATGATGTTATCGTCATAACGTTAATGTGTAGTATTGAGCGTTAGATGCAGAGTATACAGTTTACACAAATGACGTATATATGATAGCTCTGGGTTGAAACTATAAACTATGTACCCTTATTGTTTTGTTGAATTTTAATAAGTCTCATTCAAGAATATTAGGAATGGTAATAAATCCGTTCAAAAGGGAACTCACCCCTACCTGAACCCTGTAAAAAGACAGGGCTTTTTGTATAAATTCAAACCCATGAGATCATATAAGGGTCTGACTTAAAAAACCAATACGATGAGAATATATATTCATTAAAAATTATTTATAGTATAGCTTATAAAAATAAATTCTAGATAATGTGGGTTGGTTTGCAGGGATGGGTCGGATTGAGAGTAAAGTGTCCAACCCAGCAATTGGGTTTTCTGCAGGGGCAAGTTTGCTAAGCTAACACTGTAGGTCTGGTTTGGCTTCCAGAAAACCTAGTCTTCCTTCTACATTTATCCGGGTTCATAAGTGAACTAAATTGTATAAAAAGATGACATAATTAATACTATTTTATGTTTTAATTTTTATATATTTTTATTGAGTTGTCATTAGAGCTTATTCAGAACGTTTAAAATGCTTGCTAACCAAAACCTATGTATCATGATTCTTAGAAAGTACAATAAGTCTATAATCTTTGAATACTCATGGCCGATTCTGATTTTAAAGAGATTTATTCCCGCTGCACTTAGTCACAGTGGAAATCACTTGACCTCTTAATGAGGTCATGGGCAAACCAATTTATCCTATGTATCTTGCTATGTCAAAATACAAAACGTCTAGTTATTTCAAAGTGTAACATTATGTAACCTTATAGCTTGTTCGTATTTTCCCCCATCCTTGTTATCATTGTCCTCGTGCAAATACAACTCGTGCTTAAACATCTAATGAGAGACTTCAAATCACTCTACTAGCCCATGTGTGCTTGCATTATATATACAGGTCAAAGAAGCCCAATTTTACTTGTTCCTGTGATGCAGAGGACTGGTTTCAACGCTAACACACGAATTAGTAAATCCCATGTCAATAAACACCCTAACAAATACTCGTGCATTTGCTTATTCTTGATTTATTCGCAGTCGCTTATTAAATGAAAATTTTGGAATAAGGCTTATGATTCTTCCATGTTTATTTGATGATACCTGATAACCCCCTAATATACTCTGATTTCTATCCAATATACATTTATAAGAAGTGACTAATAATAGAGCTGTGTAGAGCAACCGGGTATTCGAAACCATCTATCAGTAATTTTCTTCTCCCCCCCACAAGAGATTACGACCTGAGGCGGATCGAGTTTATACTGCCCGTCCCACTCCAAGCGCACTAGCTAGAAGTGCTGTTTCTCATCGAAGGCGCCCATATGTCTGCACCGTTGCTTTGGCCTAATTTGAGCGTCCATTCTACTGGCACCAGGCACAGGCCCCTGTTCCGGAGGCTGTAGCAGGTCGCTTCCTGCATGACAATTTACAAATTCTGTCAGACAGACCGAACCTGCAGTCAAAGATTTGAACAGGGTGTCGAGGTCAGAGTTTGTTGCCACCTGCAACTTCCCGGATGTCCTGCTCTGAAGATAAGGGGCGCTGAGTACCTAAGACGGTGAGATGTCCATTAATTTCAGTTCGAGAGGGCAAGTGGAGTGGAGGAGGAAAGTTCAAAGTTGTCAGTAAAATAAAAAGCGACAGCACTGCGCCATTGGGAGGTGGAAAAGATTTTTAGTTCTGACCTGAACTTGATCTTGAAGGAATTTGATGTACCCTGTTGCCTCCAGAAGAACAGATGCCGTGTCTGTCTGCAAATAAATAAAACTGAGTTTCAGAGAGAGGAGAGAAATAGTAAAATGGACAAAAAATTAACTACAATCAACCGCATATGCGAGATTAAGGCTGTGATGATGCAGAAGCTGTTAGCTACCTTTCCAAATGGCGAAACGAGTTGTTGGAGTGCTGCGACTTTTTCTCCAATCTTCTCCTTCCTCTCCTGCATCATCAGTTATATATCATGTAACAATAAGTTGGGATTTTGAGTTCAAGACGTTGCACGGTGGGGTAAAGGAGACAGGTAGCTCTGCTTAACGGGCCTCAGAGGTATTTTCATGATTTGAGGCCCTCCACATGTTATCCCACTTCAAGAAAGAAAGAAACTGGACTCACCCTGGCGGAGATGGAGCCGTCGGTCTTGTGTCTCTTCACAGAAGCTGCGCAAAAGGGAGTGCCCAGATCAATGGATTCGTGTCTTCTCTTCAATTCCGTCATTGCCCGCCTACCGCTCTCCCCTATGTTCACAAACAAGACCGACTTAGCTCTGCTGAAAGAATTACATAATACAGAGACACGAATGCCCCCTTGATCACTCTAATTAATTCAATCGCTAAGAGAATCCTAAGAAATCTCACGGACGACCCCGGACCCTTTTTCGTCGCCCATCAAGTAGCAAACATAATGACCAACGAATGCAGCCAAACCTCTCGGGAATTTTGTCACTAAAAGTTGCTAGTGTGTGTACTTCCGTAATCTCGTGAATGATTCACTGTAATTTGTCCCAACTAACAAGACATGACAGATTTTTCAATCTGAACTAATCTTAAGAGTGCATATCGCGCAGCAAGTCTGCGACTTTACCACAACAAACAGCAACAGCCAAAGAGGTAATTGAGTAATTCACTCAAACGCCTTCACGGACGCTTCATTTCATTCTCCCGTCCAATCATCAGAATTCCATGTCCTGGAACCATACAAGACAACCGATGGCGGACGGGATTGGACAAAGGTGAAGCTTCTAAGCAAATTCATCATTCATCATCATCATCGTCCACTTTCTCTACGAATTACTACCAGTCCTAATGGCAAACAATCGAAACTCAAAAGAACAAGAAATCCATGAACGGACACACGCACGAAAGTAAGGGAATTTCAAGAAACAGAAATGATTCGTTTAATTGCATACTAACCGGAAAACACCCCTCCGCATTGCACGAAAATATAGCCCGAGCCAAAATAATAAAAACTTTTGCGATCGGAACTGGACTACTGATCTCCTGCAAACAACCAAAAGAACTGAAGTAGTGGTGGAAGCTGCGAGAAGTCGAGGACAGAGCACGAATTTCTGGTATTGAATAACATCACATCCAGGACAGTTTCTGTATTAAAAGACTCCTCTTCTGCGGTTCAACCGCGATCAGCGGGAAATCTGTCTGAAAGATTAGGTTGGCCGAGGACAAAGCTCTCGAGGGAAAGTGTGAGAGAGAGAGACTGAGAGAGAGAGAGAGAGAGAGAGAGAGAGAGAGAGAGAGAGAGAGAGAGAGAGAGAGAGAGAGAGAGAGAGAGAGAGAGAGAGAGAGAGAGAGAGAGAGAGAGAGAGAGAGAGAGAGAGAGAGAGAGAGAGAGGGAAGGTTTTTTTGAAAGATATATCTTAAATAATAAACTATGAAAACTCTCGTGACAGCTCATCTCCAGCCGTGCGCTAACTCTGGTTGAACTAACCTAACCCCGGTCTCTTGTCCACGTCAGTATTCCTCCTCGTCCGGCTCGGGCTGAAAAACAATTACGATACCACCCAGTCTCTGGAGGAACTGGAAGGCTTCTTCGTCCGTCGCCTTCGTAGGGCTATTTTGGTCCAATCAAAGATGAGGATAAAACCACGGCGGCGCCTCCCGGTGCTACGTGTGCGATGGCGCGGCTGCTTAGTCGGGATATCGCTGTCGAGTAGTTCGGGCGTTTCAGGTATGCAGTTTCTCGGAGTGGGCCCGCGCTGTCGGCTTTCGGCCCCTCAACGTATCGTCTCGTTTTTTTATAAAGAAACTCCCTCTGGGCCCGCCTCGGCGCCAAAGTCCACGAGCGACGGATTTACGATATAACCTATACTCTACAACGGACCCCACGCGCTTGTTGTTGTCAGCATCTAGCGAGCGTCGTACTTGCGTCTTGCCCAACACTCACTCGCCGATTCGCCCATGTACAAAGTCAGAAATGACACACGAGTCCCCTCTTTCCTGTTTTAGTCAAAGATTAGACCCGTTTATCATTAAACCCCCTCCTAATCGAGACGTTTCAGTGCAATATATTAGTGTCAGCGTGGCGGAATGGGATATGGGATAACAATAATTGGGATTTGACTCGGACGACTCCGGAAATCACGGCGCAGAAAAAGGGCAGGTTGTCTCCGGTCGAGCCTCGAGGTTCACGAAAAATACCAACCACCGCAAATCTCGTGACGTGCGGACCGGAGTCACCGGACCGAACCAAATCGATTTTTCAGAAGACGGGCCCAGCCCATAATTTTTACTCGCGCGACATTCGGCGTCGACGACCATGGCGGCCGCGCTCGCAACTAGTCGTACGTCGTCGTCAATCTTGGACATTCTTCACGCGCTTTCACGGCGCCTTTGCATAAAGATACCCCATATGAGAGTTGTTACAACTTCATCTTCGAGCAGGTAGCGTAAGCCGTTTTTTATTAGTCTGATCTAACGTTGGCGGATCTTGTTTATATTCATGCCAGATGACAAGATTCGCGTCTGTTATTAAGTCCATCTACGAGAGAATGAAGCTCGAACAAATGGATTTGTTTATTGAGGGGAAAAGGATTGCGAATTCATTAACGACAAATGGTTTCGCGGTGCTAATGCTACGCGACCGCGTGTTGCTTCTTCTGGTTTTTTATTCTGTCTTCACCCAGGAAATTAATTAGTTAATTAATTAATTAACCCAAGATTTCCGGCACTAGTTACGGCTTGCCTCCGTCGTTGGACCTTGAGAGATCTTTCGGAGCATTTATGAACGAAAATTAACCCAAGACGTAAATACTGCAACGGTACTGAAAATACCCCTATATATATATAATGTTGATGTGCGGAGCGGCCTGGTATCGTTGTCGAGGTTTGGGACACGTACGTACGTAAAGGGATGAACATGGTTTCAAGAGGAGTAGTGAAGGTGATGTTTCATATACTAATCTACTAATCTTCTAGTCTTGTACGCAAGGGAGAACCGGTAGGCGTCCGTGAATTGAAAACGACACATGTGTGTATAAATTAAATGCAGAAGATCAATTGAAGTCGATGAAAGAACCATGCACGGTGCTCGGGTTGCGTTTAATTAATACGGGATATATATATATAGACAACATCAACTCGGCCCGTTTATCCGAGTGGACTCAACACAGATCAAACGAGTCCACTCTGTTATCGGAAATCAAAAGAGAGATGCATGAGAGGTATAATTAATGGCAACTAAGATTGTAGAAATTAGATGTAGATCAGACGATGAAAATCGATCGAATTGATCGAGCGCATTGATGAAAGACGGCACTTTGATTTTTGCTGAATGTTATTTGTGAAGTACTCCAATATTTACAAATTAAACCGGGCGAGTACTGGCCCGGCCGGGTGTGTCTTAAAACTCCGAGAACCGGCTGGTTGGTCCGGTCTCTAACCAGCGTAACATCCAATACTTGAATGTTAATGTGTAAAGAAATAGAAAATATATAAAAAAATTTTGCGGTGGTTTTTCTACTTAGTACAACCATTGGGCCCACCAATACTAAACCGATTGGACCAAACCGGCCACATGCAATACCCGTTTGATGAAGTACGACTCGGTTTTTAAAAAACATTGGTGAAGTCTGCAAAGGTTCATACTCTGAAATTAATGACTGAGTACTAGCGAGTGAGGTAACTTATTAGCAACTAAAAAATTTAAAGGTCTAGTAGACAACCAATCCCACGGATAAATGGGTTACAGTATTAATTAGCAGCTAGATCATAGTCCTTGGTTAAAATTAATGCTATAGAGGAAATTATGCTCTCTTCCTAACCCTAGTATATAACCATGCAGCCTCTTCACATGAAAAGTTTGAATGAAAGTCTAGTGCATAATGATTAATTTTCCTCTTTAAAACACGAAACGTCAAAAAGAAGTTTTTTCTTGTTGTTTGAAACTTTTAGGAACTAGTAAACTGCTATTTATAAGGAGTGATTAAGGAATTAATGACGAAAAGAATAGAGTTGCAGGATGACTATCCTTCTTTTACTTTGCATAAAACACTAGCTAGCTAGACTCATAGTGGATATCACATAATTAATGAAGGTCTCGTGATCAGACACAATTTGATATATACCATAAAGCGATTAATTACTTTCGCATTTTTAATTATTCTAAAAATCTTACAAGTGAATAATAGGATCCAGTACATGAAAGATTATATCATACATATCATATGTATAAACAAAACGTAACGTACGTAGAAAAAATACTATCAGTTATAGGATTTGAAGTCAGGACTTCTAATTAAGGGCCAAAACAGTGCTCTAACCACCGACTACACCACTGGACCAGAGCCTTCTCGGATACATGTACTACTGAATTAAGCACGATCACTGGGAAAGGGAGGGCAGCGCGCGGCGTCAAAATTGCCTTTTATAAACAATAAACACGAATTTTTCTCGCCAGCTAGTACTCCACGTCAATATAATTAACTCTTGGAAGTAAAAAATGACAGGACTTATATCATTAGTACTCATCATTTAATGACCGGTTTAACCTTAAAAAATAGTACTGTAAGAAAGAGTGTTTTTAAGTAATTTAGATAAAATGTATATATGTCAACTATATGTATGTATATATATAGTTATAACCAAACCTAATTGTACATGACTATTAATTTTGTCTAATGGAATTTTCAAAAATATAATATTTCTCTAAGATGTATAGGGAAGGCCAAAAATATAGAAGAGGCCAGCATCTAAAATTAATGTGCCTAATTAAGTTAGAGGTTTGATTTTAAAATTTTAATGACCTTAATGAGAAAATTGAAAAACTAGCTCTCCCCAACACTGATATTAATCCAAAGTATTGCAACGACTATAATGGTAATTAGGAAATTAAAAGCTCAGACCCACCTGCATATATTGCCCTGCTTGATGTGACTGCTTTGCTTAATCCCAAGAGGATTAAATAGGAACTTAATGGTGGTTAATTACAATATGGGAATACTCACAACATCTCACGTGAAATTAATTATAGAAATAGGTATAAGTCAGTATGAAACATTAAAATTTTACGTTTTCTTGTAAGTTAGGAGACTTTCTAATCCAAAGCCTTGTTCAACATTATAAATTGTTGCAATTCCTTTGCAAACACATAACTATTGTTCTCTTTTAAGGAATAGATCAATGGCCGCCACCTGCTTCTCTCTATCATTAATCTTTCCCCTCCTCCTCGTCCTCCATTTGAGGCTTTTAAAATGCTCAATGGCTGCAGAACCGACGGACGTGGCAACTTACATGATCCACATGGACGTGTCCGCCAGACCGAAAGTCTTCTCTGACAACGAGAAATGGTACAACGCCACCCTTCTTGCTGCCGCCACTAAGGCCAAATCCTCTACCACACCTCAACTTGTCTACACTTACAAGAACGTGATTAATGGCTTTGCAGCACTACTCTCCCCTTCTCAACTCGCGGCGCTGAGTCAATCCCCTGGTTTTGTCTCCTCTCAAATAGATGAAACTGCAACGGAGGACATGGTGATGGGGGTGATAGATTCCGGTGTTTGGCTGGACAGTGCATGAGGGCTTTCGTGATCAACGAAGTTATAACCACTTTCAATTCCTCAATGTGTAATAGGAAACTGGTTGGGGCGCCCCCGCTTCTTCAATATCCCCGCCTCGCCATAGATGACAATTCACCTCTAGACAGTAAGGGACATATATGGGACCTACATCAAATCGACGGCTGCAGGCAACTTTGATATACCATATAAAGCTGAGATGAACTTTTACGAATTTTATATTGTTTTGAAAATGTTACAAGTTATAATAGCTAGGATCGAGTTCTCCAAGGATTATATCATATATAGTATATACACGTACAGAAAGTTTAAAGTTCAATAAAGTTGTACTCTGGCTAGCTTGTTAATCTTTTAGGTTCTCTATGAAGAAAGAGCATAAGTTACTTGACTTGTGTGTTGGCTTTCCAGGTGAGGCCAAACTGAAAGATTGTTGTGAATGGACATCGATAGTGCTTTTAAAACAATTTTTTTTTCTAAAAATTCACTGCAGCTTGAAGGTATAAGTGTTCCTAAAATTATTGTTAGAGTTCAATTAATTCCTTGGAAAATGCTGTATATATCTTAATTTGGCAGTTTGTCTCCCTTTGAAAAGCTAAAAAACACCCAAAAGCCAAAGTTTCAAATCATTGTCACTGTACAAGTTTCTATCAGAGCGAGTCCTCTGGAAAACCAGCAAAATCCATGATTATTGCATTTTTCCTCAGAAAAAAGCCCCCTTTGATGAGGCCAAGTCCATGTCATATACTGCTCTAGCTAGCTAGGGAGGCGTAATTACTAAAGATTAGTATATTACAGCAGAAGAAAAATTATCAAATGTAGCTTAGCAGAAAGAAATCTACTTTCAAGTCAACCGAAGAGAAAGTGACAATATTTTTGTTCCATCAAGTTCATACACATGAATAATTAGCTAGATTTTTGGTAGGAATTAAATTCAGCAACAACCAGTTGATGATGATATATATTCACAAGAAGAGGAATTGAACAGATTCGTATTTACATCTTCTGACTTAATTAAGTCTCTGACTCGACCTCGGACCATACTCTTCACCGCTACCAAACAGTACTCGAAACGATTCAGACAAACAACATGGGCATACTACTTGCAGGTGCGCTAGCTGGGACAACTCTCTTCCATTAATTTGGCTGGCTTTCAATTCTTCACTCCTGTTGACGTCGGGCTGCGGCGGCGGCGGCGGCAGCAGCCTGGTCATGAGAAGAGATCGCACAGTTAATGATAGTGAAGATGTATATATAGTTAGCGTTATTGAAAGTGAAGATGATCGCAATGAGGTGGGGAACTTACCCGGCGTTTCTGCCTGACCTTCCTGCGATAGATCATGCGAAGGAATTGCACCATGCAATACATGGGCAGCAGGAACCCCGAAAACTGCAGATCATTAAGAGAAACAAAATAATGCATATTCATGAGGGTGTTGGGTCCCGGAAACGAATTAGGCAAACTGCGTTGCGTAGATAAAAGTCTCTGTTGGCATATATTCTCACTTACGTTGAAGTAAGTATCGGGGTCTTGCAGCAGGGAGGTGTTGGCCATCACCATGAAAGCATGGCGGATGAACAGGACCAGCATCAGCTGCATGCATGGGAATTAAATCACATTATTGTTGTATGATCAGACATCCGATCTTTTCTTTACTCGATCGGTTAGGGAATTAATTAAGCACTTACCAAAATGGCGGCTATGCGGCAGCAAGATATGCCGGCGAATGTCGGACCGAAGTCTCTGCCGTCGTCCTCGGCATCTTCTTCCTCCTCCTCGTAGTAGCGGTCAAACGGGCCGCTCCTCCCCACGTGGGCTGCCCAGCTTTGGCTGTTCAAAGTCGGAAATCAGAATATAATTAAGGGTACAAATATAACCCATTAATCTGCTACTATTAAATGGCACGTGAGGGTTGTACGTGAGGGTTGTACGCAGATGTAAACGAACAATATTGTACGCATGGCATTACTCATATATGTAATGCAATGTTCAGGCATTACCGAATTTCAATGGCGAAGCACTCGGCAGCACTCGGTGGAGCAGTGTAGCCAGGGGTGTACAACTGTTCAAAGTTCAAAAAAAAAAATTTAACATGGAAATAATATAAAACAGATGATCAGAGGTTAATTTCTTCTTTATCAAGGACCTGGCTCACGAGTATATATAATACTATTTTTTTCTGTACATCGCTGGTGTCTGTAATCCCTTCTTCCTTCTTCATAATTGCCACGATTTAGCGGGTAAAAAACACATGCAATTTTTTTTTAAAAAAGAAAGGTAATTTAAAGAAGCTCGAGATATAGACTGAACCTGTTTGCAAATCTCGCATCGGATGCTACCCTTCCTGGTACACCACTTCTGGACACAGTGGCGATGAGCATACTACAAACAAACAGATCAAAATAGAACTTATTGCTCAACAGTCTTGCGCTTGCTTAAAAAATCATCAAAACAACTAATCTTCTCAATGTCAAGCAGTGAGTTGTACAAATCAACACCGAGAATTAATTACTAAGTGTGCCGAAAAAGAAACATGGATCTAATTAGTCGCTTTAATTTCTCGTTGGAAAAGATATTCTTTTCAATAATTAATCCCTGAAACTTTAAACAACCATATATGCATCATGCGAAACAGTACTCACATCACGGGGTACTAACAGAATGCCATTGCATGCACAGACTGACACAGATACTGACCGAAAAGCAAGGGGGATAAACGCTCTAATCAGCTTCAGTAATAAAAAAGAAACGCCACAACTTAACCAGTACAAACTTAAACCTCGAATACTACAGATTAAAATTTCACAGACGTATGAGTACTTACGAGCAACGAAAACCTGGAAATTAAATGCTGATGCAGCAGGATATATCGCAACCCTAACACAGATGATCACTTGCAAATGCGGAAAAAAAAAGCACCCAGTTCTGTAGATCATGTGTAAGAGATGATCACCTTGAGTGTTCCATTGCAAGCGCAGGGTGTCTCAAGACGATCGACGTAGTCTTCGTCTTGGCATATTCTACACTCCGCCCTCATGATAGTGGGGACGGAGCATACAATTCCTTCGCCGCAGTCGGCCGCGTCGCCGGTGTAATTGCCAGACGAGGCGGCGTTCCACTCGAGGTCGATTTCCGAGCTAGTACTACTACTTCTAGTACCAATGGAGGCTGCATCCATTAATTGCGCGGTATTTGCTTCGTTGGGCCGGGAGTCGTCGTCGTCGGAGGCAACGTCGAGGACTATCTCCTCCACCGCCAGCGTGAAATCGCTGGCGGAAGCGTCGGACATTCTTCGCCTCAGTATTGCCCAATGAGGCCGATCATTATATGATCTGGTGCGCATCGAACAAGCACAGCACTGGATAATATTTCTCCTCTCCTTGGACCGGAGACGCCGGTATTTATAGGATGACAAGGGAGAAAGGTGACAAAAGAGAAGGCCCTCCCCTGCATGATCACCAGGTTACAAAAAGGGCAAACTGTTTCTTAGCACCAATTTTGACAAAATTGTCCCTACAAGGGGATTAATTTGACGCAGATAATTCTCAGCTAATCATTCATTTGCAGGTTAAATTTTCACCAGCTCCTTTTGTTCCGCTTAGTAATTAATATTGTTTCTATTTATTATAAAACGGGGGGAAAGCTAGGGAGAAGGCCAAGTGATATAATAATATTGCCCCTCCGATTCTTTTTTTAATTAATCGATCAATTGAAATTCAAACCTTCTTAATTTAAACCGATAAGAGGTTTTTTTAACTCCAGTAGCTTTTGTTTAATTTTTAAAGCAAGAAATAATGCATAAAACAATCTCTATTATTTTAAATTAAATAAAAACCATTCCCCTTCCATGTACTTCCATGAAATTGAACATTTACTAATTGGTGCATTGGTATAGGTCTTAACCTATAATCCTCATACTTTCATGGCCATAATATGGAACAATTAATGTAGTTGGATTCTTTTGTTCGATTTGATTACAAAATCGAACAATGAGCGACAAAATAAGTTTTTCCTGATTCGAAACTTGCCAATTACAAATTTTTTTATTTTGTCGCGTAATTACACGCGTCACTAATGCAACTTCCGACAAATAGTTCGTTACAAATACCACTTGTTACTAGTTCATTGGTGATATAATCATCGAAAAAACGATAAAAAAGTTTGCTCTAAATTGTCAACAATCAATCAAGTTCCAAATTTGTGGCAACGATAGAAAAGATCAGAACTTAATAAATTAATGACAAAAAATAACAAATGTCGAGTTCATATAACATGTACAGTAACATTTTTTTTTTACATTGCCAACTAGAAACTATGATATGTCTAGTACTTTAAGCAATATTTGTTAACCTATGGGGAAGGGAGAAACAAATGTCAAGTTCATTTTGCAATGTAGGAGGTGTTGGCATGCAAAACCTTATTGAGATCAGACCTAGGTTCACAATTGGACCATGTAGTGGCCTTCAGGTAAATATGGAGAACACGGAGGACATTAGGACTAAGTAATTATTTCTGTTCAAGGACGAAATGTATAAAGCGAATAATTAATGTCTGAAAAATACCGACCTTTTATTCCAATTTTTTTACTGTCCATTTTTATTTTTTTAAAAGTCGCTAATCTTCTGGATTAGTCTTCGAACTGTCGGTGTTGAGGTGGCAGGTGAATCAGAGTTTGGTGAGGTTTCAATATACCGAGAAGGCCCCCGAGGAAGATCCAAAACGCACGGCGCGCACTTTAACTGTCCCTCTCCAACCGGGCCAGGGACGGGCACGCGGGCGACGCCCCTTTTATCGCTTTCCGAGCCTCGCCCGAGACGTGGGTCTTCGTCCTCCCTCGGCCCGACTCGTGGATTTCAGGTTTTGTCCTCGTCCCTACCTGCAGTGGTCAACGCATACGACGATCCGTTTCGCCGACGCACGGTCCGATTTTCGATCTGGGTCCTCCGTTGGAACCGACGGTCGATTTGGCGTCTACCGCTTCGTGGGATGTGTCATTAGGCGAAAGGCCACGGAGATGACGTTACGGCCTGGCGAGGGACACGTTGGGGAGGGTGGGATAATTGGGAGGAGGAAATTGACATTTGGCACTGAAAGGTGAGGTTGGTGCGAGGTGCAGTGGTTAGAAAAGGAGGGGGGACGCGCGATGGTTACTTCGAGTTGCAGCAGTGCAGCAGTGCAGCAGTGAGCATCCGAAGCTGCAGTCGTCTGAACTCTGAAGGCTGCAACTCCTCCGCCGGCGTACGCCGGCGGTTCATCCCGGTCGGAATAAGAGCATCCGGTCGTCGGATCGCCGCACTGCCGACGAGGATGGAACACATTCAAGCTTTCGGTTTTGTTGCATTATCTTTCAGTTCCAAGGCTCGTTAATGATCTCTTCGGAAGGGATAGGATACAAAGGTGTGCTGTCGAGTCCGATATTTGGAAACTCTTGGTGCGTCATCTCTTTCTCTCTCTTTGAAAATTATAATTACTTCCCCCAGCCTGAGTGTTTTCTCTTCTGTTTGTAGAAGCTCTGGCTTCCAATTTTTTGAATAGTGTCAACCTTAGCGGCTTTCTGCAGATCTGCTTAGTTCGATCTGCGAAAATGCCTCGAAGTAATTGCGGCATCTGTTGCATGGCCTAAAAGTTAATTAGTTTGTAAAAAAAAAATATAAGCTTGTGAGATCTCAAAAGAATCAATAGTACTAGCAACACAAGATGAAATTAGGCATAGAGGATAGAACTTGTCTCTCATCCTTGAATTATGGATTGTTTTTTTTTTTTTTTTGGCATTCCTGTTATTACACCTAGTGCATGTAGTAGTACTGCGTTCCCTTGTTACATGAGGACGGTGCTTCCAGGTTAGAAAGGACTGAGCGTCCTTTTCCCACTGTCCGCTACACTGCTGCTCTTGGCGTTCCACTCGAGGTCGATTTCTGCGCGCAATTATCAAGTACTGCCTATCTGCGTGACTGCCGTTCAAACTCATGGTTACGTCCGACATTATCCGCCTCCCTATTGTTAGTCTTTGTAGACGGGAATATCTACGCATCTGAGCCGGGATCCATGTATTTTAAGACACAGCAGCCCCTTCGTGGTAATTACTATGTTACAAAAGCAAACTGTACTTCCTTAGCACCCAATCAATTAAATAATCTATCCTTCCTGAAGATGAATTTCAAATCTCTATTTCCTACCGGATAAAACTTCTCCTTCAATTAAATTATAATGTCTGAAAAGCGAACAGTAGCTAGTGAAAACATTGGAAGAAAGCTCTTATAAGGAAAAAATTTACACATAGCCACCATTGGCGCGAATCACTTGGCCATTGACCCACTCACTCGCATCACCGGCCAGGAACCCCACCACCGGAGCGATATCTTCAATCCGTCCTAGTCTACCCATGGGGGAAATGTTAATGGCCATCTGCACGGCCGCCTCGCTCTTCCCGGCAAAAAACAGATCCGTCGCAACGGGCCCCGGCGCGACGCAATTGGCGGTGATCAGCGTCCCTTTCAGCTCCTTCGCCATCGTCTTTATCATGGCCTCGACTGCCGCCTTCGACGCCGTGTAAGCCGCATACCCAGGAGTCAGAGTCCCCACCAGCGACGAAGAGAAGGCGATGATTCTCCCGCCGCCGCCCCGGACGAGCCGTTTGGCGGCCTCCCGGCAGCACAGGAACGCCCCTTTAGCGTTCACGGCGAAGGCCCTGTCCCAGACTTCCTCGGCGGTGTCGGCGGTCGCGGGGTACTTGGAATCGAGTACGCCGGCGCAGTGGACGAGGATGTGGATGTCCGGGCCGAAGGTCTGTTGCGCGTGGTCGAACAGGGCTACGACGTCGCCGGCGACGGCGACGTCGGCGCGGAAGGCGACGGCGCGGAGGTCGTGATCATCGACGGAGTTGATTTCGGCGGCGAGTTGGTCCGCCTGGGCAGAGTTGGCGACGTAGTTGAGGACGATTTTGGCGCCGAGGGAGGCGAGGTGGAGAGCGATGCCCCTGCCGATGCCCCGGGAAGCTCCGGTCACGATCGCCACTTTACCGGCGAGAGGCGGATTGTTCGGTTCCGACATGGGGAGGAGGATCAGTAGACGAAAGGGGAGGAGGATCAGTAGACGAAAGAGGAGGAGGATCAGACGAGACGAGAGCGTTGTGGATGCTGAATTAAAACGGTGTTGAGGAGTATTTATTGACCACGAAGAAAATCAAATGCCAATGACGTTTGCAGTGACATCCTGTCGATGTCTGCTGTAGTCAACTAGTCAAACTTTCGTTTAATTTTGTTTACTGGGTGAGAGTGTCATCAATGATCAAACTGGAACACCCCGGATTATTGTGAGTTGACTGGTGATTCAGTCTTACGTGTTGGTGCACTGTGATTTTAGTTAAATGGACATTTTCAGAAATTAATTTTGGACGCAAGGGTATAGACCCAAATTTAACGTCAATATTTGAAATCTCTTAAATTCTATTGTTATATCTAACATCAGAAAAATTATATCACCTACATTATTTACCAAGAATTAGTGTTACTTATATTAATTCTCTCAAACATTGATTACTTTTTGCACCAACTCCAATTTGGCTCTTTAGAACTTTGAGGGAAAAAATTCTTAGGGAATAGAGGACTTTCAAGTTGTGAAATTGTCTAATGATCTAACAAGATCGTCTCAATACAAAATGTTAAAAAGTCTTAATGTGATACGTGTTTCCAGCTTTACGAAACATTAAATACAAAAATTATTAAAAGAAGAAAACTAACTAGGCTTTTTTGGTTCAACATAATATGATATTAGAGCAAGTACTCGTACACGGGCCTCCACACATATTTTACGTGTGAAAGGAGCCCGACGAAGAAGAACGCTCTAAAGTGAGGGTAGACTAGAGAACAATATAATACCTTCACTTTCAGATCTCTTCGATGAGATTTTCAAGCTTAAGAGAAACTAAATTCAATGCTAATTCAGATTTGCGGACTAAATATATTTAGGTGAGCGAGACAATTCTAAATGCAATCTTTCTTTATGGATAATTCATTTCATCTTTCTTTTTATTTCTTACAACACTTTTCGTATTCATTCAAACAATTGACAACAAAGAAGCAAATGAAAAGTTTTTTTAAAACTATTAAACATTCAATCATTCTTAGTCCATCAAATTTCATCCACTCCTACGTCACCATTACCTTGTCTCGAGTTCAGTACAGATTCATGATTTCTCCGACTTTCAACTAAAGGGAATAAATTATTTGGATTTAGTTCTAGTGGTAAACTGTCACTCCAAATAGTTTTCAATTATTATCTGATTGGTTTGTGATATTCAAATGTAAATTCCAGCAGGTAAGTGTTTATGTGACATTGTGAAGTAGATAGCGGAATCGAAGTGAGTTTAATTCGATTTGCTTGACTCGAGATTTTGATTGGAAAATATCGTGCGTATGCCACTTTGCAAATTACCAACTAGTCATTTTTTTTTTTTTTTTTTTTTTTTTTTTTGGCTTCGAAGAGATTAATAGGGGAGAAATTGTAAATTTGGTCACATTTGAGTTTTATTATTTCTTTTTCTATTTGGTATTGAATTTAATAAGTTTTGATTGCTCAAGTGGTTCGTATGCCACACAGACTGAATTGTGGGATTTAATTAAAACCTTTATGATGGTTTAAGTTTTCCTCTCAAAATTCTTCAAGAGTAGGTCTCATGGTCTTCTTAAGTATAAAGATTTGGGCCAATATGTTGGTTTATACCAAAATGACTTGCCAAAATTCTTCAATGGTAAAATAGTAGCATTTGATATGAAGAAGCAGTTCAAGCCAGGGGCTAACTTAATAACAATTTTAGTTCATCCCAAATGTCACATTGGTTCATTACGAACTTCAAACTGAGAGCGTTGCCACAGTGTCAACAACGTCACTTGAAGTGTCCATGCCCCCATTGAACACGTTTCAAAGATATATGTCCCTTCAACTTCTTCCAAGATTTTAACCAAGTATTATTCCACACATACAGCTCAAGTGACAACAATAGAGCCATCCCCAAGGTCTCTCTACATGCAGCTTAGCCAAAATGCAAAGCAAAAGCTATTCAACTAAGCTACATTTTAAGGGCAGTAGTCCAAGTACCTTGGACAGTAGGATGTTCAGTGGCATGTCTGGTCCTGAGCTTCACAACCTTTCTTCCCGTTGAATTCCTCAATCTGGTTGCCTGTAACTCAACGTCTTCAGGCGTGAGATTTCTCACACATACCACTCGCTCGTTCTTGTTTCCTGTCCAGGGGAGAAAGGGTCATAAAAACAAATATTATGGCAATATTTTGATTTTTTTTGTCTTTCTATGAAGTATAAATGGAAACGAAGGCAAAAATGGGCGGTCTAAAGCTCACTGTAAAAGCCCTTCAAATGCGGATGTTGGCCACGAATGAGTTCAGTAACCACTTCTAGCTGTGGATTCTTCTCTTTAAATGAGGGCAAGAGTGATTCCATGAATGCCCTGTCAGAGATGACAGCAAGTCACTGGAAGAAAGACCAACTAACAAAAACCAAGTGTGCACCACTAATTACAAACCACCATAAACGGTAGGCAGCAAAACTAGTACATGCAGGACTAGTTTACATATACTAGTTTTTATAGTTGTTAACCCAACATACATTAAAAGCATACATAGTTTGTAAGTAGCGCCTTGCAATTACCCCGAACATCAAGTGTAGTCTGTTGTTCATAATCATCTCTGAACACTAGCTAGATATGTTGTAGAATTAGATATAACTATTAAAGCACTTCCTAGCATGGAAAAACTTCTAAAAAAGAAATAATAAAGTTGGTAGCACACCCTAGTCAAGAAGGTAATTTAACCTAAATAGACGCAACTACGAAAACCCATGTGGATCCATAGTCTGAATATCCTCATTATCCAGTGGGCAAGTGAGAAACAACATTCCAACACAAGAAGCCATGCCAGACTCTACAGAAGATATTTTAAATCGCTATGCTTTTCTACATTTGATATTAGTCATTTCATATGTAATGAGTGGGAAGGGGGAAACAACTTTAAAACAAATCATAATGTGAAAGAAAAACAGGATAATACACATCTTCTCTGTGCATATGCAAACAGAAAAACTAGGTACATTCGGACACTTAAAACCTACATGCACCTCCAATTCCAAAAAAAAAAAAACCTATATGCACCCCCATTTTTAAAAAAAAAACCTATATGCACCCCCATTTAAAAAAAAAAAACCTATATGCACCCCCATTTAAAAAAAAAAAAACCTATATGCACCCAGGACAAGTGCACTCTTAAAATGAAAGTGGGAGTTACTAGCTAAAAAATTAGAGTATTCTCCAGGATGATGGACCTCCCACAAACTGATATTAGTTACAGAATTTCAGAAAACCCTATAAGCCACACACAAACGATTATCTGGTTAAAAATTCCACTTATCATAACTCAACAAGGGCTTCTTCCTTACATGATTATGTGCAGAAAAGACTGCGGACTCCTACTTACTTCAGCAAATGAGATAACAACAATGTTTGGAACACTTAAAAAAGGTGCTATCAAGTACTAGGTGAGCTCTTCTGGTATCTTAACTGGTAGGTGCAATAAAAAAGCTATAATTGTACAAATATTATTGTCTGAGTAAAATAATCTGCGAGATCACTTCAAATTCCACATTTCCCCAAATTAATGAATTATCAATGAACTTTCTTTTAGTAGCTTCATTTTTCTTTAAACAGATAACAAATAGAATATTCATTTATAACGAAAATATTTTACTGATGACACTTCTTCCTTTGTCAAAATTCAGGTGAGTTCATATCACCTGATATAACCAAAATCATTAACTGCTTAAGGCTACACTTTCTTTTAGTTTGTCCAACTAGCACAATTTACCTGATGCCCCTACTACTGCCACCCCAGTCGCAATAGCTGACCACTAGCTTTTCGAGTTGCCAGACCCCTCTCACAGCCATGAGTGCAGAAGCTCTGAGTATTAGTGGGAATGATCAAGATTATATCCTGTAAAAAGTCATAATGGTGACAGAAATTAAAAATATATAATGTAAGATGTTCAAATCATCGCAATTTACTACTGAAGTATAACAAACATCCATTTACAAGGCTTACATTTACTAGTAAGAAGACAAAAAGGGATCAAGATCTCCAAACACAAAAATCCTTAAAACGCCCAAACATCATCTATAAGAGCTATGAAATTTGGGCTGAGATTTCATTAATAATCAACCATTTTCTAATACTCAGTAAGCCATTTTGAGAGGCACAAAAAAGGGAAAATGGCTAGGCGAGAGAAGGCATTGACAATAAGTCATTCTCGTGGGTTCTTTCCTGAGACAATGGCCAGCTATACCACGTTTGCTAGAAATGCATATAATTGAAAATTTTCTGGCAAAGGCAAGTACTATATTCCTAAAATCGGTTAACGGTCAATCTAATTCCGGAGACAGAGGTAACCAGCATGTTAGTGTTCTCAATGAATGCAACCTCATCAACATTTGCCACACTAACTCGGGAACTCCGTGCCAAGAGTCCAGAAAGTGGGTGTAGAGTAGATCACACACAGAACTGCACCTTGACTGGTATCCCCTCACAGCAAAATAACATTGGACGACAACGAAAGCACAGGAAAAAGTGTCACGTATGTAATTTAAACTCCCATTTTTTCTTCCCAGGCCTCCCTTTCGCACTTGAAACCCAAATGATTTTCTGCTAGGATTTATAAAAACTAATAAAAAAAAGCAAAAAATGATCAATGCATATCTTCTCTTCGATAGACGTATCTCCAGCTACAGATTAAAATGAACATAAAACTTCTTAAAAAAATTCCGTGGCATCTATTTTACCACTTCTAGACCTATCTCTTAAAAGAATATAAGTATGAAGGGAAGAAAATTGCCCAACCTATAATAGGAACAGGTGCCACTGAGTCGTCACTGGAACCTTTCGAAAAGGCAAAAAATTCCAAGGAAGAGGAAGTATACAAGCGACCCTCTTCTAAGATCACTTCGAATCAATAAACCAGTAAAAGCTCCAACGGCACTCGCAGGCTCCTTTGCTACTGTTTGCGTTAATGGAGAAGAACGAAGCCTAAAACCTCTGCCGTTGAGTTCTTCCTGGGTTTTATGAAGGGTTTCGGGGGGCTCTTCGAGTTACCGCTTCACGTGCCCCAGATCTGTTCACTCTTTCCTGACCGTCCGATCAAATAAAACTTATCGAACGACTCTTCCCATATGGAACAATTTAAACACCTAATATTACTAAAATGCCACCGTGTGAAATTTAGAATCAGACGGTGGGGAGCATCCCGCGTCTTCTTCTCCTGCTCGAATCAGTCGATGTCCTCCCGGTGGGTGTGCTGGGCAAGTTTTCTGGGCAAGACTTTGCTCTCTTCTCATCCTTCTATCCTGTGTGTAGTGAGGGAGAGAAGTTCCGAAAAAGTTCGTTGAAGTAATGATTTTTTCGAGACTTTGCTGGCTGAGATTGAAATTGTGGTAATGTGACTATGGCGTGCTACTCGTCCCTGCATCTCCATGTCCATTCCTGG
This sequence comes from Aristolochia contorta, assembly GCA_022405105.1. Classification (NCBI taxonomy): domain Eukaryota; kingdom Viridiplantae; phylum Streptophyta; class Magnoliopsida; order Piperales; family Aristolochiaceae; genus Aristolochia; species Aristolochia contorta. Next base: position 7,403,009 of record CM039667.1, on the reverse strand, counting down.
TGGAAGAATCTCGGTCGGTTTGGCGGAGATTTTTCGATTCGTCAGAGGATTGGTTACAAAAGGTCACCTTTCCGTTCACGCCCCTGTTCGGTGGAGTTCAATCGGGTAATGTTTTTGGCTACACGAAACGTTTCTGCATCGAAGTTCACCTTAGCAGTTATGTAACTTTTGCTGGAAGAACGCAGCAAGACCAGCATTTCTAAATTTATAAGAACTCTTGAAGCCAAAGCTTTATCTTGGTCAATTTTTAGAGATGATTTTTTTTTAACTTTTTTCGATAATTTTTAACATACGAATCATAGTTTGAATTATTTTTTGTTTAGCGACTTGGTCATTTTCTAACGGAAACTTAAACTGATTCATTGATATCAGAGCTTCTCCAAAATAAACACTGCGTTGGAGAGTGATTTATCGAGAGTTGGTCCTTCATCAAATTCTTCAGCTATCTCTTCGCAAATTGACAAACCCGCTACCCACGGTTTTGAATCTTTGAAACTTAAAGAGAGAGATGCCACTTTGAATCCTTTGGAGGGCAGAGTTATCCTTGTCGATGGAACTGCGCTCATCTACAGAGCCTATTACAAATTGATATGTATGCTTCCGGGAGTTCCCATTGACTCGCTTTTCATTTATACTTTTTCTTTTTAATTGTCTATTTTCAATTTTATTTATTTTTACTTATCTAATGAGACGAAGTTATACCACAAAGAATACTTTTATGCAATGTTAGCCACATCGTACAAAAACAAAGGAATTGGAAACATGTGGCACATGATGAATCAAAATGGTTAAAATGGAGATTCAAGGCTAAAATTCTGTGTCACATGTGCATGCTGTGAAGAGTGAAAGCATAAAGAAACAGCTATTTGCCGGGCATATTAAATGACTTGAACAGGAGTGAAAGGCATGGACAGAAGATGGATGCTGCAGAGATGAGCGAAAACTAGAAATGCCTGGACATAGGGAAGAGAAATTTAATAAACAAGAAAACAAGGGAGTTTTCTTTAAAAATGATATATTAGTTATTTGACTGATCCGTAGCTGAGAACTGAAATGATAAGGATGGAAAATTTAAAGAAAGATTTCTTCTGTAATATGGGAATCAGCATGAGCAGAGTAGGGGAGGAAGATTGATGCTTGGACAATGGCATTGATACCAATAATGAAGACGGAATTTGTTTAGCAGGTTCCACTGGTGTTCAGTGTTTTTTAACTCACATAGTTTAGCTTTGCTTGGAAGTGGCAAACCACTTAAATTCTCTTCAATGTGCCAATACCTTGGCTAATTTTTGCAAAATCCTGTCTGTGCAGCAAAGTTGAACCATGGGTATTTGGAGCATGCTGATGGAAATGGTGATTGGGTTTACACTATTTTTACTGCTTTATCTAATGTAAGACAACCTTTTTGTTTCCACAAGTTTATGTTGGCTAAATCGAGTTTGTTATGTTCAATCATTTTTATTCGGATATTTTTCCATAATATCCTGACCATGGTTTAACATCTCGGTTGAGTTGGAGGCGACTTGGCCGAGTTGGCGTGACTTGGCCGAGTTGGTGCGACTGGTCAAAGTAGGAGGCGACTTGGCCGAGTTGGCGCGACTGGTCAAAGTCGGAGGCGACTTGTCCAAGTCGGAAGCAACTCGTCCAAGTTGGAGGCGACTCGATCGAGTTGGAGGGAAGTCGACCTAGTTGACTCTGATTTTGATGTTTAAGGTCAAATTGGGGGGTAAACTCATTTCTTCTACAAATGGACAAGTCCCCTCGTACTTAGGCCAAGTCCAACCAAGTTTGCAATTTGACGTGACCTAACTCAGGCAACCTGATTTTCTGGTGTCTGAGTTACTTCTTAATTCTGAGTCGGAAAATCATGATTTTGAAGATCACTTTTAACTTTGAAAATCTTTAGACATAAGTCGGCTTTGTACCTGCAACAGTCCCGTTCCATTATTTCATTTATTGTTTTTTTCATCCACACCCAGTATAGTCACATGATTTCACTTTTTTGTACTTCCTATAACATTATGATTAAAATGTCTGTCCATTGTTATGCAGCTGATTGACATATTGGAATTCATTCCTACACATGTTGCAGTAAGTTATATTCATATTCTTCTATTAGATCTCATTGTTTCTATGGTCATCTATATATTACTTTGCTTCCCGACTATTTGTTTCTCTGTTCAACGTCACTTATATGTCATAATTTGACCAATTATCAAGCTGTTGAGACTTTTCTTTCAAAATGCTCTGCTTCAGCAACCATTTAAATTACGGTTGCTGTATAACTTCAAGGTTGGCCCAGGACCTATGGAAGGTTCCTGGATGATTTTTTAATGGAATAAAATGAAGCATTTTAAGATGATATCACTAATATTATTAACTTTTGAGATGCACGATTATTTTTAGTAAAGTTATTATATTTTTGTTTAAAAGGTATATGGGACGAGTCTTAGGATACCCTAAAATATGCTGGGCCACATTATGATATCCACTGAGGTTCTTATAAAATGCCTAATTGAAGTTCGGATGCTTTTTCTTTAGCTAATAATTTAAGGTCTCTTATTAGACACTTACATATGTGGTATTATTCTTTCTAATACTTCATCAAACATGTCCATGCTTTAACAAATTGATTGCATATTTGAGACATGGCCCATTTAAACATTTTACCAACTAAGTATTGCTTAAAGCAGGTCGAACTTAACAAATGTCTTATTCTGATAACATGTTAGAATAAGATTTAAGAACATTCATGACAATTTGTCAAAGTTAAGATTCCTTTACTCGATAAATATTGAAAGGATTTTGTTTCTTTCTGGTTTGATTAATGGTTGTACTTCCATTTTACAAAAATCTGAATATTTATGTGAATATATACTAATCGTTCTTCAGCAGTCAGTATTTATTTCTTCTTGTAATTTTTCTTTTGTTGGTTCATGCCCATCTGTCAATTTTTTATTTTTTATTTTTTTGAAAGCTGTGATTTTTTTCCCCATACCCCTAAGGAGTCTTGAACCCAAGACCTCCCATTAGAAATCCTCCCATGTGACCACTGAGCTATCACACCCATCTGTCAATTTTTTATCATGAAAGTTTGCAAGTGTCTCACAGAATGCAAAATAACCAATTCTATGCAATAAATATGAAGTGTGTTCCTCTGTTTCATCATTTTAATTATTATGATTGATTCGTATGAACATTTATTTGATTATTATTTATTTATGTTCTATTTTCTTTTGCAGGTTGTGTTTGATCATGATGGTGAGAAGTCAGTGATATCCTCCACACAGAACTTCATTCTGGTCTTGCATGTCCTTGAACTTTTTTTTTTCTATATAGCCTTTTCATGTGACATATACTTTTTAATCTGTTTGGAGTGAGTTGTAAAAAGATTTGATTCGCCTCTAGTCATTCTATAAATGGTTCTTCTCGTCAGTTAAAGGAAGAAAGTTTAGCTAGTCAAATATTTGGTATCACATAAAATACTAAAACAGTAGGAAGAGTTTAGGATGAAAAAAAATTAAATTTTTTAAGCTGGAGAGTGGCTTAACTTAATGTTGATGTGTCTAAATTAGTAATTTGGTTTAGACACTAAGGTTGCCTAGAAAAGCACTTCATAAACACAATGAGTATCTATCTTTCTTTCAGTTATATTAAGTCATCATGTATGAAATACTGGATGAAGTTTATGTTGTAAAGTTGTATAACATTAGCTTCTTCTCAGTCTTGATCTGTAAAAAAGAAAAGAACATGTTCACATTTGGATTTGAGTAGCTTTTCATTGGTTTAGTTCGGTTTAAACTTCGTACTGCTTAGTTTTTTTGTTTTTTTTTTTTTACTTTTTTCTGGTCTAACAACCTGATGATTTGGCCTATGGGAGAACAAGGTTTCATAATTCTTCACTGTGCATACCATACATCACTGGCAATTGTGACTGTTGATCTTGTGGATGATCATGATTCCTGATACTTCAAAACTTCTCTTTGACAATGCTCCGAAGGGATCCGGTATATTTTAAAAATGCTTATTAGTACCAAAATAATAATTTTTTTGAGAAAGAAATACCAAAAATCTTGTTTATTAGACATTTAAAGGCATTTTGGGATTGAAAATAAGATAGTCTCCTGGTGGTCCACAAGATCAACAGTCCCAATTGCCACACTTATGTGCCCATGGGAACAGTCTCCTATGATGCATCTGATCTGGGCCAATGTTCTTTAAACTGGTGTGTTATGGTTGATAAAATTTAGCGTGAGATGATTTCAAGTAACATTTTGGGGGGCAAATTTTACTTTTTCAGGAATTCCATTTGGTAACTCTACTGCTAATTCATCACAAGAATCTTACATGGCAAAAGGTATGTATTATCATTTAAGTGTTGTTATCATCTAATAGAACCGCTAAACTAGACAAAGGTACTAACTAGTTGATTGAAGCATGTGTTTGTCCGCATACTCTCTAGAATAGATTGATGGAAAAATCTCGTGTCTTGTGGGTGGCTAATAGGTGTGCTTGCTTTGTCAAATTTGTCTTCTTGGGCTGATTGTCTGGACAACAGAGCTCTATTTTTTATTTAAATGAGCATTACCAACTTCATATATGTTTTACTCATTCATGTTTTGCTCATGAGTTCTATGTGATATTGGTTTTAGTTTTAATCTCTCTTCTCACTGAATGAACATGTAACATACCTGAAGGTTTAACTTTCCGTCATACACTGTACCCATCTTACAAGAGCCAACGAGTCCCCACACCGGACACTGTTGTTCAGGGTCGTCAATATTTTAAAGCGTCTATTAAGGCCATGTCTATCAAAGTGATTGAGGTAAAGGCAACGCTGAATTATGATAAAGGATGCCTACATAAATTGGTTTTTTTACTAAGCTCTAACACTGCATAATGTCAGGTTCCTGGTGTTGAAGCTGATGATGTTATTGGGACACTGGCTGCAAAAAGTGTTGCTGCAGGGTTCAAGGTATTTATGGTTGGGAGTTCTTGTGTGCTTTCTATTGTTTAAACACATGATCTAGGGCATAATTGCTTCAACAGGATGTGTCAACGAAATTGTTGCATGAGCGCTTGGACCCCTTTTAACTAAAGCTGTTAATATTTTATTATAAAATCAAGAAGTATTATGCTGAATGCTAAAACTTATCTCATGAGTCCTGTAGTTGTCAAATTGGTGAGTCTTCTGGTACCCTCAAAACCCAGTGGTGTTACCATCTGATGGGTTGCTAAAGTTGTCCAAAATCTATGAGTCTTCAGGTACTGTCAGAATCCACGCATCTCATAATCTTCCTTTGGCAATGTGCTACCTGTTAAGATGGATCTTAAAATTTGAAGATAGAAATGGGAAAGTGGTTAAGTAAGAGAAAAGAAGATGGAGATAAAAGAGCAATGAAGATAAAGGAGGCAAAGAAGTGATAAAAATCATATGTTGCTATGCAGTTGGATTCTGAATAGAATCCTTTTGATAGACATAGGGAGTTTAAAAGAGAGCCTGAACCTGTGCTAGAACTTTTTTCTGGTGATGATTGTACTTTCTCTAATAAAGTCACTTCCAAATAAGCTTTATACGGTAAATTCCCACATGTACTTCTCCACTTCAACTGATTAAACTGTGATTGGGTTTCCAGTGCCAATATGATTGTATGACACTAAAGCAAGAAAACATGATTTACCATGATTAGTGGGTATATATTGTTTCCTTTAATGGGAAAAGTACTGCTTTATACATTTTGAACTACTAATTATCGATCTGCCTTGACATTTTATTTGTTAAGAAGAATCCGTTCATACAGTCCCAAATTGATGTTTGAAGATTCCCAACATTTTACAGTCCTTTATTGTACTCAAACGTCTCCCATTGCTTCCTTTGAACACCAGATGTAACTCAGTCATATTCCACAAAAACACTTATGTAATGCTGTTTTGAAATCCTTTGTACAAGGAGACCTAAACATTAGATAGGAGAACTTATTTGCTTGGGTAATATCTGTCAAAACATTTATGGCCTAAAAGGGTACTAATTGCCTATGGACTTCTGTTAAGTTGAATTAATCAGACTTATCAAAAAGAGAGATGGGAGGAGCGAGGAGTGACATCATGTAGGTATTTTTGAATTATTTAACTTTTTGTCATGAATATTTTTAATTTTCTTATCCATGAACAGGTCCGAGTTGCCTCCCCAGACAAAGATTTCTTTCAAATTCTATCTCCTTCATTACGTCTTCTGCGAGTTGCTCCCCGTGGTCCACAGTGAGTATTCCAGATATGTTTGTGGTTGGCAATGTCTAAGAAAATCAATGAGAAGCATTTCATAAAGGGAATGGTCATCATCTTCAGTCTTTATATCGGAAATAGTGCAGTGGAAACTTTTAAAACTTTACTCTATTTTCTCTGTGAATGTTACTTTTGGCGACTCTGTATTATTTATAGTAAATGATCATGGTGTACTTATGTTTCTTGAAAGTAGGACACCTTGTCATCCTTTCTTTTATTGCTTGACGACTTTTATTCTGCCTGAGCTCAACTGGAAATATATTTAGAGGAAAAGCAGCATGTATCTCTCCTATTAAGCAACTTTCTTGTTACATCAAGAATTTCCCAGGGTATTTGAAAAGATATAATGAGGAAATTTCAGTTGGTTGGTTATTTAAACAACTTTCAAGGGTCTTAGAAGGTCTTAGAGAAAATATCAGTTATTTGGAAGTGAGTCTGACCTATGATGAAGTAAAACATGAAAAAAAGGATCCTTGTGACATGAACAGTACCTTAGAGGGCATGAGGGGAGTATGTAGTGGTATGTCTTGGGCTCAAAAGATGCATATCCTTTTTGTGCCCTTCAAAAATAAATGTGGCATATAATTTGCTTGGTTGATTTCCTCTCATCCTAGAAGCAAGTGGCACTGTTGGCATTGGATACTAATATATCTTCATAACGTCTTATTCCTTTTGTTGGATTACCTTGATAATTTGTAGCCTTTTCATGACGTTGATGTTGTTTGCTTTTTAAGGTTGGTTTCATTTGGAGTAGAGGACTTTGCCGAAAAATATGGTGGTTTGGAACCCTCTCAGTTTGTTGATTTGATGGCTCTTATGGGTGACAAATCTGATAACATTCCAGGTTTGAGAATATATCTTGTGATCTTTCTCTGGATATTAATATTTTGTTTCAAAGTGATCTACATTTTGGCTGTCTTCTAATATATGTTTTCTTCTCCGTAAATAAACTCTTCATTTTGTTTTCTTTCTTGTAAAGTCATCAATCAAAGTTGCATCCTATAGATCCTCAAAGTTTCCAGTCTCTTATCTCTAAAAAGCAAGTGGAAGTTTTTGTTTTTCTGTAGAATGTCTACCTGCTGAAAGCATTTAGTTATTTTACTTGGTTTTTTTTTCTAAAATGCAGGAGTAGAGGGTATTGGGCTTGTGAAAGCACTCAAGCTGATCACTAGGTTTGGTATGATTATAAATATATTATTTCTTTGGTAATACTTTACTAATTGGATGTGCTCCTCCAAAAGAGTGGGTTTAGTGAGAAAAAAAGACCTTAGCAGTAATGCTTTCATGAAGTGAATTCTACCTATATGGGTACCATGTGCCCCTGGCTCATTTCAAATAAACTTAACAGAATAGAGAAGACTTACTGATGCTCATCACCATTTTGGTCAATGAGCTAAAGAGGAGGTTGTCCAATTCAACATGTTCTTTTTTTTTTTTTTTTTAAATGAACTTACTGTTACTGTGATTTAGTTTATCACCATCGCATAAGATACTGTTACATGCATGACTTGTTGCCTTTATGCTGCATAGGAACTTTGGAGAACTTGTTGAACTGTATTGATCAAGTTGATGAAGAACGCATCAGAGAGGTAGAGGCTACACGAACAATGAGAAAAAAAATATATAAAAGTTTTTGGGAAGATGACAAGACTTTAAAACCTTGACTGCATGTCTCCATTTTGACCATGGCGCATTACATAACATTTCGCATTTGTTTCACTTACAGATCCTGATATCAAATGCTGAGCAGGCTGTCTTAAGCAAGAATCTGGTACTCTCCTTGTGTTGCTTTTTTTTGGCACGGAATTTGTGAATTTTACTGATTGTCATGGAAACAGGAGAATCTGGCTCTGCGATCATTAGGATCACATGAAGCCATTGCCCAACATCTCGAGGCCTGGATCCTTTTTTCGAATAAAGCCCTAAGATTTCTTTTAGCTACTCTATTTCCATTCCTCAAGAGTTGGGATGTTCATGCTTGAATGTGAAGCAGTATGTTATTCTGTTTAAGTTATAGTAATGTTTATGTTTGCTTGATGATGAGACTACCTGGGAAAGTCCTGTTCCCTGGCCTCTTGTCATGAGCAAGAACTCATTTGAGGCCTTGAGCCTGTCCTGAAAATCTGCAATAGTGCACCAATAAGCAGAAAATTCAGGGACCAATGATGAGCAAAACCCCATTTGCTGTGCCAAACTACTAGCCAAAGAAATTGTTCTTTCTTATATTTTATATTTTGCCTTTACCTGCTCTTTCATGAACCCACTTTTCTCACTTTTGAGTTCTCGTACTAGCTAGAGAATGTTCATTGTAATTCCCGGAAATGCAATGTGTCTTCACTTTATTTTGTTTTATTTTGCTGATTATTATTTTATTTTATTTTTTTTGAAATGGTGTGCTTGCATAAAGCCTTGCCTTATGCCCTTGTGGAGACTTGAACTCAAGACCTCCCACTACAAATCCCGTGTGACCACTGAGCTATTACTCAAGTTTATGATTATTATTTTATTTTTTAACTATTGTAAACTTTTTAACTTTGATGCAGGCAACTGTCCGGAGTGACCTACCCTTCTACATGGTGCCCTTCCACACATCCGACCTTGCATTTGAGAAACCAACGGTGGGTACTTAACTTTTGTTAGATTGCATATTTGGTGTAAACTATGCTGCACAAAATTTGTTAGACACCAGTAGGTGAACGCCTTGCCACGCATCAAATTTGTTTGGCAACAGCATATGAGCACCACATGGCGCTCTGCTTTACCCAAAGTGATGCTTTGGATATTTATACTGATGTTTTTCAATCAAACTCTGCTTCATTCATGTACGGGTGCTTTATGCTACTGTTGTCTTACAAGATTTAGTGTGATTCTCACCCTAATTCCAAGCCCCTCTTGTTAGCTGACTTAAGCAAGTATTTCACATTTGTTTGCTTTCAGTTTTCTTATCTACTTTTTCTGTTTCTATATAGGACAACGGTGATAAGTTCATCAGTCTCTTACGAGCTATTGGTGCCTATGCGGAAGGCTTTTCAGCAGATCCCATCATTAGAAGGGCATTTTATTTGTGGAACAAACTGTAAATATGACTTGCTGCTGCTCTGTACATTGCAATTTAAAGTGAGCGATGAAAAAAAAAATCAATTTCTTTTACCTGTTCTTTTTTGTCATTCTTGCTTACAATGTGCATTGTGTTAAATAGAAGAGTCCTTCGCAAGACGAACGATCCGGAGTTCTGATTCAGTCTCATTTTTCAAGAAGACATTCTGTCATGTACATTAAATCCATTTATTCTGTGACGAGGAAGTCGATGTTACCATTATTTAAACAGTTGATATATAAATCCACTGTTACGATTAACATGCAATGCTCTGTACAATTCCAAAAGTACATTTATAAGTTCTCTATTGTTGTTCTGAATTTAAGTTAATGAGTTAGAGTGCAATCTCTTTTAAATAATTATGCCTTTAGTTAGGTAAAGGCTGACACTGGTCGTGGGTCATGATGCTTTTCCCGTTGAAGAGGCAGCTAGTTGTTCTAAATTCTAATAAAATTCTTTTACTCATCCATTACTTGGATTGCCAAATGAGTCTCAACTAAAGTCGAGCAAACCTTTGGTTAGTTCAGTAGCCCACCAAGGGCTTGCAATAGATCTTTTTCTTTTGAAAAGAATGACTCTCGATGGTTTCCGTCTGTCAACTATACCAGGCAAAACCATGAACCAAGGCAAATAGCACTAGCAGTACAACATAAATTGAGTACTTTTGGATCACTCATCCAAGCGAGGAAACCATTCCTTTTGTTTTGCTTGATAGAAGAAAAAGCTTTTAACAAAGTGAATATTAATAGTATACAATTTTTCATTCGTCAGTAAGACTACGTTCAGTTTCCAACCCTCCCGACTCTGTTTCTGTTTCTGAATCTCCAGATTGTACTTCAGAGTCTGATGTTTCAAACTCCAATGTCACATTGAACCCAAACTCATTTCCGGGAGTAAAGGCTGATTCAAGTTCTTCTGTAGTCTGGGTTGTCTGGAATTCTTTCTTCACTTTCAAATTCTCCTGTATTATCGTAATTCAGCAGCAAGTCAAACAAAAAAAAGTGATTCCTGCTATGGTGATGAAAGTGCAGAATGCATGACATACCTTCTCAACATAGTTAGTCATGGTCGAGCTAAGTATTTCTTGGATAACAAACTTGGTGACTCTATCTCGACCAATGACCTGCAAAAGGAAGCTCTTTGGAACCTGGTAAGATGAGAAACATTGTGAGGTTGAATTTCTTGGAAGTGGCCGTTGTCTTGTGCAAGGCATCTTAAAAACCACTTACATTGGATGTTTTCCCTGCAAAATTCCCAAAACAAGCAACATGTAAGTTGGCCTGTTCCTGGGGCCGAGGTCTGGTATGAAGATTTCTTGCATTGACAATATAGTTGAATCAAATAGAATAGACAGTACAGAATTTAGAGGCAGGATGAGATTAGGTGATCCAAAACTAGACCTCCTTTCTTTCTTCGAAACCCCGGAATTGGAGGTGCTGTACTAGCCAAATTTGTCAAAACATCATCAAAAACCTTTTCTGTCTGGTCCCCTGGCAAGTCCACTCTTACCTGAACATCAAATACCACAAAAAATTGTGAATTCTGTCAAGGGCATTATGGTGGGAATTCACCAGTTCAAGAGCATTACATGGATCTTATCTTCATCTTGTGATTCAACATCTATCTTCACATCTGTTAATGTGATGTCCTTCAACTTGGTACCAGAAACAGATGACTCTGAACCTAGATGAACAGGCAGGTGCACTTTAGTTTATGATGACGAAATGAGTCCACCAGTTAGGCAAGGTATGAGTAAGACATACTCATCATCAATGAGAACTAAGTTCACCTGAACGAGCTGCAGATATTGGCCAGAACAAACGTCTGAAATGTTCTCCACGAGGGTATAATAAGCTGAAAAAAAAAACAACATTAGCATATGACATTAATTTTACTAAGCATGATCTTGCTGGAGGACGCCAAATGCAAAAAGGAATTTGCAAAAGAATTTGAGCAGTCATGTTTTTCACTATCCAGACGTGGCTAATGTTGACATCAGTGCAGAGAACACTAGTCAAAACCTTATGCACCGGTGTATTCAGGGGAATTATCAGGAAAAGAAAGCGGAAGGATTGATCATTCAGTCACATCTTGCTGGATATCATCTTAAGTGACATTCTTTTTGTTTAATGCACCTTTTCGACCAAGTGAGGCAATCACGACAGACTAAAAGCCTTCCTAGAGACAGGGATGGGTTTTCTGGACCACTTCCATTGAAAGAGATCACAAAATGTTATTTGTCGGGCAGACAAAAAGAACACTCCTCTAGGCTCCAGGTTGTTTTTAATGAATTATGATAAGATAGAAGACCTATTTAAGAATCTTATAGCAACTCTGCAGCGCACTCTGAAATGTGCAAATGGCCTCGCAGAAAGGGCTCTCCAGCCAATATCTTGTTGTTGGATTTTAAAGGGGAAAAAAAGAAAAGAAAAGGAGAAGGAGGAGGAGGAGGAGGAGGAGGAGATATAAGAGGCAAAAAGGAGCATAAAAATTCAGAGGGTACCTTCTAAACAAACTTTGCTGTGCACCATAGGAACTTTGTATACTTACAGAGATCCCATTGGTATGATACTTGCCAGTGACATTTGAAAGAACTGCCGCCTATAAAATGAAACGTCATCATGAGCACCATCTTCTTTAATAAAGAGGCTGTCTTCAAATATCAAGAACATTTAGATAGCCATGAGACGAGCATAGGAGGCGGTAGATATCAGAAAACTTGACATAACTGGATTACTTTGCAGGTTAACCGCGTAAGGACTAAAGAGTTTATCAAACTGAAAGAAGTTGTAGTTTCTGAATAGTAGTGATAACCCGAAAGAGCATCATTGTTCTGAAAAACTCTAAATACTTTTGTGTTAGAAGCTACCAATTATCTATTCTTTTCCTTCGGAATCTATACAGTCGCTCTGCAGCAGAGTGAAGGCAGATACAACCCACTTTAATTGCAATACTCTACTCGTGTTGCAGCGAAACAAAAAGACACAAAACAGTAGTGGCGCCGGAAACGGTAACTCACTTCAGGAACAAGCCTTCCCTTGAAATGAAAACTGCAGCTCATAGAAATTGACATCGTTGCCATGAACGACCTTCGGATGTGGAAGCTCGTCTATCCCGCTTCTTGAGTAAAATAGCTCATATTTGGATATATAAAGACTTAATAAAAGACCTCTAATTTTGACTAAAATTACATTTGATGCCTCTATCCGCTACTTTGCCTTTTAGGACCGTTAAAGAATAAAACTCTAAATTGAAGACTCTAAACTAAGAAGTGAAATCAATTCACTAGAGAGCTTTGGAAGTGCTTCCCTTTCCGCTGCATTCGTCTCTCTCAGTAGTTAGCCCCGTTTGGATAAGCAAATGGAGATTGCTGTCAAAACCCTCTTCGTGAGTATAAATCCACAGGTAAGCCCGATATATCTTCACTAACGGTGCATGCTCTGATGGCTTCTTCATGGTCCCTGCTACTTTTGCCGTGACTTCTGTGTTCATTTCGAGCATTTTCATTTCCATTCTCCTTAAATTGTTTTGTTGAAATCAAACGAAGACTTCTCTTCTTTTATTTCCATGCATGCCAATTCGTTTTTTCCTGGTGGTTTTTTTTCTTTCTTCAACTGTCTTTTGGGTGAATGCATTGGATGTAGTATTGGATTGCAGCACGAAATCGTTAGAGTGAGATAAGAATCCGTCTTGGTGTGTTTTTGCTTTTGGTGGATGGGGAGTGGTGTTCTTTTTAAGGGGGGAAGAGGTTATATTTTATTTCTTCGTAAATATTGTGCTATCTGTGTTTTTCTCGGCCTTTTATTGATGTCTGCGCGGTGAGCTTTTCCATTCTATGAACAAGATGTCCTTTTTCGTCAGTTTTGTTGCTAGTTTATGTTATAAGACCTACTAACGGCTATCCGGCCATTATCGTCTGAGGATGGTCTGTTGGAAATTGAAATGTCTTCGGTGTGCTAATGCTCAAAATGCTTTTCCAATTTGGCATAATTGAATGAGAATTCTCTATAAAATATTTTATATGCTTCCTGTGGACTGATGCATTGTGTATCTGGAACCTCAATTGTTTGAGAGCGTTTGCAGCTAACGAGCAAGGAAAAGGAAACTTTCTGGAATAACCTTGCGTGTAGTCACAGAGGATGCTTATCACTTAACATGGGAAGAGAAGCTTGTGAGATTTCGCTAAGGTAAGATGACAACTGAAAATCAGCTTTTATAGGCCAAAGTTAGGAAATTCGTTTCTATATTTGGCTGCACATTTCCCTTTCTGATGCCGGTTTTGTCTTGCTTCCCACCGGGTAAGCAATAGCATGGGCTAGTTATTAATTATGACTGAAGAGCAGAAAACACGGGAGTAGATATACAATATTGAAACTTGAGCACGGCACTTGCCTCAGAATCAGAAACATTTTCTTTTCAAGTTGTTTACTAATGAGTCTTATATGTAAAAATTGAATTGTAATGAAATTCTCTTAGGCTCAGTGAGAAATTGTCGCATTCTGCTATATTCTTGTCCTAGTAATTTCTCACCTCACGGTGAGGATGTCATGGATGCATTTCTAGGAGCGTAGTTTCATTGCAGAGATTCTTCGTCTTACAGGTCCACTCACAAACTCTTTGCTGGAAGTCCTGCTATGTCTCCAGGTAATAAGATAAAGTTGTCCAGTTGGTTTGCTTGTTCACTCTCAGTTCCTCTCTTAGATTAATGTATCCTAATCCTGCTGCTCTGGTCTATTTCATATTTGATAGTTAATTTAGGTTTTGAAACTGATGCTTCTCCAAGATCTACAGCTTCTGAGAATACATCAGAGTCTAGAGAGCTTAAGGTAATGTGATAACCTAACTTTAATCAATTTTACCTGGTTTTTATCTCTGAAAAAATTTAAAAAGTTATTACTCTTCTCCTACAGATGCGCGTTGATGTTTCTAGTGCAAAGACTCAACTTCTGTTTGACGATATTTTCTCTAAGCTAGTTGCTGCTGCTCAACCAATTCCTGGATTTCGAAGAATGAAAGGAGGTAAATTTTATGATTTGATAAAAAATAATATAGTTATTGATAACTGTCAAGCTGCATCTTAAGATATCTTTTGTTATCTTAAAGCATTATTAAAAAGTTTCTGGAAGGAAGATCGGATTTACTCCTTCTGTAGGAACTGCAGGAGGCTAGTCCGCTCCAATCACTATGGGAGGGTGAATGAGACCTTTCTCCTCCAGATGAATAGGTCCCATTCACCCCTTGCTAATGATAGTAGGGGACTAGGCCTCTGGAGGAGCAGATTTGGAATCTGGTGGGGTTGTCCACAGCAATCAAGGCTCCTTCTGTTCTTAACAATACATACCATGTTTAGAGCAAAATACCAACAAAAATGAAAGTTTGAACAGATAGAGGAGAGTTATCTAGGAGATGAACTCTCGTCCATTTGCCTGATTACCTGTTAGTTCAGCTTCCCCCATTGGGAACTCGGCATTGGCAACTTCTGCAAGAGAGGCCGTTGATCCTTGTTTAGGGAGGAGTGATTAGATTATTATCAAGATTTTATTTATTTCTTATGCATTTTGGAGCTCTGACATGCTGTGACCCTTCATTTACATGTTCCTGGTGTTGGTGAACAACTTCTGCTTTCTAGGGAAGACTCCTGATGTAAGTTATTGTTCTTCTATGCCTGTTATTTTTGGAAGAATTTCAGATGTGACTACCTTCTGTTATTGTTGTTGTTAATGTTTTTTTCCGTTTTGTTGCTAAATAGTGAGATCTTTTATATGTTAAGTGCCCATGCTCCTGAAGCTAACTATTTCTATAAAAATCCGGATCTATATTCTTAAATTTAGCTCGTAGCATGGGAGAACAACTTTGAAAAATGTGGCAAGCAGGTGCAACCAACAGTTGGAGAGTTGTTTATGCATTCTTTGTTTATCAACGTTCTTTTTTCTTGCGTGGCAGGTTCCTAAAGATGTTCTTCTACACGTTCTTGGCCCGTCAAAAGTTTACAAGAAAGCAATCAAGAAAATAATCAACTACGCAGTGGCGGAGATTGTAGAGGAGGTAAAATTGCATTATTTCACTTTCTTTTTTTGTGCAATTCTTAAGCTGAAAATATGTAACAGTTACAAACGCAAACTGGGCAGGTTTTCCACTTGTTATTTCCTTTAGTGCCTCTTATCCCTTTTCAAGCCTACCAGCTAACGTTTTTGATCTATTTTCCTTGGTTATATCAGGAAGGGCTGAAAGTCTCCGACAATCTTAAAATTGAGGAGAGCTATGAAGAGCTTGAAGCAGCATTTGAACCCGGCAAGGATTTCAGCTTTAATGCTATTCTTGAACTTCAACAAACATAAGCAAACAAATGTTAATCTTGCATGCTGTCCTTGAAAGTAGGGTTATCATCAGCATTTGGATGAATATGATATCATTTGGCTGTTCAGACTTTTAAGAGTTCAAAAGCGGGGTTTTCATCAAATATTCCACTTTGTTACATCATTATTTCATTCCATCTTCCTTGAGCATCAAAGGTGGAGTCTGGAATTGAATTTTCACGCATCCGTCACAAGAAGGCTGCATCCCTCACAAAAGCCCATGCTCCTTATAAACGGAAAAAAAAACAAAAAAAAACAGTGGTGATATGAGGTCGGCTAAGTATTACTGTGAAGGTTTACATGGTATCCACGTTGAAGTCCAGATATAGACAAGGAGATAAAATCAGTAAAATTTTATTTTTTTTAATAAAAAATTATTTACCTATATTATTAGTAAACTCTAAACTTTAAATTTTCTCTTACCTAGACTATCAATTAAGTTGCCATATCAAGATGTAAAACTTAAAAGTAAAATCATGCAGTACTGATATCATTTTTTTTTTTTTTAAAAAGTAATACATCGAAATAAGGAGGTTCCATTATATAGGCAAATAATTGTTGTTTAGAATCCTTAGAATATGGACCTTTGCGTTTATATTTGAAGGACTGAATTATTCACTTAGTTGCAACCAATTTTTTTCTTTAAAATGTTTCTTTTGAAAAGAATAATGCTAGTTACACTTAGCCCAAGCACCTAGCTCACACACCTGTTAATCTAAACCATTGATGCCAAGATTTATCCTCTAGATATAGAATTTTATAAAAAAAATATTTTTTTATACTTTTAAGGGCTTAGATTAATATGTACATTGGATAAATAAGTCCGCTAGGTGTGTGTAGCATTACTCTTTTGCAAAATGGTAGTCATACTATAATCTTAGTGATTAAAAAACACAAAAAATCCTTAAAATTACCAAAATGTACACCATAAACATTTAAAAAACTATTTAACTTGTTCTTAAGACAGAACTTAAAATGTTTAAAAAATCTAAGTCGAATTGGTTAAATCGGATCGGATCTACTCTACGGAAAAAAAATAGAGAGACTCAAGCAATAAATTGTTCCAAAAGTTCAAAACAAGAATAAATTTTTATAATATAATCCCTTGTAGTTTGATATACATAATGTGCCACAATAACATTTTATGACTCGAGGATGCTTCATGAGGCATTTTTATGTAATCATAATGCAAATGTGCAAAAATATAAAAAAATCCTGGAAAAATAATTAAAATTACTAACTTAGGACAGACATATTAAATATATAATTCAACTTAAATAACTAAAAATTTACGCACTTCTACCCTATAAATGATTAAAAATTTAAAATATAAAGAAGAATTATTCTGAATTATATAACTTCAATTGAATCCTGCATTATAAAAGAATGTAAGCACCGACGTGTGTTGTGTGTAAAAATGTAATTATAAACAAATATTAACATTAAAAATGAAAGATGATTGTTATGCCAAATAGTGTTGATAAATTAATCACTACTATGTACAAGTTTTAATATTTTATTTTTTATTTTTATTTTTTCCTCTTATTTAATTTATTTACTATAATAATTGTGCTCACTTTCTTGCTATTAATCACACTTAGGATTTAGGAAGCCTAACAGACATGATCTCGTAAATTTAGGTCTAACGAGAAAGCGCAAGAGACCCGCTACGGCGATGGAAGCATAACTGAGGCGATCGGCTGGAGCGCCCGATTTTGGAGGTACTTCATCATTGAGACTCCCCGAGGTTCAATTGAGAAAAAAGAAGTTAGAAAATCATGGTAAACGCCTTTCGACTAGTCTCATTCTGTATTTTTTGCCTCTAAGTGTCATTGCATTTTGTGTTCTTTCTGGTAGTGTCGCGTGCTAATTTTATTCCTATTTTTGTTTATGCTTTTTGGCATCCTGACCTTTGCTTGATGGGATCTTCTGTTTTTTCTGCGTTCAATTGTTGTTAAAACTTGAACTTTTGCCCATAACTGGCTGATATGATTTCGTGATGGAGCGGGAGAGGTTTTCAAATGCATTCATTTTTTTGTGGGGACTGATTTGTAATCAATGAATTTACAGCTTTACCTTTAGTTTTTTTTTCTCAAATCAAATATGAGCGTCAGAGAGATTTGGATCGACTTTAATCACTTTCATCTCTTGCAATCTTTTTTTATTCCCATACTTGTCGTGTTGGTATGTATTAAATCTTATAGCTTTGTTATGGTATGGTTTCTCTAGGTTCTCTTGCAGCCTGATCCATTTCTCAGTGAGCTGACAAACATGTACGAGCGTAGCCAGGAGAAGGGGTCTGTTTGGGTCACGCTAAAACGATGTAATCTCTTATTTTGGATCTTGTTTCCTTATTAAGTCACTTGAAATTTAGTTTCTTACAGGTATTTTTTCCTTGTAGCTTCATTAAAGAATAAAGCTGCAAGGCAAAAATTGGAGACTCAAGGGTCTGAAATCGAATATAGATGTTTAGTTCGTGCCACTGATGGTAAAAAGACCATCTCCACTTCGGTAATACCATTTATTAACATTCTGAAAGCATTGTCATGTTTTTCAATGATGTCATGTCTAATGTATCTATGAAGTAATGCTTGCCTGTCGATGTTTAGTTTGCAACTCTAAAAACCAAAAATATGCATCAACTTTTTTAATCAAATTTTTCACTGTGTGACACAAATATTATCTTTTTGCACCTTGATCATGCCTGAGACAGAAACCTTATCCTGGGATAGAGATGGTTATGTGCCTTTTCATGCTTAATTCATTTATTGCTTAAAAAAGAAAATGCTGAAGCTGAAGATTGTAATTACATGAAAGGTTTAGCGTATATATTTTTTTTTCTGTTAACTATGAGTTTCCATTTTCTTTTTACCATTAAGCAAGGGAAAAGAATGAGGAGGAGGTATATGCCAATTTCAGTTGAATCACATATCTTGAACTTGTGGTGACATCATGATGGATTATGCTTATGCATCCTCTCTGTTTAGATGTCTTTTTGATGAATGCATCATCTGTGAGCCGTAAGGGTGAGAGATGCTGAAGAAGATTCTATATATTGTGATAAAGTTTAGAAGAAAGTGCTGAATTAGCTAGGTGGGCTTAATTCCCTCAGCTTCCTTATGGAATCCAGAATCTCAATTACTGGTAGTTACTCTCTTCTAATTGTTGGATTAATCCATTGGTTTGGTTACTGATGCATGGAGATGGTGACATGCCTCATTCATGTTTTTCTTACCATAACATATCTACCCTGTTTTTCCTGGAAATATTTGAGCTGGTAAGTACTAGGTAGTATGATTGGAACAAAGTGTGAGTCTTGATGGTTGCATGCAAGAAGGATTGAGGCACAAGGCCGTTGTATTTTACGGTTTAGGGTTTAGGATGTGAAACTTAAACCCATCCTTCATGCATTCTCCTATTTCCAACCGGCTTGGGATGGCATTTACATAAAATTTGGGTCTTCACTTTTGTTTTTTACCTCCTCACTGGCTTTCTTTTTCGTCCAATTTTTCTTGGGGTGAGACAGTATAAATCTTTGAAATTTCACTTTATTTGCTTCCATAATTTTGAATCTATAGAAGTAACATAAATGGATAAACTTTTTGAAATAAGTGAAGGGCATTTGGAGGAATTACTGCTGGGATCTTTACGTCGTGTTCTTTTTCGTGCCCACAAACATCAAGAGATGTGCCATCTTTCTTGTGATATCATTTGAATAACATGGAATCTGATTATATAATATGTCCTTCCAATACATCATGAATAATGTGAGTTCTCTAGAAGGGTTTACTCGAGCTCAATCTTGATGGCAGTTTTGAGAAATCTGTGGGGAGGGGGAGTGGGTAGGCCATTGGAGATTCAAGCTGTAGCATTTCATTCAAATGTTTCCCCCCTTTGGAACATTAGGGTTGTAAATTGATTAGATTTGGATTGAATAGTGCACTATCTATATTCTCGTAGTTGATAAATATTGAATATCTAAAATTGAAAAAAATTGAAGAAATTAGCTGGAATTGGTTAAATCTATTCAGACTGTGTTACATAGATTGAAATAGTATATGAAATCAGAAATCTCGAAAGTGCCTTATGAGGCTAGTCCTAACAATTAGAGAACATCCAGAGGCAATATAGGAAGATAAAGACCCTTTGAAGTTGAGAGGTCATGGGTATCCAATAAGAACCCAATGAGAACCCAAAAAGAACCCAAAAAGAACCGATTAACTGTTGGGTTCTTCTTGTGTACCCAATAACTCTCCTTCACGATCTGGGTCAGGTTTGGACTTGGGTAAACCCGACCCGCTGACAGGCGTATGCCCAGGAGATGATCATTGGCGAGTATCCCTCAACTATCAATAGGGAGGAAACTTTAAGAGTACAACCTGAGACCTTGAAGAAGCGTTCTGAGCTCTACTATCGTCAAGTAACAATACCCAAAAAAGCAAAGAATACAAGAAGGGTTGTTCCTTTGGAATCACTAACCACCCCATATCCTGGAAATTGGTTTTCTATCAAGTTACTGTCAAAGGTGAGCTTTAGCCAATTCTCTGGAAGAAGCAACCATCAATCTCGCTAGCAGTATAAGATGTAGAGCCAAGCAGGTGGCAGATCTCCAATTCTTTTGCATGATTGAGCTTTGAATGTTTGAGGTTTCCTTCACTGCTAGCCTAAAAAAGGAAGCCATGAATTATCGATTTAATGATTCCTGCCAAAGAAATGGATTATTCTTTAGAAGCCCTTTTGTTGTGCTCATTTCAAATGTTTTATTTTTTTATTTTTTTATTTTTTATTTTTGAAAGTTGGTATGTCATTCTATTTCATTGCCAACATTTCAAATGCTCCATAAGATTGATCCTAATGCACAACCCTAGAACTGCACACCTTTTCCCATGAGACAATCTATGAGACCAATGTGGGTGAGGATGGATGCAGGTATGAAACCCAAATTATTTCAGAAAAGCCTACATTAGTTAAGAAGGTCTACATGAAAAAGGATACGATCTATTGACTTAGTCTGGCTTGTACATGGTGGCATAGAAGCGTCTAGATGAAATTTCTGATCTTGCGTATAATTCTGTTATTTTTTGGTCTCATGTCCCATGTTCAGTCAATAGTGCTGCTGATGTTCTCGCCAAAGAAGGGGCACCTACTATCTCTTGCTGTTTGTGATCCTCTTAATAGCTTTGTAATTCTTATTTTCTGTAGGATTTATTTGCCTCTTTAAATGGAATTACAATATTTCTCAAAAAAAAAAAAATCATCATGGTTGGAGTAGATTTTGACTTTTCTTCTACTTTGAGATACTGGCAACCGGGGAGAACCCCCCAAATATCTTTACTGATTCCCATTGGGAACCCTGAAATAAATCCTTCTCTTATTTCGTTCTCAAAAAAATAAAAATAAAAAATAAGATGAACTAGTAGAGAATACAAGCAGGAGAAAATGGCATGAAATGGTTGCTAGTGGTTGAAGCTAAGCACGGTTCAGTTTACATTATATGGCCTATGTATTCGCCATGTCTCAGGCTGAATTGTGGCTTTAGTATTGTGACCATTTTATCCATGTTTCAAACCAGTTGTCTAACTATGAAAAAGTTGTCCGTCGGTGAATGGTTCAACAATTTTTGAAGGTTTATAAGATACCGAGCTCATTGTTTGGGACTTTAGCAAGTCATTTCAGAAGGGAAAGGGTCTATTTCGAACAGAGCAGCAAGATGATTAGGCTGTGTTTTGATTTTCTTCATTTTTTTTTTTCTTTATTTTTTTCTTTACTCTTTTGTCAAGACGGCAGTACCGTGTTGAGTTTTGTTTCGTCTAGATGTTTCTCTGCGTGTTGGTTAACACAATTCTTGCACGAGAAAAAGTCTTGGTCAGTACCAAGCTATTCCAGGTTGTAAGCCTTTTTTTCCCCTTGTACTTGCATTGTTTCAGCTTTCAGCAAAGGAACACCTACGGTTTCAAGCATCTTATGCAACAATTCTTAGAGCTCATATGCACGCTCTAAAGAAGAGGGAAAGAAAAGATAAGAAAAAGACTGCAGACGGAGATAAGAAGCAGGCGGGAGGTGTGAAGAAGCCAAACACGACGAAGTCATAGTGCTTGTTGCTCATTTAATTTTTCTTGGTCTTTTTTGGGGTAGTTAGCGTGTTGTAAAAGGTTTAAATTTTTTAAAAATTCGATGATGTTACTATGACAACATCACGGGTTAGCAAGCACGCAAAATTCCATCTCTCTTTCAGGTCATTGAACGTTTCAAGTCTTAAAACTTGTTATAGGAAGATAAATTCTCTGCTAAAATAGTGGATAACTGTCTATAGTACCCAATTACCAGTTTTCTTTCATAAGATGTGAAAAGATTTTCAATTTTTCAGAATAACTAATAGAGTAATGTTAGCTCCACTTAAGCTGTAATACCTATCCTATGTCTAAAAATTTAAGAAGTAATAAATATTTTTTAGTTTATAAAATTTTAAATTTTAAAGGATAAGTCTTAGGCAACTGTGTTTTCGGATTGGTTGGTTATGTATACGTCAGATAGGTACAATAAGTACACTAGCATTGTCCCATCTAATAATAACTGGAGGTAATTCTCCTCCAAAAAGCAAGTTTGAATTATACGAAATCACCCGACACCCACCTCTTTGGCTTATCCCGTTGCGGACCAAAAGTCTTCCTCCTTGTCTGAGTCGACCTAGTTTAATTTCTCCAACTGTTTGTACTACCAAACGATTAGACTTATGTGGCTTCTCTGTACTCATACAGCTCCACTTCGCGAAAAAAACAGGGGAAATAAGGAGTGACTTCCATCCCAGGCCCTCAACGCGAGTTTCTACAACGTATCTATACTGTCACTGACTGCACATTAATTTTGAAATTGGTACATGACCCAACCACGAAACGTGTCTTTTACGTCCTCTTCCTTCCGTATTTTTCAGCAACGAAGAGTCCAACTCCTTTCACGGGCTTATCCGGCTGCCGCCCAAAAGTCTTCAAGTCTTTAGTCTTCATCCTCCACTGCTTCGATCCTTATTAATTCCCACTTCGAAGTCTTTAGTCTTCCACCTCCACCTTTTCCTCTTTTAATTTTTAATAATTTTGTAATTTGATCAGCTGCTATATAAATAAGTTGAGGCTCATGGCTTCTTCATGCTTACAACTCTTTCACCGGTACTCCTTCCTTGTTTAATTACTAAGCACTCCAAACATATATGTCACGGTTAGTACTCCCCGGGAAAATGAGAGCCACCGTCTCTCTCGTCGTCGTCTTGGCTGGAATCCTCGCCGGGTTCTTGACGGAGCCGGTCGTGGGCCAGAACTGCGGCTGCGCTGCCAACCTCTGTTGCAGCAAGTACGGGTACTGTGGAACGGGCGATGCCTACTGCGGTGATGGTTGTCAGCAAGGTCCCTGCTACAGTTCCGGCGGGGGTGTTTCCGTCCCTTCCGTAGTAACTCAGGCGTTCTTCGACGGGATAAAAAACGAAGCAACCGGCAACTGTCCCGGCCGTGGCTTCTACACCCGGCAGTCCTTCCTCACTGCTCTCAATTCTTATTCCAAATTCGGCGGCACCGGCTCCCCCGACGTGGCCAAGCGCGAGATCGCCGCCTTCTTTGCTCACGTCTCCCACGAGACTGGACGTAAGTAGTGTTTAACAAAGTGGATAATACCGTACTAATGAAGAAATAGTGGTGTATATGATCTAATCTTGGTTTAATTGTGTTACCGCAGGGATGTGCTACATTGAAGAAATCGGCGGCGCGTCCAAGGATTACTGCCAAGAGAGCAACAGGGAGTACCCATGCGCACCCGGGAAGAGCTACCACGGACGGGGACCGCTTCAGTTGTCGTGGAACTACAACTACGGCCCGGCCGGAAAGAGCATCGGGTTCGACGGGTTAAGGGCACCGGAGACTGTGGCGAGGGACAACGTGATATCGTTCAAGACGGCGCTGTGGTTCTGGATGAATAACGTCCATTCCAGGGTGGGCGAGGGGTTCGGAGCTACCATCAGAGCCATCAATGGCGGGGAGTGCGGAGGTGGGAACACCGGCGCCGTCAACAGTCGTGTTCAGCTCTTCACTCGCTACTGTAGCCAGTTGGGTGTCGGCACCGGACCCAACCTCCGCTGCTAGACCGAGGTAATTAATTGCGTACCCTGCGCAATCAATTCCTCTGTTTAATGTACGTACCTATCTGCAATGTGTGCTAATAAATAAAGCTGATGAATAAATTGCTGAGCTGCTTCCATGGCCACTCTCATTCTGTCTCAGCAACAAGGTCAATCGGAAACCCAGTTTAAGGAGGCAAATTCTCGTATTCGCATATATTAATCAAGCTTTGTGGCTAATTGAGAGCTGAAAGTCCCATTTCAGAAGTGAGTTCGAGTGAAACTCGCCACCCTAATTCGTTTCCTCTAAATCTGGGTTGACTCGACCGAGCCGATAACTCAAGGACTAAACTACGTTTCCTCCTAAATCTGGTGAATAAATGCCCCATTCTTCCAGTTGAGTTATAAGCTAATCAAAGTCACAAAACGTTCGTATATAACAGCCGATGTAGAGTTCTATTTTGCTAGACCATCAAAATCGAATCTAATGGAGTTGAACGAGTCCAATCTCATGAATCAAGATGCCGGGCTCCGACTGAGTTTTTTATTTTTAGCATGGACAAAAAGAAAGCAACAAACGCCAGCTTCAGATTTCAAAACATTAAAGTAGATGACTCTTATTTCCTGAATTCCAAGAAATCCTCACAAAACACGTTGTAGTTACAAGATACAAGTTACAACCCATGGAAATTTTGAGGCGCAGGCTGTTGGTAATTGATATTTCGTTTTTACAGTTGGGGAAATGGTTACTTGCAACTTTGCTTCTTCTGGTTTGATGAAAAGTGGTGAGTTTAATACAGAGTTTTCAAGACCACCTCTTGGAGGAGATGGAACCACTGAATGGTGGCAAATCAAATTTGTCCCAAATCAATTTTAAAAAGTCTGAATCACCAGAAATCCTTCTTTATCTGCAACTTTGCTCATATAGGATATTATGGAGCAACTGTTTCCACCAAGGGTAATCCACAGCTCTAAAAAGTCTCTGCAGGATAACGATTTCATTAGAGCTAAAGAAGCTGCAGGCTTTCTTTCTGATAGGAACCTGCCAAAAACAGATTAAGAGAGGATAAGGGAGTAATTGAGTAGAGGTAAGGCTTTCTTATTAATTTTCAATATTACCTTCCCGTTCGATTACAGTCCTCTCCTCCTACCTCAATTCAACAGTTACCCAGAGCAATGGATGCTCCTCCCAGATGGCATTCTAACAACTTTTTTCCTCCCTTCCCTCAACCCCAGCTATCCTACAACTATCTAAGCTCCCTTCTGCGCAATCACCTCCAATCACACCCCTCATGTTAATTTGCTGGTCCTTTCTTCATTGATTGGTCAATATTTCCCTACGGGTATAAAACCGTAATTTTGGAGACTCTTGCTCACCAGACCCTTTTGGGTCTCTAACAATTTCAGTCCCAGGCAGAGCCAAAAACCCCATTATCAAGAATTGCTGATACAAATGAATTTGCTGTGGATGAACCTTCGTCTCTTCGTGTCATTGGCAATATGTAATAGCAAAAGATGAGTAATAACTACTAATCAATAAGAATGGTTCCACTGAGTAGAATATCATAATTTCATCTTCCTTTCTAGTTATTTAGTGACTCCTAGAGCAAAAATCTAGATTGAACAATTCAAATTGATTCTTCTTCTGCCTTTCAAAATCAGTTGAAACAGAATTTCCCAAGCCAGAATGAGTAAACAAACCAGAATTTTCCATCACTGATTTAAACTCGATTCATTCTTCCTTTTGTGAAGCCACATTTTGTACTTCTAACTTCAACATTTGAAAACAAGCAAAGTAATCTCAAAAAAGAAAAAGAAAAAAAAGAAAAAGAAGTACATCAGCAGCCAGGAAGATGTAAAACAATCAACTGGATAAAATTTTTTGATTCCTCTCTTTAACAGAAGAATACAGATACTTCTAAAGCTGACTACAACTATTCATTGGTGCTCCAAAGACTATTAAAAGCTGAAGGATTCTCTTCTACTTGCTATTTCCAAAGGGATCTCTAATCCAAAAATAGGTACAACATTTAGTTAGAACTTACTGAAAAGCTTCAGTTTAGCTGGGAAAAATAAAATTTGAGCACGAAGAGCTTTGGAAGAGAAACAAACCTAGAAACCCACAGTAGAATGCAACTCCTTGCTACAAGCTAAGAACTCCGATCTTAGTGATTTAGAAATTTAGGAAGTCTTGACAATTGCCCACCACTAACTTGAGACAGAAATGAATAATGTACTCTCTCACTTCAGAACAGTTGAAATTGAAACTCTTTCATCTCATCGCCTGAAACCTTTTTAATCAAAAAGAAAGATATCATATGAAGAGAACCACAGAATATTTCCAACAGAAACTAACTCCATTTTGAGGTCGGAGAGCTTCGTTTTTTCAATTGAGGGATATACGCCTCCAATTCTGGAATTTTATCAATGTATGGAGCAACAAAATGTTCAATGAAGGTCCTTCGTGCCATGTATGCAATCACAGTCAAAGTCACTCTCCCCTGCCACTCACCCCTTTTCTGTAAAAGCTTTAGGATCTCGTACCGAGGTCGTATTCTCTTTGTCAAGCTCATGCCAAAGGTGTTTGCAGCTATTTGTTTAGGTTCGAAACCAATGTCATTCACCAATAATTCCATCACTGATCGAAACTTTCCTTCTGAAACGGTCACAAAACTAGGAAACTTCTCAAAAGCTGAGATTATATCTTCATCTGACAAGCCAAAGCTTCTCCAAAGCTTGCATTTGGCCTCAAATTTTTCCACACTAACTCTACGAAGAGAATAAACTGCGTAAATAAGCATTCCAGGCAGGAATTTAGCATTGAGCATCTCAATTCGGGAGATAAGATTCTCAAGCACTGACACATTGAGAAGGAATAAGGACGGTTCTAAGAGGAAGAGCTTCTGAATATGCTTATCATCAACCCCGTGACTGCGTAGAAGTTCAATGTGGGGTAGACCAGTCTTATGGAGATTCATCGACAGGAGGCGCCCAGATTTCTTGACGGCCTTTGGCAAATCCATATCACTGCCCAGTTGGATTCTAAGGAAATCCACGGCCGGTTTGAGATGATTCTCGAGTGACAGAGAAAGGATAACAGGATCTTTGACGATTAAACCTACTACATCGCGGCGAGAGAAGCCCAGTTCCTCAAAAAATTTGAACTTGGGCTTAAGGCTTGTATCTACACTGGAAAGGAGCAATTTAGGCATCTGGGACACGAGGCTTCTGATCTGGGTATCGTCAAAACCCAGCTCTTTCAAGAACTTCAGAACGGACTCGGCATTTTCCGAGGAGATTTTGTGAGCGAAAAAAGGCAAGGCTTTTATCACCTTTTCTTTGGAAACTCCACATCTGTTGACAAGCAAATCGCTAATGATAGTGTTTGAAATTGGGCTATTTTCTTTAGGAACGGTTGAAAACGGGAGAAACGATCTGAAAAAGGCGACACCCCTGCCCCAATTTCTGCTGAAAAGGAAGTAACGAGGAACACTATACATCACCGGGGAAAAAGTTTAAGGACTAGGAAGAACTTACCCCAAACTCCTCCGAGAAGAGTGCAAAAAAAGCAGAAAATCGATCGAGGTCTGTAAGTAAAACTCCAGCGACAATGCACTTCGTATCCTCTTTTTGGCTTATGAGTTTCAAGAGTCAAGACTTAGCTACTCTTGACTCTCACGGATTTTCTGACAACATAAGAACGACGGCACAAGCTTACGGGGGACTCTCTCGGGAGCCAAGAGGCCCAGACACCAACACGTAACTTGGGAGCCTTATTGGGCCTAGCCCAATTAGGTTTGAGGGCGGCCCGGCCCAAAAGAGCGAACACATCTCAACTGCTACATTCTCACGGTCTGCATATGCATAGTATAATAAAAGCTTAACTACAAGTGTCTCGGCAATATTATCAGGTACGATTATTTCGGTATAACTTTTCTTCTTGTTTATTGTAATCGATTGATTTTCAGCTTCTTCTGCACCTTTTTGTGGGGGGTGTTGATACTTACGGTCGATGCCAAACACAGAAAAGTGTACTTGGTTGAAAATGGCTGTGACAATTCTATAATTTTGTGAATTCCTGAATGATAGATACCCAATGAGTTCTTTCATTTTGGGCAGGAATATATTTCAGTCCTAAGGAGCGGAAGATTATATATTTCTTCAGGTTACGTTCTGCATTCTGCAGAGGCGGAAAAGATGAGTTTGAAGAATCTTTTGGCGTCGGAGGCATTGAGGGGGGTCACTGAGGCTCGTGCTGCAATCTTTGGGCATGTGCTGAATCCTACGGGTCAGCGTTCCTCGCACAAGATCCTTCGGAAGAAGCTCATTGGTGAGAAAGTCGCGTCTTGGTATCCATTCGACATTAAGAAGGCCGACCCACAGGTCATGGCGCGTCAAGAGCAAGAGTATGTTTTCCTCAGTCTTCTCTCTTTTGTGACGGTGTTAATGATTCCGACGCTGCTTGCATACGTGTGTAGCTTGTGTTTGTTTAATTTCCTCTTTGAAGAACCTCCCATCGGGATCGTGTCTCGTGTTTTCGTTTCTGTTACATTGCTGGAGTTGCATTCTGAGCGTGAGACTCACGCAATCGGAGCGAGTGGGTGATTATTACTATTTCCATGTTGAATTTAATGATGTTTCTAGGAAAAATAAAGGGTTGGAGTGTTAATTGGTTGAACAAAGTCTCCTTCTTCAAGTTGTAAAAATTTGACCAGACGAGCTAGCTGTCCAATTTTCTTTCCAGCAACTCTCTTCCAAAAGGTCTCTTCTTGTGCCTTAAACGCCCCCTACTTGTAGTGTTCTTCCATGGAGTCTCTTAGCTAAATTTCTCTTTACAAAGAGTTGTATCAATTGTAAACTTAAAAGGAAGATTTTCAATGAAATTTACTGATTATAAATAAATGTTTTTATGAACTAGAAAACATGTGTGCGTTGGAAAGTGTGAGGGAGTGGGGAAAATATTGTGTAAGTAGAAACAATCTCATACAGGTAAAAGGCAGGAAAAATCGGTTATCAGCTTGGGGTAGCTCTTCTTTCTTCTGCCAGACATTTTAGAAAAGGACCGAGACCCAACTTTGGCAAATAAATATTTACAGGTTTTTTTTTTCTTATAAAAGAGCACTGGCTTTTACTGGGCTGCCCAAACAAACAGAGAAATTACAAGCTGTAGGAGGCGTCCCTAACAGAAAGAAGCTGGAGAGAGACCCCTTTTTGGCTACCTCATCCACCATTGAATTTGCACTTGTTAGCACAAGCTACCAAGAAGGATTACAAAATGAGCAAAGATCTACAAAATAGTCATAAACATCACAATGCCTCCAAAGGGGGCTGTATGAGCATCAGCTAATGACATCAGCCAACTCCCCTTCAACCGCGTAAGGTAGGGAAATATGATTATGAATGAAATGCAATCCCTTGAGAAAGCAGAGCTCAGGTGAATCGAACTCCAAAATCCCATGAGCAGATGTATACTGGTCTGGTTCCACTTTCCTGGAGGATGTGTTCGGTTGGCTGAACACTGGTGCTAAACTACCATACTCGTAAATGCATGAGTGATAATACATGTCAGCACTCTCCTTGCATGTTATAGTACGCTCATGAGAGCTGAAGGATGTTTTAGAAAAAAAGTGATATTAAATCAAATTTTTTATTCCTTTGCTACACTGAACTTGGTAATATCCTTCCTATATTACTATTTGTTTTCTCCGTCGTCTATTTTTGAGGTAACGCGCTATAACCACAGTTGAAGATTGTGTACCAAAAACCATTTAAATGCATGTTTTCTTCCCGCTTTATGTTGTATCACTTGGCATAATATCACCGTTTTTTTTTATGTCAAGGCTTATTCAGTACAGTGTTAGGACTCCACTGAAACTGGATTCAACAGTAATTCTTTTTAATGGATTTTTTCTTTCTTGAAATTAGTCCTTGCAAGTGAAAAATAAGGTCTTAAAAGTTCAATTGGTCGTACCATTAAGTGATGCCCAATGCAGCTGTCAATTTTGCAAAATAATTGGGTGTGGAATGTAATTAGGTTGTTGGTAGATGTTTATTTCCTTGCTTATTTTGATGTAAATTATAACCTTCTTGAACAACCTGTATGTTAGTACTTGCTTCAATTAAAAAGAAAAAGTTCTTTTTTGGTCATTTCTCAGCTGTTCTTTAGACCGTGTTATAAAGAAAAAAAAATCAGAAACTGTTTAATTTACGCAAGGGAACAATCCAAGAGTTCTTGTAGTCGTTACATCTAAAATTGTGACAATAAAAAAATTGAGACCTGGAAAATGTTTATATCATTTTCAAAAAAAAAAAATTGTGACGATGTTTATATCCATCCAACAGGTTTAATGTTCCTACTTTTTTTTTTTTATTTGAAAGTTGGTATTTCATTCTAATCTAATTCATCAGATAACAGGAAACAAATCTTATCTATATATTCTGTTCTTATCAGGCGTCTGTCAAAACTAGAGATGCTGAAACGGAGAGGCAAGGGTCCTCCCAAGAAGGGACAAGGAAGACGTGCAGTTAAACGAAGCAAGTAGAAAGTATTGAAGTACCGGATTAGCTTAATTTTTGCCATGGCACAAGTTGATGGTGATGTTTGGAGAGGCAGGAAACAAAATGAACTTCAACATGGGTCTATGTTGCTTAATGTTGTATTTTCTCTTTAACATTTTCATCAAACACCTAGCGAGGAATTACACACTGTTCTAGATGATGAATAATATGTTGCTAGCAGCTGGTATATTAGATTATAACCGGTTTTTAAGCCTTATAAAGAGCAACTAAAGGGTTTGTACCGTGGTTTTTATAAGATACAGTACTAGCCTACCAGGACTAGGATGGGATCCTGTGACTATATATACAAGCCCGTTGTGATGTTAGGGTAAGAATTAAAACGATAAGCCTCTAATCAAAACAAGATAAAGTTAGGTAATTATGCACTGAGACGATTAACTAAAGACAAGTCATTTCTGGTTTTTCGCAATCAATAATATTGAGGGATGGGGTCTTTCCTTTGACTAGGTCGGCGGTTCCTAGCGTCTATGATCCGTGTGACGTTCTTCGAGAATTCTTGGGCAGTTCATAAATTTGGAGGTCGAACCTTCTCATATAACACGTTTAATTTCTTCGCCGTGCAGAAGCCGAACTACTGGTGGCTTAAATTCCCCGAGTTCACATCCATTTGTCCGGTTAATTATCTCTTGAAGTCGTTTTAGGTTCATGAATCGAGAAGGAGATATTGACTGGAACTGATCGACGAGGAATGCTTCCATTGTCGGTTCACCACGTTCTCTTGGGACAAAGCCAGCTTCTTGATATATAAGTACTGGCCGCTTCTTCCCTGCAGTCAAGGTTCAAGTCTCGGTTTGATCTGCAGCATACACTGGCCAGCTTCGTCTGCTTGCAATGACCCAAAAATAATAAAACGACTCAGTAGGCACGTTTTACACTCGTGTCGTACCCGAATTTAATTGCCTTCTCGTTAGTCAAGGTTTTTTCAGAACTCTCTGGACCTACCCTCCCACGCCATTTTGCATTCGGAGGCTATAAATGGAGCCTCAGCCCAACACATGATACAGTCAGTATTCAATCTTGGAATCAGGCTTTGTTCAATTCTTGGGTCTTTTTTAATTCCCTGCTGATCATCTAAACCATGGCTACCTTAGGGAAGCTCGGTAGCACGTCCTTTGTGGTCTTAGCTCTCGCCGGAGTATTTCTAGCTGGGTTTCTGCCGGAGTCCGTGGAGGGACAGAACTGCGGGTGTGCGCCGGACTTGTGCTGCAGCCAGTACGGGTATTGTGGGAAGGGCCCAGATTACTGCGGCCGCGGATGTAGAGAGGGCCCATGCGACACCCCCGTGAATAACGGTGTCATCGTCGGGGACATCGTCACCCAGGCCTTCTTCGACGGAATAAAAAACGAAGCGACCGGCGACTGCCCCGGCCGCGCCTTCTACACCCGGGACGCCTTCCTTGAAGCCCTCAAGTCCTACTCCGGCTTCGGCACCGCCGGCTCCGCCGACGACTCCAAGCGCGAGATCGCCGCCTTCTTCGCTCATGTGTCACACGAAACCGGACGTACGTTTTGTCCTCTTTTTTTAGAATTGATGATCCTATCGTTCATTGCGCGTACAAATCTGCTTTAATATGCTAATAGAGATAAACCCATGATCTTTCCCAACAAATTAAAGACAACTTCCCCAAAAGTCTGATCTTATACAATATTTATGCGCAGGTCTTTGCTTCGTGGAGGAAAATCTGGACCCGAACAACCCATACTGCGACAAGGATAGAGAGGCAGAGTACCCGTGCAACCCGAACCAGCGTTACTTCGGACGTGGGCCGCTGCAGCTGACGTGGAACTACAACTACGGAGCTGCCGGAAAGGATAACCAGTTCGACGGACTCGGGAACCCAGGGATTGTGGCGTCCGACCCAATTGTGTCGTTCAAGGCCGCCCTCTGGTTCTGGATGACGAAAGTCCACAACGCCATAATTTCCGGCCAAGGATTCGGAGCCACGATCAGAGCCATCAACAGTATGGAGTGCGGCGGCTCCTCCAGTCAAGCTGCGAGTCGGATCGAGTTGTTCCAGAAGTACTGCGGCCAACTCGGTGTCAGTCCAGGCGGCGGGAACCTCAACTGTTAAGATCGCTTTCAAGACTTCTTATATAGAGAGAGAGAGACTATT
This sequence comes from Aristolochia contorta, assembly GCA_022405105.1. NCBI lineage: Eukaryota > Viridiplantae > Streptophyta > Magnoliopsida > Piperales > Aristolochiaceae > Aristolochia > Aristolochia contorta. The sequence goes on along the minus strand of CM039667.1, from coordinate 7,370,480 downwards.
TCCATTGTGAATTTACTCACCTACTTTGTTGAATAAAGTACTTGGTTCTTGTTGCTGCTAATGTACGAGATGATCAGTGAATAAAATTAGCAGATGCAATAAAGGGAAGTCAGATTATATTTTGAGCATGGACAATTAGCGCGTTTGGTGGCACTATTTATGTTTCTAATTTCTACAACTTGTTTCTCTGACTACAGAAATAAAACACGTTTAAGATAAATTCAAAAAAAAAAGTAAAAATCACATCTATCCAGTGTATTTTTTTTTAATAAAAGGATGTGATTTCATGCAGGTTGCATATAGTTTTACTTCCGAATAGGATAACAGTGGCTAATACCATTTTTGTACAATCTTCAAAAAGCTGCAATTTCAAAAAAATATGGCATATGTACGTGTCTCCCATATAGAGATTTGATAATCACTTTCACACGCCCTCAAAGAAGCTAATTTGTGTTTTTGCCCTGGCGAATTTGATAGGATGGATGCTTGATAAGTAGGGATACGGGTAATGAAGGGTACAGGTAAAGGGTTTTCGTGTCTACCGTTTACATTTTTAAACCCTTGACCCGTTACCATTCGTATCCGTTTACGTAATTCTATTTCGTTTATTACCCGTGGGATAACCAGGTAATTGTTTAATAAATGGGTAAATAATAAAAAATATAAAAATTAAAAAAAAAAATCTAAAATCTAAAAAATCTAAAATCTAAGTAGCCGATTAAACTCGCCGGATAATCGGGTAATTGTGTAATAAATGGGTAAATAATAAAAAATATAAATATTACAAAAAAAATCTAAAATCTAAGTAGCCGATTAGAGAGGGAGTCGCCTCAATTAGGGTCCTATGGAGGGAAAATCAGAATAAGAAATTTAGAATAATAACTAAATAGAGAAAGAATCAATTAGAAAAGATTAAAAGTAGCATAATTGAATAAGGAGCAAGGAGTCCAGGGACTAACTCTACAAATTTTTATAATAAGTGATAAAAAACATATTGGAAAGATAATAAGATTATCTATATGAAAAATAAATATTTTATAATTAAACTAAGTAAATTTACTATATTTCCTTTACTTAAAAGTAAACGGGTATAATAATACCTTGAGACGAGTCATTTCTGGTTTTCGCAATCAATAATGTTGAGGGAAAGGGTCTTTCCTTTGACTAGGTCGGCGGCTCCTAGCGTCTATGATCCGTGTGACGTTCTTCAAGAATTCTTGGGTAGTTCATAAATTTCCAGGTCGAACCTTCTCATATAAGACGTTTAATTTCTTCGCCGTGCAGAAGCCGAACTACGTACTATACTGGGTTAAATTCTTCGAGTTCACATCCATTTGTCCCGTTAACTATCTCAGCTTGAAGTCGTTGTAGGTACACGAGTCGAGATGGGTCTCTTGACTGGAACTGATCGACGAGGAATTCTTCCATTGTCGGTTCACAACGTCCTCTTGGGGCAAAGCCAGCTTCTTGATATATAAGTCCTGGCTTCTTCTTCCCAGTCAAGGTCCAAGTCTCGGTTTACACTGGCCAGCTTCGTCTGCTTGCAATGACCCAAAGGTAATAAAACGACTCATCAGTACTAGGCTCCATGCTCTGCTGCCTTCTTCTACACTTCGTGTCGTACCCGAATTTAATTGCCTTCTCGTTAGTCAAGGTTTTTTCAGAACTCTCTGGACCTACCCTCCCACGCCATTTTGCATTCGGAGGCTATAAATGGATCCTCAGCCCAACACATGATACAGTCAGTATTCACTCAAACTTGGAAGCAATCTTCGTTCAATCCTTGGCTCGCTTTTAATTCCCTACTGATCATCTAAACCATGTCTACCTTGGGGAAGCTCGGTAGCACGTCCTTTGTAGTCATAGCTCTCGCCGGAGTATTTCTAGCAGGGTTCCTGCCGAAGTCCGTGGACGGTGCCTCCGTCCCGGACATCGTCACTCAGGCCTTCTTCGACGGAATAAAAAACGAAGCCACCGGCGACTGCCCCGATCGCGACTTCTACACCAGGGACGCCTTCCTTAAAGCCCTCGAGTCCTACTCCGGCTTCGGCACCGCCGGCTCCGACGAGGACTCCAAGCGCGAGATCGCCGCCTTCTTCGCTCACGCCTCACACGAAACCGGACGTACGTTTTTCTCCCCTCTTTTAATTTTAGTGATAATGTTGAATGTGAAAACTGTAAGTTCTATTTGGTACATTAATATTGTCCGTTCTACCCAAAAAAAAAAAATGTTTTATACCTTGGAGATAAAAACTCATCGAGATAATAAACCCATGATCGATCTGACCCACTTGTAGTACTTTGTTTGCATACAAACATTTAAAGACCTTAACACAACTCTTTGTATTATATAATTATGTGCAGGTTTTTGCCACGTGGAGGAAAATGATGTGGACCCCACCAACGCTTTCTGCGACCCGGAAAGAGTGGCGGAGTACCCGTGCGACCCGAGCAAGCGTTACTACGGACGTGGGCCGCTGCAGCTGACGTGGAACTACAACTACGGAGCTGCCGGACAAGCTAACCAGTTCGACGGACTCGGGAACCCGGAGATTGTGGCGTCCGATCCGGTTGTGTCGTTCAAGTCCGCCCTCTGGTTTTGGATGACGAACGTCCACAACGCCATAACTTCCGGCCAAGGAATCGGAGCCACGATCAGAGCCATCAACAGTATGGAGTGCGGCGGCTCCTCCGATAAAGCTGCGAGTCGCATCGAGTTGTTCCAGAAGTACTGCGGCCAACTCGGTGTCACTCCAGGCGGCGGGAACCTCAACTGTTAAGATCATTTTCAAGATTTCTTATATATATATATATATATATATATAGAGAGAGAGAGAGAGAGAGAGAGAGAGAGAGAGAGACGACTATTTCCATTCTGAATTTACCTTCCTACTTTGTTGAATGAAGTACTTGGTTTTAGTTGCTGCTGATGTACAAGATGATCAGTGAATAAAATTAGCAGATACGATAAGGGAAGTCAGATTATATTTTGAGCATGGACAATTAGCGCATTTGGTGGCACCATATATATTTATGTTTCTACTACTTAACTATCCCGTGTATCCAGTAAATGCAAATTTATTATATTTCAACTTTTCTCTGGTCAAAGAGCAAACAAGAGATTATCAGAGTTTCTAAACTTAATACAACTGCGGTCATGGATGAATATCCCTTGATTCATCCCAAGACTTTTTTCTTCTTTTTTTTTTAATCTCTAAAGGCAAAACCCATCATAATTTCCTGTGCTTCAGAGAAAACCTTTAAAAGAAACTTGTTTAGGAAGACAGGTTGATTAAACGATCAATGCTCCTGTCATGGAAATAACCATAATATAGATCTTTGGACATCAACATTGGCATTTATGTATCTGCCCTACAGCACCTTTCTGCAGCTACAGTTTTATACCTTGAAAGAAATTTGTCTACATTTGCCAAATCCCAGCTGCTTAATTCCCCACGGAAATTACCAATCTCTTCAGAAAAAAAAAAAATTCCACACGGGAATTTAATTGTAAAGTACTGCTGAGGAACAATAAAGGGGCTAAAAAATCCCGGTGAAAGAATCTTAATATCAGCTCGCCGATGCACCAGCTTTGACCTTTTCTTGGAAGAACTGCCTTATGTGTTCACGCTTCCAATTGTCAATTCTGAAGATGGACCAATAACAGAAAAAACGAATAAGCAAACTATGAACAGAGATTATAACAGTCTTTCTCTTTATGTCCTAAACTCTTACCGTCAACCTTTACATAACAAGCCAATGCTTCATCTAATAAGGAGGTTGCTTACCATCGTGTATTTTTTCACTTGTAAAATTTTAAAGTTTCCATATTAGATATTTATTGCTGTTTGCACTGTTATTGATTTTGTTATGCCGTATCTTACAGCATCTTTTGTCATGTATGTTTTTCTCTCTGGCAGATTTATATAACCACCAAATTTCTCAGAAAAAGAACATAAGCCTCTCAAGAAAGTAGAAGCAAATGTTATAAATCACAGAGCAAATGTTCTCGAAATCAGTGTGGTGCAATCAGTAACAATATATCAAAAACTTTTTACCAGCAAAAGTCATATACACTAATTCTCTAAGAGTATACAGCAAAAACATATAACCGCTCTCAAAAAACAGAAGATGCATAAAAAAAATTTTTAAAAAAAGCATAGATAAATTTACCTTATGCTCTCTTTCTGCACCCCCTGGTCATCAAGTAAAACTAGTCGTGGAGGAGAACCAAACTGATACTGGACCTTGACCAAGGGGAATTGATCCTTTTCTTCCTCAATGAAGCCAACAAGTTCAGGATAGAATGGGAGTTTCCTCATGCATACCTCTATGACTGCAGCAGCATAAGTAAGCTGCAGTGGCACAATTGACGACACTCATCAAACCACAATATACCATATGAAGTGCAAATGGCTAATGGAAGTATTTATGTGATTACATTATACGGAAATTTCACATCCTTAGATGATGCGAAATTTATAACTACTTAGAGTTTGTACTAAATAAGAAGTTCTCTATGACAGTCAATAGACCAAAATATAGTGAGGAAGCACTAAAACAACATTAGTGAAACTGGTCAGGGAAGAGTAGACAGAGGTCAGGGTAATGATTGAAATAGCAAATGATAAAGTATCGTAGAAAAGGAGAACTCATGTATACTGAGGCTCTGAACATAATGATAAGAATATTTTAGAATCTCTACTACAATAGGATAATACCCCAAGGCAAACTAGGCCAAAGTGCCCTCCCACTGAAGCCACATGTTTGACACTAAAGTAATAAAGGGCCCTATAATTTCCTGTCATCATTTTTATTCTCAGAAAGGAGCTTCTCTACTCTTATGTATCCCTCCTTTAATGGCATTGAACCATTGACAGAGATAGGGCAGAGTAGTTTGTCATTGATAATCCCAGTCAAGCAGTCAATCATACTTTAAGGACACAAGAGGCAATCGATGTGTCATCAAAATTTACCATTGGAAAGCTAGTTCACCCCAAGTTCATAACCAGATAAATGCAACATATCTGCTTTCACCTCTTTCATCAACTTCCCTACTGGTGAAGCATGAGATGGGTGTAGAATTAACCAGATTTTTTAATAATGCAAACTCTTTATATCCTTCAGAATGAGTATGCAATCATCATTTTAGTAAACTTTTTTTATATGATTATTGAAAAAATGGCAACTGCCAAAAACATTGGTAGAAGAACTTTAGAGAGCATTAATACAGACTTTTTATCCTTCAAAGAAAGGCGGAATTGACTCATGGGTCAGAACATTTCAAGGATTGATATGCATAAATAAAATGAATGGCATACTAAATGATACTTCATGAAATTACCAAACACCAAATGTGTAGGTAAAGGCCCAATCTACAGTTTTAAAGACAAGTTATCGTCTTGTTTCATATCAACTGTCGTGTATAACACAATGATCTTTTTTTATAAAACTACAACCGCTAGATGGCTTGCCAACCAAATCAGTTGTGCAGCACTAGCCTTGCATCTTGAAAGAGAAGCAATGCAGACATAAGTATGATGACAAGCGGAATTTACACTATATGCATCGAACTTTTTACACATCTTAAAAGATAGAAGAATGGGGAAAAGAAATTACTACACCAGCATTTAATACAAACCGCAAGCAAGTATGCAAGGCACAGTAAACTGGCAAATTTTGTCGACTGACAGCCACACATACCTTGCTCATGGAATCATCAGAATCCTCCGTGCAACACTTCCGACAGTCGGCTACCAACTCTAAAGCCATAGACAAAGAAAGATATTCAGAAGTATCCACCTAAACATTTACAACATCTACACGCTCGATCGTAAGCATAGAAAGGATGTCACTAACGCACTGGAACTCCAAAACGAGAGGAAGTTGATATTCTAAACATATCAAAAGGGAAAAAAGAGCATTGGGATCACTTCAATAACCCCCAAAACAGATTCTCTTCAGATGCAAATGAAAAGGGCAGACGGAGAGAAATAAAAATAAAAAACACCCGATACAAACGGGAATAAGACGGAGTACCTTCGCTTTTTACGAATTCAGCGAAAGTATTGCAGTCGGAACAAAGAGCCAGACCCGTAAACCCTAAATTTTCGCATTCTCTGGAACTCAACTGCTCCCCGAAAACAAGAGGAAGAAAGAAAAGTAGAGCGAAAGCGCGCGCGCCCGTTTTTCGATCTCTCCCCATTTTGTTCTGGAAGCAACCTGTCAATGGATCCCTCTCGGTCTCGGACAAGAAGGAGGAGGACTTCCGCCGCTAAAAGTTTCGTGTGACAGGCCTTCGGAGACTCGGACTGTAGCCTGTAACACGCGATAGTTCGCATATCAGTACCGAATCCGCAACGGTTATCCGAGTACAAAACTGGTGGCGGATCTATATTTGGTGGACCGGGGACGGCCTCATGGGGCACTAGTAACAAATCTTATCAATAAAGGGTAGCTGCTGCTTTTAATACTTAGTTTTAAAATTTCAGCAGTATGTTACTAACGACTATGATCTAAGACTCTAGATTTCTAATGCTCCAGATAAGAATTATTAATGTTATATAACTTTTGTTATCTTTTAATCCAAGATAAGGTTTATAATAATCAGTATTTTTACTTTCTAAAAATAAAACGAAAAAAGGGCTGGAGTTGGATCACCCAAAAGTTAAGAGAGCTTCTCTAAAGGTGACCGTAAAATGATAGAAATATTATCTGCATATTGTGATAATATTATTTTCTATTCAATGGGTAAACCATAAACCCTAGATTTTCTCTTATATGGATAGCTAACTTAAGTTGCCACGTCATGATGTAAAACCGCAAAGTAAAATAAGTTAGTATAACTACTCTTTTAGGAAAAGACGAAGACCCAAGTTTGGGAAATAAATATTTAGAGGTTTTGTTTTTCTTAAGAAAGAGCACTGCCTTTTCTGGGCTGCCCAGAAAAAAACAGAGAAATTACAAGCTGTAGGAGGCATCCCTAACTGCAAGAAGCTGGAGAGAGACCCCTTTATGGCTACCTCATCCACCATAGAATTTGCACTTGTTAGCACAAGCTACCAAGAAGGATTACAAAATGAGCAAAGGTCTACAAAATAGTCATAAACATCACAATGTCTCCAAAGGGGGCTGCATGAGCATCAGCATATGACAATAACCAACTCCCCTTCAACCACGTAACGGAGGGAAATATGGTTATGAATGATCTGCAATTCCTTGAGAGAGCAGAGCTCGGTGAATTGAAGTCCAAAATCCCAAGAGCAAATTTATACTAGTCTGGTTCCACTTTCCTGGAGGATGTGTTCTGTAGGTTGAACACTGGAGCTAAACTATCATACTCGTAAATGCATCATTAGTAATGCATGTCAGCACTCTGCTTGCATAATATAGTGCGTTCATTTTAGCTGAAGGATGTTATAGGAAATAATGATTTTTAATCAAATTTTTAATTCCTTTGCTGCATGGAACTTGCCAATGTCTTACATATATAGCTATATGTTTTCTCCTTTGTCTGCTTCGAGCTAAGACACTATAACCACAATAGAAGAGTGACCAAAAAATCATTTAAAAGCCTGTTGTAACACTTGTCATAATATCACCGCTTTTTATGTTCGGCTTATTCAGAACAGTGTTAGAACTGCACTGAAATTAGTCCTTACAAGCGAAAAATAAGATCTTAGAAGTTAAATTGCTTGAACATAATGAAGTGAAGCCAATGAAGCCACAATCTTGCAAATAATTGGCTGTGGAATGTAGTTAGCCTGTTGGTAGATCTTTATTTCCTTGCTTAATTTGATGTATTATAATAATCTTCTTGAACAACCGGTATGTTTATTGCCTGCTTTCAGTTAAAAAAAAAGTTCTTTTTTGGCCATTCTCAGTTGTTCTTTAGACCATTTTATAAAGAAAAAAAATCAGAAAGTGTTTAATCTTTGCAAGGCTCCCAAGTGCTTACTTTTTCGTTGGTACAAAGACTTTATCGTTGCTTCACAATGAATATTTCTTGCTCCTAACAAGAGAATTATGCCTTTATGGAGGGAGAGGGAAATATAACCAGTCCAATATGGGTGATAACCATGGGCAAATTGGGGAACAATCCAAAAGTTCTTGTAATCGTTGAATCAATTAAACATCTAAAATTGTGACAATAAAAAAATTGCGACCTGGAAAAAGTTTATATCATTTTCAAAAAAAAAATGTGACAATGTTTATATCCGTCCAACAAGTCTAATGTTCCTATTTTTTTTTTTTTTGAAAGTCGATATTTCATCCTAATCTAATTCATCAGATAGCAGGAAACAGATCTTATCTATATATTATCTGTTCTTATCAAGCGTCTGTCAAAACTGGAGATGCTGAAACGGCTGAGGCAACGGTCCTCCCAAGAAGGGACAAGGAAGACGTGCAGTTAAACGAAGCAAGTAGAAAGTATTGAAGTACTGGTTTAGCTTAATTTTTGCCATGGCGCAACTCGGTGGTGATGTCTGGAGAAGCAGGAAACAAAATGAGCTTCAACATGGGTCTATGTTACTTAATGTTGTTGTCTAAGCTCTATTTGGCAAAAGCTTTATTTTCTCGGTATCATTTTCATCAAACACCTAGCGAGCAATTTCACGAACTCTTCTAGATGATGAATAATATGTTGCTAGGCGCAGCTGGTATATAAGATTATAACCTGTTTTTAAGCATTATAAAGAGCAACTAAAGGGTTGGTATCGTGGTTTTATATTTTTAATTATTTAATATGTTACAGTACTAGGATGGGGGTCCTGTGACTATACAAAGCCCCTTGTGCTGTTGGGGTAAGGATAAAAACGATAAGCCTCTAATCAAAACAAGATAAAGTTAGGTAATTATGCATTGAGACGATTAACTAAAGACTTAAGTCATTTCTGGTTTTTGCAATCAATAATGTTGAGGAAAGGGGTCTTTCCTTTGACTAGGTCGGCGGTTTCTAGCGTCCATGATCCGTCTGTTCTTTGAAAATTCTTGGGCAGTTCATACATTTCCAGGTCGAACCTTCTCTTATTGATTAGATTATATAAGATATTTCTTCGCCGTGCAGACGCCGAACTACTGCTGGGTTAAATTCCTCGAGTTCCCACGATCCATTTGTCCCGTGAACTAGCTCTTGAAGTCGTTGTAAGTACATGAATCGAGAAGGAGATCTTGACTGGAACTCATCGATAAGGAATTCTTCCATTGTCGGTTCACCACGTCCTGGCTGCTTCTTATCTGTCAAGGTCCAAGTCTCGGTTTGATCTACTTCATACACTGCCCAGCTCCGCCTGCTTGCAATGACCCAGAAGTAATAAAACGATTCAGTAGGATCCCCAGTCTGTTGCCTTCTTCTGTCGTACCCGAATTAAATTGCCTTCTCGTTAGTCAAAGGTCTTTTCAGCGTCTGGACCTACCCTCACACAGCATTTTGCATTCGGAGGCTATAAATAAATTGATCCCCAACCCAATGCATACAGTCCTCACTCAAACTTTGGCAGCTTTGTTCAATCCTTGGCTTGCTTTTCCCTACTGATCATCTAAACCATGGCTACCTTGGCGAAGCTCGGTAGCACGTCCTTTATGGTCATAGCTCTCGCCGGAGTATTTCTAACAGGGTCCGTGGAGGGACAGAACTGCGGTTGCGCGCCGGACCAGTGCTGCAGCCAGTACGGGTATTGTGGGAAGGGCCCGGATTTCTGCGGCGCCGGATGTCGGGAGGGCCCATGCAACACCGCCGGGAATATTAACGGTGCCTCCGACGACCCGAACATCGTCACCCAGGCCTTCTTCGACGGAATAAAAAACGAAGCCACCGGCGACTGCCCCGGCCGAACCTTCTACACCCGGGACGCCTTCCTTGAAGCCCTCAAGTCCTACTCCGGCTTCGGCACCGCCGGCTCCGCCGACGACTCCAAGCGCGAGATCGCCGCCTTCTTCGCTCACGCCTCACACGAGACCGGACGTACGTTTTGTCCTCTTTTTTTTGGAATTGATGATCCTATCATTCATTGCGCGTACGATTCTGCATGCTAATAGAGATAAACCCATGATCTTTCCCAACAAATTAAAAACAACTTTGCCCCAAAAGTCTGATCTTATACAATATTTATGCGCAGGTCTTTGCTTCGTGGAGGAAAATCTGGACCCGAACAACCCATACTGCGACAAGAAGAGAGAGGCAGAGTACCCGTGCAACCCGAACCAGCGTTACTACGGACGTGGCCGCTGCAACTGACGTGGAACTATAACTACGGAGCTGCCGGAAAGGCCAACGGATTTGACGGACTCGGGAACCCGGGGATTGTGGCGTCCGACCCAGTCGTGTCGTTCAAGGCCGCCCTCTGGTTCTGGATGACGAACGTCCACAACGCCATAACCTCCGGCCAAGGATTTGGAGCCACGATCAAAGCCATCAACAGCGGCGAGTGCGGAGGCTCCTCAGATAAAGCTGCGAGTCGCATCGACTTGTTCCAGAAATACTGCAGCCAACTCGGTGTCAGTCCAGGCGGGAACCTCAACTGTTAAGATGACTTTCAAGACTTCTTATATATATATAGAGAGAGATCCAGAGAGAGAGAGAGAGACGACTATTTCCATTGTGAATTTACTTAACCTACTTTGTTGAATAAAGTACTTGTTCTTGTTGCTGCTAATGTACGAGATGATCAGTGAATAATATTAGCAGATGCAATAAAGGGAAGTCAGATTATATTTTGAGCACGGACAATTAGCGCGTTTGGTGGCACCATATATATTTATGTAAACTATCCCGTGTATCCTGTAAATGCAAATTTATTATATTTCAAGAGATTATCAACGAGTTTCTAAACATAATACAACTGCGGTAATGGATGAATATCCCTTGATTCATCCCAAGACTTTTTTCTTCTTTTTTTTTTAATCTCTAAAGGCAAAACCCATCATAATTTCCTGTGCTTCCAAGAAAACCTTTAAAAGAAACTTGTTTAGGAAGACAGGTTGATTAAACGATCAATGCTCCTGTCATGGAAATAACCATAATATAGATCTTTGGACATCAACATTGGCATTTATGTATCTGCCCTACAGCACTTTTCTGCAGCTACAGTTTTATACCTTGAAAGAAATTTATCTACATTTGCCAAATCCCAGCTGCTTAATTCCAATCTCTCCAAAAAAAAAAAAAAAAAAAAATCCACACGGGAATTTAATTGTAAAGTACTGCAGAGGAACAATAAAAGGGCTAAAAAATCCCAGCTTTAACCTTTTCTTGGAAGAACTGCCTTATGTGTTCACGCTTCCTATTGTCAATTCTGAAGATGGACCAATAACAGAAAAAACGAATAAGCAAACTATGAACAGAGATTATAACAGTCTTTCTCTTTATGTCCTAAACTCTTACCGTCTACCTTTACATAACAAGCCAATGCTTCATCTAATAAGGAGGTTGCTTACCATCGTGTATTTTTTCACTTGTAAAATTTTAAAAGTATCCATATTAGATATTTATTGCCGTTTGCACTGTTATTGACTTTTGTTATGCCGTATCTTACAGCATCTTTTGTCATGTATGTTTTTCTCTCTGGCAGATTTATATAACCACCAAATTTCTCAGAAAAAGAACACCAGCCTCTCAAGGAAGTAGAAGCCTCTCTGGAACTCAACTGCTCCCCGAAAACAAGAGGACAAAAGAAAAATAGAGCGAAAGCGCGCGCGCCCGTTTTTCGATCTCTCCCCATTTTGGTCTGGAAGCAACCTGTCAATGGATCCCTCTCGGTCTCGGACAAGAAGGAGAAGGATTTCCGCCGCTAAAAGTTTCGTGTGACAGGCCTTCGGAGACTCGGGCTGTAGCCTGTAACACGCGATAGTTCGCATATCAGTACCGAATCCGCAACGGTTATCCGAGTACAAAACTGGTGGCGGATCTATATTTGGTGGACCGTGGACGGCCTCAGGGGGCCCAAGTAACAAATCTTATCAATAAAGGGTAGCTGCTGCTTTTAATACTTAGTTTTAAAATTTCAGCAGTATGTTACTAACTACTATGATCTAAGACTCTAGATTTCTAATGCTCCAGATAAGAATTATTAATGTTATATAACTTTTGTTATCTTTTAATCCAAGATAAGGTTTATAATAATCAGTATTTTTACTTTTTAAAAATAAAACGAGAAAAAGGGCTGGAGTTGGATCGCCCAAAAGTTAAGAGAACTTCTCTAAAGGTAACCATAAAATGATAGAAATATTATCTGCATACTGTGATAATATTATCTTTCTATTCTACGGGTAAACCATAAACCCTAGATTTTCTCTTATGTGGACAATTAACTTAAGTTGCCACGTCATGATGTAAAACTGCAAAGTAAAATAAGATAGTATTGATATTATTTTTTGATAAAGTATTATATGAAGTAAAACCATAATGAAAAACTTTATAAATAAAATAAAATTTTAATATATAAGTGAAGTTTTTATAATTATAATATAATTATAAATTAAAATAAGATTAGATTGTAAATGATATTTTAAGTAATTTAATTTCTAGTTAAAATTTTATCAAGCATTAACAATTTATAATTTTATACTCGTGAGATTTTTGTAAAACGAAGAAAGTTGATTCCAATTTTATTTTATAGCTATTTTAAAGCACTAATTTCTACTCTTTGGAAATAAGATATACCTAAAGAAAAATGATATCAGTACTTCTTGATTTTATTTCGATGTTTTACTATCTACCTAAAGAAAAATGATATCAATTTTTGGAAGATTTTATTTTTTTTAATAAAATATTATGTACCTATTCTATGGGTAAACCCTAAACCCTAAATTTTTTTACCTAGACCGCCAACTATCCAGCCACACTACGATGTAAAACAGCAAAGTAAAAATAGGAAGCACTGATATCATTTTTCTTAACTCAATATATTTCTTTATCTATATATTGCTCTTTAATCTTTTAGTCTCAAAGACAAGTACGCCCTATGCCTAATGTGGATTAGCAATAATCTTTTATTTCTAAAATGCGTGATCGAGATTGTCTACTCTTGTTTGGAAGATGCGTGATCACATTGTGCCTTCTTTTGTATTTAACAAACCTAACTTAATTTATTCCTTTCGATTAAATACATTGAATCTCGGAAAAATGCACGTAGCCCAATGCGGACTTTTCAACCCATAACGTCCATAATTCATGTTTGAGAAAGATGAAGAGGCTAGAAAGTAAGGCTTCATCAGCAAGTCTTTATTTATTGTTCATCACATCGTTGGAGCATTCTGGATGCCTCCTCGCTTGGACCAGAGTAAGAAACATTCCTCACCAGATTCATTCGTATGGCTCTCCTGCTACTACTGCCTACGAACTCCGCCTTAAACCTCTTCGAAAGGGATCGGTGCCCGTTCATTCTCGTCTTTCATAATCATCTCAACAAACTACATTTATTCCTTGACGACTCCGTCAAAACTGCTTCCTCTCCTAATTACGATGAAATTGGTTTAGATTTAAACCGATGAAAGCAAATACAACAAATGTAGTTCAACACAGCATTGAATGTTAGAGATTAATCCCACACATGATTAGAAAACTTATAATGGAAAACAAACTTGGAACTTTAGTTAGTCATTTTGAGATAGACGTGAGTCCAAATTTTTCATTGAATCTTAGTACACGGCAAGGAATGACGCTCTCTTGTCCTTTTGTCATTAATAAACCGATCAGAATTTCAATAAGTGAACCAAACAGGGTAGCTAGATGATTGAACCTACATGTCAAGGTCTTCTACTGAAACTAACATCAGATGCAACTAAGGACTCCTTATGTGATTCTGTATATGTATCATCAACATTTAGTATTATAAAAGGCACTTTGGATAAGATTGATCGAATAGGTACACAACCTTGCTCACCCGTTTTATAAATGAAATGGTTGACAAGTTTATACATAATATATACATGTGAATATGAAAATATTATTTTGCTTGTACTTGATAAACCATGAACATTTATATATATTTTTAATTGAAAAACAAGTTTTATGGAGTACTATATATGGATCTACATCTTACCGGGGATGGTTATCCCTTTCTTCTTTATCTTTTTATCAAAAAATTCAGCTAAATTAATTAATAATATTTATTTATTTATTAATTGTTAAATTTATTTTAATATTAATAGAATGACAATGTTAAATTTAAAGCATAGTATATATATTTTTTATTAATATTTTTGAAGAAATGAAAAATCAGGTATGAGTACAACTAATTGGTTTGCCCTTTCTCTACTCACGGATGAAATCGTAGGTATGCATCGGCTTCACATGCCACGTGTAAAACCCTACAAGATTTTTTAATGAGAAGAACCGTACGGGAAAACACGTCGGATGAGAACCATAAATGCCTGAAAAGAAAATGTGAAAGAGCAAGAGGTTGTGGCCACAAGTTGAGAGCAGCGGCGATTCACAGCCACGTCTTTGCGAGTCGACGGTGAGAGCCGAGTGAGAGTCAAGAGCGCTATCTCATTTGCTCTCGCCTCTCTACCAATCGTCTCCTTTTCAGACCCTCCTCCTCCTCATTGTCTTTCCCAGATTTCCTCCGTCTTCTTCTTTGCTTTGGCCCGGATTTTTCTCCTCTTCTTTCAGACCAGACTACCCCGTTTTTCTCTCTCCTTTTTTATTTCTCTCGTTACTGCTCCTGGATATTTGGTAACGCAGGAAGGGTACAGATTTCTTGCTCCTGTATACGATCGCAACAGAAAGGGTACATATTTCTTACTCCCGTGGACGATCACCGTAGTGTTTTTGTGTGTGTGTTTTTCATTATCATGATTTTCTATCAGTTCGTGTAAAGATCGGGTCTGAAATAGAGGATATTTTTTCTATGTTCTAGGTTTTCACTCAGTGAAGATGTGCGATATCTGGAATTCCTACGACGATATGAATGCCTCTTAAACCCTCTAGAAAGCGCGAAGTCGGAGAACGGGAAAGGGCAGATTGAAGTCAAGGGAAGATGAAGATCCAATGTGACGCTTGTGAGAAAGCTCCGGCGACCTTGATTTGCTGTGCCGACGAAGCTGCCCTCTGTGCAGACTGCGATGTTGAGATCCATGCAGCGAATAAGCTAGCAAGCAAACACCAGAGGCTTCTTCTCGAATGTCTCAGCGACACGCTCCCACGCTGCGATATTTGCCAGGTAAATGTGTTCTCTCTTAATATATACTACTATTCTCCTCCCCCCTTCCAGATCCGGAATTTCCATAGCTGTTCAGATGGAGCAGAGAACTAGTTAAATTTTTCTACTACAAATCTGTCAGCGATTCCAACAAGTGATTACACAGATAACAGATTCAGAACCATGCTATGCCTGTCGCCAGATTTTCTCTCGCCTGTTTCACTTAATCACTTTTCCTCAAGCTTTCTGAGTATGATTAAAACAACTATTTTTCGTTCTTCGGTTGATTTTCTTCATATCAGAGTGCTGTAGTGAGAACGAGTTGGAAACTGATTTCAGAGTTTACGATAAAAAAAATGAGATTTTTCTTGTGATCTGGAATGTGAACTCAGTGACCTGACGGACTTTGTTTGTCAAAAAAAACGCCGAGAATGACGTCATCGTATTCAGTGATGTTCTATGCTGTTCTGTTGTGTGGTGGAGCCACTTTGCAGAAGGGATAGCCTATGGAAGCCACCATGATTGGTTCTTCTGATTCCTGATTCTTCATATGGTGGCTTCTCAGGACGAGTCAGTTCCGAGTTCCAATGAATGGGACTCAGTCCGAGTGCCCTCGATTACGAGTGTCTAAGCTTTGTGCTATTGCACTGTTTGCTCCCCTCTCCTATCTTTGTTGCAGGAAAAAACGGCTTTCATCTTCTGTGTAGAAGACAGAGCCCTCTTCTGCCGGGACTGCGACGAGCCCATACACGCTCCCGGAAGTCTCTCCGGCAACCACCAGCGTCTACTGGCCACGGGAATTCGCGTGGCACTGAGTTCCGCCTGTGCCAAAGATGGCGAGTCGGGAAGTCGTGAGCCCCCAAACCAGACAACCGCGTCGGTTCCTGCTAAACTGCCCGCACATCAGCCGCATAACTTCCCATCATCTCCCGCTTGGGCTGTCGACGATTTCTTGCAGCTTCCAGTTTTTGAGCCAAACGACAAGGTGGGGGCTTCTTCTCTAATCTAAATTGGGATATCTTTTAATACATTTTCGTTTTGGATGTTTCAAAATCAGATTTTTTAGAGGCGTTGTCGTCTTAATGTTTCTCCCGGTTTAATTTTCAGAAAGAAGGGAATGGTTTCGGGCTGGATTGGCTGAACGACATCGGTCTCTTTGATGAGCAAGTTCCTCGAGCTCCAGAGGCCTTGGCAGCTGCTGAAGTTCCTCAGCTTCCTGCATCAAACGCAAATATTCCATCCTACTACAGACCCTCCAAATCACACTTCTCTCCCAAGAAGCCTCGGTTGGAGGTCTCTGACGACGAAGAGTACTTCACGGTGCCTGATCTTGGTTGACGATAAACCGACATATTCTGTCTATTCCCTTCCCTGTAGTCCTTCCAAAGAAAACCCCTTGAATCTGTTAGCATAAACCAGTTATGTCTTTTAATATTGCTTTATCACTGTTTTCAACGCAGTATTAGCTCAGTACTGTATGAGACATGTCACAAGCGTTGAAACATCTTATATCACTGGGAATTTGGTTTTTAAAATTTGATTAATTACCTGTAAACTATTTTGTCATAGATGGGACATTTCTTTAACGAATATGAATACTATATTGGTACGTGTTGATTCCTTCCATGTTTATTTAAATTGAATTAGCTCTACGTTTATTTATGTGTTGGGTATTTAGTGAGTACTGTGTCATATTTGATATTTAGGATCGACAGGTTTCAGGATCTGAAGCCTGTGATCTCCTGTTCAACAGTTGCTAAAATTTCTTCATCCACAGTTAGTATGATTGTTTTCCAAAGCTCACGTTTCAAAGCAAACTATCCTGATTTCAGCTCTATTAACCTGACTGTTCTTGGACAACATGGATGTTTGCTGTTTAATGGCTTATGAATCTGAGAGTGTGCGCTTTTGGTTATGAATCTAATCGTTCTGTTCTTTCAATAGTTCGGATCTCCTAGTCCTAATAGTGCAGAATGATAATCGGAAAAGTTTGTATTTCAGTTACTTGAAGTAAAGAGGTATCTATACCAATTGATTGCAGCCTTTCTTAAGCTATGTCGGAAGTCAAGTGGTTCAAGAACATCCCTCTTCACAAGAGTTGCTTACCCGGCTATTCTAAACTGGAAACTTTTGTATGTATCTGGTTATTCCTATTACACTTGCCTCTGTTAGGTCTAACTATCCTAATCGTGTAAAAACTGTCTTGTCAGAACTGTCAAATAGTTCTTTGTCTTGAGAGTAATATTACCAGGGTCCCTGCTGGATGGATCCTTATTAGATATCAGTCAACAATACAATGAGTTTATTATCAGTATTAGCCTTAATTGAACCCTCTTGCCAAGTTTATCTTGCTGGTTTTCTCCTACCTTTCTCTTTTCTTCTTGATATATTTATTGTTTTTAAAAATTCCATTTTGACTTGCCTCAATCAAGTCTAACTGTGGTAATAATGTTTGACTTTCCAAGAGCTTTGTAGAGTAAGGGTTCTAAGTTTTGGAGAGAAGTACATAATTTCTTCTGTTGGATGGGCCTGCCATTAGATTTATTAATATTCAGGTGAATTTTACTAATAAAAAGTGTCTGTTTTCTTTTTCATGGCAAAATTTGTGGTTCATCTTGATAAATTTTCTTCTAGTTTCCAATTTCTACTTCCATTTTTTTAAGTCTTTAATAGAAAAACTTTTCTTTTCTGTTTCATCATACTGCTTTCATGCAAGACTCCTTGATGTTAAAATTGCTCTTGTAATGTATCTTGTAGAATAGGGTCTCTTGGTTGTCTCTTTATTTCTTCTTTTCTGGGCAATGGAATGTTACTAGAATTGTAACTCATAATTCTGGTTAACAACATTTTAGCATAGTCCTCAGTTGAATTTGTTTTTCGTCAAGTTTATGAATCGTTCCATGGATGTTTCTCCTAGTTCTTCTCTTTTTCAACGAAAAACTTAAAGCAGTAAAATTTGTAGCCTCTTGTGCCATCAGAGGGAGGAGCAGAAATCTAGTAAAAGGATGTGTACTCCGATGTCAGAACAAACTAACCATTGTATAAACTTTTTCTGGTTCTGTTCAGTTTTACTCTGCATACCAACTAGATGAGTATCGTGTTAGTTTTGTTTCATAATAGCTTTTAGAGAGTGCTACAGAGTTACAAGATCTAGTGAAAATGATGCTTGTTTGAGTATAAGAGCTAGCATTGTGTATATAATTTCCGCGGTGCCATGTTACTGTTCAGTTCTCTCCTATGTGTACCCAACTGGATGAGTGCCATGTTACTGTTGTTTCGTAATAGCTTTTGGAGAGAGCTGGCGTGTTAATCTACTGGAAGGATGTTCGCTAGGTTGATCAAAAGAACAAACAATGCGTACAAGAGAATAAACAAAGTGTATATATCTTTTGTGGTTCTGTTCAGTTTCACTTCTGCAAGCCCAAATGGATGAGTATCATCTTACTTTTGTTTCATTGCAACCATTGGAGAATCTTAGCTTACAAGATTAGTATTAGCAAAATTATTTCAGGTATCTGATTTTACTTTGGGCTATCTAATTTTTCTTTTGGGGTATCTGACGTGGCAACTTAATTGGTGGTCCAAGTAATTATCTATAGTATATAAAAATAATATTTTATTAAAAAAATAAAATTTCACTAAGTTTACTTTTACCGACTGAGAAAGTAAAAGCAGAAAAGTGTGCTCATTTATCCAAGGGGTGATATAAGTACTATAAGTTTTTTCTTTTAAGACTACATGATAACGCAATAATAAATTTATGAAATTTTAACTTTTTAATAAAATATTATCAATTTATTCTATAAATAAACTCTACCCTTAGATTTTCTCCCACTTAGAACGCCAGAAGTAAAACCTTAATAAAATCAAAAAGTACTAATATATTTTGCAATGTCACGATTCTTTTATAATGTTGATTCTTTAGAGCATGGCGAAGACAGTTCGGAAGTTCGTTTTACCCCTGTGAGAAAGTAAAAGTAGAAAGTTGAACACTTCTCACTACAAAGATCAGGCTTTATGCTCATTTATCCAAATCTGTGGGAGAAAATATCTCTGGCGACGCGGACAGCTACATGGGGTATCAGTTTGGAGTCCACGCTGTAGAATCTGGAATTTTCGGGTAAAATCAAAAGGTTCACACGTCTGTATTGAAGAATTTCGTTTTTGAGGGGCGACCGGCACGGCGGCGCCCACCCACCTCACGGCGGGTGAAAGTAGGTGAGAGGCATGTATTAACCCTTTACCCGAGTTTAACAAGCAGGAGAAAGAAAAATCACACCACAAAGAGATCATCAGAAGAGTGTTCAAAACCAAAAGAAAAAAAACGCAATCTTCATCATCTTTGACCATTCATTCATCGCAGGGTTGAAGAGGAACACGGAGGGCAAAAACGAAAACGAAAACGAAAACGAAAACGAAAAAGAAAGAATTTTAAGCTCTGAGAAGCTCCAGCACTTCTGCCTCAGCCGGCAAAGCAGGGATTGCTCCCTTCTTGGTGGTGGTGATGGCTCCGCAAGCGTTCGAGAACCTGAGGATTTCCCTCAACCGCGCTTCGTCCTGGAAACAAGAAAAAACAAGTAAGATTTCTTCGCCTCGAATCAACGACGGTGTTGTAAAAGAAGAAGGAAACACGTTTCGTTTTTGCAATCTATATCTTACTTCAATGACGGATCGATCGTTGACGATCTTGCCCAGCAAAGACCCAACGAACGCATCGCCTGCTCCGGTCGTATCTACCGTCTTGACTTTCAATCCCTCCACCGCTCCTCGAAAACTCTAAAATGTATTTTTTTTTTCCAAGAAAGGACCAAGGTTGAAGTAAATACCCATGTTGATTTGCAGAGGAATTTGGGGTTCATAAGAAGAAAAAAAAAAAGAGCAGGAAAAAAGGGGACGGTGGATACCTTGGTGAAATACTTGCATCCTTTCTCCCCCAGAGTGATTAAGAGCAGCGTCAATCCTGGATGCCACAAAGTTAGCGCGACTTCGTCTTCCACGGAGCTGTTGCCGGTCAAAAATTCCAGCTCCACATCGCTGACCTTGATGATGTCTGCGCGGTCCCAGATGCTCATGATCTGGGTACGAGCCTCATCGGCCGACGGCCAAAGAGGCAATCGGAGATTGGGGTCATAGGAAAGTAGCGCCCCTGCGTCTTTGGCGACCTCCATTGCCCGCAGATGTGCAGATCTACATGGTTCTGTGATCAAGCTAATGGATCCGTAGTGGAAAATCTTAGCCTGCGACCGCGGTTAAACCCCGGTAATCCGGAATTTAGTTTATCAGCCAGAAAACTGGTTTTTTAATCTCAGTATGAAACAACGTTAATTCTACGAAACAGAAGTGTTATCAAGAGTAAACGTCGCACAGAATTACGGACGTCGAGATAAAAAAAGAGGAAAAAAAAGACCAGATTTTTTTTTGTAACGATGAATGAGCAGTAATAAAAAAAAAGGAAGTTTAATTTTAAAGACGGACCTTTCTGATGAGTTCGAGGTTGAGTTCGTCTTCTCTCAAGAGCATGTCGGCGCTGGGGTTCCTGTAAAACATAAACTCGCGCTCCCCGTCGGATCGGAGAGTGACAAAGGCCAAAGCCGTACGCGCGCCCTGATCGAACAAGATCCCTTGGTCAGAGACTCCGTTCTGTTTCAAAATGTCGGCCAACATGCGGCCGAACTCGTCGTCGCCGAGCTTTCCGACGAAGGCCGCCTTGCCGCCGAGACGCGCGACGGCGATGGCGACGTT
Organism: Aristolochia contorta; assembly: GCA_022405105.1. Lineage (NCBI taxonomy): Eukaryota > Viridiplantae > Streptophyta > Magnoliopsida > Piperales > Aristolochiaceae > Aristolochia > Aristolochia contorta. The sequence continues at coordinate 7,349,595 of CM039667.1, read as the reverse complement.
GGCGGGAGCCCCCCCGGGCGCTTTCAGAAACCCGGGCGCCTCCGCCAGAGAAACTCCGGAAACCGTGGGAACGAAGTCGATTAGCATCTCGCCGAAGCTGACGACGAGGCCATTACTCCCTCCATTCTGAAAAGCCATGGAGAGTGAGAAACAGGGGAGAGAGGAGGGGGTCTCAGAACAAACAGAGAGGAAGAAGAAGGAAAGAGGAGAAGCAAATCCGATTAAACGGGGGTGTTGCTCCTTTGGGTAGGTATTGACTCCTTGTGATTAATGTAGACGCATATATATAATATAAAGCACACCTCAAACAGAGCAGTCGGTAACGTGATTTAAAAGTCAAGTTTTTTTTTTTTTTTTTTTTTAAAAACTTACTACCTTTTCGCTTATTATACAATTGAATTAATTACTTATTGTCTTATTAATAATAAATACTCGTTTATTACCAATAGACCCAGTCAGATGTGAGTCATGATCTCCCTCCAATCACTATTTATTAAATGTGTTAATTAATCCCTTAGTAATCAGAATTTATGGTTGGCGCCCGTGGAGAGAAGGGGAAACCAGGACGGCGGAAAAGGAAGAGATGAGTGACGGTGCACACAGTATAATGGATAATGGGGATCATAATAAGTATCATCAGTTTTAATCCATATATAAAACAGAGAGAGAGAGAGAGGACACCGGCGCGACTTTTCATGGTGGGAAAGCTGGTAATATTATAACATAAGGCTGCTTATATTTTAATTTTTCAAAAGTTAGGGGCGTGAGTCGCGTTGAGAGAGGGAGTAATTGACCATTTGAGACGCGGAACGGGTGCTTAGACTTCAGATTTTGGATCAGGAACGCGAGGCAGCGGATCTGGAATTTGATCTAATACAAGGAGCGCATTAGGCTGAAGGAGGCGGCGACGGCGACGGCGAGAGAGGTGTTCTAGAATCGGACTCGGAGTTCCAAAAGTCGTCGTTGTGGAGAGGCATGATTCCGAATTCCAACTACGTCTCTCCGGCCACTGTTCCAGATGGAATCGAATCGGAACAGAGTAATGGAGACATTTTTTGATTGAGATGATTAGGTGATTTAGCAGGGAATGCGATTCAGAGGCGAGGCAAGGAGTCGTGCCGAACAGAAACATCCGAAAAAGAAAGACGATACGCTGTGTTGGAGCAGCAGAGATAGGATTTTGTCGTCTGCGCAAAAGGTAAAAATTTCTCAGATCCAAACTCCACATTCCAGCCACTTGTCATTAGAAAAGTAGTACAAAACGCCCATGCTGCTATTGCCATTAACTACAGTCTACAGACTCGTTCAACCTCGCCCCCGCTTCCGACGCGGCCACAGATCAGGGAGCCCCTTGTTCACAGGGAAGTGGACAAAGGGAGCAGATCCTCGGCCTCGAGGCCTCCCTCACGTGACCTGCACGTGCGACCCCTCACTTTTTTCTTATCATATATTCCAACAAATTTGTCGCTTTTTGCATTTGGTACTTGTTACTTAGATCGATTGATATATAGTTGATTGATAGTGACGATTATTAATTTATCAGCTACAACGACGGATAATTTGTTTATTTAGTGCAGAATGCTTTTTGTTTTAGTAAAGAATTGAGAGGCTTTTGCGTTTGAGCGGCTATGGAAAGCCGCTGCTAATCCGAGTGGGGGTTGTTTGTGTTTTGGTGAAAAAAACAAAACAAAATTTTTTATTTAATTAGGAAAGACAAGAGGGGGAGTTAAGAGAGGTGAGTGGTGTATGATCAGCTTCATCTTTTTTAACTTCCTTGTTTTTTCTTTTCAATCTTTCTGTCGCAGTCACGGAGTTTTATTGTACTGTAGTCTCTTCCTTTTCGATTAGAATAAAGTCACGGAGTTTTGTTGTTTCGTAGTATAGTAGCAAAAAATGTATTTTTTATTCTTTCGTACATTGTTCACGAAATCGACTCGGTAGGGTCTACTACGATTTAGTAATAATAACATATTCATTTTAGTTATTATATTCCAGGGCCAATGTTATATTAAAAAAAAAAAAGCCTGAAATCAGGTTTAATTGGATTTGACCCCTTGGTTGAGCATGCTACCCAAAATTATATTTTTTTTGAAAGATTCCCCTTTCTCCTTCCAGAGTCTGAAGGGGGGGTTGAACTCGCAGTCTCCGACCGTCAGAGCGACGGAGTCCTTTCCCTCTTCCCTCTTCCCTTCTTTCTCTTCAGTTCTTCTATCCCGTTTCTCTTCTTTTTATGCAAAGATGAAATTATTTTCATTTTATTTCGACACAGAAAAGGTTTCTTGGGTGTCATCATTTACAAGTTGACATACCTCGCAAGTTTGATTTTTATGCCAAGAGAGAGAGTTAACTATTTTACTTATATTCACATGTTTTAGATGTTATGGATAAGAGCAGAGTCGTGGAGAATAAAACAGGTAAATGTTCTCTAAGTCTACCCTTTTGTCTAATCATGCGGCGGATGGTAGAGAATCATATGATTGATAAGCCATCTCGGTAGCAAAGATGGTGGAGAATATAATTAGCTGAAGAACAGAGACCACCAGATGGCATTCTCTCTGAAGAGAATCGCATTATTTGGGAACTTACCAGTTGCTAGAGCACGCGCGACCCAAGCATGCGGTTCTCGAAACCCAGTGCGGGCGCTCAGCCTAATACATTTTCTTTCCCAGTTTTTTAATTGTAATGTAGGATATCGACAAATATTTGAACCCAGTTTACAAAGGAGTCAATAATTTGCAAAAGAAGAAAGGGACAAATATCGACAAATATTGAATTGGGGAAAAGCTTGAGCAAAAAAAAAAAGCTCCCCCATGAAGTAATTCTTCCACCAAACTTGGTGGTTGTTGGCAAAGGTTCTGGTCTGGTGGAACTTGGAACAGCTGCTCCATTATGAGATAAGCCTACTTTTATCGACATTGCTGGTGGATCTGCATTTACAGGGACTTAAGTAGGTCGTTTGTTTGCCTAAACAAGCAACTTCAAGCTTGTGCCTTCATAACAGCAAAGCATTGAAGTAGGAGAGGTCACCGGTCAGTCGGCCATGCCCCACGTCCCTTCATATTCCCCACTACAAATTCAGAATGAAGATGAAGCGTTTATTGCCCTGGTTTTCGTGTTATAGCATTACTATTTCTTTAATTGAAGTCCTTAGAGGTTTACTTGCTTGTATAAAGTGAACACAAAGCAGGACGAGTGCATATAGTTGACCTAAGTGACACTTGAGAAGGGTCTTATAACTATCAAGTGAAAATTTTTAATGGGCCAAACTTGATTCCCCAATTAAGACCCAGAAACAAATTATGAGATTTAATTGAACCTAATAACCATATTTTTGCAGTTGCAGCTTGCTCTTAATTACGCTCGAAACCTCTTTTCTCCATCACCCGAGGATCACACCAAGACCTCAATCCAAGAGCCCACCAGCCAATAAAACATAGTCAACTTAATGAATCTTCAACTGAAACAACTACGGAGAGTAGATATTGACCATTAAAAAAATTAGTTTAACTGAGGTCTATTAACCAGTATTTTTTAATATCAAACGAGCCATCAAAGTAGAGATAATACCAGTTTTAATTTGACCCCATTGAGCCGGACTAGTAGTTGAACCGATGATATTACTTTAGTATCATTCATGAATTGGACTCGCTGCGTTGGTCCGATTGGACTCGGCCAAACTGGGTAAATCGACCCTGACTTGGCCGAACTGATGAGTCGTACCCCAACTCCCAACTCGAATTAGAATGATAACGGTTTGAAAAAATACGGTTAGAACAAAACACAAAAACCCAAAAATCATGAACAAAAACTATTTTTAGAAAAAAAAAAGATCTTTATTTCTGTATATCACATGCCATATTATATAGTGAAAGTAAAAAAGTAATGTTTGACAAGGATTGGTAAGTAGTCCGATCCAGTCTTTTGAGTGATATCTGCATAATAAAATAAACTTAAAAAGAATAAATAATGATTTGAAGAAGCATAAATAATAAAGAGTGAAGTGATCTGATAAAAATATTATAAAGTACAAAGTTTCTCCATCTAAGCCAACCCCAAAGCAAAGCATCACCATAATGAACAATAAGCACGTAATAACCAAGCACACCAGCAATTTCCATGCTAGTTACAATTAGCCCTCGTACATATCCTTTAAAATATAAAATTTTATAAAATAAAAAGTATTTTTTTATATTTTTAAGGGCGTCAGACATGTACTGTGCGCCTAGTATTACTCTTTCCATAAAACACAGATCAGAATGAATCATAACTTATTTAACAATATATGGTTACCCCTTTTAGTTATAAAGTAGACGGTCCACCAAGGCCGCAACCAACTCATTTATGAAATGGAATAAACTCAAATCTTTCCATTAAAACACAGATCAGAATGAATCATAACTTATTTAACAATATAAGGTTACCCCTTTTAGTTATAAAGTAGACGGTCCACCAAGGCCGCAACCAACTCATTTATGAAATGGAATAAACTCAAATCCTTGAACTGACAATATAACCAGATTTATTTTTATGCTTATAGAACCAAAGAGAGGAAATATTCAGTTCCTTTGTTTCTCATACTTAAAATCGTATTGTCCAATCCAAATCAGACTTACTATCTTTCCGTTCAGGATTCACCCTATGCCCAAATGCCTCCTAGATCTGCTGGAAGCTGAAAAGATTTTAGTAATTAACCGGTTGCTCCTCCGTTCGAGGTATTCCCGCTAAAGAAGGTATTCCGCAAATCCATTACCTTCCATCCGAGCAGAAAATCATTTTTCCTTTATGAAAAATGATATTAGTATTTTAACATATGTCATCCTGACAGAGTTAGTTGGCATTCCAAATAAGGTTTAGAGTTTAGATTTCTCTGCGTCACACTATAAAAACTAAAAGTAAAGAATCGCAGTAAAAAGTCACTCTTACTTTATAGATGCCATGGACTTGCAACTCCCGCATTGATGTGCGAAGAGTACATCTCTACCATTCATGGTTGCAGAAAAGTAAGTCGCTTGTCATGGCCGCTGCTTCACCTTCGAGGTATCTCCCGTTGAAATTGTGGGCGTATCAAAGTTGTGCATTGTATCAAAATGATATATATTCTGATGTCTGTCATCTTTATCCGAGCCTCAGCTGGAAGGCAGTGAGTCGGGCTGGCTGCAGAGTGAAACATTATGGGCATTTTGACAGGTCAAAATCTGAAAGAGAACAGACGTTATGTTCACGGTTTTATGTATCATCCACTACACGACTTACAACATTCAACTTGTCTTAAAATATACCCATTAGGCTCAACTTCCCAAACAAATCCTACTCTCTTTCGGTCCTCCTACGTTCATATCCAAAACTTGAATTGATATGATATGTTAACCAAACCTCGGATTTTTTCTTGGTATGAAGCACCTACGTTTAAAATTAGGTGAGTTTATAGCTGGTTGAAACGGCAGTCCCGTGTCGCCTTCCCGGAATCGGACAACCTGGGCCGTGATTTTCTTTCCAAGTTGCCCATTTGCGCCCGAAAGATTTGAAATCGTGCAAGAAACTATTCCGAACTTTATCTTTAAAGAGAAAAATCGGATCAGAGGAGGAAGATATCAGTGCACAGGCCAGAATGATGTCAAGAAGATATTACCGAACAGTCAACAATGATGTCGGCCTGTAAAGTCCGAAGATACCTCAGAATGGCAGAACACGAACAGCTTCAGCTTGTACCATCACCCCTTTTTTTCTCGTACTCTCGTCATCTTTTAAGGCGGCCATTAACGCGTTCCACAGTGAGTCCACTCAGCTTTATTTTGCTTCGAGATTTCCCCCCTGCATACTGCTTACACTTTGTGAGAAACAGATGCCGGTGCATGCACACTTCCTTGGGAAGAAATCATTCCAGCCACGAATAAAAGTGATTGAAACCTTACCAAACTAACGAGGCCAGATTCGTTTCTGAGGGTCCATGGTCGCGCTCCCTTCTGTCATAATCGATGGACCGATCAGGAAATTTTGCAAATGGCAGGTGAATCTACATATTTTCAGCCTTTGATAAAGAGAAAGCATTTCATACTAAATGACAAACAGCCTTTGTCATTCGTACGATCGTGTCCCTTCTTCTTACCACTTTTCTTTCTATCGCTCTATTCCTCTCTCTGAAGAAAACAGAGCATACAATGCATTTTCACACACATTTTAACCACCGTCTCTCCTCTGCATTCTGAATGTTCATATCTGCAGATAGCATTCCTACGAGTTCCCAATTCTTATCATAACTTTCATAACGTTGTGTGTAAATGATGCGGATGCATGGAAAGCAAATAATTGCTGAAGACAGAAGTTCACTGGAAAATACTTTCTTTTTTATACCATTAATTGGACAAACTCGAAAACAAAATCTGGCCTTACTGCAGCAAGCCAAGCCAGAGACTATGATGAGAATGCAGAGCCTTATGTACAAGAAATATGGCTCAAAAGGAACCCCAAAAAAGAAAAAGAAAAATCAACTCCTTGCAAACTAAAATCCCAGTAGTTTACACTGAGAATCTGCAGGCAGTCCGATGGGCGCCAGTACTCTCCAACCCAAAAACACTTTCACGAAGGGCGTATAATTGCTGGTACAGGGCGCTCTAGACCGTATCTTGCAAGAAGGCGTACCAGCTCGTCTCTCGACAACGGCTTCAAAAATGAAAAACAAAACCTCCGTTAAAAAAACAACAAACTGACTGCTCTCACTGATCTGAAACAGAAAAAATTTAGCCCTAATAATCCAACGCGTAGACTTAGTAGTAGTGTTGAAATGTCGAGGACAACATACCTTGGTCTTAAAGTCGTCCGCTCCTGCCTCAAAGAACATATCCTTGTCCGACGGTAAGCTGTTTCCCGTCAAGGCTATGATAGGAGTCTTTACTCCCAACAGCCTTAGCTGCCGTGTTGCCTGTATTCAACAAAACGACGACATGAGCGACCAAGGAAACAAATCGCAAAAAAAAAAAAAAAAAAAGAGATCAAACTCTATGATAATGCAGAGTGACCGAAAAAAAGAGAGGATAAAACGAACGGATCCAGTTAATTTAGAGCCCTACCTCGTGGCCGTCCATGACAGGCATTTCCTTATCCATGAGTACAAGATCATAATTCTTGCCTTGCTTGAAGTAATCGACGGCAATCTGGCCATTTTCAGCTTCTTCGAACAAGACATTCAGGTCTCTGAACAACTTCCTCAGCAGCATCTGCACAAAATCAATCAGCATTGCTACTACAAACAAAAAAGCACACGATCAAAAGTACAATTACACCAACAAAGCCTTAATTAATTAGCATAATACCGAAGAGGAGCTGGCACTTAAGTGTGCATACCCTGTTAATTTCGGTGTCTTCGACGAGTAAGATCTTTCCGACGGCCGGATCGGCAGCCTTGGCCGGGAAGACGATGTTGCGGCCACCGGAGGTCATGGTGCGAGGGGAAGAAGGAGGCGGTTCAGCGGCGGACAAGGATCCGGAGAGCCAAAAGAAACGGTTTCCGGTGAAGAGGTTCGAGTGGTTTAAGAATCCTGGCGCCATTGAGCCCTTCTTTTCTTCCTCCGCGAACGAGATCTCTGTCCAAACACAGCAGGAAGGAAAGCAGGGGACTGAGCCCGTCAGTAAGCCCAAAATAGACAACCCCTCCAGAGTCCGGAAAATGACGCGTTCCCTGTAATTCCCCGGTAAATGACACAGGACTTTCCGAGGGAATAAAATCTCGGCCGGATCTCCTGATTCGCAGGAAAACGACGTTTCTCGGGAAATTCCGACGCATTAATCCCACGCATTTCGATCCACCACACCACCCGCACAGAGGCGATTTTTACCCACAAAACGGAAAACCCACCCAAACCCCTGCGGTGGGCCCCATCCACACCGGGGCGAACACCGTTTTGGATAAAACCGTATAAAAAAGTCGACCCAAAAGAACAAACAACGGAAAATTACATATATACCCAACGGCAGGACCCGGATTCCGACGACGACGACACTTTGACATACTGACGCACACGGGCGTTTCGTCAGAAACGATCTGTACCGCCCGATCGCCGACGGCGAAGGGTCCTCCGTAGTCCGATCAACAGTAGCAGGAGGTATATGCACACGTGGAGAGGATCTCGGGCAAAAACTGTCCCGACATTTGAATGATGGTGTAAAAACGCTAGGAGGCAAAAGGTGAGCACGAGGTAAGTGGTCCCCATCGGATTCCATCTACACATGGGTGACGTGGACCCCGTAAAAATATACAACAACGCTCCGTAGAAGTAAGAACTTAAAACACACATATCCGTCTCCTCCCTCAGTCTTGACATCTCCCCACCGGAAACAGCCATCGGCGGGAGCTGTCGAAATTCTGGTGAGTGGCAGAGTTCGAACACAATTGTAGTCGGCCAGAGGACTGTACCGATATTAAAGGAGGTGAACACTACAGTGTGCACGTAGAAAGAAAGGAGGAAAAAGAGGCGGCAGAAGAGAGAAAGAGAGAGAGAGAGAGAGAGAGAGAGAGAGAGAGAGAGAGAGAGAGAGAGAGAGAGAGAGAGAGAGAGAGAGGATTCTGGGATCTGACAAAGGAAAAGACGTTAGAGGGCGACGCAGCGGAGTAAGGGGGTATGACTGTATCAGTACCTTACCGGAGAAGGAAAAAGAACGAAAGAATTTCTCAGGGGAAGAGGCAGAAATGGACTGTAAAAAGAACAAGACAGGAGAACATACAGACCACAAACAGCGATACAACAGGGAAGTAACAAAAATCCTCTCGCCAGTCCAGGGTGTCAAAAGTGGTAAAGAAAAGCGGAAAAAGAAGACAAAGAAAAAAGAAAAAAAAAGGATGTCTCGTTTCCTGGGAATAATAAAATCACTGGACATTCAAAAGCTAGTTATATACACGAGGATCGGATCGATGTCTATGGATTTGCTTTTGGGATTCCGGTTCATTGATACTACAGGTTACTGGAATTCGTTCAAGGTGATAATGAGTTTCTGTTGATCACTACGAGCCATCGGTTTCGAACTTATAAAAGCGAAGACGACCATCCGAATTTAATGCAGAGATACAAATCCGTGGGACGGAGCTTGGATATGTCCTAGCATTCGACTACAGTACCAGTAAAGGTTCGTCTCTGAAAGTATAAACCCGTTCGTACAGAAGGAAAAAAAATTCACAAAAAAGAAGAGAAAAAAGCCAAAGTTTTACCTGTTTTTCTCCATTGAGAAAAGATCTCAATCGACTGAAGCACGCTTCTCTTCCCTTTCAATCTCCCTTTTCTAATCCTAAACTTCATCGTCTCCGCCCAATTCCCTTCCAGAACACCCCAACTCACAAACGCCATCGCGAACCAGAATGAACCGGCGCCCCAGTCGGAATCTATGCAAGAAAGAAGGGCAACCGCCAAAATCCCCGATACCGGAAGCCTCTTCTTCCCCAGCCTCATCACCCCACCGGGAAAAACCAAGTTGTTATAGATGAAAATCGCAGCCAGAATCGAAGATTGGGGGATCAGACTCAGGGATAGAGTCACAGGGAGTAGTAATAAAAATAATGTTCGCTCGGGCGTTTGGGTGGAGAAGGAGGAGGAAATGGTGTGTGGAGGAATGGAGGAGTTGTACGTCGCAGTGTCACCGGGTCGTGTTTTCATGGCGGTTGCTTCAAGACATAGACATCAAATCCCGGGGAAATCAAATCTTAGATCTTCTGATGGGAAAAAAGGGTAGGAAGAATAGGCCATTTTTTTCAAAGTAAGCAAAAAGGAAAGGGGGATCCCGAAGAGACGGCTCTGCCCTTTTTCTTCGTTTCCCTTACCGCAGCTCCTCCTCGCTCTGACACCCAATCGGCTCGGCTTCCCCCCAGCCTATTCATTTGACTTGTCGCATTGATTGAATAGAAAATCCTCCCTTCCGTCTCTCCACTTCGTAACAACAATTACACCAAAATCGGACCTACGTGGAGCCGTGGACCCGACCCGTCACATGAGCGGACCCCTTGCACCACGTGGGTCCTACGCAACGCCACACGCACATTTTTATTGTTTTGTTTTTTATTTTAAATGTTTGGTCCCCCTGACATGACTTGCCGCGGAAGAGTAAAGAGTAAAGACACACTCGCTGATATTTGAAATCTTGACAATATCAATTATAGATTCGACTATATATGCGACTTGTCTTGCGCGAAATTCCCCAAACGCCCTCCTCGCGGTACCCCATCTCGGATTTTATATAATCGAGGGTCGACGAGGGACCCGGCGGCGATTTGTCCCCGGACCTCCGGTCCTCTCACGAAACGTGTCCGGCATGCTGTAAGAAAAGGGAGCAAAGCCGGGAGGACCCACTTTTTAATTTAATGATCGCATCTGCTCGCCGGGTTTTCTGATAGTCGGATATCGTTTGTACGATTCGGATCACTTCGTCGTCCCAGCTCCGGCCGAGCCAAACGAGCCAAGCCGAATTCATGGGTATAAACGGTCATCCGGGAGAGAAATTAGGGGGGATTCGGTTCGAGGAGATATATATGTATAAACAAAATAGGTCACGTAGAGGACACGACACGTGTCATTCCGTGGGATGTTCTAGTGTCGTCTTATTTATTTTTTTTTTTTGGAGGCATCCGGGAGATGGAAGGGCGAAAGTGGGAGTCTATCTGGTTAACGGATCGGATCTGAGTTGTTGTTGACGGTTCCGATTATAATAATAGTTACTTGGGTGAGATTTTCATGTTAGGTACAAAGTGAGTACTCTGGATTAGAGAGGAGGATAAGAGTGTGGGGGTTAGCCTCATCCAAGAAACAAGGAGCCGGAGGATGCGAGACGTACGGGAGCCGATCGATTGGAGACCACCCGATCGAAGGCGGGCCCCATAAAATCTTTCGGTACTCCCGTCGGAAGCTTCCGTACTTTCTGCGGCTTTGACGCCGCCGTCAACCACCGGAAGACCCGTTTTGGAATGGAGAGTCGGATATATACGAATAAGAAGAAGAAGAATAAAAAGGGTTATTTAATAATTTTTAGGAGGTAGGAAAAGGAACGGGCACTGAGATCTCGACACGAGTCTTCATCCTTCTTTCGACACGTGTCGACTTGTCTGGTCACGACAGGGCGCCGATTTGATGTGAGCCTCATCCCTTCTTCTTCGTCCCCTAATCGGATCAGAACGGTGGCCCATCGTCGTCGTCGCGCATGGAATCGCGTTCGGTACCCCATCATCCCACGGTCCCAAAAAAGGCGTGATGCACGGAGGGGTCTCCGTTGGTGGTCGGTCCCACCTAATCGCAAGCCTCTCTCCGATCTCGCGAATGGGTGATTGGCATTCCATCGGCGCCGGGTCACACCGAGGTGTGTCACCGACACGGCCTTTAAAGAACCCCATGGTATATATAAACACGACCAAATCTTCGAGATTCTCCTTCCCTTCCGGTGTGGGCTCCATTTCGGGAAATAGTGAGGATATACATACACTCCTCGTCTTACCAACTGGGGCGTGGCACGTTAAGAACTTACGGGAAGTATGAAAAATTAGGTATAATAGCCCGGTTACGAAGGTAGGTTAAAAGAAAGATTGATTAATTAGGGCGGGTGGGGTGGTGGGGCCAGATTAGCGGAAGAGGGAGCAGAGAATCGGATCGGCTCGGCTCGGCTGGGCCCCGCCGTGTGGAGAAGGAAAAACTTGTCAACGGTCAACCTCACCATCATTTATCGACGTCCCCCCCGAAAGTAAAACGCATGAAGACTTTGTTGTCCGCGGCGGGCCCCGACGAGATCGATTTTCCCGATTCCTTTCCGGGACCAAGAGAATTTAAAGCGAGCGCGATTGGGGAAAAATTAATCGCGACCCCTCGGTCTTCCTTTTGCGTGTCAAACCGCTGATTATCCCACTCATTAAGTTCGGAATTCCGACCTCATTAACGCAACTTAGGACTTAGGATGCGCTTTATTATTAAAAAAGCTCTGCAAACTTGAAAATTAAACGATCCCGTTCTTGATTTTTACTGTTGTTTCACATTCCTTTCCCTTGGTCCGCGGTTCCGGACTCTGGAAATTAGGGGAATTCATGAATGAAAAAGGGAAAAAAGAGTGTGGACTGGAGGAGAAATGATGGGAAGAAACGAGAGATGACAACACAGAGAGAGAGCAAATGAGAGAGAGAGAGAGAGAGAGAGAGAGCAAATGAGAGAGAGAGAGAGAGAGAGAGAGCAAATGAGAGAGAGCAAAGAGAGCAATGAGAGAGAGAGCAAAGAGAGCAAATGAGAGAGAGAGCAAATGAGATAGAGAGAGAGAGAGAGAGAGAGCAAAGAGAGCAAATGAGAGAGCAAAAAGAGAGAGAGAGAGAGAGAGAGAGAGAGAGAGAGAGAGAGAGAGAGAGAGAGAGAGAGAGCAAATGAGAGAGAGAGCAAATGAGAGAGAGCAAATGAGAGAGAACAAATGAGAGAGAGCAAATGAGAGAGCAAATGAGAGAGAGCAAATGAGAGAGAGCAAATGAGAGAAAGCAAAAGAGAGGATAGGTAGAGAGAGAGAGAGAGAGAGAGGATAGGAAGAGAGAGAGAGAGAGAGAGAGCAAATGAGAAAGCGAGAGCGAGCGAGAGCGAGAGCGAGAGCGAGAGAGAGAGATAGAGGATAGGAAGAGAGAGAGAAGGGTCGGTCGAGGATAGGAAGATAGATGGGACCAGCGTGGGGAAGAAGATCTTCACGCTTTGAGATATGGATTCTCGCGCATGCAACGTCGCTCTCCTATCTCCACGAGTCGCAGACTCTTTCTTTTCGGATTTTTAGATTTCAGGGGATGCTGCTGGAATTGAATGCGAATCAAATACTTTGATAGCGACGGTAGGTGGACTTGACTTTCTCGCCCACCCTTCTCCTTCTCTCTCTCTCTCTCTCTCTCTCTCTCTCTCTCTCTCTCTCTCTCTCTCTCTCTCTCTCTCTCTCTCTCTCTCTCTCTCTCTCTCTCTCTCTCTCTCTCTCTCTCCGTCTATCTACATTCCACCCCTGTTGTTGATTTCGGAAACGAGCGGCGGCGGGCTGCCGGAGAGTCGAAATTTCTTCCTCGTACGTTCTCGAGTCACGACTCACGAGGTGTTCCAGGAAGACTCGGATAACATTCATGCGTACAGGGAGATGACGACCCACAGTGGTCTCGAGATGGGAGAGACGAGTCGAGTTACCTCCCCGAAGCTCTCGTTCTAACTCCCGGAATTCGCATAAATGTTTTACATTAAGAAAGAGCGAGGGGTAAATTACTAAATATAATAATTTCTGGTATTAAATAAAGAATCGTTATATAAGTACTGCAAAGTATTAAAAAGAGAGTTTACATCGTTCACTATGCATCGATGTAAAACTTTAAAGTAAAATGGTATTGATATCATCCATTTAAATAAATAATCCTGACTTTATATGTTTTGACTCAGAGAATACACTGTATCTCTCCTAAAAGGGTCATTAATCCCACATTTTTAATAGTCATTAGTTTCACACCCTTTGGGAATCTATAAATTCCTATATGGTTTAACAAAGAAAAGTGATAAGCTCTGCTCTCGTTCACCACAGCAAGCTTATCACTTCTCAACGAATCATAAAAAGTTATTTTGTGCAATTCGTGAAGTCTCCGCAATGGTAAATGATTTCGATCGGAAAGGCTGATGGTAAGTGAGTCCGGCCAGGGGCAGAGGCTTAATCGAGAGGCCTATTCAGAATTTCAGACCATGGTCGCTCGCAGAGGCTGCCGGAAAAATTGATGATTTTCTCTCAAAAGGCCTCCGACAACCAGACGCTTCAAACATCTCTAATCTATGAATTCGATCTATCATTTCCTCTCCTCCTCGCTGGTCCCGTTGAAGCTTGAAAGAAGAAGCACGTCGCGGTCGCTTGTTGTATACAGTTTGTGAGACCGCCATGATGCACAGTGCCCTGTATAATGTTTACTGGAACACATGACGAGGCAGCCAAGTTCAACGCCTTCATCATCTTTTGATGGGACAAATATTAAATTTGTAAGACTTATAGATACGACAGCAATTCGTGGTCTTAAGCTCTTCGCTCTTATTCTCTGGAACTGTAGCAGTAGGCAACCCGAGCACACAAGCAAATAATAATCTCTTCGGAGTTCTAAGCAAATAATCAAGTTTATGACACAAATCCGTCCATGTGTTTCAAGTTTCAACTTCGAAATGCTTCATGCATTCATCTATCTTCAAAAGGATCAAGAATTTCAAGAGAGAGTTTATGTTACTCTTAAAGACTACAAACTTCAAATGCAAAGGAAAAGGGAGATTATATTATATGATCCTAACATATCTTAGCAAATTAAAGATGCACAATTGATTTCCTTAAACCCTTTAATTAAAACACCCATTATATCTTTTAAATGGAAGATTAGGGTCCTCCGACGACTTAGTCGAGCCGGTGACAACTTGGTCTAAGTGACAACGTCACGGTCAAGTCAGCATTCACTATTGAGTGTAGTGACTCAACCGAGTCGAGTTGAAGTTTCTGGATTGAGCCGGGTGGTCAGACCCGCCTCTTTATATCCGGCCGAGTCAGAAGCTTAACCTAAACTGACCAGCCAATCCAAGTCTGGATTGATTGTCAAGTGCCCGTGGTTTTAATCATCCGCCGGAATCTCGGTCCGTTAGTCACTAAAATTGAGGCGACTGATGCGAGCAAGGAATGATTTTTCCTGCCTAAAGGAGATTCTTATGTACATCATGCGTGCATTTTTCACTTCTTTTGCTAAAGACTTACCCGGAAATCCTAATTGCTAAATCCTCATAATAAGATATCAATAAGAGGATTTGAGTTTGTGCCGGGGATTCATCTTCAGGAAATCATGCATAGAGTCTTAACTAAATATTTCGCAATAGAAATGAACATGAGCTATGCAGGAAGATTAATTTTGTCCTGGGGATTTCAAATCCTGCATAAAATCAGTCACAATGCTTTCTTTGTGAAATCATCATGAAATTATGTAGAAACGAGTCAGGCAATAGATAATGGAGGCATGCGACTGTCTTCTGTACTGGATTTGATGCACAAATGCCCACAACAAGTTCTATTTTGCATAAGACAGGCGTTCTCTGCTTTGGGGGATAATAATCAATTTGCTTCCCTATCATCTTAGGTGTAAGATACATCTTCAGACTTACCGGCAAAATCGCAATCCTCAGAACCAGTTTCCCTTCCTGAATCATCTTCAGTGTAAGATACATCTTTATATTTACTAGCAAAATCACAATCCCCAGAATCAGTTTCCCTTCCCGAATCATCTGATGGAAAGCCTTGACTTTCTGAATCATCTGATGGAAAGCCTTGACTTTCTGAATCATCAGATTTGTTATGGGCTTCTATTCTCTGAGGGCCATGCAGTGCCTTGTTGTGCAATGCTGAATCTGAATTTCGAGTGTTTGGATCACCATAGAGTGCAACATGCCTATAGTAGAGCTCCAATTCTTTCTCTGATATGGCAATGAAACGGCGAACAGACTCAAGTGACTGTTCGTACTTCGATTTTTCTAATGCCTGGCAAAATGACAATCAGGTTTCAATGATTGTAGCAGGTTGTCTGCCTTCAAATTTAAAAGTTGAAGCTTTTCCTAAGAAGAGCTTAGATCATAGAAGAGAGGAGATAGATACCTTTTTCTTGGATAGTGTCCCTTTAGGCAACATATCCCTTGGTTGAACATAATTCCTCCCCCTGTAAAATATTATTGAATCTTTTTTTCTCTCAATTGGAGTACCACCACTCAGTCGAGCAATCTCCTTCTCAAATTCCTCAATCTGACCCTGTTTACAAGATTTGTTGAAGATGACCTCAACTGTTTCATGTTTCTTCCAGTGCATATGCATATTTTGGATACAACCAGCATAGATTCCCCGTCGACCTATTGGAGCATAATTAGAACGTTTCTGAGCCATCTTTTTTATAAAGAAACGCTCTTCACCCGTCAGGTTTTCTGGTTCAATATCTGGACCTTGCACTGGAGGAATTTCATACCTTTTCAGTCTCTCAAGTAACAGGGCTTCCTTTATTCTAGCCTGCAAGAGAATCAGGGGAGTCAAAGGAGCAATGAACAGCACGCCAACTTGGTGTAGATATGCATGAAAAACATTGAAACTGAGGGAAAGAGCAATGCTTTGCCCAATATCAGTTCATATTAGAATTGCGTAAAAACTTTGAAATAACATTAAGGCTAATTGATTATATCACCGTCCTGCTTTATCCATTTGGACCATTTCCATTAACCAGGTTAAATGGAGAAAATAACATATTTCAACAGGCTCATCCATCCAACAAGTGGCATTCAAGCAGTATGTGCAAATGCTCAACAAAGTGTAACACACTAAGACCAGTCCAAGACAGTCCAGACACAGAATTCCAATGAGCCTGGTTCAGAAAAGAATGATTGGCCCGATGGCCCGTAAGTGGTATGGTAAAAAAACGACTACAACCCTTATCAAGCCTCTTATAAATCACGCTTTAGCCGACTGAAATGCATTAAAGAGAAACAGCAAAAGAACAAAAAAATTATTTTTTAGTTGGGAATTCCAAATACCTTTCCTGAACAGCGCCAATAACTGCAAAATCTAGCAATTTTGGAACGACTGCTCGAACCAAAGGAACAACAAAGCGAGCTGGTTACGACTCACCTTTTCAATCTTGTACTTGATCCTTTCCTCCGCATTTTGAAATTTATGCTTCTTCTTGTTCCCCTTAACTCTCAGGCATCTAGGGTCCCGCTTATTAGCTTCCTTCCTCTTTTTCTTCTCTTTCTTCTTCTTCAACTTGAACTGCTTTTTCGTTTTCCACTTCTCCTTCTTCGGAGGCTCTATCTCGTGTATGTCGAATTTGGGTTTTCCTTGAGATAGGACGAGATTCACTACACCGTGGCTGAAATATTTAAACTCCCACGAAGCGTTTCGCTGATTCAAAAAGTTCGCTTCGAACACCGGCGGACAAAACGACCTGAGAATGACAATCCGAAAGATGAAGTATGAAAGAGAGAGATATTTTATTCCTCCATAAAAATAATGGGCAATAGAAAATACCTCGACGGAGCAAGAATCGGCGGAGCGACAGGAAAACGGAGTAGAAGAGAGGCAAGAGATTGTCGTCGGAGGGTGTGAAAGAACAGCTTATTTGCCATAGCCACAGGCATAAGACGAGTGTTCTTATTTATGAAGCAAATTAAAAATAAATATTCCCTGAATTTGAACAATATTACGGTTTAAGCCACCCTCTCGGCACCCAATGGGCAAACAGGGTGCTCATCAAAGTGGCAACGAGACTGAGGCTATTTTAGGTATAAAAATACGTCGGAGCGCAGGCAGCGGAGAGGAGTGAGAGATCATAGATGGCGAGGAGTCTAGCTTCCATGGCGTTTCGCTATTCTATTCACAGACAAAATTCAAGCTTTTCGCTTTTAAAAGCGAACCGTCTTGCCCGCTTCTGTTCCCTGTATGTTATTCTGAAGGAAGTTTGTAATGTTATTTTTTCATTCGGCGCATTGTTCTATTTTTTGCACTTGAAATTACTGCCAGATGCAAAAAGGTGTCAAATTTAGATTCTCAAATGGTTCTCTTTCAGCTTCGTGATGTAGTTGCTTTCATTTAGAGATTTTCTTTGTTTGTGATTAGCTTCTTTAATCTGATATTGGATGAATAAGTGCTAAATTTCTTTATCTTCTCTTAGTTGTTTCTGTTTTGAAATTAAGAATCTTGAAGTATCTGCAGTTTCAAATTGGTAGCCATAGTTGTTTTGTGCTTCAGTTTTTTCTTTAATCGATTGAACACTTTTTTGAATCGTCTTAGCATGCAAAGAAACTAGCAAGTTGGTTTATGCTGTGTTTTCGTTTTTGAAAATGGTGCTCACTTTTTCATGCAAGGCTTAAAGTTGTGCAACATAGTGTTACATCGTACCAGAGTACATTGGCTATACTCTAACTTAAAGATTCAGGGTTGTTCCCATGGGTAGGGAGGATTTGGGTACACTTGATATTGTTAGTGACAGTGGCCTGAATGTGCAGAACTCGGTACTTTGCTCCAAGCTATCCTCCCCTCTTTTTAGATATCATTAATCCTTGAATACCTCTTTAAGCTTCCAAAGAGGATGAACTTTTTTAATAGCCCCAATAACTAAGGCTATCTCCTTCAATCGTTAAAGGATCACAGAAGTGCTGTTTGAAGGCTCAGACACCTTGTAGTAGAGCCCTAGCTTCAGCTTCTACCTACGAAAGCCTGCAGACGAGAGTGTGCCAATAGTATCTGTCCCTCACTGTTTCTGCAGAGTCCTTCTTGCTCTGCTTTCCCTGGATGGACAATAGAAGACACTTTTTAATTTTTTTAATCACTGAGGAGGGGAAAGAGGTAGGCGTGAATAACAGCAACAGATGCTTTTCATAAGCCATTACCATAATGTAGCAGAGGGCAAGAATGCTAACGGCAAAGAGATGCATATAGCCTGCAATGCCAAGTATAATGCACCAAATCTTCTTTCTGAACTTGCAATTCAGTATAAGGTGCTCGCTAGTTCGCTCACACTCTCCATTAAGTTTGCGGATAATATTGATAATTGGCTGATCCCTTCTTGAGAATTCTGCACACATTAGAAGCTAATGATGTGCTGCTGCCCAAAAGAGGTGAAGAAATTTTTTAAGGGCAACCAAATTTCAAAACAGGCTGGCCCAAGATAAAGTTATTGCTGCTATGGTACTGGCTGTTGCCACTATAGAAGTCGGAAAGCAAGAGCATCCCTGAGGGGCAGAGGCTCTAAATAATATTATCTTATTAATGTTCTCACATGTAGTGTGCATCTAATAGAGTATCAATGCTGCAATTTCTTCAGCTTCCTGATCACCAAGGTCTCTCCTCAGGTTGAAGTTCCAACTCCTTCCACTATCCACTGTTCTTAACTGTTTGTTTGTCGATTCTTATTTCTGGCTAGAATATACAACTTTGGGAAGGTTTGCAAGAGTGGTTTCTCCCCAAACCATATATCTGATCAGTAGAACATGTTTACTAAATTTTGCATGAAATCTGATGCATTTTTTTAGGTTGCTGATAGGCCAAGTACTTTCCTCAGATGCTCAAAAGCTTGCTAGGAGGGCATTGATTTCGCATCAAGCCCATATCTTGAGTCTTAAATTTTGCCTCAAGAACATGTTTACTAAATTTTGCATGAAACCTGATACATTTTTTTAGGTTGCTGATTTTAGGCTAAGTACTTTTCTCAGATGCTCAAAAGCTTGCTAGGAGGGCATTATTCTGCTATTCTTAAGATTTTTTGTCTCTGCCTCTGTTCTTTGCTTTCCATAAATCATCTTCTTTACATGGAATGAGTCCTCATTATGCAGTACGTCTTCTGGTGTTTTCTGTGAGATTTTTGATCAGAAACCTGAAATTTCATCTCCAAAGGGGACCAAAAATATCTGCCATGAGGATCTTCAGATTCATGCTAGTCAACTTAGCTATGCAGCGAATGAAGCTGTGGAACCCGTTAAGATTTCTGAGGATGATAATGCTATCAACGAAGATGTCAAGGAGAAGAAAAGAAGGAAAAAGCTGAAAGGAAAAAGGGCAGTTGTAAGGTGGTTGAAGTTCTTCAGATGGAAAAAGAAGAAAGAGTACGAAAGAATGACTGCTGAAGAGAAGATTCTATACAAACTGAGGAAGGTATTATTCATCTTTTCCCTATTTGCTTCATTTGCTCGATTTAGAATGTTATGCTTTGCATTTTACTCCCTCTTTTTCTAGCACAAAGGTCCGCAATTTTGAATTGTCCACAGTTCATTCATGCATTTGTATTGCATTATGTATTAATCGATATTTCTTTCCTCCATGAAATTATGAGTTATTTAGTGGTACAGATTCTTTGCGGATAGTTTCAGGCTCATGAATGCACTAGTACTTTGTCTTTGAATATGCAGAAACATTCTTTAGAACATATGCACAATTAAAAGATAATCAAAATCGCCAAAAAGAAGAGCATATTACTGTCCTTCACCACTTCCAATCAACCTAAAAGAAAGGAGAATCCCTGGTATCTTATGGATTCTTGAGCCCTTTACAGGGTTAATAGTATACAGGGAGGGTTTGGGCAACCCCCCATTAGTCCTGCGAAGTACATAAGTAATGTGGTTGTTTCTTTCGTTAGTTAATTATAGTTTGTGCAAACTGATTGTATTGACCCATACTTAGCTATGTAGATTTTTCAAACTGCTACTCATGTGGCATATGCAGTCTTTATTGCTTTAAAAATGTCTTGGGTAGGGTCTTTGTCTCTGAAAATCCTCTCATTGGAGCTTATCGTTTCACTTGTCCATTCATGGTGAGATTTCCAGGCCAGAAGAAAGGAGGTTCGGCTTGTTGAGGCTCTAAAGAAGATTGAGCCTCCTGATTCATTAGAACCAACTCATGACCCAGAAATATTAACACCAGAGGAGCACTTCTTCTACCTAAAGATGGGCCACAAGTGCAAAAACTATGTCCCAATTGGAATTCGTGGAATTTCTCAGGGCGTTATACTGAATATGCATCTGCACTGGAAGAAACATCAGACATTGAAGGTCATAGTAAAAACGTTTAGTCCAGAAGAGGTCAAAGAAATAGCAGCAGAGTTGGCCCGATTAAGTGGAGGAATTGTGCTTGACATACATGAAGACAATACAATAATAATGTACAGAGGAAAGAATTACTGTCAGCCACCAACAGAGATTATGTCACCTAAGATAGCACTCTCCAAGAGGAAGGTATTCAATTCTTGAGGCTCTGTCAATCTATTAAATATTATTTTTACTTGTCCCTAAACCCATCTTTGGCGTCTGATTACTTGACTGAATATTGCTACACTCTTATATATTTTCCTTGTTTGCAGGCTTTGATGAAATCTAAGGTCAGAGATGGTCTAAGAGCTGTTCGGGCCTATATTCCAAGGCTTGAACAAGAGCTTGTACTTCTTCCAGCACTAGTTAAAACAGCCGAAGAGAAGGAGACCGTCACCCATAAGGAAACCAACCAAACTAACAGTATCAGTGATCCAGAACTATCAGAATGCCCTTTTGAGAAACAAAATGGGTTAGAAGATTCTATAACTGAAACTGCAGATTCTTCCAGAGACGATTCTTCCATGGAGGATTCAGGACTCTCTGATTCAGAATCTTTGTCAGATATGTTTGAAACAGATTCTGATGGAGAGCCAGATAGAAAAGAACGGCCTCTTTATTTGGATGCTATTGAAAGAATGCCAGTAGAGGATAATAGAGATTCGGAGGATTTTGAGGAGCACCTACGCCAGATCTCCATTGAGTCTAAGAAAGCTAATTTGGCAGAAAAAGATATTGCATTGTCGGAATTTGATGAGGTTGATAGATTGTTTCTGCGCGCAAGTTCACTATTGAGGAAAAGGAGAAAATGAAACCCAGAGATTTTGCACTGTAGAAATGAAAATTTATCTCAAGAGCTGCTGAAAATTTTAGGGTAACCATCACCTAAGCTGATCAGTTCAGATTGACTTGAATGAAATCATTTTACTGATTGCACTACTGATAATAACCTTGAAGTGTAGGTGGTAGGTTTTGGTCATTTAGCAAAAAGGGAACAAACTAAGAGAGAAGAAGCACAAAATCATGTAGAATAACTGTAAGTTGTTGAAGTGAAAAAAGATTACCCTAACAGTGAGGTAACCTATGTACTATCTATGTGAAAAGTGGAAATCAGCAGTATTTACATTATTTTTGTTATCTTTTTTTTTTTTTTCATTTGTATGTTTAAAGTTTTCCTTGTGGTGGAACAGTTAGAGCTGAATTTCAGATTCTTTTTTGTTTTTGGCTCGGATGATAAAAACTAGAAATAAGAGACGAAAGCTGATCATAATTACTCTCGATCATAGAATCTGCAAAACTTTTCTTTTCGTCCCTTGATATCGTTCTCTCCTATTTCATTACTATTAACATAGAAGGAACGAAGGGAAATATCAAAGCTCCTTGAATTCTGGAACATAATTTTCAATTTTAAATTCTAATATTTTTCATAATTTCACTATTTTCTTACATTCTTTAGAAAATTTTAGATCTATAAAATTATTTATATTTTTTTATTTATGTTTATTTTTTATGCTTTTTAGAAATTTTTTATTCTTATCGGATCTTATTAATGAGTTGATTTGATTTGGATTTTGGATATATCCAAATCATTGACACCCGTAATGGTTACCATACTCTTCACTATCTTGTAACATCTCCAATATGTATAAAGGATGGCTCTTGAAGTGACCCTTTTTATTCTTCTCTAAAGTGTTTATTTTTTGACGTGTCCTGGACCATTGGAAAATGTGCAGATTGTCTAGCAATACCAAGTTCAGATGATTTTTCTTTTTTAAGAAGAAAATTGTCCTGAGTTGATTTGCATATGTAATCGGAGTTATTTCGTGATGCATTAAATTCTGGTGTATAAATATGATATTTACGATATTTACTCAAGGTTAAATTCAGCAAGCAAAAACTGAAAATTCACATAACAAAGCATATCATTATATGCTACTGTTAAGAAAACCACTGTTTGTAATTAAATTCAGCAACATAATATCATCTCTTCTTTAGTTTAGGAAGGGTAGCATGGACCCTAAGTAGTGAGTTCACTACAGGGAAACATGTCAGCCATGAATCAATTGTTCTTCATTTTTGCCTCACATATCAACCTAGTGGAAATCACCCTTGCATCAACCAAGTGTCAATTGCCCTGCTGAGGTGGCAGATTTGTATGTGCCATATGTCTACAGTAGCTTATTGAACATTGGATGTTGAAAACTAATAAATAACAGAATCATAAGTTGTGATAAGAGAAGAAAGTTACATGTTACAAGCCACATTCCCTCTTAGTCACATTAGAAACCCTTGTAATCTAAACAATTGGTTAATAAACCAACCCCCTTTAAAAAAAAATTAAGATTTCGTTTCTCAAAATTGTAAAACAAACAAACCCTTACCTTCTAAAGAGTTAAAAATATGAGATTTAACCATCTCGTGTCTTGTATATAGCATGGGCCAACAAAAATGGAACGGTAAAGCAATATGCGAAGGAGTGAAGAAACGGATTCATCTCATAAGCTTTGAGTAGAGCACTGGAATGCTGTACAAAAAAAAAAAAAAAAAAAAAAAGGTCAACAAATCAATCATAGAAGGAAAATTCTTAAGGAACCAATATTTGCAAGCTGTCTTGGATAAAGTAAAAGAAATGTTTATAACCACTATCACAAGATAGGCTGTACGTTTATGCTGGAGAATGTTTTCAAGATTCAAAGGGTGCTGAAATACTTCTGTTGATATTTGTTTTGTCTTTCTTCCCTTTAATAAGAAACAAGCGGAGGCTACTAAAAATGCGTGATAGATATTAATTTTCCAAGTAACCTCTGCCGGATCTACTCCACTTTCCTCTTGTCCAACCTTGACTTCCGAAAAATTAGAACACAAAAGTGGCTTTATTATTCCATCATTAAAAGTACTGTAAATTTGGATACTTCCCTCCTATTGGTTTATCTTTGCAATGCAGTAAAGCAAAAACAGTCTTCAAGGCGAAAAAGAAAGTAAAGAAGAAGTTTAAAATCAATTTGTTTAAACAAATAAGTCGCTATGCATATATCGACTTTCAAAAACCAAGAGTTGCAATAGAATATAAATTTAGAATACATATGTAAGCCAATTTTAAAATTATTCAAAACTTCTATTATAAAGATGACGATGACAATGACAATAATGAAAATGATGATATGGAATTTAATTTAAACACAGACATGAAAATGAACAAACTAACCTTATAATGTTTCCACAAGATCAAAATGCAAACCCCTACGAGAAGTTTCCTCACCCACCGCCATTTACAGAAGCAAGATAAGCTACATAACTTAGGGTAACTTACAGAATGATCCATTGAAACCACCATCTTTTGGCGGGCTTCATATATTGCATCGTCATTCTTCTTTCCTGATCGTAACAGATAGTGCATTCGATATACTGCTTTTTCAGCAGACAATGCCCCTGAAATAAACATTGTTGGCAGCAAAACAAAGATAAGATGTGGCAGAATGACAACCATCACATCTGGAACTCCCACGTATACGATTTCCTCACTTCCAGGACGATGTATCTTCCAACCCCTATAGGTCAAGGACCCAAGAGTACCAGTTTCTGTAAATACTTGCCCATAAAACCAAGGAAAAAACATTAAGTAAAACAAATAAGCCGAAGTAATAATCCACAGTGATGTACTCTTGGATAGCCCAACCATGGCCCACCACAAGCTTTTGAACAAGCATTTCCACACATCCCTAGCATTGAGTTCCAAGCTGAAAGTTTTGTCAGTGTTATGGTTCTTTCCTAACATGAGAAAAAGTTTTGGAATGAGCAAGAACAATAAGAGAAATACAATGGTAGACCACAGCATCGGATGATATAAGGAGGACCATTGACAACCCATTACAAATATCTCTTTCCATTTCCAATTAACTCTTGCACTAAGACCATTGAGAGAAAATGGCCTCAACTGACTGAAAGCGGACCCACCGGCAGTATCATTTGCTTCAATCTGGAGCCAAAAGCGATCAGGAGATGGGTCCACATATGCTCTCCAATTCCAAGGGGCAGAATAGAGATCGACCCTGCTTTTGCTTCCATTGTCCTTTCTCATTCTTTCCTCGAATGCCAACTCAAAATTTCCTGACATGGAATCATATACCCTAACCACAACAGAGGAAACTTCAGGCTCTGAGAATACCAAAGCTCTCACCCTATCATATGAAGAGGTGTCCAGGGATTGGCACACGAAGTGATACTGAGACAAGACTCTTTGCATGAATCGTGAATCAACAGGAAACGTGGGTAATACAATCGTTTTCTGAGTCCCAAGAGTGAGATCTAGATCAAGAAAGGAGACATGGCCATGATCTATAGCTAATATTCGCATAATCCTACTCTTCCTCCAATCCCCCATTTCCCACTCCCAGAATTCTTTGACTGGCAGATCGTCAGTTGAACAGTTCTTACCATGTTCTGTGCTTTGAAGATTTCCTTGGTGCATGTTTAATTGGATATAATTGTGGGAAGATATATGGTGACGCTTCAAGTTCTTGCCAAATCGAGTGTGTAGGTGCCCACAGAGATAAGCCGATATGGAATGTTTGAGGAAAACATCTTTTAGGCTTTTCCCGGAATCTGTTGCGGCCGAAAATGACAGAGGAAAGTGTCCAAATGTAATCTTAGTGATAGATTTTTTGACAAAGAATCCCATTGTGAGAGCTCTATATCTAAATCAGCTAGCATTAGGTCTGTTGGATGACCAAAAAGGTTTGTTGGTCCACGGAGACCAACACCCATTGTGCTATCAAACCCAACAAATAAATGCTTCCATCCATTTTTCTGCACATAGAAGCAGAAGGAATAATAGGAAATGAATTAACGACTTTCAACACTAATAAAAGTGTAATCATTTGGTTTTTCTTTTCACAAAAAATTATTACTCAGATACATATAATGATCAGAGAAACAAGTAAGAAAGCACATATCGATCACTAGATGCATAGTCAAAAGCAAGCATGAGCAAAAATACCAGGCAACACATACAACTCCACTTTGAGGTTTATAAGCACAATCACTACTTTGGTTAGCTGGCCAGTCCAAGGCACAATAGATTGAAGAGAAGATTGCATATCACTGAATTCAAGGAAAAGGCAAAACATGAGCAAGACCCTATGGATGGAATAACAACGAGCAACATTTTTAATACAAAAATTCGAAAAGAGAAACCTTCTAAATACAATGAGGCAGAGGAAAAGCATCTGCTTTACTTGTCACACTTACCAGAGTTCAGACGGCAATCTAATTTTATAAAATCCCCAATGAGCTGTGATAAAGCCATTGAAAGGCAAAATCTAAAAAGTTGAACACTTACAAGAAAATTTTATTGAGTGCTTTAAGCTTAAGCCACATGTGAAGGGTAGAGAGGGAAGTTGGGGAAAACCATATCTCTAGGAAGAAGCAGGGAATGGCCGATTAAGAAATATTTAAGTTACTTCGCAAACAAGTGAACAATTTCTCTTCTCCAAGACATACTCAAGAATTTCGAGTGTAACACTTGACATGGCATGAGGCAAAGAAGCCATGACTAAACCAAACTGCAACTAACGTGTAGTATAAGAAAAAATTTCATATTAAAAAGCTTAAGGACAGTTAATGTGTTCTAAGGACGAGAGATAGACCTCCTAAGCAGCTAATTGTTTTGGGACAAAATGGGATTCAACCCTTATATGATATCAGGCAGGTTATCTGTGTGGGCCAAGTTCCAATTTGTACTCTCCAAGTTACTTGTATGCTGTAAACTTAAAAAATGGGAGGAATGTTATTTTTGTGTTGTGTCAGAGAGCAATGGGTTAAGGCTTCGCATTAGGCCTCTTAGTCATTCTGGGATCAAGCCATGGTCAAACTTTACATGACACAAACACATATCAAGACAGGGACGGATTGACTGATAGAGTTCCAAACCTTTCAAAGAACCAGAAACTAGCATATCATCTATTAAAAATTAACGGATTTTTACTGTAAGATTTAGATGACCAGATAAATATTTAATATTTAATAAAGAAGATCCTGAATTGACCAGCTAGTAATCACTCACCTGCAAAGTGACACTGTAGACAGTTCCATTTCTCCTTAACACCCCATTCATACTATACTTGTTGAAGAAATCAAAATGACCACCAACAACTGGTACACCAAATTTATCATGGTTACCTCTAAGATCATAAAACACTTCTTTATCAAGTCCACTCTTTTTCATGACATCCTCCATAACTTTTCTGTACTCCAGCCACTCCTCCTCATCTTGCTTCATAGTCAGTAAATCTTGACTTTTTCCATCTGTTAAAGAAAATGGAGTTGATTCAGCAATGCGAAACCTTGGGAAGCTAAAACAAGCTGGTAAACTTAATTCGCTATTTCATGAATTGATGTAAGAAATTATTTCCAAGTTCGACACTTATAGCCAATCAGACCATTATCGTAATCAAGTGTTTAGTCCTACTTACAAAACTAAAACAATGGACCTGGGAGATGGGCATTAAAATTCGCAGAGATAACGTACTTGTGATTTGAGAACTACCAAAACCGCCGTAGCTTGACTTTTAAAATGAAGCACAGAGAAAAGAAATCAGTTGCATTACTAGCACGTATATAAAGGGAGAAGTTTTTCATTTAATTTGTAAATGAAATGCACTAACTAACACTGCATAAAAATGGATTAAACCAATATATCGAAAAGGGGAAAATTCATCAACGAATTCAAAAACAAAGATGTGAAAATATTCTTACATATCAAATGCAGATTGTGTACACCACTCGACCTCAATCATACTGAAATTAAAGAGAAAAGAGTATTCTAACACTACCCGTGAGGTCACCAGTTATCATAACCAGTGATGGCTTGATTAGAGCTAAAGCAGGACCAACTATTCTTGCAAAATCAGTAGCCCTTTCGGGGTGAAAAACACTGAAATGAAGATCAGAGAGCTGAACCACCCAAACCACAGAATCAGGGCCTCCTTGAATGTCGACGATACTTCTCGAGATATGGTTTATCTGTTTAACCGTTGCATATTTATTTTGATCGGAGTAGGTGTACGTAAAACATAAAAAGAAGACAAAAACAAAGGGACTCATTTCGACTTCGAGGTCGAGGCACGGGGAAGGTTAGTCGTGGAATTGAAGGAGATGAACGATGAGAAAATGTGAAATTCATAGGATTTCACGAATTGCCGGTGTGAGCAGAGTTTGGAGGACACACATGACGCAGAAAAAAAACATCGCCGGTCCGCGTGCAGAATCTCTACGCTGTGCAGAGTACATTCTACTCTGAGTCCTCTGTTCTTCAACTTCAGGGATTTTCTTTTAGAGTGGTGATCAGTGGGTTGAGTCGGGTCAGGGGGGGTCAGATTCGGCCTTCTGTTGGTGAGTCACCTCTAACTCGGTCTGAGTCGGACTGAGCCTAAAGGTCAACACAGGTCAACCAAACTTAACCCAGGTTATGAACGTACTTGTATTAGATACAACAATTACCATAACAATGTGCTATCACTATCAGTGATATACCTCTAACCATAAAAATGAAGCATGTAATCAGCGAAAGCCGGAATCTACGACCCGACTGCAGCAGCCAAAGTCCAAACTTTTTGAGTTTAGACTCTCGACCAGAGACGGAAAGTCACCTCTACAAGGTATTCGGATCGCGTAATTCTTCTCCTGAAACGTTGGAAGCGCGTTTTTAATAGAAAATGATTCTCTGGGTCGAATTCGCAGCAGAAGCAGCAATCCAGAAGTCAGTTCAGACAATTCAGACTTGGAGGAGGAGGCAGAGGCGTTACGCCACTACCAACTTGTTCTTCGACTGTGACTTGGTTTCTTCGGTTAGTCACCGAAAACTAAAAGTGGGTAGATTCTTGATACAAGGCGCTTCGTGGGAAAACAGTGTCGTTGACGGCACTGTTAGTTGAAGTGTCCCCTTACTTGGAATAACAGGGGAAGAGACATGGAACAGAGGATGACAGAGTATGTTCTTTAACAGTAACAAACAGAAAATAGACATTAGAGGAGATTGTTAAATCTGGGTATGATGCAAACAATAAGCAAAGAAACGACAGGACGACTTTCATTTCTTCTACCAAAGTAATAAAACGCTATGAAAATTTTTAAGTACTAATAATGAGTACGAAAAGATTAAACGAATGAAACATCAAAATCTTCATCAATTGATCAATATTACAAAGTTGCAGCGCATTCATCCCCATGAAATTCAAACGACATAAAAAAACAACTTGTTAAATTGTTGATGAACGACGATTCTTCCTTCTTTTCTTTTTTTTTTTTTTTGGCTTTTTTGGTTCTCCCTGGATCCCCCTTCCGTCGTCGTTTACCGTTTCCTCAACCAACCACCCTTTTTTTTTCTCTCTCTTCATTTGGTTTCAGCGATTCATCATCCTTCAATCATCCCCTCCTCTGTCATCTCCCCGTCCGTTGTTGCCCCCAATTGGCCGGTCCAAAAGAAACTATATACAACCCCTCTCGCCCCCCTCAATTTGTACTACTACTCAACGCTGCGAAGCCTCCACCTCTCATCATCTGCTTGAACTCCTTAAAATTGACCATGCCATCCCCGTCCACATCCACCTTCCTTATCATCTTCTTACAGTCCTCGACGGTCCTCCCCTGCTTGAGTCCCAGGGAGGCGAGAACCGACCTCAACTCCTCCACGGTGATGAATCCGTCCCCGTTCTGGTCGAAGACGTTGAAGGCCTCCCTCATATCCTCCTCCTCGTCCTTCTCGTCCATTATCGTCTGGTACAGCGCGCCGAACTCGTCGATATCCACGCACCCATCCCCGTTCACGTCGATCTTCTCGATCATGGAAGTCAAATCCTTGTCGGGTATGTAAATCCCCAAATTCTCCAGCGAGTCGCTGAGTTCCTTCTTCGTGATCCGACCGTCCCCGTTGCGGTCGAACATCTGGAAGACCCGTCGGAGCTCCGCCGGATCCATGCGCCCCCAATTGTTGTCACTCAACCCCGAAGCCGAACCAGAGGCAGAAACACAAGAAGATATAGAAACAGAGGAAGAAGAAGAAAGGGTGGCGGGATTATCGGAAGACTTTTTGGAGAAGAACCATGCGAGTGGGGAGAGAGACGTGAGCGTCTTGGGGAGGAACCGGTGGAGGAGAGAGTTAAGAAGGTTGTAAACAAGGAAAATCCTGTACAAAACGGTTGGCATCGGAAGGCTCTCTGTTTCTCTCCGCTCTCCTTCGTCCCTCAAAAACTCCTCTTTTCCCTTCGAAATTCCAGGAGCCCCCAAAAATTTCTCTGCTTCTTTTCCTCTTTTATGCACACACAACCCACCCCCTTCTCTCCCTTTCTTCTTATATTATTATGGTAGTTAAACCCGTTCCTCCCCGAAACCGCGTCCTCCAACGCGTTCTTCTCTTTCCCCCTTCTAAAGGGCCCCACTTCTCCCGACCGTTGATCGCGGATCTCACGCCGAATTAAAAAAACCGAACCTTTTTTAAACCACCCCGAACAGATCATAAGTCGCGAGTAAGAGACGTTGGATCTCGCGAACGGCTAGTTTTTTCTAGTAACGGACACGTGGAAGCCTCCGGTTGGCAGGTGTTAGTTAAGTTTTCTGGCTGGTGCGGCCGCGAGCGCGTTGTCGTCGGTTACCGAACACTTTTGCGCGTCACGGCAGCCGACCCCGGCTTTTAAATAAACGCTTCTCCCCCCACCACAAATCTTCCCCACCGTGAGATGCACGTTAGACGCTTTCCATGATACCCTTTCGAGTGAATGAATACTCAAATACAACGGATAAGAGGGAAAAGGTGATTAATAGAAAAGCCAAGCGTTTGGATTCATGATATTGGCCGGCTTCTTTTTTAAAAGCAACATCATTGAGGGAGATTATGAAGTTTTATCCCCATCGATGGTGATATTAATACTAATCAAATTTGATGATAGTACACCGAAATGAATCTCCTCCGACTTGGGATATACGAGTCCATCCGAGTTTAAAAAGAACCACGCTTCATGACCGACGTTGACTCGGACGTCAAAACTAACTCGGTCACCCTAAAAGATTTTGACTTACCTAGTCAGTCAGTGTCAGGAACGAACACAGAGACGGTCGTTGGTGGTGAAATGTGTACGAGGCTCTAGAAGAAGATTGATCGAGTCCAAGAACGGAATATTCTTGCGGGTTGCTTGACCCGTTACTGGGGCTGGTGAAGAAGACGAGAGAGAAACTAGCTTGACTTCGTGTTCGTCACTGTGAAACAGACTGCAGAGACGACCCTAATTAACTTCTATCAATTCTGATAATAAAAGCAGCGACTAGTGATTCTTTCACATGAGTGGAGTGGAAAGAGAGAGAGAGAGAGGGTTGACTTGGTTATTAGGAAGTTTCTAAACATCATT
This sequence comes from Aristolochia contorta, assembly GCA_022405105.1. NCBI lineage: Eukaryota > Viridiplantae > Streptophyta > Magnoliopsida > Piperales > Aristolochiaceae > Aristolochia > Aristolochia contorta. Next base: position 7,318,610 of record CM039667.1, on the reverse strand, counting down.
TACGGTTAATTCATCTTTGTTTAGTTTAATACACCTCGCATTCCTTGCCTGCAACCTTCATGCCTTTCCTCTCTGACCTGGTACTGAGCTGGGAGACCTTCTTATATAAACCACAGCATCCACTTCCTTGGGATTCGCAAACTAGGTACACCACACAAATGGGTTACTTCAAACATCAACATGAACGAGAAAAATTGAAAATACATGTCACAAATAGAATATAGGTAGGAAACAACTTGGTAGCTATTGCCGTAAGGAACACCCAATATTACCCATCAACTGATGTAGCTACAATTGAACTGATACATTTCATGAGACAGTTTCAAGGTGAGACGGTAATTAAAACTGGTCGGTCATTCATAAGGATCACTTGCCTCTTATAAAAATGCTTGGAATTCAGCCACGCCTAATAGGGATGTATAGAGGAGAAAAGAAAGAAAGAAAGGTGAACGTGTGAGTTTGGTACTCCATGGGAAGCTAGATTTCATCCAGTGCTTTATGCTCAGTTGGAAGCATTAGATTCTGGAGTTCGAGTTTCAAATATTGCTCAGACCAAATCCAGCCAAAACTCTTAAATGCACTCTATATCCAAATTCCAAACACCTTGTGTCAAGGACTGCAGGTTGATGACTTTCCTGTAGATCAAGTTGCTGAAATATAAATTAGCCGTGGACAAAGGGAGACGCGTTGCCAGGTGCCGCGCGCTCCGTGAAGACCATCATTGGCTTTAGGCGCTTTTAAGCATTCTGGCGTTATAAAAACTTAAAGTGTGTCGTGCAAAGTGCAAACAATTGAAGTTAGGAGGGAAGAGAGTTGACGGGAATCAGACAGCTAGACAGTGATGAGTGATACAGCAGCGAAGGTGGAGGACCTCATTATACAATTCATACTGGAATGATTCTGTGGCCAGGACTCTGCTCTGCAAGAGTTCAAGAGTCCATATGCCCTGCCGTCTCCGTCTGCTGGAACCAGAGTGGGTTTCTGAAACTCTCTGTTGTCTTTCCAATGAGCAAATTGTTGCTGCTACGCAACGATTTACCGTGAGGCACAGGAATGGATAGGGAAGGACTCAAGCTTCAATTATTAGCTCTTTAAAAGGTTTTCTAGGTTTCAAAGATGCCCATGTCGTATCAACCTCTTCCAAAAAAAAAAAAAAAAAAAAAAAGATGCCCTTGCTGCTGTCCATGAAAATAGCATCATCGCTTATAAAATTCAACACCCAATGTCTCTTTCTTTATAAAAAGAAATTCTGAAACAGACAACAAAAAAGATACAAATGCATAACTCCAATAGTCGAGCGAGCTACGGCTAAATGGCCAGAAGGCCCCAGACAAATTCAGGTTTCATAAGCAGAATCTACAAGGTAGCAAAATGTCCTAAAAGCTTATTATTCTGGCGAGTGGTGACAGTGGCACTATCATCTTCTTGGCATAAACCTCGCAGGTCAGGTCAAAAACTTTCAAATATAACAGTAGCTTAAGTTGAGAGTTTAGTTTTAGCTTTGCCATCTATTTTAGTCCAGATACCGATCCAATTAGAAAGAATTATAGCAAACGTGGAGTGTATTTTTTTCATAAACAGTTTATTTGTTATTCTTAACTTTAATAATAATGAGTTTTTGCCTTCTTAATCCCAAACAAATAGAGATTAAATGCTCCTTAGCTGGTAAACAAAACTACAAATTAAAATTGATGAGTGACTCTTCAGAAAACACCAGTGACTATTCAGAAAACACCAGTGACTATTCAGAAAACACCAGTGACTATAAAAGGTATAAATATAATTCAATATAAACTACGATTGTTTTTTTTTAAGATCCTACGATCTCATTGCTATTCCTTTTAGGCACGGTTACCTTTAATTTTAAGATCCTGCATTATTCTACATTCAAGGGTTTTGGGTCTATAGTACTTAGTCCATTGCTTTCACACAAAGTTTGCAGTCTGTAAGCACTGGCATCTTGTTCAAGAAAAAATGCCCAGGTCCGCGGGCAACCCTATGAACCCTACACATTACCTCTTCCTCCCGGGAAGAGATCCTACATTTTGAACAAAACGAGAACGCTGAACGCTCCAACGAGAAATCGGAACACCTGTTCGACAGCAATGTAATCCAACCATGTGTCCACAAGATCAAAGGATTTCAATCACTTTGGACAAGTCAATCGGATAGAGGCTTACTCTCGCAAACGAAGAAATTGCCACAAAACATTGTAAATTGTTCTGGGACAGAGTGCGTTTGCTTGTTTCCTAACTAACAGAGAGGAGAAAGTAGAGAATATTCAGAGAATTACATTTCGACACGGAAGGTCCTGGTAGCGGAAAACCAGAAAGAAGAATGTACCAGTTCATAAGGGCCTGAAAAATCAGTAAATCAGATTCAGGCGAGTGGAACTGGAAAGAATTCCCTGTCGCAAGTTGATTGATTTTAGTTGTCTGATTCCATCGATCGTAAAGAAACAGACAAGAAGCTGACTTGCTGTAAGGGACGACGCCATTGTAAACTATGATCTACAAGTTGAAAAACACAAAGGAAAGAGAGAGAGATTGGCAAGACGCCGCCAAACTCACCTACGGCAGCATGAACAGAAGCCAAGGGCCTTGAGACCTGGAAGAAGCCTTACGGCCAAACTTATAATGGTCGAAGTTAGGGTTCCATCTTGGATGAGAAGATCACTGACAGAATGACGAAAACACACCTATATATTTCATGAATCTACGAAAGCTGACATTAGCTGGCAGACCGAGGACTGGTTAGCAAGTTAGCATAAATTAGCAACCCAACTACGAAAGTTACCAATTAGACATAGTCTATAAGACTAAGGATGTAAACTGAAACGGGGAAATTATTTCATTATCATTTATTAATACTAAGCATTATATATTATAAGTTATATAATAGATGAGTAATTTTATTTTATATTCATTTATTTATCAGAAAATATAAATGGATAAATAAAAAAGAAGATATAATAAATATTGAACTATCATATTATCGTATTTATAGAGGCATAAACCCTCAAATAGTATCATTCTAACGTTAAATAAAAAATTTATACTAATATACACATTAATTAGAAATTGAATCATATTATATATTGCGCATATATTTAATTACATATTTTAAGATCATTGTTGTTTAAATGTTTACCCTAATATAATCGATAAACAGGTCTTAAATAGGTACTTACCATTTATTTCCCCTTTCTCACACAGCATTCTAGCGCATCCTATCAGGTCAGCTTTTTCTATAAAGCATTTCATCCTCGACCTTGTCCTTGATAAAGAATTTAAGAGCAGAATAAAAGAGACAGATATCATCATAAAACATATACCCGACAAATACATGGATCCAGAAGGGTAAATGGCTAGACCTAGCTACGGATACAACAGCTTGAACAAAGTCCTCTACTGGCTGTTCATGTTCAACTACATCTACTACCACGACCAAGAGCATTACGTCTCTGGGAGACGCCAACGCTAGCTTCTTTGCCAACTATCTTCTAACTGAGATCTCTGAAGAACACCTTCAAAGCAGTCTATACCATATTCTACATCTAGATCCCTGATAGAGATAGCCTTTGATACACTTATTTTCCTTATTTTCCGTTTATTGACTCAGCAATTGAGTGCCTCCATTGTCCAACCCCTGACTGCCTTCATCTAATATGTTCTCCTTTATGATCTCAAATAGACCACTTGATGCCGATTCAAACCACAAGCCAAATTCCAGAGTATTATAAATACAAACCCAGCTAGTGATTGACAATGTTGTTTGGTTATATCTATCTTTATTACTTTTAGGTGAATTAGCTAGGCAGAAGCTTCACCTGTAAATATCCCATCACTGAGAATACTTAGGTCTATGATTCCTAAGATTTAAAATCTTACTCAATAGCAGGCGTATTACTAAGCTTCAGACCTGCTAATTCATCTGAAAATGATAAAGATAGCTATGCCTCAAAGGTCTTTTTTTTCTTTTAAATGAATGATTTCAATGGTATTCATATCACATTGGGGTAACCAGTCAAGGTCTCACATTCAATTCACACAAGGCCTTCAAAATCAATAAAAAAGTTGGCTAATGTTTGTATGATTGTTTTCTTTCTGAAATAGCTAATATTGCCTTTGCTTCTTCCTCCCTAGTGGTTCCATTAACTGTTTCTGATTAAAACCCCAAAACACATCCGAGACATGCCTTAAGCATGTTTCTTGGAAAGAAGAAAAACTACCAAGCATCTCCAGGGCATCATTGCCACAAATTCCCTTAAATGACTATATGTTCCAATGTAATCAACCATGTGAAACTTGAATTAAAAAGCTATAGATTGATAGATTTTCTTCCAAAAACTACCCAACAAAGAAAATTACCAGTTATGTGTTTTCTCTGCTCTATGTTATGCAACCACATATTCCACGGAGAACAATCTAGTGGCAAACACAAACAACAGTATGAGAAGAATAAATCCTACAAAGAACAACAAAGTTCTGCTAGAATAGCAGATACAAGACAATGACCTCCTGTCCCTATAGTTCCTTCTCCCTGTGAGTCTGTGAAACAGAGGTTATAATATATTTGTATGCAATGGGAAGTAATTGCTACAGTGGCGCTATCAGGCCAAAAAACCAACAGACGAAAGGAAGAAGCAAAATAACATAGAAAAAGAAAGAGGTTGTCTATTTTGGGGTTATGCGACAGTCACTGACAACAGGTTACTCAGATACGATAAAATGTCCAAGAGAATCAACATATGGTCATGCACCAAGTCAAAGAAAGACGTCAAAGATATAGAAGACTCCTTAAAGTATTCATGAAGCCTCAAATAACAGGAGATTTGCTTTGCAGCCAGACAGCTGTCTATAAACAGGAGAACAAAACTCCTCGTAAGGGAACTCAACCCAATCCCTAAATAGCCTGCATACTACAACAGTAACAAAATATAGCAGCTTAATCGTAGTTCTCAATCATTAAGAACCTCCCATCCTCCAGCATGCATCTCCATGCATAGAGCTCCAACTTAAACCAATTGTTGATCGGAATAAAATTGTTCTTATTTCTTTAACAAAAAAATGAGGTTTTGCATTAGGTTTCTGTGGTTGAAGAACCAGAGTTACCATAGTTTGTGCCACTTTTCTATTTTAGTTTTCATTTTTATAAGGTTTAGCATGTGACACATAACTGCTTAGGTACTTTGACCTTTGATTCCCTTAGATCAATCTAAGGATACTAGTTGTGTTCCTTTGTCTGGTGATTGTAATCGTGGAGAGGATCTTGTTGAGGCAAAGATGACTGGAATAAAGTAGTTCCTATTTCAGAGAAGATGATGTTTTGCATTAGGTTCCTGTGGGTGAAAAACCAGAGTTATCATTGTCTGCGACACTTATTTATTTATTTTATTTTTCACTTTTTACAAGGTTTAGCATGTCACACATAACTAATTGGGCTAAGGTACTCGGATAGTCTATGCCTTTAGAGCAATGTAAACTTACTAGTTAGAATTGCCTCATATTCTTACCAATTTAAAAGATGGATCCATGATATGACAATCATTATTTGCTGTCTTCAGTTCGGGGAAAAAAAAAAACCTCCCCCTGTGCAATTTGAGTAAACTTGAGTCCCTTTGAGAAAAGTATGTGGGTTGGACCAAATCATTTAGACACTCCTAACATGGGATAAGGTTTATAACTGAAAAGCTAATAATAATAATAATAATAATAATAATAATAACACAAAATAGCAAACTTCTAATCCTCGTGATCAACCATCTTAATGAAAGAGGTCAACATTTTTGAAAATAGCCAGTGGGAGCGCTGCATTGAAGTGACAATGGAGAACCTTTTTTAGCCCTTTTGTCTTTTAAAACCAAAAAACACATCTGAGACATGCCTTAAGCATGTTTCTTGGAAAGAAGAAAAGCTACCAAGCATCTCCAGGGCATCATTGCACCAAAAGCCCTTAAATGACTATATGTTCCAAGGTGATTGCAAAATAATCAACCATGTGAAACTTGAATAAAAAAAGCAAGAGTAGTTTGATAAATTTTCTTCAAGAAACTACCCAACAAAGAAAATTACCAGTTATGTGTTTTCTCTTCCCTATGTCATGCAACCACATATTCCACGGAGAACAATCTAGTGGCAAACGCAAACAACAGTATGAGAAGAATAAATCCTACAAAGAGCAACAAAGTTCTGCTAGAATAGCAGATACAAGACAATGACCTCCAGTCCCTATAGTTCCTTCTCCCTGTGAGTCTGTGAAACAGAGGTTATAATATATTTGTATGCAATGGGAAGTAATTGCTACAGAGGCACTATCAGGCCAAAAGACCAACAGACGAAAGGAAGAAGCAAAATAACATAGAAAATGAAAGAGGTTGTCTGTTATGGGATTATATGACAGTCTCTGACAACAGGTTACTCAGATACGATATAATGTCCAAGAGAGTCAACATATGGTCATGCACCAAGTCAAAGAAAGACGTCAAAGATATAGATGACTCCTTAAAGTATTCATGAAACCTCAAATAACTGGAGATTTACTTTTCAGCCAGACAGCTGTCTATAAACAGGAGAACAAAACTCCTCGTAAGGGAACTCAACCCAGTCCCTAAATAGCCTGCAAACTACAACAGTAACAAAATATAGCAGCGTAATCGTGGTTCTCAATCATTAAGAACCTCACTACCTCCAGCATGCATCTCCATGCATAGAGCTCCAACTAAAACCAATTGTTAATCGGAATAAAATTGTTCTTACAGTAGTTAACCTCCAGTGACCTAAATTTACCTACTATCAACTCAAAAAAAAAAAAAAAAAAAAAAAAAAAAAAAAAAAAACTCTACAAAGACTCTGCAACTCAATAGGAAAAAAAATGATAAATGGAACTCGAATGCGTCCATTAATTCATGGGCTATATTCTGCTACAATAACGTGTTTATGAAGAATGTGGGAGTAGATGAGATGCAAAATCAAAATCAAATCGACATAAATCAGCTCTTGAGTAGCACTAAATCTCGGTAATCATCCAAGCAACAACGAACAACCTATTCCGAAAAATCCATTTCAGCTTCATCAACAAAGATTAACAATACAAAATAGCTGTTCCACATTAAAAGAAACTCCAACATTTATGTAAGCTCTCATGTTTATTCGTTCGGAAGAAAAGTAAAAGACGACTCTCCCTGCTCCGGGGAGTCCTTACCCAAAACAAAGCAATCCATTTAGGGGATATCCCACGGCTTCGGCTCCGGAATAGCCACCACCATCCCCTCCAGGTCCTTCCCGAGAACCACCTGACACCCCAACCTCGAGTGCTTGTTCAAAACCCTATTCCTCGAGTTTCTCTTTAAGACATACTGCTCGTCGTACGAGGCAGGAGGGAGCTTTTCTAGCCATTCCTGCGCAATATGAACCTCGCACTCCGAAGAGCAGGCCTCGATATCTTCTAAACGGTGGGAAGCCGGATCGATCAAGCCACAGTTTGTGAGCGCCTTGAGAAGGGTTTGACCCGAGAGACCGACTATTTGGCGCTTCTGTCCTTCGAGATCAACAGCGAAGAGCTTCACGATACGGTCCGAGACTTTAGCGGACGACGACGGAGACGGAGAAGGAGTAGAAGCGGCAGATCTGATGAATGTCTTTGACAAGACGGAGAGACGAGGGATTTGGGCCGAAAACTTTTGAAGACTGGCGATCGCCATCCCGAGGATTGCGTGCTTCTACCCGGTTGAGGGCAAGAACGGACAGGGAAGGGAACTGCTCTTAATTCTCTTGGAAGCTCTCTGTCGCCGGTAAGAGATGTATACCGAGTCGGAGAGGGACACTCTCGTAGACACCTCGTTCGCGAATGGCAAACTTAAGTCTGGGCCCATCGGTGCTTGGGCCTTGGCCCACCATTAACCTTCCTTTCCTGAATTTCACAAAAATAATAATTAAACTCCTCTGAAATTTTACTTGAAGCCACAAAATTCCCTACGCCCTGTGCAGCAAGAACACGGGTGTGTATAACAACTAACGAGACACATACTATCAGATACATTCGGAAATATCAGAATATCAGATTTCATCTACTAATTAATGACTAATTCGATGTTTTAACCGAATAAAAATATCAGAAACATCCAAAAGTGCTGCATTTTGTTCAAATAAAGAGAGTTGAAAACGAAAGTTACACAGTTAAGCTCCCAATTGGATCATCAGCCATACTAAACTCGGCCAAAAAATAAAAGAGTAATACTAGTTGCAGTATTTCGACGTATCAGACAATCGAAAAACTTTAAAAAATAAAATAATATTATTTATTTTATAAAAATTTAAATTCTAACACTGATAGGTATAGCACAAAGGTGCAAGCATTTCCCAAAATAAAAAAGGAGGGTGAGGTTTAAGGTGGGACTGGAGAAGTAACCCACTGCCACGGCTAGTTTCCAAAGGCATGTTTTATTTGAATTTCAACAAAAAAATGCCAACTGAATTCCTTTCATTTTCCTTCTTTTGAAACCTAAAAAACTGAAAAAACACGCGCTCGACGGTATCGGTTCTTCCTGCTTCCCGAGTCCTAACCTCTTAGATCTTTTATAATTTTTGTACAGATTATTTTCTAATTCCCAGAAATGTCCCTGCATCCGTAGCTGATGTAAAGATTTGCCCTTAAAATTGAAGAATCGGAATAGATAATTTTTATAATATTTAAATACACCGATACATGATAAAAATGTGTAGTGAATAAGATATTTTTTATTTATTTATCTCACCAATAATCAGTTTCTGAATGATACAATAAAATTACTAAAATATTAAATAAAACTTAAAAATTAATCATATCTTATCTTTAAATAGATAAGTAAGCTCGAGACAAACATAAATTCTAATTTAATATGAACAAGTAAATGGAAAAATGATACGTGAGAATCCAATTTTTATTTTTTATTAAACGGATAAATTTATTTATTTATTTACCTCTCCGATGTTAATATTTAATATTCGCATCAGTTCCGTTCCTAGTGTGTCTATGACTCTATCTGTTTATTTTAATAATTGGCAGATCGTATAATAAGCCAAAAACTAGAATTTGGATTTCTCGAGGCCGGAAGGAATTTAAATTTCAGTATTTTTACTCTTCGAGTCATCAGTGGCACTTTTGTTGTTTATATAAAAGTGAAGGTTAATAGTAAGAGTGGGAGGAGAAAATATAGCTGGCTCCTGGTGTCGCCGATTTCGCCTTCGATCTCGCTATTTTCGGACACTCGAAGAGTCTCGAGTCACGACTCTGGTAGCTCATAGCTGGCTCTTCCGGAATCCTTTTTTCATTGCGCGTAACTGCAGGAGACTGAGGTAGAATTCAGAAAAGGTCCTTCGCTCTCCCCCTTTCGCATCTCTTTTTCTTTTTTTCACTTCATCGGTTTCTTTGTTGTTAGATTTTGATCAAGATGTTGCTTTCTTGTTTTATCATTGTTCTTGTCAAGAGTGTGTTAATGTAAATGGACGTTTTCTCACGCTGGCTCTAAATTTTCATCTTTCGAGCTATGCAGGGCAGGGTCGTTCGTTTTCCCTCTCATAGCTTTTGTTCTTATCTATTTTTAGATTTTCTATTTTCCTGGTATTCGTCTAAAACCATTTCAGTCGTATTCGTCTAAAACCATTCCAGTCATATTCGTCTAAAACCGGTTCAGTCATATTCGTCTAAGACCGCTTCGGTCATTTTTTTAGCAGATAATTTTCGTTTTATCTGCCAGAAGTTGATTTGAGTTTCTCTTTTACATATTTGGGGGAAAGAGGTTTCATTTAATTTGCTTACTTGTTCGTTTTGGAATTCCAGGAGAGAAATTGTAGTTAGAAATATTGTTCTCAGGTTGGTGATATTGAAGTATAAAAATTGTCAACAGGATCCTTCACTGTGCGCTGGCAACCACTTCGAGCGTTTAAGAGAAGAAAAAATATTCGCGCTAATGAAGTGCACAGCTAGTGCGCACAAGAGTGTAACATCATTTGTTTTCGCTTTAGTGAACCTTCATGAAATCAAATTCATCAGGGAACATCCTTGTAGCACTGTAGAATTTGTTTTTATCTTCACCATTTAGTCCAAAGAGCAACTCGATCCTTGACTTCTTTAAACAGCTAAATTTTAGAGCACAGGGACTCCATGCCTGTTGAGTATCTCTGAATGAGAATGGACTTTGATAATTATAACTCATCAAGATATTTAATTCTTTGCAGAGAGCAAGCATATGGGAAATAAAAAGAGAGACTACTTCCACAACCTCTCACGCAAGGAGCTTCAGGGCTTGTGCAAGAAACATGGTCTGTCTGCCATTGGAACAACTTCTCATTTACTTAAGCTGCTATTCTCGTATTTGAAGGTAAGTTAATTTTTTAGAACTTACCTTGTGTAAGCACAGGCATGAGAAGGATGCAAATGAAAAAGCTCTGGTTGAAATTATACCTTTGATCCTCTCCTTTATTTTTTTCTCTTACTCATTGGGAATCAATCACATACCAGATAATATGTATAGAAGCCGCTTGACAACCAGAACCTCTGGCAGAAATGTCATTATAAGTACATAAGAAGGTTTCAAGCTAGATGTATTGATCGTGATCATTATCTGTGTGGTTGGCTTTGCTATGTCAACTGTCCATCTGGCAAACTGTTAGATGATATGTGAACCACTTCTGCAGAATGAAAATGGAAGAGATGGCCTGATCATTTTTTGTAAAAAACGATCACTTTAATGGGCTTACTTCCAATTCCATTGCAGGTTAATTTGTTAAGAGGGATGCATCTCACTTTTCAAATATTATTCCATGAGTATTATTGATAAATGTGCTGTTACTACTGGCTGCATTTAGCTAGCAATGTCAGAGAAATATAATGCCAATTAGACTGCTAGTGGGTTGATCTGGCTTGTTTTTTTTTTTTCTAACAAATGTGCAGGGGGAGAGTAAAAGCTCTCCACTTTGTGAGGAGAGACCTAGTGTTGTAACAGATGTTACCACTGCATCACATATATCAAACCTGCAGCATGGACCACTAGTACCCCATTTGGAAGTATCTTGCCAAGGTGTGAATCTCTAAGGACTGAAGATTTTTAACTTGTGAAACTGCAGGTGTTCCATTTTTTTTCTTAGAACACCCTTCAAAGAATTTTAGAATATAAAATTTGGTAAAATTTATGTGGAATATGTGGACTTTGTTCTGTAGTGAAGGACGGAAGCAGTAAGAAAATTGTAGAAGCTACTGTAGGGAAAGAAAAGACAAATCATCTGGCATCTCAAGTTTTAGATAAGGTAGGTTTTCAGGCCCTAAGACTTACTCGTCCAATTGATATGTAAAGTTATTTTTAATATAAAAATTCAATATGGTTGTTTCATTGAAGGCACCAGACATTATTGCAAGCATGGAAAATACACTCCATGGTAACATGACAAATGATGAAGCAACTGGTTGTTTGATATCTAAAGATGGTGGTGGAGATGTGATCATAGCTCATGCAATTTCTGCTAATCAAAGAGAGAGGGATTATAGAACAGACAATGTCTCAGATCCTGCACATCATTGGGATCTTGTTCACAGTCAGCCAGATCCTCCACCAATCCAGTACACTGCATGTCCTCCTGCTGTGAGCAATCAAGTGTCTCCTAGAAAGTCCACTGCCAATACCAAGAAATCCCCTACTTTCCAATTTTATGTTTCATCCGAGGAAGGGATCAACCTATTTGTTGATTTGACTTCGAGCCCATCTACGTGGATTAAGAGTTTGAAGGATGAAGTACACATCTGCCAAAACCAGCAGGATAGCTTTCTTCACAATGGTCCAGAAGGTTTTGATAATTCAATGACCACATCTGTTTGCGCAGGGATGCAAACATCAAGTCTTGAGAGGAGGCTGGACTTTCTGCATACTCGGTCTTCTTTAAGTTCACTTACTAGAAATAATCCTCTTTATCTAACTGTTGAGGGACCAGATCCTTCAGGACAGGACAATTCTGTAATTTCATCATCTTATGATTTGAATGGAGGAAGAATCCCGCAAACAGCTAATGCTGTTTCAAATGAGTGCACATGTGATTTGGTTGCAACCATGCACACAGATGCAATAGAACAATGTCAGTCTAATCCTTCTCACTGTCCTGTATCTACAACTGAAATTGCTGAAGCACACTCGGGCAGCCTCTCTAATGCAGACTCTTGTGTTCCAGGGAAACTTGAAGCTTTTGGGGATTTCTCCTCTTCTAACATTGGTTCTTTTAACAGTCAGAACATTGCTTGTCAAGGGAACTCTGCCAGTGTTTCTTTGGAGAAGCAGTTAGCAAGAAATAGTTGTTATGATGAAGAAGTTGATGTACCGCCAGGATTTCTCCAGCCATTGGCTGTTATGGAAGCACAAAATGCAGAAATGCAAGATCAGCACCTTGATGAAGGTTCATGTAATCTAAAAGAACAGGTCAGACCCGTTTCCTTTTTCATATGTCACTTTAGGTCATGGATTACTGGTTCAGTAACACAATTGGTTTATAATTTTTGAGTTTTATCAAGTTTCCAGGTGTCAAATCCTGATCCAGCTCATCAGGGTGAACCTTGTCATTTACTGAATCATGGTTTACTATGTTGCTGATATATATATCATGTCATGGGCAATATTTTCTCAGGGCCAGCATTTCTGTGTCTATCAACACTGTGCTTGTGAGAAATTTTACATGTCCTACGTTTTTTACCCCATACGTGCTCACATATGTGGATGCAGGAAGCCTTGTCAATGACACACCTTAAATTGCTCTGGAAGACACTGGTTTGCCTTTATAATTGGTTTTTGGAATTGACCTAAAGAATGTGTACAAACGTGTGTATATTGTAATTCTTCATATGTTGAGTAATTTATTGAAACTTATATTTTTGTTACTATGAAGAATTATATCTATACGGTTCTTAGCAAAATAGAGATATATTTCAATGAGCTTGAAGTGAGGCTATCTATGAAATCTTACTCTAAACATGTGGTTGCTAAACCATCTCTTATGATTTTTTTTTTGAAGTGATTCCATCTCTTATGATAAAAAATGATAAACCCAAAAAAACACAATTGATATCACTATCTTTTTCTTGTTCAGGTGTTAATCATAAATACTCATTGATTGAAGATTTATTTCCACTTGGATATTCCAAGCTTCGGATCTAAGAATATGCTTAAAATCTTTGATCTAGAGGTCCATTTGATATTGATACCTTACTATTCAAATTGACGAACGGAATGCTGTATTTTGAAGTAATCAGCCAGTAGTTAAGTTAGCTTCAATTAGGTTGTGGTGGATGAAGAGATGAAAAAAAGTTCAATCCAGTTTTTTACGCCTTGGATTTCTTACTGTTTTGATGTCACTTTATTTGGTGATAGAAGAAGCTATACTTATTTCTTCTTCTGTTCTTTTGGTTACTTTTCAGATTGAGGGGCATATATTGTTTTTTTTATTTTTTATTTTATTTTTTGCTTTTTGGTAATCTCTTCCTCTCACATATGCCAGTCTGTCTTGTACCTCATGGTAACTTGATGTGGAATTATGGTTTGAATATGTATTGTATTTAGAGATGCGCACTTTATTATGTGGGAATCTTTTCTTGACTAGTGGCTGTGTATTCTTTTCCTATTTAAATTTTTTTCACTTATAGCTTTCTTCTGATCCAGTTCTGCTCTATGGATGCAGCAGAGGAGCCAAACTGAGTATACATGGGAGAGGTTAGGATTAATATCTTTTGCAGAGAAGTTAGAAATTTTCTAAATTTCATTTGTTAGACTTGTAAACTGACTATTTCAGTTGTACACTTAACTTGAGTGAGACTAGCAGGATACCGCATGGTTCAGGGTCCACTGAAGCATTTCCCAGTAAAAGGCATCGGCGTGTGGAAATTCTTGATTCTGGCCCTGCTGGAACAACAATTAGAAACTCAGGAACTGCAACACATTTGGCACGGAAAAAGTTGGCTCCTCGGAGGTCCAAACGGCTGGGATCTAAGGTTTGACCCTCTTTATCTATAGTCAGATTATTGCTAAGAAATTAAGATTTCAAGCCTATTCTGTAGAGAAGCACTTGAACTGAGTGGTGATTAGAAAATAAAAAAGGAACTATATGTAAAATTTACAAAAGTACTTCTGTTAAACATCAACTGACCTAATTTTATTTTATGTGAATATTTATAAATTTTAATAAAACATATGTTATAGGAAAAAAATTTATTATTGAACTTGACTTACTCTGTTTACAACAGACTTAAGTCGGTCAGCTTGACCTTATTAAAACGTGTAAAACATAAGTATCAAATTTAGTACCTAAATATCTTGTTAAAGTGATTAAATTTTTGTGAACTCACTATTTAAGAATAATATCCTGTACGGCTCTACCTACTTCCTTTGATTTTAATAATATTTTTTAATGACTATATATTTGTATGTAGGTTAAAAACACAAAATTTTCATTGTATAAGATGTAAATGATGATTAAATGCAAATTATCATTTTTATTATTTATGTGGTAGCTTAAGTATCTCAATCTTATCAGACCCGAACCCATCCATTGACCCAGAGAAGTTGTTGGGTTGGGTCAAAATGGTTCAACCGGTTTGGCCAGCCGGTTGAGCCGTGATCATGCCATCTTGTTTTGTGTAGAAATTTTATAAGAATAAGAAATATAGACATCAATGGGAAATTTCCCTCATTGCAGAGAGGAAAGGGAGTGGCAGGGGCAGCTTGAGGCAGTGGAGCGGGGGGGTCCATCGCTCTTCCTGGGTGGCCTCTCCCCTTCCATTTCCTTCTCTCCCTCTCTGTCTGCTCTCTCCGTCTTCCTCTCCTCCATCTTCCTGTCTTTCTCGGTCTTCTTCTCCTTATCCGTCTTCCTCTCCTTCTCCATCACCCTCTCCTTCTCCATCACCCTCTCCCTCTCCGTCACTCTCTCCCTCTCCATCACCCTCTCCTCTCCCTCTCCATCACCCTCTCCTCTCCCCTGCCCGGCTTGTGGGATGCTGGACCAGCCGGATCGCTCCACTGCCCCCGCTTTTGGAATGTCGGACCAGCCGGGTCGCCGAGTTAGCGGTTTGACTGCGAAACTCAGTCAGGTCAGGTTGGTTTTTGATAAAACCTGGGTCTATCTCCTTCTAACCCAGAAAAGCAACCAGTTCCTGCCTAAACCGTTGAACCAGCAGGTCTGGTCTGGGTCTGACAACACTGAAGTGTGTTTAATGAAGGAGAGGAAACTAAACATTGAGTTTTGGGGATATGAAAATTTCAGTGTGGGTTTTTTTTCCAAGTTTCAATGACATCGATTAAGGGATGTGATTGTGGATTGTTTTCCATATGGTATTCAAAAAATTTCCGTTTATGTGATGCGGCAAATGAAAAGCTTTTGTTTCTTAAGGGGAATTTGGTCAATTGACATTTTGGACATCAAATTTTTGGTGGTTTTAGATATTCTGTAATGGTTTCTGATTTCTTGTTTGTTCAAATATCGGTGGATAGTGTAGGAGTTCAGATCTGCCATTACACAAACTTTTCATTTTTATTTCTTTCTGTTCTTTTTTAAGAAATGGTGACTTCCTAATGACAACAACACCCTTTTTTCTTTTGCAGTAATGAGACGCCCGAATGCTTGATCTTGTTCTTCTCTTCTACGTATTATCTACTCTCTATTCCTCTAACAAAACAGAGTTGCTCGTAAATTAATACATTGCAGCAGTCCTTCCCTTCCTGTGCATAATTTGTTTTGTTGAAGACACTGGGAAGAGTCTCGGCAGTAATGATACAGTGGAAGGCTTATCCAAAATATTCATTTTTTTTTCATTCTTGATCGAGAGGATGGAATATTAATGTCAAACATCGAATAAACTCGGCAGTTGTAGCCAGGGAAAGCTGATAAATTCTTACTGACGCTGAAGCTCATTTTTGTTGTAGAAAGACTAATATTTCTGAAGTTGTTCGAATTTTTCGTGGCAACAAAATAAAAATATCCATTTTGTGACTGCTGAAGGTCCATGTTTGCTAGATGTATGTTCGAAAAGATTACGATTTCTGTTTACCTGGATTAAAATTTGAAGGTGAAGGGCTCTTACAAGGGAAGACTTAATAAAATGCATCTGCTTCCATTGGATCTGACAATTGTTCTGTTGATATACTTTTCAATAATATTTTATTGAAGACTGAAGTGAAGCAAATATGGCCAAGAAAATTAGGGCTGTAAGTGGCTTATAAATTATAAGTGAAATAAAATAAGCTATAGTATAAAGTTTAGATACTGTTCTATTTATCTGTATTAGGCATTGTTCGTAATAACTTTCTATTTAATACATTATATATATTTTTTTATCCGTTGAAGCTTAAGAAAAAAAAAAGAGGTTAGAGTGATAACAAAAAAATAACAAAAATTACATAATTATTAGGAAACTTGGTTATGAACACAATTGAAACAACGTACCAGCTCCCGCTTATATATGTTAGACCAAGTCAGCCTCTATGCATTAAGCTTCCAATTGGATCCATAAACATTAATCTAAAACAGTTCATGCCAAAACGTGTGGAGTACTGGTGGCTAGCTAGGCGATCGATCAATTATTACTGTTCAATAGTGTACGAGAGTTGAACAGAGGGACAGTTAGCAATATACATGCCAACATATATTTACCATTAATTTCTGCCAAAAAAAAAAGAATTAACATCATAATTTAGTCTACATAAATCACCTCTTGTTTTAGGGCACGAAGAGGTTTCACAGTGAAAACATCCGTGAGGGGAGTCTTGGAAATAAGAGAAGCCTTGAGTAAGTTCATTGCCTGCATAAAACAACAACAGACATGCAACAAAAGAAAGGATAGTATTTAATACTAATTTTTCATAATGAAGGAAAAATAAATCTCAATTAACTAAGTTACCTCTTCCACTCCGATCTGGACAGGTGTGTGCACCAAGTCGTCAAGGGAAGCATATTTGCTTCGCTTAATTGCTCAAAGAGATGAAAGCGGTTGGACGTAGAGGTCATCGGTGACCATGAAGGGTGTAGTAGACCGTGATTTAACGAACCCCCCTTCATCATCCTTTTGTGAATATTCCACGGCTGGATTCTTCTTAGGGTTCAAGACTTTCAAACTTATGCTCCCCATTCCATGGACGCACTCACTCGATTTTGTGTTGACAGTCCACTTATCAAAGCATGTCTCACATTCAGAAACGTGAACCTCTCGATCAAAAGTTACCTCAATGGGTAGCAACTGATTCTTGCAACCATGATACGGTGCTAGCTTGGGGTTCAAAAGCATTGCCTTGTCAAAAATCAGGAGGTTTCCGATAGTACTGCTAGTTCTGCACAATTTCATGGCACTCTTGTACAAGTTATGCAGACATCCGACATTAATATTGGAAGAATCACCATCCAAGACTTTAGCTATTGATCCCAAAGGAAATGTCAAGAAACTAAAGAGGAAGTCCACGAACGCTTCACTCTGATTCCACATACAGTACCTTGTTAGTAGCTCTGTTTAGTAAAACGTTCACACTGATCATTCTTTGAAGAGTACCGTCTCCACGTTGCTTTTGATCACGAGCTCCCAGCAGCTTACTGCATGACGTGCCTCCGCTATTGAAGGAGGTCATGCTTTGGTTCATCTTATTTAACAAAAAGATATCAGACAAGGGAGTCTGCGAAAGTAGGGGCCTCTTCAATAAGCCCAAAACCTACAGATCGAGTGGGTAGTAGTACTACTCTAATTAATTAGTTAATCAAATTACCATAAAAATTGCAATTTTATTAATATTCAATTAAAGAGATTCTAAGAAAACTTAGTGTGTGTATATATATATATATACCTCGTCTGCGCCAACTTCAACCATCTCTTCTTTGAGACTGGCTAAATCATTAATACGTAGCTCTCTGAGCAGTGCAAAATTCGTCAGAGTAGTAAGAGGAGTCACTTTTAAATCGTCAGTTACCATAAATCTCAAGTTTCCTTTGACAAATGTACCACCATCTGCGAGAACATGCCCACCCAAGGGAAAAACCTCATCTGTCATCATCTTCCCACAGCCGCAGTAGGCATTAGGAACAGTACTAAAGTTGCAGTGACCCTTTTTGATACAAGATGGGTAAGTCGAGCAAATATAATCACTATAGCAAGTATCCTTAATCTGTACTGGAAGATACCTAAACTCAACTCCCCATGCGCTTCTAGGATGGAGCAAGATACTTTTACATGCCTCCGACTGCAGATGACGAACGTCGAGATTCTCCACGCTCTTGTAGAGACTGTCCATGCAACCCAAGTTGGACTCTTTACCACAAAGCCGCACGACCGTACCAACCGGAATCGTCAGGAAACTCAACAGAACATCCACAAAATCTGAGTCCGATTCCGCGAACACAACTCGGTTCTTCCGTTGGTCGACGAGGAGCTTGATTGAGATCCTTTTGGGGGACGCCATGCATGTATTGTAATTAGTTTCCTCGCCTGCTTGAAGATTGCTCTAGCCTCTTAATTTCTCACTAGTACTGATCGATCTGTCTTCAGAGATGGTTAGGGTTGCAACCTCGACAGTACCGCAGCCTTGAAGCGGATAATGAGGAAACTATTAGGTATGTTTGTGCATGAGACAAAAGTATTAATTTTAAAATTTAAGCTGATTAGAGAAAAATCCGGTCAATCTAGCTGTTAAGATTTTTCAAGTAATATTCTTTAATTAGACACGTACGTAGAGTTTAATTTCTTCGCCAGCTAATTTCTCTGAGAAAACCGAAGAGAAAAAAGAAAGAACAGAAGAGAGAGATAGACTCGGAATAGAGCTCGTAGTTGATTTCGTACGTCCACTGAAATCAATTCGGCTCGGAAACGACAGCGTTTTCCCGATCGATTCTAAAGCGTGCATGGAAGAGTACTGTATATCGTAGTACTGAAACTAATATTAGTTCTTCGAAAATAAGGAAATTAAGACGAGTCACCCTGCATCTTTCTAATTTGATCCCCCTCTTGAATGCGGCCGCTTCGTCTCCCGCTTCCAAAGAATCGAAACTGCAGCCTCAAAAACGATACATCAATATCTTTCCCTGCTTTCCCCATCATCGCGGCCAACATCTCTTTTTTCCTTGCACCGTTTTAGCTATATACACATTCGTTCGAGCCTTTAATTGCATGCAGTTTCTTAAAAACTATTAATGAATTAGAAATTTAGATGTTTGAATTTCAAAATCTTCACAACATGCAGTTGAGACTTGGAACGCGAATCAGAGTTTGACTAGGTTAGTTTAAACAAGTTTTTGTTTCTGAAGATAATCAGTATGGGGATGGGAATTATTGGGATAATTAGAAAGAGATTTACCATTAAACATATGTTCATAGTTACGTTATAATATATTTCGAATTATAATGTGTAAAGTCGAGTAATATTTTAAACATTAATTTCAGGTTTTAAATAAAAATGCTTATAATTGATAGATAGTGCCGTATTTCTAGTATATAAGAAGTTAATTTATCGGTTTAGAAATTGTTTTTGCCTCTGAATTTACTTATATCGCTTTATAATCATAATATGCAGTTTTTTTTCTTTCCTAAAGATAGTAAATTATTTTTTTATTTTTATTAAACTTTTTAAATAATAAAAAAATACAAGTTTTTTGACTGAGCATTCTTACGTTATGTTTAACTAGTCTCTTGTGGTATATTGACTGTATATAAGAGATGATTCTTGGGGTTTTATTTTGTTTATAAAAGAATTATTCACATCTTATATATATGTCAAAAACTATAACAATCCTGTGCTTTCTAGCCTTATGAGTAGCTTGGTTATGAAAACAATCTATACTGAAAGATAAATAAGGTTTACATTCGATGGTGTTAGTATTGTAACTCAGTTTGAGACCAAACTCAACCAAATCCAACTGAAAAATGCCAGAAATCATCAGCTTTCATTCCCTTAAAGTTTACTGCTGGGTTGGGAATTGATTGAGAAAAAGAAAAAAAGAAAAAGAAAAAGTACTCTGTTTTGACAGGAACGCAAGGAAGGGATTTATACCTGACTTTGTATTCCAAGTGGTGCCATTATTGAAATCAAGGATGATATTGATAAAAACATTGCAGATCCTTTAAGAATACTTAACACTCCAGACCCATTTTCTCCGTCTCTGTTTCCCACTGAACACCATAATGATTTTGTCTTCTGCTCATAGTACCACTCCTCGGCACTCAGTGACTTCTTTTTTTAGTATAAATTTTCAGATATGTTACCCTTTATCTCTCCGAATTTTTGCAGCTCTAAAATCACGAAATTGTGAAGTGAACTGCATCAATATTGGAAGCAAAATGTAAATGAAAGATGATAAAATAGGATCGCCACCTCGACCAATACAGGCCTATTAAATAATTGAAGAATGGTACTAAACTACTAATACCCTTTGAATTTATTTGGCGTATCAAAATGGGGAAAATACACTTCCTGCACTTATGCTGGGCACTCGAGGGAAGTGTCCAGATGTGCAATATTTCTTCTGTCTTCACTCTCAGAGTTTGTTTTTCACTACTACTGCGAAGAAAGAGACGCAGGAATGTCGATGGATCTGTTAGGTGCATTGATGGCTATTCACCATACTTTAATGCATAAAAATCATGGTACAGTCTTGCAAACCTACCCCCTGTTTCAAATGTTCTCATTATGATATCTACTCCCTTTAGCGGAAATGACAAAAATTTACCACCCTGAAACCGGTCATTCATTCCTGTCACAGGGTGACCACCACCATTATCAGCCTCATTCATTCATGGAAAATAACCTTTCTTTTTTGTGTATATACAAAAAAGAAGAAGAAAAAAAATCAAACAATCGAATTTGAATGAATGGTGGAACGGGTATAAGAATCTGATATCGCTAAATAAACGGAACAAGGTTCACTTGAGAGTCCAGAGCATGTGAGATGAATCAATTTCGGAATTCTGGGTGGTGGAGGGTCACTGGAAGGTCAAGGATTACGAAAATGCTTAATTTAATTTGTGTAGATGAGGATACAGTCTGATCGTGTCTGAGGAGACTTTGCTAATCAATCATTAAAGGCCGTCGGAAGATTTCGAGTCCAAATCCAGACAGAGTAACCCACAAACTTCCATTACATGGAAACAGTAATTTGTAATAAATCTTGGAAATTGTGCAAGATTGTTCCCCATATTAGCAACACTCGAGTATTTTTATCAGTTAATTTAAGAAGAAAAGACTGGTGCGATATTAATCTATTTCTGAGGAAGATCGGGGTAAGAACAGGACAAGGTAAGGGGGAGACCGAAGAAGGAAAGACGGACAGAAAGATGGGCGAAGCGAAACACGAAGACTGGGGTTATACAAAGCACAGAAAGAAGAGGGAAAGAGGGAAAGATTGTCTGTGGGGTTTGCATGTTCGTGAAGAATTGGAATTCGTGGACATGTGTGCAGGAACAGAGGCTTGAGAACTGAGAAGATGAAAGCAATAAATTCTCGTGCCCAGACTCACCTACACCGCGTCTATAATCGGAGTTGGAAATTAATGCAAATTAATGCCCTCTCACCATCACCATTCCTGCGGACTTCTGTGACCCGCCTCTCTTCCTACTTTTCTTCTCACTAACAGCAAAAGAAATAGTAAAAGTGTTGTAAAGGGGAGCTGGGAATGAACCCTTGAGAGCGCATCTTGTGGAGAACGACGAAAGATGAATTCACGGGGACACACAATTAGGCTAAGTTCCTTATCGATTTGGAGAGTCAGACTGATATCATGTGGAAGAAACTGAAAATCGACTTCTGCCTTCTCTTTTAGTCATCTTCCCGACGTTGTTGTATTGGAGGTGATTAAAAGAAGGGTTGACTGCTTTGCTCGTCACCTGAAGATGTTGCAGAAACGAACTGAGACTTGGTCAAGAGAAGGAGTTATGTTGGTGAGGAGGCTTTCAGTTCTTGCAGCGATTTGAAGTTCAGAGCTCCCCGATAGTCGTCTGGATTGAACGCCGAAAAGTCAGGTGGGTAGTTCTTTCACTCCCTTCCTAATGAAAGAAGTCCTGCAATAGTTCTCAAGTTTAGAAATCTGCTAAAGCAGGATCTTTTCCCATACAGTCTTGAAGATGCACTCACTCTGGAAGAGAAGAATCTGCGCCATCGTAATGGAATTACAGATGGGGAGATGAAGGCTTCGGAGAGAAAAATAGTTTTTAACTCGAAGCATGGGTGGTGGAGGCTGCTGAGGATTCAGTCGACTCTGCAACTGCAACTCCCTCTAGATATCTCAAGAATTCCTTCCCAAGTAAAAAGGTTTATGGATTATCTGATTTAGGGTGGTGCCCTCAATCCTTCACAACTCTCTCGTCAATCTAGCAGATGAGTACCGCAAGAAATGGCCTCCTCCACCTGCTCATTTCGCTGCTGGTTTTCTGTCCCGGGTTGAAAGTCTCCAGTTTGGGCTCCATGTCTTCCATTGCAGTTTCCTACGGTGAAGATGGTCCTGCCTTCTGCGGTTTGAGTTCTGACGGTTCCCATCTTGTCAATTGCTATGGAGCTGATTCTTCCATAGTTTACGGAGCTCCTTTCAGATTTCCATTCTTGGGCTTAACAGGGGGCGACGGGTTTGTCTGCGGGCTTCTATTAGATTCAAGTCAGCCTTTTTGTTGGGGAGACAACATCTATATTCAGATGGGAATCCCTCAGCCTATGCTCGGGGGAGCTTCCTACTCAGATTTGAGTGCTGGAGATCACCATCTTTGTGGTTTAAGGAAGCCCATCGATAGAAGCCAAACAAACTTTTCCATTGTAGACTGTTGGGGGTATAACATGACCGCAACTCAAACTTTTCCGGGTAAGATGGCTTCCATCACTGCTGGGTCTGGCTTCAATTGCGGTCTGTTTGTTGAAAACAGAACTGCTTTTTGTTGGGGAGACGAAACTGGGAGTGGAGTGATCAGTTTAACCCCCAAAAGATTAAAGTTTCAGATGATTTCAGCTGGGGGGTTTCATGTATGCGGTGTCTTAATGGGTGATAAATCCAGAGTCTTCTGCTGGGGAAGGAGCTTGACATTGCAAGAAGAGTCGGATAATATTGTTGGGGGTAATGTGGATTTAGCGCCTCTGAATTCGATGCTTTCGGTCGTGGGGGTCGATTTCATGCTTGCGGGATCAAAAGCTACGATCATGGGGTGGTCTGCTGGGGATTCAGGCTCGAGAACAGTACGCCGGCCCCTGAGAGAACGAAGGCGTATGCCATTGCAGCTGGAGACTATTTCACATGTGGAGTTCTAGCAGAGCATTCTCTTCGTGCTATTTGCTGGGGCTCTAATTTCCCAGCTTCGCTCCCACTCGCGGTTTCTCCAGGTGTTTGTGTTAATACGCCTTGCGGATCCGATTCCTACGAATTTAGCCATGGCGGCAGCTCTGAGGCCAGTTTCTGCAGACCTCCGAACTCGAGAGTTTGTTTGCCTTGCAGTCAAGGGTGTGCTGTTGATATGTTTCAGACGGTGCCCTGCACTCAAAAGGCTGACAGGGTATGCGAATTCAACTGTTCGATCTGTTCTTCTTCGAGGTGCTTATCTAATTGTTCTACTGCGGGAGCCAAGAAGAACAAAAAAATTTCTTCTCTTCAAATGCCCATCTTCGTTGCAGAGGTCGTGTTTGCGGTCTTCTTGGTCTGTTCAGTTGCCTTGGTTGCGTGCATATGTGTTCGATACAAATCACAGAAGTGTCATTGTTCCTCCTCGGAGGACACAAAAAAATCAAAAAGTCAGACATGTTCTTTCCACAAGGATTCTGTGAAAATCCGGCCTGATCTGGAAGAGTTGAAGATCAGGCGAGCTCAGACGTTCTCGTACGAAGAGCTGGAGAAGGCCACCGGAGGTTTTAGAGAAGATTCGCAAGTGGGCAAGGGCAGTTTTTCCTGCGTGTTCAAAGGGGTCCTCAAGGATGGAACCGTTGTAGCGGTGAAAAGGGCGATAATGGCTTCTGATAACATGAAGAAAAACTCCAAGGAATTTCACACTGAACTCGATTTACTGTCCAGGTTAAACCATGCCCATCTGCTCAATTTGCTCGGTTATTGCGAAGAAGGTGGGGAAAGGCTTTTGGTTTACGAGTACATGGCTCATGGATCTCTGCACCAGCATCTCCATGGAAAGAATCAAGCTCTGAAAGAAAAACTGGACTGGGTCCGAAGGGTCACAATAGCTGTTCAAGCAGCTCGTGGAATCGAATACTTGCATGGTTATGCTTGCCCCCCTGTGATTCACAGAGATATCAAGTCCTCGAATATACTAATCGATGAGGAGCACAACGCTAGAGTTGCAGATTTTGGGCTTTCTCTGTTGGGACCTGCTGATAGTAGCTCCCCATTGTCCGAGCTCCCAGCAGGAACTCTTGGGTACCTAGACCCTGAGTACTACAGGCTTCATTACCTTACAACAAAATCGGATGTCTACAGTTTCGGGGTCCTCCTATTGGAAATTGTAAGTGGGCGTAAAGCTATAGACATGCAGTATGAAGAAGGGAACATAGTTGAGTGGGCAGTCCCACTCATTAAAGCGGGGAATATATCTTCAGTCCTAGACCCTGTTCTGAAACCACCACAAGAGCCCGATGCTCTTAGGAGAATCGCCAATGTGGCATGCAAGTGTGTAAGGATGAGGGGAAAAGAAAGGCCTTCTATGGATAAGGTGACCACGGCTTTGGAGCAAGCCCTTGCTCTTTTGATGGGAAGTCCATCCAATGAACAACCAATTCTTCCCACTGAAGTTGTCTTGGGAAGTAGCAGATTGCATAAGAAGCCTTCTCAGAGATCCTCAAACAGGTCGGGTTCAGAGATCACGGACACAGCGGAAACAGAGGATCAGAGGTTTGAATTCAGAGCACCCTCATGGATAACGTTCCCCAGTGTGGCCTCATCTCAGAGGAGAAAGTCTTCGGTATCAGATGCGGATGGAGATCCGAAGAATTTGGAGACACGGAATGCTGGTAGCATCGGTGGCGGTGACGGGTTGAGAAGCTTGGAGGAAGAGATTGGCCCTGCATCTCCTCAGGAGGACTTGTACTTGCAGCACAACTTTTAAGCATCAATGGAATAAAAAGTATATGAATTTAGTTGGAGATCCTTGCCTGGTGTTTGTTTGGATTTTAATGGAGACCTTGTGGGAAAGTCTTAAGGTGTGAGGTGCTGAGAAGAGGCTACAAGCACACCATACATTCATCTTTATCTGGTGTTCGTCTCTGTCTGTCAGTTTTACCAAAATTGAGGGAATGGGGATGAGAACAAATGCCTGAAAAGCCAGGTTTCAGATATGGGCATTTGCTATGTAGTGATTGTTTGTGAGTCGGGGTTGTTCTCCCTTGTTGAAGAGTAGCCATTTGATAGCGCAGACCTGTGTTAAAGTGGGCATTTTGGGGTGGCAGTGGGAGAGTATCGCAACGTAGTACTAGTGAGTGCTGCTAACTGCACGGGATTCAGAAAATTCTTTTCTGTATTAGAATGGGATGAATGCTAATTCAAGTTTTTTTGTCATGTCTTCTTATTGTGATCTGATCGATCAGAGAAGACGGCCGGGAATCAGAAAATTCATGTTTCTAACGTTGAGAGTCAGATTCAGGACGTTCATTTCTCTAAGTAATCACATAGTACTTTTGTGAAAAATATTGAAGTTTAATGAACATAAAAATTCGAAAGAAAAAAATTACAAAAACTGCCCTCACGCAGGATCGAACTACGGACCTTCAGTTTACAAGACTGACGCTCTACCACTGAGCTATAAGGGCTTACGAGTATTACGTTAACCCATTATTAATATTAAATTCTCCTCTGTCAGCATCGACTAAAACCATTTGCTTATTTATAAAGAAAAGACTCAAAACCATTAAACCAGGAATTAGTTCGGGATTCATGGAACAGCGAGAGCACAAGTTTCCGGTTTTGAGCCACAAAAACAGACCTCCAACATCGAAATCATGATAAGTGGGACACAAGACTGCACCCACTTTCATGATATCGTCTGCAGTGGAGCCTTCTTTTCTGTCATCCATAAAAAATGAAGTTTAAGGAACTTTCGCGTGGGATGAATCTTTTGAGAAGCGTCTCTACCCTTCGGCCAAAATGTGAGAACTTCATATCATCTGCCGGGAGATGCCGCCCTTAGAACGCAATTTTGGCACAATAAACGATCTTTTATTTTTGTATAAACTATGTACACCGAGGCTTTTGTTCAAATTATCATCCTTCTTTTGTATAAGCTCATTTTATGGATTTTGGGAAAAAAATGGAAGGAAAAAAAGTGGATGAAAAACATTAAAGGTTGTGAATTGCAAACTACATGGTTGCTACTCTCCTGGAAAATAAAACTCCAGTCTCCTGTACACCGATGCTGGAAAGTCCCTGCCGAGTTGATTCTGTATTTAAGGATGGTTGGAATTGTATATGAGTGTTAGCATCACGACTCGAAAAACAGTCACTTTGGTCACGGATGCTAGATATTATGAGGCAGCAAAGCAAGTTGTGGATCCAGACCGAGCTGCCGTATTCATTGCCACAAAAAATTTCAATGGCAAAATTTGAAAGTTGGCAACCTTAATTCCATATAGAGAGGTTCCTGAATTGCGTTGACATTGCTTCAGTCAGAAACTTAGTGAGGCCTGCTCTTTGTACCTCTTTTTCCTTCTTAAGTTCAAGATGTCGGACCTACAACAATCAAAAACTCGCTCCAATAAGGAATTGTGGTTATAAGGGTTATGCTGATGCATTTAACCCGTGTAAAAATGAAGAAAAAATTAATTAGCAAACTTCACTGCATACACAACCCTCGTGAACTACCTTGACTGAATCAGTTTGAGACAGACTGCTTCCGGTCAGAATGACAATGCACTTAATATCATGCTCGTTTGCATACTCATACTGCTCCGTGAGGCTTGGATCAGCCACAGGAACAAACTCTGCCTGAAAATGACATGATCACAGCCTGGTAAGAAACTGACGCCTTACAGAAACATAACCGTTGTCAAAACAATCTACTAGATGTTCTCCTAAATTCTGTTTTTTACCAAAAATCACCAGAAAAAATGATGATAGTAGTGTGAACATGATGCAGTGATCATTATCATTCTAACCTTGATGTTCTCTTGCCACAGGTCAGCAGCTAGTTCCATGCGCTCCAACAACAAGCCACCTCCACCTCTGGAACAGATCAGAACATTCATGCTTTGCTCATTTCTGCATCAGAATCAAGGAAAACTATCTCACCTTTTAATGAAGTCCAAAAAACTTTTTTTAAAGCATATTAAAGTCATGATAACTTGAGGTTTGAACAGAGAAAAGGAAAAACAACCTTGAGGACTTGATATCGGTTGAAGAAAGATGGAGAAGCTTCTCTAATGCAATACTGGTCCCCACAGCACCAGGAAAGCTTGATTTCTATCCAAATCAATTGAGAAGCTTTTAGCCAGCCATGATTGCCTCCCCTTCCTCTCACTCAATGGTAAAACAGGTGAAAAGAAAATTGGTTGCACCTTTGGTGGCAATAATTTTTAATAACTAAATAAAAACCAACATGAAAGGCACTCTCTGTGAGAGAGGGAGAGGAGTGGGGGAAGAGAGAGAAAAGAGAGGGCATAAGCAACAAGAGAGAGAACGAGAATTTTCACAAGTTTAACCTACATATTCACGAAGCCATATTTGTTGAAAGAGATGATCATAGCGGCCACCAACAGCAAGCAGAGTCCCCTCAGAAGATGAACCTGTTGTGATGTCTTTAACCGTGTAGAACTGCATGAAGAAGGTTGAAAAACCGCAATACACAAACTTAGCACAATATTATTCAGCTTCAACATCTCAAAACACTTTCATTTTTTTTTTGGAATAATGTGAATTTTGTGTAAAAAAAAACACCATACAAAAGTTTACAAAAAAAAAAAGGAAACAGAATAAGGAATTACTCATGGGTAAATAAAATTGTCAAAAAAAATTGACTTATGATTAACTACGAAAAAAATTAACATCCTGAAATTTTCAAAAGAACTCTTCCCTTCTACAGCTAATTGCAGAAAAATGATACTCATCTTTGCTAATAAAATTGAATTACCACTTCCAACTATGCAAGCCCATCTGCTACAATCTTATCATAGACCTAAAGTTGCCATAGAGGAACTCTGCCTGAAGAAAACCAACTACCACTAATGAATCACCCAGAACTATTAAATGGCTAAAAAGTACAGTATAAATTCTCCACTCTTAAGGGGATGCATAGAACTCCATCTCCGTGGAATGAGATTGATCCAGAGTAATTGCTGAAAACCCCTCCACCTCCATTAGGGATGGGAATGGCCCTTCGGCTCTCTGTTCACTAAAATACTTAATTCAAGAACTTTGTTTCTCTTCAACTGCTCCAGCTGAATGAAAATGTTGTTCGATTGTTGAGAGAGCGAGAAATGGATTTTAATATTAGATAAGCTTTTTTTAATTAGCAAAGGACGGTTGTCTGCCCCCCCATCCCCCCCTCCCCTCCTCCCTCCCCTCCCCCTTCAATAGTGAGGCATGTATGTCAGAGTACCTTCAATGTGAATGCGTACATGTTATGGCACAACAAGGGGCCGAAAAGGTTCTAGGCAGACGTAAGGTATACAACACAGCTGGTTCTTTTTTAATCAGTACAACAGCTGTTGCTGGTGCATCAAACACTTTTCAGGCTCACCTCCTCAGATGACCAATTAGGAGGAAACAAAAACAGAAAAAAACTAAAACAAATATCATGACCTGCAATTTCCATGAACCGACTTTTGGGTACACAGTGGGATAGTTGCAAAATACCAATAAAAAAGGTCATGACAAGAGTCTCATTACCTGAAAAAACAATTCTCTGTGGTAAGCATCTGTAGGTGGCATTAGTACATCAATAGAAACATGATTCTCGATTTTCCAAACTCTCAGATATGTAATTAACTCCGACAACTCCTCAAGTGCATTGCGTATGTTTTTATCTGACAGATAATGATAGATTTAGAATCCTCAAAAGTTAACCCTATTGTGCAAGTGCATGCGCACGCTCTGTGTGAGATATGTATATATAAATATACATAATATATAGCAAATGAGAGAGAGGGAGGGAGGGAGGGAGGCAGGTGTGAATAACAAGGAACCACAATATTACCAGAAGGTAGTGCTCCCCTCAATCTAGCCAATGCCAGATCTGCAGATCCACAGAACCTCAAATCTACTGTTTGTAATCTGTTCACAACTACTTCTGAAAGATTAAGGTCCTGTCATGATAAGATTAGAAACAGGAACAAGTAATGCATAATATAGGATAACAGATCTTTCTGAGAATCAAAGAATTAATATACTATCTATACCTGCAGAAGTTGTCTACGGATCAAAACCCATCTTGACTTCCGAGCAGAAGACTGAGGGTGAGCAGATCCCATGAAGGAAAGAAGCTTCATTTTGGAGTTCATTAGTTAAAATTTTTTTTTTGTAGCCATGCATATATTAGTAAAAAAGCATCCAGTTATCATACCTTGGCAACATTTCGTCTAAGGTCACCCTCGATTCCTATCCAAGACCAAATGGCATCCAATATACGTCCATGATTTAATCGAATGTCACACACACTAGGATGAAGGAAGTGGGTCACAATATCTACCACTACCTGCTATGTAGTACATGGCTTAATTGTGGAGGAAAAGGCTAAAAATTATGAAGACATACAAAGTCATCTGAAACAGTTGAAACTACATAAAGAAGAAGAAAACAATCGAAGAAAGATTGAGTGGAGCAGCCTGCTATTTCAGAAATACATTTTTTTTGTGGTAGCACTCAGCCCCAAACTTTCCACTTAGGGAAATTCAAGAAGGTTTTACTTTCAGCAGTTTCCCAGCTAGTTAGTAAGCTCAAGTTCGAAATCTTTCTCCTTTACTAGTAGTCAGTTAGAGGAAGTCTTAAAATTAGTTTCCATCTAATTAAGTTGATAGAATTCTTCACTATCAAATAGTTTTAAATTCCACATGTTTCAATTAAGTGCTGGGCAGCATTGTGTTTCTTTTTTTTTTTTTTTGAAAAATAGAAGATAGACCACAGAATTAAGTGCACAAGAACAGATTTACAACCTTAATAACCTCTGCTTCAGTGACTGCAGTTGCACCCCCAATAATGTCAAAGTCTCCCTGAACAAATTCATATGGTCAGAAAAAAAAACAGAAATTATCTCTAATCCAGATAGAGGACAGAAATGGAAAATTCTATACCCATACAGTTTATATGAGAACCATAAAATAACCAGTACTAGCGAAGAATTCACCTGAAGATATCGATTAGGAGTTGAATGACCAACTGCCCTTCTATAAACCCATGATATTTCATAGCGTTTGAATGACAATATCTGCCATTCACACAAGAACAACTTTAGAATCATGAGACAATATATGCCACTCACCGAGGATTCACTTTAGAAATACCAAGGGAAGAAAACAAGGATCGCTCTAACAACACAATATCTTTTTTAAAAAGTGTGATGTCATTTCATTTCATTTGCCAAATGGCATTGGAATAGAAATTGATTACACCTCCATTGGGAAAAAATTCGAAAAAAAATTTAAGGGGTCCAGACAAAAAATGTTGGTCAATGCAGCAAACAACACAATGGAAGACTAACTAAAAAGTATCTAAAGACCAGAAATCATCCCAAAGTATCTCAGGTTTATGTACAAAGAAGAAGAAATGAGACTTAATTTATAGAAGCTTGGAATTCTTGTTTATGGCAAGTTTGAAAAATAGAAAGACCTTAATTAAATAGTTTCCAAATATAATTTAGGATTAAATAAGATTTTTTCATATTATGAATTTCTATCCCGCAAAGTAACGCTCATTTAGGTAAGTTCTTAATAGAAATTAAAATGTTTCTCAATGAAAAAATTACCTGGTTTCTTGCAACCCAATTAGCAAAGGGCAAGCGAAGTTCGTGACAAAGCTCAAGCATATTGCCCCCACTAGTCAAAAGTTTGATAGATTTTTTATCAGATTGCTGATTTTCGTCCAGTAAATGCATAGGAGCTATCTCCATTCTCTTTGCCCCATGCCGCCTGAACACATCCTTCGTAATTTCAATTACATTTTCACGAAGCGAAGTGTCAAACTCCGTGTACTGCATAAAGAACTGCTCACTATTCATCTTCCCTCTCCCAGTATGTTGACGATTGGATTTCATTGATAACCTCCTCTCATCAAAGATAGTAGATACTACACGATCATAAACATATGTATCCTCTGCCGTCTGTATTGTTCTTAAAATATCTGAACACAGACATTAGGGTTAGTCAAAGACAAGTGTCTTGGAAAACAAATAAACAATAGCTAGTTCAAGCTTCACAAGTATATCAATACAACTCCAAGAGAGCCCAAGCATCCTGATTATCCATTCCAACTATTTCTCAAGTAGGATTATATATATTACACAAAAGTTCTCATAGACTACTCAACCACTAGATCCATAAAAAAGCTGAAAAAGAAGAGCGATAGTTACCACTCCAGAAAGCACAGATGTGCCTCACAATTATTAGAACTGTTGAAGAATAAGCAGATTACTGGACTCTTACCATCGTAAACTTGACAGCAAGGTTTTCTGACTTGAAATCGGGACCCATGTGTTGGTCAACCGAGACAGGTCAGCAGAGTCAGGTCAGGTCATTTTACCTTGGACTCGGACAGACTTGACCCATGCTGGAGAGGACTCTTACACACAACTCTTACTTCTGACAAGCAATGTGAAATGGTGCACATACAACTATAAACTCAAGACTTTCTATTTTCCCCATCAACAATGTCCTATAAGCAAGCTTTAATAGACAACCTGGCTCACCACAGGATATACAAACTCAGTGCCTAGAGAAAATACACAGACCAAATCGAGTACAAACAAAACACGGTTTCGCTGTGATTCTGTGATTCTTAATGTTAAATTTGGGCCAATCCCTTCCAAAATAACTAGCTGAAATTAAGAATTTCTTCTGAGTATTTCTTCAATCCCAAAAATTGTGGGACTATTCCATCACAGATAAGAACTCTGCTTTAGCAACTTACTACTTGCCTAAGATTTGGAGCATCTACAACTACAGAGTGGCGGACTTTCATTTTACCCACTAGAAATATCATACAAGTAAAAGAACAAAGTTAATCCCAAGTATGCAGCATGACTTCTATGTGTTTGCATACAGTCAGTTCATTACATAAGTTAGTCATAAATTTCTGTTGTATCAATACTTCCAAGTCATATGTCACCACATAAAGAAGAGTTTCTCAATTAAATACACGTAAAAGAACTTATGACCACGATGTTAACATGTAAGTCATGATTAGCTCTTTTGAAGTGAAATCAGGGTGCACGGCAGGCAAAATTTCCAATACTTAACTTGCTCTCCCACTCTTCCTCTCCAGGGTTGACAAGGGCCTTTGGGATCCTGTGCTTAAAGAAATTCAAAGACATCTATCAACATGAAAAGGTCGACTAGTATCTAATTCAAGGAGGCATACACTTCTCTAGCCCTGTCTATCGGTGTTCTCTCTTACTTACTACCTCCGAATTTGGCACTGCCAAAAGTGTTTCCAGCAAATTGACAGAGTAATGAGATCCGGTCATTGGAAAGGGACATCTGCATTATTCAAATTTTATTGATTAACCGGGAGAGTACTTGCCAACCAAAATGGAGTGGAGATAAGGATCTATTACATTCACAATAGTAACAAGGCTCCTAATTAAATGGTGATGACACCTGGGCAGTGAGGAATGTTCGTACAGAAGGTTTGTACCTGAAGTCAGGAGTCTATGGAGCCAGCCAGTGGTTGAGAGATGGCTTGGCCCATTCTCCAATTTGGAAGCACATGTATAAGAATTTCCAGACCTTCGAGGCCCATATCTCCTTTCATGTTGGTAAATGCAAAAGATTTAAGTTTTGTTCAGACCATTGGTTGCCAGTCGACCCCTCAAGGAGTTGGCCAAGGCCCTACCAGGTTGTGCTGCATATTGGTTCAATTATATTTTTTGAAAATGTTGTGAACTTTTATTGATATCAGAAGCAGTATTACATAAGGTACATATAGTACATGGTTACAATAACATATATATTGGTTCTTTTATCTCAACGTGATTTCAGAGAATACATTTTTGGTGGTTGATTGAAAATCATTTCTGGCGAATAATGAAACTAAAGCTAAGGCCTGCTCCCTCAAGGTGGACAAGTAATGTCTTTCTCAAAAGCTCCAGTTTGGACACTATTATCTGGAAGCCAGATCCAAAAATGAAAATTTGGTGTATCATTTGCAATCCTCTCAGAGAAGCCCAATGCTGTTGTATGGAACTCCTCAAGCACCCCAAAACAAAAATTTATTAAAGGGGAACTGGTATTGACTCATCTTTTTGTGCATTGTGCATTAACTTAAACGAAATTTTACCACCTGTTGACCTGCCTGATTGCTTGGAATATTTGGAGCCACTTCTCATATTCTGGAGCTTTGCATCCCTTCATCTCTCCTAGAGATGTCTTTCGTCTTACAAATTTTGGAGCACTTGGAATGAGCATAACCTTTGTGTCTTCTCTGATTGGCTAGAACTGTCTGATGTTGCCAAATCTGCTATAAGACATTATCAGCGGGATAATGACATTAGCATTTTAAGGACATTAGCAACAGCTCTCTTTGGTTATCTTGTCAGATATTTTTTGGCTTTCCTCTGGAACAGACTGCTGGTTGGACCCCATAGTTGAAAGCATAAAAAAAAAAAAAAAAAATATATATATTAATTGGCTGAAAGTTTGTGATAAAAGTAAATCAGCAAATATACAGGCCTAATCTGATTCAAGATGTACGATTACAACCTAATCTTCACGATGATTCAACCGGGCAAGCTCTTCAGCCACACGATTAGCACTTCCAGGAACCAGGGATCACTGAGAAGAGAGGTTAAAAGCCATGTCCCTTATCTATATTATTCACTGATAAAAATGACAATAAGGACAGCCTCACATAGGGCCCAAAAGATTACCAGCTTAGTCGCCCTCGATTATAACTGGTTGGGAAAAGTCGCATGAGTGTAGATTCAGCCCATGGAAAAGGCTGAAAACTTCAGCACTCTATGAGTTGGTGACGCCCAAGGGACAATAAAAGGATAGAAGGGTAGCACAAACACAGTGATGAATGACTCTGCCAAAGTCAGCAGGCTTCTCTAGGCAGCCCAGCCCTTCGGGCTCTCACGGTATCTTTAGAGACACAAGGTCACATATTGGTTTCATTTGCTGAGGCACTCTGCATGTTGGATTCCACCAGGGCGGAAATTCATGCCTTGTCGTAAATAGTCTCTTTCTGGTCTCTTGTTCCTAGATCAGCTAACGGTATAGCTGAAGATAGTTCAGCTAAACAGGAGTCTCCCTCCAATCTCTTGTTGTAAGAGACCCTTTGTAATTCGCTTTCGAGATTAATATAATTGTGTTTTTCCTCATAAAAAGATGTCAGCATGTTTGATAAGCAGTAAATATGAATTCTAAATATTCATTTGCTATAGTTTGCAATAAGAATTCGTCAATACATTGAATCAGGTCAACACATTCTACTCTCCCTGTTAAAGGTCAACAATATGATTTATGTGGATAGCAAAAGGAAGTTACTCTTAAGATAGAATTCAATTTCCTAAAACACATCTAAAGCTCAAGGCTGAAAGTTCATCAAACACTAAGTCAGGAGATTGGTAGATAACTTCTGTAATTGCCTAAAACAGCATTCTAGCAAGAGTAATTGTTGAAAAGACAACAAAAAAATTACCATTCAGCCACTCATCTTCCATTCGAGGAGGCAATGCATTTTGCAGCAATTCTCGGGCAGAAGGACGATCTGATGGGCTGGGAGACATCAAGTGCTTCAACAAGAAAGACTGGTCCGGGAACTTTGCAACCCAAGCAGGTGGCAGAGTTCCAGTCTGCTTCAGTTCAGAAAGAACAGCATGTCTTTCCATGGCTGTTGAAAAGGGGTGCCACAGTTCAAAGAAGACAACCCCTAGGCTGTACATATCAACCTAGACACAAGAAAAAAAAGTTACAGATCAATTTTTCAGAATTGAAGCTACATACAACAGGCTAGATCAATGATCTTAGTCTTCAACCTTTTCATTAATCTGTGGCCATCTCTGCTCAATTTCGGGTGCTGTATAAAAATAAGTGCCTACTTGACCAGTTCCGTCCATTGACACTCCAATACTCTCAGTAGGAAAGAATGCATCATGATCCAACTGCTCCAGCTTTAAGAACTTGGCTGAATATGAAAGGAAGAGAAAAAGTTGAAACCATAATAAAGGTAACTGGTGAGCAAAAGAGTACAACCCATTCAATGGCGAGTGATCTCATGTTACTAGGCTGATTACAGTGTGATTTTGCATGGTATGCTTTTTGCCAAGAGAAAGTAATATTAACACAACAGTAATATAAATGAACTAAGTCATTTTAAGCTAGAAATATTTTTATAATGCAACCATTTTGGGCATAATAAATATTTAGCAAATCCAACATCTGTTGCCCGGCCATATGTTTTTTATCCAAAGCAGCAGAATTTGTATTTCACATGTTGAGGGTTATGAAGTCTGGACTGTAGAGTGTTTTAGTACAGTCTTAACAGGACAAAATAGAGGGGGTTATGGTTGCCCGCATACATACACCCAAAATGGTATTTTTCAGAAAAGGGGCGACCTATTTTTTGGACTTCAAATGCCTGTTTCTTCAAAATATCTCTTCATACACAAGCCTGAGGAGAGACTTTTTCCTGAAAAAGCCTCTAGTGTGTTTTTAAAATTAGTCGAGCTTACAGGCATAGACCCACCTGAAGTCTTACCATGGGAATTAAGCATGGATAGTGCTAAAGCAAAGAAATAGTCCTGAACTAAACATGCTCAATGACTATCAGGATAGTAAAACTTGTAAATGAAGAAAAGGAGGCTAAACTCAAGTCCAGCCAAGCTGCGCTGCACAAAACTTTTTCTTCTTTAGAAAATTTAAACTATTTGAAGGAATGCAGTTGACCCAGAGCATATAAAACAATGTCTATCAATGTTATTGTTGAGGGCAGAAAAGTCATAGATTGAAAAACCTTTAAAAATTCTTAGAAGTCAGGGGTATTCTGTAATTTTATGTAAAGGGCATTTCTAGAATTTAGTCAAATTATGTTTTTTTTTTTTTAAGTGGTTGGTTTGATTTCCTTAATAGGAGCTTCTGTTACAAATGCATCTCAGGATGCTTCTACGGTGGTTCTCTCACTTCCAGGTGGGGTAGTGTAATTCCTTCTCTTGCTAGAGCGTCTGCAGCTGAGTTTGCAGATCTTGGTACCTGTACCCAGGTACATGATGTAGTGTGTCCCAAGGACCAAATTTCCCTATAATGGACAGCAAGTCTCTATGGAGGCTGAGAGGTTTTATTGCACCAGTTTATAACATTAAGACAATCTCCTTCGACAACCAACTGTCCTCCCAATCTTTCCTAAAAAATTTTTAATCCTTGCAGCATAGCTACAATTTCTGCTACTACCGAATCAGTACTTGGCAGAGGCCCTGCAAAGGAGAGAAATGTTTGGCCGATGTGGTTTCTGAATACTCCTCCGAAGCTGGCAGGGCCTGGATTGCCCATGGAGGATCCATCCACATTTAGTTTGATGACTCCCTCTGTTGGAGGAATCCAGTATGTTGTTGGTTTCTCTGATTGGTAGGATGCTAGCCTCGCCACATTTTCCCATGAGGCTCTCAGGTTAAGACCATTTAGGTTTTGCATCTCGGCTAGGGTGCTAAGCCAGTAGAGGATTTTGTTGAACACAGTCTCCTTCAGTTGGTTGGCATCCTTTGTTGTGGCATTGAAAATTCTATTGTTTCTTTCCTCCCAAATGATCCATGGGGTAAAAGAAATTACTGCCCCCAACATGAGTCAAGAGAGTAGTGTACAAGGAGTTAGTTGTCCTAACTTTTCCACTTTAGTGGCCTACTTACCGTTAGTATGGGCATTATAGTAATTTCTGTAAGAGCACTTCTTATATTAATGAATTAGACCCTAGAGACTCATACACTCTCTCTCTCTCTCTCTCTCTCTCTCTCTCTCTCTCTCTCTCTCTCTCTCTCTCTCTCTCTCTCTCTCTCTCTCTCTCTCTCTCTCTCTCTCTCTCTCTCTCTCTCTCTCTCTCTCTCTCTCTCTCTCTCTCTCTCTCTCTCTCTCTCTCTCTCTCTTCGTGTTCCTCTCTAGTTCTCACTTCTCTCTTCTCTTCCCTCAATCTCTCTTTCTCTCGTGATTTCTCATAGAAATGTTAATGGGTTATAAGTTTGAGCAGTATCCATCCTAACTGGCTAGTCACTTTGCGATGGAACTAGGTCATTGTTGAACAGTCATTATTACACGTTCACAAGAAAAGAAAAATCTCAAAATAACATCTGCATGAATGACTCAATAAATGTGTAGAACAAGATAAATCAATTTTAATTCATTCTGTCTGATGGTAAAATAAAAATTGAATGCACCGAATATGACCGCAGATCCATGTCGAGTTTCAAAAATGAGAAAACACCAGCAATAAAATAAATCCTATTCAAATACAAAAAAAAAAACAAACACAAAAAAGCAACAACTTCAAAGCTTACCTAGGCCAAAGTCACCAATTTTTATGTCATTACGAGCATCAAAGAAAATATTATTAGGTGTCAAGTCGCGGTGGATGATTCCTTGTCCATGAATGTGAGCCAGGCCTTCAACAATTTGGCGGAACAAATGCCATGTGGTTTCCTTATCAAAGAAACCAGAATATGATTCAAATACTTGTCGTAGGGTCCTTCGTGCCACCATAAAAAATAGTAAATGAATCAGCACAACTACGAAAAATGTAAAACAACACAATTTTACACAACTGTTAATTGCTGTAACAATTTAAATGAAGCTCCTATGTGACCAATTTTACCAACTACATTATTATTTTAGATAATTGTGGAAAAGCCTTGACAAAAGACAGCTGTTGAATGAAATAAGTGGATTAATTCCTTGTGATGTTGGTTTCCAATAATCCATAACATTAACTTCAACTGACTATGACATAAAATAGTCATACCAGGTGAGCTGTAAAAGTGAAAACAAACAGAGACATAGAAAATGTGATCCTACTGTTAGTTGATTGAGTAGTTTTTCAGCTTGCAAAAGCAACCTAAGAATATGAAATTACTAATACCATCCATAAAAGTTAAAATGAGAAACAACCATTTTACATCAAGCACTAATAGGGGATTAAACAGTGACATAATAGAAGAGAACTGAAGTCTACAATAGGTATACCGAGGGCAGTATTCCATTTGTATGTAAAGGTAAGTCGACTCGAGTTTATGCTCCATGCCAACGACATTAGCTGAATTTGCATCACTAAAGCTGCCCATAGAACTCCATGCACTTTGCGCACCTAATGTTGACTCTCCATCATGCCCACCTACCTCTGTTTCAAACCATGCCTGTAATTGCATACAGAGCAACATCAATCAGATCTGCAAAAAATTCCTAGCACTGAAACTTCTTAAAAATTTTGAGTTTATAAAAATAAAGAATACGGGCGAAATTTCATCCAAACAAGAAGGAGATCTACCCCTCTCAAGAGAAGTGTTATTGTCATTTTTTTTTTAAATGGCGAAAGCTTTTTATTGATCATCAGGAAGAACTTACGTAGAGTACATAAATTGCATAAGTTACAAAACTTTAGAAAATTACAGAAGTGGGTTATCATCAATTTATTTATTGTTTTTATTTCATTGCTACAGGCTCATTTGGTAATGACGAGCCATAGCATTCCTCAAGCTTGAGCTTGGTTTGTTTGTTGAGCCAAACCAACTCGAGCTCGAGCTCGGTTGTTGTGCTCAAGCTCAAGCACAGCTCAGAGCTTGAGGCCGAGGTCAAACCCAAGCTCAAGGCAAAGCTTGAGCCAATGCTTCTTTGTTTGAGCCGACCTCAAACATATGCACGTTCAGGCTTGGCTCAAATCCTTCCCTAACTGTACTCCAAAAGATAAGAGTTTCATATGAATCTAAAACAGGTGGGAAAATTGTCATAAAAAGAATACAAAATTTCAAACTTCAGCTTATACAATTTTGCAATCTCAAAGTTTGAACTGTGATAAAACTTAAGATGACATATAAAACACTGACCTGATAATAGCGGACAACATGTTGATGCTGCAAACGCGAAAGAGTGGCTACCTCCCTGAGCACCTTGACATAGTTGGCACACATTAATAAACTTGATAAAGATAAAACCTACTCTTTTAGGTGCTGATGTAAGATATGTTTACTAACAGGTGGCCAATGCCATACATCAGCACCCTGACAATTTGACATGAACAAAAGGAATTAGAGATCAAAGTCTGTATAAGTGAAGGAACCCATAAAAGATGTCTAATAATTCAGTTGTTTTATTTTCCCTATAATTACTTCTTTTATTCCGAGTTCACAATGCCCATTTTGGCTATTTTTACTTTTTTTATCACTTGTGACTAAAAATGAAGATAATGAACAATGTTGTGAAGTTGAAAAAGTAAATGGCAATCTTCTAAAAATATGTGATTTTTCATTGAAGGGAAAGCTGAGAAAAGTTAACGTCAGCTAGACTAAGGTCCAGACACCTTTTCCTCTATAAGTATTAAAATACAAAATTAACTTTCTGACAGTTGAAGATTGAACTAGATGAAAGAGACTTTTTCACAGCATTCACAGCATAAGAACAAAATTATGTACAGATAGCAGGCCACCCAAGTGATGAAATTAACATTAGAACCATGCATCCCATTACTTTTTAACTTCTCCTGTTTTCCCTCACTTAATCAATAATCAACTCATTAGTAGTGGTTAGGTAGAGTTGGGACAGGGGAGTTATGCTAGTACGGAACTCTTTCCTGTAAGATAAATAAGACAGAAGGTGGCACTCTACTGCATTTATGCTTCCAAGGAATCAAAATGGAAGGTAATTTGAGGATTTGGGCAGTGGCTCAATGGCCACATGGGGTTTCTGTTGAAGGGTCTTAGGCTGAGACTCAATGTAGTAAATAAAGCAGTGCTTGTTTGGTCTGCTTGTCAGCGGCACTTAAAAAGATATTGCAACACGGGAATTTGACATGTGAAACATATATTACTTGGCACATCTGAGGCAAGGAATAAATTCCTCTCTAGAAAAATTCAGTATGTGACTTAATGATGTTGCATCTTCAAAATAAACAAAAAATTTACCTCAAAATTTTGTCATTGACAGGCAAACTTTTATCCTTTAGTTTAATCTTCTTCACTGCGTACTGCCGCCCATCTAGTTTATTTTTGCACAACAAAACATGACCAAAACCACCATGACCTGCAACCAATAGATGGTGATCAAAACAGCAGGGAAAAAAAGCATCATGCACTAATATCATTGAAGGAACACAGGACAATGAAAACATGGGGAGAGAGAGAGACAGACAGAGAAAAAGACCGAGACAAGGACAGAGACAGAGCAGAGACAGAGACAGAGACAGAGTCAGAGACAGAGTCAGAGACAGAGTCAGAGACAGAGAGAGAGAGAGAGAGAGAGAGACAGAGAGAGAGACAGAGAGATAGGTGATAATTAGCTTCAGTGGCAGTCCCACGTGGCAGAGTAGTTCAGAAATCTGTCAATGATATTAGGTTATAGTCTTCCAAAATGGTTAGTCATTTTTGATAAACCTTACTTAACATAATATAGAGCCAGTTCAGTGTCAAAACCCACGTGTCTATTTGTTTTAAACCCTCATTGATATAATCCATGTTAATGTTTCAAAAAAAAAAAAATTATATAATCCATGTACAAGCCCATTTTGTGAGGTCTAGACAAGAGAGGTGTGTCGGTGTGGATGATAGTCCCACATTGGAAAATGACTCATACGGGGTTAGCGCATGGAAAATTTGAGATTAAGAAATAAATTAAGGACATAATTTTCTGAAAAACTACCAATAGAGTCTTTGTAAACTAATAGCAGATATTTTCTCCTGTTAAGAAAAATTCATGAGAGTTCAAAAGTCGCCTATTTAGACAAAATCTGCAAGCCTCCATTTACACTGATAACGCGAATTTGATGTCTCTCCTAAATTTAGAAATCTACTGTCTTACCCACATAAAGTTACACTAGTGCGGAAAAACATATTTTTAGGACACAAGCGTCCACAAAATCAATGGCACAATGCACTATGTCCTAGTTAGGAACCTGCTTATTTATGAGACCAGAAAATGGCTATGATATCATGCTAAAGCAGGGTTCAAGTCCATTGTAAATGACTGGCCACTTTAAAGGTCCCAGAAAATAGCAGCTTCCTGAGCTGCATCCAGATGTGTGACTATCGGCACATTAACACTTTCTTGGCTAAAGTAGAATCTCTAAAGTCCCATGTGGAATCTTACCAAGGGAACATACTTCTTCAAAGTCATTTAGATATCGTGAACTCAGAAAAGATGATTTCTCTTCACCGAAATCAACAGTAGCTTTCCAAAACTTGGAGACCTGGGACGAATCCTATTCAAATATCATCATACACAGAATTCAGAGGGCTATCTTTATCGTATGCAAAGAGAAAGCAGAATCCACCAGATTGGAATAATGTAGAAACAACCAACCATATGTTCCTTGAAAACCTCAACAAAAGCTTCACTAAAGACTATTGATGGCTCAGTAGCCAAATTTTTTGCCCACTCCGAAATTATCTGAAAAAATCCCTTGAATAGTATATTAGCATCTTATTAATCTTGGAATAAAAAAAATTGCCAAAACTTGGTATAAGGAGTAGATACTTTACCCCTAAATTTTGGAGATCTGATGCTATTTCAGCCAATGAACCTGCTAACGGTCCTTTAGAAGAACAAGCAAGGTGAAGCAGATGAATCTAATTTTACAGCATATTGGATGTTAGCTTTAACTAAGATGAACTCTATTAACTTTGACAATTTACAAAGAAATGATTAAGGAAAGAACAATACCATAACTAAATCCTTTTTTTTTGAAGGCTGAGATATTTCATTCTGTATTCCTGACTCTGAAGGTAGTGAGACCCAATAATCACTACTATCATCATCATCCTCACCCACATAATTATTAGCATCATTTTCATCATTGCACATATCCTTTTTCTTCTGGAACAAATAATCCTGCTGCAAGACAAAAATTCCAAAATGAGTAAAATTTGAGAATATTATATTGAAAAAAGAAACAAATAAGAAAATTTCCACTAACTTTCTGAGTTGAAAACTATATTCGTATCTTACAATAGATCAGTTTAGAGTTCTAAGAGAAGCAAAAACAATTTTTTAGACAGTATAACACAGCAAAAATGCTAAATGATGCATAGCACATAATGGTTATACCTTGACTTGATCGATACTATTTACACTATTTGAGCTCTTTGCTGTGTCCTCCAAAGATGTATTTGAGTCAGTAGAGTTGCTCTGGCCACCATCTTCAACATTTTCATTGACTGCTTCTAACTTTATACCAGATTGTGGCTTTGGAATGACAGATTGTGGCTTTGGAGTATCAGATACTGTCACGGGCTTTGTGCTTTGAGAGAGATGCTTATTCAAAACCGCAGTTTCATCCGGCTTTGATTTATCCAAGACATAGGCATATGCCAAGGAACTCCACGCCGTGCTTTTATCGGAAGGAATAGTCTGGCTATGAGAAATACTGCCTAGATGATCATTGATAATGCTCTGATCCCAGGAATACCCATCCTCACTCAAGTCACAGAAAAGATCAATCAATCCATATACAAAATATTCTCCAGAAGAATATTTCTTATCACAACTACGTGTCACGCTCTCTTGAACCAATTCTTCTCTTTTATCAGCTCCTACCTATTATGCATAAATAAACACCTCATTGCCTGATATATGGAAAACTGTTCCTTCGGCAGTAAACAATTTAATCGTTATTTCTAGGTTAAAAGATCCGTAATCACAAGTTCTGCATGTAAGGAAGGATAAATCACATACGCATTTGACAGATCCAATCACTGTTGCAACTTCGGAAAGGAACTCCTGAGCAGTCTCCGCAAGATTGAAAACCATCACACGACCTTCTCGAGCATTGGATTTAGCCTTATAGAAGGTTGAGTATGTGACCAAATGTATCAGATTGAAAATAATAAAAGAAGGTAAGATGTGAACTTTATGCATTTGTATTTCTTGCCCAGGGTACTGCTTTTAATGATTGAGAGGCTCCTCAAAATAAAATTTTTGGCATTAGCGAAGTTCACAACTATTTAATATAGATAGCTTAGCAGATGATGATCTCTTAGCAAATGTATGTTAATGAATGACTCGCGGATAATTCAGAGTCTTCAACAAACCTGATCGAGAAGCAGAGAGAGAAGGTGCTCTGTGTCATCCTCAGACAAGCCTTTCTCTGGAGTTATTCGCAATTTTGGGCATTTGTAGGGATACCCTGGCAAGCATCTGTGCGAATATATAGGCAAATACATAAATAAATGCAAAAAAAGAAAAAGAAAAAGAGGAAGCAATTAAAAGTGAAAGAGTTTTGCACTTGAAGCAGCCAGAAATTGAACCGTGAAAGTCACAACCTGATGTGTAGAGCAGCCGATGCACTAAGATCTTCTAAATCTGCATAGTTTAGGTGTGGCCTGTCGAGATATGAACCATGTAGAGATTAGCAGTGAGTAAATTATAGGTTCTAAAAATCAGTTCACTGATTCAGAAATGCAACTATTACCGAAGATTTATTATGAAATGTGCATGAGGAGGTTCTGAAACAAGTTTGAAGTCTTCTTGAAATATGGCACTCCTATAAACAATCCAAAATGTTAATACAGAGTAACACAATACAGCAAATTTACTTGTCTTCGACAACTTCAATTTTCAGAGTTCACAACATGATTACAAATGAATGTAGTGATGCAAACCATACAACCAAATTTTTTTAGAAGGAAAAACTCCAATATGAGATGACTTTTATACAGAAAATTGAGTCGTCTTCCTTTGAGTGGTTCATGTTATATCCTCATTTTTAACAGTCCCCATA
The DNA here is from genome assembly GCA_022405105.1 of Aristolochia contorta. Taxonomy (NCBI): domain Eukaryota; kingdom Viridiplantae; phylum Streptophyta; class Magnoliopsida; order Piperales; family Aristolochiaceae; genus Aristolochia; species Aristolochia contorta. The sequence goes on along the minus strand of CM039667.1, from coordinate 7,274,553 downwards.
CCTCACAAGCATACTGCATGTACGGGTTATTTTACAAACAACATGAGGGCTCTACTAACTCCGGCATTATACATTTAAGGAGCCAACTCACAGTGCTATGATCTCCTCGGAGAGAAGATCAGGATCATCATCGTCAAGTGATGGATTCTCCTGGGAATGAACCCTCCTCTTGTTCTTCCGACCACTGCCTCCTTTCTTCTTCTTCGAACTATGTCCCATCAAACCGACGTTTCTTGCTTCTCACACTGTGTTTCATAATAACTATGCAATTTGAACCTCCGAAGTATAACAAGTCACTGTCCGCTACGAAACCCCGTTGCATGCGATTAATTCAGCAACCATGTTCTCGGTTCAATTATAAAAGACGAATAGCTACTAGATTCAAACAAAGTTTAACACAAAAGCATCCTTAGTCCAGGTTTAGCTTGTTTTCCGTCAAGACTGAACGCGCTGAACTCGCGTGCCCTCTATGTTATTTCATCTTCTGATCCGAACAGTGTTAAACCACCTCAATCCCAACTAAGGATCACTCACTGGTCAATTCATTGCAAATTGAATAAGCCTGAGTATAACATGAGAATGCGAACAAACTTAGACACGTTTCAGGCGAGGTACTGTATGAAACTCGGGAGATGTGTTATCGTAAACAACTGAGAAACCTCGACGAACGAAGATCTGAAATGCTAATCCCGTTTAGACAAAGAATGATGTAAGAAGCTCCCAGAGGAAGTCAATGGGCGGCAAAGCTGGTGGCGGCCAGAGGAGCCCAGATTCGTCGAACGCCTACATTTACTCGGGCCGACTAGCACGGGAGGAACGAGCCCATACCATTTGCCTGACTGTGACCTCTTTGGTTTCACATGAATAACGGAAGAAAAATATAAGATGATATGAAATAAACAATAGAAAGAAGTGGAATTACGACACTTGGACTGAATTCAAGTCCAAGGCTGCATCCAAGTTTTTCTAATTTGAAGAAAGCAAGCTCTTAAACGTCACTCAGTACTTTATATTAATAATAATATTATTATTATCCACTTTATGATTAACATAAACTCTTACGAGAGTTGGGTCAAGCCAAAGTCGTGAAATACAAGATTTTATTTTAGACATCTAATTAATTTTTATGGTTAAAATGAAAAATAATGTTTAACCATTCTTGGTTCCATTCAGGTTCATAACACATTTTTTCTTAAAATAGATATATATTATTAAGAATACTAAAACTAATTGTATTCAATACATGAGAATCCAAAACTAATGGTGTTTAATACACCTCCAAAAAACTTTTTTGACAAGGTTAATCAATTAGTAGAGTCAAAGACAGAAATTTAACTTGTGAATTAATGGAATTCACTAACTTATATTCCATATATAGGTTATAATAAAATATACCGTTGATTCCTTATTCCATCGTTATTCGCCATTAATATGTTTTCTCTTTTTCAGAAAAAACTCTTTGTAAGATCATAGGAACTAGCTTTTGGATCAAACCTAACTCATATATCTTTTTTTTTTTTTTTGAAAATTAAACCTAACTCATATTTGATCAAGCACAAGCAAATTTTTAAGTAAAAACACACAAATTTTGTTTCTAAGTATTAGAGGTGCAAGTAGTTTTAGCTTATATTAAATTGTTAAATAAAAAATTTCACTTATTAAAATTCCTACTCATTGCATGCATGCACTTAATCTTCTTACAGCCCAAGAGTGTATTGCTCCCCCTGTTTTATATTTTCTTTTTCGAATCTTATTTATGGACTTAATATCAGTGGTTATGAATCTGGGGATGTCACACGAGTGATGAGTCCATGATCACACGAGTGATGAGTCCAGGACGCGGAAACGGGTATCCGATTTCGGGTTTTAAAAGGTCGTCCCGAATCCGCTACGGAGATATCCCAGATTCCCAGGCTTCGGATGAGCGTTAAGGAGCCTGGAGCTTACCGCCACCGTTGCTTCGTCCGTCTCAAATTCGGCGAACAATAAATCGGCGGAGGGAGCTATATTTCCTTCCTCTCCAGGCTTCCGCGTTATCGATCATTGAAGCTTGAGCTCCGTAGCTTTGATTCTCGTAACAAAGGTGGCCGGAGCCCCAAAGGCTAATTCCTGCAGCAAAAGAAAGACTAACACCATGTCGGCCCGATTGTTGAGAAGAGTTCTTCAACAGCAAGAGGAGCATCAGAGTAGATTTGCCGACTCTGAACCTGATCCGGACGACGAGGAGGAAGGCACGGGATCTCCAAATCCGCGCTCGGCTTTTCAAAACCCTTTTGATATACTTGAAGACCAGGTCTTTCCTCAAGAACATTTTTTCACAATTCCTTCCGCTAGTTTTCTCTCTTTTCCTGTATATTATTAGACGTCTCGATGTTTTGGATTTTTTATTCCGTCATATCTGTATTCGGGGGTGTGTAGTATATGTCAGGCTTTGTGCAATTAGAAGCAGTATCCGCCGTGAAGAGAAGATACCTGGCGGTGGCCGGTGAGAGGTAATTTCGATGAGTCGGGGCGGCAGTAAGTTAATCGGCGTGAAATTTCGTTTGATTCCACATATTCAGTTTCGACTGTTTGAACTTGGTGCTACGTCAGGCGTTCAGTTTTGTTGGTTTTATCTCTGTATTGTTTCATCTCATTTATTTTCTTTTTGCTTGGAAGAAAGAAGTGAACTCTGGATGCATAATTTCTTTCCTTGAAAGCCTTAAGAGATTTTATTTATTTACTTGTTTCTTCGTTCTTTCGGTTTGTCTTATTTTTGTTTTACCAGTAAAACATATTAAAGCATTCAGTTCTTTTTTTTCTGCAAATTTTTTTCTCATATTATGCAATGATTTCTATCTATAACTTCCCTGCTCCGACGAAGGAAATGTAACAACGTACTTGATATGTTTTCTGCTATAAGGTTTGCCGCTATTGGAATTTTTGTTATTTTAAGTGCTTCCAAACCTACTTGAATGGATGAGCTTGTTATCGTTGTGTTTTGAATGGAGACCGTGGGAGTGGGTTTGGTTGCTTCTAGAGCAAGTTGTACCAGGTACTTGATAGAAGATGTAAGAGTTTCTTTCCCTGTTCCGTTTCTGTTCCTTGTCAGTTTCCTGTTGTTTCAACAACTCTATGGCATCTCCCCTAGGTATTTCTTGTCAATATTTTTCTGGATGGAAGCACTTACGCTTGCCTGTCCTGCTGTGAAAGCAGTGGAAGAACTACTACCTGTGTTTACCCTTCTTTGTTTTGCTACCTGGCGTCACCTGTCAGTTTAGTTGAAATAGTCGAAATTTAGATATCAATTACTTCCATCAACAAAGATGTTTACACTTGGTTGGGTATTTAGTCTTTCGAAGAAAAAATCAGCATCGTTTAATTTTGTGGTAATGGTGAAACTTGGATGTTCCTGCGCAGGAGGTTGAGGTTGATGTCTCAGAAGAAACTTCTACTAGCGAAATGGGTGAACAAGAATCTTTTGGGGTCAAGAGCTCGTCTGATTCAGTAGCTAGTCACAAGCAGAAGAAAAAGAAAAAGAAGTCTAAAGAAACTCCAAAACCTGTCAAAGGCAAGTCTGGGGAGACAGAAAATTCACTTGATGAGATCCTGGAAAATTTGTCGATCAAGTCAAATAATCACAAATCAACTGGGAAAGACAAATTGGTGACTGATTCTAAGATTCAAGCTAACCATAGACAATCTGTACTAGTAGTTGAACCCAAATACCTTAGTGCCGAGAATGAATTAAGAAGAATATTCGGATCTAAAGTTGTGAGCTCCTTTGAAAATAGCAGCAATAGCGGGTCAAGACACACACATGGTGGAAGGCGTGCAGGTCTGAATCACAGGAAAACAAATCTTGTTTCGCCATCAGGGTATTGGCATCGTTGGGATGGATCTTTATCCATGGAGTTTCTGGAAACTAGAGATGGGCTAAACTACTTTAGGTACTCGCTTGTGTTCTTGAGTTTTATGTTAGACTTGTGCATTAACCTTTACATAACATGGTCTCCATATTTCTTTCCAACTCATTTCTTACTGGCTCTGTGTTTTATTCAGATATGTGCATTCAGCTTCATATGTGCAAGCTCAAAGAGCATTTGAAGCTGCCAAAGCGATCCATGATGTCAATGGCATTGCCAGTATCTTAACTTACCACCCATATCATATTGAGTCACTTTTAACTATTGCAGAGGTTTTGAAATTTTCCGGAGAACATCAATCTGCTACTGATTATATTGCGAAAAGCTTGTATGCATTAGAATGTGCATGGCATCCATTATTCACTCCTTTCCGTGGTAACTGTCGACTGCAGTACAGCCATGACACAAATAAGCCACTTTTCCCTGCTCTTTTCACACACATGCTGAACATGGATCGAAGGGGCTGTCACAGATGTGCCCTTGAGATCTGCAAGCTGTTGCTTTCTATTGATACCGACGACCCAATGGGAGCACTTTTCTGTATTGACTACTTCGCTCTTAGGGCAGGGGAGTATGCATGGCTGGAAAGGTTCGCTGATGAGTATAGAAGTGATAACTCTATGTGGTTGTTCCCAAACTTCTCTTACTCCCTTGCTGTTTCCCGTTTCTATCTTGAAAAAGATGGAGTCGTAGATGTTGAAAAGGCTAATTCAGCTGATCTTATGAAACAAGCTCTGATGCTTCACCCTTTGGTCCTGAAGAAGTTGGTGGATAAGACACCTTTGAAGGAAGCAGTTTGGACAAAAATCCTGAATCATGTCTTTTTTGGATCTGCCAAGGCTGGGAGTCCTTCATTAGAACACCTTATCCGCATTTACGTGGAAAGAAATTATCTGCTCTGGAGATTGCCTGAATTACAGAAGTTGCTCAAAGAGGCTGCACATCTAGTAATAGAATCAATAAATCTTAACAGCAGGGAAGCTAGTGATTGGGATTGCGTGAGGAAAGAAGCCTTTTCTTCAGAAAGGAATGAGTAAGACAAAATTTAAATGCTTCCTGAACACTTTAATTCTGTGCCGCTACTGCAATTCTTACAGTATCTATTTGTGTTGATCTAGGTACTCGCATTTGTTAATCTCAGACTTCTCTGATTCCGTACCAACTGTGCCACCTGATGAGGTGAGGAACATGATGGTGGATCCACGTATAGCTGAAGCAATGCGTGACCCACGTATAGCAGAAGTCATTAGGAATGGCGGAGAAGTGTTCATGCCTGAGGAAGAAGAGGGTCATTTGCCTGATCTTCGCAACCGAAACCCCTTGATGCTTTTGTTGGAAGGCTTAGTAGTGCCTTTGGCAAATTTGCGAGAGGGTGGAGATGCTAACCAAGCCTATGACCATGTAAATGGAAATAATGTAAGAGCAGGTGGGGATGCTAATGAAGCCAATGGTCATATGGAAGAGGATCGTGATAATTATGAAGCAAATGGAAGTGCTGATCAGTGAGACTGTGATGAAGAAGGTTGCAGGATTGGCAAACAGCAGAAACTTGTGGTGGTTAAAAAAAATCTGAAATGGGTCAATGCTTACATTTTTTTAATAGCAGTGGTTAGTTTACTGTCGGTGCAATCAGCCCTGAAAGTGGTAAGTTACCTTCCCTTTTTGTTCCCCTGAATTTGAACTTCTGGAGCTGATATGCTGCTATCGTTTAATCAAGTGCTTGTTGGCCACTGATGATTTAGGGGATTTTCCATTCACCGATTAGAAATGGCTTGAACATTGGGTGTCAGAAGTTGCTGGTCTCTGCTATGTATCAAGAACATGTAGCCAACATAAGGGGATCCCTTGCTATTTAGTCTCTGACTCTGACGGAAGATGATCTAGATGTTTCATGGACTCCAGAGTAGCAAAATGGGTTCATGGCCAAAGAAAGTTTTATATTTCGTGAAAAGAAGTCATGGCGGACTAGAAAGTGAGAGGATGGATATCCAACTACTAGCTTATATCTCCTTCATTAAAAAATAAAATAAAATAACTAGCTTATACCCTTTTTATCTTTTGTATTGTTTCATTTGGCCTTTCCATTGTCTTCCTTATGGAACAGAGAGCTCCTGTCAGTTCATATTGATGTTGGGCGTGGATGATACCAAGTAGATCATGAGGAACTCATGAACAGGCGAGACCTTTCAGTAGGTTTTTGTTGTTGTTTATAATTTCATCTTTCTGTATTCTTACTTTTTTATTTAAGAAAATTACCTTGAATGGAGAAATCATATTCAGTTGCTACACACCTTCTTGCACAAGAAAGACTTTTTCATTTGGAAAGTTGTGATTTTTTAATCCATACCCCCTATATGACCACTCAGTCCACTGAGCTATGCTCAAGTTCATGTACACAGGACAAAATTTTTCCATATGTTATTGGTAATGAATGCTGGTACCGCCTCTTGTAGCCCTCTCCCACGCAACCTAAGTTATATAGACATCCCCCAGCGAGTGATCTATGTTCAACATATCCCAGTGTTGGAAGTGCCATGAAGTTAAGACTGATTATGCACGTCAAAAGAAAAACTTGGAGAGAGTTATTAGCGTGGTTGTGTGTTTTTCTTTCTCGGAATATGGCCGTTTGTGTTTTTTCTCTCTATCCTTTGGTATTCTTTCATAACTATTATCACCTCTGCTACAGGACGAGTAAATCGTTCTTCTTGTCTCTACCATGTTTCGAGTCCTACGTAGTGGATCTCCTTGACCTCTACAATTTGGATATATGAAGCATATTCGTCTGCTTGAAAAGGTCCTTGACTTTATGTTTTCTTCTTTTCCCTTCATCTCGAGGTGTTACCAAGGAGTTTTTCCTTTCAACGCTTGGGTTCTCAGAGTTGGTAGCGCATCTGCAGAGTTTCTTACTCGTCTACGAAACTTTTAATTGTCTCGGATAATTGTTATCCGTGTCAGAGGATTTGAGAGAACCCCTCAGAATCATATGGGGAAACATGACAAATTCAGGATGGTGGTCTTCTGAAATGTGCTTTAGATGGTCCCCTGATCATGCCTAATAAGGGGGCGGGTTGCGGTCAAACTTGGTTTTCTATAGAATAATGCTAGTTGATTAGGGTTTAGCCTTTAGGATTTAAGACTATATAAAATAAAATGTACTTTTAGTATTTTAGATTGGTTGATACGTGAGGGAGGATAGGTAAGCACTTATGAGTATGCATCAGATATTTTAAAATATTTTTTAGAAGGAAAATGCTAATTACACTTATGCACATTATTTATTTTATGTACTTGTTAATCTAAACCATTGATGTCTAGGTTTTATCCTTTAGAATATAAAATTTTATAAAATAAAAAATATTTTTTTATATTTTTAAGAGCTTATATTATCATGCACATGGGATAAGTACTATGTGTAAGTGCAACTAGCATTACTCTTCATGGAATAATTTTTTAAAAAAAAATTAAAACCTCAAACTCTAAGCCTTAAAGACTTTTTAAGATCTTAAAATCTTAAACCTAAACCCTAAAACCTAATAATCTATACTTGACAAATGCCTTCTCCAGTCTAAAACTGCAGCTTAATCTTATCAGGATTTAACCTTATTCAACCTTGGATTAATGGGCAAAATCATCAAGTGTTATATACGTCGGAAAGAAGAAAAACATTAGCAATAATTTGTTTTGCACACAGGTATTGGAAAGATTAAAAACTACTTATCCCAGTATATGATTTTAATTACGTACACTATTCCCACTTCTTCCAAGTTTTTTCGCGAACAAAATTCTCAAAGGATGTAACGTTCCCGCGTTCGCCACGTTGCAGTTTGAAAGCTCGTTAAAGTGTTTTGTATTGTTGGGGCCCGCAGAGGGAATGAAGTGCATAAGAATATAAGATACAGAGGAGAGAGAAAGGGGAGATCCAGCCTCACCCTCTTCCGACCAATCAAATCCATTCTTTCCGCATGTACCGATGACATCCCAAATTTCCCTCTCTTTCTTCTCGCCTCTGCCCCTTATCTCTCGTCATTTTGCCCTTCCCCCTCTCTCTCTCTCCCTCCCTCTTCCCCTCGCCATGGCTGCCAATTCTCTTCAAGCTCTCCGTCACCCTCTCATCAATCACCACCCACTCCATTATTCCTCATCTCCGGACGCTTCACCCTCGTGCGTCTTCCTCAGACCCATCGCAGCCGCTTCCCCTTCTCCCTCGCTGAAATTCGCCTCTCACTTCACCGCATTCGCCAGTTCGGTCGTCAGTTCTTCCTCCGGTTCTGTTACCGCCTCCCCTCCCATCTCTTTTGACCTCTTGGAACAGTACTTATCGTGTCGGGACTTCCGGCAGGCCGACGAGGAGACGCGCCGCCTGCTCATCGTTCTCGCCGGCGAAGCCGCGGTCAAGCGCGGGTACGTTTTCTTCTCCGAGGTCCAGTTCATATCCGACTCGGATCTCCAGACCATTGACAGGCTCTGGCGCGAGAGCAGCGACAATAGATTCGGGTACAGCGTGCAGAAAAGGATATGGGAAAAGTCCGGGAGGGATTTCACCAATTTCTTCATAAGGGTGGGGTGGATGAAGAAGCTCGACACCGAGGTGGAACAGTTCAATTACAGAGCCTTTCCAGACGAGTTCTTGTGGGAGTTGAAGGACGACACGCCTCTCGGACATTTGCCCTTGACTAATGCTCTTCGGGGCACACAATTGCTCAACAGTATTTTCACACACCCTGCTTTTGAATCGACGGAAGAAGAAGCAGAGCTGTTATCGGCGGAAGAGAAAGCTAGTACCGAAGAAGGAGACAAACAAGGAACAAAACAGAGCACCAAACCCTCCCTCCCTAACATTTTCAAACCAGACTACAGCTTCTGAAGTCCTCCTTGAATGAAATGTTTGCGCCTCCAACCCACCTTTGTGCGACTCGGAGTTTAAATGCTGGAGATGTGATTGATCAATTTCTCAGTGTGAATTTGCAGGCGAAAATGGTCTCGTGAAGGTCGTCTTCTTGGTGATACTGCGAGCGGGCCTTTTTATCCATCTGTTGCAACTTTGGGAACACCCGCACTTGCCGTTCTTGACAAGGGCTGTGAATAGGGGGGTATCTTTTGTAACATACATTTAATAGTATAACGCAACGGAGAGGATAATGCGGTTTCTCCTATTTTGGCTTTACGGTTATAACTTATAATGTGATACTGCAAGTAATTAATTTTTAGCGTGTAACATTTAGAATTTATATTTTATAATGCAGTTTGTCTTATTTAGTATTTACAAGGCAACACTCTTAAATGGCTTAAAAGATGAATTTTATGTCCTCTTTCAGAAGCATGTCGTGCAAATGAATAATTATTGAAGGAAACCAGAAGAGAAAAAGCTAAGGCATTGGTTTGAAAATTGGGCAATACATAGGAAATACATAAGTGATAATCGGGTGTGTGTAATGTAAACAATGTATGGTCACGATCTCCAAAATCTGCCGGTTCTAGGCGACTTTCTTAAATGACAGGTCCTTCATGAGTCACGGTAAAATCTACTCAACCCCCAACAGGCAACGAGGGGCACTTGCACCAACATATTATTTTTTTTTAAAAATAAATACTTTTAATATAATTATCTAAGAAACTATCTATATGAATTAAAAATCCTTTTTATATAATCAATAATGTTTCAAATTTAGTGATCTCTTCGATTATATTCTACCCCTATATTAAGATTTCTCTTCATAAAAATCTTCTAATTCTTTTTCAAAAAAAAAATAGAACCTTCTAATTGTATAAAAAATATTTTTTTTCAAAGTGATTAGATGCATCAAATATATTATTTTTGTGATTACTTTTATTCCAAAAAATGATTTACATTAGCAGAAAATTAGTCAATTTTGAGATGAAAAGAGGTGATTAATTTTTTAAATTTGATTCACTTACTGAATCGAGTCAGTCTTGACCATATTGTACAATGATGTGACACCAAGCCATTGAGCTATTTTAAGCCCAACACCTCACAGGCGGCCGTCTATCTATGTATACGAAAGTCAAAAAAATTAATCTAGTTCTCATCATTACTCAACCAAAATATATTTAAACACAAAACTCCAAGACATTATCTCAATATGACACCATTCCATAGGGGTCAATATGAGGATGGATTCCACAAAATCAAACTTGCATGCAAAAATTAGTAAAAATATAAAAACTTACAATGATACGTTAGAAAGGAACGAAAATAATCTTCTCAGCGATAAAGACGAACAACTTAATAGTAACTGGTAATCATCCCGCCGCTTGTGTGCAAAGTTTTTCGATTCTTAGTTTCTAAATGTATCTCTTCCAAGGAAACTAATTGTTGTTATGCAAAGACCTATTGCCAAGGAGCAAGGTAAACTAAGAGGCAAGTATTATTCTACTGTTTATTTAAGCAATATTGTCCATGCGGACTTCTCAACAAAGCCACTTCATCACTTCATTGAACTCAACCACATGTTTTCACCTCATTAAAGTATAAGCTACTTGGGTCATTAAGAAAAAATAGTTAATATCAACGTCATTAATCCATAAGCCTTTCAATTAGTGGTTTTATTATCGTCTCTTAATGGTTCTTCTCAACTTTTCTTTTTTCTTGCAGACCTTACAAAAAAGAAGATTAAATGGGCTACGCATCAAGGTGGAATTTACCATTAATGAAGGAGATTAGTGACATGTATTATTCAATTTGGCACTTGTGGCTCAGTTGACATCTTTCATTAATACCTCTTGAGAAACTCTCCTTGGCTACTTGAAATTTTCTGTTGGGCATGTGGGTCATACATGTCACCATGCAGATTAGAGTATTGACATGCGAAAGACATATATCAAGACAAGAACACATACAGTGTTTTTTCTTTGAGAGGTCCCACCAGAAACAAAATTCAGCTTTCCTTTTTTGAGAAAATGTGGGGTCGGATTAACCCCTAGGCCAAAGAAAGACAAATCAACACTCAACACAGAAAACAATTCAGTAAGATGTTAAATCCATTTGAACAAGAAAAGCTGAAACAAATATGTGCACAAACACATAATTAACTAGTTATCATAATTTAACAGTTTAAGGGTTGGGCATCATTCCTACACTGCCCCTTCATAAGAGTGAAAAGGTAAAACAGAGACAAGAAAGATCTTACATCAGAAATAGCTCTTTATGCACAGGGGCAAAGTCTCATGGTTTGCTGATGGGAGCCATCACAAGACAACATACCCTGTGATCGGGTGTACAAACAGGCTCCTGGATTCTGATTGCCAATAAAATAGCTGTTCAGGATGATTTGTTCCATAAAATACACTGTCAATTATCACTATCATAAATTCGGTTAATCCTTGAGCTCAAAATTGAGGGCAACTTTAATTGAAGAGTTGAAGAAAGATTTGGGTTTTGTTAAAAGGAAATTTAGATAAAAAAGAAAACAAGTATTGGTGTTTCTTAAGATCCACGCCAAATAGGACCAACTCTTGCAGGCAGTGAATCTTGCCAGAAAAACTCAACCACTTATAAAAGGGCTTGTAGCATATATATGATGCAGAAGGCCTTTTTTGCAAGATTGACAGCAGCCTGCATAAAGACTACATAAATGGATCCTCTAGGTCCAACAGTACAACAAAACTCATCCCAAGCATATAGAAGCCATTTATCCTTTTTGTGTAAAATTGGTATGGAGTCGCTGGTAAATAATTAGCCAACCAAGATAAAAAACACAAAGAAATTGGAATGAGAATACCATATTCTTTGGTGCATCATCGACAACTTCAGCTGGTTGATCAGTTCCAATGCTTGGAAAACATGCCCCTTTGCAGCTCATGTATTTCTGTAACCTATACACAACACAGGACTTATTTTGTGTACTGCTGATCGGGATCTGAAGATTTCAATAACTTGGAAAATTTGGCCAAAATAGAAACATTATTTGGTGGATGTCAAGCATTGTTCAAAATTCTAACCTGGAAGGACTAGTTAACAAGCAGAGAAAAACGGAACCAGTGAAAACCCTCCAACAATGAGACACAATCTCTTCTCCCCCCAACCCCCACCTCCTCCCAACCAATCTATTCAACATGGTCGGAGAAATCCTCTTATTTCTCTTTCCTTAAGCTCAGGAGATTGGTTGACTTCAGCCTATCAGATGATGGTAGTCTGAGTATATCACTCAGTTTGCACATGACTCATTTATTTTCTGCAAAGCGATCCCCGAGCATGTTCTTTACTCAAGACAATCCCTCTTAAAAAAAAAAAAAAAAAATACATGAACAAGCCAGCAGACAGGTAAACTGGAATAGGCCATAAGTTGAAAACTGTTGCCTACAATCTTCATCAGCAAGAATTTGATTCCATCATCGAGACTTAGGTTGTCAGGAAAGGATTATGAGCAGATGGTGAGAAGGTTTCTCAAGTGGAGATCGATAAATGGATGTAAGCAACACTTAGTCAAGTGGTTTGAAGTCTGTAATCATAAGCAGGAAGCTGGGAAGAGAACACATAAACCAATCCCTAATCTCGAACTGGAACTGGAACTGGAATATTGATATCAACAAGGAAAGTTTTTGGAGAAGGTTAGTGTTTCCAAAGACTATGTTGGGAGCTGGCACAGAGCTGAAGGAAGCATTGCTAGACTCTCTCCGTCTGGCCATCCCTACAAGATTGTTCCATGAGATCTCTAGTGTGATCAGGATGACTGTCAGTTAGGAAGCTTCAGACGAATTTCCGGGATGATCCCTGGCATGGTGAGAAGCCACTAGATGGCAATATACAGACCTGTTTTTCTAGCAAGAAGGGCAGATTTTCTGTCTTTGATATGGGCAAAACTGATGACTCTAACACCAATAAATTATGGTAAGAACTGGAAACATAAAGCGAAAGGTGTCTGCAAGAATTAGAAACTTACAATTCACAATTATTTAACACCACAAGCTTGTTAGGCACACATAGCTGGCCCTTGGACTTACAGGCTGAATTGCAGGACTCGCCTTGCCTGCATGAAGTCCAAACATTATGACAAGAAAGAATATTTCATGAAAGCCAAACCAAAAGAAAATCAAGAATGAGGCTTTGCTTACAACAAGATGTTAAAGCAAAGTCCCTTAACTTTATCAACACATCTGCATGGTTGTTGGGGATGGTCTATTCATTGTACTAACAATCACCAAATAAACTCACTTTGAAACCACAACATTGACGCCAACCAATCTTGCATCTGAAGGACTGTCCAGAACCCCTAATAAACTGACATTGATTAGACGAACATCACCAGTTAAACAGTGAGAGCTGTTATATTCAGTTTATAACAAATCTATAAAATCCGTCACAGGAATAGAGTATTTTTACTTGTTGATGTAAACTGATAGCTTTGAAGGTGTATAAGTGTTGTGACACAGAAACAAAATCAAGTGCATACTCACCAGTGGAATTTGATGGCAGGGGAAAGCAGTGGTGGAATTCACTTGCATAAGCATTTTCATGAACCTGAAATGCAAATGTGCTTCAAAACGTAACCATATACTCAAATTAGGTGCACTACCACTTGAAGTCTAGAAGAGAAAGGATGTGGAATAAGTTTAGCGAAATTAGCACGAGCAACCACAGTGACATGAAGAAATCACAGTCAAGAAGATGAAGTGGGGTCAATGAAGTACCACACTCGCAGAATTGTGCCGACACCTCCCAGCACAGAAATCGAATAGACTTGCATAAGTGCCTGTTTCGAGGAAAGATGAAAATTACAATACCCTGCACTAGAAAGTCTGACACATCGATATTGTTTAAACATCAATATCACCTGCAGTTGCCGGTTTTGCAACCTTAACCTTCAAAGCAAGGTCCTTCGGAGTCTGAAAAATAAAGAAAAATAAAATAAAAACAAACACATGACAAACCAATAAGTTTGTACAAGCAGAAATTATTAACAAACAAGAAGGAATAGTTCGAGCCATTAGCAGCAAAATGTACTCGAGCTGGATTCAGGCAGCAAGAAACGCAATATTCATATGAGCTGCAACACTGTGAAACAAGGTTGCATCCCCTGGAGTAAAGAAACAAAATTTCTTGAATAAGTTCCTTTTTGTTTGAACAATTAATAGAAGATTCCGTAAAAAATCTCACTTGCATAAATAAGATTCCCCCATTTTGGGACAGCATCCAGAGTGACGATCAAGTGACAGAGCATCACAGACATGACCTGAATAATAGACCACAAAGAATACAAAAAATAAAACATTAATATGTTACAAATAAACTGTTTCATAAAATTTTTCAATCAGAGCTAATAAAATCCACATCTGCAGTGCATGGCTGTTTATTCTGTAAATTATGCACATAGATGGACGACTTTCTGAATTTTAGAATGTTTGGGCTCATTGCTCCAAGCTAAATCCATGAGAAATGAAAAATTGAAGTGTTGAACAGCCATGGGGTTCAAAAGGAGGCAAATAGAAAGTATAAAAGAGCTTAGAGTATTCGTGCAGTAGATATATAGCAAACATAGTCTTTACTTTTAAGATGGGGAGCATTTAACGTCCATTTACATTAATGAGAGCCTTAATAATTTGAAATGATAAGGAAGATATCATCAAATCAAAGACAAAATGGAGACCTCAGACATTGCCACTCCTGTGGAGAGGAAATCAGTGAATTTACAATTGGCAAGTGGCTCAACAGGACTGTAATTCTCAATGAAGCAAAGCTGAAGATACAGAAAAATGGCAAGGAAAGACAAAGCCAATTAGGAAATTTCACAATAAATGATCTGTCCGCATCAACTTTGCGTAAAAAATCTATGAAAAATTACTTTCCCGCTTAATTGTTCAGGGGGATGTCATGGTCGATAGTGCGAGCACATCAGCTTGATGCCTGGTATATTGAGACCTTAGAAGCACCAATAGCAGGGGACAAGGGCATCACACCGAAAACAAGGGTTTAAGATAGACCCTCATAAATTTCAGCAGTAAACCTAAGAACTAGGAGTAAACCTGCACTATTCCCTCCCTTCTCTGCCAAGACCTTCACTGTTATCTTTCAGTTTGTCCAGATGAAATTCTCCATTTATCTATACCCAGAAGTACTGACGGTCTAACCAACTGAATCTCAATCTTCATCATGCTCTTAGTATTGTTGAGTCCATAGAAATTGGTGTGCCACTCAATGCTACTGTCGACAGAAATTGGTGTGCTGCTCAACACTCTTGACCAGTATTACATCCTCAGGATCAGTCTGAAATTGGCATGCTGCTCAACTCTCTTGACAAGCATGCATCTGTGGGATCAGCCAGTATGTTTGCACCTTAATCTTGACAAGCATTACATTTTTTTGAATCAGCAATGATCAGCTGATCTGGAGAAGTGCCTCGTATTATTTTTTTGGAAATGATGAAACTTAAGTGCCTCATACTATAATCTCCCAACACCTTCAATGCGAACCCTCCTTCCTCTCTTGGAAAATTATTGCACCCTCACACCACCCTAAAAGTTCATGTCTGAGCATAAAGGGAAGATCCTGGATGTCATCAAGTTATATCATAAGATCCTTAAGACTTGAAAAGTTACTCTTCTCAGAATTCCATAATGGTGCAGAAGATATGATTGATCACCTTCTCAGAATTCTAAAATGGTGCAGAAGATATAATTGATCACTTTTTCTTCCATTCCTCTTCATTTTCATCATTTGGGTTGCCAGGCTCCATAAATTTGACTTCTTTGTTGATTCCCAGGCTCATTTTCTGATCTTTTGCAGCTCTTTAACTGGCAACTGTCTGCTAGAATTCTTTGGCATCTCTTCTGTGACTTCTGCATTGGCCATCAAGAAAAAAGAATACTAGAGCATTTGGTGGGCGATCAAAATCAGTTGGTGGACCTTTGAAAACTATGTCTGCATACCCCATAATATACTTGCAAGTTCCTAGAATTTAGCTGTCTCCCTGGTGCCATCATCAAAGAAAATAGGAAATCTAGCTTCTACTCCTAACCCAGTAGAGCCAAACTCTTGTGGTATCTCCTAATCTAGGTGACGGTAGAATGTAATTCAGGATTAGTTGGAATTGATCGATCTTAAGCTCCTTTTAATAATGCTGATTTTATGAATATTAAGGTCAAATGGCTACTTCAGGGTTTTTTTAACCATTTGCAGTTGAGGGTGACTTAACAAAGGTGATCAATCGGTGTCAGAGATTTCTTTCATGGCTTCGTAATTTCTTTGATGAGATTCAGTACACTGCACCTCAGGTTGACATCTTTACAGTGAGAAATCCCTGTGAAGCCAATCATATGGTTAATACACTGCGAGAGATGGGGCCTCTCAATAACATCTTGTTGATGGAAACTACTTTGGTCCTTCCCCCGTAGCACCTATATAGGGCTTTTAATTTTTTCTTCATTGCTTTTTCTTCACATGTTTTTGCTTTTAAGTTTTCTTTTGCCATATGCCTTTTATTTATCTCCCTTTAGATGTTCTTTAATAAAAATAAAATCATCTCTTAATATCTTTCTAAAATAGTGTATATGCTGCATCTCGAGTCTCCTAGAAAAGCAACAATTTGCTTACTCAATGTGCAATATTTTATTGACCCCAGATCTTTCTCAGGGCTGCAGATTCACATTTCCATACTTAGATAGGCTTTCACTGTGCAGTGAGGTACACAGTGGGTCTGAAATTCCTATTCAAAGACATAATCATCACATGCCTCATTCATGTAACCATTTTAAACATAATTATCACATGCCTCATTCACGGTACCTATTTCTCTTAGATTTTTCTTTCTTTTGCATAAAAATCAAATTTCCTTGCCTGTTCTTCTTCAACCTCTTGTTCAAAAAGCATAGTTTGCAAAACATCTGACAGTTTGCATTTCAAATATTTGGCAAGCAGTACTATTAAAGTGTAGACAGAGAGAACACTGACGAAAAGCCTCACAATATACAGCAGCACTTGATCTTTGTAGCTTTGGACACAACTGCACAATCAGCTTTGTTGATAATGACCCCACAGGGAAAAAGTTGTTCCCTTCTTTTTGGCTTGATGTTCTCCAGCATCAAATTTATTTCATTTCCTAATCCCAAGGAGTTGGTAGGAGTAAATATATGTCACGTCTAAAAAACTAAGCATCTACTGCTAAACTGCACCAGGCTTTCTTGACAACACATCATTGGGAGCTTGCCCTACATTCCCTTATTGCTTCTTTGAGTTTTCAGTTTTTTGGTTGTTCGTCCTTGATTTATCTTATTTCTTTTTAATAGAATGATGTTTCACTTTAGTTCTGCCAAGCACCTACTGTCATTGACAAAATCAATGACATGGGAAAAGGAAGTCCCCAGATGTCTTATACGTGCATCCAATTAATGTGTGAGAACATTCGGCCCTGCCCACTTCTGCTTCTCTTTTATCTGCTACAAAATTACAAATAATAATTCTCAAGTATTTCCTTAGCCCATTGGATTACAATAAATAAAATCACAACTTTCAAAAAAATCTCAATTATTCACCACACTATTCAAAATTTCCACTTAGTCATTGAGATAAAAGTACTGCAGGCACAAGCGAATGACTGAATTGCTCAATCAACATACCGCTGTCATCAGATATTAAATATCTTCCTTGCACAGTGGTTCTGCACATTTGCATATCTAGGAAGCTACCATCCTTCCTACAAATAAGAAGACAGTGAATAAGATTTTTCCAGTGGATTTTAGACAGAAGCCTACGATTCATAACACACTAGGACACTATATTGTCAATAGCACAAAAACAGATGCATAGAATAACTAGCAGAAAAGTGTAGCACAGCTACACAGACATATTTCACGAGTCGATGACTTTTTTTTTTTTTTTTTTTTTAGAGAGAGAGAGAGTAAATCGATGACACTTTCAACGATATCTAATCTACATCGGCCTAACTCAAAATTCACCCCATCCCATCGTCATCCCGAATTCATACGACAGCCAAGCAAAAAGGGAGGACGAGGGGAGCATATAATCCATTAGAAGTAAAAGAGATGCAGGGGATAACAGAATCTCTGGTCATCGTATTCAAACTCTTCTTCCTATTTTTTTCTTTTCTCTCGAATGTGTTCAACATTCTAACTCGAGAAAGTAGACTACAGAAACAAAAAATACATAACTCGAGATCCTTGTTGAAGACAACAGGGTAACTGAGATCGTTTCATAAGAAATGTGGCAAGCAGCAATGTTTGGAGAACTGTGATTTTGATTCTAAAAAATAATAGATAACAAAAGAAAAATAAACAGTCACCTGATTGCAAACGTCTTTGCAGGAAACTGGAAAAGGATGGCGCAACAAAGGATACTATAAACAAAGTCGAAGAGTAGCAGCCTGATGCTAGATTTCGTCATTTGCCTTCCGAGCAGGAAGTATCCAAGCCTACAAATTCGGAACTCAAATGAACGGGTTGATGCCGGCTTCCCGCGAATGTTTTGTTTATATATGACATAATTTCCTGCGAATCCCGTCGACGAGACAGGCAGAATGAATACTCGTGAATCGCGACTCGCGACTCATGAGTCGTGACTCGACTCTATATGAGATAAAACTTATTTAGTATTTTACGAAAATCTTTTGTGATAAAAATTTTGGTATGGCTAGACTTTATTAAACTCGAGCCCAACCTCCTTTTTTTATACGAAAAAATGAAGATATGAAAAAAATAATCTGTAAATATTCTAAGCCAGGTTTAAAAATTTTATAATGTTATACCTCAACCTTTTATCCTCGTTACTTACAAAAAATATTTTTTAAGTATAATTAAGCTCTATAAGTTATAACTAACTTGCCGTTGTTTCCTACAAGAAATTCAGTCTACAAAATTGAATGAATTAATTAGTCAAATGGAGAAAAGAAGTATTATTCTGGTTTTAAATGTAGAAAAGGGCATATAACTATATAATAGATGTTATAAAAATGTAGCATAGTTGGGCGGGTCTAGGTAAGAGAAAATCTAGGTTTTAGGGTTTACCCATATAATAGGTTTATAATATTTTATTAACAAATTAAAATCTTGCAGATTTTATCTCTAAGTTTATCTCTTACTGAGTTGCGACATGGATGCCACGTCAGGATGTAAACTCTTATGGTACACACAATCCTAAAGGGGCACAAGTGTGTAGTAAATATAGAAGGCATATACTCTAAGGATGCCATCAAAGAACCTACTTCATCTAGCAAGGAAGAATATACAAGTCTTATTTGACCAGTATGATTAAGTTTTTATATGAAAAACACGTCACATACTAATTCTAGGACAAATTATTCCCTACCACCCAAAATCAAGTCTGAATCAGTATATAAATACAAATTTGATTGGTCTATTATGCATGTCTTGTTTATAATACGTATATTATGAAAAGATTAGAAAATCATAATCATTTAGAACAAGATGAGAGGTGGGCCTGCGGGGTTTTTAATTAATTCTCAATGATATAGTATTTTTTATATTTTAAAATTTTATTATGCTAGATGAAATATGAAAAATAGATGTGACAAAAAGTCCAAGCCCCCAACATAGGGGTTACAAGGTTTTTTGCATGGGGATGGTTGTACGGTTGTTTGGATCGTAGGAGACTCAATTGGGTAGAATTGTAGATTCTGATTAGTAAGGGTCGGGGTCAAGTGGAACATATACTAATCTCTACTTCATATGAAATCATCTTCTAAGACTTAAGCCGAGTCTCGCCGAGTTCAACCAGGAGCAGACTTGATGGACCGAACTCTTGTGCATCCCATTCACTCTATCAAGACTATCTCTTTAAAGCTACTTAGAGAGCATGAACGCATGGAATACCATGAGCTCAGACCGGATTTTATATTAACGGTATTGAACGTTAATTTAGTGTTCTACTTCGTAGTTCATAGTTCATACAACTTCTTAAATAATAAATTTATATAATTATTTAAAAGGTAATAATAATATACATAATTAAATATTATATTGAAGGTAATCAGAATGATATTCCACTAGATATTTACAAGTGATCAGTTCTTTAGTGGGTGAAGGCCCGAAGCCTGGGGACGGACGGCTCGAAACATCGGAAATCGCCGTGATAAACAATTGGATTTTCTCTTTGAAGTTTGAACAGCGAGCAGGGCTGACGCAAAAGATGAGTTTGGGTGCGGCTCCGTCGAATTCGCATCTATTGAGACTACTGGTGAGTTGCCGTAGAATCACAGCGCAGGTGACAAATACCGAGACGGCCGGGATCGTGGCCATGGCTTCTTCCTCGGAACATGAATTTCTACCTCAGTACAGGGCGAGACGCAATCGATTCCCCCGGTCTCACAATTTCTGGGACCCCAAAACCGCGTCGAGAGTCGGGGAAAAACTAGGGTTGCGCCTCAGAGAAATCGGAGTCCGCGACGTCGAAATCGATGTCGAAGAGGAGCTCTCGAGGCCGATGCATTACAGAAGCAGCATCATCTCCCTGTTCGATTCCGTCAGACGATCCGGTGTTCGAGTCTCCGGGGCCGAGAAATTGCAATAGGGTTTCGACGATCCGGTAAATTCCCTCGTCCGAACTGGAGTTGTTTAATTAAATATCGTGTGTCGATGCTCTTTCACTATCCATGATTTTCTGAATAAGAATAGACAACAGATCTTTTACTCTCCGAGTTCAAATCCTGGATCTGTCATGAAGTGTAAATGAATCCAATGGTAGACTTTTAATAACCGTAAAGCAACAACATTTCTCTTATGAAATGGAAGCCTCTAACACAGCTCATGTGACAACGAAGTTTCAACTAACCTTTGTGGCCATTAAACCTGGGTACATGAGTCATCCTTCTGGCTGGGACCTAGTCTAATATATTGAGAGTTGAGCGCTCTATTTATTACTGGTTCGTTTCTTCGATTATTGACAACGGAGGAAGCAGACGTGTTTTTTTGGAGCGAGACACCTTTGGCCCATCCGTCGTACAGGGGAAGCAATTGGCAAAAGGGTCAAGTACAGTCGTAATTGCTTTGCCCTGCGGAATAGGGAATGATTTACTCTGAGAAAAAGTTGAAAGAATTCCACTCGTTTGGACTATATATAATGGCAGATGTGCATGCATCGACTTTTTAGGTTGCCTTTGTTTCTTTCTTTTCTCTTTTGATGTTCTGCAGTTGTTGAACAAAGATTGAATTGTTGGATAAAGAAGCGTGACGATGAGGATGTTAGGACGTGGATTCTGGAAGCTGCAACTTGCAACAGCGCGAACACGATGAGACTAAAAGAATCGATTGCCACCCAGAGTAGTACCCTTCCCATCATCTCAAAATTCAGCGAGAAAGAACTAAAACCTGGCACTAATTCATGTACGCGTAATAATCAGATCTCGTGCAAGCGGCGGAAGCCACACGGGCGTTCGGCGGTCCTTAAGTTCCTACCTACCCGAGAGCCGACAGCCATGCGCGCGAAACATAATAAGTAACTGATCCAGTTCGAGAAAGAGGATCAAAGCAACGACGGAATCGCTGTCATGACTTCTTTGGCGGTTGACTCTTGGCGCCCGCTCTTTTGATACGTGGAAAAAGTTGTGTCTTTGCAGGAAACTCCGTAGAAAAAAATGGGTTCCTGTCTTTGCGGGATGATTACGGACAAATCTTCCTTGATTTACTCTCTGAAAGGGTCCACTCCTCTTTGCCGCGTTCTGCAATTATGCCGAAGGCGGCGAGTGCCCTTTTTAATGCCTTTCCAGCTTTGACATTGTATACTCTTGGCCCTATAACAAGATCAAATTATTTCTCCTCTTATCCATTAATAACCGACTAAAAGGCTAAAAGCAAAATTAAAGAAAGAAAGTACCTCATAACGCATGCTCGGACCGGGAGTCTGTCAGTCTTGGTCCCTTGGAGTCTAAATTCCAAAATTAAGGAAAAAAAAAAAATAAAATCTTTGGGAATTGGGATGGATTCATAAATGGATGGTTACTTGGTTAGTTGGTTCGTTGCTATCGTTCGCTAAGAAATTAATACATTAGAATTTAATGCTAGTCGTGTGAGGGTGTAGTTGTACCGTTTAGGTGCAAACCTGCCACGAGGAGGAGCCAGTCTAATGTAAATGTTATTTTTTTTTCCGTGTTGTGAATTAAATTCTACTAACCAGACACATGAAGCTTGTCAGGGAGCAAAATTAGAGAAAAAAAAATAAACAAATTAATCTTTCAATTGCCCTCGAACTGGAGAATATTGTACCAAGACCCCTTAAGGTTGGGATATTCCCAGATCCAGCGGACTTTATTGTCATTTAAGTCCGTAGAATCTTGGAGAAATTTGTCGACTGGGAACGCATCATATTTGACTTAAATTTGTTAACGGAGAAAAAGCGAAAAAGATTATTGAGTCATTTATATATATTTATGGTGTTATTGTAATTAAAGAGCAAGAAACGCTTGAGAGAATTCATGCCTCCGCTCCTCTCCGGCAGTTATAAGCGGGGGTACGTTTCTGTCTGATTTTTCTTTGCGGTTACAAATTCTCACTGGATCAATTGAATTATAGTCGAAGCTTGCATTTGGTGAAGATTCGTAATTCTTTTAAGTTGTTCATTTTTCATTTCATTGTTCAAGGCTTTTTCCTGTTCTTCGCCAGAAGAGGTTCAGATGTTGTTGCCGTCTTTTGTTATGTAATTAATTGTGATGGTCTGAATTTTGGTCCCTGTGTTGGTTTCCTTTTCCGCTGGTTGATTCAGATCAGTGTGAGAGGATAAAATAGTCGCAAAATGTACTTCATATCTATGACTTTCAAGCTTCTCTCTTATTTCTGAGACTCTCTGGCGTCTATAAATTTTTTTTGTCCTGCATTTTTCTTTGGGAGCTGCGCGCGTGGAAGCTTTTAACAGAAATCCTGCCGGGCATAGTCTTTTTCGATTCATCTTACTTGCATCTTTGGTGATTCGGAAATTTACCTTTTTTATAATAGACCCTTGATATCTCCCTCCCAAATTCTCAGGGAAGGGGGGGTTTGACTCGGTGCAGAAATGGGGGTTATGTCAAGACGGGTGTTACCCGTCTGTGGTAACCTCTGTTTCTTCTGCCCTTCATTGCGTGCTCGATCCAGGCAACCTGTCAAAAGGTACAAGAAGCTCCTTGCCGAGATATTTCCCAGATCTCAGGTGAATTTTCTTCCTACACTATGTAACTTTCTCAAATCAGTAGTTTAACCCAATTGACCAAGAATTTCTCTGGTTTTTGAAGGAGAGTCTAGCCAGGAAGTTCTACTTGGTTGTGAATTTGTGATCATTGGACTATTATAGCTATATTGTCAATTTATAGTTTTCTTGATACTGTCAATAGTGTCAAATCATTATTATGGTTGTTATTTGTTGGATATTGTGTCAAATAGTTACACAAAATGGTTATCATTTACTAAATTTTAGAATCCCCCACTTTGTGTATGAGGCCAGTGATTGCATAGCTTCTGCCTGCCTGCGTACCTGCCTGCTGTCAAATAGAGCTAAAAGTGCATATCTTTTGTGCAGTCATCATGGAACCTGAAAATCTGTTGTTCAAAGTTCAAGCTGTACTTCTGTGAATGTAGTTCTCAATGTTCATCAAAATCTTCAGTTTCAAGTCAATCTACTGTTAGACTATATACATATATATTTACCACTAGATTGAGTTTCATACTAATGTAACTAAGTGAAATTCCAATTTTAGCTGACTTAACGATTTAACATTTCCTGAAAAAATCTAACTTTTGTCAACTTGAAATCTAGATCTATTTGTGATGGTTAATTGAGGCTCTTTTCTTTTTCTTTTCCTTTTTTTTTTTGAATGACATTATAAGGCAGCGAAAAAGTCTTTCATTAAGTGAATTCTTCTAAACATGTTTCTCTTCTACTTGCTTTTTTCTGATTAAAAGTTTATTAACAGTCAATTTTTTATAACAGTGACTTCATTCTGTTCCTTTCTCTCTCTCTCTCTCTCTCTCTCTCTCTCTCTCTCATTACTTTATTTCTTTTATAGGAAGGTGAGCCAAATGATAGGAAGATATGCAAGCTTTGCGAGTATGCTTCCAAGAATGTAATTCGTATCCCAAAGGTATTGTTGGATTTTCTGTGTTTTGATGAAGGTAGTAATATCGTTAGAAATAAAAGGAAGACGGGTCACAAGGAAAGAAAGGCATAATACTTAGAAATCAAATACTAAGCACAATCTATAGGTGGATTTTTGTATCTAAAATGGAACAAAGATCCATCTACCTCATTGTCTGGTGCACTGACAGTTGATATTCAGCCTTAACGGCCATTTCTTGTTGAATAAATAAAATGAGAAACAGTTTTCCTTTGAGTTGCATGAATATTTACCAGCTATGCTATAATACCTGAGTAATCATCTGGTCATGTATGACTGCGGTACTTAAGAGTCAAGCATGTAGCAAATGAGGAAAGGATAGGGTTAGATCTACGTTCGTGTCTCCTTTTGCAAATTAATTTTCACTGACTTGACTATTGAGCTGAAAATGAAAACAGATTTAGTTGATCGATTTTATGGCCTATAAACTCTCAATTAGGATTTTTATATCTGTTGAAATAGGATACTAAGCCAATAAAACAAGTGGCCTACTGATACTTTATTAAACTGTCCAGACAAAGGTACGAGAAAATATTTTTTTCGTTAAAAGGAAAAGTTAGGAGTTCCTTTCCCAATCAGTAATTTTTCCCCCTTTTTTTCCCTCCTGAATACAACATGGATTATTTCCACTAACAATACAAAAGAAGCAAAATGTGACTTGACATTGGGCAAGTGAAACAGACTTCCAATTTTTAGCTGTTTATGTCTTGAGCTGGCGCTTAAGATGGGGATTTACCTATATTTTCCTGTATGCTAAACTTTCAGTTTTTTTTTTCTTTTTTTTTTCTAAGGTACTTCAAGTAATCAATTACTAGTAATTGGTTGTTTTGGTTTACTCCTATGGTCTAGGCCTCCGCCTCCCTTTGTGTGGCTCCTTGTGACATTGCCCATTTCTATATTGAACGATCTCATATTTTAGAAAAGAACTCCTATTTATTAGTATAAATAAGAATTTCAAATTGTACTTAATTTACACTTGCCAAATTTACCTTTAGTCTTGATTATGTACTTGGGATGACATAATTATAGGCTGCTAAACATTACGCAATTAATCAACATGAACTGAGATAAGATAATTGCGCTGTTCTTTTAGTTATTCTGCTTACTCCTGCCTTGGCAGTGATAATATTATGTTTATACATCAGAAGTTTTTAAGTTGACACTGATATATTTGTAACATCACAGTACTCTAAAATATTCTGGACTGAATCATGTTTCTTATCTTTTTTTTAATATATTTGTACTGAATCATGTTTCTCAATATTTTTTATAAGTGATTGACCTCTTTCTATTGGTCTTTTGGCAGATAACAAAAAGTTTAGAGCAGAGATGTTTTAAGGATCTTCGAAATGAACATTTTCATCAAGCCAAAATTGTCGTTTGCATTTATAGGAAACTGTTAGCTACATGTAAGGAGCAGATGTAAGTTTAGCGAAATATTATACCTTATATTTCTGTTCTGTTTCAGGATGATTTCATATTGGAAATTCATCAATATATATGGACAATATCTTGTTATTCTTCTGTTTTTTTCTTTTTTATATCATATATCAAGTTGAAAATATTTAATCTTTTTACCTTGTGAACTGAGAAAAGCCTAACAACATCTATGGTCTTAAAAATTCGAACGATTCAAAAAAATTAAAATTATAAAATTTCTAAAGCGATTGTCTAATGCTCACTTTTGAGGGAAACCACAGAAAAAACTCTCTTTAGTGTTCATAACACTTGAATATGTGCATTTTTGGTGGTGGCATCCACTTATTTTTATAAAGATGACGAATTTTATGTTGGTAGACATCCCAGTCCACATAAAAGGACTAGAAAAGTGCAGGAGGAAATTTTTATGATCGATTGTTCAAATCCTTAACCAGGCCTCTCTTTTTGAGTGAATTATCCCGTATGTTATAATATTTTCTTCAAATCACATACTGGTCATGTTTACGTAAGATGCATGTGTGATTTGTTTTTTTTTTTTTTGGTTGAAATGTTGAGATTCTGTTCCAGTAATAAAGAATTACAGAATGGATTTATAAGGGCATAGAAGGCCCATTGAAATTTTGGGTCTTTCTACACTTCATTCTTAGCTAAGTTATCTGCCACAGAATTGGCAGACGTGGCCACCTTACACCAGGTTCTACTTTCTTCAGCTACATTGCCATAAATCTCATCAAATATTAATTCATAGCCTCCATGACGGGGGTGAAGATTTTGCTTGCCCAGAGTCTCCTTCAAAATTTATGGCCGCTGAAAAGCTGCTTGAGTATCTTGACTCCAGCTAGTAAAGCTTATGCTTCGGCCTCGTTTGATGTACAAGAACGTGCTGGATTGTTCAATTGAAAATGTGTCACCTTAGGTCCAGAGCTTTCGAGTGATGGAACTGGGACTAGATGGGAGTTTTTGGGTGACATTTGTCCATTGCAGAATATTGTGAAAGCTTCTCTCAATTACACCCCCCAACATTGCTGGTTTTGTTTTTACAATTTGTGACATTTCTCTCCAGGAATCGTTGCCAGGGGATGGCAGCTAGTGTAGCTCTACACAGAGTTTGCCCACAAGATGGGAGGGGCATGTGTGAATTCATTAGAGACATATTATGTTTAAAAACTTTTTGTGCAAGAAACTTTCTTTTTGAATGAGCTACCCATAATATACATTATAATATTTTCTTGAAAGTGCACTTCTGTCATGTATCAAATAGGATCACGTGTAAACTCATGGGCGACATTTGTGATAGATCTGAGTTAAGCTCCAAGCTCTTTGTTAGCCAGAGTATCTCTAACAGTATGTGTTTAGCTTAAGGACTTGGATTGAATATTCAACGGTACAAATAATCAGTCTACTGTTTGGTTAGAGAGGCAAACCGTCCTATAAAATATGCCATAACATGGAGACAATAAATCTAAATTTTGGGAGGATAGCCTGAGAAAATATATGAATCATTTACTTTCTTCTTTCTCAGTAGAATTTTATATTTTTTCTTCTTCTGTGTTATATGAAAACCATGTTTAAGCTTGTTCCTTTTATGTTCACTTATGTTATTCTCTTGAAGATGGGAAATAGATGGTACAGTCTAATACAATCATAGATACTTCATGGTAATTTACTATGATATTATTTGTGTTCAAAACATTTCTTTTTTCCTGAAAATATTTCTAATTGTTTCAGGCCTCTATATGCTAATAGTTTGTTGTGCATAGTAAGAACTCTTCTAGAACAAACACGACAAGATGAAATGCTGATCCTCGGTTGTCAGATCCTTGTTGACTTTGTAAATAACCAGGTATAAACTTTTGTATTAAAAAATTGACATCTAAAAGACCTATTGCTGCTATTTAGTTTTTTTAATCAATTGCTTTTCTCAAAAATTTTGTCTGTATTTTAAAAGATCATTTGAATTCATTATAATTGGTGCATGAACCTTCTGAAGACTGACTCATGTATGCAATCAAAGCAGACAGATAGCACATATATGTTCAATTTAGAGGGCCTCATCCCAAAACTCTGTCAACTGGCTCAAGAGACAGGAGAAGATGAGAAAGCACTCCGCTTGCGTTCAGCAGGGTTGCAAGCTCTTGCTTCCATGGTAAGCCTTTATTTACTTATTTTACGTAATTATTCATCTATTTGTTTCCCTTCATGTTGCATTTACAGTTCAAGTTCATTTGTTTCTCCACCGAGCGATTAGATTTGTCATCCTAATTCATTGACTGCACTATTTTATCTCCAGGTTTGGTTTATGGGCGAGTACTCCCACATAACTATGGATTTTGATGATGTAAGTCTTTTTATCTGTCCTCCAGGGCTCCATACTGTTTGGTTCATCTGGATTTGATGTACTGTTTGATTCCTCAGGATTTTGATGATGTAAGTTTATCATCTGTATTATTTTGCTTGTAACCTTTGTAGCTTGGAAATCTTTTCTTCTATCTAGTATAATCTATTATACATATTCTTTCGTGTTGCTTGTCTGAATTTCAATGTAACTGTATGGTTTTATTCTTCCATTAAGTGTTCTTTTTAGCTTATGCGACTTTTATTAGAAGATGTTAGAACTTTTTTTGAAATTATCGCTTTCCTTGTTATTTTGGAGTTATAGCTTTCCTTGTTATTTTGGAGTTATAGGGTTTTAAGGTTGAACTTCCTGTGTTCCTGAAAGTATATTTATATATTTCATTTTTGGTTGTTTCTGCGGTTAGTTTTACTATATTATTAATTGGTCATGATAAGGCCTGGTTTGCTACCCCACGGGTTTCACGGGGACGGGTCGGTTACGGGTTTGCAGGTCGGGCATGGGGTTGAATTGCTAACCCTGTCTTGGGTTTGTGTTGAGTATGGTTTGTAAGGCGAGTTATGGATGGGGTTCAGGTTTTTTAGAAACCTGAGCTCGACCTTACCCGGTGCCGTCCCTGTTGCTTTCTTTGCAACCAAGAGAAACTAAGCTCTCTAATCCCAGTACTACAGCTTGCAGTTGAGTTTGGTTTGGTTTCCCTACCTTAAGCCCTTCTTCTTCTGTTTTGTGTGCACAAAGATGGGAGGTTGTATTATCACTGCTTTTCACAGCAAGATAGACAGATTCATTCTTTTCTTTTGTCTTGGGTACAGATTATCTCAGCCACATTGGACAACTATGATGGCTTCCAAATGAACTCAGGAACTATCAGTCAGGATGTTCAATTAGCTGTTGTAAATACCAGAATGGAACTGGATGCTACAATGTGGGGTCTCTAATTCAGCAGCCTTACTTTCTCTTAGAAACATTTAAGCCACAAAAAAGTTGTTAGCATCTTATTCACTCCTTCCAGCACTTCTGCAGAGATACTTCCAAATGCCCTTCATACTGGTCAAGGATCTGCCTGCAAAATATGGCAGCATTGGCCAAGGAGGCAACTACTGTACGTCGGGTTCTGGAGCCTGCATTCCGTTACCTTGATTCAGGGAACCACTGGTCCTCAGAGAAAGGGTTGGCTCGTTCAGCATTACTGGAGTTGCAACTACTGATGGAGAAGTCTGGTTTGTTAAATTTTTGTTCTAGAAGACTACTTTAGAGTAAAAGAGGTATCATTGTGGACACTGCTTTATTTGCAAGGGGGTTTACCTGCAGGAGAGTACACGCACTTGCTGTTATCTATTTTGGTGAAGCACTTGGATCACAAAAATGTCATCAAACGGCCAAATATGCAGATTGATATTGTTAAAGTTACAGCATATCTTGCACAATATTCAAAGCAGCAGTCTTCAGCAGCTATCATTGGTGCAATAAGTGACATTATGAAACTACTGCGGAAGTGCATGCAATGTTCTATTGAAGCTGCCGATGTTGGGGATGAAGCAATGAAGCTGAATTCTGCATTGCACTGTGCATTGGAGGAATGCCTTCTTCAGCTTTCTAATAAGGTTTTGTCTCCTTTTTGCTGCCTAAGTTTTGTTACTTAGCCTTTTTCTTAATTCAATAAAATTCTACTATATACATTTTATAACTAATTTTGTGACTAATTGATTATTTCCAATAATTGAGAAATATTTCCAAAAAATATCTTGCATAAATGCTTCTGTGGTTGCTTATGTACACGTATAGGGTCCCATCAATTACTGACTTTATTATTGACAGGTTGGGGATGTTGGACCTATACTCGATCTGATGGCAGTATTGCTTGAGAATATTACTGCATCTCCTGTTGTTGCACGAACAACTATTTCTTCTGTTTATCGTACTGCACAAATTGTTGCTTCCATGCCTAACAAATCATACAATAAGAAGGCAAGTTTGTTTTTTTCTTCGATGCCTGCATCTCACTTTCTTAATTCCGTACTTGTCGTTTTTTATGAAAATGTCATTTATTGGGCCAAATAGACCAAAATTAATTAGGGTACTTTCTTATAACAAGGTGTTGAAGAAAGATCCCCTCAGTTAATTTGTCTGCAAGGCCATTTGCAGACTTATATCCATGAGTCCAAGAAAGACCCTTCCTTTATCTCTTACTTTTGTATATGCATAGGTCTCATTGATCTAAACACTGACTGCAAAGATTATTTTTTGTGTTTCAGGCATTCCCAGAAGCTCTATTTCTTCAATTGCTCTTTGCAATGACTCATCCAGATCATGAGACACGTATTGGGGCACACCGTGTCTTTTCTGCAGTGCTGGTGCCATCAATTATTTGTCCATGGTCTAGTTTGAGTTCTCGTGTCCCTACAACAGAGTGCAACCCCTTGAGGACACTTTCTATTTCTTTGTCAGGTTTCTCCCCTTCAGCCACTATTTTAGATAAAGTTGGTAGCAACAGCCTTTCTTGCAATAATCTGGATAAAACGAATGAGTGGAAGAGAGAAAAGAATGAGAAGTCGGGCCAAAATGACGTAGAGGTAAAACTCTAGTGTGTCCCATCTCTAGCTTCTTTTTCTGTAGAAATTTCAAAATTTTTTGATTGATGATTCTGCATACTGGATTCTTTTCAATTTATAAGGTGTTCTTTCACATACAGTATGCGTCCTCTTTGAAAGATAACATACGTATATGCAATCTCCAGGATCAAACATCCCTACGATTGAGCAGTCATCAAATAGGCCTTTTGCTTTCATCAGTTTGGGCTCAGGCAACATCTTCTGAAAACAGTCCTGCAAACTTTGAGGCACTGGCCCACACATATAATATTGTTTTAATGTTTTCACGGACAAAGGTAAGATCTTGTGTTATGTTTATTGGTCTTCTGGCATTTACAAATTTCCTGGAATCAGTCTATTTTCTCCTCCCCATTGTTGAATGACTTACTTGTCACTAAAAATTTAAGAAGGAAAAAAATCAATGCCTTAAGTATCCACCTTTAATTGAGAAGCTAAGAATAATTAGATGCTTTACTTACCACCACCTAAGCTGCAATGAAGGATTTGAGCTTTGAAAGGATGATCAAACTTCAGTCGTCATTTGGTAAACTCCAAAGGCTATTGGGCTCAGAAAAGATGATCATCAATGTAGAGAACATATGAAATATGCTGGAACCAAGTATGAGTGCATTTCTTGATGTTGGACTGCAGATTCCTCTTGCATGCATTGTATGGCTTCCAGATTTCAGGAATCTACTTGTGGGATCTGTCATGTGTGGACTCTTTGTAGGTAAAGCAGGATAGTGATGACCAGTCAATTTGTTGTTTTGAGGTAACCTATCAGAATAGATGGTCATACATCCTAATTAAAACAACCACAACTACCTTTTGAATGGTTTAAGTTGTGTTGTGCTGCTCAAAAGCCACATATAAGATGGCAATACTCGAGCTGTCACATGGTTGCTCACGCGGTCTGTGTGCTTGTACATGCTGAAAAAAAAGGAGTTCAATTGGTGATTGTTACTTTCACGTAGTGTCCACAAGGAGGTGTTTTTAGGCTGAGTTATTGGGAACAAATCCAATAGTGGAAAGGTTGTCTAGTTTGCACGTCTAATTAACATTATAAGAAATTGTGCCTTAACTTACCAACAATTGTATTTTTCAAGAAAAACTTACCAACAATTGTAATTGAATTGTTCTAGAAAGCAACTGAATTGTAGCTGCCTGCAAATGAATTGCCGCTAGTGGTGCCACGTGAGTTGCAGTTTTACTCCATTGTTGTAGCTTTTGATGTGTATGACACTTATTATGCATGGAACATGTATCAGCCTTTTGTTGTTATCTTATTCTCAGATCAAGGTATACTTTTGTTTTCAAACTCATTACTTAGCTAACCTGGAGCCACTAGGTTGCCGAGTATCAGGCTATAGTGCTGCCTCCTTACAAATTAAGGTTCTGGTGGTTCTTGGGGATGGTCTGCTTTCTCAAATCCATTTCCACAAATGTATGTGGAGGAAGTCCATCTTGTACACGAAAAGGATTTTAGCTGCATCCCTTCCCATATTTTGTCAAGTATTAAGACTTCTCAATCACCAAAAACGTATCAGTACTACCTCGTCATTTTAGTCATAATCAACGTTTTCCTTTGATGTTCAGCTCATTGGCTACCAGTGTTTGTGATGAAGAAGATGGAGGGAATCAAAGTGAGATAGAGTGCTCCTTTTTTGTTTTGAGAGAGACATAATTGCTACTCGGTAACAAAACATTCAGCAATTAGAATTCCTCAGGAGCAGAGCAGCAACTATGACGCTGTATTCCATGGGCATTAACTTCAGAGATACCTCTAATACCCATTTGCTGGTCTTCCATTCCTTTCTGCACCTGAGGACCTCTAATTGCTGAGTACTTTGTCGACAAGCAGCAATTCTGGCTCCTTCAATACAAGAAAGGGGAGAGCACTCTACCTCACTTCAGAACCATGTGCTCACAATGGAAGTGCGCTCAAAGGAAGAAAGGGGATGACGCTTTGTTAAAGGCTTCGTGAGATCCCAAAAAAATAGATTATGTAAATACATGTGAAAATTGTGCTTAAAATGCGAGCCAAGGAGCAAACTGCTCTGATAACACTTGTTGTATTATTTTTGGAATGAGGGAATTGAATGAGGAAGAAGGCAAGGGAGATGAGGGAAATAGGAGAAGAAAGGAGGATAGAAGGTGAGAGGAAAGAGGAAGAACGTGAGAGGAGAATTACGGTTTTTTCTCTTGCTACTTTTAGTGGAGTAGATCCTTATTTATAATCAATTATAAGTAGCCTAATTACAACTAGGTCCTACTAACAAGACCTACTAATCTATGGCTCGACAGAGGCTGCAAATCTATTACGTTTACAACCCCAAGAAATACCCATAGTAAGGCCCACTATAGGCCCATACCTATCCACATAACAAGTTTACTGATGGATCAGCAAATAATGCTGCTCATTTTCTTGCCAAAGAGAGGGTTTCCCCTTGGATTCGTCATTGGAAAATATCCCTCTCTTTAATTTTTTTAGCATATGCCTTCAAGCCTTAATGAAATCTGTCGAAAAGAAAAATACTTTTGACATTAGTAGTAAGTCTGTTATGCCTTACCAGCTGTTCCTTTGTAGAAATGTACCATAAATGAGCCAATATTATCATGCCTTCTTTTATGCTCATTGTGGTGTTTGTGTATATGGCAGACCTCTAGTCATGTGGCACTGGTTCGGTCCTTGCAGCTTGCATTTTCTCTTAGGAGTATTTCTCTTCAACAGAATGGTGAGTTACTTGCAGTGACTAAAAAGTGTTAAGTGATGACTATGCCCCAGTTCAGGATAGTACTAGAAACAATTTCTTTTGATATTTGGGGCAAGTCATATTGATTATATACACGTTCAAAAGGTGCATTTAAGAAGAATCATCACAAACAGAACGAAAAAGTTCTCATAAATGCAGAAGAAAGAAAAGTTTTCTTCTTGTTGGAAATAGTTCTGATTCGATCTTCCTTGCATTTGAAGGTAGTTTGAAGCCATCCTGCCGAAGATCACTGTTCTCTTTGGCATCATACATGCTTATATTTTCAGCAAAAGCAGGCAATCTTCATCACCTAATTCCTCTGATCAAGGAACCACTGACAGATGAAACGGTTAGTTTGAACTTCTATAGCAATTATCATTAAATTTTATGCTTCAAAATTTTAAAGTGCAGAGGCATGTGACAGGTTGATCCCTATCTTCATTTGATTGAAGAGAGTCGAGTAGAAGCCGTTTACAATATATCTGAGGGTAAAAATTCAACTTATGGGTCACCAGATGATGAAGCTTCTGCATTGAAATCTCTTTCTGCAATCGAAACGGACAATTGTCAACTGAGAGAAACTATTATATCTGACTTTATGCAGGCTTGTGGAAACTTATCACAGGTACCATCTCTTTTCCAGTTTCACATGCCTCATGATATCTTCTAAATACTAGTGTTTATCATGAGGGGAAGAATCCTCTGAATATTGAAAAAAATTGTGTTGCATTTACGGCACGAGTGTCAGTAGCTGAAGCATCTAAAATGAAGTTAATCATGAATTCTGGACCAAAAGATTTTGTTTTTTATACAATTTCAGACTTGTTATCCATTCCTAGAGGTGGTTTTGAACATCATGACCTGATTTTCTTTACTGCCAGATGTTGGCCTTGATTAGTTCTGGATGGAGCTTTTAACATGGAGTTTGAGTTTATTGGCTTCTTAATTATTTTTTATGATCTAGAATTTATCATTGTTCTCTCGCAGGAGGACGTATCAGAAATAAAACAACAGCTCCTGCAAGAATTTTCACCTGATGATGCATATCCACTTGGTGGTCCGTTGTTCATGGAGACACCTCGCCCATGTTCTCCTCTTCCACATAAAGATTTCCCATCATTTGATGAGGTTGTACCAGTATGCATATGTTTTACGAGCCTGAATGTGAAATCTATCTTGTGATCCTGTATCTTAAATCTATCTTATGAACCTTGTTGGTAAATCTTGTTGTGACTGATGGTGTTGAAATTGAACAATTTCTTTCCAGATCTTCCCTCTGGCTTCCTTGACTGACGATGAAATCCTACCAGAAGTATTTGGCAGTCAATCAGGCCGTAAAACATCTGTCGTGGGAAATACGACTGATATTATCAGTGTCAATCAACTTATTGATTCGGTATGCCTGGTTATTTCTGTAAGGATTCAAATTTTTTTTCTTTGGCTTAGCTGTGTTTTTTTTTATCACATTTAATGTTTAGAAAGCCGTTGTAGTTTGTATTTTGATTCCATTTGAAGGGATGCATGATCTGAACCGCTGGCTGATATTTGTCAATGCATATACCGGGTGTTTATTATTATTTGTATTGTTTATCGGTGACTCATCTACTTGGTATAAGTATCTGTACTAGTATTTTTGTCCGCAGAGTGTTTAGTTTCTTGTTTCTTAGGAGCAGCTAGTTGGTTATTTTGAATTGATCTTAACAAGCGATCTCTTCCACCAGGTCCTAGAAACTGCCCGGCAAGTAGCTAGCTTTCCAGTTTCCACCACTCCCGTACCTTACGATCAAATGAAAAGCCAGTGTGAGGCTCTTGTAATAGGAAAGCAACAAAAAATGTCTGCACTTCTAAGTCTTAAGCATCAAATTGGGCCACTGAGCGATGAGAACGATCTGACTTCTTCACCTGAGGTAAGCCATATTTTGAGACATGTTTGTGTTTTATATTACCTTCTGAAATTTGTTAATATTCCAAGATAGAATAATACCTGGAGATTGTCATGATTTTGAACCATCTCTGTTAATTTTCTTGTTGGCTTTTGCAAGATGATGGAGCTACCAGACCCACATCCGAAACTACTCCACCCTG
This sequence comes from Aristolochia contorta, assembly GCA_022405105.1. NCBI lineage: Eukaryota > Viridiplantae > Streptophyta > Magnoliopsida > Piperales > Aristolochiaceae > Aristolochia > Aristolochia contorta. Next base: position 7,239,360 of record CM039667.1, on the reverse strand, counting down.
ACGAAGTCCAATTTGGTGGGACCCTCAAGTGTTCTAGTGAGTACGAGCAGTCATTCAGGCTACCGCCTTCAAGCCCATATGACAAATTCTTGAAAGCCGCCGGATGCTGAGTATATAAACCAACATGTTACACGCAACTGGAAACGGAGGTCGCCGATTCAGTTTTTTTTTTATATGCAATTTTTTAATTCTTTATTTTTAGAAGTAAAATGTTATATATGTCATTATTACTTAGTAAAAAATGTCAGCTGGGTATTGAGTTCACCGTATAATTTCTTCAGCCAGACGGCTGAAAAGTGACAATTGGGCTACAGGGGGCTGGAATGACCCGGTTATTTCCTGAAGAGAAGGGCATTTAGCCGTTATATTTACTCGAAAAGGTTGTATATGACTATATGCTGATAAATTTATATTGTGTATGTCGCACAATACTCTCTTAATTTGCCATTTTTTATGTCGTTATGTTCTTCAGTCTCAAGACCCCTTCTTTAGTTAATGACAGTGACTGTTATTTGTTTTTGCGATGTAATATGAATGCTAGTTCCATCATTTTACGATTGGATAACAAGCATTGTTCATTTACTGCAAAGCTGCTTCTTTTGTGGAAGCCAAACAATTATACTGTACTCTAAAAACGTTTTAGGTTTGATTTGTGTAAGTAAATATGAGTTATAAAATGTCGACACTTGAGAACCCCTTTAATGTTTGTGTAGCTGACCATTGCTATTACTATGAGACGGTTTGCTTAGAACTCTGTTCCTTTCTACCATTGCCGTTGGGTTTTTACTTCCAAGACTTTATATCAACATAGTAAGAGATAAACTTTGTGATAAAATTTGTAAGATTTTAATTTTTTAATAAAATATTATGAACTTTTTCTCTGGGTAAATTCTAAACCCTAAATTTTCTCTATAGCCAACTATGCAGGCACGATGTGAAATCTTTGCAGTAAAATTAGAAAGTACTAATGTCATTTTTCTTGCCGTTTACTAGTGTCATAATGACTGCTTCGGCTTCCGAGGATGACAAATGGTCCAATTGGCTGCTCGAGTTGAGTTTGGAAGAAAACAGTGTTTTTATTGCTTAGATATCAAAATCAATGACACTAAACCCGTTCATTTGAAAGGTTGGGATTCATGATTGTTAACCTTACGTCAAATGGGTTTTAATTATTTTGAACATCCAAATTTAGAAAAATGTTTCAAATCCAAATCCACCCACTTTGAACAGCGGATGGGCCACATTTTATTTTATTTATTTTAAAGAGATTCGATACAAAAATATTTAATTATTGATGGAGTAATTAGTTCTTTTATTAAATTCACATATTTTGTAAATTTTTATTCATAATTCAGATATCTGATTTCTTAATTCGGTTCCTGTGTCCAGGCGTCGTCTGTATCTCTTACTCCAAAAACCTACCAACTGAATTCCCCGCGTTCTTTTTTTTTTTCTAGTTTATTTTTTTTTTGCCTTTTTACGAACTCGGCCAATGCGACCCACAGTGGCATTGTTAACGGTTTTATTGATACGAATTCCCCGCGTCTATAAAGCACACTCCTCAGGCCTCATCTTCCATTATATTTTAATATAATCTCCCAAGTACTAATGCATACATTCAGTCTAGACCTTTTTGTTGCGGATAACTCAGTTCATAAATCTCTTCAGTGAGATTATAATAAGTATTTAGTAGGGTTTAGTTTACTGTGCGTATTCTCCACTACTCACTAGTCGCAACTCAATAGTAAACTAGCGGACCGGTCACGTGTCATCGATTTGACCCGTGTGACGGGTATACTGGTCTTAATTTGGTTCTCGTCTCCGGACTCGAGAAGAAATGAATCCCCTATAAAATGCCATTTCCCCTTCGTTCCCAGACAACCTCCTCTCTCTCCCTCTGTCTCTTCCCCGAGCGAATCGCAGAATTTCATGCCTCTCGAGGTTAGTTGATTCTCTTGAATCTCAATTTCTACCTCTTGTAGCGTATTCAGACAATTCCTATATCTCCTTTTGTTTGATTTCTATTTGTACAGGTCGCGATGTGCCACTGTCCACTAAGTAATTGTTTTTGAATCAAATGAAAGTCGTTGAGCTTCACTCTGTTTTAGTTCCTTAAAGGAAGAAGGCGGTTGAGCTTGCCTTGTTTTATTATAATGTCCGATTACTTGTGAAGAAACTTTTTGTCTGCTTTTGAAATTTCAGCATCCTCCTGGAAATGTTCTCTCGAGGCCCATTATTTATGTCATTCTTACGAGCTGGTTGTTAGCACATAGTTATGTAAGGTGTCCATGCGAGTATGAGATTATTTTGGTTTATACACATGCTCGCGTTGCTCTGATGAGTCAAACTTTCACTGGCTGGTCGTGTTCTGCTTATTTTTTGAAGATTTTTTTTTTTATGTTTGATCGTTTCTGATTTCCAGATTTTTTTTGAGGAACAACTGTATTTCCGTGTTCTGATTCTAAACTGTTTCTTTTTAGTAATTTAGGGACATCAGAGCAAACGACTTAAATGCTGTGCAAAGGGACACTTTAGGTGAATATTTGAAATTTTGGATGATTCTAAGGAGTCTGGGGCCATGAAGCCTCCGTAAAATGAGAACATTCAACCAAATAATCATGCTTTAAAATTGGAGAACAAACTTCCACATATGTTACCTACTTTATTTTGATTCATTTAGTCGTATTTTACACGTGGTTCTATTTTACAGCGAAGAACTGTTCAAATTTATAATGAAGGGACTCAGTAGATAAAGTTAACAGCTGTTATGGATTCAAAGTCATCAGTCCAAGGAGATGGACCTGGAACCAGGCCACTGCGCACCAGTGATAGGCTCCGGCGCCGCCCAACCATCTATGGCCGTCCATACCTTTATTATCCAACTATTCGGAAAAAGCCAAAATCCAAAAAACGCACTGCAGCCTCTCAAATTGCCAAAATGCTGCGTCCTGGACGCCTCCCTGTTCGAGCAAAGGCTTCAGAAGTATGCCTTTTTCATTTTTCTCATTGTTTTCTATTGAGTTAGTTATGTTCTCTCTGGTGTCTTTGGTACTAAAGGTTTGTTTTTGGTAGAAAGCTCTGAAATGCTTGTGATGGTACTAATGTTTTTATTAACTAGGATACCATTGTATGATTGTAATGTAATCAAATTTTAAACCATCACAATGCAGCGCCTATAAAGTAGTCAGTAAAAGGATGGGATTTATCTTAAAAAAAAATTATACTTAAAAAGAAAGTAGAGCAAAACAATAGGACACAACCGCTGGGAAAATCAAAATTTTATTAAGGTTTTCCCCCTGCTGTTGCAATGTTCAAATTTTGTTGGACTTGTTGTTATAATGGCGAACACTTATTTTCTTTGCTGGAAGAACCATATGCAATGGTAGTTGAATTTAAAATTTTTCTTTTTAAAATTCACTCAGAAAAAGTTTGAATTTGAAGTATGAAAAGTTTAAAAAGAGTAAGACGTTCTCTTGAGGATTACTGCAGAATTCTATATTGAATCGCATGTGAGATTTCCTTTGAAGCATCTTGCACTTAATATTTTCAGCCTGAAGCAGTACATCTATACACTGTCTGAGGTTATAAGAAGTTTTTAGTACTTTGGTTCACAAGTATTATTAGCTTTGTTCAAGGGAAAAGATAAACTTATGGTCCATTCTTGTCAAGGCTGTCTTCATAACTTGACTGTAATTTGCTTGGTAATGCTTTGCTTAGTTGCATCCTGGCAGCAACTTATGGTTGCTGATAATTTTCTACTATCCTGGCTAACGGAGGAGTTTCCACCCCTCTGTCTTGGTTTGGAATGTTTTTCATATTATATCTTGATTGTCCAATTACGTTATATTTTATTTCCTTGCTATCAAAGTTATTCACCATCTCAGGAAAACTAAATTGGCCCCAGTTCACTAGCTGTCTCTTTAGCAGTTTGTGACAACTTTGCAACATGAGTTGATGGTTGAATTTCTATGTAAGGCTGTCAATATTGTAAGGCTGCCTACACACTGCAAAGACATCTAAATCTCTGTAATGCTACAAAACAAATTCTACATGGCCATATTCTTCCTGTTAAAAATGGAGGGAAAAAAGGCAATATTTTTTTCTAAAAGTAAGTGTCCGGTTATACAAGAGGATGGCTCTAAGGAGCTATTAAAACAACGCAAACAACCGACATTTAAAGGAAATGAATCTTCTTGCACAGAAAACCCCAAAAAATTATCTTCTGTTATGAAAAAAGGCCTGCATATCATAGATGTCAAGTTATGTTTACGAAAAGAAATATGAGCTAGAAGAACTGGCGATTTTTCATGGTAAGAGTGGTTAGTCTCCCCTAAAGTTACAGACTTGTTGAGATGGCATGGTCACATTATGGGATAACATTGTCACTAATATAAGGACTTCTATAAGACTATCTTTTGAAAACATATAGTTGGTGAAAGTTTACTCCTATTAATGGATTAAGAGTAGGATTATGCAGGGATTTTGATATAAGAAGGATATGATGGTATATAACTCTTAGAGTTTGGAAGTTCATTTTCTTGAGTTAACTAATGATAATATGTTGTAAATGGATATTTTAAAATGTAGTTTTTGGTGGATTGGTGATAGGAATTGAGCTGAAAAGAGGATGAATGATTAAATTGTATTGCAATAATCCTCCAATTACAGATAACTTGGTTCACAATTCGAGATGTAATCTAATCGACTACTAAAATTAACTCAAAATTCAGCATGCCCTAATCCTTAATCTCCTATTTATAAGAATACTTAAACCTAACCATACAAAATTACCATAATTCCCTTATGCTTTATTACGCTTCCCATACACCTTAATGGTTTTGGGCCCAACATCACTCCCAGACCCAACACTACTCCCCTCCCACGAAGACACCTTGTCATCAAGGTGGAACTCCAAAAATTGCTGCTATAACTCTGGTAATCCTGTCTAGTGAATCAACACCTCCTTGACACCAGCCGAACCATGACGAACACCTGCCACTGCTTCTGGCTGTACTACCACCTACACATCATCGGTCAAAATGGCCAATAGTGCAGATGAGGCCACATGATCTCCAATAGCGCATCACAATTGGGAAACATGGAAAACTAGATGAATTGCCGAATCCACTGGCAACTGCAAACGATAAGAAACATCCCCAATGCGTTTGGCAATATCGTAAGGACCAAAATATAGAGGTGAAAGTTTCTCGTTATGTCGGCGGGGTAGTCTTCTGTTGATAGGGCTGCAACTTCTAGTATGCCCGGTCGCCAACCACAAACTGTACATCCTGTTGATTGACATCTGCTTATGTTTTCATAATATGTTGTGCATGAGACAAATGTCGTTTCAACTCTGCTAGCATCTTATCACACTCCTGTAAGTACTGGGCTACCTGGGAAACGGAAGTAGACCCTGCCCATGGTGTAGCAAGTGAGGAGGGTCATGATTGTAAAAAGTTTTAAATGGTGTTGTGCGGACAACTGCATGATAAGAAGTAATGTACCAGCACTCAGCCCAAGCTGACCATTGCATCCACTGTTTTGGAGTGGTGGACACAAAAAATGAAGGTAAGTTTCAACGCTACGGTGGATGACCTCTATCTGTTCGTCAGTTTGGGGGTGGTAGGCAGTGCTTCTCTTCAAAGTAGTTCCCTGTAATAAAAAAAGTTCCTTCCCAAAACCTACAAAAGAAAAATCTTGTCTCGGTCGGTGATGACTCGAAATCCCATGCAATCGCACCACCTTACACAAGAACACGACAACAACTGTAGCAGCTGTATAATGGTGATGAAGAAGAATTAAGTGCGCATACTTACTGAGTCGATCAACCACCACCAAAATAATCGTATACCCTTCGCTGAATGGGGCAACCCCTCAATGAAATCCATGGTAACCTCCTCCCACACTTTCTCTGGCAATGCTAATGGTTGTAATAGACCCTGGTGCCATAGCCATGTATTTGTGACATTAGCAAACGTCATGCCTGACAACCATATTTTCCGCATCTTTCTTCGTGCCTACCCAATATAACTCCAAAGTGAGCTGACGATCAGTCTTGAGCAGTCTCGGAATGTGGGACGACGTTTGGGGCAATACAAATCTGCCCTTATAGAGCAAATGCTGACCATTCACGGTATAACCAGGGTACCCCATCTCTCCCGGTAAGAAAGCTGTTGGAATTGCGGTCAACCCCTCATCGGCTGCAGCAATTGCCAGTCTACCACCAATGGCACAAACAATGCTAGCAGTTGCGGCTCGGCTTCCCATCTAGATAGTGCAGTTGCGGCTCAGCTTCCCATCTAGATAGTGCATCTGCGGCCTTGTTTTCCAGCCCCGGTCGGTATTGAATTTCATATTCTAACTATTTATGCAACCATCATTGATGTTCTTCACTGACCAATCGTTGCTCTAATAAAACTTGAGGTTCCTTTGTTTGGTTCAGACAATAAATCGCTGAACTAGAAGATAAGGGCACCATTTCTGTATAACTAAATGGGTATAGATTCGCTCATACACGGACTTGGGACATTGCCATAGGTTTGCGCTCATACACGGACTTGAGTCTTACCCAAGTGGTGAGGACTTGACTAAAATAAGCTATGAGGCACTTGTCTTGCTAAAGCACCCCCCCTACACCATGACCCGAAGCATCTGTCTCCACCACAAAAGGTTGGCTGAAATCTGGAAGTGCCAATATTGGGACTGTAGTCATTGCCCGTTTGAGCTTCTCAAAGGCTTGTGTTGCCTCATCACCCCACTGAAAACTATCTTTCCTTAACGGTTCTATCAGTTGCCACGCAATGGTACTATACGCTTCGACGAATTTCCAGTAATGACTTGTCAACCCGAGAAAACCTCGCAACTCCTTCAATGTCTTAGGTAATGGCCACTCTAACATAGCTGCGGTTTAAGCCTGGTCAGCCTAAATTCCATCTGCTGAAATGATATTCCCCAAGTACTCAACTCTCACTTGAGCAAACAAACATTTCTGTCGACGTACAACTTATGACGGCGTAATTCTGTCAACACCAGCGCCAAATGCTGCACACGGTCGTCTAAAGTACGGCTGTGCACCAAAATGTCACCAAGAAAACCAATACGAGCTTGCATAAAAAATTAAGAAATACCGTGTTCACGAGAGACTGAAATGTGGCTGGAGCATTCGTCAACCCGAAAGGCATGACTATTATAGTGTCCCTCATGTGTCCAGAAAGCTGTCTTATGAACATCCTCTGGCCACATCCAAATCTGATGATAACTGAATATCAAATTTATGTCGTACACACCGACGCCCCATGCAACTCGTCTAACTACCTCTTTGTTAAGGGCCCGATAATCGATATAAAATCGCCAATTGTGATCCTTCTTCTTCACCAAAAGAATCAGAGTTCAAAATGTCATCTACTTAAAACAGTAAAAGTAAATGTATAATGAAATATTTAAACCATGGTCAGACAGTCTAGTCTTGTATCTTTGATTGAAGAAAGGTGTTATGTGTGGTTATATGTATCGTAAGTAAAAATGGTATATTAGCTCCTTGCTCATGTGATAATTTTGTGCAGTCTGTGGCAAATCTTCGTCGCTCTACGAGGAAGAGGAAGATTTCTTTCAATCTGGAAGATTATGATACAGACACTTCAGGGACAGATGATGATCTAATGGTGAGGATTTACATTTTCAGATGAAATTTGATGGTGCAGTAGTTTAGTTTGTTGAATAGGTTTGATCTTAACTATTTCCATGTTTGTATTTGATTCAAACAAGCATGGATGCTTTCAATTTTGTTGCAGAGACCCAGATATCGTCGTTCTGCTAAAGCTAAGTTTGACAACAGTGCTAGTCAGGATGATTCATTTGTGACCCCACCTAGGGGTAGAAATTTATCTCAGAAGAACAAATCCCTTCCTCGACGTGAAGGACTTCGGCCAAGACGATCAACTACGGTGGTAAGATCACAATCATTTCAAGAATCTGATGACGACCAGGACACATCTGATGAGCAAGTTGGTCAAGATGATGCGGAAACTGGTAATGAGGTTGAAGATGGTGATGGAGGAGATGAGGGTGAAGCAGAAGCTGAAGGTGAGGATGAGGGAGAGGTTGGAGATGAGGGTGAGGATGATGGGGATGATGAAGATGGGGAGGAGGAAGAGCAGGAAGGAAGGAGGCGATATGACCTCCGAAATCGCTCAGAAGTGCGTAGATTTTATCCAGAAAAAGAGGGAAAGCAGATACAGCGATCTCCACGCCGGGTACTACATCAAGGAATGGGCTCCAAGGGTGGTAGAGATGTACGAAAGGGTGGCTCTCGTGTTCACAAGCGCCATCGCTTAACCAGAGCTGATGATTCTGATGATTCGCTTCTTGTGGATGAGTTTGATCAAGGGCCTAGCATTCCTTGGGGACGTGGTGGGAGTAGAACTGGGGCACCATGGCTTTTTGGTGGCTTGGACATACATGGGAGCACAGCATGGGGATTGAATGTTGCTGCATCGGGATGGGGTCACCAAGGTGATTCATTTGCTTCTCTTTCCACTGGTATTCAAACTGCTGGACCAAGTTCCAAGGGTGGAGCAGATATTCAACCTTTACAGGTGGATGAGAGTGTCAGTTTTGAGGACATTGGAGGACTTTCTGAATATATTGATGCCTTAAAGGAAATGGTGTTCTTCCCTTTACTCTACCCAGATTTCTTTGCGAACTATCATATAACTCCTCCCAGGGGTGTGCTGCTCTGTGGCCCCCCGGGTACAGGAAAAACTCTCATTGCCAGAGCTTTGGCCTGTGCCGCATCAAAAGCTGGTCAGAAGGTCAGTTTTTACATGCGCAAGGGGGCTGATGTACTCAGCAAATGGGTGGGAGAAGCAGAAAGACAACTGAAACTTCTGTTTGAAGAAGCCCAAAGGAACCAACCGTCCATTATTTTCTTTGACGAAATAGATGGTCTTGCTCCTGTTAGATCAAGTAAACAAGAACAAATTCACAATTCTATTGTGTCAACTTTGTTGGCTTTAATGGATGGCCTTGATTCCCGCGGACAAGTTGTACTAATCGGGGCAACTAATAGGATTGATGCCATAGATGGAGCCCTGCGGCGTCCCGGTCGTTTTGATCGTGAATTTGTCTTTCCTTTACCCGGTTGTGATGCTCGTGCTGAAATATTAGAAATTCATACACGGAAATGGAAGGAACCCCCTTCAATGGATTTAAAATTGGAACTTGCAGCAAGATGTGTTGGATATTGTGGGGCAGATCTAAAAGCCCTTTGCACAGAAGCTGCAATACGCGCCTTTCGTGAAAAATACCCTCAAGTGTACACTAGTGATGACAAGTTTCTGATTGATGTTGATTCAGTTAAGATCGAAAAGTACCACTTCCTTGAAGCTATGTCTACAATTACTCCTGCTGCTCATAGGGGTTCTTTAGTGCATTCTAGACCACTATCATCAGTTGTTGCTCCATGTTTAGGTAGGCACCTAAAGAAGATTATGGGCAACATATCTGAAATTTTCACTTCCCTTGCAGCTTCCGATTTAGCCAAGCTGCAGATGTTTTCTTATGGCACTGCAGCTCCTCTTGTATATAGACCTCAACTATTGATATGTGGTGCTGAAGGCACTGGCCTGGTAATAGCCTTACATTATATAGTTTTGAGAAACTCGTGTATTAATGCACACTGCCGTCTAAGTCTTACTTACTGCTTTAATATAACAGGATCATTTGGGGCCTGCAGTTTTGCATGAACTGGAGAAATTTCCTGTGCATTCTCTTGGGCTTCCGTCACTACTTTCTGATCCAAGTGCTAAGACCCCGGAAGAGGCTTTGGTGCATATATTTGGGGAAGCTAGGAGAACCACCCCTTCAATACTTTACTTACCACAATTTCAGCTTTGGTGGGAAACTGTGAGTTTCCCTTGGATTGTGCACGCCGGTTCATGTTAATAAGTTTTTAATGCAGCAAAAACTTTTACTTTTTCTTTTTTCTGAAAGACTTGTCAAAACAGGCTCACGAGCAGCTTAAGGCAGTGCTACTGACTCTTTTGGAGGAACTACCATCAGACTTTCCCGTACTACTTCTTGGAACATCCTCGGTGCCATTTTCTGAACTAGAAGAAGAAGCTTCTTCAATATTTGCGCACCGTAATGTGTATGCTTTACCATTTTGATGTATATTTTGTTATTTTTTTCTAGATATTAGGAGTAGCTTGTTCTGTTTCTTTGGACATGGTATTTTTGTACACATCCACTGCATAATAGTATTGGCTTATTCTGGGCTAAACTCGGATCGTATGAGGGAGAATTTGCTAGAGCACCTACAAGGCCACAACAGTTGCTGAATAGCTCTATGTGTGACATTTAGTTATCATGTCATTTGTTCTCCAGCTCATGAAGTCTGCTTCCTCTGAAACAATTATACTGAACAAAGGTTGAAATTCGGGTTAACCTCCCTTTTTTCTTTCTTATTTGATTTTTCCATTGTCTACTAAAAAAATATTTTAAGATTAAATGGGTAAGTCAGTTTGGCCAATGAACGAGATCATGAAAGAGTACATATCTCTGAGGTAGAAGAAGTTGCTGAAGGAAAGGAAATAAACTAAACCAATCTAAACCATTGAAGGTTTATGAAACCAAAAGCAGAATGGTGAGGGGGTGACTGAACATTCAACAACTTCTCTCTTCTGGAAAGTCTCTGTTTAAAAATACTGTGGTTTAGTACTTTCTATCAAAGGGAGGCATGTGTTCTTACTTTATTTGTTTTCCAGTCTGTTGATAAGTCCCAATTAGGAGAGTTGTATCTATTAGTTGGCAGTTTTCTTATTAATATTCGGTTTGTGGTAGACTTCAAGTGTTCATTGTGGATAGTTTCTATTTAAGTTGATTGCTGGAATTACTTTTCAGCAAGTGGTCTTTAATTCTGTAAGTCACAGTTTTATTGTAATTAGGAAGTTCAAATTTAACAAAACTTATGTAGCATATTTTTGGTAGCTTTCAAGTCCACTGATATTGCATCTTACATCAGTTGTGCACGTTAAACTATCCATAAGACATTAATATATTCAGTAGTTCCAGCTGAACCCAAAGATAGCTAGCAAAGTGACTAGAAAACCATTATTATATGGCATAGTTGAAGTTTCATTTGATATGTCATTCCTTTCCTTCTGGCACCTTTTTGAGCGACCATCTCGTGATGTTTTGCATCTAGTTCGAGTTATTACTTTAAAACATCTTAGGCAAAAAATTACCTGGAATAAAGTTGAAAAATCTATCGGTTGAAGTCATTAGTGGGGTATGTGTTAGTGTTTAGCTTCATAATGTCACTTGTTTGTTTGTGCTCCAATTAATTATTAATGTTATAAAGATAGCTGGTACCTTTAGTTAAGATCTTGAGAGTGGCCTTATGGAATCCTTTTCATACCCTGTTGCTGGACAAATCAAGCTGTTGTGGAACCAGCCTCCCAGTTGTTTTGCTTTTGGGAAATATTTATACAGTTGTGCTCTGTTACTTCAAGCAAAGTGCTCTTATCTGACTTGCCTTTAAGAAATACACTATAAATGTCTATCTTTTCAATGGTTCGTATGTCTTGAGATTGTAGTTCTTGGAACGTTTTTTTATTTCCTCATGAACAGTTATTTGTGTTTGTAACTTGAGCTACAGACTCGCAACTTTTATTTAATATTTACTTTCATGTAATATTCGCCAGGTATCAAGTTGAGAAACCAACTACTGATGATAGGTCGATGTTTGTTGAGGGGTTGGTTGAAGCTGTTTTTTCCATTCCGTCTGAAGGAACCACTGCAAAACCTAAAGCAACACAACCTCTTCCTGAGCTTCCCAAGGCACCGAAAGCCTCAAGTGGTCCAAAGGCATCAGAGTTGAAGGCCAAGGCAGAAGCTGAGCACCACGCTCTTCGCAGACTGAGAATGTGTCTCCGCGATGTTTGCAATCGGTTAGTCAATGTTACTGCTCAAAGTTGTGCTCAGGGATTTCTCCTAGTGAAAGTTAGAAGATTAGGAGGCAGGAAGAAATCTTTAGTAAATCAGTAGCTCATTTTAATAAATAAACAGGGCATTTAATGGCTCTCATTTTACTGCATCAACATGAAGTTGGAGGCAAAGTAGCAGGGATTGGCTTATAGCCTCAAATTTTCTCTCTTAGCGGAAGTCATTAATGAATCCATAGAGCTTATATCTAGTTACCTGAAGAACTAATTATTTTCTTTCCCTGCAGGATCCTTTATGATAAACGTTTCGGTGTGTTTCACTATCCAGTTTCGGATGAAGATGCACCTAATTATCATTCTATTGTTCAAAATCCGATGGACGTGGCTACTGTATTGCAGCAAGTGGATTCCGGACATTATCTTACCTGTTCGGCCTTTCTGCATGACATTGATCTCATTGTGGCAAATGCTAAGGTAACATTTACTTTATTTTCCCCCATCTGTTTTCCTTTTTTTAAAGTAAAGATGGATCAGAGAAGATCCATATATAAGGTCCAGTACTGTCCTCACTCTGTCTTTATGGTTCACAGGCTTATAATGGCGATGACTATAATGGTGCGAGGATTGTCAGTAGAGCTCATGAGCTTCGAGATGCCGTATGCACTTTCATTTCCTACTCACGTCTTACTGGTCACCATTTATTTTGGCGTTCACTTTTTCTCATTCGTTGGAAGACGATCTCCTCTTCAGGTTCAGGGAATGCTTTCACAGATGGATCCAGCACTTGTGTCTTTTTGCGACAAAATTGCAGCACAAGGTGGGCCCATGCGTTTGCCAGATGATATGGGGGGTTTGTGCCTCCCAGCAACCCCAGTAGTTCAACTGGCAACAGTGACGAGAGCAAGTGCTCGCTTACGTAATGTGCAACCAGAGGTGAATATGTCTCAAAGTTATGAAGTATTGAAACGACAAAAGAAGAACAATGACACAGAGCAAGCAGGTGAAGTTCCTTCAGTCTAACATTGCTTCGTCTGTGAAAAATATGTGATAGTGAAATATGATTGTGTTGGTTCCTTGTATTATAGGGATGAGTTCTGCTTCAGCTAATCCGGAGGACAAATCACGACCAGCTGATTCAGAGCTAGATAAATCTGCATCTCCGTCATCACCCCAACGCCATGACAGCAACACAAATACTGCTTCGAAAGAGCGAGAAAGTGTTAATAGCGATGTTGAGAGAATAGAAACTGCCCAGGAAATTGTGGAGGAAGGGTCGCAAGAGGAACTTGTGATGGGAGATGAAGAGATCGCTGCGGAGGTCAAATCTGTGAAGCAGCAGTTGCTAGAACGAACTGAAGGGTTTGGGGTGCCACAACTAGAGAGACTGTACACGAGGATCATGCGAGGAGTGTTTGAAATAGAGCACAGAGGAGATCGGAAGTCCACGATTTTAAAGTTTTTGGTAAAATTTGTTGAGGAAATGGGAAATTTGTGATTTCCATTTCACCCTTGTACCATTATGAATTTTGTCCGACTGACTTTCGTCTCAGCCGTAATAGCTCGTATTATTCTTTTCATCAAGCACGAGTCTCCTCGGTTAAATTCTTCGAGATGCCAGCAGAAGCTCGGCTACTGTTACAGTTTTGGCTGATCAGCATCTAAGCTGCTTTGGTAATTGCTGCGCCTATGATGATCAGCGAATTTGTAACCTCAAAACTCGTCATATAATCTTTAATGAATCGATTGAGGGATGGCCATCGATTCTTTAAATCGTCATCGATTCTAGTAATATTGCCGCCAAAGGTGACGGCTGGAAAAACAAGCAAGCCTCGGACAAAAAGTTTTAACAAACTAGTTTAAAGGAAAACCCTGGAGCATCCAATGTATATATTCATATCGTCAGAATACACATCTACTACAGTATATATAACTGATTAAAGAGAGGTGAGTATTGGGGATATGGTGCATACATTCGATCCAGTTGCATATATTCATTTTCTGTGAGCTATTCCGATTACCTGCCCCCTCGTCTTAAAGACGCCAGGACACTGAACGCTACCTATATCTACGATCGGTACAGTTTGAAGCTGCTAGGCTTGACTGGCCATGTTGCGGAGTTTACACAATACGAGTCCCGCAGCCGATTCCCTTGCAAGGCGAGAAGTGCTGCTCACTTGCCCAACAACTGAACACTCGAAGTCCACTCCTCGAAGTGCTACAGTAGCAATGAAACCTCCTGTAAGATCATCAACCAAACTAATTAAAAATCCGAGATGTTGGGTGATATAGACATTCTTAAGAAGATAAAGTGGTCTGCTTGGTCACTAGAACGATTGTTGTAGAAAAAGGGTCTTGCTTTCAAAATGTTGAGCCAAGTTCAAATTAACAAAGATTTACAGTTGAGTCAGATGCACCAAGGCAATTTGACGAGTAATTCTGATAAAAAAATTGTGATATATAGATGAAAGTCCACTGTACTTACCATCTGAAGGAAGTACATCGTATCTCGGCAGTATCCAGAAGTTACGGGAACAGATATCATCTAATTCCTGCGGGCAATACAGGCAGAACTTCAGAAGGCCCATCAAAGTGAGGCAGGAGAAATACTACTGAACCTTGTGACCGAGGACCAATACAATGTATGAGCCTTTATAAAATAACAACGGCTTAGAGACCTTGTCCACTGACAGAACAAATTTGTTGTGTTCGTGGTGGGTGTCAAAGCAATTGCACAACATGGCAATTCTACCATAAGAACTCACCAGTAAGGTACCTCCTAAGACATACAAACAATGCACTTAATAACAGCAAAGAAGAGTGTAGTCATTAAACTTGCCTGACATGGATTTCTTAAAGTAAGTACAGCTTCAGATAATCTCTTCCTCTTGAACTGCTGAGGTAAGTCCTGACGGGAACCATCTTGTGGGGCAATTTGACATTGTGAAGAGCCTTTACATGCTTCCACTATTGACTCTAGTCTCAATTTCACCTCATCTTCTCCCCCTACAAACAGTGATATCACTGAAAATTTAAGAACTACGGCAACCTCAGCTATAATCCAGTTGTGATATCATATTATCTCAATTTAGCATACTTATAAATTTTGAATATTTGTTACAGGAGATTTCAGAGGAAGCTTAAATGTGTAAGATGCTCCACACGTACAAGAAATGCACATGACATGAAACTAAACAATATATAAGGAGCAATCTTCAAAAATAAGTTCCAACAAATAGTTTCCTGAATATAATCAATCAAAAAAATATGTTACCTATGAACTAGACCGACAGAACACTAATTAAAAAAAAAGAAGAAATCCTCCTAAAAATGGAACTTACAAACATGTTTTGAAGGACTAGAACTTTGAATTTGAGTAGTCAATCAAAAGAAGATATTGAGGAAGCTACTTTAAGAGTCGAAGTCCAACCAGAAGCTCTTGTCTCAGCCTCGTTAGAAGAGCAGTGACCAACCAGCATCAACCCTAAACTAGTTTGCAGCCCTATATTCATCCCGGCCTGCCCCTTACTGTCTTGTTTAAGCTTTATCAGTGTCCCACCAGATTTCTTGGAATATTTTCTTGACTTGGCTTTAGAGTTTTTTACACTAGGTGGTCCCAAATTATCCTACTAAATTTAAGTGCTCTGTCTGATCTCCCCAAGACAGCTATACATAGTAGGCATTTTGAGCAGTATAAAAAACAGAGCAATGGTTAAAACTGGGTATGCTAATTCAACAGAGAAAGCAAAAACATGATGTCCCTTGTAGTGATCTTTCTGAAAAAAGTATATATAGATGGCAAAAACATTATGTCACTTTTACTCATTTTTCTAATTTCTAGAACTTAATGAGATTTATGAATTTGCAATAGTATATACTAAGAGGGATGGATCTTTAAAACCTTATCTATGTTAAACCAGCATTGCATTCTCTAGAAGATGGGTAAAGTAAACTGCTATACCCTTCATCTAATTTATACAAGCAGAAGAACAACATAAGAAACTTGAAGGTAATAAATCTAATGAAGATGAACTTATACCATCAAGAATTGATTGAAGCTCCCTTTCGCATTCTGCTTCCTGATCTTCCAAACAGCGTATCTGTTGACACTGTATAGGAGGAAAACTTCCTTGTAAGAAATTCAAACCATTGTGATACTTCTGATATGGTGAATTAAAATTGTTGTGAAAGAGCATTTGGAAAAATTCATTTCAAGTAAATAAAGCATTTTTACCAAATGATCACGTTTTTTCTGAAGAGCTGATAAAGCAGTCTGAAAGAGGTCATTTTCCTTTGGTGCTACAAATGCTTGGACTTTTTCTACATTTTGTGAGGAGAAGTAATCACTAGAATTTTGAGAATGACAGATTTCATGATGATTGTTGGGAGTGTGGTGGACATCAATCCGCGGCTGGTCGGAAAACTTCACTTTTTCACAACTAATTAAACTATTGTCTGGGGAATGCTTCTCACTCTTTAATTTTGGAGCCACAACACCAGAATTATATGGCTTTAGTGCTGAAACCTCCATCTCAGCCTGTCACACCAATCAAATTGCACATTAGAGTGACAATTTTGAGATCCTATTTTAACAGATTTTCATCTTTCTAATAAATTTGCTCCAAATTCTTAAAATCTCAATGTAAATCACATGTTTCACTCCCAGCAATGCTTATTGTTAAGGTTGGGTCTAGGTCGCATTTTCCTGACAACTAATCATAGAAAATTTCCTAACGCTTATCAATGTAAGACTATTCCCACTAAAACTCCCCAAACGTCCAGGCTACCACGAACAGGCAATGGACAGAAGACATGGATGACACAAACCGATTACAAAAAACAAAGGGGCACAAACCAGGCCAAAGTGGTAGTCTACTTTAATACCATGTTAAAATTGGGTCCAACTCCAACTCAAAATGTCAAGCTGTAGTAAGTCCCTTCCCATCTAATACTTACGTGACCTTTTATTAACACCTATTCATGTAGGACTATTCCCAGCAACACTTATACTCAGAATATGGTTAATTACTAAAAGAAATGAAGACAACTTAGCAGGATGGAAATAAGAAACATAGAACAAAAAATACCAGAACTTGCAAACTAATAAACAGGACACCACTTCATCAGAAACTTGTAACAAATAGAAAAAATATAAAATCAGAAAAATTACTACAGATCACAACAAATGATTTAAGGAATAAATTTTCTTATATTTAGAAAATTAATATTAAAAACAACTCATAAATTATGCATAAAATGCTTAAGAATTTATAATGGTGGTACCTAGGTTAAAATACTAATTTCCCCACATACATATGAAACTTGAAAATGTCAGATACCAAGTAGTAGTGACAGAATTCCTCCTAGCTTATACTTCGTTCAGCACAATCTTCATTTTCAGTTTCTATTCCATGTATTCAGAAGTTCCTAAAACAGTCCATATAATTGAGAAGAATTTAAAATCACTTTTCCATAATGAGTCTTCAAAGAAACAAATTTTCTAATCTAAGAAAGTTTCCATTTATGATACTCCAGTATAAGCTATATCTATAGCACAGACAGTGGAAACTCCAGTGTGTGTAGACAGTTTGCAAAATCTCTATGATCTGCATGATTTCCAACAAACGTACTACGTGGCAAAATGTATTTTCAAAATAGTAATTAATAATATAACATTTTTGCAACTGTTCACTAAGACACTCGCATGACTGACTCATGCTTTTGAAAAATAAATAATTAATTAATTAATTAATTGGCTCGTGAAAATATCTTCTGATCAAACTTCTTCCAAAGAATGTGTTTAGGATAGACGCGATAGGACCTGTAAGAGTTAGACCACCATTCCTGTTACAATTAATGTTAAAACTGGTTGCAACAATAAAAAGCTTCCATAACCGAAAAATTAAATATATAACTTGGGGAAGGGCAGGAAATCTGCTTCCATTTCAACCTCTGAGGTGTTTGAGCTTCTACAAGCGATATTGAACTCCTTAATTGATGTATCTGGGATTTTTTGCTCTATACTTGTACTTCCCCGTTCGGATGAAGTCAGTTCTATGGCAGGTTCTGATGACGGCAAACCAATTATTTTGTAATTCTCTTGAGGTTCATGAACAGCGGTACATGACTCAATCATTAGAACATCAGATCCACCTTCCTTGATTAGAGAATCTGTCACTGGGTATGTGAACTCCTGAGAAGTCCTTGGCTGTTCCAGAAAAGGTTGTGAATCATCCTGACAGTTATGCCTTGAAAATTAAAGACAAGCAATCATCAAAACCATTAGCACAGAAAACATCCTTATCCTTACAAATGAAGAAAAGTAAAGGAAACTCGTTAAGGTCAAATAATACCTCAACAACCAATCAGAGATGATATGCATGTAGGGTAGCAGATGAAAATAGTCTACAACAGACGTTGGAAAAAAACTATTTCTAATTTTTGTGAACATAGGACCTGTCAAGCTGCATATAAAAATGCTATGCATCAAAACTTATACAATTGGCCACTTGGAACAATCCTATGACCTAGGCAGTGAAAAAAGAATATATAAATCATGCACCGAAGAAAACCTGTTAATAATATCTTTGACAGGAACTTGTGTGAGTTCCTCACCAAAGGTTTTGCTATATTGTATGGTGTAAAATATTGATGTTGACTTTGGCATGCTTAACGAGTACACAATGTGGCTCTCTAGAACTCTAAGACCTGTATGGTCAATTCCTGTTCCAACATGTATCCATATTTTACAGAAGTCAGACTACGTACATTCCAGATGACTGATTAAGATGTACACAAAATTAAATACCTCATTCCAGCAGGAGCCAAAAAGAGACACTGACCTGTTTTCTCCTTCACAGCAGAGAAGGCAAGTAGCTGGCATGACTGATCATCACCGGAAGCACAGCATGGCACATCAAGGTCTTTCTCTATAAGTGACCAGACTCCTTCAGTTACCGAGCCGAACTGCAGCAAGCACGTTTCATCCTTAGAGTCAACTACAAAGGCCACAATCTTTGAAACTAACCATCCATTTGTGTCGGGGAAATCTTTCGATGGATTTAAACCAGTACAAATGCTGCAAGCATTTAGTATCATTTTCTCAGTGATTGACAACTCTTCATCAACAACATCCGGTTTCTCTTTTTGCATGAACTGATCCATAAACTGCCCTAGAATAGGTTTTGCAACCACGGCCAACGTGCAGAAGGATTTGAAATCAAGAGATTCTAGATGATGGAAAATTTTCCGGTGATAGTAGTTATATAGCACCACAACTGCATGCATCTGAACCAAGACGAACCGTTAGCACAACTAAAGACACGATTTTCTGGGTAATAGAGAATATATTGAAAGCATTTGAAACTTCCAACATTATGAGAACCGACAGTCTTATTTGATTATTTGGTCTCAGTTATGCTATATACACGTCTACTCGCGAATCAAATAGCAAAGCACATAAAAAATATACTTCATCTGCTCTAAATATCAGTAGCAAGTTCTAGAAAAAGATAAATAAACTAACAACACAACCTAATGAGCTATGACGGTAAGCTACAAGTACCATTAATCTTCAAACTGTATAAATGAAAAACAAATAAATAAATGACAAAATATTTAAAATTTCCATTTCTAGAGAATAAATAGTCGATCGCATATTGCAGAATGGCGACCTATGTAATTTCCAGCGTTAAAGGCAGCAACGTAAAGTCCGATCGGATACACAGAAGGCGAGAGATACTGGCGTAAAAACTGAAGCAAGGAAGATCCCCGTAAATCCGGCCAGCCAAAGTACGAGAAAGAGAAAAGAGAAGAAAACAAAAGAGCGAGACCTGGCTTAGTGCCTTTATTTCAAAAACGGAGACACAAGGCCTACAAACTAATGACAGCGAAGAACAGAATTCTTAGAAACCGCAGGTGCATTGTAGAAACGAGAACCACCTGTCTAGCGACCTTTTGCTGTCGATCAGTCGGCGGAGGTCCCTGAAAAGAGGACCTAACGGGTAACAAAGGAGCGACCAGATGATCGATCAGTGCTTGGACAGCGTCTTCAGCCGAAGCAATCTCGGAAGAAACCATTTCTCCAATACCCACAACGCCTAGAGAGCTCTTGCGGCTTTTTGAAGCGAAGCGACGAGATTGAAAAATCTCTTCTTCCTTCCTCTTCAAAAAAAAAAAAAAAAAAAAAAAAAAATACTCTCTTCCTTCGCCTTCGAGCTCTTCGTCTCGTAAAGTACTAAAGCATGCAATACGAACAGCTCCAACAAGGCGCGAAATAATTAGCCAACCGCAAACTTCGCACCTGGCGGGAACGAGAAGAAATTTCCATTCCCGGTAATGAAAAAAGTTAAATGACGGATATACCCTCTTTGTATAAACAATTATAATAAGAAAAACTAAAAAGTCTTTTAATTTGATGTTCTTTTGAATATTGCATTATTAATCTGTTGATTGGACAAAATATTTAATTAATTTCACACCAATTTTATACTTTGGGAGGATTAGTTCTCAAATATCTGCTACAGCCTACACCACCTTTTAATTTTTCAGGTATTATTAACGTCTCATACTCCAAGATTATGGCATGTCCACATGAAATATCTCTGCATTTTAAACCATTAATACCTCTGAGAGCACGCCAGGACTGAGAGGACTGAGACTGGTGTTTTAAGTATTGATCTCAACTTCCCCTCAATTAATTGCATTTGCAGGTTGTTACATCAAAGACTTCCATTACCCGTATCCGCAGCAGATACTTTTTGGGTTTCTCTATCCAGGTTTCTTTACTTGTGAAAGCCTTCAGAGTTCAGAGACGGCGCGAAGAACGAACGTGAAAGACCAAAAAGGATCAATTCTTAACCTGCAGACTGTACGAACGTTCATCTGTCAGTCCGATTCCAACCCTTTCTTTTATAAACTGAAGCATTTGAAGACCTCCAAGGGCATTAATATCTGATGCCGACTTCCCAGTTCCCAGAGGCAGAGATATCAAATCTCCTAAAGTAATATTTTCTGACAACTTTTTCGTATTTTTTCAGGTTTTATTTTGCACGAATTTTTCGCTCAGTCAATTCAATTTAGTCCCATTTTAACTCTAAGATGAACTTGTTATATACTTATTTACCAAAATTATGAGAAAAATTTATATTATTTAAGTTGTTTAAATCAATTTTAATGATAAAATAAAAACTTGGGTGTACCTGTGAAGTGTCACTGTGTCAGTTATTCGGGCAACAAAGAAAAAATCTTCTGAATCAAACTTGCTAATATTTTTCATCTGGTATATAGTTCGAACTTGGACATGTCGAGAAGCCTTAAAGTCGCGCTTTTTCTTCTCCGATTACTACTACATCTCTAAAACAGGCTCGAAGATATTCAATTTTGTGCAAGTTCGAACTAGGAACCACGAAGTGCTCCCAATCGAAAGGATACAATATTATAATATTCCGACATTTGGACAAAACATTCATCCGACGCTGCGTCCGAATGTCCCTCTGTTTTCCCAGGCATTCTCTTCTCCTATCTTGTTCTGCTAAGTTGCTCTTGAAAATGTCAGTGAGTAATTCTCCACGGGAACTTTCTCCAATTCGGACCCCTAAACCAGAAGAGAAACCGGGTAACGATCGTCATCCTTAGACACCTTGTTTTTTTATGTCTCTGATTTTACCAGAAAAGAACCTCTTCTTTTCTGTTTTTGCGTTAAAAGCTTCCTTCCGTTTTGGTTACTTGCGCTAGGTTCTCGATCCCCTAGTCGTGTTTACGTGAGAATGAAAAAGGCGAGAAGGACAGAGGAAATCGCTACCGAGAGTCCGAAAGCGGAGCCTCCTGATGAGAAGGTTCCTACGAGAAAGTTGCTATTTTTCGCCATTAACTAGCAGTCCTGGTTGTTCTTGGAGTTGGGCTGTGAAATTTGATTTTCTAGAAACACGGTATCTATGCGGAGATGTGTGATCTTTTATTTTTCTGAAGCTGTGGCGGGACGTCATATGTATCCTTTCTTCTTGTGATATTTAAGCTTCTGACACGTTTTATTTTTTCTTCACTTGTTTTTTGTCTCATTTAACGTGGCTTTTCTGCCCGATGGCCAAGCTGATCTTTTTTTGGCAAAATAGATTTATTTTTGCACCCAGATAGTATTTCTTGCTTCAGTTTATTTATGGAGCATTTTAAGTCTTACTAAGCAACGGTGAACAATATTGTTTATTGATCGTTTAACTCTACAGCTTTCTAGCTTACCAGACATTGAAGGATTTGCATATGAAAGGACCAATGCTTCTTCCTCTTTGAGTAAGGCTATTCCTTGTAGCGTTCTGTACGGTCCTAGTAATTGCTTCAATAATTATGTTAAAATCTACGGACTCCATGGCTCTGGGCTTTAACCCATTTGTATTGTTACATAAAGAATGATATATTATATTCCAAGAACAGAAGAAATGAAATAGCTGGTACTCTTTAGAATAACTGCTTCAAGGAAGTGTTGTACGTTATGCACATTGTAGAACATCTGATCAATAGCAATTGGTGTGCCATCAGCAGATATCGCTTCCCTTCTTTCCATCTGTATCAGTTGTCGCTTTATCTGTCTTCTTATGAGCTGGATATCAACTGCTACTGCCTCTTTTGCACCTGCTCTCGATAATGGTATTATATTATGTATGAATGGTTCTGCAGGCAAACCAAAATTGAACTCCGACATACCAGAGGAAGAAGTTGATCATACCTGCAAAACAAAAGGTATTCTAAGGTGGATGAGATATAAATGGCTATTTGCTATTGTATTTTGTTTATGTTTTATTCTTTTAGAAGTTCTCTGACCTTTTCTGCATTGTCTTGGTACAGCTAGTGGAAACATTTTTATGCAATACTCGGTATTTTCTGTTGAACATTTATGATTTTTTGCTGTGAAACAGTGGACTCGCTTGCTAATTGGGAAGAAGTTCTTGAAGGAATACGCCTTATGAGGTCATCAGAAGATGCTCCTGTAGATTCCATGGGATGTGAGAAAGCTGGTAGCTTTCTTCCTGCCAAGGTACTAAGAAAAAGAAATGGAATAAGTCTCATTCTTATCTTAAATTATTGACAGCATGGAATGTTACCTTTGAGATTTTCATTTCTCTCTTCCTCCAGTGCTGACAGATTCTAGTATCAATATTTATATGTTTAAGGACATTTGAGTCATTTCAGCTTGCATCAGGAAAGAAGGTTTGCAGTCTTGGTGTCATCACTTCTGTCGAGCCAGACAAAGGATAATGTTACACATGGCAAGTACTAAAACAGATTGTTTATGATTCAATATTTCAATATCATTATTTTGCTTTCATGGCTGAAGTAATTTAAGGTAAGAAATTTGAAAAAGTTTATAAATAAAATGCAGAAGCAGTAATGCGCCTCTATCAGAATGGTCTGTTGGCTGCTGATGCTATTGTTAAATCCAATGAAGCGACAATCAAGAGTCTGATCTATCCGGTATGAGTTATGGCTAATTTTTCTTTTCTGTTATGATTTTCTCTCTGCTGACTGTTCACATTTGCCTGTGTGAAAAGCAGGTAGGATTTTATTCGAGAAAAGCAACTTACATGAAAAAAGTTGCAGAGATCTGCCTCACTGAGTATGGTGGAGATATCCCCAGTTCTTTAGAGGAGCTACTTTCTCTTCCAGGAATAGGACCTAAAATGGCACACCTGGTACCTAGTGACTGCTGTATCTGTTTCTCTTGTAAATTTCTTTTTGGCAATATGTGTTTTGTATATGGTAGTCTTCTGAATATCTAGTTATTATTATGGTGGAGGTCATGAATGTTGGATGGAATGATGTCCAAGGCATATGTGTAGATACTCACGTGCACCGTATATGCAACCGACTTGGATGGGTATCTCGGCGAGGGACACAGCAGGTAATTTGTTGTTTGTGAATCATTTTATAAAAAGTAAAGTCGTTCAGAGATGTTTCAACAGATAAATATCTCTTCTAAGATGTTCTGGTAGTGCAGGAACTATCTAGACAAGTAAAGTTTATCTCTGCATGTTTTTGCTTGCAGAGAACAACATCCCCAGAGGAAACAAGAGTATCTTTACAATCATGGCTTCCAAAGGAAGAATGGGTCGCAATCAATCCATTACTGGTAGATCTTTTGTCCTGGATGAGCTTCTATTTCTCCTTCCTGATATTGAGCGCTTCTGCACTTTTATAGTATCTCCTGAATTTCTTGTCTATATTTTCAAATGTATATTGTTCTTTGATTTATATAAGATGCATTTTTATCATATTTTTATGTTGTTTATCTGTGCTAGCACATGACTTGATTTATAATGGAGTAAGCTGCACAAACAAATTTTGATTAGGTTAAAAATTATATCTGATGTTTAGCATGAATGATTGACTTCTCACTCGCAGCATGTGTTCATAGCAGAAAAGCTGCTTAATCTTATTTTAAGTTTATATTTGAACCATATTTTATTAGGTCAAATTTATAAATGTATGTGGGCCAGAGAGTCATAGTTAACTATATTTTGTTCCTAATTAGCAGGTTGGGTTTGGACAGACCATTTGTACTCCACTCAGGCCTCGATGCGCGGATTGTCGCATAAACAACTTGTGCCCATCTGCTTTCGAGGTGAAATCAAGTCCAAGATCTAAGACAAAGAAATTAAATTCGAGCAAAAATTCTTGACATAACCTTCGGCATCAGGGTTATTGCTTTTAACACATTTTGTTTCCTTGATTAACGGTCTGCCCAATTCTACTTCTATTTAATGTTAATCATGCGGTTGGTAAATGATCTGTAGTGTTTTGCCCATATGTAAGATTCTTGAGTTAAACTCATTGTCAAATAGTGTCTGTTGAAATGTTTTGGATACCCGGAGTAGTGGAGTTTTAATTGTTAATTTGTGTTTTGGATATGGGAATAGTTGCGGACTGATCAAGCAGAAAACCATTTGAAAACTATGTATAGAGCGCATGAATCGGTAAATAGAATTTCCTGCTTTCCTTCTCTCATTCTCTTTGAAATCTTATGTTGTCATCTATTTCTTTATATCTCTCTTTGTCAATCTTGTTGTCGTTAACTGGGGTAGATATCTTCTTGTCTTATTGCATCTTCAATAGTACTCAAATCAATCAGATCATATAAAGGCCGTAATGTCAAATTCCCGTAGAATATGGATTCTAAGGTAATGTCTTCCAATTAAATTTGTTAATATTCTTGTGGGTCTGTAACGCTTACATCCGGACACGCCATGTTGGCAGTATGAGCCAGTTTTCAGCTCTCTCAGAATTCCACCAGTACCCACAAACACAAGGCACCAAAATGGGACGACCCAAGAGTTGTTATCGCACAATTGGAGGCGACTTGGTCGACCTGACTCCCTGCTCAGCAAGCAATAGGAACAGCACTTGGATGTGAATAACTGGATAATGACAAAGCGCAATAAGTAACTACGAAGGTCATATTAATAATCTGTTAGGATAAGCAGGAAGTGGCATAATGAATTTTTCTTAAGCCTTTCTGCTGCACACATAAGAAGCTACAACATCATTTGTTAACAAATCTGCATTGGAGATGAGCTTATTAAAGATTCTCAAGTTTTCCAGATTCCTCATGGGACTGGAGTACAGGTTTCTTAAGCCCTTTTGGTGCACACTAGAAACTACTACATCTGTTGACAAATTTGCACTGCGGATGAGCTTACAAAGATTTCCTTGTTTTCTAGATTCCTCATGGGACAGAAGTACTGGTATTACAGATATTTTCTCGACAAATTCAGTAGACCACAGGATGAAGTTTGCTCCTTCGCCATGCCCAGTAGTTTGCTCGCATTGGGTCCACTCTTTCCAAGACAGAGCAAATGGTGTAAGCACACTTAACATCCGAAGTGTTACCCAAAGACTGCTTGAGGCCATTAATAAGACTTGTGAATTCTCTGCTGGGTTCAAAACCATAGCACAGAAGATCCAATAGCAGACTCAAAGCAAAAACACAGTCAGGATCCATCTTTAGTACCTCCAGACACAAGGAGGGGACTCGCTTGTCTGTCACCAACAATTTATGGTCACCTCTGTACAAACCTCTGAGGTACCTCCAAGGGCTCTCATTCGTTGGATTAGACAAAACGGCCTTCACGGTGTAGCTGATTTCGGACTCTCTCACAGCTTCAAGGCCACCCAAAAGAGGAGACCGAGTCATGATAAAATACCTCTATTCAACAACAAAGAAAAGATTAGCCTGTTGTTAAAAACTTTTTAGAACAAGCAAAATAGATATTAAGGAGAATGAGCAACACCTCCAGAGGTACATACCTGATTCCAAGCAGAATTATTAAAAATGTCATCCTCAAGCAATTTCTCACAGTACTCGAGCTCATCCTCCCATCCTCCCAATGTTTCAAGAACCCACTGCAGATAGCAACCGATCAGTCTTACAATCCACCTAAATTATAATCTGACTGAGGCTTATACAACTATTAAAATAGAAATTAAGCGCACCAGCCTATGAGACCAAGCGTGGTAATTTTTAGCATCAAGGGCCAGAATTTTTTTTGTGAATTGAAGTTCCTTACTGGCCGCTCTGGTTCCCAGTTTCTCTGAAGCCCAGCGTCTATGATGCCTGCAGAGATTTATTCTTAGGATTAAAATCCTAGTCAACGACAGTATAAATGTAACTCAAATTTTTTACATTGTTATTGAATTAGAACAATATTATAAGTAAAGACAGTATGGCCATTCCAGCTCTCTTCATTGTACTTGGAGTAATATTCTGATATCATATAATATTAGCTTATTCTATGGCTAAGCAAGGGGTCTCCTCTAATCTCTTGTTCCAACAGAGAATCCTTTTCTAATTTAGTTCTTTTTTCTTTTTCTTTGAAATAAAACATGCCTTTACAAAATAAAAAATAAAAAGAAATGCAAATAGAATGATGAATAAAATAAGATTGCAGTTACTTGCAAATGAAGAAAGTTAAGAGGACTTTTCTCATTGAATTTTGAGTATTTCACAGGACATGATCAAACGAGATCTTTGTTTTCCAATGTGTGAGGCATGTGGCACAATAAAGAAACAGGTCGATCCCTATAAATACTCAATTCTATAGAAGGACCATAAATAATGTGCCTAACATTAAGTGGAGACTGATCAAGATAGTCTATTCGTCTCACCAGATCTGATAGTTTTTGGGGTTTCCCTCAGCAACATGCGCAACAAAATCCATTTCATCATGCAGATCAGCATTAATTTCTTCCAATATAAGACGTCTGAAATGCCAAACCTATTTATAATATATAGAAAAAAAATTGTGCCCCAATTAGCTGATGTCCACAGATAGATGTTAAGATATATCAGAGGCAAATCAGCATATTACAAAAAAATCGAAAGAGAAATTACAAACTTATATCGTAATGTTCTACTATTTATGATGCTGTTATATAATCAAAAAGAAGATATTGCCCGTGAAGCTCCCAGCAAAATGTTATGTAGAAAGTCTAAGTAAAAAAAAAATCTTTTTTGCAAAGGAGAGAATGTCAATTCATTAAGAGTACGAAATAAAGTAACGGGGGTTCGGCCTACAAGAGAATGTCTTGGCCCCGAGTAGCAACAAAAAAAAGTATCACAGGTGAGACTGTTTGGTTCCATAGAAATATGGGTCACCCAGTATTATGAATGGTCTATCATATAGTCACTACACTATCAGTCAAACATATAATTCATGTCACTTTCCAATCATATAAACAGGTTCCATTCACCCTCCCCATATGATTGAAAGGGATTTTCAAGCTGCTGAGTAAATCATTAAGAGTATGAAATACACAAAGTAACGGGGTTCGGCCTACAAGAGAATGTTCTGATCCCGAGTAGCAACAAAAAAAAAGTATCACAGGTGAGACTAGTTTGGTTCCAAAGAAATATGGGTCACCCAGTATTATGAATGGTCTATTATATAGTCACTACACTATCAGTCAAATATATAATTCGTGTCACTTTCCAATCATATAAACAGGTTCCATTCACCCTCCCCATGCGATTGAAAGGGATTGTCTAGCTGCTGAGCAAATCCCATTTTGTGTCATATAGTCACTGGTTTCTGAAGAGCTTCTCAAACCCATAGAAGATAATGTATCCTCTGATTAACATATGTTCACCTTAATGTTTCATGGAGAGAATCAGAACAGGATACTTGTGATAAGTCGCTCAAAACTTGAAGAAAATGAAAGCTTCTGATAGATTCTGTATTTTGGAAGGAGGTTTGAAGAGGAAATAGCACAACTCATCAGTTTTTTAGCACTCATGGATCTGTCACAAAAATCAGTGCATAGGATTTTGTCAATTGGGGTCCATTGCCTTCAGGCAGCATTCTGTAGCCTCTTGAATAGTGTTCAATCATCTTTGTTCCTATCCACCTCTATGCCACATGCAGCAACATGGCTTGGGCGTTGTTGTGCCAGAGAGTGTCAGGTAGTATAGTAGACTGGAGTGCATGGAAAAAATACTAACATGTCATGAACTTATTAAAAGCAGGCAACCAGTTATTGACTGCCTTTGCAAACTCTGTGGTGATAAAGATGAATCAACTAAACACAACCGAATGGAAGGCTTATTAAGCACTGCTATCAGGAATTTGGTATTCCAATGTGTCTTCTCAGAACCTAACTCAAATCATGTCTCAGCACCAGTAGTCCAGTCCCCTCATTAAGTACAGGAAAACATTATGCAAAGCCTCACTGCAACACCATGGAATCTCTGGCTGGATTGAAAAACATTTTACAGTTCAACAAGCTCACAGAGTTTGGTCATAAAGAGAACAACTCCTTTCAGCCCATTCCTAAGAAAGTCCTGGCAGCAAGCCATTCACAGGCCTCCCTCTGTTCTCTTGCGGCTGCTTCCATGTGGATATCTAAAGCTAAATTTTGACGACTCCTCAAGGGGCCAGGGGCTCCGTTAGAGACCATAATGCTTCAAATATCCTTCACAGTTCCATTGGCATCTCAAAGTCAGCTAAAACAGGAGAACAAACTGATGTAGGACGGAATAGGGCAGAGAGGAAGTGAGAGAATAGAAGAGAAGAAATAGAGAGATTGAGGAAGAAAGGGAAGAAGAAAGGGGAAGGAATCAGAAAAGCCAGAGAAAGATAGAAGTTGTAATTCAATTAATCATCAAAACGTCTCCAATTACACTCAATAAAGCCTATTTATAGGCTAACTAAACCCTAACAAGGAGTTTATGTCCTACTTAAACTCTGACTAAAATAATATTCTAAATAACTCAATTCACCAATTCAACCCTAATTAAACTACTAACTCCTTGTTTTCTACATCACAAACTCTCCTTCATTGATCAGATCCCCAAGTCATATAGGGGGATTGAGCAAGTTCCATGCCCACACCACTCAAATTCTCATGGAGGCTCAGATACATTCGCAATGGGGTCTAAGATATAGTCTCCTCATGACAAGTATGCTGGTTCCAGGGCCCAAGATCGGCCAATTATCTTTTGTAATTCAAGAGATGAGTGTTGTACATTGTAGTTTAAGCATTTCTTCTTGTTTCGGGTGCTAACTTCACTCAATAGAATCATTTCCCCGTCTTTGAGAAAAAAATTAAAAGAACACTATGGCACTTCGTGCCTGCTCAATACTAGTGCAGAAATCCTGTAAAAAAGTGTTTTGTTTTTCATTCTGCAGAAAACATGTTCTGCACCACAGGAAATACGTTTTAATTCTTTCCTTCTTTAACCTTTCAACCCTAACTTAATCACATTGTAAAATACAATTAATCCTAGCCTTTCTTCTAGCACTAGATTCTTATGGAGTTGTTCCTATTAAATGCTAAGAGAGCTGGAATGAATCGTCTTTATTTACTAGACGCCATATCTACAAAACACAACATCAAACAACAACTGGAGAGGTACACAACAATGAGAAAAAAAAAAAAAGAAGGTTATAAGAACTTCAGAAGACTCACAGTGTAGTTCCCCGGATTCATTTTGATGGCTTCAGTGGTGAGTTGAAGCGCGCGAGGGCTTCTCTCACCGGATAGATAAATGGCGCGGAAATAATCCATGGTTTCCCGGAAGTCGTCTTTGTAGGCGATTGAGACGACCGGGTTGGGGCCATCGTCTTGCGGCACCGGCTTCACGTCCGACCAATCGGGCCTCTGACTGAAGGGTATTCTCTCATCTTCGTCCGAATCCATAAATTCTGCGAGCTGGTGTGCGAGTTTCCGACCGAGGGTCTGCGCCTATGTGGATTGTGTACTCTAAATTTTCCTTTTGGAAAGTTACAGTCTGGAAATTCCCGTTGTAGGAAGAAGTGCTACCTTAGATGCGAAAGAAGCAAGAGTGGCCTGTAGACTACTGCAGAAGACATGCCCAAGTACGAAATGACAAAGATACCCTTGTCTGTGCTTGCGGCTTTGTTTACATTTTTCGGACGGAAGCGGAGGAGAGAAACTCTCAGCAGCTTCTCTGTCCGAAGCGATGACGGTAGCTGCGGGGATTGGGTACGCCTTGATAGCACTGGGTCCTTCTCTCTCTCTGTTTGTGTCCGTAATTGCCAAGAAGCCCTTTTTGATCCTTACCGTCCTCTCAAGGTTGAGTTCGAACCGCAATCTCCTTTTCCTTTTTACTCTTCGTTTGACTCTGTCTGTTTCCTGGTGCATCAGACCAGATTCAAACGAGCTTGTGTATTCTCCTTCCGTAACTCTGCAATTCACGATTAAAACGTCTGAACATACTGGCTTGGTCAGAAATCGTTGGTGGCCACGTTAACTCGTTCTTTCATTTTGGCGAGCGGCTAATTTGAATTTGCGGCAGCTACTTTAATCACTGATGAACATTTTTGTGTAAAAACTTTTGCTTTGTTTGTGAATTTACTGCTCCGTGACTTCATGCTCTCTCATTTTCGTTCTAAATTGGGTTTCACTTTTTCGGCCTTAGACGTCGTAAGATGTCTGCCGGGGTTTATCAGAAATTTTGGATATGGTTTGACTTTCTCTCAATGTTATTATTATCAATAATCTGATTAATTCTTATCTTGTTTCACTGCTACTTTTCCTTGGAAGAAGCCGGATGACTCGTTAGCTACATTATGAAGTTAAAAGCATGGAATTAGTGGCTTAGATTTCTCTTCTCGAGTTTAATGCTTTTCTGTGCCAAATGATTGATGTCTACAGCACTTTGTTATGGCTGGTGAGCTTGATTGTGCTGTCTGGACTGTGGAGGGGATTTCTTCCTCTAAAATCTATGTCATCGTGGCCTTACGCAATTCTAATTGTCACGTCTGTTGGTTTCCAAGAAGGGCTGAGGATAATGTTCTGGAAAATATATATGTAAGTGAAATCTTCACACTTGTGATTTTCAAAATTCTATCCGCAACTTAAGAAATCTATCCACCCTAAAACAAAGGCTTCGAGTTACTAACATTTGTTCTTGAACCACTCTGTGTTTGCATGAAAAGTAACTACTAATTTATGATTATGGAGCTTGCAATCAAGAAATCTTTGACACAAAAATACAGTTTTAATTTTTTTTTTTGAAAGTTGATATTACAATTCCCATGCCTATAAGGAGACTTAAACACAAGACCTCCCATTACAAATCCCCATGTGACCACTGAGCTATGCTCAAGTTCACCAAATATATAGATATTCTTTCGTATCGTATCAGATTGTGGTTATATCGGAAATGGTAATATTCTACTTGATACTGTTTCTCTGAAAAATTATTAAGGTATACTTTCATTGCATTTCACTGAATGTCTAGCTTGTTTTAATATTGTTCTTGATTAACTTTCTTTAGGAGATTAGAAGACATGTTGGATGCTTTTGCTGATAGAGTTTCAAAACCTCGCCTCTTTGTTACGGATAAGTTGCTTATTGCACTCGGTAAAGACATGCGACCAAAAACTTGTTTTATTACCGCAGTTGATTTTACCATATGTTAGGAAGTAACATATTGAGGCACAGAATTGCATATTGGTAACGAGTGCTGCTGTTGAAGTGCTCATGAATCATTTGTAAGTTTCTAGTGGCTATTGGATGTCCATGGTTCTGACATTTTTGCGCTCTTACTGCATCAAGCAGCTGCTGGTTTAGGTCATGGTGTGGCTCATGCAGTCTTTTTTTGTCTTAGCCTCCTAGCACCTGCATTTGGCCCAGCAACATTTTATGTTGCTAGATGCTCTCAAATTCCATTTTTCCTCATTTGTGGTGAGTCACCTCTTCCTGCGTGCTTATGTAGCGTGATGCTTTTGGCTTCTGGATGGATGGTCGGTATGTCTTTCTTATGTTTCCTCTGTTTCATTGCAATGAATTGGAACAACTGGAAAAAGAGAAATTCAGATAAAATCTACCTCTGGATTACTTAATGTGTGTAATTAATGAACTTGTCAATGTGATTAAAAATCTTATGTAGAACTTGTGCAGTTATTCGCCATTATTACTCTAAAATTATCTTAGTATAAAAAGGAAAAGGAGGTCCATTGCTAGCTAATATTTTTTTATTGCTATCGATCATCAGTTGGTCTAATTACCAAACAGTTTGATCAATGTGATTATTCTGAAAATTTGGTTGTACAATTTAAGAACTTAATTGGCAGGGAGTATAAACAGTTCATTTAGCAAGAATGTTTGTAGTTATTTGAAAATTTCTCTACGTTAATATTGAATAGCTGCAGGGCTCTCAGGATTGATTATTCTGATTTCCCATTTATCTGATTTTTTAAATGCTCCACCTGTACTCGCAGCCGTTATTGCTCTTGGATTTGTGACAATCCATACTGTTTCAATGGTCATTGCTTTCAATGGGTTTGCCGAAGAAAAGAGAACTGACCGAATATTCGTTTCTGTTGTTCATCTGATTGCTTCTCTGGTGGTAAGTATCTTACTGCAACATAATGCCCATTATGGCCAATATTCTTTTTTCCTTTTTTTCAACAGAGATTTAGGATTCTTTTCTTCTTTTTGAATGGCTCCATCCTTGTTCAAGAAATACATAACCCTTGTCCAATAACCTTGTTCTGTGGGGATGATTCACCCGCAATTTTTTAGGCACAAAGCCCATATGACAACCTAAACATTGTCACTGTTTATGTCAAGTCAGAGAGCATGTTCAGTCAAAACCCTGTTGCTTAGTCGAATTGTTATGGGGAGGATCAGCATAGCCCTCTTAGTTGATGTCAGCATCTGATTGGAATACCTTTCGTTTTTGCAGACTCTGATTAATCTGGCACCAGGAGGATGTGTCGTGGGAGTTCCAGTCCTTTACATAATGACTATTTTGACATTGTTGCATTGCGGAAGAGTGGTTATGAGAAGAATCACAGAAGCTGCAAATGGACAAGTAAATCGGCGAATAGGATAGCTTGTAAGAAAAAAGAAGTTCCTGTGTGTTTATAATGTTTTCCCATCATCTTTCCAGGTTCCATTATGTAATCAGAATCCATTCAAACTTATTTACCTGAAATTGGTTATTGGGAGCTTCAGAAACACTGGTTGAAGGGCAAAGTTTCCCTGGATTCTGTTGACGAACACGATCAGATACGGCAAACCCATTCCTGTAATCTTCATTCACTGATTTCGTTGATGAGCTAATTGGCTGGTCAAGATGATTGGACGGCAAACCGGACTCGTCGAAGCATATAACGGTTGTCAAGCAAATATGTCATACAGAACCATTATAAAAAAGATACGGCTCTGTAGCTTCATCTTCTCAGCTTGTGTGATGCAAACAGAACTTATAGCCTTAAAAGAAGTAGAAAGCTATGAGTTAAAAGTAGAAAGTTGCATGAGTTAAAAGAAGTAGAAAGCTATGAGTTAAAAGAAGTAGAAAGTTGCATGAGTTAAAAGAAGTAAAAATATTTTGGTTCAACCAAATATTGAACTCAGTATAAACAGGTTAAATTAAACTGGTAATACCTCCGGTTTGATGGCCTGTTTAGTTTTTAGAAAACTAGCTGAAGTATTCTTTTTAATGCGACAAACAGAGGTTAAGTGCCCCCTGTTAACAGAGGGATTTGAGAATTAAGACGTTGGAATATAACAGTTGGAAGAACTATATGACATTGCCTGTATCGAATTTCATTCCGATAAATTGGACACTGTAGGAATAAATTTCCGACTGTTCACTTAGCTATGTAAGGAACAAAGAACAAGGAGAATTTTATACACATAATAGCTTGCCAACTAAGCATTAGCTCTATCGAAACTGATTCCGTACTTATTACCAGAATGAAAAAATTAATCAACGAAAATTCTCTATATCTTTACAGATTGTGGTAGTAAACAATAAAAACATCCATTGCAGAAGCTCTAATGATGCCTTCGGCCGATCATTAGTTCACTTTTCACTTGAGGAAGAACTTCCAAGTTTCTCTGTCACTCATATCTGTCACTACATGGGCGCCAAATACGCCCTCCTCGTCTACCATTGCTCTCAGCTGCTTTGCTCCACCATTAAAGCCAACCAGATTCTTTTTCATGGCAAGGTACATTACCCCATATGGGGGCCGCAAGCACTGAAGAAAAACGAAGAAAAAGGTTCGTAACCCACAAAACAGTTGAGGACGAATATCGACCTGAAATCGAAAGTAAAACAAACATACCTTTTTTATGAGAGCATAAAGTTTCCTCAGAGAGGTAACC
The DNA here is from genome assembly GCA_022405105.1 of Aristolochia contorta. NCBI lineage: Eukaryota > Viridiplantae > Streptophyta > Magnoliopsida > Piperales > Aristolochiaceae > Aristolochia > Aristolochia contorta. The sequence goes on along the minus strand of CM039667.1, from coordinate 7,204,792 downwards.
GAGTACGGAATCTCTGTCATTAGAATGACATCATAGCCTCCTTCTCCGCTGTCGGTTTCACTTGCCCTCTCCCATGCACGGCTTCCCGAAAGCTTCCTAGAACGCCTGGCAGATTCATGACCAATGGCGCTTCCATCTTGGCTACTACACCCATCGTTGAAGTCCTCCTCAGAGAAGCTGAGACTCATTGCCCCAGGAAGTGCCTCAATTCCATCTCTCACAACGGATAAGACTGTATGAAGCTCTTCCCAGTCCCCAGCATAAAAGTGGACGTCTGGGGCCAATGATTGCCTGGATGGGGTCAGAGGACTCTCAGGTTGCCTGCTTTGCCTGTCACGGGCCTGTTCAAGATTGGCAAGAACATTGGGTATTGTTGTACACCGCATTGTCTCTGCGCTTATATCTTGAAAATGGACTGTCAAAGCACCCTGTGATCCATCATGTGATCAGAGAATCAGCCATATAAGTAAATTTGTAAGGGAAGGATATGCTTCAAAAGACCAATCAAAAATTTCGTTGTTGGACAAAAAATACAGAAAAATATGACAAAAGCTCATGAGACAGATAAAATTTAAAAGCTTTTCTGATGTTTCTTGGCTGCTTTCGTATGAATATAGCAAAAAATAATAAATAACAAAAAACTTTTGAGTAGAATTTAGACCACTTAACTAATTTTGAGCCACATTACATTCAGGCAGGATCCAGTCTTTTTCTTTTACAACTCATGTTACTAAATCTATATGATTTTATACTAATGTAAGTACATCTGAAAGAAACAGAACTTTTGGCAGGTTTTGGAGGTGAGTACCTTCAGGCAAGCAAAGATCCCAGGAAGTCCATAGTTGCAACCAAGCTGTACAGGCCAAAAAAAAAAAAAAAAAACTTAGTATCATTTACGGTAATGGGAACCAAACCAGAACAGGACATGCCAATCAAAAAAAAATATTATCAGGGTCTTATGAGAACAAAGCTCCTTAATTCATCTTTGGAACAGTCAAACTAACAAACATTTTAATTCTCCTTTAATATCATTACCTCCAAAATTTTCTTGCCCCTAAAGCTTAATTGCCCATCACGTATCTCAAGCTTGAGAACATTGACAAGGTCAATTGAACTCTCCCAAGATTTCAGGGATCCTGCGGGAGCAAGATAGTTTTTCAGAATTAACACCAAAACAGTGTCAATATACTGGCAGACTAATGGTAACTGAATGATACACCTACCTTCAGATTTTGATGACACAATATCTGAACTGGTGAACCCAATGATATCAGCCACACTAACTCTTCCCTGCGGCATGAATAAAATGAATAGAGCGCCAGTTATTTCAAGCATAGGAAAGCAGAACCAAAGAGAAAAAACAGAATCAAACTATTATGCAAAATATCCTTTGACAGAAAACATGCAAATCTTAATAATCAATCCAGGTGTACTCAACATTCTCACAGCTGTTCAAAAGCTTTGGATCAGGAGCATTCTTCAATTATAGCAAGAACAATTTTTTTTTTGTGTAACCGCTTCAGTTTTATACATAGTACATCATAGTAAACTTGAGATTAAATGAGTCGCCAGCCATGGTTGGACAGAAAAATGAGACATGAGATACCTTGAAGATGTTGATTCCTTGCAAATCTACATTTTCACCAGCATATTTGTATGGGTGCGCATTCTGTTCATGAAATAGGGAAAACTTCAATTAGGAACTAATATTAATGATTAATATGCTTCTATTCTCACATGGTAGATGTCACCATGAGGAAAATTGTGCAGCTACTCTGGAACATTAAACTCTAGAGTCAACAAATACCTTTGAAGGTAGTATCTCAACAGCCGGAGAAGGAAGATGCACATCTCTTTCAGAAACGGAGGAGATTGCATGATTTGCCCTGTCATGAGGCATGAGGCCGGGTAAGCATTGAGCAAGAAGAGACGGTGCGCGCATCTTTTTCTCTGGAGCAGCGAAGCTAAACCTCTTTACGAGTCAATGACTGCGATGAGCTGCATCATAACAAATTTGAGATAAAGATCCAATTTAAAAGGAAGTGCCGAAAAGTTCCGATACTTCTGTTAAACATGCTAACGTGAGGAATAAAGGTAACTTGTTTAAGAAGACTTTTTTTTCGAAGTTAGAAGATTGTCAAAAAAATCCACAGATAAAAAAAACCACGATGAATTAGCAAGAAACCTTATATTCCGTATATTGCTGATTATGTCGGCGATTCCAAAAGAAATCATATTCAACAGCAGTAAGGTCTCGCAAAAGGAATTCCAACAGATTGAGCTAATAGAACTAGGAATTCATCACTATTCTACCAATATACCTACTTAGAGGAAGAATCTGGGGTGCACGCTTACAAAGCAATATAATTAGAGCATTAGACAGAAGACAGCTAAAGCCTCGGAAAACAAGCAAAGAAGGCCTCCAAATCCTCCCCCTACAAGCAAAAGCAGAGAGTCCTTGAATGCTTTAAACTTTCACGTCCAGCATAAACTCCTCAGATCACCGACTCGTTAATGCGTATGAACATCGCAATTATAAAGCAGGAAAATCGAAAGATGGACTAAAAAAAAAAAAAACTAAAACCTTATTCTCAACTAGATAAAACAAGAAACGAACAAAAAAGGGAAAAGAGAGAGAGCGAGAGAGAGAGAGAGAGAGAGAGAGAGAGAGACAGACAGAGACAGAGAGAGAAATGACTCGTATTTCAGGAACCAATAAAAGACAAACCAGAGAGTAAATCGCATACTCCAACAAAGATACAAAACAAAAACAGAAGGAACGATTCGATAAGACGCAAAGGATCCACAAACCTACCAAAACGGAACGAGCTGAGGGGCTTGGCGTGGGTGTAGTGGCGAAAGGGGGAGAGATCGTCAATTAAAAGAGAAACTGAGGAAGACGAAAACGGAATGCAATTTCATAGAAGAAGCCCTAAGTCCGCCATGTCTGCTCTCTTCGTCCCACCAGTCAAAAAGAATTGCTCCAAACGAGTGAGAAAGAGAAGAAGGATAGACGGCGAAAGAAGGAACCTTCCACGCTGCCGATGCCGAGAAGTAGGACACCTATTTTTTAAAGGGATGGCATTCCCATAATACCCTCTAAAAAACTCTTGTATTACGATAAAGCCACTGGATTAGCTGAGCGGGATCTGGGGGGTCAATGGGGTTCGTTTTCGAGTGTTGACAGTTTGAGTTGAGAGTCTGAGACAGATAATTAGATCGATGGCCGTCTCGCTATTTACCTCAGCTCCATGGGCTTTTTAGGCATAACACGCAGGCGTTTTTTTCTCCAGGGCCGGGAGGGGTAAAAAAGCGCGGCAGAAAATCCGGTCAGTTGGTCGGCCCCGATTCGCGTGAGCGTGGGTCCCACTCGACATGCCGTGGCATTTGGAACTCGCGGTCGAAACTTGAAAGAGAGCATTTCCCCGAGATTCCGTGAGCAATATCCCACCCCTCCATCGATCCTCGTGTCACTCCCACATGCGACTCTCATAGAGAGAGCGGGCCCACTGTGGGCCGAAAAAGTCCACGAGGTCGTCAGTCGTCCAGTCGATTTTACGAAAGTACCCTCCCGACGTGTGGAGTAGTTCATCGACGTAGACCCTTGACTTGAGAAGCAAAAAACCGGTGGTCAAAATTCGAAAGCTAGGGCGGTCCGCGGTCCCACCCATTGTTTAGAACGGTAATTAAATGAAACACATGCTTAGTCCGCCAAATGTGCGACAAACCATGTTTAAGTAATCCACATAAGACCTACCCTTTTTAAGCGTCTAATCTTCTTTGTCTTCAACGACTCACCCAAAAAGAAAAATATTACTGAAACTTTTGTTAAACTGTATTAAGATGTTCCACGTCACATGCAAAGGGGTCCACAATTATATATGTTATTAACAATCCAACAATGTCTGATTGGTTGCAATCTCATTGGTGCATCTACGTCGTCACTCCAAATATTAAAACACAGAGTGGATCGTGGGACGTGACTTTTGCCATTAAAAAATAATAATTGGTTAAAGTAACAAAATATTCATACTTTACATAATGTAATGTGGACAAAAGAAGAAATTGATTTTGTGATATAAATCTGTAAAATATACAAGTAATCGACCCTTACGAGATAATTAAAAAACTCTATGCATCGAGTTTACAAAAATCAAAGCTTGAAGTCATTGCCGACGAACAACAAACGGAAAGCAACACGACTACACGAGTAAGAGGTATCCATCATGTGGTCATTAATTTAGCATAAGGTTTCATTTTGTGAGATTGATATTTGAGATTATTGTGGTTATTGTTGGATCTTGTAAAGCCACGAATCACGAGACGTTGTATGGGACAGGGCGTAATGATGCATTTGAATGTGAACTTGAAAGTAGTAGTGGGTCGATAGTCGATGGGTTTCTTGGTTGGGTGGAGATGGGAACTCGTGCAGATGTCGTTGCAATCTTAAATTTCCTCACCTAATTTTATCTTCTAGAAACATTTGGAGAGCCAGATCACGTTGCAATCGTTGTCACTCATATTGCCCTCGGCAAATCAAGCCAGGCGTGCTTGCCCTTTCCTCTCCATCATGAGAGCAGAAACACTAACTAAATGATCCAGCAATTAAAAGTCGCGCACACGGGAGGGAGCACTGAATTGATATTTGACGAATGGAGATGACTAGATCTATGGTGCACGTTCAGAGTTTCCGGTGAGTACTGACACGGTCCATGCTCTTTCATGCACCTACTTTCTGCCCACGAGGACGGACAGGTAAATAATTGGCAGCAACCGTCTTGGAAGAAGAGGGGCCCTGCCTTCCATGAGATAATGCCTAACCTCCACAGTTTCACAGATCTGTTCTCTGAAACTCTCGCTGCTTCAATTACGACGGCCCAATAGAAATGGCAGCGTCCTTTTTGACACTATGGTTCTCTGAAACATATTTCTCGTTACAATGTGCAAGAAGTACAAGAGTGTGTGTCTTCCGGTGATGGGTTCTCAATATGTTTTTCTTCTCAAGAAAAGCCTAATCTAGATCAAACTGAATGCCTTCAACTTCTTCCACATTGGCGATCCCTTCGTGACCATCAAACTCATCCAAGCCAATCTGTTTCTCTATTGGAACTTCTTTGTCTTGCCCAACTTTTCCAACCTGAATCTCACTGTGACTCTCTGCAGAAACAGAAGACCTTTGAATCTCATTACTCCTCCTGGGCATCAAAGGCTTCACTAAGTGACTTCGGCTTGCCGAGTTGCTTTTCTTATCTGTCCTCTTATTTGCTTTTTGTCCGGTGTATTCTTCAACATGACTTACTCCCGGGTTTAAGCAAGATAATCTTGACATCCCCGTACTGCCGCTCCGGACTTCAACTACTTTTGGCTTTGCTGTTCCAGAACCGCATACATTCCTTCTGTCTTCCACTTGACCTTTCCTTCTATCTAACAGAGATCCCTTTTTCTCGAGAACTTTCAATCTAATAGGTCTTCTAGCACCATTCGGGTTTTCCATCTTCACTGGACTCTTAATTGGTGAAATACACAAGCCGTTCCATTCTATTTGAGGGTAACAACAAAAATTAGAATCGTAAGGCCAAAAGAGAGGTTCCTCGGAATCAACACTCTCTCTTCTTCCTTCATTTACTGGGCCACCATGGTCGTTAAGTAGGTTTATCCTAAATGTGGGGCTCGGAAAATCAGGTTGAGAAAAGATATCATATAGCTGCCCTTTATCTTGTACAAACTGAAGGTCGTCCTGGGTATCCAGTAAGGAGACCCAATCATCTACTCTATCACATTCAAAATCTTGACTCCCACAGGAATCTTCATGTGTAGTCGCATACTTTGAAGACCTCTTACTGACTGAAGAATTCTCACTAAGGTAAGGATCAAAAGAAGACTCTACACTCTCAGAGGATATAATTGAAGAATCTTGCTTGTCATCTTTGAGTGATTTGTGCAACCAAGACACTTCTTCACTCTCCTGTAACCCTTCTATATCCTCCAATGTTTTGTTAAGTATCATGCGTGCTTCATCTATAGGATTAATTTGCGATCCATCAAAAATAGGACCTCTATCTAAGATACTCTCACGACTTTGTACAGGTGAACCACCAATGGAAGAAAAATCACAGTCAAGGGAAAGACGACCCAAGTAGAGGTCCCTAATATCCTGCAATTTCTGATCATCCAAACAAAGAGGGGATATAGGGTCATCAGATAACCACATGTAAAGGCTTGACCAAGATCCTTTATCCATGAGAGTTTCTGGTTGCAGTATCATTACTTCATGACAGAAGTAAAATAGCACCACCCCCTTTACGTAATGCGTTATCTCAAACTGGTTACCAATGAGAACTGATAGTAGCCCCCAGTGTTCTTTTGTAACTACTCAAACTGTGATTCCCACTGCAATTGATCGACAAGAAAGAAAAGGATTACTTGGAGCTTCATAATGCTGCTAAAACCAGTATATAGATCAAATGATCAAATTGACACAAGATAAAATAACTAGAAAGCAAGGAGATACAATGCAGCAGGTATGTTTTCATTCTCAATACAATAACATAAACACATCACCAAAGAAAGGGATAGAAAATTTCACAAGTAATAACATAATCAATGATGTATATAAAATATGGTGCAACTAATTGCTAATTTGGAATAATCTTCCAGTGCCACAAATAGTTAAAAGATAATATTTTCTAGATTATGTAAGATAATAGTTTTAGTACAAGAGAACGTAGCCAATGTGAAAAAAGAGAATGCTCCATACTAAGAATGCATACTACAACTAAATTAACCATGCCTGACCAAGTCAACCCTTCTACAAATGATAACGTCATCAGTAGTTGCTAATGCATCTCCCACCACAAGCTCAAGAAATTCAAAGATAGTGACATTCTTCATATTATAAAATTTAAAACTAAAACAGAAAGCATACAAAATGAAATGTCAAGCAACAAAAGAATTAAAAAAATTGCATTTTTAAGCATCAAACACGAGCATTGCACTACGATAACATCTTTAAGTTCCCAAGAATCCGCTTGGGGCCTACATAATGAGAATCTAACTCATAACATGGTCCTTTTTCAAGGAACAGTTATGGCTGGGTCAATCCCAGACGGCTGGCAACTTAATCAATTATAATTATTTGTATGTCTAAAAATTGGCAGTCAATACCGATGACTGGAATGGCAGGCCTGGTGATGTAGAAAAAATGGGATAGAATCCCTTTTAATGTTTTAAACTCCTGAAAACTTCAAGTGTACGCAGGGATTACAAAGGAACTAAAGAAAATTATGTATGAAAATTTTCTTATGATCACAACGAAAATTTTAAAAAGCATTCAGCAGTTACTAATGTCCCAACTAAAAAGAGTAGTTGCATTTTGCTCAATTCCCCATTAAATGACTTTGCTGCAATAATTTGTTATGACAGCTTGGCTCGTTTAAGAGTGGGATTCCGAACATGAATTTCAAGAAATATGACTAAATTCTTCTGATGTTTTAGCATATTGCAGAGTGTACAAAACTTCTCAAAGTCCAAGAGTAACAAAAGCACCCGGGGAAGACGCACTTACTCTAGAACATAAGCAAACTGCAAAATATATGTTGTTTCCAAGTCTCTCATATTTTTTACTAGAAAATGAATCTAGACGACCGATCGCAGTAAAAACAAATATAATCGATGGAAACACAAAATAGAAAGTCGCACACTAAAATCGATGGAACAAGGAAAATATTAAAAATAAGGCTTCGCGGCGTAATTTCGAAAATAAGGATTAGGAACACTAACCAACTTAATTGAAAAAGTAATGCCGCTGCAAAACAATATGAGTATCATATAAGGTACGAGAAGAAGCCATTATCCAGTGGGATTACACACAAACTAAGAACATAAATTCAACCTTAAAAAACAACAATAGTAACATGTTAAAAGAACCAAGAACAGAAATTCGTTCCTCAAATAAACAAGACCAGCAAATAATCACAGTCATACGCTCCGAGCCACGGGCGCGAGAGGTTAGAAAACGAACTCAGAAAATAAATGCTGGAAAGAAAAAGAAAAAGAAAAAGGAAGAACAAAGAATAGAGGCACAGGCGTTAAGGTTATAATAAGCAAGACTTTAGCAATTACGAACTTAATAGATCGAAGACACAGACGAAGGATCTCAAAACAGACATCAAAGAACAGAGTCGAGTGCAGAAAATAGTACCTAGATAGCGACAAGTAGGGAGAGGGAGAAGGGCAACATGCTGCGACGGAGATTGTCCGCAACCAAACATAAAAGCGATGATTATAATGAAGACAGACGTGAACAGTAGCAGTTTTATTTTCCCGCGCGTTTGTCGGGAATGAGGTTTCTCAGGCTTGTCGCCCGGCGTAAATACACGGGCCACCCACCCACGTCGTCTCTTCTCTCGGACGCACGGGCCCACTTGATGGTGGCACGATCTTAGCCGTGGATACACCGCACTTCCGAGTGGGACCAAGTTCTTAAACGATGGACGGGATCGGCTACGTTGCAGGGTCAACAAGCCAAAGAGAGGCGTTCCGTGCTGGGCACGCTGGGTTAGGGGCAACTCGCCCCGAAATAGATTGGGTGAGTCTTACGACTCGACCTCGCTCGGTGTGGTACACTTTTGAGCCGAGTTGCAGCAGGTCAACCAGCTGAGTCGGCAAACCACAAGACCTACAAAATCTTATGTGAAAGTTTTCACAAGTTCACACCACAAGAAATATAGTGCTGTAATACATTACAGATTAATACAACTATTAGTTGAACCCAATTCAACCAGGTGAAATTAAACCGAATATTTAGCAATACCTCCAATCACTTCTTATTTTAATTTTTAGAAACATTGGACAATCTTTATATTAAACAATTTCTCTTAGCCATAAATAAACGTGATGAAAAACTATAATTAAGAATAATTATTAATAATAATTATGAATATTTATAATAATGTATTGAGAAACGTGATGAAAAACTATTAAATGAAGAGAATACATTTGAAGAATATAAATAATATTATTAAGAATAATAATTATGGGTATATATATAATTAAAGATGTTAATGTTGGAGCTTTTCCAAACGACGATTTCTCCTCTCAAAAGGCAAAACTTTATTAAACAGGCCCCCTAAAAGCTTAGCCATAAAAGGAGCCAACTTGGGTCAAACACGACATACTAAATCCGGTTCGGGATCTGCCCAGTTTGAAAAATTATATTACTATTCCATTCAATGAACTTAGCTGCTTCCGCAATCCCCACATCGCCCTGCTTGGAATTTTCAAATCTCGTCGGATTGCATTTTAAACGAGACCTCTGACCCCCGGCCGACTTTCCGCGCGGCGTGTGCCTGCCGCGCAGCGCGAAAAGCTGAGCCATTGCGTGGTTCACTGAACATAACCCATCCTCGCACCATCTTATAATCCATCCCCCCTCCTTCGAAACTGATCGTTCTTATTATACTCCTCCGCCTTCGCCTCTTTGTGAAGGTCCAGTACTCTTCTTGAATTTTCAGATTCTGATCAATATGGCGTCGGTGTCTTTCCTTACGGAGCAGGAGATCTATCTCTCTCTGGCCGTTTCGGTCGTGACGTTTCTGCATCTTCTCATCGTCGGCTTGGAAGCTTTGTGGAACGCTCGGGCTTCCTCTCTGCCTCCTGATTGTTGTTGTTTTCCGTGTTTCCAAGACGGGAATTTGGTCTCGCCGCACTACCGAGAATGTGTCCCGGATACGATGATTCTGAGAGGGGAAGGACCGGAATGGGGGTTGCGATCTAGCACCCATTCTGGGTATCTCACGCACTGATCAAATGCAGAGGGGACAACAACAAAGATCAAGAAGTCTTTGATCCCTTTTTTGTTCCATTTTCCCCGTTTCATGTTTACAGGGGAGAATTGTCTCCCCAAGAGAATATATGCAGTCTTGCCAAATTGTGATTTTTTAATTTAACAGTATTCGATCAACTTCAGTACTCCAAATTACTTCTACAAACGGGTTGTATTCGATGGACCATCAATACTCAAATCCGAAATTCTGAATTTAAAATGTCATTCCCCACCAGATTCAAGTTTCAGACTGCAGGTTTCAGAAGTACTTCTATCTGCTACCACCATTTCAGCTGAGATTGCCACGCACTACGAAGTTTGCTTTGATACGTTAAAAACTGTAATGTTATTTTGTCTAACTTACAACCCAAACAGTAGTACTAGAGCTCGACGAAGAGATTAAGAAAAAGAGTTGCAAGCCTTCTAATTTACACATAGTTTCAACCACGAGGGTTTCGGCGATACACATACCTCTTTGCCCAAAAAACGTAGTTCAGGAGACTCAGCAGTTCAAGAACGGAGAGCAACCAGTAGAAGCGATCCAGGTAGTTTTGGTCCAGATTGTTGCCTTCCAGCCATCCATTTCGTGCACCCAAGTTGGAAGTAGCACCATTGACAACTTTAATCAGAAAAGATCCCATCAAAGAAGCCAACCCAACAGTGCACCAGAACAGTGCCGTCCCTAACGATTTCATTCCTCTTGAAACTTCGCTGTTGAAGAACTCCAGCAACCCAACAAATTGGCACACCTCCGTGAACCCCACTGCCAGGAATTGAATTGCCAACCACATGACGGTCATGGCCGCGCCGCCTTCTTCAGCAATTCTCTTCCTCTTGATCTCTATCAGAGCGGCGATGGCGGTGGCCATGGAAGTGAACAAGAAGCCCACACCTATGCGCTGTAAGTGGGTGATTCCGCCTTTTAATCCCGTTAATCTGCGAGCAAAACGAACGAAAAGCCGGTCGTACAAGACAAGCAGGAGCATCTGGAAGATCAAGGGGGTTATCAGGAGAGTTGGTGCGGAGATTTTGATCTGACCCACCCTGGTGTTCATGGCGCTGCCTTGTTGGACGCTGAGTGTGAAGAGGAGAGGTATGGGTATGTAGCCAATGACAACAGAGATGAAGATGGGTAGCATACGGACGACGACCTTCGTCTCCTCCACCTGCGTGACAGGGCACAGTGACCATTTGTCCGCATTGCCTCTCAAAATGGAAGCTTTATCCAGGCACCTACAATGTTAGAGATTTCGTCAGAAACTGATGAAAAGTGTCAAAGTTCTGAATTACTGGAACTAGTTAATTAGGTACTGAAACTCCCCCAGAGAGTTCACGATGAGCAAGAATAAGATGGAACTATTATACCCAAATCCTCAGCTTGGACAAAATTCCAATTCACATCAAACAAATATAATGAAGTAGTGAACAAAGAAAGTGATGCATGGTTGCAAAGAAACATGGGAGTTCAACAATATTGATCAGCCGAGGAAGCAGAAATTCGAACTGCCCAACTGACTGGAAAAATGTACGACTAATTACTCTATCATTAGGTGGAAAAACCACGAGTTTTAACTAAAAAGCAGGGACTTACACGAGACCTTCCGTGTGTGGGAGAACTTCTCCAGTTACTTCCTTCACTAGTACTTCTTGATGCAGCAGTTCTTCAGTAGGGGGAAGGGCGAGCTTTCTCTTTTTAAAGGCAGCGACAAATACCTGGAAGCAGTGGAAGCATGTGGGTTATAAAGAGTACTAATAAAAGACATTCAAGACTGTTAACCCACAATAAAATTAAATGTAGAAGAATTAGAGATCACTATATATTATCTAAAAGTAAATAATATAGGGTCATGAACCTCGTGAGTCCAAGAGAAGGGGAAGTATAATTAAGAAGTATATATACCTGTAACATTCGAGTCAAAGGGCTGCCTCTGGGTCGCTGATAGCGGTAGAAGGCGAAACCAGATGCAAAAACAAATATGCCTACGAGAAGCACAACGGCGGAGATGGCGAAGCCTTTTGACCACCCTTTGTTGTTCTCAATCCAGACAATCACGATAAGCCCCAAAACACTCCCAACCGCGTTACTGACTGCGAACCAGTTGAAGAAGCTCGATTTTTGGCGACACTCGGCGGGGTCTTCGTCGTCAAACTGGTCGCCGCCGAAGGAAGCGAGATTGGCACGAAGACAGCCTTCCCCGAAGGCAATAGTGTACATGGCCGCGTACAGAATGGCGGCCCTGTAGCCATGAACTTCCCCGCAGTTGCTGTCTTGAGAGGTCGAGTCGCATTGGAGCGGGTGAAGAGACGGGAACTTTGCTTGCAGGGACAGCAACGTAAATCCCTGCGGAGAGAGGGAGGAAAGAACGGGTTAGCTGATTATTGCCTTTTGCTTTTTTTTCAAAGATAAAACAAACAGATAAAGAAAAAAGAAGAATGTTAAACAAAGAAATTTAATAACTTTATATTTCAAAAAGAGTAATGCTAGACGTACATGTTAATTTAAGCCCATAAAAATATAAAAAAGTATTTTTTTTATAAAATCCTATTTCCTTAAGGGTAAACCCTAGGCATCAATGGTTTAGATTAACATGTACTTAGATAGTTGCGTGGGCTAAGTGCAACTAGCATTATTCTTTAAAAATTAACTTATTTATTATATAATACTGAACCCACCCAATACCAAAACTAATTTGATAGTCTAGGACCATTAGTGGTGTGTCGTATCTATATAAGAGATCAATGAGGGCATGGGGTTTTAGAGGTACAAGAAAAGGCATTTTGTTTGAAACACTTAGTTATGAAGAAAATAGTCAATGTTTTTTTAAAACCGGACGACCATCAAACAGGCAGTATGTGTCATTTCTGCTAGGTTAGACCCAGTTGGACCAATGGGACCATCAAATGTTGCACATTAGTACTATCATTATCTGTTGAATTTCGATTTTAAATAAAAATGTGCAAAGAGCTTTTAAGTTTTATTGGTTAGATGGTTTTATGGACAAATAAATGGTTACGGGTTAGAATCTTGCATCCAAGATATGGATATGGGGATTTCTCTTTTATTCCTTTTTCAAGCGCCTCAAAATTTATTTCAATCTCAATACTAAACATAAATAACTTAGTGTGAGTATGAGGGGGTAGTGGTTGTGGGTTTGAGATCTACTTTGAAACACTATTTGACTGTAACCATATTGCATATAGGATGCCACTTTTACATAAGGCCACCGTCAACATACTTAGTAAAGGGCATGGTTTTTAAAATCGATACATATCACCTTGTATCCATAGGTATATATCAGTTTCCTTAGATAAGGGAACAAAATACATTGGAAGTTTTCATTTACAAGAAACTAACCCTCTTTGTAGTTCTTTATTGGAATGTTTCCTAAATTAACGAGGAAATATGTTGATATAGTACTCTTGATATTTCCAAAGATTTGGAAATACTAAATTTGGAGAATCACTAATTCACAGTTGAAAACCGACAAGACAACACCTTGTGAATTAAGAAACTTAAATAGTTAGAAAACGAAAAACTATTTTATTTGAGATTCAACAAGTAAAAAGTTGTTTTTGGGTACAGGTGCTAGAAGGAGCGTATGCAATCATTTTGGGAGCTAAAGAGTTTTGAGAGCTTTGAAATTTCAAAGTTAGGATCTTATGAAGAAGAATAAAATTAAATGTATCTTCCTTAACCGTCTTTCAATGTACAACTTAGCCTATATTTATGAACATTACAAGAATAAAGAATTTAAACCTAGGCCTAATTGTAGTTCCATTGCAACTATAACTCCCAAGGACCGTCATAACAAATTGACTATGTTTACACCTTACTTGAACTCACGTGTCTAGGCTAGGTCCAAGTGGGCTCGGGCCTCATATGTGTCAACACTCCCCCTCAAACATGTTTCCTGCCAACATCTTGTTCGTGGAAGTCTCCCTCCCGCTCTTTCAGTTCCTCGGTGTCCCGAATTCATCGTGCACAAGGTCCTCACATGTTGCGGTTACTCCAGCAATACCTTCACTTCCGAAAGTCAACGATATCAGCATTTCCAATTTTTCTGCAGAATTTACATCCTAACATGGCTATCCCAATACAGGTAAGGAGAGGAAGGAGAAAAATTCGTCAAACTCTGAGTTCGACGCCTCTGTCTCTGGCCATCGATTATAGCTTTGTTGGTGTTCGTGAATAGGCTACTGTCTTCATTCCATCCTCATCCTACTTTCTTCAACACAACAACTCTGTGTAATTCCAACAGCTCTGGGGATGAGTACTTGTCAGACATCCATCCGATTCTCTGCTTCTTTGTCTCCTACTTTCCCTTTTATTCCCTTTTTAAGTTCCCTCAAAATTGATTCCGATCTCAAAACTAGGTTGGATGGCGATCCGGTTTGGTTTATAAAAATTGGAAAGAATTTTTTTTTTTTGCAAACTGGAAAAAATACTTAAAGAACGACCATTATACAACATAAAACATTGTCATGCTTTATGTTACGACTATGCGCCTTCATTAGTGTAAGGCACATAATTATGGCGCACTTTACCTCATTATAATTGGCACTAATATGAGACATATATAACTTAGTGTAAGGAGCATGGAGAGGGTAGTGGTTGTGGGGTTGAGATCTACTCCAAACGCTTTGTTAGGCTCCAACCAGGTAGGGTCTGGGATCCCACTTTCACATAAAGCCACCGAGCAACATACTTAATAAAGGGCGTGGTTTTTAAAATCGATACATATATTCTTGTATCGATAGATATATATCAGTTTCCATAGATAAGGAAACAAAATACAATGAGAGTTTCCATTTACAAGAAACAAACCCCCTTTCAATTCTTTATTAGAATGTTTCTTAAATTATTGAGGAAATATGTTGATATTGTACTATTGATATTTCCAAAGTTTGGGAAATACTGTATTGGGAGAATCACTAATTCACATTAGATATTCGAGATCACAATACCTTGTGAACTAGAAAATCTTAATAGTAAGAAAAACTAAAAAATTATTTTAATTGTGATTAATCAAGCACAAAGTTGTTTTTAGGTATAGGATACTGGAAGGAGCCGATGCTAGTATTTTGGGAGTCAAGAGATTTGAGAGCTTCGGAATTTCAAGGTATGATCTTCCTTAATTTCAAGAATAATGATATCAGTATTTCGATTTTTATTTCCAAAATTTACATCCTAATGTGACTATCCTAATCGGCAATGCAGGTAATTCGTGAAACTCCGAGTTCGCCGCCTCTGTCTCTGGGCTTATTTCTTCAATATCTTTGTTGGTTTTAGTGAATGGACCATTGTCTTCGTTCCATCCTCTTCCTTCTTTCTTCATCACTACAGCTCTGTAAAATTCCATAGGCTCAGGGGACGAGTACTTGTCGGACTTCCATCCGATTCTCCGCTTCACTGCCTCCTACCTTCCCTTTTATTCCCCTTTCAGTGCCCTCAAAATTTATTCAAATCTCAATATGGGGTTGGACCAGCCGATCCGAATTACCTTATAAAATTTAAAAAGAATTGGTCTTCGAAAAATGGAAAGAATAGTTAAAGATTGAACATTATACTCTGTTAAATTCTGCATAATAATTTGTCGTGCTTTATGTTACGAGTATGTGCCTTCATTAGCGTGGGGAATGTAATTATGGGACACTTTAGCTCATTATACTCGGTACCAACACAAGCCATATATAACTTGGTGCAAGAAGCATGATGTAGTAGTAGTTGTGGGACTAACATCTACTAGGAACATTGTGTTTTGCTCCAATTATATTGTGCAGAGGATGCTACTTTCGCATAAGAGGCATTGTTTTTAAAATCAATACATATTGTCATGTATCGATAGATATGTACTTGTTTCCTTAGATAATGAAACAAATACACTGGGAGTTTTTGTTTACAGGAAACGGACCCCCTTTTTAGTTCTTTATCGACATGTTTTTTAAATTATCGATCAAATATGTTGACACAATGCTTTTATATTTCCAATGATTGGGAAATACTAAATTTGGAGAATCATTGATTCACAATAGAAAATTGAGATCACAACCTCTTGTGAATTAGGAAACCTAAATAGTTAGGAAATTAAAAACTATTTTATTTGTGATTCATGAAACACAAACCCTTTTTGGGTACAAGAAGCTGGGAGGAGCTATTGCAAGCAATTTTGGGAGCCAACTATTGTTGCTACTAGAGTTTTGAGAACTTTGGAATTTCAAGGTATGTTCTTCCTTAATTTGAAGAATAATGATATCTGTATTGCCATGTTTTACTTCACAAATTTTTTCCAAACATGGCTTCACTAATTGACTGTCCAGGTCATGAGAGGAAAGAGAAAATTCGTGAAACGCCAAATTTGATACCTCCGTCTCTGGCCCAATTTTTGCTATCACTGTCGGTCTTCGCAAAGGAACTATTGTCTTCATTCCAGCCTCTTCCTTCTTTCTTCAGCACCACAACTTCATGTAATTCCATAGGCTCAGGGGATGAGTACTTGCCAGACCTCCATCTTATTCTCCACTTCTTTGCCTACTACTTTCCTTTCTAGTAGGGTTTAAGTAATACAGGTTTGTTTAATTTGGTTCAATGACTTAGACGCATAAAATTTTCTATTGTACTAGTTATTTTTTCAGTTAAATTTCTATGGTACTACTTATGTTATCTATTTTATGGCTTTTACTGTCATATAATTATTCTTTGTCTTGATTATGTCGTTGGATGATTTTAGTGATACATTGATTTTTGGGTTCAAAAAGAGCTTCTCTGTACTGCTATGATTTAAGCAAGCTCTTGCACTTGATTATTCATTCATAAGTCACTTTTCTTGGTCCTAATTGGTTATGTTACATTGTTGCATGATCTAATAAATTCCATATTCTAGTTCATTATTGTTTTTGAGTTGTGCTAAAGTTCATTATGATACTTTTCTATCAACAAAAAAGTCCTTACAAGTAATAATGTTAAAGAAAAACAAGGAAGGAAAGACAAATAGATAGAAAAATATATATAGAAAAGAACCAAAAGAGCAAAACCCAAAGGGAAAACTAGAGAATGAGATAGAGGGAAAAACTGAATAGCTTCCCATGAGAGAGACTTGTCAACGCCTTGCTTGTGGACCATCTTCCCCTCTGTAATAGGCATTGACAAAGCTATTTTCTAATTTTACAGGTATTTTGATAACTCTCTTGACTTTAAAACAATTATTGGTTTTGTGCAATTCAATTGTAGATGCATCATCCATATCTTAGAACTTCTAAAACCAAACGATTGCTCATAAAGTTCAATCTTCATAGTATAGGATTATATCCCAATCATCAATCTTGCTCTTGTTATTGCTACCGCAAACCATATCTTGAAGGGTGATCTTTTACATAATCCAGTAATTGTAGAGCAAAGGTCTAGGCTTAGACTTTGGCTTGACAATGACGTGCATTGAGCGGAAGATGACCCCTCCTAGACTCTTCAATTTATCTAAAAATCACAGCTACAACTTTCCCTATGACTTTTGGAAGTTGAATCAGTTCAGAAGACTACTTTGTTTGTTTTCTGATATCCAAATAGCATGTGGTAGAGACACACTTCACAACTTCAGATTATTTCATTCATATTAGTATCAAGATTCCTTTATATGGCTAGTAAAAAATTAAATGTTAGTAACATGAGTTGTATGTCCCTGCAAAGGTTGATATCAGTTAAAAAAATATGTAGTTGTTGGGATGTAGAAAGGAGCTGCACCAAGCTTCTATCTTGCAGTATTCGCTCAATTTGCTCATATCAATATTTTTGGTAAAAATAGATATATTTATCTCAATAATATAAGTTTACTTGGAAAGCTGTCAATTTCAAGATTAACATTCTTTTTTGTACTCATATGATATACATAATTCATATCGGCATCTTCATAACTCTTTGAGTTAAACCTTGGTGCCTCTTCTCAAGAGGCCACCAGAGCTCTGCTGAATTGAAGAATTAAAAGTGTTATAGTTGGTAACTTGTTTTTGTTCCTAGTAAGGTGAAAAATATGTTTAAGAAAAGAAAATTGATATCGGTACTGCTTAGTAGGCAATCCAAATAAGGTTTAGGGTTTAGGGTTTAGGGTTTAGAGTTTAGAGTTTAGGGTTTAGGGTTTAGGGTTTAGGGTTTAGGGTTTAGGGTTTAGGGTTTACCCATAGAATAGGAAGATAAATCCGATTTTATCTCTTATGTGGACTGCAGTGGACCCCACGTCAGGATGTAAGCACAAGTGGTAATACTTGGCAGTGCTCGTATCACCAATCTTAAGAAAATATAGTATTACATAATAATTTAACAAGATTCACTTCAAAAAAGTATTTTCATCAATTTTCTCTCTATTGTGTTCTTTAGTTAGGTTCTGAGCTTAACTTTTGTATCTCTTTTCACATAAATATTGTACTTGAGTGTTATTAATTTGACATAATGTATTTATTAGATGTCACCAAAAGAAAGAGAATGTGACATAGAGACACGTGATTCTAAGATTGAGAATAATCCACTAAAGACCAAGTGTATATAGTGTGGGAATATAATGAACAATTGAGGTTTGACTAGACGAAACCAATATATAATTGGGGGCTTTAGTAACAGTGGAGATTACACAATGCCCAATAGAAGTGAATATGGCTATGAAGGAATATTTACTAAATAAAAAAAGAAAGATAAAGTAAAATGAGAGAAAAAAAAAACTCTCACATATAAGACAACCTAATGGCTAAAGAGACTGCTTTGATATAGATGATGAGGATGATAGTGATGTTCCTTATACCCTGAAAGGCTTATAGGAATTATTAGCTAGGATTTGGAAGAAAGAACATTGGGTCGAGTAAAAACCAAGCCTTGGTCCCAAACATAAAAGGACTGGTATCTTAATAAAAAGGACGACTCTAACTTCTAATTAGACCTTGAAAGTGTAAATAAGGACTGGTATCTTAATAAAAAGGACAAGTCTAACTTCTAATTAGACATTGAAAGTTTAAAGGTGCCCCACAACTAGGCTAAGTCACAAAACCATGCAAAGAACAACTTTTGGGATTTTTTTAATTGTTTATTAATTTTAAAACATATGGCCTGGTCGACCCACCAACCTTACGACCACCCAAAATGTCAATTGAGGAGATTCCGAGTCAAATGAGTTTCAGTTCTCATTCGACTCTCTCTATCAAAGCCACAAACATATGTATTCAATCGCGTAAAGAGAAATCGAACGTATTTCTCTTAGCAGGGACCCATTACTTGAACAAGCTGTGGACTCGGGCGACCAGCTTCCCCTTGGCAGAGACTTCCCATTCCTAACAATGGAAACCCAACTAACCAGGCATCTCGACATTCCTCTAGCTTTCTACAAGTCTTTACCTAAGTCTATTTGGAGCAAACCCACTTTCCTCTCAAAGTGGAGCGAGACCCGACTGCCTGATCTATTACGTTTTCCTAGCTAGTTAGAAAGAGTTGGAGTAGTCGCGCAGATGATTTCGGTTCCGCCATTAAAAGCGGCTGCTGAAAGTGACCGGACATGGACAAGGACGAACCTTAATCAGTATTTCAGTAATCAGCTATTCTTGGGATTCTGCGCAGGGGTTATATGGGCGAGTCGGCGACTGAGATCATGAAAGTCATGAAACACAAAAGACGGATTTTATACGGCGCCAACAACCAGCAGAGAGCATGTGTTTGGAGGAAAAAGTTAAACAAGTGGAACGAGGGGGAAACAGGGGAGAAGAGGAGCTTTTGCAGACAGTAACCGATTGAAGAAGCCAACGTGTCTTTCCGGATTCAGAAACGTCCAATTTTATTTTGTCGCAAGCGTTTCTGGGTCCTCGTCCTTCCAATCCGGTGGATACGCCGGCGGCCGGCCGGTTTCTCCGGCAGAGATGTCCACACACAAGTACGGCATGCAGATTGATCATGGTGGGATTTTCAAAAAAAAAAAAAAAAAGAGAGTTCATGATGTAGGAGTATGTACTTACGATGAACTCGAAGGGGCCGAAGAAGAGAACGGATTTGAAACGGGAGATGTAGGAGTCGGAGAGAAAACCTCCCAAGAGTGAGAAAGCGCAGGTGCCGCCGACCAGATTCGCGACCGTGGAGGAGGAAGCGGCGATCCCCATGTGCATGTCCTTGCGCAGGTAAATCACCATATCCAGCACATTTGGCATATATACCGTGCTCGTCACTCCCATCATGACTGCAAAGAACATATATAAACGAGAATCAAGTCAAACAAGCACAGCAAAGAAAATAAGGTTGAAGAGCAGCTATTAAAAGAAAGGGAACGAGAGACTCACTGTAGATGAACCATGCAGCTTTATTTCCGCCGTGTTTCGCCTTGTTGATGGGTTTCCCCTTCCAATCCATGAAGTGTGCCATATCAGCAGTACTGGAGGCGTTTGAGACTTGTGAGTTGACGAAGCTCTCTAATCCGGCTTTCTTTCAGAGAATTAAAGACCGTTCGAACAGACGATTAATTTGACGGAATTCAACAGAGGAATTCAACAGACTCCCTTCTGTTGACTCATTTCGTTCAGGAAACCGTTACGGAATCTATGCCGCGTGGATTGTCCAAAGTGAAGGAGGAGCAGAAGGCATCATCAATTGCTAATATAATCAAAGGCAACAGAGCAAAAGGTAAAACAGAGCTTCCCACCCATCTTTTGGCCCTCCACAAAATCCATATCAGATAACTTTCTGGAGAACAGGCCGATCTGATGTCATGAAGTGCAGAAAATCTGGAAACGTTATGTCCCTGGTGGTGTGACATTTTGTAGGCTGAACACGATTAAGGACACCTTTAAAGGCAGTGTAGCAAAGAGACTACATTTAAATGAGAGGCACCCGATTTTAGCTTGAAGACAAAGCAAGAAGAGGAAACTCTTTGTCTTCATTTACCTGACAGAGGATAATTATCAGTAAGCAGCTGCTCTCCTAGTCTCTTCTTCGTACAGGTTGCATCCCTCTCTGCATTTCCTCTTTGGAATGGAAAATACTAAGAGTACTGTGCAAATTTAAGTACCCGAGTTGTGTACTTTGCGACGGCAGCCTCTTTTGCCATGTATCTTCCAAGTAATTGCACGGTGCAAATTAAGTCCCCACAGCCTGTTTGGTTTTGCACTGTTGAGCATCCAAGACAGAATAACATTAAAATATGCAAAGATAAACTCATAGAGACATTGACCACAAGCCTAGTGGAGATTTTTAAAACTTTTTTTTCGAATCACTCAGAATAATACTGCAGATTAGTACAATATATCCTACTAAAACAGACCAACAGATAACTGAAAAAAGTGCTAGAATAGAATTGGTGTGAAAAAAAAAATTATCCTTTCATTAAAGAGAATGACCAAGGTTCCACCACAACCGATCTTTAGATTCCTACAGATGCATGAAGTTCACTCCGTAACCATAAAAAACCAGTACGGTCATAGTGACACTTGATGCATACGTGCTCCATCCTCTCCAGGATCAGGTACCCACAAACATTTTCTTTTCCTAATCACTAGAAATTATAATCGATGCCAATGGCCCTCCTGCTCATGAAATTTAGACGAACATCTAAATTTCATCTTTAACCAATTGCTCGTTTAGGCAGTTCTTTTGGGGCTCTCAGTACCATCTAAAATAATGATTAGCAAAACCTTGATGGAACATTCAAAAGTGTATATTTTATCATACTTATTCTATACTAATTGTTTATCTTTTAGTAGTTTTGCAAGGAATTTAGAAAAGAATCATAGGTAAGGTAGAAAATAAATCTTGTTTGTGGCATCTAATCCAAGTTTTAGGTTGGTTTAAGAGACCGATGCAGGATCAATGTGGAATTCGAGAGTCAGACAGAAATTTGGGCGAATTTTGGGTTTTTCATTCATTTTACTTGATAATTTTCTTTAGTTAGCCAATTTCCATTGTAGTTAAGTGTTTTCTTTTAGTACTTCCGATTTTGGAAACATGTCTTCAAATTCAATTCAATGTAATTTCGTTTATTTTATAAGTTGTGAGTGATTTTTTTCCTTTCCAGGGAAAAAAATGGAAGCCATGTATGCGATTTCGATTAATCTTATACAAGATGTGCTTTATTCTGAGCTTAATTGACATTCCTGCATGCTCGTTCCATTTTGTTTTAATCAGTTCTATCTCGGATTTGGGCATACACGGATGAAAATCATGCTTTTCTCATGTTTCGGGTATAATCGATTAGCTTTTGGGTTTTAATTGCTTAATTACTGGTTCTACCTATGTTTTACAAGTTGTAGAATCAGTAATTAATTGGTATTTGCATGGGAGGTTGGAGAGTTATTTAATTTTGCTTGTGAACTCTGCATGTATTAAGGTTGGTTGGGTACTAACTGCAAGTAACTCCGTAAGATACAGTCTCTTTTCGATCATATGTTTTAGTGAAGCTGCAGAATAGATGAATAATTCTTTGTGTTTCGGTTTCTTTGCAGTTAACACAAGATTGTGGATGAGGATCGAGGAGCTACTGGCTTTAAGAAAAGAACAAAAGCCAAAATAACATTTAACAGAAACTGGAGATGAATCAGGAGATGGGTTGGCAGCTAAAGATAAACAAACTTTTGTTTCTGCAATAAGAAGCTGTTCAGCTGCAGCAACCTTTGTAAGGGCATTCAGTTATTCTAAAGTGAGGCCGAGTGGACGTCTTGATCATGGAAGTATACTCTTGAGTCTCTAGCCTCGACCAAGGTACTAAAAGACACCATAATACAGCAAGATAAAAGATGAAGCTGCAGAGTAGCATGTTTGCATCAATAACTCAAGATATTATGAGAAACTGCAGAAACCAAAAACATTTGCATACTACACAATTAAAACAAGATCACCATTACTTCACAATGAAATCAATGAAAACAGTGAAGACTCTTTTGTGCCATGGCACAAACCAAGGGAACCACTATGTACATTAATTTCTGTCTGGATATCTACAGAACACGTGTTTGCTGTAAAATGATATAATCTCCAATTATAAAACCAAATTACACTAAAAATACAGGGAAAAAAGAAAATAAGGAGAAGAAGAAGATGAGAAAGAAGAGGATCTGAAGAATAAATATGTCTTACCACTTTATCTTCCCGAACTTATTTTTATCACATTGTTGTCCATTTTTTCCAGTAAATCCTGGACTAAGTTCAACTTGCCTGCCTTTCTGAATGAACGTTCCAAAACTTCTCTGGTATATATAGGTGGGTGAAATCCTTTGCTGAGAATTGAGCATAACTTCTCATAAGCAGCATTTAGATCACCTGCTTTGCAGTATTTGTGCAATAGTTGAGTTTCCATTTTCATTTCCAACTTCACCGATAAATCTTCTCGCCCTTGTTCCTTTATGAGGCTATCCACCAAATTGTACGTGTGGATAGGGGGAAGCAGCCCCAATCCCATCATCTCCATCAAAATCTCATAAGCTGCCTCATAATTCTGAATCCCACAGTAAGCATGAATAAGGGCTGTATATGCAATACTATCAGGAGCACATCTTTTCCTGTACATTATCTTAAGGTACCTCTCGGCTTCCAATATTTTTCCTATTTCACAAAGGGTGACAATAATTGAGTTATATACGACAAGCTTAGGTTTCAAGCCCAGTGAAATCAACTTTGAAAACCATTCACATGCATCACCTATTCGTTGAACTTGGCATAATACCTTTATGACAGACGTATAGCACTCATCTAGAGAGCCCTGTTTTTTCCCATCAACAACCATCAAAATCTCAAGTGCATCTTCTATTCTTTTGAGTCTGCAGAGCTCTGTAATAAGTTGAGTAAGAACAAAAGTACTAGGCAACACTTCCATATGCAGAATGGCCCAGAAAACCTCAATTACATGTTGTATGCTACATTTTGGTGCCACGTTAGGGACTAAGATGCTAACTGCTCTTCCATGATCTTTAACCCTGACACTCTGGACACATCCCTCTTTAACACTTTGTTCGCATAATCCCCCAATCAAGTTGTTTACAGCGGTCCTTGTAGGGGCCAGGCCTCTCCTACGCATTTCGTTGAAAACATGGAGAGCATTCTCAAATCTCCGACATTTGCAGAGTCCAACAACTAGATTACTATAGGAGTAAGCATCAGGAGAATCAATTCTCCATAAGATCGTCAAAGCAACGTCAATCGCCTCAAAGGATGTGTTCCTTTTACAGAGCACATAAAGCATATTATTGAAAACAAGATTATCAGGCACACAATTAAACGCAGATTCCATCTCCTGGAAGAGGCAGAGCGCTTCTTGGACCCGTCCTTGCCGACCTAAGAACCTAATGCAAATCGAAACAGTTCGACTCGAAACCCGTCCTCTTCGCGAAGAAACAGTTGTTAGTAAGCATTTCATGTCATCAAACAGCTTTCTTCTACCCAAAAAATCAGCCATATATTCCACAACAACATCATCGAATTTAAAGTCTATCTGAAGCCCAGCCCAAGAGAAGAATTCTAGGGTGTTACGTCTTCCCAAATGCCTGTAATTCATGAGAACTTGTAAAACAAGTTCCGAGCTCAGTTTGTTTTTGAAGTCTTTTAACAGGCTATCAAGGTTTCTGGTCCTATCAGCCGGAGAAGACATCAAAGAGAAGATCTTTTCGACGTCCGGAGGCAGATTTTCTGGAAAGGGAGGGTTTTCAGCCGCGTCATGATCAGAATTATACCTGAAATTGGCAGAAGCAGAAGTTTCTCTATCAGTTCTGGGGTTTCTCCGTCCACGAGAAATTGGCTTCTGGAAACCAGAGTTTGAGGAAAACGAAGATATCAGATCCCCATTAGAGTGCTGGAAAATTTGTCTAGCGAAGGACTGGAACCCTCCGAAGGCGTTTCTCCTGGCGAGCATTTCCGGTGCTCCAAATTCCGATGGCGGGGACGGCCAAAGTTTTTAAACTCAGGAAACATAGTTACGAAACAGCCCTTGTTTCATAAAACGGCCTATCGCGCTTCGCAGGCAAATATTTTCTGCTTCAATCTTCAAGAGTATACGGTGGAGGGGTTCCCCTGCATTTGAAGCTTGGACCCTCCATACCCGTAAGATTTCAGTAGGAACTGAACGATTCTGCATGATACTGGAGAACGCCTGAAGCTTCTATAATATTTTCTTGGCGGACAACGGTAAGCAATGTATGTAAAATTTTTTAGCGTGTTTGCTTGTTTTCTTTCCAGTAAAAGTGCATGTTGATTGTCATTGGCAAAAGAATGGATGATGTTAAACTTCAACAATTATAGAAATGAATCAAATGATGAAAGAGCTCTGTCTTCAATTGGTTAAACGGACAGGATCAAGTGAATTGAGATATTTTCCCTTTTCATTTGTTTTTATTCCGTCTTAAGCAGACAGTTTGAAGTATCTTGACAATCTCTCCTTCCTCCATTGATCACTTCTCTTGAAGTCATGGGTTGGCACATAAAAAAACAGAGTACTGACCACGAGGGGTAGTTGCTCGTTTACGGGACCACTGTGAAAGCATAAATACCTACTGCCCAACAACCCAACAACCTCAACATGCACGTAATCTTCTAGTAATTCTCACCTTGGGTTTCAGAGATTCACGGTCTGACACTGTCAGCAATAAAATAAAGAACGCTCCTTATGTTTATGCTCCATCTTCACTGTTTCGACCTCCTTCGTTTTGAGGGTGCCGAGAAGGAAGGAACCAATTAACTGCACGTCTGGAGATCCCCTGGACTGCCTAGTCATGTCGGACTGCTCTGCATATGGATCGAAATCAAGCTCTGAAACCAGGACGGAGGAGAGTCTCTGCTGCATGGCACTCGATGGTGCAACCCAAATAGAGACCTTGAAAAGCTCAAGCATCACACTATTAAATTTTCAGTCGAGAAGAGAAAATCATTAGCAGGAGCAAGGGGCACTGGCTCCAGGGGGCGCTCTCCCCCAGAAAGGGGACTTTATTTCGTTTCGCATAACAGCGAAAGTTCATGTAAAAGGTTGGTCAGCTTTTAGAGTGCGTTCGTCCACTCTCGAGTCTCAGCGCTTGTTTTCAAAAAAAAAAAAAAAAAACAGTGTTCCAATCACGGGCATACCACCCCTCAATTCCGATCCCTTAATAAGTTATAACCCGTTCTTCGAAAAGGGCCCTTTAGTTGGTCATCCTGCTTCGTTTCTGCACCCTTGATGTTCGATATACATCATGGTGACAACAAAAGAAATTGTTATTTAAACAGAAATGGTTCCTTTTTGTGCTAAAAGCCTAAAAGTCGATAAGACCCAAAAAGCTCGAGCAGTCTCTTCCCTCCCCCTCTGAATGAGCAGACAGAGAGGGAGCCCACCCTGTCCTCGCATGCGGAGAAGAGTGAGCCCTGTTTACGCTTTTATTTGACCGTAATGATGCTAACAAACAGGGTAAACGCCAAGTTAAGTTGGGGGGGTGCAGCACCTCGCTCTCTCTCACTGGACTAAAGGGACATGAGAGGGTTTCTTAATCCTTATCCTCCGCGCCAGAGTACAAAAATTGCCTACCCAAAACAGGGTAACATGACATTCCAGACGCGTCCTGAAACTGTTACAGCAGTCCTCGACTTGAACCCATGATGAAGGAACAAGAATAAGGCAAAGCGACTGGGAAAGTCTGGCATTTCTTATGCCATATAAAGGCAGGATATCAGAACTGTTGTTGAGGAGAGCATCACAGTTTTTCTATCCGAGGGAGAAATTCCAACAGAAAATTCGAAGGCAAAAAGGAGCATACGACGTATTTGTCTCGTTAGAGGGGGAAACTGTTAAACAAGGTTTTACTTCGCAATTGCCACCGGAATTTTACAGCATAACACAGCAAACTGTGCGTCTTCATTTCTGCAAGACACGTCTAATTTTATTTTTTTTCATCAAGAAGCAGAATTTCCGGCGCAGTCAACAAATCGATCAAACTAGATTCAAAATCTAAATACTTTATTTGCATAATTGACAATCGAATACATTGAATATGCATATACATATATATTATTGGTTATTTATATAAGGGAAATGTAAACGTCAGACTCGTCAGCTCATCCGAGTCCACCCTTTTGCACAGCAAGGCTCTTTCTCTAATCCTCTTTACGATCAGCTTCTCCTTCTCGCCTGGTCTTATTGGCCGTTTCAGTTGCTCGCGCATCGTCATTAACCGCAACATCGATCAAAAGAGATATCTGGCGAAGAATACATGGGTATCACCCTGCAAATAGCGCCCCGTTGGAGAGAGACCTCCCTCCGCAAAATTAGCCTTGAGCCATCAATATCATCATCAGATAAGAACATTATCCGCCACAATGGATTAACTCAAGGATTTTTAGCCCCAATATTAGCTGCATAATCTAACAGTACAGGCTACTGCTTGTGCCCAGAACTTCAGCCTGGCTTTCACATCTTCAGGATGGTCGCCTGAAATAAAAGTAACACCAAAGAGGAAGTTCAGAAGAGCAGCTCTCAACAAGCTTACAAAGTAATACAAGTAAACGACATATAAGCACAACTAAAATGAAAAACTGGCCAAAGTTTTAACACGTTGTGTTCCTGGAAGCTTTAAATAAAAAATTATACTCGGCATTAGATTAAAAGTGTTATTGACATTCGAAAACAAAAAGGCTGGTGATCCTTAGAACTTCACCATGCCATCTTTTCATTGTAAGAGTCATCGGACCCAATCAAATAACATGGATACACCCCATGTATTGGATATAAGCCCATCAGTAACACCTATGGAAAGGGCACACTTCGAATTATGCGAAATCTTCCTCGAGCTATAGAAGTGGGCATCTTTCCAGATACTCTGCAAGAACGAA
Source organism: Aristolochia contorta (assembly GCA_022405105.1). Taxonomy (NCBI): domain Eukaryota; kingdom Viridiplantae; phylum Streptophyta; class Magnoliopsida; order Piperales; family Aristolochiaceae; genus Aristolochia; species Aristolochia contorta. The sequence continues at coordinate 7,177,178 of CM039667.1, read as the reverse complement.
CTCAATATCACCACGAAAGCTAATCTCTCAGAATATTAAACAACCGCAATAAAATGTTAGAATCAACACGCGGGTTGAATGAAAAGAAAGAAGGATCCTTCTTCTTTGTCACTTTTTCGCCAAAACAATAACTCGAATGACGTAATATTGTCTGATTTCAAAATCGAATTGAAACACACATTATACGCGAAAAGCACTTGGATAACAACATAGGAAACAATCGAATTAAACCAATCCTCCTGGATATCAGTTCAATCCATCACATAAAAGTCCAAGAGGATATAAATTAAATAAATCACATAAAAGGTCGAAGCGGAAACAACCAGTTCACAACTTCGAAGGGTTAAAATACTTCAAACTTCTACTTGCAAGAACAAGGGGGTCCGCAAACGAAAAAATAAGAGCAGCAGAAAATCAAAGAACAATAACACTAGCGTGAAGCATATCACACAACCATTCATCACAGATAAAAAAACCAAAAAAAAAAAAAAAGCAAAAAAGAGCATTGGGGACAAACCAGGGCTAGAAATCTTCCAATTGGCGATAGGGCTTGAAGTCGACGAAGACTGCTCGTTCACAGCCGAGGAAGCAGCAGAAGCTTCCGGAGATTTATGCTGCTCGTCCAGAAACTTCTGACTCATGGAATAGCAAAGTTCAAGCGCCGGCAATGTGTTACAGAGTTCCGGAATCTCATCATAACTAAACCCAAACCCCAGATCCAAGCATCCTTTCAACTCATCCAGATCGTCGTCCGTCAAGCTTTTCGTCCTGGTAAATCCCTTCTGCTCCTGATCGTCGTCCTCGCCGGATTCGACGTAGCCCTCCAGTAACACCTGGTTCTGCTTCTTCTTCTTCTTCAGCCACGGATCTTTCTTGGTAAAACTCTTCCTCTCATACTCGCGCAGATCATAATCTACGCTTCCAACATGTTCATCTGTACCCAAATCGGGATTTATCACAAAAGCTGAACGTTCCGAATCGGAAGAGAAGCTCCCCATCTTTGCTTCCCTCACTTGCCTCCTTTTACCTCTTTCGTCTCCGCGCGGCTGTGCCTGCGCTTCAGTGGAGCCTTGGGCTTTTAAATAGAGGCGGCATAAGCTACTCCATCATGGATGCCCTCCATGGGATGAATGCGAAATGACCATGGGCATGGGTGCACATGACATGGACTGACAGCTGTACCTGCTCTGGCCTCTCTCAGAGTGACTGTGGGAAAGAAAGCCACGTGTCCGGGCTCACCGCGGACAAAAATAGATGGCCAGTTAAAAGCTGGGCACACCGCGTACCCCACATAGACAGCGACTTGCGCTCGCGACATGTTTTTCGTGCCCAATTTCTCCTCGGGCTCTTCATACATGGATAACGACGAGTCGAGTCATTCCGGTAAAACGGATAACGCCTTGTCCCAGTGACATGACGATAACATCAAGCACCTATTTCAAGCTTAAGCCGATTCATGTACTCAAAAAACATGGGTAGTAACGTCTTTTCACATTCCGACGATAAGGTGAGGATTAGGGTCCGGCCGTTACCGTTTCTTATCGTTTGCCGCCATCACGTGCGAAATACTCGGCACGATCCAAGCTGCTCGAATTCGTAGCGGTAATCCCTTTTTACAGTTTTTTCGGGTGCTTACCCGTTTATCTTACCCGAATTTAAACAAACATGTTGTCATCCCCTCGTTCACACGCGTCGTCTCGGTACTCGGTACCCATTTGAGACCCCGATTGTGTTGAGCGGCGCCACGCCGATTTCCTGCCGTGGCGGTTATTTTATTCCAGGTTTTAAACATGATTGATACTAAATCGCGTCGTTTGTATTACATATATAATTTTATTCGTTTGCGGCATATTCGGGATTCGATCCCGTCGTCGCTTCATCCGATAAGTCTAATCTAATCTAATCTCCGGCCCGGCTAATGTTCGGCGGCGGCGAACCCGAGGCGTGGGGGCTGATCGTCTCATCGGTGATTCGGCTCCTGTTCACGTCTGGGTTACGTATAAATTATGCCAAGAAAAAATATAAATTATGCCAAGAAAAAAAAATAATGTAACAAATGCCCGATACAACTAGTAATAGTATACAATCAATCGTTTGCACGTAATAATTGAGCGTGTCAGGTGTGAATTGTGGTAGGTCAATCGAAATGGACGAAGGTTTGACAAATGGGGTCTAAACCGGTTTGCGGTTGGCCTAACCCGAAACAAACCCGTCAGCCTCGCGAGGCCGTGATGGTCGAAGATCTGATCGAACGGCGAGGGAGGCACCACGTCTCCTGGCGAGGTGGGTGTCCGAAATCAGAGGCCAGCCTAACACAGTCGGAACGAGAATAGAAAAAAGAGACCCTTTTCGGATTAAGGAAAGGATCCGCCAAGTGTCACCAGCTAGGCGGGCTTTTCTCGCTTTGTGTTCATTGGGGTAAGTTAAAAAAGGTGAAGAAAGGTGAGATGAGTCTCCGAGCATCTGTGATGTGTCTAGCTACTCCGGATATAAGATTCGAGGGCGACGTGTACACTGCGACTCGTTCGTAATATGGTCTTTGTGATGAATTGGGAGCTGAAGTTCGGCGTTAATTCATAGCCAAGACGGAGGAATATACGAAAAGGGTATCGTATTCGGTACTGTTGGACCACGATGATCGGGACGGCGGCGTCACCACCGATCGCCGGCGACGATCGCAGTCGCACCGCGGACGGCAGCGACGGATGGCCGGTGACTCTGTCGGTGACTCGGTGGAGCCGACCGAGTACGACAGTGCATCCCACCTTTTGCCACTAGTGTCAATTTGGGCGGGTCCCGGTCCTTTTATCATTCTCTCACTTTATAAATAAATCTGTTTAAAAGAAAGTAAGGAGAAAAAACAAGAAAAAAAGGTAAGTCCGTTTTTGTGTAATAAATCTTCTAGATACATCCTGCAGCTAGCGTGGAGGGTTCATTCTTGAAGCTTCATTAATCATTGAAGCGAAGCAACCAAAGCTGTAGGAGAGAGGGGGCAAATGCAATAATTTGAACGCTGACCGCCACCAAGAAGATAGTAAATAGACGAAAAACAGCGCAATTAGGACTTTCTTTTTGGGGTTTGGAAGATCATTAAATATGAGACAAGGACTTCACGAATGAATAATGATGCTTGGAAGTTACGGCAAGCAATGTGGTCGCATTAGCAATATGGCGTCGACCCACAAATTAAGGCAAAAAAAATCTCTGCCATCGCGTTCGAATCCGTCGATGTTAGCATTTGATTAGGGAGGATTTGGTGGGTACTAGAGGGGATACTCTGCAGGGTGGACCTTTAAAATTCTGCCTAACTGATAACGAGACAACAACAAAAAATATAATAAAATTAATCAAACCCAATCTCGCCATGATCATAAAAGAGTTATAATATGTCTTTATATCCGACCTTTATACTTATTATGACGAAAGCGAGCTGAATTAAGCCATGCACTAATAATCTTAACCGTACCCGGAAGGTGATCAATCAATCTTAATGATATACAATCGATTCGAAACACGAAAGGTCGGGTCACGTCGAGTCTGGCACGATGGGTTGAGTCTTGCAGATGAACCGGAGTGGTCAAGTCACACAAGCAACAAAACATGGACCAAACCCGTGGTTAATTATCTGCACCCTACCATAACACAACATCAAGTAGACCAAGTCTGTACTCCAGAACAAAAACAGAAAAACTACCTATATATTATGAATAAGGCCACGAACGTACGCGGACATCACATGCATGCGATAATCAGACCAACCACCTCTCCTACATTTTAGATTCCAGAATTGGACTGATTAACACGGCTTGGCACCAATTGAGCTATCCACATTGCCTCTTCTAATCCAGAAACGTACGTTGACAGCGCTTATTAGTACACAAGTAAAATCATGTGCTAATCAGGTTAAAAAGACACAGAAAGGGACACCCGTGGTCTATGAGGACCAGTAATTTATATCCACGTATTAAATCCAAATCCCCTCGGAACCACATCAGAGGTTGCGCAATTCACACACTAAGGAACAAAACCGCGCAAGAGTGATGGCCGGGGGATAAGAGTCTTGAGAGAGAGACGAGCACAAAAGGGGGAAAATATGGCTTTTCATTTGCCTCCACGAATAATCCCCTTGGATCTTCGGCCATTCGCCTTATTATTTATTATCTTTATTCGAGGTCCGGACTTGCGTGGCATTATTGGCATTTGGCCTGTCAATCAGATCGGATGTGAAAGCCGAATTCTATTATTTTCATTGACCCCTTTTCCACGTTATTGAAGGTCGACCAACAGCCAGCCAGCGAAGTTGTCTAAAGTTAGTTTTAAAGAATGAAAAGTTTTTTTGAAGTCAAAATTAATTAATCAATTAACTAATTAGTTCGAGTTGTAGAATATTAAGAAACTCTGATCTTATTTAATTAATGATTGGCAACTCGGCATAGGGGAATAATAAGGTGGTCTCCAGGGGGCAAAGTTTTACAGGTCTCACCAGTTGATGGCAGTGGGTGGGACCTACCACGTGACTCCGAGACAGAGTCATGTCCGCGTTTTGTCTTTTGTACAAAATTCGTTCCAGCGACCGAGCCAACTCCGGTTGCAAGAAAATCGTTCTAGAAATCAGACTGCCATTTTTTTTTTTTTTTTTACCAAGTAAGAAGGGGAAACGAAAAGGAGGAGGACAGCGTGAGATTTCATCGGAGAGGGCCGCCATCGGAGGTCCCAATGGGATCGGGTCCACTAACTGGGAGAATTCTGATTGGCTCTATCGACCGTGCGGGACCCGTTCGGGTTTCGTTTTATTTTTTATTTTTTACCAAATGAAAGGGTGGAAGAAGACTGAATGAAGAGGGAATGGAAGCGGATGGGGGGGGAGCGCAGTGCGCACAGGCGATGAAGCCTCATTGGTCGGTCGTCCACCGTGCACGACCGGGCCCCCGCCCACCGATTTGACGGGCAGGTGGGGTCCGGGGCGACGGGACAGCTCATGTCGTGATGCGGTAGAGGCATGTATGATGTGAGTAAAACGGGCGACGAAGCGTGGGAAGAGAGGGCGCATGTGCGTACTTATCTGGCGGGCCCCACGTAAGCGCAAGGCGAGACAAGCACGGAGCACCTACCCACGTGGCCCGTCGTTTTTGGTCGATCAATAATTGCGCGGCTAAAATTCAACCGGCCATTTCGTGGGGGTGAAGACCCGAGATGGGAAAAGAAAGTGAAATGAAGGAACTCTTTTTTTTTTTTTTTCCCCAATTCCGGCGGCTTCCTTCCCGGTTCCCCCTCGTAAAAACTACAAACAAGGAAGTAAAAGAGTTATATAATCAACACTTAGCTCTTCTTCTTCCTCAAAGCGTTTTTCTGTTCGGACGCCCAAAACCCGTCTACAATCATTCGAGCCGAGAAAGGGCTGTTTGTTGTTGGGTCACTCTTTTTATTTTTAATTCGAGATTCGCGAAACGCCTACGGCATCCGGCTTTTTGTTTGTTAGCTAGTCTGTTGGAGACAAGTGGTTGGCCCGAAGAACATCGCGACGGAAAAGTTCGCCGTGTGTGGCTTTGCTTTTTTTATCCTTTTTTCATTTGGAAACTCGAGGTGTAGAGTAAAGCTTGGAATCCGATGGAACTCGTGCGTTTGGGTAATCAATCATCCTCATTCAGAAAAAAAAGCACCGAAGCAGACGGACGAGGCGTTGGTCCCCGGATCGAAAAAGCCCCGATCGTCTGCTCTTTTGACCTTTACAGTTTGAGCTCGCTCGCTGGTAATGCAAGTCTTCCTTCGCCGGACGACGTCGCGAAGCCCGGTCGTTTTCCATGTAGCAAGTTGCGACCGGAGGCTGATCAGGGAAAGATACGAATCTTCGTCTTTTCCCGGCGATGCCGCCGGCCAATTGCCTGTTGACGTGAACGGGATTCGAATCTAAGTACATAAGGGCCAGCCATCCTGATAGACTGTATTTTTTTATTGTCTTTTAAACTTAAAAGAAACTTGGACGAAATGAAGGGTGGGTGGGGTAAAGGCCTAAAGGGTAGTACTCTTAAAACATTTTTATGAACGTAGACATAATGTTGTATGTAGTAGCAATGAGCACACTGTTGCGTTCATTAGAACATCATAATACGTCCAATGTAGTAGTTGCTATTTCGAGGGTGCTGGCATGAAGCCTGGATTTGGTGGTCGCAGCCGAATCCCCGTGTGGTCCCTCGCTGTCTACTGAGAGTGCATGGACGTGGCGAGGCTGTGAAATGTTGCATGCTATCCAACCATTCAATGGAGGAGTTGTGCCCATTTAAAGCAGGTCAGACGAGTCTATTTTCCATTTAATCTGGACATGAATACAAATTCCAACTCGACCCTGCCAAATCGGATAACTATGGTTTAAAGTTTTCAAACTGTAGATCTTAAATCCTACATCATCTTTATATTATCATTTATTTCAGTCACTGAAATCACTAGTAATCTAGTACTATAATTGAAGTCATTTAATTAGTTTAATAAAAAAAATTCCAAATTTAAAGTTTGACAAAGAAGCCTCGCTAGGGTTACCCTTGTTAGAGGATAACTAAGAAGAAAAGAAGAGTCCTTGCCACCTTTTTAAAAGGGTGGTAATGGGTCTTATTAATTTTAAAAAGAAAAATGATATCAATACTTTCCGATATTACTTTGAGGTTTTACATCCTCACATGGCTGTATAGTTGGTGGTCTAGGTAGGAAAAAATCTTGGGTTTAAGGTTTACCCATAGAATAGGTTTATAATATTTTATAAAAAAATTAAAATATTGCAGATTTTATCTCGTAGTTTATCTCTTACTAAGCTGCAATATGGATGCCACGTGAGTATTTAAAACCTTGGAAGTAAAAACCCGTAGTATTATCACCGCTCTATTAAAAAACCGATTTAGTCCCTAGAAATTTATTAAAGTGGGAATAGAATATAATTATAGTGTGGTGATATGAGTACGGTGACTTTTTACTGTGAGTCTTTACAACGTGACATAACGTCCTTATTTTCAGTCCAGGTAAGAGATAAAATAGGAATTATCTGCCTATTGTATAGGTAACTCCAAACCCTAAGCCTTATCTGGATTGCCAACTAGGCTACCTGAAGATAGCAACATCAGGATGTAAAACCTCATATGCAAAATGATATCAATACTTTCTAATTTTACTTTGAGGTTTTACATCGTGACATGGCTACATAATTGGCAGTCTACGGAAGGGAAAAACTAAGGTTTAGAGTTTATCCATAGAATAGGTAGATAATATTTTATTTAAAAAATAAAAATCTTATCTCCGATCTTATCTGTTGGACTGCAACGTGGACGTCATGTCAGGATATAAAGTCATGGAAATAAAAAGCTATAGTACTCATGTCACCGCTCTTATATAAGTATTGTGCCTTTTTACTTCCAAGATGTTGAAGTCTAGGTAAGAGATAAACAATAAACTCGGAGATGAAAATCTACAAGATTTTTTTTATCAAATAAAAATATTATCTATCTATTCTATGGGTAAATTTGGGTTTCAAATATAGCTATGCATTTGATCTGTTTAAGATTTATTATAAAATATGTAATTATTTTTTGAATTAATAACATAATTCTGTAATTTATTCTTGAATTTTTTAAAATAATTAAAGAGACCGGGTTCTAATAATAGGATCGGATCGAATATAGGCCACCACAGTCCCAGGGTCCCTTTTTTCATTTTTATCATTGATACTCCATTCTCTACAGTGTCAAAAGGAAAAGATTCATGGGCTAAACTTGTATTAGTGGTCTAGTGGGCAAATTTGGGCCTCTTTTGCCGGCTCAAACTGTTGGACATACGACAATAATGTGAGAGCCCGAGTCACCTCCGCAGCCGCGAGATGGCCGGACACGTAGTCCAGTAGTGAGCGTATCGTTCCGTAGCCTTCCTGCACATTTTGTGCGATCACGTCCTTCTCCATCGTTGATTCGCAAAACGCCCCCGATACAGGTACCCCTCTCTATCTCTCTGTTAGTTCTATCTATGATTTGCTGTAAACTTTGGTTTTTCTCCTGTGTACGGATATTTCCACTACTTCCTGCCGTTGGTGTCATCTTCTTATTTTTAGGAGCGTCGAGGGAAAAGTTTAGACATAATTCTTTCAAGCGACCGTCGAAATGGGTAGCTTTTTATTGAATGTCAAAGCATTGGACCAGTTTGATTCAGAATGAACTTTCATCCCATTTTCGCCAAAATTTCTCGTGTCTGGAACCATTTGATTGGGTTTCTCCGAGTACCGTACTATTCATATTACGTCCCATGACCTCCTTGTTTAATGCTTATCCACATTTTGTTTATCTGCATTCCGGAACAATGGCCAGTGAGTACGACTGCCTTTTTCAAAGATTTCGTTTTTTCTTCCTTATGGTTCTTTAGCAGGTCTACTTATTAGTGACTGCGATAATTTTTTTTTTTTTTTTTTTGAAAGTGCCTGCGATACTTTTGTTAGAGTTATACATTATTAGTTTTCATATTCATCAAGGAGAAACCTTTGTTATGGATATGAGTAAGTGGTACTCATTACGTTATCGTCAGAAACAGGTTTTAGGAGATGAAAATTTCGAGTTCAGCTCCATTGGGGAATTTTTCCGATTTTTGTTTTGTGCAAGAAAGTCATTAGAATTTTGGGCTCTACACTGAAATCAATGAAAAAAACTGAATTAGTAATATTTTTCGTTCTCCACTGACTTTTGTGTTACTCGTTGTGGGTGAATTGTTTGGCCACTACAAATGGCATGTCGCTAGAGATCGATAAAAACAGTGCTTCTAGATATGGATCACGCTATGTATCCTAGTATCATTGTTGTATTTTAGGACTGTATTTTTGTAAACAATAATCTTGTTTGTTTTTTGTTTTTATTGTACATTCTTTTTGAATCTCTTTTTGTGGCTTTCCAAAAGCTCAATTTGAGTCACTTTTAGGAAGGTGATGAGTTTTTTGGTCGTTTAACTGACTTTTATGTCCGTTTAACCTACTAACTACATGTTTTTAACTGAATGCTAGTTTTTTGAAATGTTCTTAATGTAAATTATATGTACAGCGATATATTTATCACCATTGGTCATCTTCTTTCACGTATAAATTTGCTTTAGACCCATCTTTTCTGCTTGTCTATGTCAAGCAATTACACAGTGTCAAAGGAGAATAGTCCTCTTTGAGTGAAGGTGCTGCTCCATATTTTATTAAGTTTCCACTTGATGTCATCCACTGGAGATCCTACAATCTACCTCCCTTTCTCTCACATGGCTTACCTTTCTTCTGGGTTCAACTTGGTATTTCCCATTATTTGTGTAGAGACTCTGAAGATTTTATTGTTTCTTTGCTACCTTTTCTTGGGAGCTTGTCTTATACATAAGTGTTGGAGAACCAAGCATGTTGTTTTGCTGGTTTTAAGGTGAAATTTTTTGCTTTCTCAATAATAAAACACTGATGTTCTGATGTAAATGCTATTTCTTTTTTTACATACTTTACAGGTTGAGGTGCATTAGATGCTCCGATCTCATGTTTTTACTAAGCATGACATGCACAAACCTTTTACTCTTTTGCATAGTCTGAACACTTGCATACTGGCTTCCTCTGCCACTATCAGGAGGCAACAATTCCTGATTAGATCTCTGTGTGGATTCAGCAATCAAACTAGCTCTGGAAAGATGCCACGAATACAATGTGTGGATAAGCCCATTTTAGATACTGATGCTGAGAATGTTTTGAGGAGAATTACTCCACCCTTTGATCTAAGACGACATAAGGGCCAGGCTGGTAAATATTATTTTTCTGTATGTAGAAAATTTGAGTCTTTGTAGAAAAAGCTGACTCTTAGTCTTGTTTTGTAAATAACTTAAGTTGTTCTTCTTTTTTTTTTTTTTTGATATTTCACTTGTGTACTTGATGGAGGAAGATAGGGATGCAACTGAACTTGTTCTGCAGGGAAGATTGCAGTTATTGGCGGATGTCGTGAATACACTGGTGCACCGTATTTCTCTGCAATTTCAGCCCTAAGGATTGTTAGTATTTGCAGCTGATGCCTCATGTCTTTATAGAACCCCTTATATAATCTGTTTCTACAGATAAATGATTATAATGTAAACATAATGAATCTGTGGAACATGTTATGCAGGGCGCAGATCTATCACATGTTTTCTGTACCAAAGATGCTGCAACAGTTATAAAATCCTATAGCCCTGAGTTGATTGTCCACCCTGTCCTAGAAGAATCATACAGTGTAAGGTGACTTTCCACGATGATGACCTTTTGGAGATGCTTAATTTTATCAGCTGGCAGAACACTAATTCTGAAACAACATGCTTAGGGATGATGAAAAAACAGTAGTTGCTGATCGGGTTCTTGCCGAATTTGCTAAGTGGATGGCAAGATTTGATTGTCTTGTTGTAGGTCCAGGTCTTGGAAGGGATTCATTTCTTCTGGTCTGTCACCTCTACCTAAAGATGTTCTACTCTGTAGCTATTCTTTTTGTCAGTAAGTTAATAATCTCGTGAAGTTTTTCTAGGATTGTGTAAGTGAAATTATGAGGTGTGCACGCCAATCAAATGTCCCAATTGTTGTTGATGGGGTATGTATGTCTCCGATTGTATGGCAAAGAGCTACAAACTCAGGCCTTTATAATTTCCTACATGCATATTCATGAAATTGTAATTTGTACTTCTTTTTAATTTTTTGTAATTTTTTTCTGACTCCCTTTAAATAGGATGGTCTGTTTCTTGTTACCAACAACCTTGACCTGGTTAGAGGCTATAGTTTAGTAGTTCTCACTCCAAATGTGAACGAATATAAGCGCCTCATTGAGCAAGTATTGGAATGTGAAGTAGAAGATGAAGATGCTTCTGAGCAACTTTTATCACTTGCAGAAAAGTATACTCTCTTCTGTGATCTCTATTTTCACTTAGGTGGCTTCTTTCTTTTACCTCCTCTCTTTATCTTTGCCTGGTGGCAGCAGCTGATTTCTGTGTTCAATCAGGATTGGTGGTGTTACCGTACTAAGGAAAGGGCGATCAGATCTTATTAGCGATGGCAAAACAGGTTTCCTTGTAATAGAATGCTAATACCATTTATTCATTCCTTGAGTAGGTTTTTGTAAGTGGATTATTTATATCTGATCCACCTCGTTGTCATTGTATGTCAGTTTCCATTACATGAATCTCCATAATTTAGTTCTTTTATTTCCCACAGCATTTATGGCTATGCAGTACCATTTTGTCAATCAGTCGCCAGGTTTTCGTGATAGATATCTTATTGTTCACTGCTTTATGCAGTTAGTGTGGTCAGTGTCCATGGGTCACCTAGGCGCTGTGGTGGTCAAGGTGATATTCTTTCTGGGAGGTTGGTATTGGCTAGTAGATGTAGTTTTCCTGCTCCTCTCAGACTTGTTGTCAGAATTCCTTTTTCTTTTTCCGTCATATTCCATTTACACTTACCAATACCAGTTTTAGTCTAACGTGGCATTTTGTTTTCAATAATTTGTGAAACTTGAAAGTAAGTTTATTTTGTGAATGCCAGTGTTGCAGTGTTTTCTGCCTGGGCAAGGCAGCAGATGACTAGTGGGGAGGAAGATTCAGATGATATAAGGTATCCTTTCATCCTTTTTTTAATGTCTGTTTTGTTTGGCTAGAACTGACAGGCCATTTGATTAACTAGTTTCTGTTCTGCCATTTCCTCATTGATGATCCAGGCCTGCAAATCCGTTGGTGTTGGGATGCATTGCCGCGTCAGTACTGCTAAGGAAGGCTGCCGCACTTGCTTTTGACAAGAAGAAGCGATCAACTGTCACCGGAGACATCATAGAGTGCTTGGGAGAGAGGTGAGTAATCTCGCTTTCTTTATGACAGTAAATTTGTGAGTTCAAAACACTCTGCGTTCCTAACATTATCTGTTTTTCTCCTTTCCTATTTTCAGTTTGGAGGGTATATGCCCTGCAAGAACTGTTGGCTAGATGTCGATGGATTTTTCTCTTGCTTTTTAAGAAAATATTAAACTCAGAGTGAGTGAAGCCATCACCTTGTCTTGCTTGCTTACGCGACTCGTATTATAGCCTTTTTCCTTTTCTTTGTACATTAGCATCATGGAAGTTGGTTTGTAAGCTTGCTGCAGTTTGCTATGTGAAAGTTTATTCTGGAGGTAATTTGGTATTCTTAGCCTTACACTTGCTTTGTACAGAGTGGAAAATGTAACATTTTTTTTTTTTGAGAGAGAGATAGAGAGGGCTCGCGGGATTTACGTATTAAACTCTTCGCCAGCCACGAGAGGAACAAGAATTGAGATCGAAAGGGCGTCCTGTTGTCATTCTCCTGGAATGAGTCCGTTATCATTTGTAAGTTTCTTCAGTAAGTGAGAACATATTGGGCCTTTTGATATTCATTTCCTACCGGGGGAAGCAAATATGGTCCAATTAGGAAGAAAGAAAGAGATGCGCTTGCGAGCTTAAGGACCTGAAAGAAGCGAGGAAGAGAGCGCGTCCGATTCTTCCAGTAGAGAGAGGTGGGCTTCCTCCTTAGCTTTGGACCATAGATAAATGTAGAGCCCGACCACTATCATCACTGCTCCCACAACACTGTTAAAGACCAAAGACGCAGAATCAGGAACGTGGTAACTTGGGCAAAAGAATTCATAAGCAGTGCTAGAATCGGAGAAAATCTATGAGACTGACCTTCCGATGTGCATGGTGTAACCGAGAAAAGCCGTCTCCAAGACTGCAGCAAATGCATACGTCAATGGCGAAAATGTTGCCACAAATACTGGACCCTTGAGGCTTGCACACCAGGTATAGAGAACATTCGACAGCCCGCTGTTCAAAGCTCCCTGCATGAGTGCACAACCCCGCTTCACATAAATTGATCAATATATACTAATCTGGATTTCCCTTTTCTGTTTTTGGTCACTTACGCCAAAGAGAATGTCCACAAGCTCCAAATCCCACTTGAGCTTCCACTGTGATGGTTTATGGCTAACAATGGCAGCTACCACGCACTGCTGCAGCGTCGCACAGAAGAGCATCAACGATATTAAGGAGAACTCAGATGGGAACACCCTCGCCATTGGTCTCTGCAGATCATAAAGAACAGAGCCTTTATCAGCTTATTATTATAATTGCTCTCAGGAGCATTCAAGGCAATCAGACTAACATCACATCACCAGAAGGGTTTGTAGAGGTACTGACCAGCATCAAAATCCATGAGCTAAAAGCCAGTGTTCCCCCGACGACCATGGCCAGTCCGATTACCCAATCTCCGGCGCTAGTGCTTTGCAATCCGACAGGTGAGCCTTTCCAGAACATGAGGGTGAGCGCTCCAGAGACCGAAAACACAGTCCCGAAGAGCTTTCCCCTGCCCCACCAGGTGTTCAATTCGAGTTGTTCTTGCCTCGCTATGACGGACAGAATATAAGTGAAGATGGGAATCATGTTGAAAACTGCCGTCTCTATTGTGCTGTTGATGTAGTACAGGCACGCTGCTAACAGGTTCTGACTCAACGTGATCCTGCAAGGCGCCATTTATATTTATATATCAGTGTTTTCATTCTTGAACAAAATTGTGGACCAAGGAATTTCAGAAATGGGAACCAATACTGGCTTACCCAACTAAAGCTAGTAAGAAAATACAACCCAGTATTGATTTTGTGATGGGAGGTCTGGTCCTTCTGTGATCAGATAAAAAAAGGAAGAAGAATTGATATTAGAACTCAGAACGGGTGGTAGCTAGGGAAAAGCATTCACTAATTCCAAATCAAGATGGGTATGCTTTTTAGTTCACCTTTCGAATATAAATGCCATGGCAGACATGACGAGGGTGGCAACTACGAACTGGTATACAAGGAAGACGGTGGAGCTTATCCCCCGCACGAGAATGACCTTGCTGAGCACGAAATAAGTTGCAGTTACGAGCTGAACGAAGACCATGGCCGCGTGGGGAGCAATCTTGGTAGCCGTTCCAGTCAAAGAAGCAGCCATTGTACTTGATATCAAAACCAAGTATCCTCTCAAATGTCAAATGAAGTGCTTCGCTTCCCCATTCAATATGTAGTCCCCATTCTGGCAATGTTGTTGGAACTGGAAGAAGCATCTTCTTATCAAACTTCACTTGTTCTAGTTTCTTTTACCTTTGACCACAGCAAGACGATGGAGGCAGTTCGAACTTTGAATGGTAGATATTGCAGGTCTTCAATTTGACACTAATAAGAAAGCTCGATATTTTTTACTTATTTCTTCTGCTTTCTGCAGCAGAAGAAACACTTTTTCTGCAAGGAAAAATTGTGTTCGTGTGGTAGAGTGAGCTTGTTGAGGAGAGTACAGCGGAAGCCTCCGGCGAATGGAGACTGGTGGGTGAGGAGTGTTTCACTCACCGGCCACGGCCAAGCTACTTCTTGATTGGAGACTTTCTCAGAGCATATTCGCATTTGTGTCGTGTTATTTTATTTACTTTTTTATTAATTTATTTTTAAAAAAATAACGTGCCCTGTCAATTTCGAGGACATAAAAGAATTTGTTTTAAAAAGTTTCGTTTTTCGTTTTAGATCATGTGGCTTCACCTCACTATTGACATCTGAAAGTTCTGCATTTGGAGGTGAGGGCAAGGGCACTTGTCTCGCCCGAAGTAGAAGCGATAATGTTTTGAACCATCGATATTCCTAACAGATCTTGTGGCTTCACTTCAGAGAGGACAGACCTTTTTTAGAGGAGTAATGATTCGCGCACCGCTTGAGTGTGCGAATCGGGCACCGGCCCTCTCATTAGAAAATAAAAAATTATATTTTACAAAACCCAAAAAATATAATTTTTTTATTATTTACCCAACGCGCGAGTCATTATTCTTTTTAAAGAGGACAGACGTTTGTGATTAGTTTTTATTGAAAAATGTTTAAGCATGACGTCAGTTTTAAGGACACTGATCCGTTAAAAAATATTTCATGTTCCGTGTTACTCTTATTTTAGAGGGTTAGATCACCAAATTTTATTAAATTTAAGAAAAAAATAATGCTAGTTACACAGCCCACACCTATCTCACACCTGATGCTAGGATTTATCCTCTAGAAAATAAGATTAAATATAAAAATTATATTTTTAAAAGCTTAAATTAACGTGTACGTCAAACGTGTGTCTAACATTACTATTAAGAAAAATATTCACTCCATATGATTTAAAGCCTTTAATTGAAAACTACTGGAAACTGTAATAATTCTCTTGAATTTTCCCATGATAAAATTATATAATTAAACTATCCTTACTCCTTGCGCAGAATTTATTATGGCAAAATTAAATCAAGGACTAACCGGAATTTATTATCATTTCTCTCCCAGTCAAAATTACACTTGTGCTATCATATCATTGAATCATGATGACAGAGGCGGCTGGTTTAAAAATAATCAAGAATTTAATTTTAACATGAATATTGGATACAACAAATCGAATTAAACCAATATAAGATTGGGCTTTACGCGTAATTTATTTCAGTAGGATGCTCTCTTCGTCTCTTTCCTTGTTGTTAGTGCATAACCTCTCTCTCTCCCAGCACGATTTGTACAGAAAAAGGAGACGAGAGATAAACAATTACGACGACAATTACCGAAGTCGTAACTGCTTATCCGGGGAATGGGATGGGAGACCGCCGACCAGAGCTTTTTCTTCATTTTTTCTGGACGAAAACACGGCAGTACCCTCCATTGTCTAAATGCTCTGAAGTTTACGCCCTCTTTTCACGGCGCCGCAATGTAAGCTTCTTCGTCCTCGACGTAATATTTGGATTCTTCTTTGCTCTTCGAGAAAAGAAAGATATAGAGCCCAGAAACTATCAGAATTGCTCCCGCAGCGCTGACGTACAGAAAAAAGGCAAACAAACAAAAGAACAAAACAGGGGATAAGAAAACAGAGGAGTAGAGAAGAAAGTAATTGCAGTAGATAGAGAATGGGGGATAGATGAAATGAATACCTTCCAATGTAGAGAGTGTGACCCAGGAAGAGGGTTTCGAGGAGGGTGGCGAAGAGGAGTCCGAGAGGTGAGAAGGACGCAATGAAGGTCGGACCCTTCACGGTGGCGCACCAGGTGATGAACAGATTCGACAATCCGTTGTAACATACTGCCTGCTCAACAAATTAAGCCCCAATTTTGAGACAAGACTCTCTTTGAGCGAAATGATGTTAAATTGCATTATCTTTCACACTAAATTGTGAATTTGAATTAGAATGTAAATAAAATATGAAGAAGTTGGTGATCTTTCACGTCAATTTTTAAGTCAAAAGATGATATACGTCAAACTGTGTCATCTTTGACATTTATTAACAAATGAAAATAACAGATTGTGTTTTTTAAAGCTATTTTTATAGGGAAAAAAGAAAAAAAAGAAATAGGTGAAGTCCTTTTCAGCATTGGATTCAAAACTCCAGATTTAGACAATAACACTTGTGTAATAAAAGTTTAATAAAAATCAAATCTGTACCGATAACCTTATCTGAAAAATTAATCACAGGATAAGTGCTCATTTTAATATATAATCTTGTCAGATAATAGTAACTCAATTATCCAATATTCCATATGATTGCCAACAAGAAAAGATTAATTAACCTAAGTTTCGTTGACGAAGCAAATATTTAATGTACTTACCCCAAAGAAGATGTTTATAAGCTCCAGGCCCCATTTAAGCTGCCATTCAGAAGCGACTGGGCTTACGAACAGGGCAATCACAGCAGACTGAATCGTCGCGAAGAAGAACATGAGAGCATTCAGTGAAATGTCAGCTGGGTATTGCGTTGACATCGACCCCTGCAAATTCGTAATCAAAACCCTTCGCTTAATTAGTAATTCAACGGAACCTGATAGGTGGATTACACTTGAATCCGAAGACAGCTTGCTTTGTCTCCACCTTCTTCATCTCTACTCCTCCATTAAAGGAAGATTTTGAAGAATTTGAAGGACTAAATCACTCACCAGCAATGTGATCCATGCGCTCAGAGAAAGGACACCAAGGATGACCATGAGGAAGCCGAGAGCGGGCCAACTTCCCAAATCAGAGGTGAGGAGAGAAGAAGACGACCCATGCCAGAAAGTGAGAACCAGAGCTCCGGTGACCGATAAAAGGATCCCAAACAGCTTTCCTTGACCCGATAAGGTGCCGATTCCCAGGTTCTCTTGCCTGGATATGATCGCTATCAAGAAGATGAACACGGGTACCAAGTTGAAGACTGCTGCTTGGATCGTGCTTGAAATGAAAAACAGGGAACCTGCCAACAAGTTCGCCGACATAGTCAACCTGGAACAAGCAAAACTGACTAATTCAATAATGGAGGGCTAATTGAAGTCAAAACTAAAAATGGGTTGCAAAAGAGGAGAAGAAATTTACCCAAGCAGAGCTAAAAGGAAAATCCTGAACAAGATGGGGATAGTGAGAGGCGGCCTGTTGCTTCTGTAAAACGAGGAAGGCACGAAGAAACAAAAGAGGGATCGATCAATCCATATTCCAACACCCCACTCTTCATTCACG
Source organism: Aristolochia contorta (assembly GCA_022405105.1). NCBI lineage: Eukaryota > Viridiplantae > Streptophyta > Magnoliopsida > Piperales > Aristolochiaceae > Aristolochia > Aristolochia contorta. The sequence continues at coordinate 7,159,675 of CM039667.1, read as the reverse complement.
AAAAACACAATATCTGAATTCAGATTTTGGATTATTCGATTTACCTCTCGAAGAGTAACGCCATGACTGCCATGAGAATGGTGGCTACGGCGAATTGATAGACGAGAAAGACAGGGGTGCTGATACCCGGAACGAGCATAACCTTGCTGAGCACAATATAACCTCCAGTGCTCATCTGAACGAAAATCAAACTCGCATGAGGAGCAATCTCCGCAGCACCACTTTTCAACGAAAACCCCATTATATTTTCTTCTCTCTCTCTCTCTCCAAACAGGCGGTACCTCCTCTTCCTGCACTACGACTCTCCTCAGAATACCAACTAACCCAGAAAGGGAAGTTGGGTGAGTGTTTCTCCCGAATTCAGGATTTATCGAGGAGAAGTGGGAACCAAGAGTACACGCCAAAGAATCGTTGCGTCTGCTAATAATAAAGATATTTCAGAAGCACTCCCTCAATATAAACAAATGAACAGAGCGAGTTCAATGGAAGTTCCCAACTGGAGCTTAAATGGGGTGTCAATACTTCATACTTCACGACCCTTCCACTCCAAGAAAAAGTGCTGATCATGTGAGACTTTAAATAACGGAAGGGGACACATTTAGGGGAAGGAAGTGAGAAACGAGGGACTGCTGATATTTTCAGAGCGCATTATAAGTTTTTCAATATACTTGGTCAATGCAAGGATGTGAGGGTGTGTACGACCCGTTATCCGTTAACAGCAGAGAACAGACGGCTGCCTGGCTGGTCTAGTGGGTACATCCAAATTAATGTTGGTTGAGCAGAACGTGGCTCTTACTCACCTGGTAAAGCAACAACTGAGGGGAATTCACATAGCAGGATAACTATTATCTAATGCATACATGAGGGAAGAACTTACACAAGTCAATTAGTAAGTTTGACGTATAAATTGAAAGATTATATTTAGGTCTTCGCAGTGACAACACTGGATCTTATGGGTACATGTTAGCGGAACTGCCATTAGATAAAAAAGTTGACTACCAACCACCTCTCTCGAGAACAATCAAAACGGCTGCGTCTGCTTCTCTTTTTTTATATAAAAAATTGAAGTAAAATTGACTACTGTTAAGTCTTAACCCCGTAGATTACTCTTACCTCTAAATAGAAATGCTGAAGTTTTCTTTGATTGGGGATGTTTTCCACTTTTCCCCCCTCATTCCAAGTAAAAGGAAAAAATGGAGAGAAAAAATCACCTTCCAAAGTGAAACCTGACCCGGTCCATCCGCAGCAATCCGGGTTGAGCAAATTTTTGTTTGGGTCAAAAAAGGCTCCAGATATTATATAAGGATTTACATGGTACTGCAAAGCAAGAGACAACATGCGTAATCAAGTCAGTACTGAGCCTCGTGCTGTTGTGCACATCACAAGTCTCGCACGCACAACAAGGGCCAAACACTTAACAGCGACTTGGGTAACTGTAGTAGAGAGGAGCCAATCTTAAGCTTTTCTTGTAAGCCTTTGTTCTCTTGCCCATTTTGTTAAGCACAACTTTGGAGTAATTCTCTGACCTTTTTGTGATGATCTTGGAAGAAGTTAGGCATATCTGCATTCTATTTGGTTTAGCCGAATTAATGATCCCACTTGATCCAGTGGGGCAATAAGGATGCAGAGTGATGAGGAAAGAAAAAGGAAATGGAGAAAAAGGCTGGCTATGACCCCACCCACTTCCCTCCACTTGAAGGGGAAGAATAAATGTAATCACCAGTTTACAAAACTAACCCCCTGGAGGTCAAAGTAGGTTGGCTCTAATCTACAGCGCTCTCTAAAGGTGGTCATTGAAAATCCAGAAATCTAGTTTGACGATTTGATTGCTGAATTAATGAACTGAGTTGACACCCCCTGTTTCAAGTTAATAATCCCATCTTAGATATTTCAAATCCCGATCTTGTGGAGTAAATTTTGTATTAATAGGGGGTTAAATGTATTTAGCCTCTTTTCTGATCTCGTCAAACAACACGATTCAAGATTGAGAGTTGGGATGTGATAGCCTTTATGGTTTGATGTTCCTACTTCCTAGTTAGCCTCATTTGTGAAGACCCTCACTTCCATGGCTAAACGAAAAGAGTTCTCTTTCATAAAGACCTCCTTAAAAGAGAGTCAACTTAGGTGAATACTATTTTAAAAGACTCTGTGAAGTAAAGAAGTTCATGAATGAATTTAACAACGATTATATAAAACCGTTAGAATAGGTAAGTTACAAAGTTCACTTCGAATGTAGATTATAACATGGTTTCAAAGATACACTACAAAAATTCGTCGCGATCTTATTTTCAGATGAAAACACATAAGAAATAGTATACCAACTCAAAAATGTAAACTGTAGTCCCTTCTATTTGTAGTTTTTTACAGGCTAAGAAAAGAAGAAGAAGAAGAAGAATGTCAAAACTCTTCACCATCTCCTAATGCAATGAAGGGAGAGGCAAGAGAACCGTCAGTAGCTTCTAGTAACTGTTGTGCTTCTTCCTTGGCCTTTGAATAGAGGTACATGTAAAGACCCAACACTATCATGACCGATCCCAGAACACTGCAACACCCCAATTTCACTTATAAGCAAAACGAAGAAGTACAGTGTAGCAAATTTCAGTAGCTGAGCTTTAACTACCTTCCGGTTCCAATGGTGTGGCCGAGGAATAGAGTCTCCAGTAGAGTGGTGAAGAGCAAGCCCAGAGGGGAGAAGGAGGCCACAAAGACGGGTCCTTTCAGTCCTGCGCACCAGGCCACAAAGAAGTTGGCCAGCCCACTATTTAGCGCCCCCTGCACCCATTTATACATACATGATTAAATAAAACTTCCCCTTCTCTGAAAGGCTACTATGGAAGACCGAAAGGACAAAGCTGAGACACTCACCCCGATAAATATATTCAACAGCTCTAGATCCCATTTGAGCTGCCACTGTGATGCTCTGTGGGTCAAAATTGCAGCAACCACGGCTGTTTGCAGCGTCGCGAAGAAGAACATTATGGCAGTCATTGTTAATTCAGATGGGTATCTCCTTGTCACCGGCTCCTGTGATTCAGAAAATCCCAGTTTAAATTTTACATGGTTGAATTGCTCTGATAGAAGCCAGCAAGATCAAACTAGCAACGAAATAGGAGGAGAGTTGGAAGTACTAAAATTGGCTCACCAGCATTAAAATCCAAGCACTGAAAGATATCACTCCGATAACAACCATCAACAACCCTATCATACTGTCTCTGAAGGTTGTAGACGTGGTCAAATGATCAGTACTTGATCGGTGCCATAACATCAAAGCGAGTGCACCAGAAACTGAGATGAAGGTCCCCAGCATCTTCCCTTTACCCCACCACGTCTGGATTTCGAGCTTCTCTTGCCTTGAGATGAGGGATAAAACGAAGGTGATTGCAGGTATCATGTTTAGAACTGAGGACTCTATGGTACTAGTTGTGAAGTATAAGGCCCCCGCGAGCATGCTCTGCGCTAGTGTTACCCTGCCATAGAAACAGAGACCATGAAATTGTGCTAAAAAATGGCACAAGATGTTAAATCATCAGGAACTTGAGTAAAGAGTGTGTACCCCACTAAAGCCAGGAGAAAAATCCAGCACAAGATGTTTCTATTCAGAGGGGGTCTCTTCTTTCTGCGCCCAGACATATTTCCGATCAAACAGTGCGAAAGACTAAGAAAATTCATTAAGGGAAAGAAAAAAGTCTGCAAATATTTGGCTCACCTTTCAAAGAGAAACGCCAGCGTCGCCATGAACACCGTGGCTAATATAAACTGATAGACAAGGAAGACACTGGAGCTGATTCCCTTGATAAGTATAACTCTGCTAAGAACAACATAACACGCTGTGATGACTTGCCCAAATATCAAGCTCGCGTGTGGAGCTATTTTCGTGAAATTTTCCTGCAAAGACGAAAGACCCATTTTTTACTTCTTCGTCTTCCTCCCCTCCTACTACTAATTGGCGATGTGTTGCAGGAGAAACAGCTGAAAGATCGGGTAACATATATGTCACCGGTATCCCACAATATAAGCAGGAGTTTCTTCTCGGAATCGCGATGAATAAATATTATTTATTGTCTCAAAACAGTTAAAAGATCAAGAGACTCGCTTTTCCGCTTTGAAATGTCGTGGGAAGATGTTCTCGTGCCATTTGTGAAGCACGTCACAAATTCACAAAACATTTGTAGCTCCCCACGCGAGTCTGTCACGTGAAGCTCGTGCTCTGCTCGCCAGTCAAAAGCCAACTTAATATAACTCAACGCCGCTCTCCGCTGCCATATCCTCTCCTGAAAACGAAGGCTCTCAATAGATAGAGAGAGCACGCACAAGTCTCATTTTCTGACTCACCCTCGGCGAACGTCAGTTGTGAGAATGGTGGCCTCTGTACTACCAGTTGGAGATTTATTGGGGACATTCTTCCCTGGTCTCTGATTACCTTGTGAAGCCCAAGACGAAGATGGATTCCGTTTGCTTGAGGAGGGTGGTATGGAGAATTGCACCATATGCGTACATGATTTTGGCGCAGATCATTGCTGCTAGCTATTCTGTTTTGAGTAAAGTTATATTCACACAGGGGGTTAGTACTGTTGTATTCATTGTCTATCAGTTCTCTGTAGCAACCATTTTCATGGCTCCCCTTGCTTACTTCATTGAAAGGTGGGTCATCTCTCTCTCTCTCTCTCTCTCTCTCTCTCTCTCTCTCTACTAAACTCTTTCCCCCTTCACCTTGCAGAAAGTCGAGACCGCCTCTAACATTTTCCATTCTATGCTGGGTGTTCCTGCTAGCTCTGCTAGGGTTAGTAATCTTTCTCAAGACATTATTGGTTTCTCTAGTGCTGACACCAGTAGAAACCCAATTACAAAAGGAGAAATAATTTTATGTGCAGCTTCATTTTTTCACTTAATAATAACATTTCTGGTTTTGTTTGCGAAGGGCAACTTTATTCCAGAACCTTTTCTCGGCAAGTTTGGACTACATATCAAGCACAACGCAGTCTGCCGTCCTCAACCTTTTTCCTGCTTTCACTTACTTCCTCTCCGTTGCCTCGAGACAAGAAGCGCCGGAGCTCAACCGCTTCAGGGGCATCGGAAAATTGTTGGGCACGATAATCTCTGTTTTGGGGGCTTTCACCATGATCTTTTGGCGCGGAAATGTGGTGGAACTAGCCACAGCCAACGCAGTCTCGGAAAATTGGTCTATCGGGTATGTTATGGCAACCTTGGGAATTCTGTCACTGAGCACTTGGCTCGTTTTGCAGGTAAAATGGAGGCGTGTACTCACTCTTCTCTCGCGGAAAGATTTAGGGCCCAGGGAGATTGAGTATAATTAGTATGATCGATTATGCAGGAACCCATGACTCTTAGATATCCAGCCGAACTGTCTATTACAGCAATGATGTACTTCTTTGGGACGATCCAGACATGCGTTCTGGCTGCAGTGGTGAGCCGCGACGCCTCAGCATGGAAGCTCAATTGGGATATGGAGCTCTTAAACATAATGTTTGGAGTAAGTGATGACACAGTTCAACCAAGTCCTTTCCAGTTTCTGTATTTCCATCTCATTGACGCAGAATGGTACTGTGAGATGAATTGAGCATTTTCCTGGTCTTGCTTGCACAGGGGGTGCTCAACAGCGGCATCGGGATCTTTATCTTCACATGGTGCGCCAGAGTGAAAGGCCCTCTCTTCGTTGCGGTTTTTGCTCCATTGACGTTGCTGTTCACAGCCCTCATGGAGGCACTATTCCTTGGAGAGACAATGACAATAGGCAGGTTAGACGCGATGGTTGAACTCGTTGGTTTACATAGTTTAGACTGATGAATAGTGCAGGGACGGGTCTGTTTCAGATTATTTGAAGTTACAACGTGATTTAGCATGTTCTGTTTCAAAATTGCAGCATTGTAGGGTCACTGCTCATAGTGGGTGGGTTATACTTGTTCTTGTGGGCGAAATCGAACGAAGGCGACGATTACCCGGTGTATGCGGATGCTGTCATCTCTCCTTTGTTGTCCTCCCAGGTTCCCTGAGTGGGTTCCCGAGTTCTGGTATGCTGTTGTTCTGCTTGACACAGGAGCTGGGGAGCGTGAGAGTGTGTTGTAATTTCCTGCTGGCTGTTAGTAACTACTAATTTTTCAAGTAATCAAAAGATGTTTTACCTGTTAGCATTTCCGAAAATTAAATTACTTGGGGTAAGTTGAGACTTGCTGAAACAGAGAAATTTGTACATTTGGTCATGAACTTACTCAGATGAGCCTTTGGAAAAAAGAATAAACAGGACCGAGAACCGCAATGGGTACAACGCCCAATCATATACCAAGAGGGGAGGTGGTCACTAGCTATTTGCTCGAATGCGCTGGCATTGCAAGAGAAAACAAAAGGCAACGGAGTTTCATTCTGTGAAGCTTGATCATAAATTGAATGGAAATGGATGATTACATGAATTGCCTCGCAATTATGAATCTGATGCAGCCAGGCGACAGAATCCCTCTGGTTCCTTCCATGAATGCCTTTCCATCCTTCAAAGACAGGCTTCAGCCAGAGCATGAACACACAATGTTCGTTGGAAGCAAGGGTGAACTGCTAGCCTCGACAAGGAAAAGACTAACGAGAGAGAAATGCCAAGGGCCTTCTTCACGGTAAATGTCGTCGTTGGGAGGCTCTGCGAAGTTGATGGACACAAACTACGGGGCCGAATGGATTTCCACTTGGTTTTGTAGTGGAGGCGATTTCATAAAACTGTGACTCAATACTCGCAGGTTATCGAGGGATAGAGAAAAGTCGACACAGGATAGAGAACGATGGATGGCCACAAAACGTAGATATGGTATAACAAGAGACTAAAAGAAGAACGAGAATAGTTCCTTCCTTAAAAGGACTCGTTTCCTGGACCTCAGCTTCGTAAAGAGGTCTACACTACTACTTCGAAGATTTCGTCACGCAAAACCACTTTAAAGACAAGCCCAAGCCCCAAACGAAATTTCATAAACTCCCTCATCTCGGGAGTACAAAAAGATTCAACTATGCTGGCTGTGTATTCACAGAAATCGGAGACAGCAGATATTAGAACTGACCACCACCTTCCAGAAGGGCCTCTGAACCACTTGCACTCCCCCACGCTCTCTCCTTCCATATCCTCTCGACCTGCTCAAAGCTCAAGCCCTTGGTCTCAGGCACAAAGAGGTACACGAAAATGAAGGCGCAGATAGCCACTCCCCCCAGTATAATGAAGGTCCAAGCAGTCCCCACTGCGGCCACCACAGATAAGAACGTCTGCGCCACGATCAGGTTTGAGATCCAACACACAGTGGCCGACATTCCCCCAGCCACTCCCCGATACGCCTCTGGATAAATCTCCGAGTTGACAGCCCAAGGCACTGGACCCATTCCAGGAGAGAAAAATGCGATATACAATGCCAAACCCACGATTGCAAACCATCCGGCTGCACCCGCCTTGCAGGAAATGGCATTACACGCTGCTGAGGCGCTCGCAGAAGCTTCCATAAAGAAGGCTGCTGAGAGAATGCCCAAGGATATGATCACACCAAAAAGACTGCTGAGTGCCAAACGTCTTCTCCCAAAACGATCAATCAAGTAGATTCCAAGCATGGTCCCAGAAGCATTCAAGGCAGCAACAATCAAAGAAAGAAGCAACGCAAGCTGGTTGGAGCGGAACCCAGCCATCTGCACGATCGTAGGACTATAATACATCACCGTGTTGATTCCAGTGAACTGCTGAAATGCCTGCATAAAATACGAACGATTTTAAGGTCATTTGATAAAGCCAATCTTTCTCAGTGTTACAAAAAAGTAAAAGGGTAACAAAAGGACATCACAAAGTGGCGCACACAAGATGAAAATGCATAGAAAAAGAATAGCCAGGCATGAAGAAAGACAACTATGGAATTAAAATTGGCACCCATAGACAATAATCTCCATTACCTGAAGACCAGCTCCAGCAAAAAAGGCCATTCTGATTTCTTTCGACTTGAAAACTTCTAAGTATCTATGACTGGACTTGGTAGAATGGCACTCTTCCTCTGACATAAGAGCAAGTTGGTCCAACTCTTCCTCCAAACGTTCTGTATCATATATTTTTTCAAGAACAGCAACAGCTTCCGGTTGTCTATTCTGCAAAACGTAAATTAGTTAAGTATACAGCAGTCACTCCGACAACACATTCACGTAGAATGCAAAAACAATTCTTCAGCAAAAGCATAAAGTATTATCCAAATTATGAGAAAGAATAGAACAGCTAAACAGAAGTTCAAGAGTACATACTTTCAAGTATAGCCAGCGTGGAGACTCAGGCAAACAAAGCATTAGAGAGAATTGTATAACAGCCGGCAAGCCTGAGACACCAAGCATCCAGCGCCAGGTTCCGGGGACCTGAAAAATCAAACAAAAATGTTATAGTAGGCTCTAAACGGCATTTTAATATCCACAAGGCAGCTGCATACCGAGGCAAAACAGAAAAGAATCTCTTATTCCGTATGCATCTAAGTAGATATATGACTTCAATGACAGATTAGGAAACATAAATATTCTAATTAGGTCCAGATTTAAATGCTCTTCCAATTACTATGAAAAAACAAAACCAAAAAAAAAACCCAATTATTAATTCCTTAAGAGTGTTTATTTCAATATTGGAACTTTAACTGCTCTAGTATTTCAAGAAAAATCTAAAAATAATTTTTTATTCTTGGAAAATCTAAATCAATGCTGAAAAAAAGTGTTATTTTATTCTTTGAAAATAAAACAGAAATCAAATCTTGCACAAGCAAAGAAAGTTTCATTCTTTACAGCAGTTTGATGAGAACAATGGCCGTCACCAAACAAGAGCTTGGCAACTCAGGAAGATCATAAGAACTTTCTAATGTTTGGCAATTGAGACACTTCCAGCACCCTGCACCATGATGCCTCAGAGACCTGCTTGATCATGACAAAATATTGACATGAAAACATCAAATATCATATCGATAGAATGAGATGACAAAGGTTTTGGTTGTCGTTGCCAGTAGTTATCTATTTTACCAGAAATGGCACTCGGCACGTCATGAGCATGGACTTTCACGCCCCAATCTGAAATATCAGACAGAAAGTATACAGCCAATTCGAAATGTCTGGTTAAAACAGATTTGAACAGTATTTGTAATTCCTCAAAGCAAAACTGATGAGAATGGCATCCTCAAGCTTGGAAAAAAAAAAAAGAATCACTGAAATCCCAATATTTTATAAATCACCAAAACATAGAAAACCACCCAAGTGAAGAATCCCTATCGCAAGGACCATTTAATTATCAAAAATTTTTATTTGACTATCTGTCATTTTTAAGAAAAACAGATATGGGTAATTAAACAAATTACAACTAGATCAGACCACAAAAATGGATTTAATTTTAGTATATAAAAAGAGACAACTAAATAGGGCCTAAGAAAAGAGATGATCAGTGAAAACATCTACATCCGCCTACATCTGCTTCCGTGACAAATTTGCAACGGAATCCCCCATAGGCAAATACAGGAACAGCCTAACAAGTTTGTGACTAAAACCCATTGATCCGCAAATATCGCCTTTTACTGAATAGCTTAACGTTTTTCTCAAGCCTTGGGACCGAATTCATATACATTTGAAAATTTTCAACCCAGTGATTAATATTTCTAAATAATTAAATAGATTCTTAGGTAAACCTACGCATGGATATCAAATTCCAGATTTCATAAGGTGTATTTCAATCTTACATAAGATCTAAACCATCAAGAGCCATAGAAAAGAGAAAGGTTACCTCAGTGAAAGCTAGATTTACAAGGTAGGAAAGAAACTGTCCTCCTGTAATCATAAGCACATTCGTGCTCACTAGCCCTCCCCTTATTTCAGAGGGAGAAGCTTCTGCAATATAGACAGGACCAGTAACGGAAGCAACGCCCACACCCAAACCAACTAGGAACCTTCCAAATATAAGGAAATATGGATCTGGAGCGATACCCATGGCAATCGCTCCTAAAGCAAACACCAAATCAGCAGACAGGGTTGCTTTTTTACGTCCATAAACATCATTTAGCCAACCCCCTGCAGCAGCACCTATCATTGCTCCAACCAGTGCCATACTGACAATGGTTTCCTGCACAACAAGAGCAGTTAGAACACTTATTCCCTCAAACGAATAATAGCAAGAAAATTTGTACCCACCATAGAGAAGAGAAAAAATCTATATGCAGCAGTTTACCTGCAATAACTTGCTGTCATCAACCACCTTAAAATCATCTCGAATATAGAGAAGTGCCCCAGAAATGACACCTGCCAAGAACAAATACTACAACTGAGACTTAAATAAAGAACTTAACCCGATTTGTTCATCATCTACCACTACAACAATTTTTTAATTCATCTACAGGTAAGAGAAATATACGAATAACCAGATATCAACAAAAAATTTAAATTTTGTTGATATTTCATTCGTATTAATAATTGTTATTAATTTAAATTTGAAAAAAAAAAAAAAGTCACCGGCACCTGTATCGTAGCCAAACAGCAAGCCACCGATACCAGCAGTCAATGTTAAACCGAGCACATATGGGTTGCTAAAGTAGGTGACCTCACGGCCCGGGCGAGCATCTAACGAGCCAGAGCTCCCCGGCATGGTCAGAATCGTCATCTCTGATACCAAAAAAGAGAGTCGATCCTGAAGAAAGAAATTCTACGAACAGTGGAGAAATCGATAAAACCCCCTAAAATACGATGTTTTACCAAGCCCGTGTAAAAAATACGGCACTTCACCCCACTTTCTTCCTTCGATACTAAGACAAGAAGGAAAAAAGGAACAAAATTGGACCCTTTTGTAAAAATTAAAAGAAACTCTACACCGACAACCAAATGCTTAAGGATGACAGATATCGGAACGACGACACCAAGTTCCGATGGAACAACGGAATGAAAAACCAGACTTCAGAAGATATCGACAATTTTGTACAGCAATGTTTCAGACTGTATCCTATAAGGCTCCTTCCAAGTCCCGTACGAAGTGGTATGACATAAAATTTGGAAGTCCCGCACGGTTCTAAACCCTAAACTTTCCGGTACGCTCTCCGATAACCTCCGGAGCTCCAGTATTCGGACGGCTGAAAGCACCAAGCGAGGCAGACAGAAGACTTTCGGGGACGCCGATTCCGCTCCGAGACTATGAACCTGGACGAACTTCAGAGGCGCCAGAGAATGATCGCCACGCGTTGGAGAGAGAGAGAGAGAGAAAGAGTGAGAGAGACGAAACTCACGAAATCGAAACCACGACCGGGAAGAGATCCCTGCTCTGCACATGAAATGAATGCTCTGCCTCGGAGCCTGTATTTATAGATTTTGCGGCAACGTGGCCGTCTTTGAAAAAGGCAACTGAGACGCGAACGGAAACTCCATGACTCCGTGCCCCTCTGACGAGGCCGTTTCTTTCTACCCCTTATGAAAATCTTAAATAACGAGTGTAATTTCCTTATTTTATTTTAAATTATTTATAAATATGTTATATTTCTCGCTCTGCATTGGTCAGGGTCCCACCGCCTCCGGTGCGATCGTATCGGATCCGCTAAATCTTGTCCGTACGTTTCCTTTTTGAACGCGCTCGATATGCAAAAAAAAAAAAAACAAAACAAAAAGAAAAACTGAGGATCTGTTACAAACTTACAAGTTACCCGCGAAAAGGTCGCGATCTACGTAAAAAGACTAAATTACCCTTAAAAGCGTTCGGTGTATTTCCACGTTTTTAGGGAGGGTATATTTGGTAAAGAGCCGGAAACGGAAACTGTGGCAGCTCCGGTGGACTCTTGCGTACTTAACAATATAAGCTTATCCTTAGGACTTTAACAATACGAATCATTAAATAAATAATTAAGACAATTAAAAGTGCCGAGACGGCAAATCGACGACGGAAACGTCTCCGGCGAAGGAAGCCACGTTTGTCACGTTTGTCTGCCATCTGATTGGAGGCAGTATTGAGGTCTAATCAAGCTGTGTGATGGGAGGCGGCAAGAGTACGTAAATCTGTGTGTCAATAAAGAGGAAGAAGACAACGACTTAAGAGGGACATAACGCCGGAGAGAGAGAAGACGGTCGACGGGGTTAATTATTATACGCACTCAGTCTTTCAGGTAACGGTACTGTATTTTGTTTTCAGCCATTATATTTCAACCGTAATCCTTTCTCGTTCCGGTGAATAATTTTTTCTGGTTTTTTCGCCGGATTTGCTTGGAACGGAAGTTCGGGATCTTCGATCAACGGCTTCAGCTGTTTCTGTTCCAACTTCCAAGGCTTTGTTCTTATCTCTTTGCGAAAGATGAGAAGCGTCAACCTCCCCTCTCGAGTCCTCTACAATAAACAGGACATTGCACATGGGTGAGCCCCACGGCAACGGATTTAGACCCATCGAGCTCCACAATTTTGCTCCACGCACCTATTATCGTAAGTGTACAAAAGACGCAAACATTCAGACACTCTGTCCGCTCTCAATTTGGTACATAAGCATTTTGTGCACTTCTAATTTGTACTGTAGCAATTGGACCCACACCAAGAATAATTTAATGTCCCACCGCTAAAGTAAGAGTGAAATGCACAAAGTGCATGCATAGTAAAGTACACATATTATTACTCATAATTTTAGTAATGCCTTATTTTAGTCTGACATTTTACATTGTAAAATAGAAACTTAGTTGGTAGGGGAAAATCTAGGGTTTAAGGTGGAAGATCATTTTTCACTAAAAATATCAAATTTTGGCGATTTATCTCCAAAATTTATCTCTTATCAGAAGTTTCATTAGGAGGCCAACATTTATCGGGACCCACCTATAAATGTTAGCATTTTTTTTTATCCAACCCCGATTATTTGTTTCTTTAACTTTATTGGTAGCAACCCTAGTATCACGAATAGGGATAGTGAAAGAAAATTTGCGTAATTTACTAAGATTGGATGTTTGATTATCCATACTAAATGTTTGGCCATGCTTGGATGTGAGTCTCTTTGACAATGAAACATCCCATGTGCACATATACAAGTCTAATTAATTTGAAAAATCCAATCATCTTCATACATCTAATTGGTTGTTATTGTACAGGTAGACCTGTTTGCACAAATTCATGGTTATTTAATAGTTGAAAACAACGTACACCGATATCTGGTTCATATAGTCATTCTCGTTATTGAGGGTTTTATTCTAAAATTATTTGAATTTAACCGTAAATGTATAATAATTCATAAGTACTCCATACCAATTATTTAGCAAGGTATCCTTTGGGGGAGTTTCACGTAGTGATACAACCCCGGTTGATCTTGTCAAGTCTAGGATCAAATTTGTTGTGATTAAGCGATGAGTACTCAATTATTCTAATTTTACTTTGAGGGTTTACATCGTGGCAATAGATTGTGGGGTCTAAGAGAAAATTTAGGGTGTACGCTTTACTTATAGTATAAAAAGATAATATTTAAAATAACAAAATAAAATCTTGCGTAATTTATTTATAAGTTTATCTTTTAATTGGACTGCAACAAAAAAAGACTTAAGGTAGGTTATAAACCCTTGCAATAATAGTTTGTAGTACTCATATTATCACTCTTATAAATATCCAAAATGGAAATTAAGACAAATTAGACTGGAGCCTAGTCCAAAACAAAATTGATAAGATATTGAAATGGTTGGAAGGATTGAATTTGAGGGTTGGTGGAAGGCAATGAAGATTGAGAAGGAAGGTAGAAAGTGATGGCCGTGGCCGACCCCGATGGGAGGTTAGCACTTTTTCTTTGCCACTTTTCTATTAAGTGGGTCCATGGCTTTTATCAATTAAATTGGCAGGTTTCAATATAATAGAACGTTATTATGACTGTAAGTCTGAAAAAAAAAATGTTCAGACTTTATGTTTCTCGTTGGTTGGTTATTTGTTGTTTTCCACCGGTTTCAATGGCGTAAACATCGCTTCTCCGGCACTGGGAGATCTGGAGAAGTTTTAGTGGTTGGGTTGTCCCTGTTTCCTTTAAAATATTAGTCCAGCGGCATTACCTATGGCCGTCCGTGGGAAGAAGAAGACGGAATTTTTCACCGGAAAAGAAAGAAGGACGGAGCCCGCGACCGTGTCGACCGCCCATTGGAGCCACGTCTCTGCAGCAACTTAGACTGACATCATCGATTCGTCCCGGAGTTTCAGCTGCTGCGTCAGAGGTGGGTGTGACTGAAAAGTCTTTTGTGATCGCTTTTTAGTGCTCTGCGTCGTTTGTTTGTTTCTTTTTTATTTTATTTTGGTTGAGCGGGTTCACGCATCACCGGCAGGCAGCTTTCCACGTGACGATTGAGACTCTCCGGTGAGGGTCCCCCGGTCCCGGAGGGGGTGGTTTCAGCCACACACGTATCAGGTTCTCTTTTGTTTTTGCTAGCACCCGGTTCTTCTCCGTACCGACCCAACATTCTGATTTCTGGACATCGATCCACGATTACTGTCAGCTACAGTTGAGCTGAAGAAGACCCACCATTCAAGATAGTTTCTGGGTCCGGGATCTTAATTTCGCCGGTACATGCATGCACCACCAGCTATCATCATTCTTCAAGGGCTCTGTGGAACTGTGGATAAGTGCTGGGGCATCACATCTTTGAACCAGTTTGAACTCGTGAACAACGGTAGAAAAATTGAACCATCTGATCTCCTTGCAAAAGAATTAATAACAGCAACTGGCCATTAATTGGGTAACTGGGAATTTACACAAACAGACAGCGGGCGTCCAAGGACGTGAGATTAATCACGGAAGGAGTTTCAAATGGTAGATGGGATGGGCAACCAAGCGCGGCATGCATCCGGAAACAGAGTAATTGCTGAGTTCTTACGTCGTTTTTCCAAATGAAAGAAGTTACTGAGTTCAACCCGGCCTGCCCTATGGGTTTTCTTATTCGTACAAGATAAGCTTCAACATCTGCCTTGTTGTTTTGGATGAACACTTTTTCTTTTTTAATGTGTATATTCTCTCGTTTTCTTCTTATCAACTTCAGCCATGTCAGCATCAAAGAATACACTACTAGATCGGTTCCTTGTGCAGTATATGCCACGACTCAATACGCCTTCGATCACCTCCCCAGTGGAGCCAAACAAGGGCTCTCTGCGAAGTGGGATATTCCCAGATGGAACTAACTCAACCATCCATGCATCGATCAGAAATGCCTGAAATCATGCTCTCGCGTGATTATCAGTTAGCCTGGAGAAGATTGAATGGTTGAATTTACACAAACAGATAGCAGCCGTCCAAGGACGTGGACGGTCAGGGTCCCTTCTTAGCAGTCTGCTCACACTTGTGAAGACACCTATGTTGGATCTCAATCCTTTCCAGATTTCTCTCAACTTATCTCCAGCTCAATTTTTCCTTGTATTTCTCAATGTAATCTTCTCTTCTTTGTATTTTATCTAGATCCGTCACTAGTGGATCTAGATAAATATAGACTGAAAACACTATCCATTCTTTCAACACTGACCCTACACTCTGAGACAAACGAGTCTGCATCCGAGAACAAATACGAAGCCGCAGAAGGTGAGAGTGAATAGCAAAAGAATTATTACAATGACGTTTCCTGCGAACGCCATCTCAACCCTCTCCATCATTTGTTTTAAGGGCAGCCGCCCATCTGCCCAATTTCTGCTTCCAATTCATGTCCACAAGCTTTGCTTCGCGGAAAAAGCCACACAAAAAGAAAGCAGAGATACCCAACTCAACTCTCGCAGCCACAGAATCTTTCCTTCAGATATCAGGAAAACCACTTATTTATTGGTCTCTTGAAACGTGGCAGCATGATCTGATGGCGGTACAATATCAGGAAAGAGGAATTCTGAACTGAGATTATTATAAAAGAGAAGAATTGTGCATAAATACAAACCTTTCCTTGTGAACAAAAGCTTGCTGCTGCTCCAGAAATAATCAAACTAATCAAACACCATGCTGTTCTCATCCCCATAAATTAATTCACTTTTCTTGTCAAGATTTGGTGGCTATCTTTGTTTAATCAAGTGAAAGAGAATGAAATTGCGGATTGATGTAAAAGATGCGATGCCCCATCGATCTGGTTTCTCCACGTAATTAGGCATAACACCAGGTGTCACTTATGATTATGACGATGGAAACGGACACTCGCGATGACTGATCGTTACCATGTTTTGAGCTGCATCTCTGTCTAAAACGCAATCAAGTGCGAAGATCAACGAACCCAATAATTGAATTGCAAAGGTTAACAAAACATGAAAGTAACATCTCTCCCTTGTTCCGTAAACTAATTTCCTCTTTTCCGGACTCTGTTTTGGTTTTGCATATTGCATCTGAAAACATAAAAGACTACAATATGTTGACCGACTGAGGAAGAAGAGAAGCTAAGTTGGAATTTGAGGAAGATTTTGCGGGAGAGGATCACCCGTCCTTCCTTTAAGGAAGGATCTCCCGAAGTCAATTCTGACTGGTTTTCTTTCTTTTTTTTTTTTTTTTCCTTCCTTGTCGCAGAACTCGGGAATGACAAGCAACATTTCGATGCAATTTATCGCTGCTTTTGATGTCTTCAAAGTTCTCAAACTTTCATAAAAGCAAGGAGAAGACAAGAGGCAGTTCTCCATGTATTTCTTTCTCCCCGATGAGAAGGATGGTTTGCAGAATTTGCGGGAGAAGATGGGTTCGGACCCTGGATTTATACGTGGCCACATTCCACACCGGATAAGCTATCTTAGTATATTCAGAATACCCAGGTTAAAAATCTTCTACCAGTTTGAAGCTTCTAAAGAACTGAAGGAAATGGGACACTCATTACCTAGTAATTTAAGAATCTACCATAAATCGGTTATAGAAGTAAATGAGCAATAATTCTTTCACCAATCCAATTAGCACCCATTTCGTTTCCCTTTTTTTTTCGTAAATTTTGAGTTCAATTCAATGACTTCGGAAACAAATAAGAGAGCAGAGTGCATGAAAAGCTTGTTAGACTATTGAAGTATGAACCCAAAAGTCTTGTTTGATAACCCGGGAGGTGCTAAACCGTAGAAGAAACCAATGCTGCAGTGCATCTGCCTCCAGGTTTTAGCTGACATCTATCAATTGGGGTGAAAATACATTGTCAACAAACACTCAAGCGGGATCGTTTCGCCGGCTAAACATCGACGTTATGTATACAGTATACTTTCTTATTTCCATTTCTGCAGAGTTTGACGAAGGAAGCAGGAACAGGAACGACATTTGACGTATCAAGAAACGGAGATCTCGGCTACGTCCGATAGTGAAACTAATCGTGAATTCGTGATGAATGATCAAACTTGAATGGACCCATATACACACACACACACACACCGTTCTCGCACTCTTCTCTTCTTCCTCGCCGCTTTCCTTGACCA
Source organism: Aristolochia contorta (assembly GCA_022405105.1). Taxonomy (NCBI): domain Eukaryota; kingdom Viridiplantae; phylum Streptophyta; class Magnoliopsida; order Piperales; family Aristolochiaceae; genus Aristolochia; species Aristolochia contorta. The sequence continues at coordinate 7,142,311 of CM039667.1, read as the reverse complement.
ACCATCAACATCGACAGATGGATATTCGTATCATCTTTCCAAGAAGGCCATTAAATCTCAGATTATGAACCATTTGATACGACTCCAAGCATGCTGGACCTTTTATGATACAAACAAGTGGCCGCCGCCGCCGATGATGGAGTCGACCAGATTGGGGGACTGCCTGAACAGGAGGGATGAAGGGAAAGTCAGTAAAAACCTCTAAGAAAAAGATATTGTTCCAAGAAATTATAACTCTCTTACGAGATCTTCTGGTTGGGACTTCGGTGCCATTTCCAGCTGTAAACACAAAAATATAACTCTCACACCTTTGTACGCTATTAAAGTCTCAAAATCTAAACAAGATAAACATAGAGGACGAATAAAATGCCAATGTAAGAACTTTCAACTTCAACGCTGAGAAACAATTGCACGCCAAATGATAAAATATGTCAGTGGAAAAACCTCTGCTATATTCAGATGCATAAGCAAAACGACTGTCAGTTACATGTACAATTTTTTCCATCTCTCTCTACTGACCTTATCAACATTCAAACTTTGAAGTTGAAAGTTTCTCAAGCAGTTCTTTGACATAGAGGTGGTCCTCGAAAACCACATAAGATTTTGCGTATCATCTTCTATAGACAAATCCCACTTTCAGAGTAGTGGAAGTTTTACAAGCTATGCAGAAATCACGATACATTTGGACAAGAAAATCATCCTAGCCACCAGAGCAGTAGAAGACGGACAAGAATCTCTACCATAACTGTTTACCCCAGAAGTAGCTCTTGTCCACCATAGGAAGGAACAATTAGACTTCTCCACCCTCCAGAAGGCTTTGTGAACCATTAACATTTCCCCGCGCTCTCTCCTTCCAGAGCCTCTCAACCTGCTCAAAACTTAAGCCTTTAGTTTCTGGAACAAAGACTACGACAAAAGCAATGGCCAATATACCCACTCCAGCAAGTATCAAGAAAGTTGCAGCAGTACCCACGGCTGCTGCTAGCGATAAGAATGTCTGAGCCACTATAAGGTTTGAGATCCAGTTCACAGTAGCTGACATACCCCCACAGACTCCACGGTACGCCTCTGGGTAGATCTCTGAGTTCACAGCCCAAGGCACAGGGCCCATGCCTGGAGAGAAAAAAGCTATATACAAAACTAATCCCGCAACTGCAAGCCACCCAAAAGGACCAGCACTGCACTCGTCGTGGAGATGATGGGTACTACAAAGGCCGGACATGGTACCGGATGTTTGCAAGAAGAAAGCTCCTGAGAGGATGCCCAGAGAGAGGATCACACCAGTAAGACTGGTCAGGGCCAAACGCCTTCTCCCAAAACGGTCAATCAGGCAGATACCAACAATAGTTCCAGCTGCGTTCATTGCAGCGACTATCAGAGAGAGGAGCAAGGCAAGTTGATTTGAACCAAATCCAGCCATTTGTACAATGGTGGGGCTATAATACATGACTGTGTTGATGCCAGTGAATTGCTGGAATGCCTGCACGGACATGGAAACAGGAAGAATAATTAATTGAGCCTAGACAATCAACAACTCTTCTCAATGATCTACCCAAATGATTATAAGATTCGACAAAATAACTGAAAGCTATTAAATGGAAGTTGTTGAAATTTAAAAGAGCCAGGACGAAGCAGTCACAGGCCAGCATATATAAATTTACAGGAAAATAGAGGGAAGGAAGACAAATAATTGATTAAGGGTCAACTTCCACCTATCAACAAACGTATTATTTGGTACCTGAAGCCCCGCTCCAGCCAAACATGCAAGCTTTATTTCTTTCGACTTAAACACATCCAAAAATCTGAGAGCCTTCTTTGAATGGAACTCTTCTGCAATGACAGAAAGTTGGTCTATCTCATCTTCCAAACGATCAGGTTCATAAATCTTTGAAAGAACTGCTGCAGCTTTGGACTTGTTCCCCTGCAAACAACAAACAACCCCCTCTGTAAAGACCACTGCAAAGTTCAATAAGGAACTGCAGACAAAAGGGAAAACTTTATTTAGAAGTACATATTCAGCTAAATATACACATGGATAATAGACATAATGTTACCACTGTAAAAGGGGAAACTGATAATAACACTAAAATTTTCCAAAATCATTTGTTTTAAGAAGTTCCACCGAGCACTAAATGGGAGGAAGACAGTTGAATGACAACACAAGAGCCGCTCAATGGATGTAGAGCCGTTATTATAAAAATAGAACGGCTCCTAATTGTACAATATTTTCGAAGAAAACTCAATTCAAAAGGGCAGAGAAAAATCCTACTTTCATAAAAAGCCAGCGAGGTGACTCAGGCAAGAACAGCATCAAACAAAATTGGATAACAGCTGGCACACCAGAAACTCCAAGCATCCACCGCCATGTTCCAGGGACCTGATCAAATCATGAATCAAATGCATCATAAAGCAAGGAGCGAATGAAATGATAAAGAAAACGTAACCCAATGCCGTAATAAATGTCCAAATGTAAAATGAGTTTGCCTCATCACTGGTTGTCAAGTTCTATTATGACTAGGGAACACAATCAGCAAAACATTTCCATTTTTTTCTTTTTGGCATATCAAAGCAACATAACATGTTGAGAATACCAAAAGTATCACACTAATGGGTGAGTTCCATTGGCAAAATTAGTGTGACATGTTTAGTAGCAATGAAAATTACAAATGACAAAATTATGCATTTCTTTCTTCTTCAGGTTGGAGCAGTTTCATTGGCAAGAGATTTAACAGACAATTCACCGGAAACTTAACATTGGCATCTTACAGGGAACTAGACACCTTTTTTGTCCATACTGCTGTTTGATGAGATACCGGTACCATATGTTAGGAACATGTTTGATCATGACAAGACGCTGAGAAGAATCCACCTTATCATAACACCAAATGAAAAATGCAAAATGACCCAAAAATTTACCCATCGATAATCAATGGTTTATTCTTACAGGCTCATTTCCACGCACATGGAACTGAAATGTCAAACTGATGTACTGAACCCATGATAATAAGACTGCATAAAATCATTTCTCCTCCTGCCTCCCTCGCCCACTCTCTATCTCATGTGGCTTTTTAAGATGAAAACGCGCCAGATTTAAACCTGAAGAAATAATAGAGCATAATGTGAAAGAAGAGAGACATCTAACCTCTGTGAAAGCAAGATTTACAAGGTATGAAAGAAACTGTCCACTAGTTATCATAAGCACATACATGCTCACAAGCCCTCCCCTAATTTCAGATGGAGATGCTTCAGCAATATATACTGGTGCAGTAACAGATGCAAACCCCACACCCAAGCCAACCAAGAGTCTCCCTAATATAAGAACATAGGGATTAGGGGCAACAGCCATGACAATAGACCCAGCAGTAAAGATCACATCAGCAAGCAGGATAGCTTTTTTACGTCCATAAGAATCATTTAGCCAACCCCCAATGGCAGCTCCAATAATAGCTCCGGCCACTGCCATACTAACAATAGTTTCCTGCAAGTGTAAGATTTACGAAGTCAAGCATGCCACATATTAAACCGGAGATTCAGCAATGTAAACTACCTGTATGAGCTTACTGTCATTAACTTCCTTAAAATCATCTCGGATATACAAGATCGCTCCAGATATGACACCTGGGAACAAAATATCCAACACATTAAGCAGTTGCGTAAGCACCAATCAACTCCGTCAAAGGAGAAATAAGGCAAAATAACACAAAAAATCAGGAAGCAGGGGTAATTTGCGCTTCAATCAACTCGATAAAGAAGAAATGAGGGGACTGACACAAAAGGCAGGAAGTAGATAAATTTTGCATATGCTGAAAGAGAGGAACAAGAAAATACCAATCGAAGAAAAACAAGGTCTACTTTATAATTTAAACAGAAATATCCTACTGCAAAGAGTTAGAATCTGTTACTGAAGAAATTGTCAAATGCAAATTAATCATATAAATAAGTTAATACCTGTATCATACCCAAAGAGCAAACCCCCTATCCCAGCAGCTGATGTCAACCCAAGTACGTAACGGTTGCTGAAGTACGATAACTTTCTCACAGGGCTAGCGTCCAACAATCCGGAACTCCCGGGAACGGAGATAATCGTCATCTTTGAAAAAATAAATCTCTGATTGCAAAAATTCCCACAGGGAGAACTTTGTTCCAAGCCAGGTTCAAAAATTTCTGTGCAATTCAACAGCCCCAAAGCTGCAAAGTCATTTGAGAGACAATCAAATGTACCGGATACTCGTATATTCTCCTTTTAACTCTAATATCTATCTCTCAAAACACAATCACTTTATGTTCTTCACGATGAAGGCATTCGTGATTCACTTCAAACCTCTAATCCCGGAATTAGAAATTCGACCAAAGTAATTGCCCGAACAGTCGAATAAGAGACTTGTCTTCCGCAAAGAATTGCTCTCTTCAAGAAAGGCCCGCTTCAGACCTGAATGAACTAAGTATATAATTACGAAAACCAGGAAGCAACCGAAGCCTCAATTTCCTTAAACCAGCAGTACCATAACTACAAGCAGCAGAGAAATCCGACGGAATTGAAAAAAGGGTAATTGAGACTAGTGAAGCACCAGTGGGAATCACGAAATAGAGAGAACTTCCGGAGCAGACTGGAATGAACTATTCTCGGAAATGCAACAATATAATTAATCCCTGGTAGAAAAAGCTTTCACGGCTGATGAGGACGACGGTGCGGATGCTACTACAATGTTCCAAACCGCTAAGATGACAGACCTACTATCAATTTTTCACAGAGAAAATGACGAAAACATATACTCTTAACCGCATTTCAGGAGGGCGAGAACTCTGATTGGAGTAGGGGAGCGATGACTAAGACAAGAACAGCGCGGGTCCTTCGTACTAAATCTGGAAAGGTAAGGACGGGATAACAGAGGATAGGGATGAAGAGCAGAGCTGCGTAGTTTATTTGCGATTCCCTTCTTATTTGTCACTTTCCTAGTCAATGGAAAACTTGACCAAAGAAACGACTTTTCTGATCACGAGCTCGATTACAAAGTGCAGCGTCACAAGGTCTGATCCTAATCCCAACTAACGGCACCTGAATGAGTGACGACACTTTTTTAATAAGCATCAGTTGCCAAAGATCGGCGTTGCCATTTATGTACAGTCTAGAGAAAGAGAGAGACGAATTGACGTGTCCTCCATTACTACGGCTCAGCTGGTAGAGGTTGGAAGTTGAAATTCGTTCAACTGACCCTCGACGTGTCTGAAAAGCTCAAAGATATTTTATTCTCATGCCCCTTGCCTTGCTTCAGCTTGGGGCCAAGACTGGCTGACGTGAGCTTCGACAGTGATCAAAGAAGCAACACAAAATCTGTTTCCTGGGTTACGAAGTCGACCATGGGCATCTTCAATCCTGTCCGGGTTCCGGGAGGCAGTAAGGATGTTGGGATTAGGAAGCTTATTCATCTTCCTCGTTGCTCCTTCCCCTTAGGCACAGCTTCAGAATGGAGCAAATCTTCTTACCCGAATCGCAATTTCTCCCCACTCTCTCTACTGACATCGTCAAAATGCATACAACGAATTTGAGAGTTTCTCCAGTATTTCTTTCACATAGAGGAGGTCCACGAAAAATAATAAAACTTTTTGCGTATAATCTTTGATAGATAAATACCACTTTTAGTGGTGTAATTAAGAATAATGATTCAGGCACAGCCGCTGTGCCCGAATCACTACTCTAAAAGTTTTACAAGCTATGCTGAAATCACGATACATTTGGGCACAACTTTTTCAGAAGCAGCGGAATCAGGGAACAAGAAAATCACCCTAGCCACCAAGGCAGCAGAAATTGGACAAAAATAAATCTCTAAAAATCTTCTGGGCAATTCGAGGATACACACGACGGTTTGCCCCTGTCCACCATAAGAAGGAATAATTAGACTTCTCCGCCCTCGAGAAGGCTTTGTGAACCACTAACATTTCCCCACGCTCTCTCCTTCCAGAGCCTCTCAACCTGCTCAAAGCTCAAGCCTTTAGTTTCTGGAACAAAGACCACGACAAAAGCAACAGCCAATATACCCACTCCAGCAAGTATCAGGAAAGTTGCAGCAGTACCCACAGCTGCCACTATGGATAAGAATGTCTGAGTCACAATAAGGTTTGAGACCCAGTTCACGGTAGCTGCCATACCCCCACAGACTCCACGGTATGCCTCAGGGTAGATCTCTGAGTTCACAGCCCAAGGCACAGGACCCATGCCTGGTGAGAAAAAAGCTATGTATAAAACTAATCCCGCAACTGCAAGCCACCCAAAAGGACCAGCCTTGCACTCTTCGTGGAGATCATGGGTACTACAAAGGCCAGACATGGTACCCGATGTTTGCAAGAAGAAAGCACCTGAGAGGATGCCCAGAGATAGGATCACACCAGTTAGACTGGTCAGTGCCAAACGCCTCCTCCCAAAACGGTCAATCAGATAGATACCAACTACAGTTCCAGCTGCGTTCATTGCAGCAACCATCAGGGAGAGGAGCAACGCAAGCTGGTTGGAACTAAATCCAGCCATTTGTACAATGGTGGGACTATAATACATGACTGTATTGATGCCAGTGAATTGCTGGAATGCCTGCACGAGCATGGAAACAGTACAAATAATCAAATGAGCCTAGATAATCAACAGCTCCACTCCATAATCTACCCAAATGATAACAAGGTTCCACGAAAAACTAAAAGATACCCATTTAATGAAAGTTGTTAATATTTTAAAAAAGCCAGGATGAAGCAGTCACAGGCCAACATATATAAGTTTACTGGAAAACAGAGGGAAGGAAGAAAAATATTTGAACTAAGGATCAACCTTCATCATATCAATGAACAATTTATTTGGTAGCTTAAACCTCTGCAATAGGCCATTACCTGAAGCCCTGCTCCAGCCAAAACTGCAAGCTTCATTTCTTTCGACTTAAACACATCCCAAAATCTGAGAGCGTTCTTTGAATGGAACTCCTCTTCTGCTATGACAGAAAGTTGGTCCATCTCCTCTTCCAACCGATCAGGTTCATAAATCTTTGAAAGAACTGCCACAGCATCGGACTTGTCCCCCTGCAAACAAAAGACAACCCCCTCTCAAAATAAGAACGTGTTCTCAGAGTTTCATGCTGTTGATAAAACTTCATACAGATCATTGCAAAGTACAATAAGGGACTGCAGACAAAGAAGTTTAATAACATATTCAAGTATATATACTCATGGGCGATAGACATAATATTACCACTGTAAAAGTGGAAGACAGTTGATTATAACACAAATTTTGCAAATTTTATCATTTGCTTTAAGAACATCTCCACCATGCACTAAATGAGCGGAAGACAGTTCATAAGAGCTGCTCAATGGATGTAGACCCATTAGACAAGACAAATGGCATGGTCCATAATGTACAATATATTCGAAGTAAATTAAATTCATAAGGGCAGAGAAAAATCCCACTTTCAAAAAAAGCCAGCGAGGTGACTCAGGCAAAAACAGCATTAAACAGAACTGGATAACAGCTGGCACACCAGAAACTCCAAGCATCCATCGCCATGTTCCAGGGACCTGCTCAATTCATGAATCAAATGTATCATAAAACAAGGAGGAAATGAAATGATAAAGAATGCATAATTTAAAGTCATAATGAACGCCCTCATGTAAAATGAGTTTGCTTCACCACTCGTTGTCAAGTTCTATAATGACTAGAAAAGAATACCATCAGCAAGGATTCTCTATAATTTCCTTTTGGCATATCCAAGTAACATGACATGTTGAGAATACCAAAATGTCACACTAATGGGTTTAAGGTTTCCGGATTCTGATTAAAAGAGTTGTAATAGTAACAATGAAAATTATAAATGACAATATTATGCATTTCTTTCTTCTTGAGGGGAATACTGCATGCCATTTCACCGGAAACTTCACATCAACGTCTTACAGAAAACAAGACATCTTTTGTCTACACTACTGTTTCATGAGATACTGATACCATATGTTAGGAACATGTGTGATCATGACAAGATACTGAGAAGAAACCATCAACTATCATAACACCAAATGAAAAATGAAAAATAACCCAAAATTTTACACATCAATAATCTATGATTTATTCTTAGTCTCATTTCCGTGAACATGGAAACTGAAATGTCAAATTGATGTACTGAACTCATAAGAAAAAGACTGAATAAAATCATTTTTTTCGTCTTGACTCCCTCACCCACTCTCTATCTCGTGTGGCTTTTTAAGATGAAACGTGCCAGATTTAAACCTGAAGCAATAACAGAGCATAAGCTGAAAGAAGAGAGACATCTGACCTCTGTGAAAGCAAGATTCACAAGGTATGAAATAAACTGTCCACTAGTTATCATAAGCACATTTATGCTCACAAGCCCACCCCTAATTTCAGATGGAGATGCTTCAGCAATATATACTGGTGCAGTAACAGATGCAAACCCCACACCCAAGCCAACCAAGAGTCTCCCAAATATAAGAACATAGGGATCGGGGGCAACAGCCATGACAATAGATCCAGCAGTAAAGATCACATCAGCAAGCAAGATAGCTTTTTTACGTCCATAAGAATCATTTAGCCAACCCCCAACCGCAGCCCCAATAATAGCTCCAGCCACTGCCATACTGACAATAGTTTCCTGCAAGTATAAGATTTACAAGTTCAAGCATGCCACAGATCAAATGGGAGATTCAGCAATGTGGAATACCTGTATGAGCTCGTTGTCATTAACTTCCTTAAAATCATCTCGGATATACAAGAGAGCTCCAGATATGACACCTGGGAACAACAAATCCTAGACATGAATCTGTCATGTAAGCACCAATCAACTCCATCCAAGGAGAAATGAAGCAAAATAACACAAAAATCAGAAAGCAGCAAATCTTGAAGTAAAAACGTAGTCCAAGCTTCTATCAACTCGATAAAGAAGAAATGAAGAGACTGACACAAAAAGCAGCAAGGAGCAAAATTTACACATGCAGAAAGACAGGAACAAGAAATACCGATTGAAGAGAAAAAGATTTGTTTTATAATTTAAACAGAGTTTTTTTTACTGCAAAGAGAGTTAAATTCTATTACTGAAGAAATTATCAATTGCAAATTACTCATATATAAGTGTTAATACCTGTATCATACCCAAAGAGCAAGCCCCCTATCCCAGCAGCTAATGTCAACCCAAGGACATACCGGTTGCTGAAGTATGACAACTTTCTCTCAGGGCTAGCATCCAACAATCCGGAACTCCCGGGAACAGAGATAATCGTCATCTTTTAAAAAATAAATCTCTGATTGCAAAAATTCCCAGAGGGAGGACTTTGTTCCAAGGTAGGTTCAAAACTTTCTATGCAAATTAACAGCTCAAAGCGGCAAAGTCATTTGAGAGACAACAAAATGTTCCGGATACTCGTATCTTCCTCTTTTAACTCCAATATCTATGTCTCAAAATATAACTACAATATGTTCTCCGTGATAAAGGCATTCATGTTTTAGTTCAAGCCTCCAATCTCGGCACTAGAAATTCGACAAAAGTAAATTGTCTGAACCGTCCAACAAGAGAACCTCGTGGGAATTGTCTTCCGCAAAGAGCTACTCTCTGCAAGAAAGCTCAGCTTCAGACATTAGAGAACAGAGATTGTAATTCCGAAAACAGAGAAGAAACCGGAGCCCCAATTTCCTTAAACCCGCAGTATCATAAGTACAAGCAGCAGAGAACTCCGACCGAATTGAAAAATGGGTAGTTGAGACTAGTGAAGCACCAGACGAAATACGAAATAGGAAGAACTTCCGGAGCAGACTGGAATGAACTATTCTCGGAAATGCCAAATTATAATTAAGCCCTGCAAGAAAAAACTTTCATGGCTGATGAGGACACTGACTGAAGAAGACGACGGTACGGACGCTACTATAATACTCCAAGCCGCTAAGATGACATATTATTTTTTTCACAAAGAAATCGAGAACACATATACTCTTAACCGCATTTCAGGAGGGCGAGAACCGTGATTGGAGTAGGGGAGCAACGACTAATACTTGCAACAGGAACAGATGCGGGGCGGGTCCTTCGTACTAAACCTTTAAAAGGTAAGGGAGGCTGTATATATAAGCAAAACGGACAGGACAACAGAAGATAAGAATAAGGAGCAGAGCTGCATAGTTTATTTGCGATTCCCTTCTTATATGTTACTTTCCCTGTTAAAGTAAAACCTGACCAAAGAAACGATTTTTCTAATCACGAGCTTGATTAAGACGGATTACAAAGTGCGAGAGTCACAGTCTGATCCTAATCCCAGTTCACAAGCATCGGCGTCGCCATCGATTTACAGTCAAGATAAAGAGAGCCGGATTGCGTCCAACTTTAAAACGTGTCTCCCATTACTATGGGTCAGGAAGTAGAGGTTGGAAGTCGGAACTTGAACAACTGATCTAGACGTGTCTGAAAAGCCCGATCTCCCTCTAGAAGCAACACCGTGGACGCACCCTCGAACGATCTACTGGTAAAAAACATGAATGGCCAGGAATTTCATAGAGGACGGTTACAGAAAGTGAGTTGTGGATGATGGAGACCGGAGAGGGTAAAGGCCACATCCTCATTTGATTCGAAAACCATGTCTGCGGTGGCAGCTCGCATGGACCCAACTACCCTTCGCAGCGGCTCCTCTTTCTCGCGGTTCTTAAAAGTCAGCACGCCATTGTTAAAGAGACGCAGATGTGGTTAATCTCTACAGCATGCAATGAACAGAAAAACTGCTTCCAGAAAGCTAATTGCGTTTGTTTATCGGCCGTCTCTTAAAACCACGTAAGACGGATAAATGGATACCGAATGGGGCCTGCTTCAGCTCGGGGCCAAGACTCGGCCATGGCATTTGAAGTGACGAGACATGGTGGATGTCGATTCTAGCTTCGACGGTGTTTAAAGAAGCGACACAAAATCTGTCACCTGAGTTACGAAGTAGGCCATGGGAATCTTCATTCCTGTCCAGGTCACGGGGGGCAGTAAGGATGACGGGATGAGGAAGCTTATCCATACTTCTCATTGCTCTCTTCCCTCCTTCCCCTGCGGCTGTGCCTACTCGGTCGCAGCTTCAAAACGATGCAAATCCTCTTACCCTAATCACAATTTCTTGAGAATCAAGCCCAAGAATTGACATGTTGTTAGTTCATCGCTAGATTAGCACTGAATGACGGGATCGTGCGGGACACAGTCGATGGATTCTCTCACTGGACAGCAAAAAACTTTAATTGTTCTGGCAGTCTGTCTTGGTCTTCTGTCCTCACCCACCACTGAAACAAACAGAGGAAAAATTGGCTCTCCAGCAGTCCGATCTCATTCATATTCCGAACAAACTTAATTAAAAAACTGGGTTTCTGGATCTCATGTATTCACGGTACGATTTGTTCATCAAAAGTCCCCAAGTCGGTGTCATTTGATTCTCGATTGGAAGTAGTACTCGGATCTATTTTAATACCAAAACCGTGAGAGAAATAATCAGAACAAAACCATACTTGAACTCTGTGACTCTCGAAGCAGCTCAGCCTCCTTCACTAACTGGGCCATGGGCGCGTAGATATTACTTAGAATTGGGAACTCCATGGACCAATCTGGAAAGAAACGAGGCCTGTTTTCGCACCATACCGAATCAGGGAAAGTCAAGGTTGGCCAACCTATCATGAGATTAAGTTAGGCCTGTTTTCTCAGCATACCATGAAATTAACAAGTTCAATTGAGGTTTGTAGGAGAGGGATTAGCAGGATGGTGTCAAAAATCCCCTGGTGGCTGGTTCTAATTTCTACTTTTTAAAATTGATTATATTTTCCAAATTTTGAAGAAAATTTTGTAAACTCACCCAATCTTACACATAATAATATGTTTTACTCCAAGTAATTTTGGATTTTCACTTCTTAATAATGTTTTTGTGCCTACTAATGGTGGATTAATTTCAGTGCCTAATAGTAAATAGAGTAATGCTAGTTGCACCTAGATAGAGTACCCATCCCACGTACCAGCCAATTTAAAATACATAAAAGGATACAAAATATTTTTTATTTTATAAAGTTCAAATCTAAATGATAAACTCTAGGCAACAATGTGTGATTGGTTGTTACCTCGGATGGGTACTCCACATAGGCGTGTTGGAATTATAATTTTAAATATGTATTTATAACAGAGTAATGCTAAACTCATATGACGTACCTATCCGACGTACATGTTAATCTAAGCCTTTAAAAATATTTTTTTATTATGAAATCCTATTTTCTAAAGGATAAACCCTATGCATCAATAGTTTAGATTAACAAGTGTGTGGGCTAAGTGAGTGGGCTAGGTGAGTGGGCTAAGTGCAACTAGCATTATTTTTTATAAAATTACCATGGCTTATGAGCGTGGGATCCACTCTAGATACTTTGTCAAGAAATACTGGCCATCACATCCCTGGCGTAAATGGATACATTGAATCTGGGGACAGAGTTAATGAACCTTTTGAGAATAAAGAGTTGAATCTCTAAAGGTCGTTAGTCCAAGAGATTCATTAATGCCATACCTATTAGAAATCTATAAATCTTCTACGGTCTTACTAGTATGGCTAAGGCTTAATGTACACCCAGTTTGACTGAAGGGAATCAAGTTTATCACTTGTAAAAACACATTAAAAAAGGTTTAGTTGTTAACAATTTTAACTCAATTACTATTACAAGATGAAAGGTTCGCTCCCGTTATCTTTCGTATTTCAATTCGATCATATTTGTACAATGTTTGTACAATAGAGATCCTATGCAAAATATATATCTATTTTATGATGTATTAAGTTTACTTATTAGACCTAAAGTCTAAGCAACTAGTATTTTCCTTATAAATATTAATTGTGTGGAAGTCTTCAAGGTTTTGGATTTGGTCTTTTTTGGAGGTTAGAACTCAACTGATATTATAACAATTTGACGACTCGATTAATATGCCTCTAAATCGAAAGACATTAAGATGAAGATGCCTGCCCTTTTTTAGGGTTATGATTACCTTAGTACCAGACTCACAGTAATTTCGCTTATCGTATTCTAAAATATAACTTGAGTAACTTTTCTTAAATAGTATTTAAATTTTCAAGAGTCGGCCGCAACTCGAAGAACACTGGTAACATACATACATGCCATTAACTCTGACGCATGTAAAGAAATAATGAATTTCTAAATTAAACCAAAGAAAGCTAGTTAGTAACAAATTTATACTTTCCAAGTGTCGTTAAGTTATGGCCCACGGCCGATTCTGACTTTTCCAGCTACCACTACCTCCCCATTGACGAAGTGTTCCCCAACTCGAGCCACGGTAGCGCGCTTCCTCCCCTTTCTCCGCAATCATGAATCAACGGAGTCCACCTGAAACGGTGTTGACGGCACACGTCAGCAGCTACGCGTGGGCCTGGGCCTTACCAAGGGTTGGTGGGGACGAGTGCGGCCAGCGTGCTACGATGCCTACTTTTTGTATTTTTTGTATTTTTATTTTATTTTTAATTTTTATTTTAAATTTTAAGTTAATTTTTTTTTCTTCTTCTTGAAATACTTTGGAAGAGTCGGCGTATTGCGATTTCCTCCGCGAAAATGACGTAATTACAGATGGAATAGTTTTAACGCTGTATATGAAATTGCCATCATCTATTTTTCCTTTTCTCTCTTTCTAATTAGCGGATGTACGTATAAAAGCTAGATTCCTCGCTTGCGTCAAAAACCAATACCCAACACCCGTTCCCCGGCACTAAAAAAAAAAACACCCCTCCCCATTCTATTTTTTTTTGTTGTTCGGTGGCCGCTATTCTTCCCAATTGTTTTCACCGCTCATTGATCCGATCGCCTCGGCGCCATTGCCATCGGATTTTCGGCGTCCTGCGCCGTATTTTGGCCCCGATTTCACCCTTTTTTTCTTCTGTATCCTATTGATTATTTGGGATATTCTAGGGTTTGGCTCGCCGGGTGATGGATTCGGAGGACGATATGCACGACGCGAACGACGTGGAGTCGTTGGACGATTTCTACAGCGGCGAGACGGCGATGGACAGCGACGATGGTGATGAAAATTACGGCTTCATCGATAATGATTCCGATGGCTCCGACGGCAGCACATCCCACCGCCCTCACCGTCAGCAGGTGCATTTCGGTTTTTATTCTGTGGCAGCTTGCATTTTTTCGTTGATGAGTGAAAAAGTTGGTTTTTGATCTTTCCTTTTTTTATGGTTTATTTTCATTATATATATATATATATATACATTTTTTTTTTTGGTAAAGCCTGCTGCCAGCTCCTGTTTCAACTATTTGCAACGCCCCTGACGTTCATCGCTAGATTCCGATGATATTGATTTTATACTGGGATTGTTAGAAAAACAATTGGAATCGGTGACACTGTTATGAAATCTCTTTGTACATGTTAATTGCCTCAGATGTTTTCCATTAATTTGCTTGAAGGGACTTTTTTTCCACCTCTAATTCCATATTTTACTCTCGTCATGATCGAGATTCTCGTTTTGCATTAATAATGCTAAATTTCGGAGGTCATGGGTTGATGATAGTTTGTCTTCTAATGTTGCGGGACGGTGCATATGCTCCTATATATTGTGGTTGTAGTCCATTCACATAACTTAATTTGTCAAGGACATCTGGAGAATCTGCCCGTCAAGGAGCCTAGAACTGGGCAAGAATATGACTTTTTCAAAATGTAGTTTTTGAAATAAACTCGATTACTTTTATGTCTGTTGTAGTGTTGCAAAATGTTTAGTTCTTTAAATGATGGTTCTAATGACATTCATGTTTAACTTTAAAAAAAAAATAACAATTATGTTTTTTTTTGTGGACTAATTTATGTATTACTTCTTAGGTTTACATTTATCTCTTGGCATTTTCTTTGTGAAACACCTTCTCTTATTCTTATGAAAATGAAGTAAAAGAACTTGGTTCATATGTCAAACATGCAATTTCTTTTTAAGTCTTGACCTATGTCTAAAAGTAACATATGAACTATTCAATCTTTCAGCAAAATTACACAATTTTGAGCGATGCTGATATCCGACAGCGGCAGGAGGAAGACATAACAATGATATCAACTGTCCTTTCAATTCCTAGAGTTTCGGCTAGTATCCTTCTTCGATACTATAATTGGTAATACTAAAGCTTCTACATTGAAAAATTTTTTTATTGATATATTTCCATATGTCAATCTCCAATTGTGGACATCTGTATGCAACTTCCATGTTTATATGCAAATTTGCTGTTGTGAAGTGAGTATGGATGTTGCAGGAAGTGATACAGCGTATAATCTATCCTTGTATTCACTTCTTATATTAAAATATGTGGCAGCTGTGGAACCAAAATTTGTCATTTTGCAATAATTCCTGACTTTAACTATTTCTTTCTTGATTTTTATTCTTTTACATAATTGTTGTCCATTTCGTATATTTCAACAATAATTGTTTCATTGTAAATATGGAACATCTGTCTTTGTTATTTCAATATTCAAGTCCTGATGCAGCATTTTCTTTTGAAGCAGTTAATATATCAGCTATATATGTGGATAATATGGACTGTGGATCTAAGTCTATCTCATTTGAGTGCTCCAAAATTTTAATTTTCTTATCAAATTTGAGTTGATTGGCTTTACACAATTTCGAATTTGTTCTCCATTTACGTTATTACCCTGGTTTATGTTATGATGTCTATTTTAGGTCTCTCATGGTTTTCATTTTGAATAGTAAATTGGAGGTAGTGGTATTCTTTTTTAAACAATGGGGATAATTGTATTGTTTTAGAGAATATGAAGTAAATGACATTCTTCTTAGTGCTGTACATGTTTCAAGGACAATAAACTTGTGTCAGCTAAACCTGGCAGGACTTAGGTTGAGCTGTTTTCACTTCAGATATCTATCTGACAATCTATAAATTTATCTCTACACATTGATTTATTCTTTTATTTTATATGTTTTTGTGTGTATATACTACATATCACATTCATACATGAATACAAGTCTTTTCTATAGTTATGCATGTGAGCCAAGCTGAGGCTGAAAAGAACACAAAATGACGTTGTGTAATGTGATTCACATCTCTCTACCCTGTACAGGGATGTTAGCAAGGTCCATGATGCTTGGTTTGCAGACGAAGATAGAGTACGCAAAGCTGTCGGCTTGTTGGAGAAGCCAGTTTTTGATCCAACGTGGATTGCTACAGAAGTATGTTTTTCTTTTTCTTTTTTTTTTTTATGTTCAAATTTGAGGTTGTATATGTCCAAATATTTGGTTGAATACAGGATCCTTACATGTTTGCTTCAAATGTATTAAAGCATGTTTGCCTATTTGGCTGGACGTAAAAACTGTTTTACTCCTGTAAATTTATCTGCTATATATTTTTTCTTTTTTCTGCTACTAATGATTTGTCTATGATTGCAGCTGACTTGTGGGATTTGTTTCGAGTCCTATCCCCGTGATAGGATGCATGCTACTGCTTGCGGCCATCCATTTTGCACTTCTTGCTGGAGAGGTTTGTCACTTAATGCATGCCATTTTTGGCTAATGGTATTTTTTAGTTTTTTTATTTTTTTTATTTTTTTTCATTTTTATGGGTATGATGTGTTGTGAGGGAATCTTGTTGTCTCCTTATAGGGGATGACATAACGCACTATGACATAATTGCTCATCATTATGTAATGACAGGTTATATTAGCACATCAATAAATGATGGTCCTGGATGCTTGATGTTGCGGTGTCCTGATCCTTCTTGTGGAGCTGCTGTTGGTCAGGACATGATCAATCTTATTGCCTCTGAGGAGGACAAGCTGAAGTATTGCCGTTACCTTCTTAGATCTTACGTTGAAGACAATAAAAAGGTATTTCCTGTCTCTCAAACTATCATTTGTACAGTTTCTATGGATTAGCTTGGTTTTTATTTTCGTTTTTGGTGTTTTTGTCAGTTTGTCAGAATTCTAGTAGTTGTGATTCTGAAATCTGAAGACTATCTCAAACTAGCATTTGTACATTTCTTGGAGTCAGAAAATTCTTTTGAGCCATTGTTCAGTGTATGATACAGATTCTCTTGCTTCCTATCTGTGGGCAAGCAGAGAACTGATGATGTGAAATCAAAGGTCTCTTCACTGTTGGCTTAGATGCTCTAACATTAATGTGTCTGTATATAGTTCTTTCATTGGAAGGGCATCTGAACATATCAATTTCCTTGAAGTTCTTTTGGTTTAGATGGCTGGTATGACATTTGTTTTTTGTATTATTATGTTTGATATTGAAAGTCGACTATTTTTCTCACTTGTAGACAAAGTGGTGCCCAGCTCCAGGCTGTGAGTATGCTGTTGATTATGTTATGGGTAGTGGAAACTACGACGTCATATGCAATTGCTCTTATAACTTTTGTTGGAATGTAAGTTTCCTCTGGTAATAGGTTCACTGAGTGAAATGCTGTTGAGTTTTCAAGTAATTGTCTTTGTCATGGATGTTCTGAGGCATTGAGGTTAATCTGCAGTGTACAGAAGAAGCTCACCGTCCAGTTGATTGTGGCACTGTTGCCATGTGGATTTTGAAGAACAGTGCCGAGTCTGAAAACATGAACTGGTATGACTTAATAGCAGATCTGTACGTTTTATGGATCTCATCCTAAAATTTTTAATTGAATAGGCTCTCAGTTACGGGAAATGTTTGCTCGATAATGTAATTTTTAGTTTTCTTGACGGGGGTAATTATCTGTATTCCAAGATTGTATACCATTTGAACGATTTAGACTTGATTGTATTAGTTATGCTAATGAAAGAGGTAGATAGTATCAAATTTGAGTCTTTTCTGGGAACCATGCAATATTTGGTATTTGTGGTTTTACACCATTTGTATAGGTTCTGTTTTCTGGAGCCTTTTATGATTTTTAAATTTTTGTACCTTCTATGAGAAACTGGGGACAATTGAAATTCAGATTTTGTGCTACTTTACTCTTCCTTTTTGACTGGTTAATTGGATAGCAAGAATTTTGTAGGAGATCTAGGTTGTTGACTCTTGTCCTCTTTTTTGCTTCTGTTTTAGTTAATAGTTTAATTCTTTTCACAATATTGTCAGGATTTTGGCCAACTCCAAGCCTTGTCCAAAATGCAAGCGACCGATTGAGAAGAACCAAGGATGCATGCACATAACTTGCACTCCTCCTTGTAAATTTGAGTTCTGCTGGTAAACAGTTTGTATCTCTTGCATATATTGCTGCACAATGATCTGACCTGTTTCTGTTTATTTTGCATGTGACTTGTGTATCCATTTTTCATGTGTTGTGCAGGCTGTGCCTTGGCGCTTGGTCAGATCATGGTGAGAGAACCGGTGGCTTTTATGCCTGCAATCGCTATGAGACAGCAAAGCAGGAAGGGGTGGTATGTACATCCTCATTTTTTAGTCTGCCGAATTCAGGATCTGTTGGATGAGGGTTAGAAGCTTAACTGATTTTTGTGTGACATAATGTAGTATGATGAAGCTGAGAGAAGGAGGGAAATGGCTAAAAATTCTCTGGAGAGATATACACATTATTACGAGAGATGGGCGACAAACCAATCAGTATGTGCATCTCACCTTGTTCAAATTCAGTTGATTTACAAGTTTCATGTTCTTGTCTTGTTCCTGTCAGTACTTTTCCCAAAGTGTTATCCTCTTTGTGAACGCATATGTTGTGTTGCGCCTTTTTTAATTCTTTTTGTTGTTCACTGTGCGATGCAACTCTTGCTATTTTTATTCTCCAACACCAAGCTTTTCCTATCATGGGTTTGTGGACGAATATCATATCTCAGTATCATTTGGCGATTTAGATTTGTTACAGTTTCTAGTGCTTCTAGCATGATTATCTAATAATTTTTAGACTTTCAAGTAGGAAATGCAGCTTAGATTAGTCTCACTGTCAAAAATTCTTACAGTGGACCCCTTTCAATGAGAGCTCTGAGATTGTTCCTGTTTTTTGCTAGAGAATCATTTTATTATTAGCTGATATTGGGACAGGATACCAAGAATAATCGTTTCAGAAACAGTTGCTAAAATTTCACGGAAAATCTGCCAGTGATTTCAAGGGAAAGGTTGGGCTTTGGCAGTTGCTTTTTGAAATTGTTTTTCTACGAATGAATTTCTTGTGCTAATTTGACTTTTCCAGTACAATAAATTTGTATAGGTTGATTAACTTAAGTCAATTGCACTAAAAAAGGGGTTTTCCTTTGGTCTCTTACCGTAAAGGATTCCCAACCTTGATTTATTGCTAAATTTTGGGTTTTTCCAAAAAACGATTGTGGATTACATGGTAGACATGTTTATGAGGTCTAATATGTTATATGAATTCTAATGAGCAAGAAATTTGTCAGTCTTCCTGTAGTGTATTAAATCTATTTTCCTTGTTTGTCATGAACTAATTTTAATATGACATTTGGCTTCTGTGCAGTCGCGGCAAAAGGCCCTTCAGGATCTACAGCAAATGCAAACCGTGCAGGTATGTTGTCTTTATGTCGAAACAGTGACGAAACAGTGACAAATACTTCTTGTTGGCCTTATGCAGCTAATAAATAAACCTAAGTTCTTTGTTTAATCTAATGGGAAGTAATAATCACCTTCATTAATTTATGAATTTGAAACTATGTTTTCTTAATATTGTATTAAATGCCCTTAAATTTTGCTGTTCTTTTAAATGTTTTCATTGATGTCACTAGAAATATGGAATCTGAGGCTGGTTTTCATCGAGGTGAGGCAATATGCAAAATTAGTCAGTCATCTTTGCAATGGCCTTAATATAATTCTAAAGAGGAAAGCAATTTTCTTAATATTGATTGTGCATTAAGGTATTGTGAGAATGATAGTGCAGGGCCCAAATTTTATTACTTGGCTGAGAACTTTCCAATGTGATTACATCTGTATCGTCATTTGTACTTCCTTGCAGCCCTACTAAATCAATAACTGTGGCTTTTGCAGTTGGGTAAGCTGAGTGACAAATATATGCAGCCTGAATCTCAGCTCAAATTTATCACAGAGGCTTGGTTACAGGTCTTTATAGTTACCTTAAAAGCTCCATTTTATATAGGTTTTGAAGTACTTATGTGCCAAATTGAAAACAATGTACTTTCAGATAGTTGAGTGTAGGCGAGTGCTGAAGTGGACCTATGCCTATGGTTACTATCTTCCTGAGCATGAACATGCAAAGAGACAGTTTTTTGAGTACTTGCAAGGTAATAATCTGATCCCCTATTAAACTTGCTACATTTGCTTTTTGTGCTTAAATGTTCTGCCTTTGTTGTGTTAAGGTGAGGCTGAGTCTGGGCTAGAGCGGCTTCATCAATGTGCTGAGAAGGAATTGCAGTGTTTTGTTGATGAGGAAGGTTCTCAGGCCAAAGATTTCAATGAGTTTCGCACAAAGCTTGCTGGTCTTACCACGTATGTTCTGTTGGATCCTTTTCTTTCTTCAGTGCTATTTCACCATTATCATTTGTTTATATTTGTTTTATGGTGATGAAAAAACATCTGCTAATATATGGTGTTTAATCTTTCGGTCGGTATGAACTGCTGGTCCTAAGCAAGGGGACATAGGGTGGCGTGTTGTTGATGGCTGGGCTAAAGTCAACTACTGGGGTGCAACTTTTTCTTCTCTCATCTATTTTTAGGTTGAACATTATGAACATGTTTAGCAGTATGGCATCTGGTGGAATGTCCTCAAGGCTCTTACAGTTGCAGCACTGAAGTAATTGATCCTATTAAATTGGAAATGCTTTAGTTCATTAGGCTAGTTGGGATTGGCATCTGATGTTATTTCTCGTTCCACTTGCTGATCGTATACTATTATATAAATTTGAAATAGTTAGGTTTGAGGTGGCATATATTTTGGATATTGTTATATTTGCAAATAGGATGTGGAGTAACAACTGCACACTCCTGACTGAACCTTAGACAATCGTAACAAAACAGCAAATAGTTGGTTTGGTTTGTCTAAGGAAATGTTACAGTGCAGGAGTTCAGGATTTCCAGAGTTTTATTTGTGCTAACGCGTTATGATTCAATTAAGTGACCCAACTTTTTGGTGTTGTTCCATTTCAAGTCAAGGTGAATCAGTTGATTTTACATTTGTATTCTGGGCTTAAAAAAATCTTAGAGATCTGTGAAACAAGTTTTATTTCTATATGTATTTTTGAGATCTTATCTTCTTGTGTTGGCCATGTCTTGCATGTTGTTTTCAGTTTTTTATGGTAGGTAACCTTTGCACGACAAGGAACACAAATGCGTGACAAGTTAATGGATTGAGCTCTAACATTTGCAAGAGTTCTGATGCTTCTTTTTTTGTTATATTTTTTCTATTGCTGGTTAAATTTTCAGTGTTACTCGAAATTACTTTGAGAACCTAGTGCGTGCTTTGGAGAATGGATTGTCAGATGTGGATTCCCATGGTACCTGCAGTAGGACGGCAAGCTCCAAGAGCCGAGGTGGAAGAAGCAAGCCAGGTAGCTCTAGATCCACTGGTGGTTCCAGCCGTGGAAGTGGCTTAGATGCTTCAACCCACTGGTCTTGTGAACACTGCACTTACGCCAATGTCAAATCTGCCTCTACTTGTGGGATATGTCACCATCATCGATGAGAGTATTTCTTTCACACGGGTGCCTGACCAGGAGAAACGTTTTTTGCTGCCGGTCTCATCAAATCATAAACATCCTACCGAACTGCAGTTGAAAAAGATGTTCTTCAAGGCCATAAAGCGCCCCCGAAATAAGTGGAACAGTTGCAGCATTGGATGCTAGTCTTTGTGTGGTATAGAGGTAGTTTCGTTGTTGGCAGTCTCTTGTATATATGATGTCTCTGCTTGAAGTGGCCTTTGCTGTTGATAAAATAGTGCAGCACAGAAAGAAAGTACTCAATTTATCTCCCTACTTGTAGTTAACCAATGGGGACTTTTCTAGTGATTTTGTTCTTGGCCTCTCCTAGAAATACTGTGTGCATTTGTTGCATTCAGGTATTTAGGGTTATGAGAAGATGTTATTGAGGTGAGGGACCTATCAAAAACCGGTGGGGTTTTATGATCTTTTTAGTGGCATCTGATACGTTATCAGCAGGGCAAGGTCCAAAAGACAAAAGTCGTAACTGTAAAAGCCTTGTTATCAAAGACTGAGGATTACATGGTTTATAAGTATATCATCACATGCCCTTAACTTGCGAAACAATGTTAGACAAGTTCTGTTAAACGTGAGATGTATGAAGTAAAAACTAGTTCGACAAGCGCAGGGAGACATCCAGTAGTTTTTCTATTAGACTTCAAAATCTGGCACATGATACAGAAGCATTTAATGTAGAACTTGAACACTGGTGAGCCCTATTATCTATCCTTTATCTAGTTATTTTTTGTAAATAAAATTGCTTGGGCACCACGGTTGTTCATGTTTTTATTAGCTTGGGAGCACTTGTGATCACTTCGGTCCCATCTACAGGTTGGAGGGGAAGAAGACAATTTCTCTAGATTGATTTTTAAGTGAAGTTTTTCTTCAAGGTTTATGGTAGTCGGGCCTGTTCTGGTTACAAAAATTTCAATTGAGATACATAATCAAGACCTAAAGTAGGCCGGCTTATTCTATATTCCTTTGATTAACTTCTATTTTTATTGGAATATTACCAAGGCACTGTATAGTCTAATAATAGATGTGAAGGTGTTTGATCTGACTCGTACACGGCTCTCCCTCTATAACCAACCACAACGAGATTAGGAACCACCCGAGCCCTTCAGTTCTTGTATTTTCTTTTAGAGAGCCAAATTTATTAAGAATCCAAGATGACCAGATTGCAAGAGATAGGAGGGAGGTCCTGCAGCACGGATCGTATAAGCAAAATTGGCACCAATTTGGACAATATACATTATCAATTTAAAAGGAAAGAGGTTGGGTGCAGCAACCACAGTAACTCAAGACAGGCATCGCTTAACAGAGTAAGCTCTTTGAAAGTCATGATGCGCGTCCATGTTTGAGGCTAAAGATGACGTACTTAATGTCATAAACTCCAGAAACAGGAAGCCTGTGGGTCAATAAATAAATGTATATTGCATCTGATTTTAGACTACAAGCAACAAGAAGATTACTTGCAACATCTGCCTTGAACAGAGAAGGGTGCAGGATCCACTTTAAATGCACGACCTAAAACCATATCTGCAATCATTTCAGCAGTACCAAAAGCCTGTAATTGGGGAAAATAGGCCACAAAATGAATCTAACTTTTCAGGTGTTATATATCTAGAAATAAAGCACGGATACAGTCAATAATCACATCAATATCACGTAATACCGCCAATCACTGTAGTTCAATCTTGAGCTATCAACAAAAAACGAGAGTACCGTTAGTAGTGAAAGATGGAAAGCTATACAGTTCTCCATCTGTAGCTTCTCCGCACAACCACTGGTTTCTCCACCCAGGCCAAACCTTGGTATTATATCTGATGTTACTACACAAGATGCAGACCTATGACACAACTTTTCAAGTTTGTTTTCACGGGTGGCCTCTCTTGGATTATAATATATGCAAATGTGCTGCTCCCAACAATTTAAATTATCGCCAAAGCAGCCACATAACCATATAATCAGGATTTGTCTTGGAAAGACCAGGCTCAATCATCTAATTATGCACCACTGCATCTGCAGTCAGCATCCAGATTCTGGACCCACATAGGCAATGGAGGCCAAATTTTGCTGAAGGCAATGAAAGTCTTGGAACCCCTCATACAACTATGTTTTCTAATTGGGGAGGTCATATTTTTTTTTTTCTTTTTTTGAAGGAAGCACTTTTTCTTTTAGTCAAATCCTAATGCCCTAAGGAGACTTGAACCCAAGACCTCATTACAAAATCCCGTGTGACCACTGAGCTACTGCTCAAGTTCACATTATGGAGGTCATATTCGTGAGATGACTTCACGTGATCATGGCCTCCTGGAAGAGATTCATCAGCATTAGGGAAATAGAACAAAGGAAAAAGACCTGTTTACTCATATTGTATTTATTTCAAGAAAATTATGTTCAGGAAGGTTACCATGCAAAGCCCCCCTCCTTCATGTCCAGTTGCAACAAAAACTTTGGGCAAACCGGGGAGTGGTCCAATGATAGGCTTCCCATCTGGCACTGCAGTGTGCATAATTAGACAGGTTATTATGTTTCCAGTGAAAATAGACATCTGGATAAGCACAGCAAAAAGGCAAAGCATTTATATGAGAAAATCCTTTTGTATTTTTATCTATCAGTGATATTTTCCTTCCTGATGAGATAATTACGCTGTATACTGAGATTCTAGAACATGACACTTACTATAAGGACGCAAGCCTACTCTCACTTTTCTGCTTGAACCAAAATTTAAGAGGGAAAACTTTTTCAGACTGGGGAGGAACTCTCCAGCCCTCTCCCAGATACGTTGTATGATCGACTCTTCCGTTTCAGTGTTGAATCCACCGAATGTGCGACTACTACCTGAAAGAACAGAGGAAAGCCAGAGATGTCACAACTTTTGACTTTAATACTACTGAAAAACCAGATAGGCTGAACAATACTACACTCATCAAGAAGAAAATTGAATTAAATAAAATGATTATAATAGAGATGAGATGCTACTAATTTCTTTTCAAAAACGACAAGCATCAAATTGGAACAGTGGCACAAACATGCTTCATGCATGAGGATAGTGAAGCACCTCAGCAATACCAAATACTATATTCCATTCCACAAATACAAGTGCTGCCTTTTTAAGCAAAACAACAGTAATTAAGAGCACAACTGTGTATAACAAGTTTAAGGAAGTACACTTTACCTAGGACGAGGTTTCCCATCATATCACTTGTTGCTGTCATTGAAATAGATGTCAAGCTATGTTCATGCTCAATCACTCCTGAAGCTGAAGTGGGTGGTGAAGCAGCGACTTGGTGATCAACATATCCTGCCTCCATCAAACCATGTTTCAGTTGAATGTGGTTGAAATTCTGTAATATGAGTAGATGGCCCTGTACATAAAAAAAGTCTCAACTATAGCTCAAAAGAAATAATGCATCTTTTGATACAGGCATAGCTGGAAAGAAACATTACAATTTTGAAGACTCAGTTGTTAGATAAAGAAGATCTTCATGCTCCATGGAAGGGGTTAAGATTCTATGCGCGTCAGGGGTCCATCCTGAGGTATGGACATTGCACATAATGAAGATGATTATAATTATCGTTTGTGACTCGGATTCGAATACCCAAAATTCAAGTAGCGTTGGCTAAGTCAGGAGCCTTCAGACTCAGCTGGACTCAGCCTGAATCGGAGGGGACTTGTCTTTTGGTAGAATAATGAATTTATTTCCTGACTTGACCCGGAAACATTAAAATCTGAGTAAACTTGGCCAAGTCCTAAAACCTTGATTATAACCATGTCACCGTCTGATGACGTTGCCAGAAATTACAATAGGTGAGGCATTGACAGGAAATCAAAAAAAAAAGAAAAGAAAAGAAAAAAGAGGTGTATGAGACATAGCATTTAAGATTAAGAGGATGCCTAGAAAATATTGGCGATACCCACCATACATTCTATTAAGATACATTTCCAGACAACATACAATGACTTTCCACTTTATATTTCAGCAAAATCTACAGGCAGATCCATAGTTTCGAACTAGGTGACATGCAAAACCAAACCTTTCGAGGCTTCACAGGCACGTCCAATAAAATATCTGATTGTGAGACCAGGTTTTGCATTAATGGTCCAGTCCAGGCACCTGCTGCAACTATAACAGCCTTTTTACTGTACAAAACTCTTTTGGTAGTTTGAACTGCCAGAACCTCTCCAGTTTCACTTGATCTAGTTTTTGAAACAGATTATAATCTCTGTGAGTCTTGGAGAAATAAAACAAGGAAAATAAAGGACGTGTATGTGACATAAAAAGATGAGCTTAATGCCAGACAAGCAAGTAACCTTATTAAACAACAAGCTGGATCATGGTAAAACTCTGCATATCTGCCATGTGAAGCAAAGGATCTGTTACCCTACATGTCAAGCAAATCTAAGAAATCATGGAGCATTTCAAAGGTTAGACATCGATTGAAATATATATCAATTGTCAAGGTGGCATTGCGTGCACCTTCTCAATGAAAGCAACAGTCTGGTGTGCATCCAACTGGCAGTCATCCGGTAAAAAGGCAGCACTACTTTCTTTGGTGACTTCAAGTTCAGGTTCTTTCAAATGCAAATCTGTACTTGACAGGAACTCTGCTTTTAAGCCATCTCCAGAGAGTAGTTTCACTCTTCGTTCCAATATAGCTAGTTCCCCTGGTGTTCTACCAATCAATAAGCTACCTATGAACAACAATTCCATTATCCCCATGAACATAATTATCAGCATTATCACTTTAAAAGCCTAGGACAAAATGTTCAACAATTCATTATGCCGATTCCTCTAAGGCTTGAATACTTCAACTTCTTTAGAAAATGAAAATGCTATTTTCAGCATATTTGGTAGAAAAATAACAACCGAAATTAATGCAAGTGAAGAAATGTTGTCTCACATAAAAAATGACCTCTTTTTTTTTGCCTTTATAGGGAATACATTAGAAGACAATTAGAAGCCACACAGACAGTAACAACTTTAGTGGGAATTTATCACAGGTATTTGCCATGACATGCCAAAAAGTAATCCAAGACTCCAGAGAAAGATGAATTAGTAAGCAGCTAAAAGCACCAATTTTCACTATGCAGGTGATCAAGAGAGAGAAGAGCAAAATTTTATTACTGAGAATTGGATTCACTATGCAGGTGATCAAGAGAGAGAAGAGCAAAATTTTATTACTGAGAATTGGATTACCAGTTCTCTTCCAACCCAATATTTTCAAAGAATCCATCCCCGCATGTTGTATACTCTGGACTAAAGCTTCCCACAGTTGCTTGCTCCTCGCTGCGAGGTCCCATATGTCACTTCCGGGTGTTTTATGGATCATCCAAATGTATCCCTGCCCTGTTGTCACCAACAGGAAAGAATCGTAAACAGTGTGCCTGGTGACCAAACTGGAAGCTTAAGTAAGAATCAGCTATCTATCCCATATTGCCATCGCAGGCGCAGCAGGATGTATGACGAACGCATCACCGACTTTAGAACAGGATGGAGAGTCCCTAGTACTGACCGTGCTCAAGTGGACACTAATTTATACAAGTACAGAGATCCGAGAAAAATACAAGTGGGAAAAGAAATTAATCAGAAGAGCAAGAATTTAAGATCAAAACCAGCTGATTACCAGCGCCAGTAGCACCAGAGCAAGGAATCCCGGCATCAACGACGGCAACAGAAAGATGCGATTCCAGCAGGAACTCTCTGGCAATGGTCAAACCGATGATTCCGGCACCCACAATGATAACATCGAATGCCAAATTCTCTTCCATAACCGTACTCGAAAGCGCAGTTGCGGAAGGAAAGCAATGACTGCGGCTTCCGGACTTGAACTTCCCCAGCTTAAGTGACGAAATATTGGAAAACCTGAGAGCAGAAGACCCTGTTCGAAGACCAGAAACAAAAAGGCGACGAGAAAGATTCGTCTCCCGGAACCAAAGAACATCATATTTGCTGCTCGGACCACGTGAACAGACGGCTGCAGCGTGCATTTCTTTAATCGGAATTGGCAATGGCAACGAGATGCTTGCACACAAGCGAATAAGGACTTCGCTACTTCGCACTCAGCATTGAGCGCCACGGCAGGAAGAGAAGATTCGTTCCCAAGCAAATTGTGTCTGGAAGCTCGAGCGGTGGGTCGATATTCAATCTTCAAAATCACCAAAACTTAGCACTGGGCAGGGAACCAGTTGTTCCCGTATATATTTATCGCCTGTGCCCTGATATGCAGCAAGCCTCGTGTCGGAGGGGGCTCTTCACTCCGCTCTGTCTAGGTTGGGAACAGGATGAGTGACAACCTGATATTAGTTATGTACAAGAACTGCCTAATTTAGTTTTTTGGAGTGACCATATATATAGTACCCTTCTCTTCACCTTCCAGGAACAACAACATTGATTGTTTAGTTCTCTCTCCCATTGAAGTCCAAACGCACATTATATAAGATAATCAGTACTACTAATTCGTACTGCTATATTTGACTCTGTGAGGCTTTACATGGTGATATGGTTGTCCTCCTTAGTGGGCAGTCTTACCTGGCCTGTCAAGGAAGACCCAAAGGTTAAGCTGTAAACACTCCCAATAAAATATGGCATATCATCACCACTCTTTCTAAAATTAACATTAAAATCAGCGAATCATCAGCATCATTACTTAACAGGGTGGGTATATTGATTATTGATTGAAGCTGTACTCCTCTTTGCACAATTCATCAAGATATTAAAGAAGGTCATGAAGCTTGAGCTGCCCATTTGTTGATTTGAATATTAGTACAATTGTAATTAATTCAGCGGTAGTACTA
The DNA here is from genome assembly GCA_022405105.1 of Aristolochia contorta. Taxonomy (NCBI): domain Eukaryota; kingdom Viridiplantae; phylum Streptophyta; class Magnoliopsida; order Piperales; family Aristolochiaceae; genus Aristolochia; species Aristolochia contorta. The sequence goes on along the minus strand of CM039667.1, from coordinate 7,113,898 downwards.
ATATTATAACGTAAATATATCCATGCAACTCGCAGAGTCGCAAATGAGAAACATTAATTTACAGCTCGATCCGATGTAAACATAAATGTAACTTGGGATGAAGTTACGTTGTATGTAAATGTGGTACGTACGTACTCTACAAGGATACATACAGCTTGCTGCTTGGACGTGTCTCCACCACAAGGGGGACTTTAATTTAATTTAATTCCGGTGGAGGTAATTGGTCTAAAGCGTTAATTATTAGTACCGGCGGCGATGATCGATGATGATGAGGTGCTAGTCATGAGGGGATTCTTGGTGAAGGAGATGCGGGCAACGGACCTGCGGCTAGTGTCTAGGGAAAGCCGTTTACTCAGTTGGCTCGACACATCTTTGAACAGCTTTTGGCTCAGGGTGTTGAGCAACGCCCTCGAGTACTGTCGCGACGCCTTTCTCCAATCCGTGCCCCCGTCTTTCATCATCGAAACGAACTCCTCGTAGCTTATTCGCCCGTCCTGATCATCATCATCACATATATGATCGATCGATTCCTCGAAATAGTTAGTTGAATTGATTCATCTTCTTTCAGATCATCAAATCCAATGTAATTAAGCTAGCTAGCAAGTATATATAAATATACCTTGTCGGTGTCGACTTCACGGAAGATGTCGCTCACCACTTGTTCATCTTCTGGACTAAAAATGTCTCCCGACAGAGCTTCCCGCATCTCCTCAATCTCAATGAACCCGCTATTGTTCTGATCGAAATAGTTGAATGCCTTGCGCAAGTATTCATCATGGCTGATCTTTTTCAAGTGGACGGAGACTGTAACAAACTCATCACAGTCTAGATGCCCATTTTCGTCCACATCAGCCTGCATGCATAATATATATAGTATATATGAAAGAAAAAGGCAAAAATTAGAGATGGGTACGTATAGTAATGGACCCATGCATGCATGCAGATCGAAGTACTACGTACCGCTTCCATTAGCCTCTGAACTTCAATGTCAGGAGCAGGTTGTCCAATAATCTCCAGACCCTCTTTGAGTTCTTCAAAACTGAGGTTGCCGTTCTTCTTAACATCCATCATATTAAACATTTTCTTTAACGCGTCAATTTCCTCAAACGGCAGTTGTTCAGCTACCACCTGCATATGTTGATATGCATCACGGCCATGCATGCAGTCAAATGGTACGTACGTAATCAGTAGAAGCTTCTCCCTAGCTACCAAATATTAAGTAAACAGAGCGATAGCTTAATCAATTTATAGTTACCCTTAGAGCTTTCTTCTTGAACTTGTTCGTTGTAGAGAACTGCTTCAACCTTGTTTTGACGGTTTCCCCAAGAGGAATATTGGGGATATTATCCTCGTTTTGCAGCCAGGGATGATCTTCATGAAAGAATATTATATCATCATCAGAAACTCACAAGGCAACAGCTACTAAGAAGAAGAAGAAGAAGAAGAAGAAGAAGATATGCAGGATAGGATAGCTAGAGAAATTTTATTGGTACCAAGAACCTCCTGTGCGGACAACCGATTGTAGGGATTCGGATCAAGCATGCACTTCACCAGTTGCTTCGCATTGTCAGAGACCTTGGGCCATGGTTCCCTCTCGAAATCAAGCTCACCCTTTACAATTGCCTGAGCTATTTTCTCTTCGGTTTCTGCATTAATTTACAATATTTAGCATATATGGTTAATATCCAGGTAAACGAATTAACAAAGAATTAATTAGATGACCATCAGGAAGACATGTAATTAATCACCTGCCCAAAATGGTGGAACCCCACATAGCAAGATGTAAAGAATAATGCCAGCGCTCCAAATATCAATCTCCGGTCCATAATTACGTTTCAGAACCTCAGGAGCCATATAGTATGGACTTCCCACAATTTCTCTGAAACGCTCACCTGTTACACCATGCAACATAATTAATTGAATTAATATTCCCTCACAATTATTTCTGAGATATATATCACGACAAATTAATTAATTAAAGCAGAATATTAAAGAATTAAAGTCTAACCAGGCTTGAAGAATATCGAGAGCCCAAAATCAATGGCCTTCAACGGAGCAGTTTCCTTTTTGCTCGCAAACAAGAAATTCTCAGGTTTCAGGTCCCTGTGCATCACTCCATGCTCGTGGCACACCTAATTATATAGATATATGTGACAAACATGATGATTACGAATTCGAAAATAAAGAGTACGTAAATAAAGAAGTAAAAACCCGCACTGATTTGATCTTTGTGTTCTACCCAAAATGCCTCTTAGCAATAGTTAGTTGTCCTCTCTTATAATTAAACCCATATCTTCTTGCTGTAATGTGTATATAAAAATACCTGAAGGATCTCGATGATAGTCTTGGTGACGATGGCGGCGGCCCTTTCGGTGTAATGCCCCCGGGCGACAATCCGGTCGAAGAGCTCACCCCCCTCGCAGAGTTCCATGACGAGATAAACGGCGTCGTCGTCCTCGTAGGTGTCTTTCAACCTGACAATGTTAGGATGAGGCGGCAAGCGCCTCATGATCTCCACCTCCCGTCTCACGTCCTGCACGTCGATCTCCGTCCTCAGCTTGCTCTTAGCGATCGTCTTGCAAGCCAAAACCTCCCCAGTCTGCATGTTCACGCACTGGTTCGTGATCCCGAATTCGCCCCTCCCCAGTTCTCTCTCCATCCGGTAACGCCGGAATATGTTGTTCCCGGTGGGGTTCATCAGCACCACGGCGGGATAAAATCCGGTACTGGAACGTCGATGATGATCGTCGGCCGCGGAAGGCAGCAGCTGGTTCGAATATTTCCGGGAGTTGTTTCCGGCGCCGGCGTTAATGTTGTGGGGAGATGAACAGCAGTTCCCCATTGTGTACGTACGTAAGTAATACTCGATCGCTACCTAGCTACCTCCCTCCCCGGCCCCCTTCTAATCTTTCTCTCTCTCTCTCTCTCTCTCTCTCTCTGTCTTTTTTTTACCAGACAGGAAAGAGAGATGAGAATGCCCTAACGCCCCTCCATGCAACGCATATGCCCGGTTGAGCATCTCCAAGGCTAGCTAGCTGTAGACCAGAGAGTTCGTTTCCCTTTCTCCCGCCATTTTTTAAGGACTGCCGGAGATCATCAACGTTTTGTTTTAAAGGGACGGCCCGGATTAATTATTATTATATACAGATATACCGTGTCTCTTAATTTCCTGCCAACCGCCCTGTACCGGCTTCAATTCCTATCGAAAGATTTTCATGTTTTAATTACAGCAATTAGAGTTGTTATTAATATTGTTGTTGTCTGGTGTATTTTTTGCACGTTGGATATAGATCGGTATAGTATTATTCCGATTGGTTGGATTCTGGGTCAACAATATTAGCATGGTAAATGCGGCAGTGCCGTTTCGATCGGCATCACAAAACGAAACAAAGCCAAAGGAATTAAGACTGACGCAGATTTTCGGACTGCTTACAGAATTCTAACAGATGTCTATCTTTTGGGTTACGTTTCTTCCCAATGTCCTTTCGGTGGTAGAAAGACCTAGACACAATTAGTGGGTTCCCATCAGAGAAGTGGTTCGTTCGGTCGATAAGCATGATTGAAGTAGCACTAAGCGTATATTGATTGATATGTGGATGCTCCAACTAATCTGAACTCATCCAACACTCCGGGACTCCACTACGGCAATTCATCATCTCTTTGTTGTTCACACTTCGAGCTGTGTCCACGACGTACGTCATTTCCTTTTTAGTTCACTCTGCATCATTTTTGCTGGTCATTAATTGGCTTTCTGGAATCAACATGTAGCAGTATTATTTGTGGGATAATTACCCAAGGAAGAGGGAAAGGACCTATGTTTGTTCCCTTCCTGTATAAAATATCTCCTTCTCTAAAGCAACATTCAGGCCACAAATTATGACCTTTCTCAATCCTAAAAAAAGAAATGTACAGCTAATACTGCCTCACAAATGGTATCCAAAGAGAATAAAGCAAATGTACAGATTGGAGGCAGATACATGACAGCAAAATATGGTACAAAACGTGAAAAATCATCATCTCAGGCTTGCGTGGGTCAAAAATACATAATAGATATACATTCCCGTGTCAGCTTGGCGATCTCCTCCCCTCCCTTATCAGCATATCTTCCAGCATAAGCAACAGATGCCTCCACGATCACCATCACTGCTAAGATTTGTCTGGCTAAGGCTAAGCACTGGGCCTTCCATGCTCTCATTCACGTACGAGGATACTTTGGTCTGCCCATGCTTAAAACGTCTCCTACTCGGCCCCTATATTTGCTGTTATGCTGCAACATTCCAAAGCACAGGAATGAGTGCTACTTCCGCAAGTGAGGTTCTACTCAGGAAGTATGTGAACAAAGGCACCGAGGTAAGAGAGAGTGCAAGAAAATAAAGCTCGAGGTGCATTCTGTCTGCCAGGTCATCTCACTTCGGACCTACAATCCCAGGCCATTTATTGGTACTTTCAATGGATTTTTTGGAGAAAAAAGTAAGAGCAAACAGGGCAAACTTTATCTACTCGAGGAGATTGTTCATACATTCATGGTCACCTAATAATATGATGTGGACAAGTTTACAGCCACAAACTAGATCACTAATTCTTCAATTAATTACTTAAAAATTTGAGCACGTGAAAACAGAAAATAAAGAAAATTCCTCAACAATTCTGGCGAAGCAATGGCTAAGCTATATGCTATATATACTTGTATACATGCAAGAAAACAGGTGCATACCTGTGGTTGGTTTCTGTTCTGCTGATTTCACAGATAAGCTAGCAGCAGACTGGGCATAAGATGCTGCAGCCATCACCGCCATAGATCCACCATTTAAAGGACTATATACAGAAGGACCCTTGCTCACACCCGCAAGATAACTAGCTGGACTTGCCACTGTAAGAGCTGGTGTGCCTTGTTGGTTCTGATGATTGGAAGATCTTCTCATGTTCACATTTCCAGGAAACATACCTTGTTGTGTTGAAATTGCTTGTGTTTGCCTTTTCTGCGATGTCTCATGATTCGAGAAGAACAGCTGTTGCGTCTTTGAGTGGCACTGTGCTCCAACTGATTGGGCCAACAGCAGAGATCCAGGTCCTGTTGGTGAAACATTCCTGCTAGAATTTACAGACGAAGATGCTGGCTTTACCATCCCACCTCCTCCACCAGAGCTTCCAACACCAGATGCCGCCACTTCTGTTGTACAAACTGATGATTCAACAAAAGCATTGGCCTGCTCGGCTGTTTGGTCCATTCTCTGTGAAGAAGTAATCTTCCACTGTGAAGAGTTTTGCAAGTTAGAGAATTCCCTGGATCCCACTGGAAAGATGGTCGCAGCATTTGAGTAGACAACGGGGATTCTATCACTATATGTGATCCCTGCTGATGCTGAACAAGCTGAGGTTGAAGGAGCTGCTGGTTTGGAGTGAGTCATTACCTGATGCTGCAGCAGCTGAGCAGCTGTTGCTGTTGATTGAGAAGAATTTGATTCTGGCGTCTTGCTAGAGGCAGAAGCAGCCTTTGATTGAGCTTTTGACTGGTTAGCTACTTGAGACTGAAGGTGATCGCTTAGCTGGTAATGGAGGTGTCTAATGTCAGGTAGATTTTGGAACACAGGATGGCCGGATGGGACAGGGACAGGTACTTCCATATTTTTTAACCTCATTGGTAGACTTTGGTCACCAACCTGCTGAGCTTGTTGTTTCCCAGTCATTGATCCAGACACAACAGCATAATTTGGACGGAATTTGGAGTTCATATTCTGATTTCCCACTGCATTTTGGGTCTGGATCTTCTTCTGAGTATGTGGAACTCTATTCTCAGCAACATCTTCGGCAGGATGGACAGATTCGTGCTTAGATTCAGATTGAGTTTTACTAGATGCTGAGAAACTATGATGCTGCTGAGCTTGGAGAAGCTTCTGAGAAGATGAAGGTCCACCTGAGGTGGCCATGTTCTGGGTTTGTGCAAGAGACTGCGGTTGGAACTGAACAAGGGAAGGGTAGAACGAACCACTAAAAAAAGGAGGTGTTGGTTGCTGTTGCTGATTTATGTGTGCCCTGTAAGCTGGAGGGACTGGGAATGGATAGTTGCCATGAAGCATCGCTAGATACTGGGGAACATCTGAGGTTGTTGATATATTGCTGTAACTTGCACTAACAGGAGCAGTCACAGCAGGTCCTAATTGTGCACCAACATTTTCTGTTGAGGTAACATGTTTTGAGCCCCCGGTCCTGGGCTGGTTGACAGGATAAATAAGTGCTGCACCCTGGTTAAAGACATAATAACATGAGAACGTGTTATCAAAATTTGCTGCAAAGAATTAGAGTCAAGAGGGGCCATGCAGAGGAATAAACCAGCAATGCGGAGAAAATCAGTATTTTACCCTTTCATAGAAGTCCAAAGACTATATATATTTTTCAGCAATATTGCTTCAGATATTCCTGAATGATTAGTTACACCTTTTTCTTTTACAAAGAAATTATGGATCTATTTTCAGGTTTGTTAAATCAAACAGATTTAATGTTTACTAACTCACAGGGTGTGCTGGCTGGGGAAGTAAAAGCTGCTGCTTTCTTTGGGTGTCTGCCGAAATATTGGCATCCTTATCTTTTGCATTCTGGCCATTCAGATTTACTGGTGAAGCAGCGCTTAGATGATTTCCAGGTTGTAAATTGGGATTCCTCGTAATAGGACCACTAAAAAACATGGCCTCTGATCTGGATGGTAAGATATTCAGATTGTATGGTTTAGCACCGTAGAGTGTTGCTGAGCTAGCAGCATGCCAGAAAGGATTGAGTTTTGCTAGTTGCTGTTGATAGTAAATAAGCCTGGCAATGAAGCAATGTGTTGCACAACGGTTTGGTCTTGCTTGATGTGGAAAGACTAAAGGTGCCTGCCAAGAGAATACATCTTACTTTAGAAGAAAGAGCTAAGAAATTATATCTCTGATAAGGATAAAATGAAGTGAAGGAATTACATTTGGAACGGAAGCATTTCCCTCTAATGGAATGATAGATGGTACTCCAGGAAGATTGCCTGGATACCTGATCAGAGAGCATCAAATGATTTAGCATATCTTGATAATATACAGGTAAGAATTAACTGAAACTACCATAAGAAAAACGAAATAATTGACCTTGAATATTCAAAAAGAAAAATAAAATTATTTCAGGTAACAGCAAATTTTCGATCAGTAGTATGAACCTACACTAGATCTGAACATCCAGTATTCACTGTTTATTTCCACAGTTATTAAGTGGTGTAATTTGAGTTTCTAGGCATCTTCAATTACTCTGGCAAATGGATAAAGAAACAAAATTGAAGTTGGTAAAGCCATGTTTTCATATTGATGCACTACTTACCCGAACGGAGGAAAGCCACCCGGCCAACCAGGAATTGTTACTGGGGAAACCGGTGTAGAAGGCATAGCAGGTGCAACTGAAAAATTTCAGCAAACAGAATTTGAAGAAGACAGAATGAGAAACATTTGTTCAGCATGATTCCTAACAGTAAGCATTAGATTTTATTTTTTTCCTGATCTATTTCTCAAACCTGCTCTTTCAGCTTGTCTTGCTGTGCTTTTCGAAAGTTTCTGATGGATTTGCTTGTTACCACCCTTACACGATTTATTTTCATCCTTGCATGATTCAACTGGAATATCGTGTAAAGATTGCTTATCCAAAGATGATGTGTCCTTGTTTTGTCTTGTTTGAAATTTCTCCTCCTCATCTAGCACATTGGCATCCATCTTTAATTTGACATCTTTGACCCCAACTTTCTCACCAAGTTTTATATTCTCTTGGCTTTTCTGGATAGATTCACTCACAAGGACACCCTGTTTCTTGAAAGGAAAAACCATAAGAAAGAACTCTACATTGTATCAAATATGAAACGCCACAAACTAATCCAGGATAATCCTTTAAAGGACATGACCAAGAAGGTAAGTTACTCACATGCTTCTCCACAGATTCCTTTGAAGCACCATCACTTGGGACATCGGGCAAGTTGTTGTCGGGAAAGGAATTACCAGGAGAAGCCTGCAAAAAAAGGAGATGCTCAGCATCTGAAATGGATGGGCACACTTGAGAACTGTATAGCATAATAAACATTCCTCACCATTAAATCAATTTCAATCTTTGGAACCTTGACATCGTCAACAGTGCCATGAGAAGAAGAAGTACTGCTTTTCACAATAGTTAGAAGCTAATAAGCATATCAGTTAAATTCATGCATTGAAATACACACAATGGACTACTAACTGAATCATTCTTGCCTTGAAACCTCTGCTTTTACATCTGGTGAGAAAGATGCTGAACCACCATGTTTGGAAGTGCTTGGTGCTTCTGTAATTTCAATATTGGGGCTCTTGGGCGTTTGGCCAGCTTCTGCACAATTGGTTTCTCCTCGGTTTGGTTTCTCGCTAACAGCTGAATATAGCCTTGCTTCTGGAACTACATGGGGTTTGGATTCCAGAGCACAATGACTTTGTTTATCCTCTGTTTGGTGTTCTTCTTTTCCTTTACAAGATTGTAAAGGACATTGCAGTGGAGATGAATTTGATAAAGGAATTTGTGGCTCCGGTGTACATGAAATATTAGGAGGAAGATGTCTATCAGCCTTTTGAAATTGTGCCTCCAACTTTTTTGATTGTAAATCCTTGGTTTGTTCAACTTTAGCAACTGAACTGAGAACGTCCCCCGCAGCATTTCCAGGCTTGAAAGTGGAATTCATCAGTGGAGAGTTAGTCTTCTCATCTGAATGCATCGGCCGGGGTTTCTTCCTCTTTGGAGCTGCAAAAAGATGAGTTCACGATTTGAGATCCAATCAGGCAGTTAGAGACCATCTACAAATAAGTTAAGCAATAGTTCATCAATCTTCCAGCAAAATAATCAAACTGCTATTTTTTCTTATTGTTTCATTACCAGCTACAGGTGCTGAAGATGTGCATCCTGAATTTTGTGGCGACATCAGAGGGAGCGAAGATGGCGGTGCAGAGGCTGGAGTTGAAGCAGGTGAAGCGGATTTGCCTATGAATGAATGTGAACCTTCATTCAATACAGTCTGCTTATTGTCAAGCTTTTTTGGAGAAGAACCCTGAAAAGGGTCAGGTTTGGAGGGAGAGTGTTGAGATTGAAGCCTTGTCAAACCATACAGAAATTGGGCAACTTCCACTTCACTTTCAGAAATTGAGACCTGCAAGAGAGGTGCAATAAGTTGGAAAGAGAAAAGACGAGTTCAAGAATTATAGAAGTATAGAACATATATGGCAGCAATCAAAGAATTATCTGTTGCAACCTTTGATGTTTTGGGAGGCTTTGGTTTCGTTGTTACAGGCTTCTGCATACAAACATATTAAACATGTACTGTCATTACTTTGATAAGAAGATTAGAATTTATTACAAAAAACTAAAAGAACCATGTTAGATACTTGGCACTAAAAGATAGTCTGGTACGAAACAGTAACAGCATGAAAAATACTTCAAAATCCAAAGAATCCTATTGTTAAAGAAATGGAAAGGAATAAAGGACGAAGGTAAATCTAAAGAGCCCAGATGGCCTAAACTGAACTTTACATTCGGTACCACTCAGTGGGATGGCACTTCCCATAATGGCCACAGTAAAATTTAAATCTCAAAGAAGCAACATGAAAGGAAAAATCATTAGTATAAAAAAAAGTCAATATAAATGTTTTCAGTTGGATGGAGCGCTCAATTGTAGCATTGTAGAGAAAACCAATATAGGAAATGGGAAGAAAAACCAAATTTTTAGTTGTCCAAATAATGGTCGATTGAGATTAACGGGAGGATACCTGATTTCTATAGAGTGGTACAGTAGAGAATTCTCTTCAGCCAAATCAAAAAGCAGAAAAAAGAGAAAAAAAAACGCAATAAAAGAAATGCCAAAGTTTCTGACATTCCACAAAAGATTTTAAGAGCTATTTAAGTATATCTAAAAAAGAAAAAAAAAACTCCAGAACTGGCGTTCGCTAATACGCCTCCATCCCCGAAATTTGAGCGAAAAAAATTTACGTTAAAATAGTACGATAATCATCTCCAAAGAAATTATAGAACTCACCACTCTTTTGCTGGATTTCATGGACGCATTTGACGAAGGCGGGGAAATAGACGCAGCACTATGTCGGGCAGGTGATAAAGAAGAAGACTGCTGAACATTTCTAATAGAATCTTGCAATCTTTTCACTGAAGCTGAAAAAATGATACCCTTCAATGAACTCATTCTTTAAATACAGATAGAGTAAGCAAACAGTAGAAGAAAACACACACCAGAGCGGGCCCTTCTAGGAACCAAGACCCCAATCATCTCATCTGTTCCCTGCAAGGACCATAGTAAAGAACAAAACTAATCAGCAGTGAATTAAAATGAAACGTAGAAAAAAAAAAAAGTGATTTACCTTCCACGGTAGCTTTGTTCTGTTGGTTCTCCGCAAAGAACTACTGCTTCGAATAGCTTCATCTTCTTCATGCTGGTCTTCATCCAAGCTCTCGTCGGTGCTTTCATCTCCATCCTCATCTCTATCGTCATGGAAGCCATCGTTCGAGCCAAGTCTCCTCCTTGTACTCGACCTGTGGTCCTTCTTACCACCATTAGATCGGTCTCTAATCGAATCATTTCCTCCATCGTCAGCCTCGCTTACGCCTAGAAAGAATAAAAACAGTCAAATACAATTAGGTCCGGTAAGAACGGAAGATTCAAGACACGGGACACCCAAAATACGGGATAATAGCAGATCTGCGTACCAAAGGAGTCCTTAAAAAAGCCTCCACGAGATCTGCGTCGCGATGACGAGAAGTTACTGGAGACTGCCGTTCCCCGTCTGCTATCTCTAGTTCTCTCCATTTAATCAAAGTTGTTTACAAAATCCTCTGCATTACCTGAGGATTTCGTCAAAAAGCTTCGAATTCTTAAGCTCAATTAGAATTGTACTCTCTAGAAATTTCTTGCAGAGGACTGGAGAGAACCAAGGGAAGAGCTATAGCCCTGCAGCGACAGGGGAAACCGGTAGAATAAATTCTCTTATCTAACCGTTGTCCAGGAAGCATACTTCATCCAAGGAGAATCGTAATGCGCTTCGGAACGTCCAAAAGCTCGAAATAATAGCAAAAGTACCAGGCGCGGCAGAACCAAATTGAGATAACTCCTGAAAAACAAGGATATTCAACCAGATTCACGACGGAGAGAAGCGAGAAGATTGCCAAATTCCAGACGTTCTTAAGCTCTCGGACTAGCAAACAAACAAAAAAGTCTCGGCTGCAGCACCAGGGTAGCAATTCCCAGCTTGAATCTGTAAACAGGACCGCCGCCTCCGAATTCAGAATAAGAAACGAAAAGCCAGTCGAACAGATAGAAGAAAGAAACCCTAGCAGAGAAGCGCCATCTCCTCTACCCCCGTCTTCTTCTTCAGCTCTCTCTCCCCAGATTCCACAAAATTCTTGCAGTTGTTTACACTAGTCTCTCACAAAAGGCGCAGCAAAAAGCCCCCGAGGAGATATTTGGTCGCTTCTGCCCGGCGAAATCCGGCCGTCGAAATCGGGAGACATATATCGACGGTTCTTATGAAAGAGCTGGGCCGACGTGGCAGTGGATCTCCCCGCTCTAAGCGACGGGTTACGCAATGTCGACCTTTTCCGTTCACACGTGGCCTGGTACGTATGGAAGAAAGTGAGTTATCCGAGCAGCCACAGACTCCCATTTTGGGTAAAAGGCCTCCTACCGGCACCAGCCGGTGACATTGTGACGGACGGAGTAGTTATCGCGGGCGAGCAACAACAGGGGTCCACCGTTTTACTGACTCTACCAATAATATACGGTAGTAGACGACTCGACCGACTCCGAGCAGGCTCCCGCCTTGAGCTGCTAGATCCGCGCCGTCCGCGGAGCCCGAGGGAAACCCTGGTTTTCTCAGTTTCACTGAATCAATACTACGACAATAATATCCATATCTATAATATATCTTGTCGGCTTAGGGAGCGAGCGGCGTTTACTGGTTAGTGAGCCGAGTGAAACGGAGAATGGGCCCCATCGAGGTTAATGATCTGGTGTTGACTGCCACGTGTGAGGTCCGGTAGTACTATTCCGTAGATCCGACGTGGAGACGCAGACGGTTGAAGAGGTCGGGTTGACGGCGTGAGAATCGTGACCGTGGGAAGAAGAAAAGTCATTTTCGTTATAAGGGCAAACTCGCAGAGGAGATGACACGTCAGCCGGCCGCCGGTGGCAACGCCGGTGATGGCACGTGGAGGGAGAGAAGAGAGAAAGCGACGTGGGATTCAGCGAAGACGTCGTTTCTGACAAACACGTGGCTTCACCTGAACAGCTCAGAGGCCGCGAGCCAGGGCCTGTCGTATTCCGATTCCGGTAATTTTGGTTTTAACCACATTCGGCGTCCGTAACTCCGTACCATCTACGTTACACTCACTAGATGTGCAATCAGTACCATTTCATTGTAATGAGCTCTTTTTTTTTCTTTACTTACAAGGCTTGAGTTTTTTCTTATTTTAACCTATTTTTCATGCTCTGATTATTTATTTTCCAACAATTATTTGAAAACTCTTTTTTTTAACCGTCACAGCTTTGTCAAAAGTATTTCCAAATTTGTGCTAATTAATTGGCACAAGATAGGTAATTATGTAATGAAAAATGATATCAGAACTTTCATATTTTACTGGTCCTCCTCGTAGCTTAGTTGGTAGTTCAGATAAGGTTAAAAGTTACCCATAGAATAAGATAATATATCCAACTTTACCTTTTACATGGTCTGCCAAACAAAGATGCCACATCACACTGTAAACCTTTACAGGAGAATATAGTTGTATGCATATCACCACCCTTATATAATTGTAAGTGGTATGCCCAAGAGAAAAAAGGTAGGCATTTTAATTTTTTCTGAAAATTTTATTACAACAAATAATCTCATATAGATTACAACAAAGAAACATTTTCAGTAACTACTATATCTACTTATTTTTAATCTATAAATACATGTATATAAATTGCTTGGACATTATATAACAAATTGTCATCCAGTAACATGCTTTTCTATACTTAATTATTTTATGACTGGAACTGCTTTAGTACTCGTACGTCATAGACATTTGATGACTGGAACTGCTTCTGTTAGTTACTACTAATTGCTTTCTTGCTGCAATCTTCGAGTAGCTCCCAGCTGAGAGGGAATTTTAGCTGTCCCTTCCCAACAAGGAAGAAGAGGGATCCGATTCGCTCTCAAAGCCGAAGGTTAGGCACCTTTGTTTATCGTTTCATGTGTCACGAATTGTTTTTCTTCCAACGCAAGCATCCATTATACGCCCTCGAGTAGTGCCACTCTATAAAGCCCAGAAGCAGAACCAGTACTATTTAAGAAGTTAATTCGTGGAAAAGTAGCAGAGCTCGAGGAGGATTTTAATTAGCGTCAAGAAATAATATGCAGCCCGGGTTGCGCGCGAGCTTATGCGAATGCCTACATTCCTGCGGTTGCCCCGTCAATAAAATTGATGTCATCAAGGGATGCGTGGTCATTCGCCTGAGTCCCGGCCAATCGGCGCCGGGAAGATCAGTTTCAATTCAGCTCCACAGCAGCACCGAAGCTGTTCATGACCGTAAGTCGTCTCTGTCATTTTCAATTGTAATTCTTAATTCTAATTCTCCTACGTTGCTTAAATTTTCAGGCAGTTTAGAGTGGAGAAAGAGCAAGAAAGTTTATCTGAACGACGGGACGAAGACGGTGAAAGCGAAAGGATCGAAAGTCAAAACGTACCGCGTCGAGTTCCACGTCGAGAAATTCGGGCGACCGGGAGCCGTGCTCGTAAACAACCAACACAAGCGCGAGTTCTTCCTTGAATTCGTCAAGCTGCAAATCTCGCAAGACGAGTTCATACATTTCGACTGCAACTCCTGGGTTTACCCCTCTTCCAAGACTAAATCGAGTCGAATATTCTTCTCCAACCAGGTAATTAATTAATTAAATTCACCAGCCCATGAAACTCGTTCCATTAATCGATCGACGAAGAACAACTACCTACCCTGTTTTACAGAATTAGCTCGATAATTAGGAAGTAATCGATATATTGAAGCCTGTTTTACTTTTACAGAGTAAGCGCTTGTTTATGACGACGCCGGTAGCTCTGATGGGGCTGAGGAAACAGGAGCTCCGGCAGTTGAGAGGGAATGGAAGAGGAGAGAGAAAAGAATGGGAGAGGATATACGACTACGATTACTACAACGATCTAGGGGATCCAGACAAAAGCCCTGAACATCGGAGACCTGTCCTGGGTGGATCAAGCGAGTACTACCCGTATCCTCGACGGGGAAGAACAGGGCGTGCCCGCAGTGCCCAAGGTACGTACGCCTTCCCATCTCATCTCAAATATTCACGATCATCATATATTAAAAAAGATTGTCTTAATCATTATAAACCCATTATAATGAACCAATATCGTAACTAATTAACATGTACAGATCCTCGAACTGAGAGCAGAGAGGGCGTTACCGGCTTGAACATCTACGTCCCTTCGGACGAACGCTTCGGTCCAGAGAAAATGTCGGAGTTTGTATCCAAATCGGTGCAAGCAATCGTACACTTTTTGATCCCAGAGGCCAAGTCTTTATTCGAAGAAGAATCGAACACTAGCTTCCAATCCTTTGAGGAGATATTTAAGATGTTCGGCTGTAACCGGAATAATATTGACCATGTGTTGAAGTCGTCGACGGTACTGAGAAAATGAAGAAGGTGGTTCCTGAGATGCTCTTCGGAAACATTGTGAACGAATTCAGTAAAGAAAATCCCACCAAATTCCCATTGCCCCAAATCATAGCAGGTCAGTTTTCTTATAGTACTGAAGCTCTCCCATTTTTGAATCAATTAAAGAGAACTCATCCATTAGTAACCCTGCTTGCAGCTAGTGACATAGCGTGGAAGGAAGACGAGGAATTCGCGAGAGAAATGCTTGCGGGGATCAACCCCGCTGTCATCAAAGGTTTAGAGGTAAAATTTCACTTTACATTCTTTCCAACAAAAAAAAAAAAAAAATATTATTATAAAACATTTGATGTTTTCGCCGTCTGTGGGAATCGAACACACGACCACATGGTTAAAAGCCATGCGCTCTACCAGCTGAGCTAAGACGGCTTAATATCTAACACCTTGTTAATTAATTTTACAGATATTTCCTCTTACAAAAAGCACAATCCAAGCCTCGCACATTGAAAAGAACTTAGAAGGTTTGCCCCTCGAAGAGGTAAGGAATATAAAGTACAATTTTTCAGCTTGTTTGTGTTGTTTTGTACTTATGGGAATCATTAATTGCTTGGAATCTAGCTCCTATATAGACATATATATGAATAATATTGCAGGCAATGGGCGAACGGCGGCTGTTCATTCTTGACCACTACGATTATCTGATGCCATACTTGTCCCGAATAATCTCTCAAGGAGAAGCCTGCTGCATGTACGCGTCCAGAACCTTACTCTTCCTGAGAAGCGACGAAACACTGAAGCCAGTGGCTATAGAATTGAGCTTGCCGTGGCCCGAAGGCGATGACGAGGACGCGATCAAGAACTGGGTGTACCTCCCCGCGACGCATGGACTCGAGAGGGCTCTGTGGCAGCTCGCCAAGGCACACGTCGTCGCCAACGATTCCGCCCATCACCAATTGATCAGCCACTGGTTAGTTAATTAATTAATTAATTTGTTCTATCTATCCAAAACCATTCATAATTTATACATAATATTTAATTTTTAGCCTAACAAAAAATTAATGTACAATTTGCAGGCTGCATACCCACGCCGTTGTGGAACCATTCGTAATCGCAACGAGAAGGCATCTGAGCAGGATGCACCCCATTCACAAACTCCTCGATCCACACTTGAAAGACACAATGCACATAAACGCACTCGCCAGATGCATCCTCCTTAACGCGGGAGGCATCTTCGAGAAGACCCTCTACACCGGCAAATTCTCCTTGGAGCTCTCCTCCGCCGTCTACAGGGACTGGAGGTTTGACCACCAGGCCCTTCCTGTCGATCTACTCAAGAGGTACTGCATAATAATTGCGTGCTACTATATGGAAAATGATTATATGCATATTAATTGTTTGTTGGAAGTAATTCATATATCATCTTCGATGTGTAATTAATTATCTATATTTTTCTGCGATTAATTTGTAGGCGAATGGCGGTGGAAGAGCCCGGGGAGGCGTCGGGCGTGAAGCTGGTGTTGGAGGACTACCCCTACGCTGCCGACGGTCTAGAGATATGGTGCGCCATACGCGACTGGGTCTCGGACTACTGCTCCATATTCTACAACGGGAGCGACAACGCGGTCTACGCCGACGGGGAACTCCAGTCGTGGTGGACGGAGATCCGGGAAGACGGCCACGGCGACAAGTCCGAGGAGGAGTGGTGGTACAAGCTCGACTCCGTGGCCAGCCTCGTGCAGACGATGACAACACTCATATGGATCGCCTCCGCCATGCACGCCTCCGTCAACTTCGGCCAGTACGCATACGCGGCCTTCCCTCCCAACCGTCCCACCACGTGCCGGAAGTTCGTACCGGAGGAGGGGTCCTCCGAGTTCGCCGAGCTCGTTTGCGACCCGGACAAGTACTTCCTGGAGACGTTGCCGCCGAGGACGACGAGCACGATGGGGATGGCCTTGATCGAGGTCCTGTCGACCCACATGTCGGACGAGGCCTACTTGGGCCGGAGGGCCGAGTACTGGACAGACAGCCCGAAAACTCGCCGGGCGTTCCAGAAATTCGGGGATAACCTCCGGCGAATCGAGAAGAACATCTCCGAGAGAAACGACGACCCCAAACTCAAGAACAGGCGGGGCCCGGCCAATATTCCTTATACGCTGCTCTACCCCGACACCTCTTCCGGCCAAGGCCGCCGTGGGATCACCGGCAGAGGCATCCCCAACAGCGTTTCTATTTGATAATATTCAATTTATTAAGTAACTTGGTCAAATGAAAGAGATCTTAAATCGCATCGTTTTCGTTTCGTACATATATATTAAATGAAACAAGATTCGTAGTTGCTTAATTTCCTGTATATGCGTAAGCCCTCCGCGTTGATAATTGGCGTTTGACGAATGAAAGAGATCGTGCACAAGGAAAAATTAATAACGTCCGTCCAACTGTTCATATATAGAAAAATTAATACAGGAATTATATATTGATCTTGGACATTGATTGGTGGTTTAATAATATCCGCAGCTTAATTCGCCGGGGTTGACTCCAGTAATACTGATCAGATTGCTTCTCGATCGGGGAGATCCATTAAGACTTGGTAGATAGTGGAACCATCGAATGCTTTCTTTATTGCTCTGTGTATCCAATTACCACGTACGTCCACTCGAGGAAGACGAAAAGTAATTAGAATATGGGGAAAATACGAGAATCAGTTGTTGTTGGTTGATCGTCCTGAACCGGAACGGCATCTCTTTGATAATATTTATGAACGAATCGTACCAAAATAATGCTTAAAAAAATAAGCAGTATTAAAATGGGAAGGTCCCACTTGTTCTAATAATGGCGTTGGTTCTGAACTAAAAGCTCCTTTGGCTTTTGAGCTAGGAGAGCGTAGACTCGAAAAGCATTTAAAGCAGTAGTACTACTACCCGAACCTGCAGACCACGCTCTCTACAGCCCAGAGAAGAAGTTAACGAAAGAGAGGCGGCGCAGATAAGGTGTAAAGGTTCCATATGGGAGTGGAAGGATTCATCGACTGGAGAGGGAAACCCATCAAGAGAGAGCAACATGGAGGGCGCAGAGCTGCTACCTTTGTCTACTGTAAGGCAATTTTTCCACCTAATTGCATGAGTCTTCTCTTTATAATCTCCCGATCAAAGTTTGATCTGAGTAATTAATTGATCAAGAAATTAACTCCGGCCTAATCTAGCTATATTGAAAACTGAATTTGTTGGCAGTGATAGTGGTGATGTCGAGCTTGGCGTTTATGCCGACCTCCATGGACATGGTGGGATACCTTCGCGGCACCATGCACATGGACGTGGCCACCACTTCCTCCACCGTCACTACGTTCATGGGTAGTACAAGTCTTTCCGCCCTTCTCGGGGGATTCCTTTCCGATTCATACATCAACAGATTCAAAACCGTACTCTTCTTCGGCCCCATCGAATTCCTGGTAATTATAAGTCTCCTCTCTCTCTCTCTCTCAGTACTCTCTAATTCTCCCTCTAGATCTGCCCTTCCTCCACGGGAAATAAATTTCTCCACTATCTTAAGCTTCCATGGAGTATTATACATAGGATTAATTTATCAAAACAACTGATCTAAATGCCTGCCTAAGTCGTCTTCTTCAAGAACGCAGGTGCCCTATGCGCGCTGCTTCATATCTGTACATGAAATTATATATAGCAGTCTATTATCTCATCTCATCTATATTTCATTAGTTAGAAGAGTAACGCGTCGATCAGATTTATAACTATGATTATTCTATTGGGATAATCGATAAAATTAATGAGGATTATAATGAGCTCATCCTGCATGATCACGACATCTAGTGTTAAAAATCGAAAGAGGTCGGTGACTTTGTTGCTTTTTGGCTCGTCTGCTCTTCTTAAGTGACAAGGAGATGAGATTATTTTCGTTCAATTATTTTCTGAGAAATTAACTGAGTAAAAGAAGATGCATGGGTTAGTGCCTTGGTGGTGTACGTAGTTAAAGTATACTTAGGAGATCATCCGCTTATTGCCTAAAAGTCTCCACTAAATCTTCTGACAGTGTTGGAGCAGACCTAAGCAATATATATAACATAATCCATCTACTAGTGTTTCTTATATATGAATTGTAGCATGCATGTTTATGAAAATGACGCTGGGGCCTTTTCAAGCAAACCCAAAGACATTATCAATAGTCATAATTTAATATCTTATATATGTACATATAATAGTCAGTATATATGCATGCCCCCCATGACTTCTCAAATTTATTAGTTTATTTATTTTATTTAATTATTATAGAGCCCAAACAAAATTTTCATGTTAATAAATTTATTCTAAAGATGACAAGCAGCTAAAGACAAAAGCTTACTAAAAATATGAATGCAAAAAAAAAAAAACATCCTAATGATCAATCGCTAGAATTAGAATAACAACTTAACAAGTAATAACAGTACTACTAGCTATATCCTAAATAAATATATTTTTTTGACATGTGCTAACTAGCTAGGGGGAAATTAAAATGTTACATGATCTTATTATTACGAGAAAGTGATAAAATATATCAATACCATACGAAGAAATAAATTTTCTCCAGAAAAAAGAAGGAAGTGATCATCTTTACGTTCGCAGGGCCTTTGCTTGCTGGCCCTACAAGCCCATCTCCCCTCTCTCCAGCCGCCCAAGTGCGAGAACGTCATATCTTCGGAACGGGGCGGGTGCCAACCGTACGTCGTCGGCGGCAACAAGGCCCTCCTACTCAACGTAGCCATGTACGCGGTCGCCCTTGGCGAGGGCTGCCTCCGGGCGAACCTGGCCTCTCTCGGCGCCGACCAGTTCGACGACGAAGACCCAACCGAGTTACAGCAAAAGTCGAGCTTCTTCAACTGGTACGGTTTCTGCATGCTGCTTGGACCCCTGGTCGGCTACACCCTCACCGTCTGGGTCGCCACCAACCTCGGCTGGGAGTACGGTTTTGCTCTCTCGGCAGCGGCGATCCTTCTGGGTCTGGTGGCCCTCGCCTCCGGCTTCTCCTTTTATCGGTATCACCAACCCATGGGTAGCCCTCTCACTCGAATGTTGCAGGTGATCATCATCATTTATTAAATATTAATTGCAACAAATTAATTCTCTGATTTATAATTAGATCATGATTCAATATGTTCCAGGTCTTCGTGGCTGCATTTCGAAACAGGAACCTGCCGCTGGATTTATCTAAAGATGAAGAGGAACTGCTGCAAGAGCTTGTCAACAAAGATCAGGAACAGGAACGGGAAGTGCTCTCGCACACAAAGGGCTTGGAGTTAAGTATATTAATATATTCATTTCCACGATTTTTTTAAAAAAATAATTTTATTGGTATAATCCGGGGTTTAATCTTATATGCATCATATAGCTAGCTGAATAATTCTAGTAAGAACCAAGATTACATATCTGATATGGGACCATATAATACCATGTCTTAATTCATATGGTTCGTTTAAGGTTTGTAGCTAATGACGTTTTTACAATTGATCGTGGTTAATTTACGTGTTGGGTTTGTTTAGAGATCCTAGCTAGTATATATCCTCAAATTACAAAAAAAGTAACAGATAAGTACACTACTTTTCTATTTTTAATTAAAAATCATCATTAACATTAGGAAATAGTACTGCAGACACAAGAATTAATTTAGCAAGCAAGGAGTCGAGATAGCTGATCTGTTATATATTTTTCTTGCATGCATGGTGAGTTTTATTTGTTATAATTAATGCAGTAGTGCTCATCTTGATGTAAATATTCGGTGTCAGGTGGCTGGATAAAGCTTCAATCTGTCAATTAGGAAACCAGGCTGTACTGGGGAGATCATCATGGTCATCCTGCAGCGTAACCCAGGTGGAGGAAACAAAGATCCTGCTCCGCATGCTCCCCATCTTCCTCTGTGCAGTCCTCTGCTACATGGCGGTTCCCCAGCTCCTGACGTTCTCCGTCCAACAGGGCAGCGCCATGGACACCAAGCTCGGACCCATCCACAACATTCCCGCCGCGACCCTCCTCATAATCCCCATCATCCTCCAGATGCTCCTCCTCGTCGCCTACGACCGCTTCTTCGTCCCCACCCTACGAAACTTCACCGGCTACAGATCCGGAATCACGCACCTGCAGCGCGTCGGCGTCGGCTTCTTGGCCACCTCCGCCGCCGCTCTCGTCGCCGGCGCCGTGGAGTGGAAGAGAAAGCAGACGGCGGCCGCGAAACCCATGTCGGTGCTGTGGCTGGGGATCCAGTTTCTGGCTCTGAGCGCCACGGACGTGTTCATGGTCGTCGGGTCGCTGGAGTTCTTCAACAGCGAGGTGTCCAGGGGGATGAAATCGCTCGGCACCGCCGTGTTCTGGTGCGTCGTCGGGTTGGCCTCTCTCATGGGATCTCTTCTCGTTCACCTGGTGAACAGTGCCACGGGGTGGTTGCAGGGCAACGACCTGAACAAGAACCACCTCAACCGCTATTACTGGTTGCTTTCTTTCATTGGAATGGTGGGCTTTCTGGCTCACCTCCATTTCGCCAAGAGCTATGTGTACAGGCAAAACCCCAGGTTGCCTCTTTCTTAACTAACCAGCATCGATTGAACAAACAAACCCTTTTGCACTTCCTCAATTATCCGCCATTTATGTACTACTATACCGTAAAGACACAGAGGATTAGTTATCCGGCGGCCTGCGCTCCCAATTATATATTAGTCATTCTTTGAGTTGACTTGTGAAGAATTTGTTAACATAACTTAATCTTTGATATTAGATTGATAACGGAAGGTGAAAGTTGGTAGGAGGACATGATTTTTAAACAAATAGTACTCTTATATACTTTTATCAAGTTTGATTGATGATAGGTTGGGTTGTCTTCTTTGGTGACCTGAAGCAGGAATCTGCAGTGGTTATGATCAACCCTATTATTGTAATATAAAGAAACGAGGACAAGTGGGAAAGATACCAGTTGTTTAATGACATAAGATAATCTATTAAAGTAAAAGCTGTGTGTAGGACTTAGTATCAATAGCTCCGGTGCCACCAACAATGAAACCCGTAGCAGACCGTCGCGGAAGATCAATAGCTCCAGAGCTACCAACAATGGGAGTGGAGGGTTTCGTCGACTGGAGAGGCAAACCCGTCGACAAAGATAGACATGGAGGACACAGAGCTGCAAGCTTCATGTACTGTAAGTATCCCCTGTATATTAATTTAATTCCCCATTTAATTTCTTGGATCTTTTCTTTGGAGATTGATCAATTGGCTAGCTTTCATGGCCAATAGTACTGAATATGGCTGGAAGTTGGTGCATGATTGTAATCGGTAATTGCAGTCATCGAGGCGATGACAAGCGTGGCTAACGTTCCAAACCTTCTGGCCTTAGTAACTTACCTACACAGCGTCATGCACATGGCCATTGCCACCACCTCCACCACCATGACCAACTTCTTTGGGGCTACCTGTGCCTTTGCTCTCCTGGGAGGCTTCCTCTCGGACTCTTACATTACTAGATTCAAGACCATTCTCCTCTTCGGTCCCTTCGAGATTCTGGTAACCTCAATCAACTTTCTCTCCTGATTAATTGCAGTACTCAAGAAAAGTGAGAAGAAAATTGAAGATTGAGGTAATATTGATCAACATGGTATGGAAATCGGTAACATCGATCGGTCGTCTTGGTTACACAGGGATATGGGCTACTGGCCTTGCAAGCGCGTCTTCCCTCTCTGCGCCCACCCGTGTGCGATAATACCGGAACAGATAATTGCAGCCCTGTACAGGGTCTGGACTCTGTTCTGCTCTATGTTGCCCTGTACACCATCGCCTTGGGAGAAGGCGGTCTGAGAGCAAACCTAGCATCATTCGGCGGGGATCAGTACGACGAGGGAGACCCGGTGGAGTCGCGGCAGAAGTCGAGCTTCTTCAATTGGTTCACTTTCAGTCTCTCCGTGGGAGCATTCGTGGGACTGATTCTAATCGTGTGGGTGGAGGACAACAGAGGCTGGGCTGCTGGCTTTGCTCTCTCTGCTTTTTTCGTTCTGATGGGTCTCTGCGTGGTGGTCTGCGGCCTCCCTCTGTACCGCCAGCAGCTCCCTGGTGGAAGCCCTCTTACTCGTATGTTGCAGGTATTGTAAAAAACTAATACTCTTAGAAATCAATTTAACCCAAATTGGAGGTGGCTAGCAGAGATCGATTGTCTACTGAAGTACCACCGTTTTCCTGGTGATGATCAGGTCTTTGTTGCTGCTTTTAAGAAGAGAAAACTTCCCCTACCGGAGGACGAAACAGAGCTTCACCACGATCAAGTAAAGGTAGACAAACTGGGAGGAGAAGTTCTCCCCCATACCAAGAGTTTCAGGTAATTAATCAGCAAAATAATGTTTGTAAGCACTACATCCGGGATAGACCTGATACGGTATATTTTGCTCTGTGTTTATTAGATTCTTGGACAAGGCTGCAATCTGCCACGGAAATTACTCGAACAGTTGGTCTCTGTGCACAGTAACCCAAGTGGAAGAGACGAAGATTGTCCTCCGAATGGTTCCCATCTTCGTTTCCACAGTCTTTAACTACATTCCTATTCCCTTGCTACTGACATTTACAGTCCAACAAGGGGGCACCATGAACACCAAACTCGGAAACCTCCGAATCTCCCCTGCCACACTCCTGATAATCCCCGTGACTTTCCAAACAGTGATCTTAGCCACTTACGACCGGGTGTTTCTTCCCCTCGCCCGGAAATTAACAGGGTACAAGACCGGCATCACCCACCTTCAACGCATCGGCATCGGCTTCGTTGCTAGTTTGATCGCGACGAGCATAGCAGGCGCGATAGAGAGGAAGAGGAAGAGGGTAGCAGAGGAAGAGGGACTCATGGACAGCTCCACCGCCTTGCCCATGTCCATGTTCTGGTTGGGGTTGCAGTTCTTCTTTCTGGGTATCATCGACGCTTCGACGTTCGTCGGCTTGCTGGAATTTTTCAACACCGAATTCTCGAGAGGTATGAAATCTCTGGCGACGGCCATTTTCTGGTGTATTCTGGGGTTGAGTTCCTTCATGGGATCCGTTGTTGTAAACATTGTGAACGACGCCACGAAGGGGCTCGGAGGAGGAGGATGGTTGGAGGGGAACAACTTGAACAGGAGCCATCTCGATCGCTTTTACTGGTTGCTCTCCGTGCTTGGCTTTGTGGGGTTCCTGAATTATCTCTACTGGGCGAGGAGATACGTTTACACGCACAACCTTCTTCTTGAAGCGAGTGATTGATAACTGGTACTTGCTCACTTTGTAATCTATAAAACCGAGAAAATGCAATGCTGATTTTCACCGATTAATCGATTACACCAAATTCTGCTGTGATTTGAAGTAAGTTTAAGAAGGATTGAATATCATGAACAGGCAAGGGCTTGAAGTGGTGATCTCGTTTTCGTGGTTTCTTCAAAGCTTATTTTATACAACCGTGTACTAGCTACCTATGCAGTACCTATCTTTAGAATTTAAGATTTTATAAAATAATTTACTTTTTTTTAATGTTACGTTAGGTACGTCCATCATTACTCTATCCAGAAAGATCCGGCTAATTAAACAAGCAGAAGAGTTTGAATAAATATCAAGAGAGAGAGAGAGAGATCGGAGTGATTGAAATTGATCGAATTAATATGGATTGACGTGCTAGTGTTACTCACTCTCTCAAGCGGATGAACAACTTGGTTCAGAAAAATCAGCTCCATCTCAGCATCACGCATCTCCGCATCTGGGTTTTGATCGGCATTTTGACGCTTCTGCAATCAAAGTCCTTCCAGCCGGGATGCTGTGCAACAGGGGAGTTATGAAAGAACTGAAAAAAAATGGAAAACGCAGAGCAACTCGATCCCGACTTGTCAACGTAACCTGCTATTCATGAAAATGTATGCTTTCAGCTTGTCGGAGCAACTTGCAGCACATGATTGAGAATATCTGAGATCATGTTCTTGGCCGACTATCTAATTATTTAGCCGACGACTTCATTGATGTACTCCCTGTATCATTAAAAAAAACACGATCTGTACCAACTGCCGGCGATGATGTTAGGGGAAAAAGGATTGTGTGGTTTCTTAGGCTTGTTTAATGGCCCGGGGTCCTGTAGAACTGCTCGAAGCAAATATAAAGTATATGGCGTGATTGAACCCACTCATCTTCCTCGCAACTGAGTAAGCAAGATACGAATCGAGGCGGGTTATGACTACTTTACACTACCATTAAAGAAATCCGTAATGCACAACTGATCACAAACCTGAACGGGTCTATAATTAATATCTGTTCCCCAGTGATGGAATCCTTAATTTGCTCAAGATTCACAACTCAGAGAATTGTGCTGCCATGGGACAGGAGAGTTTCACAAACTGGAGAGGGGATCCCGTCGACAAAGCTAAGCATGGAGGCCATAGAGCTGTAACGTTCATCAATTGTATGTCCTTCTTTTCAGTTCTTGTTGTGTTTCTCTCAGTAGTTTCTATATATAAGCATGAGGGATATCTTAAGTGGGTATGTATGCTCTTAATTACTGTTTGCAGTTAAGGCGGGGATGACGAGTATGACCAGCGTTCCAAACTATTTGATGTTGGTCACGTACCTACACAACGTCATGCATATGGCCGTTGCCAAGACCTCCACCACCATGGCCAATTTTTTTGGTGCAACCTGCGTCTTTGCTCTGTTTGGAGGATTTCTCTCCGACTCCTACATAAACAGATTCAAAACCATTATCGTTTTCAGCCCCTTGCAGTTTGTGGTTTGTCAAAAACCTGTGTCTTTCCCGTCTCTTATGATCCCAATCTTATTGTCTCTTCTTCCATGACGGAGAAGAAATTTTCTGAGAGATTTCATTCTTAGCAGAGACAGAAAAAAAAAAAGACTAATTTAATGTTCTTTGTGTCCTGCAGGGATACGGGCTGTTAGCCATTGGAGCACATTTCGACTCACTGCGTCCTCGGGAATGTGATGTGAAGAGTGCCAATTGCGAACCTGTTCATGGTCTTGACTCTGTACTACTGTATGCCACCTTGTACCTTATGGCCCTGGGTGAAGGTGGCCTAAGAGCCAATATTGCCTCTTTTGGTGGCGACCAGTTCGACGAAGAGGACCCGGTGGAGGTGCGCCAGAAGTCCAGTTTCTTCAATTGGTATACATTCAGCCTCTCAATGGGAGCCTTTGCCGGGCTGATCTTAGTGGTTTGGGCCGAGGACAACGAAGGATGGGTTTTTGGTTTCATTCTCTCAGCCTGCATCACCCTTGTGGGAGTTTTGGTCATTATCAGTGGCTTCCCTTATTACCGCATCCAGCGCCCCAGTGGGAGTCCTCTCACTCGAATTTTGCAGGTAATGCTGTTTTGTCTTCAGCTCTGTTTCAACGGAATTGTGATACATGGGGGTCCTTAATCCTGCATTTGTTCTAGGTTCTTGTGGCTGCCATCAGGAAGAGGAAGCTTACTCTACTAGAAAATGCAGCAGAGTTCCATCGAGAACAAGTGAAGGATGAGAAAATCGGAGGGGAAGTTCTTCCACACACACAGGGTTTCAAGTAAGTCCTAACACTCATCATGCAGGATAATTACCTTATTTTCATTGTTATCTGTTGAGCTTCAATTTGAGGAACTGAAGAGCAAAAAGCAAAGGGGATTTGCAATTCCAGACCCTGCAACGGATAGGTGTAGTCCTTAACATGAAAAGGAAATCCCAGTGCGAAAATCATCAGCATTCTACTTCTCAAAAAAAAAAAAAAAATCATCAGCATTCTGTATCCATGATTTAAAAAGTATTGAATAATTGATGATTGACTTGATCATTTTCAGGTTCTTGGATAAAGCTGCAGTGTACGATGGAAATGACAGCAAGTGGTCCTTCTGCACTGTGACTCAAATGGAAGAGACCAAGATTGTTCTTCGATTGGCTCCCATCTTCTTTTCTGCAGTCTTCACCTACATATCAGTTCCCCTCCTAGTAACGTTCACAATCCAGCAAGGGAGCACCATGAACAAAAACCTGGGAGCTATTCGAATCTCTCCGGCGGTTCTGTTCACCATTCCTGTCATTCTTCAAATGATCATCATCCCTGCCTACGATAGGTTTTTTGTTCCCTTTGCACGCAGATTAACAGGATACAAGAACGGTATCACCCACTTGCAACGAGTTGGTGTCGGCTTCATTGCAAATTCACTGGCGACCCTGGTTGCGGGAATTATTGAGAGGAAAAGGAAGAGCATTGCAGAAGATCATGGGTTAGTCGACTCCAGGACTGGCCTGCCAATGTCTATGTTTTGGCTAGGACCTCAATTCTTTTTCCTGGCCATTGTCGATGCAACAACGTTTATTGGGTTGCTGGAATTCTTTAATACTGAAATCTCAAGCGGAATGAGATCTTTGGGAACAGCTATTTTCTGGTGTATACAAGGTCTGGGTTCCTTTTTGGGTTCCACACTTGTAAATATTGTGAATGATACCACCAGCCATGGCAATGAGAAGACAGGATGGTTAGGTGGCAACAACTTGAACAGAAACCATCTTGACCGCTTCTACTGGCTGCTTTCTGTGTTTGGGTTGGTGAGTTTCTTGAATTACCTGTTTTGGGCCAGGAGATATGTCTATAGGATCAAGCCTCGGGATTCATTGTGATTGGATTTATCGAAGAGTCTTTCCCCCACGAATGCTATCTGCTTACTCCCTGTTAGTTAATAAAAGAAGCAAACGATTTATGAATATTTTCAATGTTGGATGTGAAGTAGCCGAAGAGTTATATCCGTCTATATGGTGGAAAGGAATTTAAATTAGCTATACCATCACCAAAGAGAAGGTGATAAAACAAAAGACAGGGAAATAGCTGCACTGGAATTGAGTTCATTTCAACAACAAATTCTTTTATACAATCATATAATTTACAAGAAGATACAAGGACGTGAGCATATAACTCAATTCCCAACCCAGTTGGCTGAATATCCTACCTCTTTCATTACCTTCAAGAGCCCCTCCAACATCTCATAGATGTCTTCTGTTTTTTGGTGATATTTTTCTCCTGCCACAAACGAATGAACCTTACCCTTTACCTCAATCCAACTGGAACCTGTCTCCTTCTTCAGCCCCTTCTCTTCCATAATCATCCTCGTCTTCTTTGCATCGTTCCACCGACCACTTACAGCATACAAGTTGGACAAAAGCACATAGTTAGCAGAATCATCAGGTGACAACTTAGTCGCCTTCTTTGCTGCAAACTTCCCAAGCTCATATTCCCCATGCATTTTAGAGGACCCAGCAAGAGTCTTCCATATCAATGAGTCAGGTTCAAATGGCATCTCATTAACGATTTGGAATGCCTCACTAAGACGTCCCGCTCGACCCATCATATCCACGACACAAGAATAATGAGACAATGATGGTGCAAGACCATAATCTCTTTCCATATTACTTAAATATTCAATTGCCTTGTCAAGGTAACCCACATGACTGCATGCACTAAAAACCCCCACAAGAGTTGCATGATTGGGCACGATCAAACCCATTTCCTGCATCTTATTAAATGCTTGAATTGCTTCTTTCCCATGGCCGTGATGTGCATAACCATGAATCAAAGTATTCCATGACAAGATATCACGCATTGGAATTTCATCAAAAGCACGCCTTGCATCTTCAATAGTTCCACACTTTGCATACAAATTCACTAATGCATTTCCCACACACGCATCAAAATCACACCCTAGTTTCAAAGCAAGCCCATGAAATTGGCGTCCCTGATCTAACAATGCAAGATCTGCACAAGAACTTAAGGCACTGGACAATCCATACTCATTTGGCTTCATTCCCTTCCTCTGCATCAAACAAAGAAGGGTGGCAGATTTCTCACTGCACCCATTTTGTGAGTAACCAGACACAGCAGCACACCATGAAACAATGTCAGGATCGCAAATTTTCTCAAATACTGCCGCTAGTTCTTCAACCTTGCCTATTCTACCATACATGGTAAGCAAAGCATTGCAGACCCGATCATCTGAACCAAAGTTCAGCTTAATCACAAGTCCATGAACTTGTCGTGCAAGATCTCTAGATTCAAGAGACAAGCCACAACCCCCAATAACAGCAGCCAAGGTGTACTCGTTGGGTTCAATCCCCAAAGAGACCATTTCACAGAACAACGCCAGTGCTTCACTCACCAACTCATTTTTCATGTAGCAAGATATCATTAAGCTCCAAGTAACCACATTCTTAAAGTCTAATTTCCTGAAAACTACTTCAGCTCCATCTATAAAACTGTTTTCTGAGTAAAACTTGATTAAAGCACTCCCAGAAAAGAAGTTCTGATCAAGCATGGTTTTGATCATGTAGGCATGGACCTGCTTGCCTGACCAACATGTACATGTGGACAAAATGCTTGCAACCGTGTGCTCATTTGGCATAATTCCCATCCATCTCATTTGGTCAAACACTTCAAACGCGGATTCCAGCATATACTTCTTTGCGTAGCCAGCAATCAAAGAAGTGAAAGATACCAAATCTGGTTCTGACATTTGTTTAAGAACTTTCGTTGCACCAACAGTTAAGCCAAATTTTGAGTATAGATGGATCAAACAGTTCTGGATCCTGGAATCGTGAGCAAATCCCGTTCTTATAGCAAGGGAATGCACTTGTTTTCCTATATCAAAGGATGCCAGATCAGCACAAGCTTGAAATGCAACACTTAAGGTGAAGTCATTAGGAACAATCCCTGATTGTAGCATTTGTGCAAAAAGAGAGATTCCCAGTCCTGGATCCTTATTCCTGACGCAACCAGAAACAACTACGGTCCAAGTGACAACATTTCTATCCTTCATTTTTTCAAACAACTGTAATGCTTCTTGGACACGGCCAGATTTCATGACCTTATCTATTAGGACCGTTTCAAGAAGGATTCCCGGTTCAACACCTTGACTTTTCATCTCGGAATGCATTTTAATGGCACCGTCAAGGTCGTCCTTTTGAATAAGACCCCGCAGCTTTACAGTAATCTTTTCATCCATCAGTGCTGCTGAAATTCTCTCAGGGTGTTCTTTATTGGAAACCCGTGAGAACTTTCGGTTTTGTACCGTGTTTCTGCAATCGATGCATTCCACCTTAAGCTCCGACGCTCCAGGTTTGGATTTTCCAAAACTAACATTATTGTGACATATAACAGGCGGAATGGTGAGCGGATACCCTTGTTGACGGGATCTGAAAGAGTATGAACTTACATATGAAAGCTGTCCACATTCACTCATCGCAGGGAATCGTTCCACGTTCAAAACATCGATATCATTCTCCTCGACAAATCAACAGCAATAAGTGAAGCACGCTACACGCACTTTAAGTACTCAGCACGGAACTTCAAAGAGTGGGAAGTCAGCTACGGAGACGCTATGAATAATCACCAAAAATGGGTCTTGTTTACCAATATTCTGATGCAAAGAGCAACGTTCAAATAAATCTTTATTGGAATATGAATCCTGGACATCATCAGTTGCTGATTTGTTGTGGGTTTTTAGAATTCATGGTCCGTTAGAAGGATGCTTCACAAGACTACAACAACTGTTGACAGGCAGATGAGGACCTTTACTCCGGCGATGAGACAACAGGTAATTTAACAAAACAGCAGAAGATAGTTTGAATTCCGAACAAGACGTTCGACAAAGAGCACTCGTTTGATTATGATTTGTTCGTAAAAGCCAGTATAGGAATTTGTTACAGAAAACAGACCACCCAAACCATAAACCGTATACGCTAATATCATTCAAATTTGGCATTACACGCATCTTATTACTCATACAAACGAACGAAGCAAGCTTCTGTAGAACAATTAGGCAGCGGCGAGCAGGGCTTGAATGTCCTTCTGCAATGAAAACAACAGCAAGATATAAGAACAATCATGATTGCTTAAGATTACATAGAATAGCATGATCAGGACAATGAAAAATGTAGGATGACAAACCTCGATTTTCAGGGGAGATGTCGTGGGAGCATATCTTGAGACGACCTTTCCATTCTTATCAACCAGAAATTTTGTGAAGTTCCATTTGATAGCATCTCCAAATATTCCACCTTTCTGTGACTTCAAGAACTTGTAGAGAGGTGCAGCTTCTTTTCCATTGACTTCAACCTAAGAGATGGTTAAAAAATCGAAGAAGGGATAACATTAAAAACCATTATCTACATATTCTTAAAGTAAAGCCACAAGCAAAAACAAAAAACATCAATGGCGTCGCTCTTGAGCGTGTGAAAATTAACAACGACCCAAAGCCGGTTCTGTAATTAGTAAATACTACTAACTTTCCTTTCAAGATTACTAACCCAAAGCCATGAAAACAGAAATATACATTAATTTAAAACATAATATCTCCTACCAAGTCATAAACAACTTAAATCCAATCAGACCAAAATAGTTTCCTAGACACTTAAACAGTATACTAACTCTAATTAATCAGCCGACATAGTCCATTCCCACCTCAGGCTACCAACGACCAGGGGTTTAAATATTCAAACATAGGAAAATAGAGACAGAAAATGCTAAAATCCTCTTGCCTAAAGTCTTAACCTTATCAAAGACTGGAAATTCAGCTTTGAACATTGTGCAAACTGTTTGCTGTATTTCCTCATTATTTCCAGGTTCTTGACCCGCAAACTGGTTGCAAGGAAAAGCCAATATCTCAAATCCTGTCAAAATAAAATAAAATAAGAGCCATTAGGAATAAATATAAAGAACTTCCGATAACCAACTGTGCAGCATGGTATGCTCAGGAGACGCTCTTAAGAAGAACTGCACTATACAGATAAACACACAGCTGACTTAACAATGAAGGCCAGATCATGCTTGCTGCCACAGAAAATAAAGAGGATAAACAGCAGGGAACAACAATGAAGAAGCATATTAAAGACCCAATACAATCCAAAATCTCCCTTGTCAGGCATGACTATTGATAAATCACCCTGACAACAAGTGTTATCTGTTTTTGAAGGAACTATGGATAACAAAGACTTCTTGAGCATCTAAAGCGTAATTACATTATCATGAACAAACCGGGTGGAGAAAAATTTTACCTTGATCTTTATACTTATCATATAAAGCATTCAGTTCCTTGTAGTTCGAATGCGTCAGGCCACTGCATTAGTATTGAGATGCAGAAATTGGATTCTTAGTAGGGAAGTGAGATAAAATAACTTAAACACAAATTTCAACATGGATTAATTAAACAAAAAATTTACAATCACAATCTTAGTTCCAAAAGGAATCCAAGGAGCATTTGTCAATAAATTGAATTTTGGCAAATTCAACAAAAATTAGTTGAAATCTTTATCAGTTGCATGTTCGTATTTGACAATTCCTAGTTCCACCTTATCATGTAACTAGAAAACCGACAGTGTAATACAACCAAACCCAAAAATATCCATAAGCTACAGCTTAGATAGCTTAAACTGCAGAGGAAGGCACCAAAGAGTACGAATTTTATACATAAAAATAAAGTAGGTAATCAAACACTTGAAGCTCACATCCAATGATAAACTTACAATACAACGCCATGTGTAATATGACTTTCACATTCTCTGAAAGTGTAATGTTGTTTTTATAAAGTTGGAAATAAAAATAAACATCACTTGAATCTGCCCTGTTTAAAAAAAGCAGGAAGGCCAGTTTCCCATAAGCGTTAATATATCTACTTGTTTTCCCGTTAATGTCTCTCTGGAACCCGCTAAAGGTAAAATGATATCCTGTACTCACCAAGGTTATAGGATGCTCAAAGATTTTTCATGTGCCAAATTTGACAAAAGAACCAGATACTGGAATGGATTTCACAAAATAGAGTTGTAGTATGAGCGTATAACAGTGCTTTAGACCAATCTGAATTGAAGCAAAATGCCCCCTGATCAAGAAAGGTACATATAGAAAAGAACTGGCAGAGAGGAACCAAACCAACAGCACCCTTGGAAGATCAAGAAATTATATCCGTAATATATCAACTCAGTAGTGACTGCATATTCTACAAATGGATCTACTTTTATGAAGTAACATTATTCACTGGAACAGAAACACTTCATACTTATCAATCTACACATGACAACGTTTATGAATCCAATCCACTAATGATGTGTATAGAGATTGTTGACTAATAACTTCAGAAAACTTTTGCTTCAATATAGGTGTCTTGGACAACGAGTGTTGAATAAGCTATTGAAAAGGCCTAAAGTATGCCAAACAATCTGGAGGTGCCTTTCCTTAGATCCTTATTCAAGCCATACTACAGATGATCTTTCTATTTTGACTTTCCTAAAAAGCTGCCTGTAAATGATTCATAGAGGCCAAAGAACAAGGTGGAACTTGAGCATAGCTCAGTAGTCACACGGGGGGTTTGTAATGAGAGGTCTTGGGTTCAAGCCCCCTTAGGGGTATGGGAATTAGATTAGAAGAAATTCCAACTTTCAAAAAAATGAAAAATAAAAAAAGAGTCTACTAGCTCAAGCATTGATTTCTTGCATCTTCTGATGAAAGTTCGAATCAGTAATAATATATACGAAAGAGGATATTGGTCAACCATTTACCACTTGGACGCCACGTTTACAATGAGCAGAACCTTCCCGCTGTATGTACTCAGACTTACATCATTTCCTTGAATATCCTGCAGTTCATTCATATCAGAGACAAATTAGATCCAAGGAAAGGTGGAAAAAAATAATAGAGGGAAGCCATCAAAACCAATTTCTGTAATACATTTTTGAACCATTTCTAAAGTTGCAGGAGAAGTCTGCCAAAAGAATTGGAACTGAAAAACTGAGAAACTAATCCAGAAAAAGAGATGGAATGTAACAAACATGAAGTTCACAACCCATTAAAACAGATTTGGTTTCATAAAACTAGAGTACAGAGGAGGACAGAGAAGGAGCTACCTTGACCGTGAAATCATAGAGGAACTTGGGCGTTTCTTCGGCCATATTTTGCAGGGCAGGAGATGGGTTCTTGTAAAAGAAGAAGAGCAAAGCAAATCCCAGGACAAATGTAGCAGAGAACAAACTCTGGACTTTAAACATGCAAGCTCTTCTAGAAACCAACCTTCGGTGTTGACAGGATTACAGTAAAGATTATCAGAGAAGACAGTCGAAAATTCCAAGAAAGATGCCATATACGCCACAGAATCAAAATCTCGGGATATGAGAAGCGCATCAGAAGCTTCAGTTGATGCAAGCGATTAAAACTCACCAACCGTGACCGACGACAATTGATAACACGTAGAAATTCAAGGAGACAATTTCGGTTTCACGCCTGTGAAAACTTTCTACTTTGGGGAAACAAATAATTTATATCCATTTCTATTAGCAACGGGCGAGCGGTCGCCTGTCCGAGTATAAATGATAACATAATTCGAAAGCCAAACAGTTCCCATTTCAGAGTTTGGCAAATGGAAGCTTCTCACGTAAGGGATTGTATACTGCAATAAACGGGAATCAGAAATTCTTTTAGTATTCTGGAGAGAGAGGGTAAGGGACCGAAGAAACAGCAGTGTGAATCCGACTCCCAGATTTTTGTCGCCGACTTCCATGTGAATACACCCTCTGCTGGTTGTTTAATTTTAATTTAGCTGTCTATTTGAATACCTTGAAGTCATTTGGATGTTAAAGCAAAAGAAGAAGCTTACTCCATTTATCAATTCCGGGTGCTTAACATCTTCGTTGATACGTATTATTATTTTTTTTAAATCGAACTAGAAATAGAAACAGAGTCGAGAAAACAAGCGGCCGTTGTTGAGTTTCGTAGACGATTTGACCGAAAGTTGGTGCAACCCGATTTATGTACTTACTACTAGTGAAGTGATGTTGAACTCGATATTTAATGTTTAAAAGGCCTACCTACCGGCCCTTATCTTTTGTGTGATGTAAAATTAACCTGAGGAGGTTACGTTTCTTGGCTCTCATCCCCCCTCTTAGTGACCAATGTAGAATCCCAGAGATACACGTTATTTATATAAAAGCACATCTAATAATTTTCCTTCTAGAATATATTACCTGATCGTGTTAGTGTGATGATATGAGTCTCACAAGTCCAAGTGGGACAATTTGGATATTAACTCCACCCTGCTCAGATTTTGATGTATTCGAGTTAGGAATTTCGGTTCCCAATTCCGGTAAAAGACGCTAATAAGATTATGGGTTCTTATTGGGTGCCCAATGAGTATCTTTAATTGTTAGGTCGGGTTTGAGTAGGCCTACCTTACAAAAATGGGCATCTACTCCAAAAAATGGGATTATGAGATTTTGCAAGAGATTTGACTCGCTTCAAAGTTATTTAGGATTAAAAAAAAAATACACTATTCAAAGTTATCCCGTGAGTTGGATTTATAAGCTGGGATGGAAAAGAATATTGTATTCCCCCATTTAAACTATTTAACTCTATGGTTTGTAAGTTGGTTTAAGAATTAGCTAGATACATCCAATATATGTAGTGAATGTAAGTTATATGTTTGTTATAAAAAAATGACAAAATCTCCATATGTTTGTTCCTGACCTGAAAGTGAGTGTCAAACCTTTGAGGAAAGCGGAGCAAGGGAAAGGGAATGAGAAATGGAAACGGAAATCGAAAGGTCTCCAAAAAGGCTCAGTGGTTTAAGAATATTTGCTGCTAATTGGATACCCCATCGTTAGAAAAAATAAGCTTACTTTAGAGTGGTGAAGAGAAGAGAGTGAAGGAGTTTGTCCTTTACGCTTCATCGTTCATCTTGAGACAAGAAGCATCTTTATGTTGAAGGCGATGGAATTGAGATAGGAGACCGCTTGCTTTGCTAAGTTCTACATGTTAAAACAGCATTTTTCGTATCGTGATGGTATTCGTAAACAACTCGAATATTTGAACATAAGTTCATTGTGAACAAACAGGGGATGATGGTATCAAAGCAATGACCCGGATTCAGAAAAGGTTATGAGCCATGATTATGAGGGGAATGGATCCCTGGTTAGCATATCAGTAAAAACGGCGGACTAAGGTGGAGAGGAGTTTGGTTTGCCCTTTATAACACTTTTGGTGGAGAAGAGTTGAGCTTGGGCTTGGATAGAGTTCTCCATTTGGGCTAGACTTAAAAAAGAAGATGGATAGATAATATCACTAGAGGAAAGGTTCGATGAAATTTTGTTCGAGGATTATGAGTTTCCAAACAAAATCTCACATTTGGCTATAAGTATGAAAAATAATATGTTTATAAGAAAAAATAACATCTTTATTGGCTTAAGGCGTAGAACTTAAGAGTAAATTCGTGAGGGATTGTTCCCAAAGCAAACAATATCATACCAACGTAGAGATCGTTGTGTCTATCGGCCCAAACACTTTATTCT
This sequence comes from Aristolochia contorta, assembly GCA_022405105.1. NCBI lineage: Eukaryota > Viridiplantae > Streptophyta > Magnoliopsida > Piperales > Aristolochiaceae > Aristolochia > Aristolochia contorta. The sequence continues at coordinate 7,077,877 of CM039667.1, read as the reverse complement.
ACGTTTAGATAACCTTTTAATCCTAAGCTACGGAATATTGTCAAAATTGATTGAAGACAAGATTGAACAACAGATAGATTCTTGCAATTTTTATCATATTTATGGAGTTATAAGTTTTATTATTTTGAATAGGAAGTGATAATCCGTGCAAAACACAGTCAAGATTGACTTGGATTTTGTTATAATTCGGATCTGGTGGCTTTGCTGTTGCGTGAACTTATTTTAAACCTTCTAAACGATTTGTATATACATAAACCCTCACTAATTTTGTTTAAGCTACGGATCGTCATAATTGATTGAAGACAAGATTGAACAACAGATAGATTCTTGCGATTCTAACATATATTTGGAGTTTGGAGTTTTCTTCTTTTGAACAACAAATGATATTAGTGCAGATTCAATCAGGATTGCCTTTTAATTTTGTTATAATTCGGATTTTGTGGCTTTGTTGTTGGGTGAACTTATTTTAAACCTCTAAACGAATCTGAGTGAACGGGACCTGCTGCTTGCTCCGCTACAGCGCATGAGACCTTATCAATATTGAATGGGTCAAGCGTGTGTCACCGTTAATACGCCGTTTCAAGCACGTTAATAAAATAAATAGATTCACGGCAATTAAGCAGGGAGGGGACCCTTTTATTAGTGGCAGCTAATGACGATTTCTTGCCGTCAGTCTCCCAATGAGACTGCTTCGTTAATGATGGAACAAGAGATGGGTCTTAATTATATTTCCTTACGTCATTAATGGATGTTAATAAGTTCACAATTTTGTAAGATTTTTGCGTAAGGAAGCAAAACTGATAGAGCTCAATCCGTGATTTTACATGTCACGTTATGATACATGTGAAGAAGTTGACGCCCTACCTTAGGCACCCGTGATAACCCTCTACCCCATTTATATCTATGCTTTTGGTAAATATATTTTTATGAACAGAAATATATTCATTTCTACAATTAAATATTTATCCTTATAAATAATTTTACTATTTTTGAGTTTTTTTGTTGTTTTATATCAGATCCGTAAAGAACTGGTCTCTTCGTGTTCTATTATTTCCATGAACTTTTCGTCATTTATTCAATAGAGCCATCCGTTGTCTATTCTTACGTAACTTTTCTAATCGCCCTTTTATGCGTGTCTTATACTTGTAAGAAAATTCAACTCTATAATTTCTTGTAATATATAGTTAGCATGAGAAGAAATAAAAGGGTAATTCTTTAATTCACTTTTACATAATGTCCTGTCCAATAGAATCGGCTTAGACTCTTGAATCGGACAAGAATAATGTTTGTTAATTAAGAATATTTTAAGAAGCAATTAACAACCTCTTTGGGGCAGGTACGTAATCCATTTGTGTAAACGTATGGAAAATGAGCCTCCAACTGCCCCACCGGTAGCAGAACCTTGTCAAATTACAGAAGGCCGCGTGGCTTCATCTCTAAATAACAAAAAAATAATACAATGTATACAATACTTTTTGCATCCGTTATAACTAAATAACAAAAAAATAATACAATGTATACAATAATTTTTACATCCCTTTTGGGTAGAAAAATAATTTTAATACTTTCTGATTTTACTTCGAGGTAGTTGGCGGTCTAGATAAGAAAATATCTAGTATTTAAGACTTACTCATATAATAGATAGATAATATAATGGGGTATTAAAATATTTTTTTAAGAGTCCATGGGATACCTAAAATAGTAATGTACGCCTAGCGTTTAAGAGTGGAATAGATTACATATCGTATTATGAGTCAATGACCGGACCATCCCACCGTGGAGGCTGGGCAGTTGGCCGCCTTTACCTTTCTCCCAGCAGTCGTGCGTGGACCATTTACCCACTCCTCCCTCACCTATAAAATCCCAACCGCCCAGAGCCCATCCTATAATCCTCTTCTCTTTCGTCTTCCCCCTCCCCCCAAAACGATTAACACGGCGCAGAATTCAGAAATCGGAAGCTCCTATCTAGCTAATTCGTATTTAATATATCATGAGGACGGCTTCAGCTCCGGTTCCGATGACCTTGTTCGTGATCGCTCTTCTCCTTCTCCAGGCGGCGCTTTTCCCTTTCGCGGCGGAGGCGGCACGGGGTCTGGGGATAAAGCGTCGCAACTGCGACGAGCTGTACGTGGTGAAGGAAGGCGAGACGCTTCAGACCATCAGCTCCCGCTGCGACGCTCCTTTCATCTTGGTCGACAACCCACACATCGTCGACACCGATGACGTCGGCCCCGGCACCGTCCTCACCCTCAGGTCTCTCGGCGGCTACCAGTTTTGAGTACACCAAATTTTTGTATATACATATACACTCCACTCCTTTTTGTATAGATTTCAACACGAAATTATATATGAAGACGATCGATCGATCGATCAATCAATACGTCTCTTTGTAGATTTAATTTTAGTGCAAATATTGGACTCTGTACCATGCTTAGAAACCTTTTAGTCTTGAGCTACGGAATATTGTGAAAAATTGACTGAAGACAGGATTGAAGATATATAGATTCTTCTGACTTCATCATATATTTGGAATTTGGAGTTTTCTTCTTTTAAATAGCAAATGATATTATGATATCTGTGTTGTACACAGTTAGGATTGACTTTTGATTTTGTTAATTCAGATTTGGTGGCTTTCTTCTTGGGTGAACTTATTTTAAACCTCCAAATGAATCTGATTTAACGGACCACCTGCCTCTTCCTAAACCGCTCGCCCGGCCCTCTATATAATCATTAACACGTTATTAACATTAGATGGATCAAGCATGTGTGATCTGCTGTTTCAAACACGTTAATAATATATATATATATATATATATATATACCGCTTTTTTTTAGGTGAATGACAATTTCATGTTCTCGGTCTCCCATTGAGATTGCTTCTCGAACAAGAGATTACTTGCGCACACAGGCTCTCCCACCACAAATAAAATAACATATTTCACGGAACTTCTCAAAATAATTTCAAAAGGGCCCATATATTTGGTAGCCCTCATATATAAAGGTTAATCTCTTAACATCAATTAATCTAGATCTCCTACACAGTTAATTAAGCTGGTTCTCAACAAGCAATGGTATTGTGGAAGAGAGATTGGAATTTGTCCATGTGTTTGGAAGGCATGCCGACGAGGGCGTAGACGCCGGTGCCGTTGCCGGCGGTGCGTTCCTTGTCGGGCAAGAGGACGACGATATCGCCGTTGGGGATGACGACGGGGACACAGTAGACGGGCCTTCCCCACGGGAAGTCCACCTCCGTGAAGCCCAGCCTCCACCAGGACGACACGAGGACGTCGCCGTGTGGGACCCCCTTGTGGAGTTGGCCCCAGTCGATGACCGACCTCGCGTACTCGTTCGTCAGCCTGGTGGACCCCTCCCTGACCGCCTCCACCACTCGGATGAACGGCGCGGATCTCAGCTCGCCGTGCGTGGCGGTGCCGTACCCCGTCAGGACGGCGTTCCCGGTGTAGGACTTGGGCAGCGGCGGCCGCATCCGCGATCGGATGTCGACCGCGTAGATCACGCTCGAGGGCTTCTCGTCGGGGACGACGACGTCGTCGTCGTCGGCGGTGGCCAGGACCTTGCAGCGCCAGACGTGTGCGGTGACGACGTTGAAGCCGGTGATGGCCCCGGAGACGGAGGAGGCGGCGCCGCGCTTGGCCTTCTCTTTGAGGGTGGCGATGTCGTGGCTGGTGAGGTGGAGGAGCTTGAACTGGAGATGGGCGGCGTTGGGGTCCAAGATCGACGCCTGGGGTTGGGGCTCCAGCACCGGGGGAAGCTCCGGAAGCGGTTGCAACTCCGGGTGTGGGAAGGTCACCCGCGGGGGTGACCTCGCCGCCAGGAGTCGGCGGTCGTTGAAGGGAACGACGACGAGAGGCTTCCCGGCGACGACCGCCGCCAGGTTGTCCAGGAACATCTTAAAGCTGAGGCCGTCGAACGTCAGATGACTGGCGGATATGCCCATCGCGAACGCCCCACATCTGAACGATGTCACCTTGAAGAAAAAAACATAAAAAAAATTCATGCGTATACATCCATCCCACAAGTACCGTGCACACCGCTAGTTTACATAACTATATATCGATCCGACACATATTACAGCTTATGTTAACGGAGCGTCAGTCTAGTAAGAGATAAATTCAGAGATAAAATTATAAAATTTTAGTTTTTTAATAAAATATAATTAACCTATAGTAAACCTTAAATTCTAGATTTTTTCCTACTTAGACTGCCCACTGCCTACTATGCAGCCACGGGATGTAAAAACATCCAATTAAATTCAAGAAGTACTGATATTATTTTTTATATATTAATTATTAAATATACAAACAAAATCTAGAAGGAGGGAGATTATTATTTTATTAAGGAAAATGAGAAAATCCGTGGCTTGGGCACAAGGTACGTGGCAATATCGACATACTAACGTCTATAGTTACAAACTTACAACACTAATTAACTTCATGAAATGAAACTCTCCCTACTTTGGATTGGATTAATTAATCTGCTTGTGACATCTATAATTAGTTTTCAGTTTTAAGCCATTAATTATGCGATATATTATACCTGAAAGCGGAGTAGGGGTCGGTTCTCCAGGTCGGTACTGCTGATGGTTTCTGCAGGTTGAGCGACGACGAGTTGGCGAAAAGCGGGATTGGGATAGACCAGATCTCCGACCTCGTCGAGGGAGAGGTCGCTGGAGGCGCGAGTGAAGCCGATCCCGGCGCTGTTGCAGTCGATCTCGAGCCTCCCGTCTTCCGGGTTCACCCTCGCCCGTCCCGCCAAGAAGTCGTACGGCACCAGCAGCCTCCCCACCGCCGCCTCCAGCTTCTCCGCCACCGTCTCCGGCGGGTACCCGGTACCGCTCGCCGGCAGGAAGAAATGCACGGTTTGCACGTCGAAGTTCAACACCTGATCAATGTTGGAGAGGTACATGGACCGCCTCTCCGTGGGTTCGGAGGGAACAACCGTGGAGGTGGCTAGGTGATGGACGCGGAGGTCCTTGAGGGGCGGAATATTTGGAGGCAAGGTTCCCATTGAAAGTTAACACAGAAAACTACAATGAGAGAGATGGCGATGGAGATCGGATCACGAAGGCATGAAATATATATATATATCTGGTCCATTTAGAATGGCGGGGAAGAAGGGGGCGCCTCGAAAGTTGTTGGAAGTTGATTAAAAGGCCCCATAGCATTTATGGAAATTCATGTCTCCTTCCTTCTATCTTATAAAGACATATACGGGTTGCATGCATGTGTGAAATTCTCCTACTACGTACGTATGGTCTAGAGATAATGGAAAAAACCGATGGAAATAGCAAGTTACCGTTTCAACTTATGTTTCTTGCATGATTCCTCTGTACTCTGTCTGTACCCACATAAAAATAAAAATAAAAATAAAAATACGATCTTATATAGAAATAGCACCTGATGTGATTGAACCAAAATCCGAACATGCATGCACCTCTCGAGGTTTGGTGGTAGGTTCGGTTTACTTAATAAATTGGTGTAACAAAGTAGAAAATATATATGTAATTAAGAACTCCAAGTTTTAAACTCACTCATAAGGATTAATGTAATTAAGTGGTGTAATTTCTTGCTGTTACGGTCTTGTAACTGCTCTAGATCGTAGACGTAAGTACTAAGTAGTTTTTAATTTAGCGACTCCAAGTTAAAAAAGAAAAGGACGCGGTGGAGAAGATTGCACGACTGTTACAATTGAATTCCACGTCAGAAGAGTTGGTGGGGGAAGTCACTCCTGATCATCACTACTACTCTTCTGCCAATCACAGACGCAGCAGCAATTCAAATCTAGTGCTACGGCTGCATGCGTGGCACAAGATTGATCTGCACTGTGCTCTGCCTGCAGTCGCAAAAAATCTGATTACGATGGCCTTTATTTCACTTCTCTCTCTGATCTCTCTCTGTGGCTGGAATCAATGCCACTCTACATGCACTGAACGCAGCAGTACATATGTAGTTCAGACCCATCAGATCACGCTGCTTTTAGCCTTATCCTGGCCTTTCTGGTTCTGGGTTGATCGCGACTGGGTTTGTAAGTGAATGTGCAGGCCAACTCTGCTTAGAGCGCAGTGAAAATTGAAGGCTTGATTTGATCAGACTTTTGCGTCTCTGACCCAAGACAGAAATGAGACGCGAGGGAAGGACAGGGTCGGCAGTAATGCTATATGCACAGCAGTAAAGTGCATAGCATTACTGTTCCAACTTCCATCTCCCAACAGACGACGACGATAAATTTAGACGTACAGCAGAGGAGGCTCTAGCTTCGGAGTATGGTTTACGCCAAATCTAACTCGCTTAAGTAGTCTTTTCAGAGCAAGAGAAGGGAGAGATTGGAAGAGGAAAGCGAAAGCTCGGTACTGATTTATTAGCCGGAGTAAATGCTCCATTTAGTGGTAGGCAACGGGATTGAGAACTTCATTTATACATATATCTGCATTTCTAAATTGGCTGATCATTTTTAGTAATGAGACTAGGTTCAATTTTTACATTGGTATAAGAGCAAATTGTGAGTCTGTGTGATAAATCCGATTCTCTGTCTCTCTCATTTCCCTCGCTTTTTTTTGATGCAAGAGGTATTAATATTGGTGAGAGAGACGCCCGGATCATTTTCTTAAACCTGTGCTAGCTAGCTGTTCGCACCTATATTTGGTACTCATAAATTGAAGAAAAAGAACAATGTCGTCGGTGCCATTAGTTCGGAGTTGCACGTCCTTGTAAGCCCTCGTGGTACATGCCATGAGCTTTCCGATAGAAACGAGGAGGCTGTGATGTCTTACATCTTTTCCGTGCTTTTTCTAACGCTTTCGGCTGCGGAAATATTTGAGACGACGTTCATGGATCCGTATCAGATCTTCAACCTTCGATTATTGATTTTATTAGTTGGTAATTGAAGGTTCATTCTAAAGTGGGACCTGAGAGCATGATTGACTCCGATGTTAGCCAGCGTTAAATTATGAAGCAAATTGGCCTTATATAAATATAATCTAAGCATTTTTCGATTTGTTTGTTTCTAAACCAAGCGATAATTGACCTGGACCAACAAAGACACTTGTGAAGGGTTAACTGATCATAAGAAATTTGATGGTTTTAATAAGATTTAGGCAGCTAATTATATCATAAGAAAAACACAAATCCCAAGAGTGTATCTCAATCTCTCTTTCAGGGAACATTTGGGTACTTGTCATTGAAGCCAACGAGCTCCCCTTCTTCTCAAAGACAGTTTCTAGGGTTTCAAAACTTATTTGATTGACTTTCATCATTTGATAAAGTTCAGTTACAGAAGAAAAAAAATCACACTGTGGTAGACAGAAAACCCGTCGTTTCCAGAGAGGAGAAAAGGTCTTCTCTTGTAAGGGTAATAAGTTGGAAAATCGAAGGCTAATTGAGGCCTTAACTTCCTGTAGTCACTCTCATCCTTACATCAACTTATAATATATTGAAAGAGTCAAGACAGATCCCAACGACTCTTTATGAAACATTAACTGATTTTATAGTAGCCATGTACTTAGCTACGTTGTAGACCTGGGTTTTTTCTTGGCCTTAACTTCGTCGAGTGTATACATTAATATATGAGGAATGTTAGCTGCACCTAGGCTGCAGTGCCGTAACTAAGCCAATAGGAAAACTTAAAATAATAATAAAATATTTTTATTTTATAAAATCTTAAATTGTAATAAATAATAAACCCTATAAGCAATTATGTTTCTGATTTGTTAGTTAAGTCATGAACGTCAGATTAGACACTGTGCATAAATGCAACTAGCATTTTCCTTACTCCACTTTTATGTAAACTTTAAAGCTTTTAGTATCTTTCAATGTCAGAATAAGATTTACCAACTCTTTTACTTTTCTTTGAACGGGTGTACTGAGCATTTAGAGTTGTTAGGATTTTTGAACACATTCTTCGTTGTATCTTCTTACCCACTACCGAGAGACCCAACATGCGCCCTGATCTGGAGGAAAACAGAAGCAGGAGAATAGAACAGGGGATAACAGTACTGAGAGAAGCAGATCGGGAAGACAAACGTAAATGGCGATGCCGCATGTTTTGTGAAGGTGTTAACGGGGGGGAACAAGAGCCCGAGAAAAACCACGTTCTAACGTTTCCTGATCCCTCGCTGCTCATCAGCTCTACAGGATCTCTCTGTGGAGATCCAAAGGCAGAAAATTTACTTTCTTATCAATTCCTTCATCGAAAAGCTTCCCCACCGTGATTAGGTTTCTTCGATTCAGATTTTTGGAATTATGCTCATCACATCTTATAGGAGTGACATGTAATTCATTTTCATTTCTTCTTTGTCATAGGCGAGGAATTCAGCAGAAACTTCCCATTAACTTTATCATTTCTAATCAAGTCTATGTAATATAATTTTATCAGTGTGTTCTTATGCATGAATTGCAGGAGGCTTACGACTAAGACAACGCCAAGAAAGAACCCAGGTCACAGAAAGGCAAGTGCGCTGCGCACATCATGAAACATCAAATGAAGTTTCCACTGGTTTTATGCTGCGGAACTCCTGAGGCATGCGTAGTACGCCTTCGAGCATGTAATGCCGTTGTATACCATTCATTCTACCACTCCTGCAATGGCTGACGATGGACATAAAGAAGAAAGCATTTCAACGTGAAGTATTTTAGTAGCAGCATTTCCGGCTGGACAAGCGCAGAAGCACACAGCTCCTTGAGCAAAGTTACAGAGACAAGTGGCGACCTGCATTCTGCTGCAGAGATTATATATAAGAAGGCAAATCAGAGCATGATTTTCCTCATCTGATTCATCTGTCTAATTTACCTAATAAATTTCCCTTGAGCCTAGACTTCTTTTATTCAAAAGATGGTTATAGACCCATGTCCTCCGCTAATACTAGAAGTTACCAAGAAAGGGCCAAAGCTTTAGAGTCCCTCCTGGAGCTTTGCGCTTGTTTTATTGAGCAGAAAAGAATGAACTAGCCGTAGTGCTGAAGCCATTTGGGAAGGATACAACAGCTTTACTATTAGAAACTGCCATTTAATTATTAAAGAGCTTAAGATCAATCGAATTAAAACTGAGAAGAGTGTTATCTTACCAGAAAGGAATGCGTGGTGTGCCTAAGAGTGAATCAAATTGCTCTAAAATCTAATCGACCAGATTACTTTGGTGTCTGTAGACTAATACCAGACATGGTCTCTCTCTCTCTTGTTCTTAATTTAGCAGTATTATGGAACATCAAGCGATAAGGTCAAGGTAGGCACAGATTGTCACTGGAACTTGATAAAATCCACATGGTACTAAATCAGACGAACTGTTTTAAGTTGTAGACCTCCATTATTTTAATAATAGATTAACTTGATTTGATAGGCACACTTGAAAGCTTAATGACCAGAATAAAGATTGCCACTACCACATAACCAAGGCAAGCACTAGATGACTGAAAACGTAATCAGATAAAATGGTGCAGGTAGAAGGCTTATTCACTTTATCCAAGCAACCTGATATCTTTTGTTTCAAAAATTTAATCTAAAAATAACAGTAGTGACATAAAAAAGCCAGTGTATTGATTTTGTACCCATGCATTAGTTTATCTCTTGGACAAAGGGAGAGACTATGTTCTACTAAGAAGTTTCCATATGACACTTGCAATTTCATTAAATATTAGCTGGCGTTCATTTCTAGCCCGGACTGGAAGAAAAGAGTGAATGCGGCATTTCATGTTAAAAAAGTTGAGAAATGAATATATTCAGTCAAATGAAATGACATACAATTACATTGAATAGCACAATTATCAGAAAAACAAATAAATAAATAAAAATCACTGACCTAATTAGACGCTACAGCTGCTTCAGAACTTTCTGCTTCAAAAGTTATATCTTCATGAAAATTGGGCGCCTTGGGAATCAGGCCAAGCAATTTAAACATCGTTTGATCAGCATCAAAATCATTGTTGGGGGTTGTCAAAAGCTTCTCGCCAGTAAAGATGGAATTTGCACCAGCAAGGAAGCATAGGGTTTGCTCAGGCATAGAAAATCTGACTCTTCCAGCTGATAACCTAACCATTGCTTTTGGCATCACAATCCTGGCAGTTGCAATCATTCGAATCATTTCCCATATCTCAACTGGCTGATGACAAGTAAGACCAGGGAAAGTGGTCAACTTAAGGGAATTTTTCTTACAAACAATATTCTAAGAAAGCCGGTTTGATTCATTTAACCATTCTCTTTTCCGTATTTGACATAATTTGCATGATGCAAATGACAAAGTCATACGTTAAGCACATAACTTGAAGAAGAAAAGTTCTTACAGTGGTGGAGATACTAAAAGTTCAAAAAAATTTCATGGAAACCAGTAAGTAATGGTATTACAAAGTAAAGAAAAGTGGATGTGATCCTTACAACACTAAAAATAATGACAAGTATAAGAGGATCAGTACCTTCTGATCCTGGAGAGGGGTACCTTTGACAGGTACCAATGCATTAATAGGAACACTTTCTGGATGAGTTGGCAGAGTGGATAATGTGTGTAACAATCCAACACGATCCTCTTCAGCCTCACCAAGCCCAATTATTCCCCCTAGAGGCAAAACTAATGAGTTAAGAGTAAAAGGAGTCATCTAGACAAAATTGATTTATACAATACAATCAAGCTCCAATACCCTGGACACTAGTTAAAACATTAAATAGTTTAACAACAAATTGAAGATCTGAGTAACACAACATGCAGTTCAAACTTTTACCAAAATCTTAAACATTATACTTTCTGTTAAAGATCTGAAACATAACATACAGTTTAAATAAATCTTGTTTCATCACAAAGTTAAACATTATACACTCTTTTTAATCAATTCTGGAATGATCTTCTGAATTAATCACCTGAGCAGACATTGATTCCTGCATCCCTCACATATTCTAGTGTTTCCAGTCGCTCATCATATGATCTTGTAGTTATGATATTCGGATAATACTCCCGTGAGGTATCAAGGTTGTGGTTGTATGCTGTAAGTCCTGCCTTCTTCAGTTCAACTGCTTGCTGTTTTTCTAGCATACCTAAGGTGCAACAGACCTCCATACCCATTCCTCTGGGGAAGAAAAGAATTGTATAGTCAGCACAAAACGGGGTTTCTACATACTAAATGTCTATGCATAAGAATTCATGAAAAACATAGATAGAGAGATAGATAAATAGACGGATAGACGGACGGACGGACATTTTTCGAGAACAAGATCCTGCAACATATTTTCTGATAACAAAAACTAAATGTTGTCAAAATGGTAATAATTTGTTGAAGAAATTAATGTAATATAAAGTGCTTCTGCCAAATAGTTGAACATGAATGGATCACACACTATATTTTCCAAAATGTGTTGTGTCCTTGCCCCAGACAAAGCCATAAAGATGGAGTAGATATTTTCAAAGAACAGAACATATTCTGATCTACGTCCACATCCACAAAGCCTCTAATGAGGATTTATCAAGTTCAGTCTGACACAGAGTAAGAAAGATGTTACTCTTTTTAAAGTTCGTGTCATCAAACAAACATTTGGAGAATTAGACAGGGAAATTGTTTGCAGAAGGTCCATGGAAGAGAAACCATGACTGCCACATTGAAGGCCATTGGAGACAAGTGCAAGCACTAGAGATTTTAGATGAGGTAACAGACATCTCAAGGTCTGTAGCCCAATAAATGCATATCTTGCAAACAAAACATTAAACACTTCAAAATAAGAGAGAGAAAAGGTTTTACTTGTCACAAAAGTCAAATGAAAGGAAAACAACATAACAGATACTTCCATATAAGGTGCTCCAGAAACACAGTGAAATCAGAGAAAATAGAACTGATTGATGAGCTGGAGCATAAGATAGGGTAATCGCTGTCTTCTCAGCTATAGGAAATCCATAAATTTCAAGTTCCCAGTGAAGAACTTGCATATTCAGGTGTGGTTTTGCAACTAACACCAGCTCAAACAAAGAAAAACAGGCTAAGAAATTAAACCCAAGCAAAAGAAAGAAAAACGATGGTGCTTTCAGCAACCAAAACAGAAATTCGTTACATTGTTAAAGGCAACCAAATAGTAGCCAAAACAGAGCACAGTGCCTTGGCATAATTTTCAAGACCAGACTTTTCTAGTTACAATTGAACTGTGACTTACTAGACAGACTTTCTAGACACGTTATAAGAGGATTCCAGTAGATAAATAAAATAGAAACTTTCTTAATGACTTTTCTAGAGAACTAAAACTTCAAATAATACACTCAGAATGATAAATAAAATAGAAACTTTCTTAATGACTTTTCTAGAGAACTAAAACTTCAAATAATACACTTAGAATTCTCCTACATAAAACTCACAGACTCACAAGGACACCGGTTATGATTCTTCCTGTAAATAAGAAAACATAAACAAAACATTCGACACTTTCCATAAATAGTATCTTCTCAAAACAGAAAATTTCCCGAATTATTAGCTTTGCAGAAATAGTAATATATGACTTTAAGTATTTCCCTTTATTTTCTTGCCTTCTTTCATAGACTTCTAATGCTCTACGATGAATTAGTGTACCCTCATACTTTTCAGCAAAATCTTCAACATTAATCTCTTGTACGACATCACCCAGCCACAATATAATACTAGTCACGTCCTAAAGCACCCATGAATACTATTCTCAAATTTCGAGATAGAAAATGCCCTTTTTTCATACCTTATTTCTTTTACATATTCAAGTATCTGATTGAAGTTAGTCTTCCTGCCAACTGTATCCCTCCATGCAGCACCCATACAAAAACGAGTGCTTCCAGCTTCTTTCGCCTATGAAGTAAAGATTAAGAAAAAAATAAAACAGATAATTAACTAACAGGAGACTATCATTTCTATGAAAAGATTAGAAGCATAACGACATGCTGATCTATAATAAGATAAACATTATGAATTCTAAATAAACAAAATTATGATCCTTTGTCCAATTAGGATGACTGAGTTTAAGTTTCTAATGTAGAATTCATTGGATGCTTGTAACTGGACTTTGACAGCATGCACATTGCTACTAAAAGGTTCAAACCAAATGAAAAGGAATAACAAAATAAATGAGAAATATAACGTTGTACCTTCTTTGCTGCCTCCAGGACAGCGTCCTTGTCCATCAACTTCTGGGCTTTTAAACCAGTATTATATCTAGAAGATTGAGGACAATATGAACAATCTTCACTACATCCACCTGTTTTAACTGAAAGAAGAGTACATTGTTGTACTTCCCTGAAGTTGTGTGCATGCCTGTGGACTTGAGCCTGTGAAAAAGGACAACATTGAAGCCGGCATGACATTTTTTTACACAGCAGATAGCACCTTTAATAGAGGATCATTCACAAAAACCATCATAAACATCAAAATGGCACACATTTATCAGGAACAAAAAACTCTAAAACTGAGGGAAGAAACCTACCCTCATAAGCATCAATAAGGAACAAACTTTAATCAGGAACAAAACTCCGAAACTGAAGGCAGAAATTTATCCTGAACAGCACTGAGACGGAAATGGATTATGATGTTTTGATAGGCTTCCAGGGTTTGCAAATCCTAATCTGCTTCACTACAAGAATATTTTGATATCTAGTGAAAGCAACTTCCATAAGACCTATCACATTCTGTTGTGACACATCATTATGGATCATTTTCTTACTCCGACAGTCACTCATAAAACATCGAATAAATAGCTTTTAGATGTTGTATATAACTACTGAAATGCAGAATAAGTAGCATGACAATTCACGTAAGGTTGACTAAAGCATACAGAACTAGCTTAAACCTGAAAATGTTAAAGTCTAAAAACTAGACTAGAGCTACATTACGAGAAAAAAGAAAATTTTACGGTTAAGAAATTAAATTAGAGATACCTTTTGTGAGAAATAAAAGTCAATCTTACAAGAGGACCATCAAAGCCTTCGACCATGTACACCAGCTTAGAACTTCAGCAAACAAATGCCCAACGGCAATCACGCAAACAGTCATCATACTCTTGAACAATAAAGAAAAGGAAGACTTACTCCATGGAAGACGAGATCAAGTACGGGTGAATCGTAAATAGACTTTATTTCCTCCTTGGTCCAGTCATTTCTCGGGCCCTCCCGAATTGTTCTCTCCGCATGAACAGCAGCTGCAGAAGAATATGGGCAATGGGAGATCGACGACCTTGGTAAGACCCGCAGAGAACGAAGCAGAATCATTCTCTTCCTTCGTCAGCTTCCCTGAAGCTAGCTCTCGAAGAAATTCAGAGTAGTTGTTCTACCTGATACCTCCTTAGGGTCAGAGGAACTGTAACGAATGAAATGGACTCAGCTACCAAAGAAAGAGGTTAGAGGTGTGGCAGTCTTTTAGTGTGTCTCCAATTCAGAGGAGTTAAAGGTACCCCGGCGAAGAAAACAAGTGTATCTGAGATTCTGAATATATAAAATTTTAATCTTAATAATTTTTAACAAATAAAACAAATTCTTTTTTATAACAGAAGAAGACACTAAAATGAGTTTCTGTGTTGAAAATTAAGTAAAAAATAATGAATATAGGTAATAATATTATTTATGTTATATTTAAGTATTTTAATTTCATTTTTTCTATGTTAAAATTTTTTTTATCCTTTTCGTTTTTTTACGTTTTCTTTTAAAAAATTCGGTGTGGTTGAACCTGGTTAGACTGTAGTAGACCGGTGGTTCAAGATGGTTCATCTTGAACATCTTGAACCAATAGAGTATTTTAATTTTTGGCTGTTTATTCAAACAAAGAGGATCCGAGTTGGTTAGTAGGAGCACCTTGTTGTAACTCGTAACTCTCAAATTCGTCCCCAAAACCCTAACCTTAATTCTCGACGTCAGTGTCGTCGTGATGGCACTTCCGACTTCGACGGGATTGATCTCTTTTTATTCTGTATGATATTTCCCCTGATCGTTCTAGGGTGAGGCACCTCTCTTGGGTGGCTTCCTTTTCCCCCCCCCCTGTAGTAGCATGTTAACAACCCTATGTAGGGTTGGAGTGTCCGTTTTTATCTTCTGCTCCGTCGTTTTCTCCCATGATTCACTGACAAACAACGAACCCCTCTGTAGATTGATCCACTGTGTTAAAAAAATTATCCCCTTTTTGCTCTCCCGTCGATTCGCTGCTTAACGGGCTCTCACGCTGCTTAACGGGCTCTCACGCCGCTTAACAGGCTCTCCCGGAGCCTGAGTCTATCGTTTTTTTTCCGAAGTCCATTCATGCGTTCTGGTGGGCGGCTGTGCGCTTCTCTGCTTAGCAAATCTTTCTGCTTAGAAGGTAGGCAATGCGAAGAATTTTCATGTGCGCGTTGCCCCTATAAAACGCTCTCAGTGGCTTTTCCTTAATAAAGACTGCCGGGTATTTCGTTCTCTCTCAACAGACGCGTCTCTTCAGCTCTGCGTGTGCGTCTCTATGGGTTCTGCAAGCAGGTCTCATCTACCTCTATCTAAAATCCCCAAGACCGAGAATTCTAAGAACCCTTCCATTAGCAGCGACAACGAGGAGCAGGATAACTTTACCATGCAAAGACTGTCGGATTCTTTCAAAACCCCTCTCTTAATCGATGGCGTCGAGGAAGATTCTACTCTCGCCCACTCTGAGTACCTCACGCGGGAGGAGGTCCTGCGTCGCCGCTCCCGCCGAGTCAAGCAACTGGCCAGGTTTTACCGGGAACAGTACTGGGCCTTGATGGAGGAGATTAGGGTGAAGTACAGGGACTATTATTGGAATTACGGTAAGAGTCCGTTTAAAGAAGACCAGGAAGAGGCTTACGACGGGGAAAAAGAAAGGAACAGCGAAAATGGGATGGACGAGAAGAGTCGACTGGGGTTTGGATTTGAGAATAGCAATGGTATCGGCGATTCTAAGGAAAATATTAATCAGAAGAAATGCGCATTTCCCGGCTGTAAAACAAAGGCGATGGCTTTAACGAGTTATTGCCATCCGCATATTCTTTCGGACACGAAGCAGAAGCTGTATAAACCCTGCATGTAAGTCTTGAAGAGGGTTCATTTATTCGTTTTATTTCTGCTATTTTATCCTTTTCTCCCCCTTCGCGCTTCCTCGTTTTTCAATTCTGTTTAAACTTAGAAGTATTATTTCATGTTGTGCTATAAAAGAATGCTTTTTTTAGTATTTCAAATATTTTGATGGCTCTACTATGGAAAATTAATTATCATAATATCATTATTTTGTCTATTTCTGTTCATCTGTGGTCTCTTGAGTGTATTATAAAGTGAGGGTGGGTGACAGTTTTGGTAGTTGGTAAAGATTCTATGCTGACTACTATCTTAGCATAAGGTCCATCCTGTTCACTGTTCAAACTACTTGGTTGTCCATCCAAGTTAATACATTATGTGTAGAGAACATGATATCACTCCCACTAAGCGAATATTGGACTTACAGTTCCTTTTTTGAGGAAAGGAGTAATTGCGGAAATTTCAAGTCTTTCTTTTTTAATTACCAGCGAAGTATATAAATTCCAAATTCAAAAGAAACCATTGATCGCTTTGAACAGGTTTTAGAAACAATCATGCTTTAATCTGTACTCCATTTTCTCTATGTTGCTAGGAAATCTGTTCTTGTTGTTGAAAAACATTGATGAAAGCAACAGCTTTTTTGTTCTTCTATTTATGTCTTCTACAAAGCGAGTAGAAATATTTTTTATGTGTGTAACTAGTATTGGCGTTTCATTACTTTAATGGAGCGTGTGCATTTAAGTAATCATTTATTCTAGGGGGGATTTTTTTTTAACATTTTGGAAAATCTTCCCTTAATCATTTTCGCTGTTTTCTTTTATTGTGCCTGTGCGTAAGCAGTAATGATCAGTTTGAGGTTTGAGATTCCCGTATGAATAAGTTAGTTTCTTATATGGAAAAGCTCTATTGTGCGGTGCTTGTATTTGTTATCTATCAAGTGTCTTTTGTACTTTCTTTTTGGAAATGGATTAATCTGTGAACCCTTCCTTTCAGTTTCCCAGTTGGGCAAGTTACCTGTGGGAAGCCAATCTTAAGAGCTGCTGTGCCTTCTCTATGTAATGGCCACCTCCAAAAGTATCAGAAAAATGTGTTGAGGGCTCTTAAAAAGGGTGGCCTGAATATCGCTTCTTCAAGCAAAGCGCCAAAGTTTTCAGTCATAATTGCGGAATATGTGAAGCAAATACAAAGAAAAAGACAGGAAGTCTTAGATAAGGTTGTTAAGAATGTTGTAGTCAAGGAAGAGAACAGCAATTGAATTGTTGCTAGGTAAAATTGTTCTGATAGCCTCGTCCAGTGGAAAGTTCATTAGGCACCCGGTCAAACTGAGATGGACAATGGGCCACAAAGAATTTGGATAGTTAGGAGGCTAGGTGTACAGGAAGTCCTCTGCACTAGATGTCAGGCTCTGCAGGACTGCGTGGATGATTATGTGTTATTGGTAGCTTTATAAGGTATGCCTTCTGCTTTTGACCTACGGTGTGGATCCTGTGGTCTGTACTTGGATATGTACCAGATCCATCCTTGTTGAACCGTCCTTCAGGAGATGTGTTTGTTTCATATTATAATTATCCTTGCCGGTTTTTCTGTGACTTTTGCAGATTGTTGAGAGATAGGGTGCTGGTGCAGTCTTTTCAAAACATCGCTTTGAATGGTTTAGCATATTAACTAGCCATGATGGTGCGAGGTGTGTCAAAAAAAAAAAAAATTTGGAAGTTGTTTTTGTTCGTCAATTTCATTTGTGTGATTATGAATGGTCAGCATCAGCTTCTTTGTGCATTCTTCAGTTCATTGAGAAGTTGGTAACCGAACAGTTGTTGTGGATTGTCAAGCAGTTGGTTATTTTGGCTCAGGCCATGGCTTAGTTTCATAAAGTTAGAATATTGTAACTTTGTATCATAATATAATTGTTTATATCTTATTTTCATGATAATATTCGTTGTATGGCTTCTCTAAGGAAGCAGTTTCTGTGCTTTTGGAAATTGAATGAAGTGACCTTTGGCCCCAGTTGTTGTTCATTTGATGGAGCTCAGCTGTTTGGATGAGAACTTTCTGGAAAACACTTTCATAAAGATATCCTGATTCTAATTTTTGTCGCAGGAGCTCTGGGTTTTAAGCTATTTCTGTTCTGTTGTTACGTTTGACGGAAACGAAAGAATATTTATTGCCAGAGAGCTTAAACAGGGCAGTTCTCTAACGGGTTTTTACTGTCCGAGTCGTATATTGTTATATGAAATCAATCAATCATCAGAGTATTATTGTGGTATCTTGACTAGAGTCCTCTGGACCGAGTTGAAGCCTCAAAGGCTACAAATTTGGAGCAACTTTTGATATGGCTACGGTCGGCAAAAATTATGGATGTTCTCATATATAACTAACTTTTGGTGGGTAACGAATGCCTCCGAACGGAATGAACTTGAGACGTACTGTTATTCAACGATAAACTTTTAGTCGGGCAAAAATGAATAGAAGGAACTACGTTTCATAAGAATAACTCAAAACTTACATGGACGTAACGTCTTTCGGTGCAGGTTCAGGATGGATCAATTAGTAGTTATGAACATAGAATGGTGGCCTAAACATGTGACCAGAAGCACTCGGATATCAGTGTAGCTGGATGGTACAGGTACAGCTTCGTTACACCTGAGCAGATGAGTGACTCTGAACGATTGCATTACCATACATTTAAAGTTCTTCATTTTAGACTGCTCCACACCATCGTGAAACTCTTCAAATGGATATGTTAGAGACCCACATATGAAGATATCGGCCATAACTTACTATCCATTTTAAGTTCTTCATCCAGACCACACCATTTTGAAACTCTTCAAATGGATATGTTAGAGACCCACATAAGAAGATATCGGCCATCACTTAGTAGACTGGTTACTGGAGCGAGATATTACTCAAGTGTTTCTCATTGATGTCGCACCAATTCTCATGATCCATGATGTGATTACCATCAATCAACACTATTGTCTCTGCTTGAAGACAGCAGCCGTTCATGTCGGTGTGAAGACTTCTGCTTGTGCCTGTGGCGCTTGTGAGACCGTTCTTCCTTTTCCATGGAGCCTTTTCTTCGCCTGGGGGGCAATGGTGCCTGTGAATGACAAAGGAAAATATGTTCACATACGGCTATAATAGCTGCTAACAAAAATAGAAGATGCATGATTGCAAAAATACTACACAGAAGCAGGGTACAGCAAGAATCTGAATGTGGTCCAGATGGTCAACTCCAATGCAGTTGAGGGAGCACTCCAAAATCATCAACGTACTTTTTGTGTTCTTCCTACAGTATTTCTCCAATGTCAAGATTATTATACTTATTCTTTTGAGAAAGGAGAACCACGAAGTTTTATGGAACACAAATTTTAGTTGGGTAAAATAAATAGAAGAAACAAATTTTCGCAAGAATAAACCACAAGATTTAGAGGATATATTTTGCTGTCAGATTTTAGTTGGATGAGTGTAGCTGAATAGACACTTTATGGTTATATAAAGAGTATATCGGTGTAGCTGAATGGACAAAATAAATGTCACTCAAGGTTATATAAAGCCTAAGATCTTCAGCAATGATGCTATTGCACTAGGACAAATGATTGTGGATACTGCTCATTGGTCAAGTAGAAGCTTATAGAAGTTTGTTGATTAAAAAATACAAAAACCTTCCACATATAGATGTTATTTTGAATACTAAGCAGTCCAACGATAATGGTACTGGTGGTACAAAACCTTTCCCATATAAAAATGAAGCTCAATACACGAGAAATGCTAAAACCTGACTCAGACTCACATCTGTTGATTAATGAAAATGCTCTTACTAAAACCACCAGCTTCAAAGAAGCCACATTAAAACGCAATGTTTACCAATAGCTCGTTAAAAAGTCAGGGCTCAGTATGTACGTGAATAAAGCAATATGCAGCAGATCCACCATAAGCTTGCAGTCATTTTCAGACATTTGAAAGAGAAAGAAGAGCAAAGAATGATAGAAGGCTTAAAGAAGAAAGGATAGGTGGAGATAGTGCGCTACCTCAAAACGTGTCATATATTTTCCTTCTGGAGGAGGTGGTATACCGAGGCTTTTCAGAACATCATAAGGGATTGGACGCCTAGTCAAAATGAATAAGACATAAATGAATTATCTACAAAACATTTGTTTTGTAAAGATTGAAAGATAACAATTAGATGGGTAATCCATATATACTAACAATTAACCAACAAAGAAGGAAATGCAGCTTGAATTGGTTTTTTCCCACTTGATCTCACATTATATGGATATGGAAATGGAATTCAATGCATACATAACAAACATCTCTCCATTCTGCAGCTAACAAGTGGAAAACTGCTATCTGCACTGGTTGGCAGTCCCAACTCCTGGTGTTTTAACGATAGTTTCTGTGCCGTGTCCTGTGCAGGTCATACAAAGATACTACTTTCAAAAAAAAAGGTCATACAAAGATACTGGCTAATAGTTCTGATTGCTGGTGTTCTACAACTGTTTGGCCAATGTGTGCTACATGTAAGCCACATAAGTATCACACCCTAGCAAAGGCTCCGAAGGCTCTTGAGCTATTGGAATGTAAGGGGGGGGGTTCGGCTCCAAAGGCTCTAGACATCACTACTTTGTAAACTCAAAACGATCCATCATGTGATGTCAAGAAAAAAAAAACACATTATACAAGCTAATCCACAGAGGCAATTTGGAGAGCAGAGATGCCCCTGCGGTCCAAAAGTTACAAGTTCGACGATTTTATGGGTGAGAGGTGAGAGATGTAGTGCTCCAGCTACTCATGAAGCACGATGAATAAAAGCATAATGTGCTGCAGTGTTGTAGCCACTCGTGAAGCATGATGTGTAAAAGCACAATGTGCTAAGAAAAATATGTTCTTCGAATTGAGGATCAAGATAAAAGAAAAAAAAAACCCTTCATTAGCAGCCTCTTTTCAAGGTTTCAAACTTTGATAATGCATATCTCATCATCTCAAAAATGTAATTACTCCAAGAAATTCTGATAAGATATATTCACTCATAATTTATAGAACTTTGTTTTTTAAATGTATAATTTATAGAACTTGAATGGGCTAAACGCCTAAAAATTAAAATTTTAGCTTCTTTATTTGTCAAAAATTGACTTTTTTGCATTTGCTTGAAAGTATGAGTACATACAGAGGTGCTCGAAATGGCCTTTCACGTCCTCCAAAGCGAAGTTGTCCAGACTCTTTCTTGCCACCAAGCCCTCCTCCTAGGTACAATGACAGTTCAAATTATTCCATGCATAAAGATGAAGATTAAAACATCATCAAGAAGAAGAGTGCTTTAAACTGACCTAACCTTCGAGGGATCCAACCAGGCATCAGTTGTTGCCTATTATAATCAACAATTATTTCATGGTCATCGATCCTAGAATGGTGGGCTTCCTGAACATGAGAGGAATTAATGCCAAAGAGAAACATATCAATGTGCTTAATGTACAAACAAAAATATATTATGCCAC
This sequence comes from Aristolochia contorta, assembly GCA_022405105.1. Classification (NCBI taxonomy): domain Eukaryota; kingdom Viridiplantae; phylum Streptophyta; class Magnoliopsida; order Piperales; family Aristolochiaceae; genus Aristolochia; species Aristolochia contorta. Next base: position 7,056,401 of record CM039667.1, on the reverse strand, counting down.
AATCACAAAAGAAACTTCAAGAAGGACAACATGTGCCAGACAGTCTTAAAATGCCTTACATGCACAGCATGTACCTCTTTCAGTTTCACCAAAGAAAAAACTATCCTAATGTTCTCAATGTGCAAAAAAGAAATATATTATGCCACGACTGGAAAGAAACTTCAAAAAGAATAACTTAAAACAGACAAAGTCTTCACGTACCTCATATGCATGACACATATCTCTTTCAGTTTCATACTCCACAAAAGCATAGCCACGTGAAGCACCAGTCACTGCAGATGCTCCAAGGTTAGGTCACCTCAAGTCAAAATGCATTATATATATTTTGGAATGTTGAACTATAGCATGACGTAGCAGAATGTGTAACTAGGCTAGTCCAGGGGAGACTTAGAACACCTTTTGATTAATTTAGTAGTATAGAAAGAACCTAATCAGTTTTTTGGTCAATAGAATTAATTACAAAAAGTTTTACCTAGTTAAAAATTTGAATGACAGCTGAAAATTAAGAAGAATTGCTTGTATTTGATTGCCAGTTAAAGTACAAAACCACAAGGAAAAAATGGGCACGAGTTCTTAAGGTTGGATTCAATAAATTCAATGTGGAAATCATAAAGAATATTAATATGTAAAACATGAATGCAGAGATCAATGGGGGCGGTTCATCTCGTAAGGCTAACTCTTTTGGCAAAGAAGGGGCATCTCTATTATAAGAGTGACTCATTCTTAAGCTAATGTATTCTTTTAGAAACTTTGGTTTTCACTAGGCGATAACGCACTATTCTTAAACATAAAAAAAATATAAAACATGAAGACAAATAAATCTACGCAGATGCATTGAAAAGGTGACATTCTGATAATTTACGCATTCTTGAAATCATGGAACCAAATTACGGACTAAAGCATTACCAATATCACGGACCAACCGCAAGTTCTTCACTTTTCCGTATCTACTCATAGCCTACAAAAAATTGTAAGCCTCAATGGTAGCTCGAATCTGAAGCTATAATATTTCAGACTCGGAAGGAATCATATTCGGAAAATACCTTCTTCAGTGTATCTTCACTTGTGGAACGTGAAAGACGGCCGACAAACAAAGTGCAATTAGGGTCTCCGATAACCTTAGGATCGCCATGTGGGTCGTCTGCAAATTAAGTTTTTTGAAATAAAAAAGAGGTCGAGCTCGTATTATGGAAGTTCGACGACAAAGATTAAAAGAGAGAAAGGGAGAAGAACACCAATATGCATCATCCGGCACAAAATTTCTGGTTCCGTTCTCAACCGTAAAGCGTGACAAAAACGAGAGAATATCGCAGTTCACATGAAAGTAAATTTTTTTCTTGAAATTGAAAATAAGAACGGCGAAACGGAGATAAATACAAAACGGTGTACACCCAATAGAGTGACATTTATCAACTTCTTAACCCGAACAACCATAATTATTTGCTTTTCATTTATGAGACAAACCTCAAAACTATCAAAGCCAAAGATGCTCCTTAGTACAGACACTCACACAATCCAGCAGTTTGACAAAGAAGTGCTCGATAGATGGCGTTGTCGTGAGGAACAGTGTCAGTCCCGTCGATGCTTCCAGCTTGAATTGGATGATAAGAATCTGCATAGAAGACAGCGTCAAGGTTGCTGGAGGCCATACCAGTTCCTTGAAGCGAATTTCACGTCCGTCAATCCTTTATTCCTCTCAAATTTTTCGTCGACAGATTACTTACTCCCCGATGGCTTGTGGGCCCCCACACTACTAATCCTGGTCCCACGCGCTTCACCGTTGCGATTTTGCCTGATCAGTCTATTGAAACACAAAAGAAACCTCCAAGTTATATTGGCTGCTAGAGATGGCCCACATCCGTAAAGCGGTGTGCGCGAGAGTAGAAACAGTCGTAGACCTCTTGGTGCGAGTATCATCGTGATTCTACTCTACACCGAGTGACGCTTCAGCGGGAGACTGAGAAGAACAATGGCCGATCGGTTCCCGGTTTCAAATATGGGTACTTTTCAGGTACCATGATGCTTTTGCATCAAACCGTGATCTCTGTTTCATCTTCTAAACTGTATGTGTGGTTTTACAAAATGCTTAGGGCTTAGGTTTCTTCTTGCGGTGTTTCTTTTCCTTTTAATTGGTTTTCGTTCATTTTTCGTTGGTTTCGTTGAACTAGAGCTGTCTTTGTTTACCGGAGTGCTCTTTCTCTATAACAGATACAGACCTTCTATCGTTCTTGTTTCATCATTTATGATTTTTAGTGTAAGAATTTGCAGTGCATTTCGTCTCTCTTGTATATTTGCTACCTTAATTGAGTTTTTCATTGACTTCATTTTTTTACTAGTTCAAGATAGAAAGAGAGAGTAACAATATTTTATGATGCAGTCTCCCGTAGTTGAAGTTGACATGGGAACAACTAACCTTATGGAGACCCGGAGTCGTCTTGCAATTGATCAGGCTGAACCTCTCATGGACCTTGAGCATTGTATGACTAGAGAAAATCTGGAAGGGCCTTCTCATTGCAGGGACGGCGGTGCGACTGAAGTGACTGGATTTCTAGAACCTTGTGCAGGAATGGAGTTTGAATCTGAAGCCGCAGCTTACTCTTTCTATAATGAATATGCAAGGTGTGCGGGTTTTGGGGTGACTAGGCGATCCAGCCGACGTTCAAGGACAAACAGAGCATTTATTGCTGGACAATATGTCTGTTCAAGACATGGTTTCAAGAAGTCCAATGGGAAAAATGGTGAACGTTCCATTGTCAGGGTGGATTGCAAGGCTATGATGAAGGTCAAGAAAATGAACTCGGGCAAATGGATTATATTTGACATTATAAAAGAACACAACCATGAACTCAACCCTGAAAACATTTGTTTGTTTAGGTCACATAAGGAATTTCAGCCGCCCAGAAGAAATCCAATGAAATGTAGACGAGCCTACATGATGGAAAGAATGGAACATGAAGACCCAGAGGATTGTGCAACTAAAGGTATTGGATCTTACAGGGATGGGGATGAAGCGGAACATAATCCTTTAATGGCACATTCTACAGTTGAAGGTGATGGAAATTCAGATCCCTATATCGGTATGGAGTTTGAATCAGAGGAAGCAGCATACCTGTTCTACAATAGATATGCTAGACGTGTGGGCTTTGGAGTCACTAGAAGATCGAGCCGGCGTTCAAAGACAAATAAATCATTCATAGCCGGACAATATGTCTGTTCAAGACATCGCTTTAAACGGCGTAATGAGAAAACATGCAACCCACGGCTTACTGGATGGGTAAGCTGCAAGGCAATGTTAAAGGTGAAGAAAGTGGAATCTGGGAAATGGGTAATTGTTGATTTTGTAAAGGAGCATAACCATGAGGTAAATCCAGAGAATGTTTATTTCTTTAGATCGCATAAGCAGTTTCTCTCTTCTAGAGTAAACTCTATTAGAGAAAAGAGAACTCAAGGAGTGCAATCAAATGAGATGTTTTCCATCGTATCAAAGCAGAATGGTGGCATTTGCAATGTCAGCTTTTCAGAGGAAGGCTGTCAGATTCCTGTTGCTGATGAAAAAGTAAAGTCCCTTGCATTGAGGGATCCACAAATAATTTATGATTATTTCATTCGTATGCAGCATTTGAATCCAACTTTTTTTTATGCTATGGAACTTGATGAGGGGCAACGGTTTAGAAGCGTTTTCTGGGTTGATGCCAAGTCCAGGATGGCTTATACACATTTTGATGATGTGGTCCTTTTTGATACTTCATATGCAATGAGTAAGTACCGTGTGCCATTTGTTTCTTTCACAGGAGTTAATAATCATGGACAGTCATTGTTGTTTGGGAGCGCTCTCCTTGCAGATGTGACTACCAGGTCAATTTTGTGGGTGTTTAGGGCATGGCTTACCGCAATGTCTGGACGTTCACCAGAAGTAATAATTATTGATCATGAAAAATGTATAAAAGAAGTGGTGTCAGAGGTACTTCCTAATGCTTGCCACTGTTTTAACCTGAAAAATATTATAAAGAAAGCTTCCAAAAACCTTGCTGATGCATGTATAATACATGAGAATTTTATGAATGAATTGAAAGAATGCATTTATGGTTCCACCACAGACTATGAGTTTGAGAACAGGTGGATGCAATTGCTTGATGTGTTTAACCTAAAGGAGGATGAGTGGTTTCAGAGTCTGTTTGAAGATCGGAAGTTCTGGGTTCCTATGTTTGTGAAGGACAAATTTCTTGCAGGGATGTTTTCAGCCCAACAAAATGAAAATTTATGCTCTTTCTTAGATGCCTATGTTAGTTCTGAAACAGCTTTGAAAGAATTTTTAGTCAAGTATGAGGAAGCTTTAGAGAATAAACGTGAAGAAGAGGCTCGAGCAGATTTTGAGACATACTACACAAAACCTCTACTAAAGACACCATCACCTTTTGAGACACAATTGGCATCAGTCTATACAAGAGAAATATTCAAGAAATTCCAAGTTGAGGTATTAGGTATAGCTGCTTGTCACATTATAAATGTTCAACAAGAAGGGACCACTGCATCTTATATGGTGAAAGATTTGGAAGCAATGAAGGATTACTCAGTTGCATGGAACAGTTGTGAAAGTAAAGTGTTTTGTATTTGTCAATTGTTTGAGTGTAGAGGTTTCGTCTGCAGACATGCTATGACAGCCCTTATAGCTTCAAGTGTATATAAGATCCCACGTCACTATATCTTAGCACGTTGGACTAAGGATGCAAAAAAACGAAAAGATCTGTACCACGGTTGCACTCCTGTCCAAAGTGATGTCCCTGAATCTGCAGTCTCGCGTTTTAATGACTTGTGTCAACGATCCATTAAGTTTGCAGAAGAGGGGTCACTATGTAAAGAAACCTATAAAGTTGCATTAGCTGCACTACAAGAAGCACTGGAAAAGGTAGTGAAGAAGAATGACTCTCTGGGGCAGATTGCTCAACAAAGAACTATGACCTGTAATAATTACTACAAAGCAAATGAAGGAAATGAAGGATATGGAGCGGTAGACATACCAATAATAGTCGACCCTTGGCGGACATATCAGTTGGGACCGGTATTACTCTAACCACCATGTTGTTTTACTGTGTCGAAGCTAAGTCTTTTTAGATTCTGCCATTAGAAGATAACATTAAGTTGTATTTTATAGGCTGTCTCTAATTGATATTACTTCTTTTTTGTTTGAGGAAAGCATATTTTATTGACTTCCAATATAATGTACAGACTATAAATACATAAGGTCACCTAAAAACAAGGAATTGTAGGTTGATCCCGTCCTTAGCAAGTCTATCAGCATTTGAACTAGCACATGTATGGATACATATTAATTACAGCTAGACTCCTTTAGTACACTAAAATACTTGCTAAATAGGACATCAAAAGACTGGCAAGATCTCTTCCACGTGTTTAACTGTTTGTACGGGTCAAAATATGGCATTTATATCCAGTGTGGAGATTTTGTTTTTTGTGTCACAGGATATTGATGTTTTATTTTGTGCAATTCAGGGTGATGGCAGTTGATGATCATTACAACTACAGCCATTAATGAGCGGAGGGAAAAAAGGCCAAGCTACATCTGCAACATAACACACTGGTAAGTAGGAGGCATTTCTTAATTAAAAGGCTTCCCCTTTTCAATTTTTTGAGTAATTTGCTTAGATTCATTGGCGCTCTTAGGTAATTATTTGCAAAGGGGATATGCAAATAAATAAGCTGAATTTTATAATTATGGCAATTAGAAGGGCTCACACCAGGTGCTGAGTCTGGTAGTTCTTTCAGCATTAACTTCTAAACAATGGACTTTTGAAAAACAAAACTTTTCGGGAAAAAAGCTTGTGCTTAACCTCTTTAGAATGCCTGTGTCCTCTAATCCCCATCCCTTTTTCTTTATGACTTCTGTTTTAACTTTAAAAACTGAAGTGTCAAAAAGCTTCTTGGGTGACTCAAATATAAAAGGCAAATGTATGAGAACCAAATTCCGTGTTTCTGACAAACATTTGAGGACTACTGTAAGTTTTTCTGATGAGGAGAAGGCAGAAACAAGAGAGCATGGCCATCCTTCTGGAATCGTATGGTGCTAAAAAAACACCAAAGTAGCCATTAAATGTGTCCTTATGGATTATTGAATACCTCGAAATCATGAACTGCCAGATTAGCTGTCACATAGTCTTAAATGTTGAGCTCTCCTAGAGAGATGACAAAATAGAACTAGCAAAAGTGAAACTCATTTATACAAGCAGTTTAAAGACATAGTATCTATTTATCTATGATTTAAACCCTAATGTGCTTATCAAGTATGCGTTGATCTCTAGAGAAGATAAGACAATTTTGAAATGGACACCGATGAAGTAGAATTCCAGTTGCTTCTTTACATTTGCATGGCTTTGGGGTTATATGCCCCCAGCAGTCCAATGTGCATGGCACCACCCAGGTGCCTGATTAATACTGAACTTTGCCTAGGCTTTCAATAATTGTTGTTTCTAAAGCTCAATAATGAAGAAAAAGCTCCTTTTGTCAGAAGGGCATTTAAATTAAATTGGTGGTCAAAGACTACAGAGATTGTGATGAAAACTAGTGCTGTGCATCGCAATCTTGTTTATTCCATGTGTTGCCAGAGAGTTTCTCTTTAAGTTATAGCATCAACCAAACAGAGTCAAATTTGGATGTACATGTTAAAAGTTAAACCTTCTCCAGAAACTTTGTTAGCTTTTTGCGTGCACAATGAATTGCTGAGCGATAAAAACTTTATTATGAGAAATGTGATTCTATTCGGTCACGAATACTTGAGCTCAAATAAATAGCCAACACTATTTTCCAAAAATAAATTGATAGTCAAAAAGATCAAAAAATGGAAGGAGATAGATTGATATCAGGAAATTTGAAGACAGATCTGCTCAAGTTGTTGGTTTTACATCTGCCATGAGATGTCAGACATGTTGTGGTCCTCTTGATGCCACTCTGATACCCTTGAGATAGAATTAGTTGAACTAGGAGGTTCAGGTTGTCCTGTTTTATGATCCACTGTATTACCAACAGATTGAAATAAGCCCATCCGCACTGCAATTGTTTTAGTTTTCGGACACATTGTTTTCATGTTGTTCTGTGTTTCATGTCGATGCATGCAGGTAGCTTGTATTTTTGAGAAATTTGAGAACAACGTCGAAGTTTGAATTGAGAGGCCCCAACAAAAACCGAGCATGTAGCTTGCTTGTTTATATGTAGGCATGATCCTTTCTGGTTTTGATGAGCTGAACTTCGAGAGGTCACAAGAAGACCATAAAAGACAGCTCGTGGCCAGAAGATTAAAGCAAATAACTTTTGATGATGACGGTGTAAGGGGAAACTAAGGATGTAAGCTACACTGAAAAATAAAACAAAGAAACGCCTATTCAGGGAAGTATGACACATAGGAAGCATGATCAGATGTTTTTGGAATCACATCCCGAGGATGGTATATGAAGATGCAGACAATCTCGCTAGAGGGGGAGTTTTCCTAAGCCAGCTACGCTTTCGGAGACTCTTACCAATCAACTGGTGTAATCAAAGTAGCATTGTATTAAACCCACGTGCAATAGAATCAATCTTTTAAAAAAATAAAAAAAACCAGTACAACTGTAAGGATTTATATATCGTTGTTTCTTTAGGCGACATTGTTAAAAAGGACAGATTTTCCGTAGGGGAAAAGATGCAAAGACAATTGAAAATGTACTTCCATACAGGGTGGGCATCTTTATTTTTTGAGTGATGATATGTGTACTACTAAATTTTACTGTAAGGGTTTACATTGTGACATGGCGTCCTCATTGACAGTCCAAGTAAGAGTTAAGTAAGAACTATCTTTTTATTCTACAGGTAAGCCTAAACCCTAAACCTTATATGGACTGCCAACTAGGCCATCGTAAAATATGGAAATACTGAAATCATTTTTCTTAGAAAAATGATATCAGTACTTCCTAACTTTACTTTGAGGTTTTACATCGTGACGTGGCTGCATAGTTGGCGGTCTAAGTAAGAGGGAATCTAAGGTTCAAGGTTTACCTATAGAATAGGTAGATGATATTTTATTAAAAAAATAAAATCTTGCATCTTCAAGTTTATCAATTACTTAGAGTGTAACATAGATGTCACGTCAGGATGTAAGGTCTTAGAAGGAAAAACACGCCAGTACTTATATCATCGCTTTTTATAAGTCTATTTTGACCCGTCTAATTTCATACCTGCGCCATTCGCACTACACATAACATTATAAAGACCTAACTGGCAATTATCTTTCTTTGTATTATCTCACCTAAAATACCTCTGATAATTGCCCTTTTATTTATGAAAAATGATTTCAGTACTTTTTTTATTTTACTTTGAGGTTTTACATCTTGATGTGGTTGCATAGTTGGCGGTCTAGGTATCAGAAAATTTAGAGTTTAGGGTTTACCTATAAAATAGGTTTATAATATTTTATTAAAAAATTAAAATTTTGCAGATTTTATCTCCAAAAGTTTATCTCTTACTAAACTGTAAGTTGTAATTAGATTCGATTTTGGTCAAACCCGGTTAGATCGGGTTGAACCAATGATGTAACCATAGAATGTAGTATAGTACTTCGTTTATGTATAGAATTATCGTACACAATGAAAGACGTTATGTTCTTGAGTTCCGGTGGTTGGATCTTCCTCCATGCTTTTTACGTACTTATTCCCTTTTCGCTTTCTCACAGACATTTATACGGAGTAACCTAGTTGGTCACTTCGTTGTTCACTCCTGAAGGTGATCACAAAAAGGGGAGGTAAGGTTTTATGGCTGTGTGGACTGGAGACGAAGTTTGATAAAGGTAGTGCGAGCGACCAACTGCTCATTCAATCACCAGCCGCTAGATTTGGATAAACCGATGAAGCGACCTCCTCCATTCAATCACGTTTGCTTGCTGTTGTTCATCACATCTCGTTAACGTATTGAAGAAAAATGCGGGTGCGCCACCCACCCACGCCACCCAGACACACAGGCTACGTCACACTGAACAGGAGACATGCTGGGTAGAGTCTCCCACTCGCTTCTGCCCATCTCTTCTCCACCTTTTTTTCTGCCCAGGATACCAAACTGTCGGTTTTTGGGGAAGAGCAACGCGTCTGGCCTGCGGAACCCTTTCTTCTCCTGTCTCGCGAACAGGCCATGGAACTGTAAAATGGCGGGTTCTAATGCGAGTTTTAGCGTTAGAGCGTCGGCTCAGCAGCTCAAGAACCCCGACGAGTTGATTGATTCCGTTGAAACGTTTATTTTCGATTGTGATGGTGAGTCGCTCTGAACTTGGAAGAGCGTGTTGTGCACGCGTAGGAAGAATTGTACTTCATTTGTGTTTTTTGAGTTGCTCTTCGAGTCTCTATATGTGACTGAAATTTGACGACCGCCACTTTGAGTTGAATACATGCAAATGGTGCGAAGCTGTTTTCAACTGCCACCGATGTGTCGTTAACTTATCGATGAAGTTTGACGAAAATAGATGCATAGGATTAAGCTAGATTTGACATTTCTTTCTTTTCCTAAGTTTGGCACTTCGCCGTTGCTTGCAAAGTGTTTGATCAGCAGCGTGAGAGTATACCAGTGACCGTCTAATTTGGATATTGCCGTCACTGGATGCGATCTATCTTTAATCTGAACCTTTTACATGTACATGCTCTACTCTAGGACGGGAAAATTTTTAGGGAAGTGAAGATGTAGTAAGAGAATATGAAAAGGTGAGTAAATAGCTGAGAGGTGCTATAACTACAAGCAAAAAACTACTGGTGGCACAGGTACTTTTTGTCTGGTCGTGGTACACGCTCTGTGTTTGGTCGTGGTACACGCTCTCATCTTTTATTATTTCTTTTGTACGAGATGTTGAATATTTTTGTTGGTCAGGGAACAGAACATAACTAGAAAAATTAGACAAGCCAAAACGGGAAGTATGCATGTATCTCCTAACGTCCTCCCCTCTCCCTTCCCCCTGGAAAAAAATCAGTTGGTTAATTATTCTGGCTTTCCTTTTTTTTGCCATTTATAGTACTTTTACCGGTTCCTTGGTTCAGGGTAGTGAAACTTTACCTGAATTGACATAGCGTTTGATTGTTTATGTAAAAATGATATTTTATTCTAGTTTGATATTGTGAGTGAATAAGTCCCAGGATTTGTAATATTTGATGCTAGGGCCGTAATTCTAGTATGCAGATTTTAAAATGTCTTTTCCCAATGGGTCACGTTCACTGGATTGCCAAGGGAATTCCATGTCAATTATAAGCGTGTTTGTTGTCCATGTCATACTGGAATGTTGTTTTACAGGTACTTAATGCTGATTGAAGAAGCGGAATGGCTTTTATTGATTCATCTGTTTACATAATGCATTACAGGAGTCATATGGAAAGGAGACAGTCTTATTGATGGGGTACCAGAGACTCTGGATATGCTCCGTTCAAAGGTTGTGTAAAGATGCTTCAACTGGCACTTCATTCTATTTGGATTCCTATTCTACTTTTTAAACGACCAATTTACTCTAAATCTTTCAAATGCAAGCCATGTGTTAGAAATTTATCTAGTTGACTTGAGAGTAATCTGGCTTTGCCAAACATACTCTTCCTTTTGCTGGGATTTTTGCCTTAGATAAGCAGGTTGGTGAGATTTCCATTATCTGTGGTGAGAATTTGGTGAAAGTGATCAAATTGAATGGCCTCGACATGATAGAGTACTTCTATATCCTATGATTTTTAGTTGGCGTAACAACCTACTCATCTGATTCTTCTGCAGGGCAAGCGACTAGTTTTTGTTACGAACAATTCTACGAAGTCCAGAAAGCAATACGGCAAAAAGTTTGAAACCCTTGGTTTAAGTGTGAATGAGGTTAATTCTGAAGTTCCCCCTGCTCTCTCTCTCTCTCTCTCTCTCTCTCTCTCTCTCTCTCTCTCTCATGCATGTTTATGATATGTAAAATTCCTTTTTTACAGGAAGAAATTTTTGCTTCTTCCTTTGCTGCTGCTGCTTATTTGCAGTCAATTGATTTTCCTAAAGATAAGAAGGTATGGAATGAAATTTCTGTAAACAATTAGGAATTCTTAGAAGGTAATTGTCCATCTTTTACAGTTTTGAGATCATGTTTCTTGTTAGTATTTAAAGATAGCTTTATCTTTGTTTAATTGGCTCTCCTTTTAATCTGTATCGAGTCTCATTATCTAGTTTGATGTTTTTTTTTTAAATTCATATTCATTTTCTTGTTAAACACACTGCCTGAATTTGACGCTTCAGTGATTCCAGGTTTATGTCATAGGGGAGGATGGAATATTGAAGGAGCTCGAACTTGCTGGATTTCAATACCTTGGTGGCCCTGTATGTGTTTCTTTATTTTTATAAAACACCAATTATTAAGGAAGAGTTTAAGTGTTTCTAACACAGCCAATTTATTATTCATCCTTTCGTGTTCAATATGCTAATGAAAACCAGATATTGAAGATTGATTCTTCTACTAAACATAACAGTAGTCAAGCAGTTTTTTTCTTTCTAAAACACGGAAAGAAGGAGACTTATGGTGAATGTTGATGAACGAACTTAATCTGAGGTTTTTTTTAGTGTACTTATGTCCAAGCAGTTGGTCCCTTATGTTTATTAAAACCAGTTTAAAATGTTTTTACTTGGTCTCACCCTTAATGTTCTTCTTAGTAGTAGCAGTTTTAGATGTTTTTTTTTAAATATTCTTGCTGTAAATATAGTATTTAGATTTTAACTTATAATTTATATTCAAAATAATACATATAATACGTGAACTTGAGTAATAGCTAAGTGGTTACGTGGGGGATTTGTAGTGGGACGTCTTGGGTTGAAGTCTCCATGGGGGCACAAAGGCAGAGGCCTTTATGCAAGTACACTGTCTCAAAAAAACAGCACATATAACAATATGAGTCATAATTTGGTTTTTTATGTTCTAGATAGTTCAGTAATCATGCATTCATGGCAAATCATATTTGATTTTCTTGTTTTATGTGTACTCTGCAGGCAGATGGGGACAAGAAGATTGAACTGAAGCCTGGATATCTGATGGAGCGTGACGAGAATGTATGAACCTTATGCTTTTGGCTTTTAAAATATATATTGTTGGGTATCAAGCTGGTTTCAAGTTAATGTTTCAAATGTCTTCTGCTCAAGGACTTGGAAAACTTAACCAATATCCGCAATGTTTTGCTTCATTATTTAGGTTGGGGCTGTTGTTGTTGGATTTGACCGTTACTTCAACTACTACAAAATTCAGTGGGTGAAACTTCTTCTTGAAATCTTGAATTTAAAATTGCTCTCAATCAAATGGATCTAGATACACTTTCGTTCAACTCTCTTTAACTGTTGGAGGTTGCAAAATGTTTATAAAAAGTCTATGTTCCTGAGGAGCTGTTGTTGGTGGCTTTTGGTACATTTCAGGTATGGAACACTTTGTGTACGTGAAAATCCTGGGTGTCTTTTCATTGCTACGAATCGTGATGCTGTTACTCATCTTACGGATGCTCAAGAGTGGGCAGGTGCATAGCTTAAATCTATTGTTTGTTGCTCAGAAAATTATACTCATGATACTCCCTACCTGGATATTACAAGTATGAAAGTCAGGATAACACTGCATTAGACTAATAATTTTTTGTTAATATCTAATACCAAACAGAGTCCCATTCAGTTCAAAGGAAAGTGGATGCCTGCGAATAATATTTTGAGAAGTTTCTTTTATACGCGAAAAATCTTGGAGTTGTATTCATGGACGTGCTAAAGAACTAATGAAGTCATTTTCAGGCGGTGGTTCCATGGTTGGTGCAATTCGTGGATCAACTCAACGGGAGCCTCTGGTGGTGGGAAAACCATCAACGTTCATGATGGACTATCTGTCAAATAAGTTTGACTTCCTTCCTCCTTCCCTCCCTCCCTCTCACTCTCGCTCTCGCTCTCCCCCTTTTCTCTTTTTCTTCTCTTCCACTTTTCTTTCTTTTCTCTTCTGTCCTGATCTTCTCTTTCGCTTCTCTTCTCCCCCTCTTCTCTCTCCTCTTCTTCGCTCTGTGTCGACCCTCTTTGTGCTCCAAGTTTATAAGTCAAGTCTGGTGGACTTTGACTTCAGATAACGGTCTGAAAGCTTGAGCAACTTTTTCTGTATCACATTATCAAATCCTAAAACTAAATCGTTAGTTTGAAAATGCAAAAGTGTTCTCATTTGAATTTGATCTATGGCAGATTTGGCATTCTCAAATCTCAAATATGCATGGTGGGGGACAGACTGGATACAGACATCTTATTTGGCCAAAACGGTGGATGCAAAACTCTTCTGGTTTTATCCGGTAACTTTTTGCACCAGGCATATCTGATAGTATGTAAATCAATGTTATACCAGTAAGTCTAACTGAGAATTCTCTATTTTATAGGTGTCACCTCGCTTTCCATGCTTCGGAACCCTGATAATGCTATCCAACCAGACTTTTATACTAGCAAAATAGCCGATTTTCTTTCCCTCAAAGCAACAACTGTTTGAGAATATCAAATTTTTGTAATGCCATTACAGTTCGTTCCTATACACATTTTGTGAAATTGTACATAAGCTCTGGTGGAGAGTTCCTCCATCCTATTGGAAAGGGTAACTGGAGGACTCCAGTATTCAGAAATGAAACGGGCAATTCTTAGTTGGATCGGCAACTCGGGTTGGGGAATTAGGACTCGGCCTAATTCTCTATCCGTTCTGTCCAAGTGGATCAGATATCTGGGTCAGTCTACCGATCTTCATCCAGACACCCCACCCAATCTCAAAATCCGAGTGGACTCGGTCGAATTGGGAAACTACAGTTAAGAGTTCTGGGACACGATCGGATCTACAAGAGTAATACTAGAAAAATGTGTGAAATTATTAATTGCATGTCACCTTCTAATGCATATATGCATATCCCACGGGTGTAAACTTTCAATATTATTAATTGATGCTAATAAGTAATAAAGGTAAGATAAGGAATTAACATGACAATTAATAAATCATGTAATATAAGTTAAATAAGGTATTATTTATACCACCTTAAGTCATTCGCGTCGCTCGTCGCGAGGTTCCCGTAATATTTTCATCGAACTAATAACTAGTTTAAGAAGAAGGTCAGCCGCTGCAGGGTCCCTCTCTCTCGCATCTCCCGACAGAGCCCTATCGAAGTGGCGCAAATCGTCGCGCCCAAGTTAGCGCCGGCGTCATCCACCGAGACCCGCATCCAGTTTTCGCGCGCAATCTTCCGGTCCCCTCCACTCTCTCCACCCGCTCAGCCCGCCACGCGTCGGTCAGACTCCCCGCTCTGGGAGTCGGCTCAGCCCTGGAATTTTCTATTCCACTGCCATTCATGAGGCTTATTCATACGGCAAGGGCAGCTCCAGTAATTAAAAACCGTATGCCAACTTTTCTATTTGTGAGAGAGGAGGCAAGGGAGTGCGAGTAAAGCCGTGGAGTGCGCCTGCGAATTGTGAGTTGCAACAGCTAAAAGAGGCGCAAAGAAGGCCTGTTGTGAAATTCAAGCACGAGAGAACGGACAGGTCCAGCAACTCTCCTCTCCTCCCTTTAAATACATTTTGAGAACTCGTTTCGTCTCTTTACTTCTTCTTCTTCTTCTTCTTCTTCTCCTTCCAATTTCGGATCCTTTAGAAATTCGGCCAGATCCGGTGAGGGGTCTTTGTTGGGGATCGGATCGGACTACTTCTTTGTGTTGCTTGAGCCGCTCGAGCTAGTACCTGTACTAGCGCCAACTCAGGTGCTGGATCGGTACTAACTACGCCGGAGGAGTGTTATTTCCGGCGTTTCTGATGGAGTTTGATTGGTAAGGACTCCGAACTTCTTTATTTGGTTGCGATGCTAAATGGCTAATTCAATTGTTGTTCCCGGTTACTCATATGTAGATCTGCTATCGTCGCCCAGTTCTTTTGGTTCTTTCTTTCTTGCCCGTCATACTGTATACGTTTTCAGCGCGTTCTGGTAGAGATCCCAAAAATTTTATATATCTGGATTCTTTCGTGCAAGAATTTAACTGCGTATCTCGTCTTTACATCTTTTGGTTGAGATGAAGTCAGGAGATGGACTAAACAGGTACTGGACTTATCATTTTCTTTTTTGCCTGTCGAGCTGGTAATATTTTATGGTTCCTTTTCGTGCCGTCGGATCTTATTTGATTGACATTTTCCTTTTGGTTTTCTTCATGTGAGAATTTGAACGCCTTCAATATGTTTAGTTCATTATGATAATTTATTTGTTTATTCGCCCTTGTTCTTTTTTCCTCAAATGTGTTTAATGAGTTTGGAGGAAGGAACTACAATCGTTTTATTTGATTGCTTTGTGTTCTTAAAGAAACTTGAATTTATTCGACATTGGTGCTATGGTGGTCTTTATATTCTTGGCATCCATATATTTTTTAACATTTAGAGTTTTATTTTGCCTCATTGTGGGTTTTAACATCTGATTGAGGAGTTTAAAGTCATCAGAGACATTTTGATATTAAGCTTTTCTATACATTGTTTTCAGATCCTTGAGGAGCTGTTCCTTCAATTTGGTCAACACAGCCTAAACACTGTCACTCTGCTTTCTAAGAGCTTTAGGGTGAGAGGACGATGAACGGGGTGATGGAATGCAGTGTCTGCCATTCAAAGTTGGTTTCCTCAGGTTCCAAAACTGTTGCAAGGGCATACGATCAGCACAGAAACAAGATATCATCAAAATATCGTGCTCTGAATGTCCTCCTTGTTGTTGGTGACTGTGTTTTGGTTGGTCTCCAGGTGACATACTAAACCATCCCAAATTTTGTTCACTTTGATAATTTAAAAAAAAAAAAATTAAAAAAAAAATTTTAAAAAAAAAAATATATATATATATATATATATATATATATATATATATATATGTTTTGTCCCTTTCAAAATGGAAACAAGGTTCAGTTATGCTTCACGTTATTTTTACTATGCATTAAGTAACAAATAAGCTGAAACCTCTATCTTCAATTAAGTTACTAGCATCCTGGGATGTGCTAAATGTGAATCATTGTAGGTGTAGCATTAGGGTGGTGTGGCCAGGTTTACGGAAACCCAACTTTGCCTTTGTAGGATCTTGTTGCTTTAACATGTCCTCACATGCAAGGGCTTTTCTCCAACTAGGGGGTCCACGGGTTAGTTGAAATCAGCTTTCTTGAAACCTGACCTCATCTCAGAACTTTAATCCCAAAACCTGCCAGTTGAAAACCTATCTCTATTTAATGGGTATTAGACCTGGCTCCATTCCTGTTCCATTAACCTGTTCCTCAACCCCATCTCCATCCCTATCCCCATCCCCATTCTCCTATCTTGAAAGAAGACTCTCGTGTGGATGACAGTCACCTGTAGAGTCTATGTCCTGGCTTTCCTTCTTCTTGTCATATTTTACTTTTTATTTCCTTGGCAAATTATATGTTTCTTTGATGAAAGAATCATGTGGAGATCTGTTTTGTCATTTGGGAAGAGGAGAAAATCGTTTGTTTCTAGTCGAAGGTTAGATTTGTAGACTTGGTCTTATCCCTTATGTAACTATTTGAGAACTACCTCCTTATTTTTATTTTCCTTTGAGTATAAGAGCAACTATCTCTTTTTATCCATTGCGAACATGTCTCTGTGTTGACTGCGTACGAAATTTTTCTCTACCCAGCCCTGGATTATGGGATTATCTCTTTTCTTTGCCCTAGTTACCCACTTCATGCTTTATTTGGAAAGTATTGGACAGGTTTTACACTTAACCTGCAATGCTGACATCAGTACCCTGTGGTGATTTAAGTATATTCCTGTCTTCTACCAACTTTAGACTTCTTTCATCTGTTGTCTGTGGCCAAGAAATTCATGCTTTATTGGTGTAATATTATTATTTTTTGGCTCTCGAAAGAAACCTTTTTTACATTAAATTTTGTTTTACTTCTCTTATATGATAAGACAGTTCCATATTTACTATTTAAGTATTTTACTCATGTTTTTTTTTTTTGCAGCCCATTTTAGTCTATATGTCTAAGGTGGATGGGAGCTTCAAGTTTAGTCCCATCAGTGTCAATTTTTTGACAGAGGTTACAAAGGTTCTATTTGCAGTTGTGATGCTCATGTTCCAGGTTTGCTTACATTTTCCTCACATTTATTTTCTGTTAAGTTTTTGCAGTCAATTTGTATTCTTCACTTTCGTTTCTATAATATGATGGGTCTTGTTGATTCAAGCTAAACAGAGTGTGATGGTATGGTTATTGGCAGGCTAGGCATCAGAAGGTTGGAGAGAAGCCTCTTCTTTCTTTTCCAATATTTGTTCAGGTGTGTTTGCTGCCAAATATCCTTTTTTGGGGAGGATTTAGTATCCTTTTTGTGGTGTAACTTAAGACCTCAGAGTGTACCCTCACTGCTAGTATATTTGTCTTATTTTGAAAGTGTGGTGGTTAAATGCTGACTAAAAAACAGATATTGTTGTTTCATTGCAATCAGTATGAGGAGGATTTGCTTATATGTAGAAAGTGAATGTTATCGCTTCTTTATGCATTTATTTTGAAAAAGCCATGTCTTATTTATCATGGTTTTGATAATAACTCTTTCAGTTGATTCCTAGTTTTATACTCGCAACTGTTTAGTCTTTGTTTATATGATTTGATTGTATCATACATGCCATATAGAATAAACTCCACACATTTTTATGCTTGCCTCCATGTAACAGTTCCTTGTTGTGTTGACTGTTCAAATGTAGAAAGTGAATGTTAATGTCTTTCTTTATCTGCAGGCGGCTCGAAACAATGTGCTTCTTGCTGTTCCAGCTCTTCTATATGCTATCAATAACTACCTAAAGTTTATCATGCAGGTATTTTATATGGAGCTTGTTTCTGAAGTTGTGAGTGCTATTTGTTTTATTAAGTTTGTAACCTCACTCTTTTATTTGTGTTATGTACAGCTCTATTTTAATCCTGCTACTGTGAAAATGCTGAGCAACCTCAAGGTAATTTTCATGTTTGAAATTGAAATTTTTCATTATGATGCCACCTGATAATGACCATGAACTGATCAACAGGGTAAGGAGAAAGTTATCTTTGTGGTGAAAAAAGTGTCTTAATAGGAGGAGTACGTGACTTCGTTTGCTTAGAGGACAGACATCCTACAATGTTTTAATAGGAAGAGAACATGGCTTAGTTTGCTTAGAGGAGGACAGACATACTGAGTCAATATAAGTTCTTGGAGTTCAAGCTTTGTATTTTTTTCTTACAACATTAATGAAAGATATATGAAGAACCGTAGAGCAGACTTTAATGAAGAGAGATCTGAAGAACCATAAGGCAGCTCATAACTTCCCTAACAAGAAAAATGATGTATAGGGTAGTTTAACGAACTAACTTCCCTAATAAGTCAACATTTGAGGACTCCATAACTTCTCTTTTGTTAAACACTTCCGAAACAAATCAGGTAACATCCGTTGACTAGTCAAAGCTGTGAGGTTGTTCTTTCCTGAGCTTGGCCTCAACTTTCTAATACCTTCTTGTCAACATGTGAAACATTGGTTTGTTTGATGGTGCTGCTAGAGCATATAATGCTAGAATTAGAACTCTAATTGCATGAAAGGTATTAATCTGATTTATTAGAACTTTTCCTGCTCATCCAACTCATCTGTTATGACAGTGAATTTTTGTAGAATGTGCATTTATATCATTTCTTATTTTCTACAACATGAACTTACAGGTTTTGGTTATTGCCGTGCTGTTGAAGGTCATCATGAAAAGGCGATTTTCCATTATCCAGGTTTGTGATCTTTGTGATTTAAGAAGAGTGATGTTTTAGTACTTTAAAAAAGCCTTTAAATAAATAACATATTTGTTTTGGAGCTAACAACATTATTGTGGATATTAACTATGTGTAGGCCATGTACCCATTCTAATCTTGACAAGGATGTTGATAATGACTATACAGATCTTTTTACTTTTTTATATATTATTTATCGAAGTACTGACTTCTCAACCCTATTTTGTTGCAGTGGGAAGCACTTGCTTTGTTACTAATAGGAATCAGTATTAATCAGCTCCGTACCCTACCTGAGGGGACTACTGCTATGGGCCTTCCTGTGGCCACGGGTGCATATCTTTATACCCTAATTTTTGTAAGTATCAAACATGATCAAATCCTGGAGATATTACAGTCCTCAGAGATTGTTGTCTTTTTCCAGTGTGTTTCACTTTGTTTTGTTGTTGTTCTACTTCTATTATTGTGGCATGGTGATGTCACATGACTAGTCGTGGAGTCGATTCTATGATTTGCTGTATAGTTGCACTGACTGGTGATGTTAGGGGACTATTTTCATGAGAATCATTATCAAAGTTGTGTGTTTGTACTCTCTTTCCCATCTAAGAAATACTAAAAGTGATTGCATTTTCCTCTAATTGCTTTTTGCAATATCTACACTAGCCATCCAAACTTAAGGGTAATGAATTTAACTGAAAAGGGGCTATACCCACAACTGTACTATTACTGTAACACTATTTGTATCATCAGATTTTTATTAATAAAGGCTTCATCTTCTCAAAAAAAAAAAAAAAAAAACTAACTGAAATTCTTTGAACTTTTATTCTCGGTCTTTGTTACGTGCTACCAAAATACAGTAATTGTGGTCTTTATGTCTGTAAATTGTTTTATCCCTCTTACTTATAAATTCTAGTTGGTCCAACGAGTTTGGGTTCTCAGATTGATTAAGGTTCTGACATTGTCCAGGGGCTTTCAGCTTGGAGTAGGATAATCTGTAAATTTTAGGTGACTGCCATTGGAACAAGGATATTCTTTTGGCTGTTTGACATATTGTAAAATGTGAATAAAAATTAAATGGAAAAATAATAGCATATATATACTTTCCCCATCACTTGAGCTTTATTGTTTTCCATTGTTGGTCATCTTGATTTTGGTGAATTTGATGGCAAGTATTTAGTTTTTTGTTTTATTTATTTATTTATTTATTTTTATCAAACGATTTTGCTTCCATCATCTGTTTGTATTGCATGATGTTTGACTTTGGGCAGTGCACTTTCAGGTAACTGTTCCTTCAATGGCTTCAGTTTATAATGAGTATGCTTTGAAGAGCCAATTTGACACTAGCATCTATCTCCAGGTAAGTTGTACCTGGAATTTTGTGAATTATTTACTGTGGAACTGTTAATGAGATAGAGTTGTTGCAATCTATGATCTTCTGTTTTGGTAGGGAAATGTCTCGTCTTTTCCTAGATTTGAAGGTTAGAATCTGTTGGTGTTTGACTAACACTTTAAGTGATTTTGATCCTAAGATTCATTTTGTTGAGACTTGGCAAGTAAACTAACAGATTCCTGTAGCTAACATAAATTTGTCTTATTGAAACAATAAACTGGATTCTGTGAAGCTACTTTTGGGCCTTGCCAGACATTCACTGAAATTGAAATTGCCCCTTCTGGGAAAAAGGGAGATTTATATTTTGAATGCACAGTCTCTGATGAATTATTTATAAATCTTTCTTTGCTACTACAAAATCATTATCTTTCATTTTAGGTAAGTCAGCATTTGGTTGCTAAGTTCGAAAATTGAACTATGAAAAATCTGCAGTCTACCTAGTATATGGGCTTTCCTCTTTTAAAACTGGTTTATTTGGATTTCCATCCAACTATGGCCAACTAGGCTTTTAATGGCTTTGATGTTCTTAGCTGGCATATCTGAACTGCAAGTATAAGTGGTATTATCTTTTACATAATGATTCTCTTTAAAGCATTATTCCTTCATGAAATTATAAAATGCAGTCTTTATAATTTGGAGCCAGGAACATAATTTAACCTCTTGAATTCCATGTTTATAAGTAAAACTGCAATTGTATTCCTCTGAAACTTTACATTTTCTGATTCACGAAAGTTGGTTTTATTTGTCTACTAGCTTGAAAATTTGAGTCTTTTGTGCTTTGCAGAATTTATTTCTTTATGGTTATGGAGCAATATTCAATTTTCTTGGCATTGTTATAACAGCCATTTTCAAAGGTATGAAACGCTGGACTTTAACTGTCTTTGGTACTATGATCTGTTTAGACAATATTAATCCCATTGTATTGTTGATCAAAACATACTATGCAGGGCCAAGCAGCTTTCATATACTGCAAGGACACTCCAGAGCTACTATGTTTCTAATATGCAACAACGCAGCCCAGGGCATTCTATCCTCATTTTTTTTCAAATATGCGGGTGAAAGATTTATTTTGTATATAACATCTGCTACCAATTAATTTTATATCAGTGTTTTATTTCATACATATTCCAACTGGTTAATCTGCCATCTTTGCAGATACGATTTTAAAGAAATATTCATCAACTGTTGCTACAATTTTTACTGGGTTTGCTTCTGCTGCTTTATTTGGTCATACCCTGACGATAAACTTTATTTTGGGAATCTCAATTGTGTTCATTTCAATGCATCAGGTGATGACAATGACCAAAACACTTTATTCATTACTTACATTGCTTCGTGAGCTGTCCTTACATCTTCCTTTTTGTTTTCCAGTTCTTTTCTCCCCTTTCTAAAGTGAAAGATGAACCTGAAAATGAGAAAGTAGAGATGATGGATGCTCGAAATAATCTAAGGTGTGCTTTTTTCTACCGGTTGTGCTTGTTAGTTAATTAGCTGCTAAATAATCTAAGGTGTGCTTTTTCCTACCGGTTCCTTCCTGCTTCCTCCTTAGTTAATTAGCTGCCTTCCTCCTCCCTTCCTCCCTCCCTTCCCTCCGTTCCTCCTTCCTCCCTCCCTTCCTCCTCCTCCCTCCTTCCTCCTCCCTCCTCCTCCTCCCTCCTCCTCCTCCTCCTCCTCCTCCTCCCTCCTCCTCCCCCTCCCTTCCTCCCTCCCTTCCTCCCTCCCTTCCTCCCTCCCTTCCTCCCTCCCTTCCTCCCTCCCTTCCTCCCTCCCTTCCTCCCTCCCTTCCTCCCTCCCTTCCTCCCTCCCTTCCTCCTTCCTCCCTCCTCCCTCCTCCCTCCTTCCTCCCTCCCTCCTCCTCCTCCCCTCCCTCCTCCCTCCCTCCCTCCCTCCTCCCTCCCTTCCTCCTTCCTCCCTCCCTCCCTCCCTCCTCCCTCCTCCCTCCTCCCTCCTCCTCTCCTCCTCCCTCCCTCCTCCCTCCTCCTCCTTCCTCCCTCCCTCCCCCTCCTCCTCCTCCCTCCCTTCCTCCTCCCTCCCCTCCTCCCTCCTCCCTTCCTCCTCCCTTCCTCCTCCCTTCCTCCCTCCCTCCCTCCCTCCCTTCCCTCCCTTCCTCCCTCCTCCTCCTCCTCCCTCCCTCCCTTCCTCCCTCCCTTCCTCCCTCCCTCCTCCCCCTTCCCCTCCCTTCCTCCCTCCTCCTCCTCCCTCCTCCCTCCTCCTCCCTCCCTCCTCCCTCCTTCCTCCCTCCCTTCCTCCCTCCTCCTCCTCCTCCTCCCTCCTCCCTCCTTCCCTTCCTCCCTCCTCCTCCTCCTCCCTCCTCCCTCCCTCCTCCCTCCCTCCCTCCTCCCTTCCTCCCTCCCTCCTCCCTCCCTCCCCCTCCCTCCTCCCTCCCTCCTCCTCCCTCCTCCCTCCCTTCCTCCTCCTCCCTCCCTCCCTCCTCCCTCCCTCCTCCCTCCCTCCCTTCCTCCCTCCTCCTTCCTCCTCTCAAAAGCTAATGAAAAGTATCCAATTCCTCTAATTCTTGCCGGGTTTTTATGACTTCAAATTGGAACCTGAGTCAGATTTCTAAAATTCCGAGTCTGACTGTGATCCTGGGCAGGTTGGAGGGACTTGCCCATTGCATAGGGGTCGAGTCTGACCTCCTACCTTGTCATGCCCGGTCCAACCTGTCATAACAATCTTGTTTTTAATGATGTGAACATAGAAAAAAGTTGAAACTAAATGATTATTTGTTTCTTTGTTATAATGTATTTGTCATGCACGTAGATTTAATCAGCTTTAACACCTTTTTGTAAGGTTTGAGGGATTTTTCTGTACTGTTTACAATGTCCCCAAGTTGGATATTTCTTCTTCTTGCTCACTGCTAAAGTGCATGTCGCTAAGATCAAATTTGTGCTTTTCATGAGGTTCTATGCTGTTTTTGAGCCTTGTGCTTGGTTCTGCTTTTCAGGTCAAAGGATATGTCTTTCATCAACATGGCAGCTGGAGCAAATGATGATGTGAGTCCCTTAATTTGACCAACAAGAACAATATTTCTATTACTTGCCATATATGTAAAAAATGAACCATTGGTTATTTATAGTATTCAACATGCATTCCTGTCCCTATTTGCAGGCTAGCCATCGCATTGGTTCTGACGAGAGACAACCTCTTCTGCCAACTTGATGTTACTCTGTGGCAGGTTACAATCCCTTAAATTTTCCTGCTGTTTTTTTTTTATCTGTTTGTATTTATTTAGCTTGCAATTATCCGTGCTGTTTCTGAGATCCTAGCATAATATATTCCTACCAATTTTTGGTTGAACTCCAAATTTAGGATTTGGTCATAGTTCATTTCTATAGTTGCAGTTTTTGAGGCAGATACAGGGGGAACTCTAGATCAATTCTTTTTTTCTCTTTATCTGTTTTTCTAAAAGGCTGTATTGGGTACATCTTCTTTCAGAGAGAGTACTAGTTCTTGCGTTAGCTGATGCATTTTGCTTTGAACCTTCGATTCAATTTGAGGAAGATTATATCTGTGGATGTCACAGTCGGAGTTCAGGCTCAGATCATACCCAATTTTCACATTGAATATGGCACTTGTTTATCATGCTGCTGTAATTTTAAATGAAGACAGTGAAGCTCTATTCAACATATCCAATTTAAGTACCTTGGGAGACGGCGGAACAAACTTATTAAAAAAAGAAAAGATTAAAGTTTTGTAATGTTGTTAGGATATTCCAGCAATGCCTTTTAATAGAAATTGTGTTGTTGCCAAAGTGTAGCTTAATACGGAATCTTAGAAATTGTGTTGTTAAGGCTATAAGCTACCTGTTCGGTTGCCTATATGATGTTTTCGGAGGCATTTTATCGTTTTTGATTGGATTAGTTCTATGAATTACGTACTACCCTATGAAATATATACCTATTAATATCATTTTGTGATGTTACCTTTTCTCTTTATTACAGGAACAGCATGAGATGATTCTTTTGGCTGGACATTCATTTACAGTTGAGCCAGTTCTTATATAGATTAATAAACTGTCGTAGTGGTGCAGTGAAATTATTCTTTTTGTTTTTTCCAGTTCACCACTCCTGCCTTTTTTTTTTTTTTTTTCATTGGCTTTAGCTTCTGAAAGGATCGGAAGAGTGGTTCCCATATGATCAAAAGATGAAGTAGAAGATTTTTGGGCGATTCATTTGAAGGCAGCAAAATTCTCTTTGTATTTCCCTAGAATATATAGAATAATTAATTTTCTTTATTTTGTATCTTCATCTGCCCGTTTTTTTAAGCGTTGGAGGCCGTGGGCAGTATGCCTATTCTTTATGCCTGTACCCTTTTGTTTTGTTCTTTTGAATCTGTAACATGGAAAATACATATAAACTGTAGATGTGGTAGAAATTTTGACCTATATATTCAGCCTGTTACCACTTCTGTTTGTCAGATCAAATATTATATTGGAGAAATTTTGGCTTGTATACTCACTCTGGTTCTTTTGGTGATTAGGAGACTTTTCTTGTCTACTGATATTGTTTTATTTTTTATTTTTTATATACAAATGTATACAAATGCCATCTTTTCTTTAACTGTTTTATAAGGTCCTGGATCATGCTTTAATGTAATGTATGGACGAAAATCCAGTTCTACTGAATTTATCTTGACTGTATACACTTATCTAGAATGGAAATGTTTTAAAGTGCCTGGTGTTGTTGTAGTAGTACAACAACACCTAAATAGAAATTGAGGTGTTGAAAATTGATGATTCTGTCAGATTAGAAAATTGTACAGATCATGTTGTGGCAAATTTCCAATAGGCTGCTCTTTCGGTTACCTGTGATGCTTTGCTCGAAAGCATTCTACATGGCATCTGTACTTGACCCTTAAAGAATGCTAATCATTTTGTAAAATCCAAGTACAATCTGTTGATAAAGTCAGATGTAATTATTTTCAGTTACTAATTATTTTCAAATATTATTTCAGTTTGCAAATGCAAAGAGGTGCAGGAAATGCACTTGAAATACGTTTCCTGTAAAAACCAGATAAGTTGGTAAAGGATCTTAGAAACAAAATAAGCTCTCACTTGCATGTTTGAAAAAAGTGAGGTTGAAATGCTCTGGGCTGCGTTGTTGCATATTAGAAATATAGTGGCCCAAATAGTCTGCCGGATCCGACGTGTTTCTTTTTTTGAAGAATGGCGCATTCACGGAAGAAAAAGGCGAGGAAACAACTAAAGAGGAGGGTCATACGTTTTAATATGCAACAATGCAATCCAGATAGTTAATTATTGTTGTTTCAAATATAGCCGTTTGTTTTTGTTTCTAAGATCTGTTACTATTTTTTAACTCTGTCCAACTGATCCAATCCAATCCAATCCAATCCAATTATTGCTCTCATGAGTAGACTCTAATGCAAGACCTCCCGTAATACAATTCTTATTATGTGACCACTAAGCTTTACTCTTAAGTTCAAAAAATCTAAGTGTTGAAGCCGCAGTTATGTTTTTTGCTCATCCTTTATCCAGTCTTAATTTTATGCAATCAGTGAAGTTCTCCAGTTCTACAAATGAACTGTATTTAATTCTTTAGTTACTGACAGGTTGTTTTGACCAGGAATGAGAACCAACCTTGGGTCCCAAGACTTCAGAGTCACGTTGTGGTCGAAAGTTCCTCGTTACAGAAGGGTCGAGTACTACTACTAACCCAACCTAATTAAAAGATAATTTGAATCATATTTTTATTTAATTATCTGATTAATGGGGTGGTGAATCTGATATGGATTGGGTTGTTCGGTATCTGTTTCAAGTAATATTAGGTCCGGCGTTTCACTTTATAAACGCCCAGGGCAGTTATCTTGGAGGTGGTGTGTATAAAGCCCACATATCGTAGCAAATAGTGTCGTTTCGAATGAACGCATTCGCCAGATCGTCATCTTCTCTCTTCAGCTGTCATGGCCAGGGCCAGAAGCTGTTTCCCCCACTTTCCTGCCATGGGCTCGTCTGCTTGCGAGTCCGAGCTTCG
Source organism: Aristolochia contorta (assembly GCA_022405105.1). Classification (NCBI taxonomy): domain Eukaryota; kingdom Viridiplantae; phylum Streptophyta; class Magnoliopsida; order Piperales; family Aristolochiaceae; genus Aristolochia; species Aristolochia contorta. The sequence goes on along the minus strand of CM039667.1, from coordinate 7,030,247 downwards.
GCTATTCGACGCTATCCCAAGAGAAATCGAAAATCGGATGAGAAACTCGAGATGGTTATCGATCTTGACGATATTGCGGGTCGAGCTTCCAGGTCGGCGAACATATTCGTGAAATCAGCAAAGGGGAAACTAAACAGATTTGTTTCTTCGGGAACCGAAGCTCTCACGGATCTTCAGTCTCTAGTTACTGTCAATCCAAATGGACGCATTGTGATAGCCTGTCGGCGCACCACTCTGCAATTTATGGGGAGCTTTCTTATTTGGAGCTTCGTTTTGTTTTATGTGGTTAGGTTTGTTGTGAAGGTGGGGCTTCGTTCGGGGATTGGGTTCGGTGGAATCGACTTGGTTCGCAGGAGGGACCGGAGTCTTGGGGGACGAGAGGTGATCGTAGGAAAGAAATTTAATCGGAAAATTGTTAGTGTTCCGTTTAATTATTCCTCATTGAATGGAGAAACGATGCGTAGAATGCCTAGGACCGAGACGCACAAACATGCTTTGAAGAAGGAAACTTTACCGAACTGGTGGCCACGCTCAGTCCGTTCTCATGTCGTTACGACGGAGAGTCCAGAGTTGCGGAGGGAAGCTAATAGACTAATACGAGGTTAACAATGTTGTTTCATTCTTTTCATTTACTATTCTTTCTTTCTTTTTCTTGTTTACATTATCTTTCGGAGTTAACATTTGATGCTCTGCATCTTTTTTTGTGCCTTAGGTAAAGTTACTCGTGCTAGCTGCAGAGTGATTAAATCAAGTTCTCCTGCATTAAATTCAGTGTATTCACTTTGATCTCCAGCTATCATGGATAATAGAATGAGCGGAATGGACTTAACACAGGATGATATTGTTCAGGTGAGTGCCGTTTAGTATTTTATTTCATCTTACTAAGTCAACTAACTTGCCTTCTTTTGTGCTGCCATTATATCTCTAAACATAAACTTCAGCTCCATATTGCAATCCAGGCAAAAAAGGTTTCATTCACTGATTCGACTTGGCTGTTACATGTTAATTATCTGCCTCTCAATGACATCCTTTCCATCTATATAACCATGTTTTTTGACGTTGTTCTGAGCTCTTTTTTTTTTTTAAAGTTTATTCAGAAAACGTATTTGTGATAGTTTTTGTTTTCTGTCCCTTTGTCCACATTCATCTCTTTGGTACTAATGCATTTTGAAGTACTAACAATACGTCTTTTCTTTTTATTTTCTGTGGAGCAGCTTCGTCATGCATGCAAGTCCTCTGGAGCAAATGTTTCCTTTGACACAACCAATGCTCGGGATTCCTTTTATCGGGCATCAGGAGAATTTATTCTTGACGTTTGCACAAAGTAATTTGTTTCCAGCATTTTAGCTTCAACTGGCAGCCTCCATTTTCCTCTCCTGATTTTCCTATCATTCACAACATTTACTTTCCTCGCTGTCACTTTCTAAGTTGTGACTTTATGAGACATGTTGTAGGTCTCAACCAAATACTATTCAGGTGGATGGGGAGGGACCCCGAGAATTCCTAGCTGGCCTGGCAGACAACATTGGACTTGAGAATACACGCGCTGCAACAATTATATCTGCTGTTGTAGCAGCAAGTACTCGTTCGACATTATTGCAGGCTTGGGTAATTTTTTCTTGTTCTACTTGAGTCCGATACTATCTCACTCATTGAGGAGATTGGATAATTGCTAATGATTTATTTGGCTGATATCCTGTCATAACTTCTTTGGACATTATTGATCCTTCTTTCTTTGTCTATTTTAAATAATCCGCATTTGGTCTTTTTTATGGTTGTAGGCATTTGAAATTCAAGGGAAACGAGCTGAAGCATTGAATCTACTGTCAAATATATGCAACATTCATCAGATGTTTCCCCCTGAAGAAAATTCTGTATGTACTTTGTATGGTGTGTTCATATGCTTGCTTTTATTAAGCATGAATCTACTGTCAAATATATACAACATTCCAGCTTTGTGAACTTGAGCATAGCTCAGTGGTCAAATGGGGGGTTTGTAATGGGAGGTGAAAAAAAAAATTCCATAAACAAAATGCGGAAAATTTTGCCAATATACATAAGAAGAACAGTTATGAAAATAGCAGACTTCACTACTCAACCTTGTCAGTTGACCACGGGTGGCATTAATAAGGATGGTGTGATTTTTTTGTGCTTACCTTTGTGAGAAGAATGGGGTGATTTTTTAGACTCTCCGCTTGTAAACATAACATGGTTTGAATTATTAATTTCTGACTTTTCTCTCAATTTGAGTCAGATGGATGCAATTGTTGTCTACTAAAGTTGTCATTTAATCCTTTATGTTCTTCAATTCTCTAGCCTGAGATGGAGATGGTGGCTTATGGTCTTGCAAAACACCTAAAGGTGGAGCAGAGAGAACACTTATTTAAGCTGCTGGGAACTGTTTGTGATGAGCCAAAGCCAAAATCTCTGGCAGAAGCACTTGGACTGGTGAGCTGTCTAGTTGCTATAACCTATGTTGATTTTTGTACTATCTTATCCTGTAAAAGAATCCAGTACAATGCAGCAAAGTGCAAAAGAAGAATTTTGAGGCTTTCTTTGGTTTATGTGGTGCGAATATGTAAAAGTCTGCCTGTTGGAAAGTCAAGAGTGGTAGCTACTATGAATTAGATACTTACTAGAGACCTAAAAGGACTATTAGGGCCGAAGTTATAGATGCCTTAGGCCTGTTGTATGTGATGCCTTTGATTGGTCATGCTCTTTGAAAACTATTAAAAATAATTCTATCATTTAAGCCTATCTGGAGGACACAGGTGCTTTAATCTTTGGTGATTTTGGCAAAGGGAGTGCCAGAGACTTTCATTATTTGCTGATGAGGGAATGAGACCTCTACTAAGGCGTTGATTCTGAGTAGTCCGTTTCCTTGTTTGTTGATTTTATAAATTATTTCATTTAACCAAATAAAACTAGCTCCATGAATGATTAACTAACTACAGAATATTTAAACCCTTTTGTTATAACAACTTTGTGTTTTTGGTATACCTTAATGATGTTTGCATATTGACTCAGACACTTGGGAGTTGTTCCCTTCTCTTTTCCATCTTGTAGATGCTGCCTCTCCTTCATAAAGATGGTTCAGAAAGGTCAGTCGATGGGCACCAATGAGCCATCAATGTCATCTACGCTGATTTGGTGGATGCATGTTAAGTGACTCTGATTCGTTTCATTCTTGTATTAGCAGGAGAAATTGATTTGATGGGGTCAGCGAGAGATTTATTAACATTGTAGTTTATATGTCCAAGCTCCATTTACTTCAGGCCAGCACGAATGAGTTGTAGTAACATGAGTCGTGGAATTGATTCGACTCCGTGCATCAACGGAGCTTGACAATTTAAATGGATGAGCTTAGATACTGAATTAGTGATTAACAGTAACGTACAACGGAGATGTCTGAAGTTTTTGTTGCCCCCTCCTGCCGACTACGTTGGAGACTTCTTTCGGAAGTCCGTCTACTAGTCTGCGATTTTATTCTCGTCTCCCCTATGTTATATAATAGTCATATAAAGCCATGTGGTATAAATATTGTAAGAATAGTGCGAAGAGTACATTACTGTAGCTGTATATTTGCTGTACATGGATGTCTTATGTGTCATCCACGTCACAAGCCACTTTGGCAAAGAGAAAATCGAAACATTCGGTTTGGGAGGGAGGCGGGAGAAAGAGGGAGGCCAGAGTGGGAGTTCACTGGAGGATGATGTGAGGCGCTGCCCGAGGATGATGTGAGGCGCCGCCACAGTGGCTGACCAGGCCATAGCTGAAGGCACCACCGTGGCCGCCGAGCTGGGGGACCAAGGAGAGGGAGCCTCCGCCGAGGCCGAGGATGCCTACGGCGCCGACAAAGAGGCCACGGTTGCGGATGACGGCAACGGTGCCTGGGGAGCCAGCGGAGAAGGTGAGGGTGCCCTTGGTGTAGGAGTCATTGCCTTAGGAGACCTGGTAGCGGCAAAATCGGCTAGTGTGGCTGCATCCAGCCTCTCTTCAGCTCCAGCCTCTCTCCGGCTCCGGCTCCGGCTCCGGCCTCTCTCCGGCTCTGGCCTCTCTCCGGCTCTGGCCTCTTTCCGGCTCTGGCCTCTCTCCGGCTCTGGCCTCTCTCCGGCTCCGACCTCTCTCCGGCTCCGACCTCTCTCCGGCTCCGACCTCTCTCTGGCTCCGGCCTCCCTCCGGCTCCGGCCTCCCTTTCTCTCTTTTCGACCTCCAACAGAGGGAGGACCGGCTAAAGTGAGGGTTTTCTTTTTGCCAAAGTGGCTTCTGACGATGGATGCCACATAAGACATCCGCGTCAGATGGCACGCAAATATACAGCTACAGTAATGTACGCTTAACATTACTCATACTGTAAAGTGTGGCTTGGTTATGAGCCTTAATTATAAGAGTAATGCTATGGGTACCGAGGCGGTACCCATATGGGGCACCGCCACGGTGGAAACCTCACGTGGATGCCTAGGTGGCATCCACGTCAGCTCCACCGAAGATCACAATTAAAAAAAATAAATTAAAACATATTATTATTATATTTTTCTCATCGTTTCTCGCATATCTTGTCTCCCACCCTCTCCCTCCTCTCCCCTCTCTCCCTCTCTCCTCCTCTCCTCTCGCCTCCTCTCTCCCTCTCGCCTCCTCTCTCTCTCTCCTCCTCTCTCTCTCTCTCTCTCCTCCTCTCTCTCTCCTCCTCCTCTCTCCTCTCTCTCTCTCCTCCTCTCTCCTCTCTCTCTCTCTCCCTCTCTCCTCTCTCCTCTCTCCTCTCCTCTCCTTCGACTTCTCCGCCATTAAAGACGTGTACGAAGAAGATGCACTTGCCGCCAACATCTCCACAGAACTTGCCCAGAAGATGTCCTGGGCCATAAGCTTAACTCCGAACGCCACCATCTCCGCCGTCGGCAGTCGCCGTCTCGAGAAAGCAGCGAAGTTCGCCGCCGACAACAACATCCCTGCTTCGGCGAAGCTCTACGGGAGCTACGAAGACGTCCTCGGCGACCCCAACGTCGACGCCGTGTACATGCCCCTTCCGACGAGTCTCCACGTCCGGTGGGCGGTGCTTGCGGCCGAGAAGAAGAAGCACGTCCTGCTGGAGAAGCCCGTCGCTCTGCACGTCACCAAGTTGGATCGGATACGCAGCAGAACGTGGTGATTCCATTGAAGAAAGTCGGGCAGAAGGTCAATTTGGAAGTCGGGTTCCGTCATTGATTTTTTTCTTCATGATTAGCAATTAGCTCCACCAGTTTTTCTCTGCAGTGTTTTTTTTTAGATGATTCTTTTTTTTATGTATTTTTCTTTTTTCTTTTTAAAAGTCTCTTTTGGGGATCTCGGAGGTGTAATTCATGTAACAGATGCACACTATGTGAACTTGTAGTATCAGTTCCAGAAACAAAAATAAATGTGTTTCAGTGAGAAAACCTGTTAGAAGTTTACAAGTTATCGTTCTCAAGAAAAAAAAAAGTTGTAAGTTATGGTGCGACGTTCATGATTTTTCTTTTCTTGCAATTAATGCTAACGCTATAAGGGAAGACTTGAGAAATCTCCATGCTTATATTTTCAATTGAATGTTCAGATCTCAATTGAATGTTAAAGCTTAACTTATTGCAGTTCTCAATTGAATGTTAAAGCTTAACTTATGCCATCATGTTCTCTCTCTATGTAGTAAAGGGATGAGAGAACAGAACCTAGACTAAAGAGTTTGTTCTCTCGGATTTCTGTCACTTCATCTATATGGTGTTAGGATTTCATAAAATCAGTAAACGTTGTAATATGTTAATAAAGATACTTCGACAGAATTAGTATTCATAAAATCAGTAAAAATCCAGACGCTCAACTTGTCGGTATCCGGTTGGCTAGTCGTTCTGTGGAGATGTTGGCGGCAAGTGCATCTTCTTCGTACACGTCTTTAATGGCGGAGAAGTCGAAGGAGGGAGAGAGAGAGAGGGAAAGAGGAGAGGGGAGAGAAGGAGAGAGAGAGAGAGAGGAGGAGGAGAGAGGAGGCGAGAGGAGAGAGAAAGAGGAGAGAGAGGAGAGAGGAGAGGGAGAGAGGAGGCGAGAGGAGAGGAGGAGAGGGGAGGAGGGAGGAGACAAGAGAATGGGAGTGGGAGACAAGATACGCGAGAAATGATGAGAGAAAATATATAATAATAATATATTTTAATTTATTTTTTTTAATTGTGATCTTCGGTGGAGCTGACGTGGATGCCACCTAGGCATCCACGTGAGGTTTCCACCGTGGCGGTGCCCCATGTGGGTACCGCCTCGGTACCCATAGCATTACTCTAATTATAATTTGAGTAATGCTATGCGTACTGAGGCGGTACCCTCTGGGGCACTGCCAAGGTGGAGCCTGACGTGGATAATTTGGTGCAATCCACGTCAGACTCCACGAGTCGGGCTGCAAACCGGATATCCCATTGTTGGGAGAGTGGGAGAACGGAAAGGGAGAGTGTGGGAGGGATAAAAAGTGAGCGACAACAACGGGAGACGAGAAAAAGTAAAATATAAACAAATACCTCTCTCTTCCATTTTGTCTTGTGCAAACAGGATGTCCCGGATTGCAGCCCGACTCATGTAGCCTGACGTGGACGCCATCTAATTATCCACGTCAGGCTCCACCTTGGCAGTGCCCCAGAGGCGTACCGAGGCGCATAACATTACTCTTATAATTTTGATATAAAAACAAAAACCTTCAAGAATAATGTTAGTTGCACTTAGCCTACATACCTATCCCACACACTTAGTAATCTAAACCAATGATGCCCAGGGTTTATCTTCTAGAAAATAGAATTTTATAAAAAAAATATTTTTTTTATATTTTTAAGAACTTAGATTAATATGTATGTCAAATAGGTGCATCCCCTAGGTGAGTCTAGCGTTACTCAACCTTGAATTATAGCTTAGTGAATCTACCATTCGGATTAATTATGTGGGTACTTTGCATTTAACCACGTCTGCCCAAGCATTGTAAACTCACGCATCTTTCCACATGGATTCGTGTGTTTACTCTTTGAAAGAAACATAATATAATGTCAATATCCTTTGAGCATGAAGATGCCATTACAGCCAGGACCGATCAGCTTCAGCATTCGGTAGAAGCTAGCAAGTAGAAAGAGACCGAATCTACTCTACCACAATCTACCAACCACACACGGAATCAAGAGGCTAAAATTATTGCACCATCACAGATAACGAAACGAAATAATAATTCTAGGGAAAGGCCAAGGTTGTATACACATGAAGAACGAATAAGAGAACAAATTACAAAAGGCCAGAGTTTCTTCTGCCAAAAACACGATCTCAACAAGGAAGAAGCCACCATCACATTATATGGACATTTAAAGCTACGTGGCCGCAATGCAGGTACTATTTTTCACCTTTCTCATTTTAAAGAAAAAAAATAGAAAAAATAATTATAGTGCCACCATAGCAACAAAGCGCCACATAAAGAAAGCATTTGGAGAGCACCCCCAGTTGGAGTATACTCTCAAGTCTCAACCATCCAAATCCCATGTCAGTTTTTTTTTTTTAAATAATAAAAAGAATGCAACGACCAACAAACTAATCTGCCGTCAACACAACCAACCGGATCACTGCAAAAGATGTTACTTGTCTAACATCAGAGAAATAAAGGAGAGAAAACTGTAGTCTTAAATCTCAGGAGCAGGGGCGGGAGGTGCAGCTTTAAGATTAAGAAGTGGTAGCATTGCTTTCACAACAATGCTCATGTTTGGCCGAAACTCAGCTTCATATTGAACACACAATGCTGCCACAGCTGCCAACTGCAGTGCAAACCAAACATTTCAAAACAAACTTAGACGGAAGATGGAAGATGTGGGAAATGCATTAAATTCCATTTGTTTTTTTTTTCTCGAATATTTTTTGGGAAATGCACATAAGAGAATATTCTCCCTATGAATAGATGACAGGAAAGATTAGTTTACATAAAATATATATCACCTAAAGGCAAAAGAAAGATCATTTGAAGAGAAGGAAGTGGGAGGGAGTATGAACCTTAGCAACTCCTTTTGGTGGATATTCACCCTTAAGCTTTGGGTCTACACATTGTTTGACCTTGTCTTCACTTAGTCTAGGGGTTGCCTGCAGAATTAGAAAATATGTATAAGGAGGAACGAAATATTAGAAAAGTTACTGCAACCACAGAAATTTAGCAGTGAAACAATGATGCGGTCCTCACCCAAGTGACAAGACTTTGTTGCCCACGGGGCATTGTATGATCAACAGGTTTTCTACCGGTAAGAAGCTCCAGCAGTACTACACCAAAGCTATATACGTCACTTTTCTGTGTCAGCTGTCCTGTCATAGCATACCTGCAAATTGTGGTGCAGTACAATGCCATGACATAATTAGCAAGGAACAACCTCTGGAGCTTGTAAATGGATAAATAAAATTAATGTCATCATCTCAGAGAAAATGACAGCAAAATAATCGTAGTGAATTGGATGAATCATCTTAATATCCTGACTACTCTAGTTTATTATGTGAAAGATATCAACGTAGTTTCCATAGCCTACTCTAATGATACGAGGAAAACTTTTCTCATGAAAATGGAATTTAGTAAAAATTTCCGTGAGTGCAGCCTACTTTGCATGCTAAAGGCAAGAGCAACCTGTGCTAGAGTAAATCTGCTAAGCATCAAATGCAAGAAGCACAAAGAACGTTGCTTCCAGAAAATACAATAAAAATGTGATAGCCTACATAACATAGTATAACAAGACAAATGACATTTAAATACTTACTCAGGTGCATGATACCCAAAGGTTCCCAAAACACGGGTAGAATGCAGACGAGCAGCCATGTCAGGAGCCTGATTTGAAAGGTTAAAATCTGCAATCTTGGCTTTGAAGTCCTCAAATAGAAGTACATTGCTTGATCTGATATCACGGTGTATAATGGATGGTTGAACCTTCTCATGCAAATACTCGAGGCCTTTTGCAGCATCAACAGCAATCCTGACTCTCTGCATCCAGTCGAGTGTTGGACCTGGTTGTGCACCTTGCACTCCTTTCCTACCTATCATCAAATATGGCATATATCAACAAACTAAAAATGTATAAATGAAAACATACAAGTGATATCTTGCTGACACACTGTACCATGCAAAATATCATGCAGTGACCCCATCGTTGCAAATTCATATGCTAACACACGAAGGTTTCCTTCCACACAGTAACCAAGCAACTCGACAAGATTATCATGCCTCAATTTTGAGACTACTGCAACCTGGAGTCGAAAAGAAAAAGACATTAAAACTGTGATAGAGAACATATAAAAAAAAATAGAACAAAAACAACCATTTTGTAGACAATAAGACATGCTTAAAGCTATTCAATCAGACTACAAAGAAGCCTCCGAGCTAAGTTAGTACCTGAGTTAAAAATTCAGCATTGGGTTCTGGCTCAGATGAAACGTCAAGTTTTTTAATTGCCACAGCTCTTCCATCATATAATGTTGCATAATACACTCTTCCATAAGATCCTTCACCAATTAGTGCCTTGGAGCCGAAGTTATCTGTTTTTTCTTTTATTTCATCTAAGGAAAGAGCCGGTACATCAATTTCTGGAGGAGCTCTGGGTAGCTCACCTTTTGTTGTGGCTGACATCTTTGGACCTTTCTGGTTTCCTAAAACGCCATTGCAGAATAAAGCAAAAGTGTCATTACAGCTGCCCACTCAATCCACTAGAAAAGGAACATATAGATGGGTTGCACAGTAAAAACAAAAGTCTCAGATTACAACGAAATACTTTACTCAAAAATTGTTCTCAAATGAAAAAAAAATTAATCCATCAGAAGATCCATGGAGGAGTTCCGGCTACTATTCACATAAACAACAAAACCTGACCTGCTCACCACTTCTGGTAAATCAATTTCAGAAGTGACAAGAATACATTTCCCAGAGCATCAAAATAACCTACCATCTGGAAATTCCTTCAGGTTCTTCTGGAATTCAATGTCCTGGGGATGGTAACTTTCGTCAGATTGACATGTACAACATAACCAGCGTTTCATCTTGTTTTCCTTCTTTATTTCTCCTCTAAACCTGTTTAAGATATTTACCAGACGTGCGGAGAAACTAGGCGAATGTCTATACGCCTGCAACATTGAAAGACATGTCAACCTGTTACGTGTGTACTACAGCAAATTTGAGACAAAAAAAAACACCATCCTTTGCCTGCTGCCATGACTAACGAGAGAAAAATCACCAAAGACCGTTGAATATTATTTTGATCTTCTTCAAGAACAATTTAAGCCAACTAAATATAGATTAATTTGAAGAAACGATCCCAAATTAGGGAAATATACGATAATACATAAACGAGTATTTGTCCAAAGAAAGCAGAATGAGATGCATCAATCACGTGAGCATACGTTTTTGTCCAATGAAAACAGAATGAAATGCATCAATAACGCGAGCATACTATATCCCTAAAAGAAGAGATTTAAGAGATGTGCAGGCAAACATTCACGAAACATGATATTAGGTGAATTTCCCGCAAATCCTCACCAACAATCCCCGCAGTTGAGTGTCGTCCTCCATAAAAGAAGGAAGAATTACAAAAGAAGGAGAAATTCTTCAAACAACTGAATCTCCTATTGCCAGAGGTACAATTCAATCAGGATGATATAATCCAGAGCCTCAAAACGGACTCCAGTAGAAACGATCAAATTAACAACCAAAATTTCAATAATCACAACACAACAATTTGACTTCGGTAAGAAAATTCGAAAGAGAAAAAAGAAAGAGCAGAATAGCCAGAGAAGTAAAATGTAGCCCTAGCTTCCAGAAGAACGCTCCACACAAAGCGGCAGGAAGAAAAGAAAGAAGAAGATTCGATTCGTTTGGAACAGCATCCAATAAAGACCACCACCGAAATTAACCACAAAGCACCCCCTTTAGGATCCTCACCAGGGAAGAAACCCATCGGATCCAATTCGTAAATTGGCCCCCCGCACACATACACTCCAAATCCCAGAACGAAATCAAAGAGGAGCTAACATAAATTAAAACAAATAAAAATAATTAAAACAAAACATAAAACGAACCCCAAAAAATTCAACACACCCTGTTTCCGCCCGTGCAGCAATTTTCCTCTTCAGCCCTCAAATTCTTCCTCCTCTGATCCGCCTTCTTTGTTACGGACAAGAGAGAGAGAAAGAAACGCAGATTTTTTTTTTTTTTTTTTTTTTTTTTTGGGAAAAATTGTGGGAAAGAGTATTCTTTTCAAAAGCGAGGAGGAGGCCGGGTGGAAGGAAGAAGAAACGGTGGCACTTTTGATGGGGGATCGCCAACGGAGAGCCCTCGCTTAAAAGAAGTCGACGGTTTGTTGAGGAAATTTCCAGCAAGGAGGGCTTCCGTTGGTCGTCATTTCTACTATTTCTCGAGACGAGGCAGCAAAAAGAACGAACCAGGACACGGTTCGTTTTTCCTTTTTTTTCAATTTATATACAAATTTTATTATATGCCTCCTTCGTGGACCCCACCCCCTGTCTTTCTTAACTCCCGTAATGGCCGATTTTTTCCCCGTTTTCCGTTGCGGCTCCATTCTTTCCCCTCGTGGCATCGCCGGACCACTGTATCTTTCGTGCTCCCGCAACGGGACCCACTAATTCCAATTTCTCAAGAATCTCATCTATGGATGAATTTTTTTGTCAGCTCCGGACCCAGTTGAGCTGTGGTTCTGGTCAACCCAAACCTTCTTATTTTTTTTAATATAAAATTTGGTTTATCTCACATATTTATTTCAATTTCAAATGAAAACAGAGAAATTAGTTGAATTTTATTTTATTTTTTAATAATTGAACATATTTTTAGTTAAATTATGTTTCTAAAACCCCTTATCTTATAAAATAATTCTTAAATTTTTTAAAATAATTAATAGATCAACACATGCATTTGAGATAAGGATGGAGAAATCTCCATCTCCATGTGAACCAATATAGGATTTTTTCCTCGTGATCTGCTTTGACCCGTTAATCTACTTTTTTTAAAATCAAGTAAACCATAGATCGGAAGTATCAGTACTCTCAATATAATCTAAATGAATCGAGTTCAATTAGTGGTTAAACTAAAATATGATGCCACTATAAGAATCTTATCTATAATTTTTGTGTGCGTTGATTTTAAAACATTAAACAAGTCCGCGCAAATCGGTTTGGTTGACTGAGATCCCAACAATACATATCACAGTTTTTAAATCATGTTTAAAATTTAAATCGATATTATTATTGCAAGAGGTCGCGGGATCAGGAAGTATGGTGCTCGCGAGGGCTACATACATCTCCATCCGTTTACAGGAATAAAGATGGTGAACTCACTGAATATGGGGCAAAACTGATCTGTCGGCGGGGCGTCCACGCGGTAGGATTCTAGAGGGTTCACAGAAACAGGAGGCCCACCGTCTTCCGTGCGTATCTGAGTTTCCAATACTCGATCGCCGTGATCGCAGCCGTCCGTCGGTGTTATACAGAATATTGCGTAGTGTCTTATATGCAGACCTCGGGTCTACCGGTTCTTAAAATTCTTGATTTTAAAAAGAAAAAGAAAAAGTGGGGGCAACTGGAGAAGAATCATTGTCTGCTCAGTGGGTCACTTTCTGATCGAAACCTTTTGGAATGTTTTGTTTAGAAGAAGGAGAAACACAAACAGTTTTGAACCACATATAAAAGAAACTTCTGTGATAATTGATCGGTTCTAATTAATTAGGTATAGATAAAAAGTCGTGAAACATTATGAAACATTGCTTTTAAGCAATGTTATGATCCTGCCTAGGTCCCACTTATATGCTGTAGTGCACTCCCGGCGACAACTTTTTATGTAAAATTGGGTTTTATATGCATGTAACAGTTCATTAATACATATGCCAAATATGATCAGACAATAAATGGAGGTTTAATTACAGTAGCCAAAGACGTATTAGGTAATTTAGGGAATTAAAAGGCCAGATCATGCCCATCCTGGTGATCTCTCGCCGCTCTAGGGAATATGACGAGAAGCAAGTTTAGGAACGTAGCTGATGGATGATCTCCACAAAGGTTCAAATATCAGAAAGTTAATTCGTTATAACATCCTCCACATTTAATTGCAGGAAGGAGTAGGAGTGAGAAAGACAAAGGTGGGGTCGATGGCAGAGAATTAGAATTAGAGATACAACACTGATATAATTAGGGTTGTAAATGGGAGCCAATTACCCACTCTACCGTCCCATTGATCATTAAAAGTAACTAAATGGAAATAAAATATTAATTTCTTTTTACCGCTCTACAGTTTACTGTTCTAACGGAAATAGCTCTTTCTAACCAGTTTTACTTGTTTACGGTTTAAGAAAGAGTAATATGGTAAGTTTATATATTCAATTAGCTTTAACATAAATTTTTAATTTTTCATATGTATAACCTTATTTTCTTTCCAATAAGTTTTTTTTATCACTTGTCATAAAACTTATTAGAGTTGAAAGTTTGGATATAATTTTTTAATTTTTTCATATTTTTTTGTAATTATTGACTTATAGTCTCATAGATCATATATCATAATTAGGATAGTACCTCTTAATCTAAGATTAACAAATATTTCATTTCTTTTCTTGCAAATGTCAATTTTTATAAAGATGTTAAATTTAAATAAATAAATGACAACGATCAACATATATACAAAAGTAAAATTTTATAAAAATGTCAATAAATTATTAGCTATGTAAGAAATTAAACTCAAAAGTCTAGCCCTTGGCCTTTGGCCCCATGGGAATGAGATAATATTCTTCTTATTCAAAAATTGTGGCATTAGACCATAACATTATAATTTATGTAAAACCTATTAACCCTAATTCCTAATAGGTTATAAACTTATAAGTACTATCATTAGATTCATTACTAGTTAATTATTCTCTACTTATTCATTACTAGTTGACTCAATATATCAAATGCATATATCAATTAACAAGTGCAATGGACTTATAGTATATTTGACTTTGATTTTTATGTTATTAAAGTTTGTAGGTGTTAGAAATTTGAAAAAAATGCACATATCAATTAACAAGTGCAATGGACTATTTTACCTTATTTTTTTTATATAATTTTAAAATTAATTTTTCAGTTTTTAGGGTTTTAGGGGTTTTTTTTTTGAATTTTTATATTTTTTTGTTATTTATCAGTTTATTACCCTTTTTACCCGAGTACCCGTTAAAAAAAAGGGTAATAAACGAAAACGGAATAGGCGGTACTAAACGGATAGGAAAATGCTAGCTGCACCTATGTCCAGTAACTATCTCAGGTACACCTTAATCTAACCCATTAATGCTTAAGGTTTACCCATTAGAAAATAGGATTTTATAAAATAAAAATATTTTTTTATATTTTTAATGGCTTAGATTAACATGTACGTGGGATAATTATTGTGCATAGGCACAACTAGCATTACGCAAATGGATACGGACGGTAAATCGATAAGGGTCCTTAAACGATAAACGAAAAACCCTTACTCGTATCGTTTATTACTTGTTTTTATCCCTAGATATATTTACTATGGTTTATTAATTACTTCCAAGACATTACATCCTGATGTGGCCACTTTGAAGTGCAGGTAAGAGATAAACTCGGAGATAATTAAATCTACAAGATTTTATTTTTCTAATAAAATATTATTTACCTGTTCTATGAACATTAAACCCTAGATTTTCTCTTACCTAGACCACAACTATGCAGCCACAAGACAATGTAAAACCTCGGAGTAAAATCAAGAAGTACTGATATCATTTTTCTTAGAGATACATTGATCGATACATTGATTGAAGTAAAATCAAGAAGTATTCCTCAACTTCCAATTTGATGAATACTTTGTCATTGTGCAGGTTCCTAGATTCAGTACCTAATTCTTTTGTTACATTTGACATCCCTCCCTTTTACGGGAAGCACACTTTTCTCTTACTTTACTCCCATCATCGGTACTTCTTCCTTGTTACACCTTGCCCAAGTACCCCATGGGAGTATCTCCCTAGCTGCTTAGATGCTACAGCTGGCATCCATGTCAGAATCCTAGAGATCAATGCTTTTTTGAATTATTTTTAAACTTTTT
This sequence comes from Aristolochia contorta, assembly GCA_022405105.1. Lineage (NCBI taxonomy): Eukaryota > Viridiplantae > Streptophyta > Magnoliopsida > Piperales > Aristolochiaceae > Aristolochia > Aristolochia contorta. The sequence goes on along the minus strand of CM039667.1, from coordinate 7,015,165 downwards.
TTCCAAAACCCTAAAACCCAATAATAATCCAAACTTGACGTGGATGCTAATTGTGCATCCATGTTGGCTGGTACACCAAAGGGGTACTGCACCAAGGTGTAGCTAGCATTATAAATTATTTTCAATTTTAAATTAGAGTGGTGATAATCGCACTGCCAAATTTTACTGTGTGGGTTTAGAGTGTGACATGGCGTCCTCGTTAGGAGTCCGGAAAAGAGATGAAGTAGGAATTATCTACCTATTTTTTAGGTAAGCCTAAACCCTAGACCTTATGTGAAAACTCACAGAAATTTTATGAATACTTTTATCCGTTTTTGCAATTTTGTACGACAGAATATACATATGAGAGTTAAGGTGCCACATGCATATTCAAGCTTGGTACAGCTCTGGTACTCCGAGTTTAATCAAAATTAAGAGACACTAGCAAAAACACTACGTCCGCCGGCGGGCAAAACACGCCGGCAGAATAGGCGAAACCGTCGGCGGAACATCCGACGACGGGTAGACATGTGCCGTCTGAAAGAGCGTAGGCGGACCACTCTGCCGACCTAAAAATCCGTCGCAGGACAAAAGACCCGTCACGCGAGACAGAAGCGTTCGCCCGGCGCCTATGACTGTCGGCGGAGTGACTCCATCCGCTGACGGACACTAACACGTTGGCGGAAGGTCTTCCTGCGACGCACAGAAGTGCGCCGGCACAAAAGGTCCCCCGGCGTGCTATGGTGCGTCGGAGGACATGTCGGCGCCAAGCTTTCAGCCGACGCACTCGAACACGTCGGCGTAAAGCATTAAGCCGACACACTCGAACGCGTCGGCGTAAAGCATTAAGCCGACGCACTCGAACGCGTCGGCGTAAAGCATTTAGTCGACGCACTCCAACGCGTCGGCTGACTCTTCAGCCGATGGTTGCAAATCCGTTGGCGTAGTCTTTTCAGGCGACGCGTTCTCAGGCATCGGCGGAATTCCACCGACGCGTGTAGGAGCGTCGGCGTAACAATTGTTTTGTTCCACCGACGGGTTTCACCCGTCAGCGGAATCTTTTTTTTTAAAAATTTCATTTTTTGTTTTTTTTGCTGTCCTGTTTTCACATCGACAATGAAGAACAAGTAAAAAGTTTTAAGTCTGCAAAAAACAATTTATATACATAAAAGATCTACATTGTCTAAATTTACAATGGCTATTTTTATTCCACTTTTCTATAACAAGAATTATTTGCAGTTCTGTACACTACACATCAAATGATTCTTAGGCAGATTTTGCCGAGTAGATGTGATGCAGAGAGTTTGGCAGAAGGTAGATCAGCAGGATTCTCGACCATGCGTTTCCATTCATTACAGAATCTGGCAACGGTAGCTCCATCCACAATTCTGTGGTCAGCTCCAACAACAACCTGACAACCAAAATATAACATAAAAATACAATCAATTAACAGACACCTGCTAACACCATGAAGCTGCAAGAAAGCAAAATAGCATAATATGAGGATGCCAATTCATGCATCTTCAACCAATATAGGTTCATATAAGACATCCCTCATTTCTTTTGATTAAAAATAGATCTTGCACTGAAAAACATGATCTTGCAATATTTGGGAAGTGTTTAAATGCACCAAATATTCTTAACGACTGCTAGTGCCTTTTTCTAGTGAAAGAGTCCCTTAAGCAAACATGAACAAGTAAAACACTTCTAAGTAATTGCCATCAGTGCCTGCCACTAATTCAAATTTCTTCATGGAGTTACGAGGTGCCTATCCACAGTGCACACATACATTTACATTTACATTTACATGGAAATATCATACATATAGAAAGAGAATGATGCAATCATGTAGGAAATAAGTTCATATTACTTCTTCCTTACATTGGCAATGGCAGTAGGAACCACTATCCCATCATCATCAAAGTGTGGAATTTTCTGGATCCGCCCAAGAGCAATAGTGGCAACTTCAGGTAAGTTGACAAGAGGACATCCAAATTTGCCGCCATTGTCATAGACTTCAGGTAAGTTTATCTCTTCCATAAAATGAAAATGTGGAATATTTGCTGCCATTGTCATAGACTTAACCATTGCACGCTGAAATCTAAATAAAAAAAAAAGAAAGTAAGGACATAAAATTAGATTGTACTTGTCATGCACAACTTTGAAAACAAGTAAGCAAATTAAACTTACATATATGATCGTTAATGACGCGGCGGGTCGGTTTCTTCGTGGCCAGAAGATCCTGCAGAAGGTTAACACATAAACATTAGAGACATATATTTATGCTCATCAATTTAAAATAATGTAGAATACTGAAGACAATTCTTACCTTGTTGTGACTGTGCAAGAAGTAACATTTCTAACCTCTCCATGTGTTGGCTCATGGCATCTACCTTCTGGGACAATGCCTCTTTATCCCGTCTCTCCCTCTCCAACTGTTCAGTCAGGGCCACATAACTACGAGAGCTGGAAGAGGCACCTCTACGCGGTCGAGCGCCAGTTCCAACACCTCTCTCATAACCACCTTTGTGGCCCCCGAACACTGTATCCATTATCGGTGTCACGTCTCTAGGATCCTTGGAGGAAGCAACATTACTTTCAATGGCTTGTCAACGAACCGCTTCCTGCACAAGAAAATAATGAATTTAAATAATGAGGAAGTTGTATTCAACACAGATCATAAAGCACTCGATAACTTACACATTGTTCAACAGTTATTTCATCTGGATACGTCCCATCTTTCCTCTGGTGAGCTTTGAGGTATGCCATCAGGAAAGTGTAGCCATCAGGGTCGGCCGTACGCTGTAATTAATGTATACAATAAGTAATCAAGGCTGAAAATGACAATAAGAAGAGTTCCTAGTACTAAATCATATAAGTACCTGTTCTTCTAAGAATCGTGGAAGAGACTTCGACCCAAGGGTATGCGTTGTCTTCAACTTCTGTCGATTACGACTGTTCTGCTCATCGATACCATGACAACCGATAGTGGGAAAAAAAACTCAGTTTAGTGGGAAAAAAACCCTCTAGGACTATATGGATCTTGATGGTCTCACAGTCAAATTTCTGTCCATTTTCACACTTCCGACATGGACAACGCATCTGACCATTGCCTTGGACTCCCAGCCGTTCTCTTGCATAATCTATAAAAAAAATTGACTTCAGCAACAAATCTAGAATGACACCGGGCCGGCTTGGTCTTGTACTCATACATCCATATCTTGTCATTCAAATAGTCTGTATCCATGGTATTGATGAAAGATAATCTACACAGAAGAAAATAATGGGGGTTTAACACTCAATTGGGTAACTCACCATGCCAAATATCTGCAAGGCTATGAATACCCACAGATTTTTTAGAAGGGTTGAAAGCTAAATAGCATTGAAAGATTTGACCACCAAAACTTGGTCAAAATTTTTGAAGTGAGGTGGTAGCCTGAACTTTGGGAAAAAAATTCTGAGGCATCTGCTCTCAAAATCTTGACCAAGGTTTTGAAAATGTTGCAGCACTAATAACCCAACATTTTGAAGGATTGAAAAGTCATTCTATATTACTAAAGGACAACACCAATAAACCATGCAGCAAAACGCAAACAGCTAATTGTCCTATACTAAGCAACTAGCAAGGCGTAAGAACAACTTAAGAGAAAATCTAATCCTTCATACTTTATTAATTCTCTTGTAGAAAATTAATTCGCTTTCAAATTCTCACCTCTGAAGGGTGGTGCAAATTTTATTTTTACCCCACATACATGAAAAAGCATTTCAGGTTCTATATCATCACACCATCAAAGATGAACTCAGAGGTAGAGAAAGATAAAAGAGAAAGAGGGAGGGAGAGAAATAAAGAGTGAAACTGAACTTGAGAGAAAACCGAGACTAGAGAGAAATCAGAGAGAGAGAGAGAGAGAGAGAGAGAGAGAGAGAGAGAGAGAGAGAGAGAGAGAGAGAGAGAGAGAGAGAGAGAGAGAGAGAGAATTAAAAGTTTGGAACAGTATTTGGGAGTAAACCGAGAGAGAGAGAGAGAGAAACATTTTAAGTAGAGAGAAATCAGAGAGCAAGAGAAAGAGAGAGAAAAGGAGTGAGAGAGAGAAAAGGAGTGAGAGAGAGAGATAATAGAGAGAGAAGAGAGAGAGAGAGAGAGAGAGAGAGAGAGAGAGAGAGAGAGAGAGAGAGAGAGAGAGAGAGAGAGAGAGAGAGAGAGAGAGATTTTAAGTAGAGAGAAATCAGAGAGCCAGAGAATGAGAGAAAAGGAGTGAGAGAGAGATAGATAGAGAGAGAGAGAGAGGTTGAGGGAGAAAGAGAGGAAGATTGGAGGGATAGAGGTAGAATTTGAGAATTACAGTTTGAAACAGAATATCCACATAAAACATAAACCGTGATAGAGCAAGATTAAAGAGAGCAACAACAAAGACACCGAGAGTAAAATAGAGCAACAACAAAGACACCGAGAGTAAAATAGAGCAACAACAAAGATACCGAGAGTAAAATAGAGCAACAACACCATAAAACAAAAAAAATCATATTGTGAAAAAGACTACCAACCTCCTTTTTATATTCTGCAGCAATGAGTAAGATTAGCTGACTGCAACGGGTGTAATACTTCTATGTGTTGTGGACAGTGGCAATACTGCATGATTTGAGGGGAATTTCAGTTGCGAAGAACACAAACCAAAATACACTATCGATTAAACAAAAAATTACAGAGAGGGAACGCAAAGAGGGAGGGGGAAACGAAAAACTTCATATTTAGAGCGAAAACCCTTACCAAATCAAAGCCAGGATGCAGTCCGGTGAACTCGCATGAGTCGCTTGCGCCGGAATCCTTTGTCGATTAGGAGAAAGAAGCAGGTTTGGAGACGGAATGAGGTTAGGGCGGGGAAGGAAAGAGGCAAAGCCGTTTCGGGCGGAGGAGAAACCGTCGCTGGGGAACGCTGGAGAATGCCAGAGAACGCAGAGGAGCGAAGCTGTTTAGGCCGGGGAAGGGCGGAAAACGTTTCGGCCAGGGAAGGAAAGACAACGCGCGTGTCGGGCAGGAGAGGGAAAGAAGATCATGACGCGCACCCGTTACGCGTGTAACGGAGCGCGGGAACTTAGACCTAACGATTGGAAATGGGCCATAATGGCCCATTCGATTATGATCGAATTCTAGCCCATTTCACATTTATTCATTCCGCCGGCGGTTGGGCGGGATTCAGCGAAGTTCTGCCGATGAAACAAAAAGACCGTCAGCGGAGAGGTATTCCGCCGATGAAAAATTTCCCAACCGTCGGCGGATAACTAGTGCGACATTCCGATAGCAGTGTTATATATGGCTCGATTGTTTGCGGACCTATTGAATCGACTTCAAGCTCATGAGGTCATGAGGCAGGAGGCCTTGATATTTCCCTTGTGTTTGTCTAGTCTTGTTTAATTCATGCAGAAGACCGATATTCGAAGAAGAGTCCCATCGAGTCTCCGACATACATACGTATGCATGCACCGACCGATAGTACACAAGTTGTCATCGATCTGAATTCTGATCCCCACTTGTTAAACGGATCAGACGTGAAAGAAAACCGTTTTGTCGGACAAATTTAAAAAGGGCCGGCTGGCCTATATATGGTATACGTGCTGCATGCTCTTGGCTAATTAATTTGGCTGTCCGATCGATCCCCAATTAGTCTGGCGCTGTGGAAGGAGTACTACTCTTAAGCTAGCTTAAACAGATCATCCCTAATTAGGTTCATACGGTCAAGGTATATATATATGCCAGGGAACCCAAGTTGACCGATTTGTATGGAGCTAGCTAGTCCAGAGTTTAGGAGGGAGACTTGAGCCAACCCGACCCGGGCAAATTAACTCAGAATAAGGATTCCCTATCAGTAATTATGTATCATTTATAGTTGTTTATATAAAACTAATTTCGATATGGGTTTTATTTGTATTCCTTTTTTTGTGTTGTGTGATCTTAAGATTCTTAACTAGGGAAGTGATAGGATCATAGGAATATTAACTTCACCTTTCCTATGATAAATTAAAAAGGTAAAGGAGGAGCAATGGTGGGCCCGTGGGTGGGGGGTGGGAGGAGTCTGGGGTGGGAGGAGCTGGGTGGACCTCTCTGGAAGTGGAGACCCCGCGCGGAGACTGATCTGTACCAAAGAGGAAGGAAGAGAACGTGATCAGTATATATATATATATAGATGCCCACTTACTGTATCTACAGAAGTACTAATGCTTATTCGTGCCTGATCAGTAGTAGATCGCGTACTGGACATGCCCGTCTGATCTGATCTGTTTCCTCTACTTTGTAAGGAACACGAACTATATATATCAGCAGATATTTGTGTTGAAAATTATTAGCCAAAACTGATAAAGCGACGCCTTTTTAGACAAGTGGCTTATCAATATTGAAACAACATTGGATGAGATTCATTCACCCGTCACCCGTCACCCGTCTCAGCTATACATATATAAATGCAGCTCCTTTTTTATCTCATATCTGGGGTACGAGGGAACGAACGTTGCTGCTTCACTCGGCTAGCCCGCCTGCCGGGGATCTGACCATCTGGTATTTCTCAAAATGCTAAAGCTCAATTCCCTCTTTTCTAAAAGGCGTACTGTCCTCCATCAAGGTGCGCATATCATGTCATGCATCCCAACTCCAAATCAGATTCACCTTCTCTGAATAAATGGCAAAACTGCAACCTCAAATAAGATCAAAGATGTATAGTATTTGTTCTTTCTTTTCCACTTGCAATGCCGAGACCACTTGTATACACGATTGGCCAGGGCAGAGTAACCGCCCTCCCGTCAATATCCGTCATTCAAATCGTCGTCAAGTATCACTCATCAGTCGTCACCACTCATTGACTCAATTGCCCACATGGATACACGTAAGCCGGTGGAGGGTATAATAGTATATATATAGAGAGAAAACAATACAAATTAAAGCTCCCACAAGAAAGAGTAATGTTATATGCACTTTAATGTGCATGCACTGTGTACTCCCCCCTCACTGTAGCAGTGAAGTGCACAAAGTGTATGCACAGTAAAGTGCATATAGTATTTTTCTAGAAGAAATGGAGATCAGTGAGGAAGAGAATCTTTTTTTTTTAAATCTTAAACTATCCATTTATAATAGTTTATGTTGTCAAAAGCAAGGGAGGTAGAGTGTAAATCCTCTCGCAATTTAGCAAATTAACATACAATTATCCAAAATAGAAAAAGATGGGCTAAGATTTAATTTGCCCTTAAATAGTTTCATTTATCTAGATAAAGATTTTTTTATGAGCGGTGATATAAGTATTGTAGTTTTTTACTTCCAATACTTTACATCATGATGTAGTGTCCACATTTCCGTCCAGGTAAGAGATAAACTAGGAGATAAAATCTGCAAGATTTTATTTTTCTAATAAAATATTATCTACCTATTCTATGGATAAACCCTAAACCCTAGATTTTCTCTTACCTAGACCCCCAATTATGCAGCCACGTCATGATGTAAGACCTCGAAGAAAAATCAAGAAGCACTGATATCATTTTTTCTTCTTTTATCTTTAGTGGCCAAAAAATTTCCATGCAGAGACCTTCTTCACGTATGCACCCCTTTGGGTGAGGGTAATCAATCTCCCCCCACCACTCTACCATGTGAAGTCCCTAAGATGTGCAACTACAAGGACAATATATTGGAATGGACTTAAACACCCTTGAGAGACCCGGGACAAGAACATTCACGATGGACAAAGTTGAAAGGCACTACAATACAAACCCCTGAAACAACATTCCGGCTACTATGTATAAAAGAGGGAAAACCGAAGGTTTGTATCTTATGCTGAAGATGGGGGCATAACACGATCGAGTGCAAAGGATGGCAAAACGAAAACCATCCCGACCAACCTAGGCCGCCAATATCACCTGACCAAGTAGACAACACCCGAGTGGGAATGGATGGTTGTTCAATGAAGGCAGGGCAGACTCTCCTCAAAATCAGCAGCCCTTGAATTCTCAAATACCTCAAATGACACAAAAGCCATCCCCCGCGTACCAGATCATACACAACACAAGCTAACGTATCAGATCACATATGCCACGCCCGCCTGTTCACCTGTGTCCCGCTCGTCATCCATTGAAAAGGCCTTCTCTAACGCAGCCGGAGTGCAATCCCCCGGCTCTCCTTGCTGCCCTAATGGCCTACAAATCTGATCCAGGCCATGACAACGCCTTTCTCAAGGGCGATAGCACAAAGAAACGTTGTGCCACAAGAGATCTCAGCTGCAACAATGAGGTAGATGGGATCCACACAGGGTGTGTGAAGAACCCATGAATGGTCTATGGAGAACTAATGCTCCATCCAGCGTAGCCGGGTAAGTTAAGAGCGACACACTCTCTCTTTAAAATTTCGTCATGAATACGGCCCTAATGTGGAATATTTGAGGAGCACAAAGCTCCACAGCTAAAAAAGCAATCTCGACTCTTTTACACACACACACACACACACATGTAGCTAAAGAATCAAATTCAAACTCACACATCACTCCAACAACTGGACTAAGCAGTGGGCAATGGCTCCTCTGGAAGAGCCAAGTGAACCTAATCCCACACAAAAGCCATAATTGTTTTATTTTATGCTCTATTAAAATACCACAATGGGGGAGATGAAACAATCTTTTGTTTACCTCCCCCATACCAACCCACTTGGTCATAAACCTTGAATGAGCTAGAAAGGGCACTAATTAAGTCACAATAACCATCACTTGTTATTGAGGACTTTAGCGCCACTCTAACTAAAGGAGAAAAGTATACCATATCTAAAAACCCCTATAAACAAAATAATGATTTCAAGGATTTTATCACTAAGAGGGAATGACTAGACCAAGGGAACAAAGGACCAAATTACAATGGGCCAATGGGAGAAGAGATGACCACCTTGTAATTGCCAAATTGGACCGGGCTACACTAAATGATGGATGGTTGAGAGCCTGGCCCAGATCGATGGTAACACACCTCCCTAGAGTAAGATGGAACAACCATCAGATCTTAGTAAACTTAAAACAAGACAACCTTAAAGGATCAACCCTTTAGGTATCAGGCTATGTGCAGGTAGGGGAGTGGTTATAAACAAGTAATTCAAGATAGGTGGAACTCATTTAACCACCCAAACCTATCAACCCCGTCTTAAAATTTTGTCTCTCGGACTTGAGGACATTGCAAAGAAATTTAAAAACTGGAACCGAACCACCTTTTAGAAACTTTCAAACAGAAAATTAGTGAGAGTCAAAAAAATTGGACGAAACACAAAAATCATTGCAAATAAACTCAAACGACGCCTCCCTAGTATACACATAAAAAACCACCATATAACCTAATGAAAGTCATTAGCATTAAGCACCTCCACACGTTCCAACAGGCCCGGCAAAATGTTTTCAATGATGGTGATGAGAACACTGGGTACTTTCACGCCTTCATTAGGGTCTAGACCAAAATAAACAAAATTCACAACATCACCAACGAGACTGAAATAGTATTAGAAAGTAACCAAGACATTTGGGAAGAGGCAACATTATTTTTCATGAAACTGTACTCACAAATCGCCAACCCTTATACCCCACTATGGTCCCTAAAGAAAATCCTATCAGAGACTCAAAAATAAAATCTTAGCAGATCTATAACAATGAAAGAACTTTGGCCTGCCTTGTTCTCAATGGATTCCTACAAGGCACCTGGACCCGGATGGGTTTCAACCCTTAGTTTTTAAACATCATTGGTCTACCCTAAAGGAGGAATTGCTAAAAAATTTGCAAACGATCTATTAATTAGGTATAATGGAATGCAAATTGAATGAAACATTCATAGTCCTAATACCCAAGAATGATGAACCAAATACATTTAGTGACTATAGGCCAATCAATCTTTGCAATGTGGTCTACGGTATCCTCACAAAAATTATAACCATTGGATTGGCTAAGATCCTCCAAAAAGTTGTGTCCACCACCCAAGTTGCATTCAATAAGGGCAGACAAATGTTTAACCATATCCTCCTCACCAGCGAGATCTTAAAGACTTTCAAATTAAAAAGAAGAATTTGTTTACTTTGGGGTATGATTAGATCATAGAAATGCATTGGACACAATGTCTGGGACATTTGTCCAACACACTTTGAAAGCATTTAATTTCCCTGTTCTCTGGCAAAATCTTGTCCTATCCTGCCTAAGTTCAACCTTATATCAAATTTTAACAAATGGACTTCCAACCGAACCCCTGCGAGGAGAAAATTAACCCTTGGATGCCATTAAAGAACATGGAACCCATATGCAACATTCATTATGCAAATGACACACTAATTTTTGGAAAAACAAACACAAGTAGCTACAAATCTCATGAGCATCTTACAAGAATATGGAACTTATTCTAGTCAGAAATATATCCCTAAAAAATTCTCAATATTATTCTTTGCTAATGTACCACAACGAACTCAAGCCCAAATTCAAAATATTATGAGTTTCTCTCCAGCACCATCGTTGGGCACTTATTTGGGAATAACATCCCAGAAAATAGGACATCAAATTCTACTTTTAATCCTTTCATCTAAAAAATCAAATGGAGATTAAATAGTTGGTCTGCGAAGGCGTTATCCTTTGCTGGAAGAACTACCCTAATTAAATCACTTTTGACTAGTATCCCATTGCATGTCATCACTTGCTTCAATCCTCCTGTAAGGGTAATAGAGAACATTGAATCATTAATTAGGGGTTTCCTATGGTCTTACAAGGGTACAAAAAATTGCATTTACAAGAGTGGAATACCCTGTGTGAATCACACAAGGAAGGTGGGCGTGGTTTAAAAGATATTAGATTCCTTGGAGCAGCCTTTCAGCTTAAAATCCTACGGAGAATTTACTCCAATGCAGACTCGTTATGGGCCACGTTCATGAGAGAGAAAAAAATGACTCATCCCTATTTAGAATAACCTAGAAATTCAAACAAGGAGACCCCTTAGTTTGGAAACAAATATCAAAAGATAAAGTCTTATTAGATGCCTCATCTAGATGTCGCATAGGTAATGTTGCAAATGTCTCAATATGGTTGTACAATTGGGTTGAGGGACTGGACTCAACACAATGCCATCTACCTAGAAATACTGCAGGACCCCCTGGTCATAAGGTAAGGTTTCATCCTTTCTACTTGATGGAAAATGTTGGAATGAACCTCACATCTGGGCCTGCTAGCCTTAGGACATTGCAAAAATCATACTCGACTCCCCCATATCCATAAAAAATCAGGACTGTAGAATCTGGGTAAACTCACTTTGTTGATGGGTAAACTCGCTTTGTAGAATCTGGGTAAACTTAGCGTACCACCAATTACATGGGCTCAAAAAACAAAGACTCCAAAAAATGTACCTAGGGCCTTCTGACCCAATTTGGAAACACATATGGTGGCCGCATGCACTTACCAAAATAGAAAACATTCATATGGCTTGCCTTTGTTGGAAAATTGCACACATCTAATACATTAAGGGGTATGGTGGTGGACCTAGGCTGCACCCTGTGTGGATCACAGCCGGAATCCATTGATCACATTGTAAAATTTCAATCTCTGGATGCTATTCATTTTAATTGTATAGTGTATATATAGGTACAAAAAGCTGGTGTTTGAGCCTGATTAGATAAATGACTCATGATCTAAGCTCAAAGGAAAGACTATTACAATAAGAAGTTAACTAAATTACAAAGACTGAATAAAAAAGATCTTCAATCTTGTAGGACTCTTGAATTCGGTATAGAAACCAAATCAGCTTCTCTAGCAATCCCCCGCAAACTTGTGTTCTTGGAATGACACGAAATTTGACTTGAAACCGAGAGAAAGGACATTAGGACAGTCCTTTGTTGTCTTTCAAAAGTCCATATGAATGCTTATTTAATAAGAAGCCGGATTATTCTTCACTCTGTGATTTCGGTTGCTTGTGCTATCCTCTTTTCCGTCCTTACTCTGCTCTGATATCATGTAAAATTTCAATCTCTGGATGATATTACTCGAGTCTGTATCTGATTAATTAGGTAACTGTCTAGTTACTTAAGCTCAAAGAGAAAAATATAACATTCAGAAGCAATTAACAAAAATACAAAGACGGAATAGGAAAGGAGCATCAATCTTGTAGGAGTTTTGAATTCGGTATGGAAATTGAATCAACTTCTCTAACACACATCCTAACCAAATGTCCTTTTGCCAGATCAACCTAGGATCAAATCAAACCACTAATAACACTCCTCACTCACGGGAATACTAGCTTAAGATCCTTTCTCATGAGATTGTTCACATCTCAAAACACCAAAAACCTCCCCCCAACCCACATTTTTGCTATAAACATGCTATGGGAGATCTATTGTGCCAGAAATAAAAAGCGTTTTTAAAATTACATTGTTACCCCCAATCACTGTTTCAATGGAATCGTTTTCTAGGCTGAAGAAACCATGAAATACAAATTTATTCCTGAGCATACAGTAACAAAGATAATATCTACTGGTCCCCTCCAGAACAAAACCACATTAAAGCAAATTTTGATAGATCAACATCTCTAGGTGATAAAACAACTGGCAGTGTGGCTATTAGAGATTATGATGTAATACCTTTAATACCAGCCATACTACCACTTCTAAACAAATCAAACAATCATGCAGAATTGATAGCTCTTAACCTTACACTAAACTGCATTAAGCATTTCTTCCCCCTCCTCCCGTCTTTATCGAAGGCGACTCGCAATTAGCTTTGCGCATGATTCAGGGTACTCAAAGGGATCACTGGAGACTGGACCACATGATCGAGACTTGCCGCCAGAACTTGAAGGCCCTACCAGCAGCAGGAACGCATCACCAATTTCCGGAAGCGAACAATATTGTGGCTGATAGGTCTCGACAAGATAGGCAGGAAGCTGCAGGCAGCGGAGGAGATTCCCGCATCCATTTTTAGTTTAACAACATCCCCTTCTTTTCTAAACAAACTTTTTTGAAAACAATGTGAAGGCATCACTTAGCTCACATATCTTTATATCGGATGAGTACTTAAGCACTTTCCATGAACAACACTAGCTCCTTCCCAACTTTTGCACATTAATGAAAATATCTATTTGTTTTGGATGAAAAAAAAAAGTCGCATAGCCATGGAAATTGGACAAAAGAGATTCAATTTTGGACTCTACTGAATTATTTTCTGGTGGGGGTCGTTTTAAAGCTTTTCTGAACATAACCAGCTCGTATGCGCCACTACATGTTTCAGAATCTCAGATAGAAAATGAGACGTGGCCACGGCAGGCGCAGAGTTTCTGGTCATTCTCATACCTCGAGTGCGACCAATTTTGGTTTTATTATCAACCTTTTCGATAAAAGCAACTATACTTTTCACAGAAATTGATATCGCCAATTACAATATTGAGTAATTGACAAATATGTTTATTTCAGGTTTACAAATTAATACGAGAAGTTTAATCAAGAAGTTAGAAGACTTTAGAAAGTATGTTGGTTATTTTTCTGGTGAACTTTTTTTTTTTTTTTTTTGAAGATTGTGCCGGAAAGGAATTCGTACTGCGGCTCGGAAAAGGAAAGCATCCAATACCCTATGCACACCCTAACGGGCCCCATCATCTGGCATCACCCTCAAAGAAAAAAGACATAAGGCATGACCTCAGAACATCGTACTCCTCCGAAAAGGACCATCGACTCAATCAATGAGGAATAAAGAGCAATGTTGGCTAAAAAAGTCACTAACAGCGATGGCTGGTAGATTGATTTTAATTAAATCAGTCTTTCCTAGCCTTCCTATCCATCTAATTAACGTGCTTTAGCATTCCAGAAAATGCAATTAACACTATAGAAAAGCTTATTAATTAGCCATTTTCTATAGAATTATAAGGGCAAGAATAGATTACGTTTAATCAACTGGAAACAGATCTGCAGGGGGGCTTGGGCATAAGAACGTTCAAAGCACGTAGTACAACTTTCTATTATGGAGAATCTCTACGGCTAAGGATTCTCTATGGGCCCAGATCATGAAAGATAAATACGGAGAGTCCCCACATAGATAGAGTGCTATAAATACATCCCGACAAGGGGATTTTTATGCAAACAGATTAGACCTCTAATCCAGAGCTTTAAAACTCATATGCGCGTGTTACCAAGTAGGATATGGCCGTAACAGGGCTTCCATCTGGTTTGAAAGATGGATTCCTGGGAAGAAAAAAGAAAAGAAAAAAAAAAGGACAAAATATTGGGAACTTTGTTGATCGACCCGACTCGGACATTGACCCAAATGAAAAGTAATTAGTTCGTCGAGTCAAAAGAGTTCAATGGGGTCAGTCTGCCGGTACGTCGTTGAACCGGTGCTAGCTAGCTAACATCCCATTACAACAACATATCAGCATTTGATCCTGCGCAGGAAAACCCAGTTTCGCCAAAACTGATCGAGCAGCTTAGACTCAATTAGTACATTTTCTTCGAAGAAGGGAGAAGACACAAGCTGATCAGAAGATGAGAAGATGGTGTAAGCTCGGACGGTCGGTCGGTCGGTCCCGTGACTATATACGTTTTCTAGAATCAGCTGGAATATATATCGATCGCTGAGAAAGGAAATCCGGAAAGCAGAAGAAAGATTCGTGATATTGGAATACAACGAAACCAGCAGCAAACACCATCGATCTAATTCGTGTCGCAGAAAAGATAAAAAGTAGTCGACATCCATCGTCACCCCATAATCCCTAGTCGTCGTCGTCGTCGTCGATCGATCGATGATGCCCCTTCACTCGCTCGCGTGTATAAATACCCCATCCTCTTCCACCATTTTCTGCCACGACAAACACCCAAAAGCCTTTTGTCTTCTTCTCTCATCCATCGTCTCTCACTTATATTTGCTTTCTAGAATATTATAGACGACGTTGCAGTATTTTTAATTGCCTTTTTCTCTGATCGCCTCTCATGCACGTTGATCGATCCCTCCTCTAAGTTATAAGCTGATCCTTAGCCAGCTAGCTCCTTCCCTCAGCTCAGCTGATCTATCGCGACCTGTGAATCATCATTCATGCCGAGGCTCGACAGAGATCCTCTCCTTGTGGGCCGTGTCATTGGGGATGTTTTGGATCCCTTCAATCGAAGCCTGACCTTAAGGGTAACCTACGGAGGCATGGAGATTACGAATGGCCGTGAGCTTAGACCTTCTGCTGTGGGCAACCAGCCCAGAGTGGAGATCGGAGGCGACGACCTCAGGATCTGCTACACCCTGGTAATTAACGCCCACTCATGATCTGATCTTTCTCATAGTTGCATCCCTCCACCAGTACATTATACAACCACCACCCATATTTAATTATTCCATTCGTGCATTACCGCCTTATTTTTATCAACATTTATTTACTAAACTATTCCCTTATATATTTATTTAATTTCCAGAACGTACCCGTTCCAAATATATATATATATATATATATATATATATATATATATATATATATATCTATATATATATGACGTTATAGTCATGTAAAGCCAAATAAGTCCCCGTCTCATGAACCAGCTGCGTGAGGTCAACCACCTTAATTACCTTTAATTACCTCTTGGCAGTTGTAGTCATCTTTACTTATGGAAGGAACTACTTAATTACCTTTAATTACCTCTTGGCAGTTGTAGTCATCTTTACTTATGGAAGGAACTACTTAATTAGCCTCCGTTCATGCTAGGAGCTGGCGGGACCCAGGTGATTTGCTGGGCCAAGAATTAATGTATATGTATATACATATTGACCACGTCGCAGCTGATCATAGGGTTTCAGAGGCAGCTAGCTTCCTAGCCATGCATGAAAACCAGCTGATCAATTCAGGATTAATTTCGGCTTTTTTTTTTTTTTTTTTTTTGCTTTTTGCTCTTCTTTCTGATTGATCCTTTAATAATTTTTAGCTCTTCTGTAATTGGGTACCACTCGATCTCGCTTATAGGATTCAGTTGCGTGTTTCTATAATATTATTGCAGGTTATGGTGGACCCTGATGCACCTAGTCCTAGTGACCCAAATCTGAGGGAATACTTGCACTGGTAATGTTATAATTGTTTCTCACTATCTGTCTATATATCTATCTATCCTCCTACTTTTGATCATACTTCCTCGTTAATTACGTACCATGAATCTCTCACAGAAAACTAAAGAAATTAAAATTAAAACGAAATATTAATTGGCCTTTAACATTAGTACTGGTCGAGCCACATCACATGATAATTACGGTAATCTTTTAGAAAAGCCAATAGATCTAGAGCGATTTACGTACGTGCACTAGTACTATGCATTGCCGAGAGCCGTCCACGTACACAACTGCACCACAGACACGTTTGTAAATATTCATAGTGCTTAGCACTATATATAAGCTGGTAGCTAATACGTACTACTGAGACGACGTCCCTGATAACTTAATTTCTTCTCTGTTCTTCAGGTTGGTGACCGATATTCCGGCGACAACTGGCCCTTCCTTTGGTGAGTAGTACATGTCCTCAAATTAAGTATATATGATATCTTAAAGGGGTTTGTCTGTTTCAAGAGTTCTCCGACCCAGCAGTACTACAACATATCAGTGGCCTAGCTATGGCCGCGCGAGTACTGCCTCATTCCGGGTCTCACGACAAATGCGAAATACCCGGTCATGTTGAATCGATCGAGAACAGTACGTGTTAATTCTCTAGCTTGTCCACATTCTCGTGCGAACCCCGGCCCGGGAGGTTTCCGGCGAGGCTCCCGCTGGGTGACGCGACGTAAACTTACAAGTACTGCTTTGGACGTGTACTTCAATTTAGAAGAAGTACCGCAAGGCAAAGAAGAAAACTAAAAGTACTCTACCCTACTGAGGTCATCCAGAAAGCTCGAGTACTTGTACAAGAGTACTCTTATATATATTATGCAACTTTTTGAGTACTGTGAACTAGCTAGCTAGAAGAAGGATATTACATATATGGACTTCCCGTGGGCAGATATTATATTCCTGGCTAGCTGGGTCTTTCCTTGTCTTATTCCCCTGTCTGTTTCACTTTGATCAGGACAAGAGATTGTTTGCTACGAGAGCCCACGGCCGACGGTGGGGATCCACCGCTTTGTCTTTGTGCTATTTCGACAACTCGGTCGACAGACAGTTTACGCACCAGGGTGGCGACAGAACTTCAACACTAGAGACTTTGCTGAGCTCTACAATCTCGGACTCCCCGTCGCCGCCGTTTATTTCAATTGTCAGAGGGAGACGGGAACCGGAGGAAGAAGAAGGTGAACCTTAATTCCTATTCGATCCCCGTCCGTATCAAAAGAAGGATCAAGTACTACTACCAGTACTATATATATGGCAAGATGATCACAATATTCCATCTAAAGCCTCTACATATATTATGCCTATGCGTACTCTCTACTGCCTTTTAATTTGTGATCTCCTGCGATGTCTGTGAGATTAGCTTGCATGTAAACTAGCAGTTGAATATTGTCATATGTATTGCAGTTCGAATCTTTTCTTTTTTCTGATCTATATATATTATTCCTATACGTACTGTTTACGGCCTATTAGTTTCCCATGTACTTACACTACCAGTTGATTGTCATATATATATATATATATATATATATATATATATATATATATATATTATGTATTGCAATTCAAAAGAAGGATCAAGTACTATACCAATCGAGTTTGACACTCCTCGATTTATGGACGGGTTAATTATCTTCAATAATCCTTTCAATATTGGAAATCATTATAAAAATATCGCCAAATTTGATTAAAAAAATCTTAATTACTTAAATAGAAGCATTTAACAAAATAAATTTAGCACAAAATATCCCATCATTAATTAGCCTCAAGAAATAATCAGCTTTCATATTAGATAAGAGATGGACCAGAATGAAAGGGATCGAATTCCAACGTCTTATATATAATTAGAATATTAGACACTTCTTCTTATAATTAAGCCTAGTCCATGCTTATATATGAAATTAATTTGCACTGGCCGGACTCGATCCTCCTCTTTTAATCAAATTGGCATCTCCCGGTCGGTAATTATTGTTTTTTTTCTTTTTTCTTTTTCAAATTGGCATCTCCCGGTATTCGTTCCGACTTGGGGCTGGGAATGATCTGCGATCATTATTAACAGAAGAGGCCATAGGAGCCAACCGAAATTCGAGAGTACTGCTCACTTCTTATTCTTGTTCATCTTCTTCCGGGATTCTCAATGATTGGACAAAGCTTTAGTAGTAGACCCTTTTCTTTGGCGACGTCGTACGTCCCGCCGGTTTTTTAAGTCCAGCGGCGCGCGTGACTTTCATATGGCTCCACTACCAAAATATGCAACGACTTTTCACGTGAAATCGGTTCGCTCTTATATATATGATGAATTAATATACATCAGTGTTTTAAAAACCGGACCTCACCGGCAGGTCCGACTCGATTGGTCCTTGAATCGAAGGTTATTACGTACGTACGATTCGGTTTTAAGCCCAAAACTCGTTTTGCCTAAAAATCGTTCGACTGTTTTGATTGCTATATTTAAGTCTATTAATCTGTACCCGGTCCAGTAACAAATTTAGTATGTACTTGTAATTAATTAGACTCCGGATTCATCGTCCTTAAAGTTGACCCACTGTATTTTCTGTCACTCGCACATTGATCATCAGGTATCCTAGCTAGTCTTCTTTTTTAAATTTCTTATACATATTAGGGATATGGACACTCCTATCTCCATATTGGACACACCCAACAATACCATAGTTTAATTTACAACCTGACTCGTGGCCCCAAAATTCGGAGTTGAGTTGAGTGGACTTGACCGAACCTGAATGCACCCCAACTTGTGATGACATTAACAACCTCAGCTCGGAAAAAGGGTAACTCGGGCAATAACATATTATATTCTGAAAAAATTAAGAACCAAAATTCTTTAAAAAAATGCTCTTCAATTTGCTTTAATGTAATGATGAGAAAAAATCATGTTTGACTCGTATATATCTTTTTGCTGTCAGTGCCATTCAATTGAGCAATACATAAACAACACCTAACGCTCTTTGCAATTCAAAAGGAATTAGCTCAATTGCACAATCAGCGATTTCGCATGTATAGACTACAAACCCTGATGTGTCAAGCATGATTTTGCAAACTATTACATATGCCATTTTATTTATTTTTTCAGAGTTTTTAAAGCTCTTTTATGGCCGAGTGGCACCATTTTTGGGCTATTTTTTTAATTAAGATGACCCGCCACTTTTTTTGTCACTCATGCCTTCACCATCTCATATATATAGTCGTATTCTTTCTTTTAATAAATTTTCCCTTTGGTAAATATATACTTCGTAGTTTGTTCGGTTAATTCTGACTTAAGGCTGACGAGAAGTCTGCGACAAATATTTACAAGAAAAGTCCCTCTAAAATTGATCACCTTTTATTTATTTCAATTTCTTTCTGCAGCTCTGATCTTAGGCACATGTTACTCCAAGAGATTCCTAAACTAATACTGTGAATTCAGAACTTCCGAGTTGAATTCATTGATCTGAAACTTGTTACATATAGGTTACAATGGGCTACAAGATTGGTAACCAAAAAATTGTGAAAAAGGAAAATAACTCTAGATGTACAAGAATTCCAAATATGTACATGTGAAAAAACGATACACAAAAAAAGATATCGAGAATCTTCTACTTATCTAGACACGTAGCCGGAGCCTTCTCTTTCACACTCCACCACAAACTGAGTGGCACTTTGAAGAGACTAAGTTTGATTAGCAGCCTTTCAAACTGAGCTCGTAAAAGGCCCTTAGTAAAGAAATCCGTGAGCTGGTGTCTTGTTGGAATATAGGAAATCCAAAGAGCACAATTGGTGAAGAGTTCGCGAATGAAGTGATAATGTAACTCTACATGTTTCAACCTTCCATGAAAGATGAGAGTGGCCTCGATTAGTGTTGCAAACAGATTGTCACACCATATAATAGGGGGGTGACGAAGGTATATGTGCAGTTCCTTATATAAGTGCAAGATCCATTACGATTCGGAAGTAGCAAATGCCAGTGTGTGATACTCGACTTCAGCACTGGAGCAAGAGACAGTGGGTTGCGTCTACGACGCCCACGAAATTGGAGAACCACCAAATAAAATACAATCTCCGGAGACGGATCGGCGGTCGTCTGGACATCCTCCCCAATCAGCATATGCAAATTCCTCAAGGCCCAAATGAGTTGAAGACTGAATGTGAAAACCATGTGAAAGGGTATTTTTGACAAAATAAGATTCACTTAACACTACTTAGTGTTTGTCAATTGGATTCTGTTGAAACTAACAACATTGATTGACTGAATATTGTATATCCGGACGGCTTGGTGTCAAATATTGAAGAGCGCCAACCACAGTGTGATACTCGATACTCGGTTGGATCAGCTAGTGGAACACCATCAAATTTGGAGAGCTTGGAGCCAACGACTACTGGAGTAGCAATTGGTTTGATATCTGAAAGAGAGGCAAGTTAAAAGATCATGACCAAACTTAGTATGTGAGAGATGAAGTCCTTGATGGACTTGCTTAATCTCGATTCTAAGGAAATAGTGGAGGGGTCCCGTGTCTTTAATAGAGAATTTTGTTTGTAGTGCATCGCCTGCAAAATGTCTGTAGGATTGCTTCTAGTTGTTACAATGTCATTGACATAGATCAACATATATATAAGACTAGTAGAGGAGTAGTACTAAAGAGGAGATAAGAGTCCGCTGATGATGAAATGAAGGCAACACCAAGAAGAAAGTCAGGAAGCCGTCTATACTGCGCACGAGGGCTTTGTTCAAGGCCATATTAGTGATATAAGGAGTCGATAAACGGCATGAGGTTGTGCTTTGTCCTTGAAGACTGGGATCCCTGCAGAATATCTGTAGGATTGCTTCCAGTTGTTACAATGTCATTGACATAGATCAGCATATATATAAGACTAGAAGAGGAGTACTGGAAGAGGAGATAAGAGTCCGCTAATGATGAAATGAAGGTAACACCAAGAAGAAAGTCAGGAAGCCGTCTATACTATGCACGAGGGCTTTGTTTAAGGCCATATTAGTGATATAAGGAGTCGACAAACGGCATGAGGTTGTGCTTTGTCCTTGAAGCCCGGCGATTGATGCATATACACTTCTTCATCTAGAACACCATTTAAGAAAGCATTATTCATGCATGTCGAGTTGACGAATAGACCAACCAAGCCTTGTAACACTCAACACTGCCATCCGAATGACGTTTTATTCTGTACACCCATTTACAGCCAACGACTCGTCCCCCCTGTGGGAGAGAAACAAGTTGCCAAGTGTCACCACTGGGGAAACTTGGATGCAGCCGTGTATGAAGTGGGTTTTGCATGTTCAGCTGTATGAAGAGGATTGGGGCATCAGACGATTGTATATAGTTTGGGTTTGAGATTACCCATCCACGATCTAGTTTTCAAATGGGGAGTGGCAAGTGGGGTAGTGGGTTGACTACTAAGAAATGGAGTTGGAGAGGCTAGGTTCTGTTTGTGCAGCCAAGTTATCGGATGAGGACGGGGGTTCAACGGGTAAGGATAGCCTAACCTATTGTTCCTAAAGGAAATAGGAGACTTAATTGATAAAAGACATGAAGGAGACTTTGGATGATCCATGATGTACAGTCCATTTTTAAGCCTGCCATTGAGTAAAATACAACCCAATTTGCATTCCTGTACACAAAAAAAAAATTAGCTGAGTTTGCTGAGAAAAGAACAATGTAGTTTTTGTCTTTTGTGAGCTTAGAGATTGAAATAAGATTTTTCACAAACTTTGGAACATAAAGAACATTATGTAGGGTCAATTGTCGGTTTTAAACGGAAGGTCCAGTAGAGTGGATCCTCAAACCTGTACCATTACCTAGATAGACTTGGTCTTGTCCATTGTTTGACGAAGTGGAGGCTAGCAGGGAAATGTCCCTTATGATGTGGTGCGACGCACGAGAGTCTGTATACCAAGCAGCTTTGGTACGTGGTTAAAGGTGAGAGGCATGAATCTGAGGAGGTGTGTGTTGGAAAGATTGGTTGAATCAATGTCTACAATCAAGAGCATGATGACCGAACCTACTGCAGATCTGACACGTCAGTCGATTAGATTGCTAGGAGGAGGATTTGTTTGAAATATTTTTGTTCTTGCATTTTCCATTATTGCTAGGCTTGCCTTGATTCCCTCGGCCGCGTCTTCTGCCAGAGGACTGATTTCGCAGTTGCGACTGGGAATTGTTAGAAGAATAATGCTAGTTGCACCTAGTCCACGTACTTATCCCACATACATGTAAATCTAAACCATTGGTACCTAGGGTTTATCCTTAAAATATAGGATTTTATAAAATGAAATATTTTTTTACAGTTTTAAAGGCTTAGATTAACATGTGTGTTAGACATCTACGTGGGCTAGGTGCACCTAGCATTACTCTTGTTAGAATAACTCACCACGTGTACAGATGCGGTCTCCAATAGATCGAGTGGCACAAGTCATGCCTGAGTTGAATCTCCAATCGATGTTCCCAGTTAGTAAAAGATCAGAAACTTCATCAAACGTTATAGGATAGGGTCTTGTTGTCACGGTCTGCGCGAATGGCTCCAACACTGCTAAGGCCGCCGACCGTATAGTGAATCACGAGTGCCATGACCTTGTCTAAACATTGTGTCATAGACAAGTCACCTTTTCGAATAGACTGAAGGGTAAACTCAAGATGGTTAATCTTGGCTTGGGATCGGCTGGCATATATCAAGAGCAACTTGTACCACATGGCGGCTACGGTCGTGATCCCTCGAACACAGCTGAGAGTGTTGTGAGACAGAGTTGCGAGGAGCTAACTACGTATGGTTTGATCTATTTGGCACCACTGGTTGTAGGCTGGATTGACCATCTGTATCTCTATCAAGCTTCATTAGTACTTGATGAGTGATTTTTGTGGTTGTGTGCACATGGTGGAGGGACCAAAATCATAAACAATGCCTCGTGCGAGTGGACTAGGGTTTTGGACGGTAGTGGAAGAAGGAACAGATGGAGAGAATCATTGGCCATCTTGTTTGGTCGTTTAGACTATAGGCTTTGATACCATGTGAATTCAGATCATTGATCTCAAACATGTTACATATAGGTTAAAATGGGTTCCCAAATTGGTTGATTACCAAAGAATTGTAAAAGGAAAAGAACTCTAGATGGACGAATTCTAAATATATACAGGACAATGAATGAATACATGTCATAGATATATAGATTTATAAAGATATAGAGAATCTTCTATGTATCTCGACACAGGAACCTTCTCTTTCACGATACTCTACCAGTGAAGAAAAATACCAAGGCTGTGAAAAGCAATATAAAAGCATACTACAAAATGGAGAAGAATCAATAACATGAAATTGTAAAATAAAAAATGTCGTGGTAAATTTTTTGTTTCATGATATGATTTTAATTCACAAATGTGATATATTTTTCTTCATGATAATCTTTGTATTATCAGTTCAGGAGATTCGTACGTCTTAAATTGAACTTTATATATAGTGCCCCCACTAGCTCGATCGGCCACTTGAAACCCATATGAAGTGGGATTCCTTAACACATAATATGGACGCAGACGCTAGTAGCTAGGGCCACTTTATATCTCATTCCTCATCTGGTCCAAAAAGGCGCAGGAAAACGACCCGAGTTTGGGACGGCGAGATTCATGATTAAGTACGTATGGACGAATAAGCATCGACGTTCCTTCTTCTTCGTTGCTGGTGCAAAAGTGCCTTGAAAGTGATATGACTTATATGGGATTCCCAATGAAGAAAAATATTCCAGCAGATGGATGCTGTACTCCATGAGATGCCCTAATTAATGTGAAGAAAAAGGCCGAGGGAGGAGGGAGGGGGACCGGAGGGAAGCGTCCGTATATTCAATTTTCATGCATGCAGTAATACCTTATACAAAAGAGGACATAACCCTAATCCGTGGCCGTAAAAAGAAAAGCAGCTTTTCTGGGTGCAGTGGTCCCCCTAAGTTCTGAAATATGAATAGCATTAAAAGCATTTTGTCTGCTCTAGAGATATATCTTCGATCTCCTGCTTGCTAGCTAATAGTTGCTTTCTCTCGTTCCTTAATTCTCCCAACCTTCTCTGGTTGTGGCTGGTTATCACTATAGAAATTAGTAATCCTCTCGTTGTGGGCCGTGTCGTTGGGGATATTGTTTTGGACCCCTAGCTTCATTCAAACCCTAACATTAAGGGTTACATACGTGAGCTTATAATACTGCTCCGGCGGCATGGAGAATATTACGAATGGCCGCGGTGAGCTTAGACCTTCTGCTGTGGTCGCCCAGCCTAGGGTGGTGATCGGAGGAGACAACCTGAGGACCCTCTACACGCCGGTACCGCCTAATACTCTCCATATTCCATATTCAACCTGAGGACCCTCTTTCCTCTGTTAGTTTTCAGGTTAATTGGTGACAGATATTCCGGCGACCAGTACCGGCCCTACATTTGGTGAGTACGTACCAGTCATGTGGAAATTATATGATTTCTTAAAGAAGTTTTTTCCGTCTCATCAGATCTCAGATCCAGAACGGCTGCAAACCTAAGTGTGGCCGACTGCCTCATTCCGGATCTCACATACTGCAAACGATTCTAAACATCCATTAAATTCGAAATAAGTAGAAAAGACCGGAAACCAGAATCCCCTCCCAGCTCCTTTTAATTTCATGTTTACATTTTCGTGCGAACTCACGGGAGGCTCCCGGCGAGGCTCACGATGGGTGATGCGATCGACGTACCTAGCTAGTACTGCTTTTGGACTTTGGAGGGAATTAAAGAAGAAAATTATTAAGTATTTTACCCTACTGTTTCCTTTTGAAAGTACAAGATCCCCTACTAATTAATAAGGGTACTGCACATTTCTGGAATTCCCTAAATATTTTTAGTGTATTCTAGAGCCAAATGTTACTCCGAAAATTGTGTGTTGAAAATTGAATATAGATCAAGCTAGCTATTTTTAAAATGTCCCAGATTTCAACTTTCAACCACATATTTGCCTATGACGCAGAGTTCGATCTGGTACCAGTTTTTCAAGGTGAAAACTTAAAGTTAAGTCCTAATTTTGTGCTCAAGATTTACTGAAAAGTTGCAGGGGGGGTTTCAAGGCAATGTACGTATCTCTAAACTTTTGTAAAGAAGAATTTTTGAAAATTCAAAAAATTAAATATTTTGAAACCGCTAGATTACTATACAAGAGTAAATTCAATATTAAATCAATTAAGAGTACAGAGATGAGATCACAAAGTTGTTGGAAAATTAATTATAGCTACTTGTATAGAAAAATATGATTCAATTATTACTGCTATTGAACAATCCCAAGATATAGACAAATTAATAATTACGAAATTAATGGGATCTCCAGAGCCTCATGAACATAGATTAGAAAGGTGAAATAAGAGTCCTGCTGAAAATGTCTTCCAATCTAGTCTCAGAAATCTAGAGTAGGTAGAAGATCAAATGAAAATTCTAAAAAAAAGGAGAAATGATTGAATGTACCTCCCTTTGGCATATGCATGCAAGAAAAAGAGTAACTTAGAGAAGGATTTTTGGTTTAATGGAAAACCATAATGCAAAAGTTGCAAAAAAATCTGTCATTTATAAAGGCTTGTCGATTTAGCAAAAACCATCAAACCAGTTATTCTGTAGAGAAAGATGACGAGAGCGCGCAATCTCTTCTATGTCTACGAGTTGTGAAAAAAAGAGAAAAAAAGACAGTATTTTGACAGTGGTTGTAGTAAGTTAGTAACCACATGACAAAAGATAAAAGAATTTTCTGTAGTGTTAAAAATCTTAAGACTAAGTCAAGATAGGGAGGAGTGATTTTATGGAGGCATCAAGCAAAGGTACTATTCCCATCATTACAAAGAAGGGAGAGATACATCAATGAAGTACTCTTGGTCCCTAGTATAGATCTTAGCGCCGGCCAAATGATGGAGAAAGGGTGCTCCTTTGCATTTTGAAGTAGAGTACTCTTGCACAATATTCGATAAGCAAGATAAGTCTCTCCAAATTGAAAAGATACAAATTAAGGAGAAGAGATGCTTCCCAATCCACTAGATCAAGTATGCAAGTGACGTGGCAATGAAGGCACAAGTGGACAGGTTGTGGCTTTGGCACAAAAGACTTGGACACTTCAATTTCCTTGCATTAAAGCCTTTTCATTAGAATAGGATGATTGTAAAGATTGCATGCTCGAGAAACAACACTAGCAATGATTCGCATCTGGTAAATCATGGTGAGGAAAGGAGACTTTGGAGCTTTTACACATGCATTAATCAAAATAGGTACTTCATCCTCTTCATTGATTACTATACCAAAATCGCAGGTCAATGAAAATTTCAAGAAATTTAAGTCCTATGTTGAGAAGCAAAGTGATGGCAACATTCTGACTATAATTAAGAGCAACAAAAGCAAAGAATACACTTCCAAATAATTCAACAACTTCTCTGAAGAAGCTGTGGAGCATGAACTCAAAGTTGGATACACTCCGAGAAAAAATGGAGTATCTAATTAAACGCAATGATAGAACTGTGATGAAAATTGCAAGAGCCATTCTCATGGCGTTCCTAAAACCTTGTGGGCAGAGATGATATATACTTTAGTTTATTGCTTGAATAGATGTTTCACCCAAGTCGTCTAAGGCAAGACACCAATTGAAGCTTGTGGTAGAAGCCATTCACAAAGCACGTCAGAGTCTTGGGGTGGATATGCTACACTCTTATTCCAGATACACAGAGGAGCAAGCTGGATGAGAAGACAGAGAAAAGGATCTTCTTGGGCTATAGTACTCAATCAAAAGGCTATCGAATCTATAGCTTAAAGACAAAGAAACTCATAATCAGCTGAGAGGCAAACTTTGACAAAGATGCTACATATTATTAGAAGAAAGAAGAAGTCAAAAGAAAAAAATATTAACGTGCCATCCCTCATACTAGTGAAGAAGACAACAATCAATCTGGATCTCCAATTCAGACAACGATGGAAGAGCCGACACAAGCTCAAGACTCCTCTCTTGAATCACCACCAAGGAGAACAAAACCTGTTTCTGAAATATACGAGAGATGCAACCTCTCTCTAGTGGAGCCCAAAAATTATGAAAAGCAAGAAGTTCGAAGAAAAGCAATGGAAGAAGAAATCAAGATGATTGAGAAAAACAAGTCGACATAGGAGCTAGTAAATCCTCCTAATGACAAAGATGTCATTGGAGTCAAGTGGGTCTACAAAATGAAAGCTTAATCTTGACAAATTAATTCAGATAGCACAAACTAAGACTACGAGCAAAACACTACACCTAACAAATCGGAGTTGACTACAATGAGATATTTACTCTAGTGGCACGCCTAGACATGATACCAGTTCTAATCGCATCCGCCACACAGAAAAGGTGGAGGCACTACAAGAAAACAAGGCTCCGCCGACGAAACGATTTTTTTTCGTCAGCGGAGTTTCATTACGCCGACGGTTTAACGCATATCATCGGCGGAATATCTTTCAGTCCAACCCAACCGCCGGCGTTCGGGAACTTAGGTCCCTCCCGCGCATAACGCCACACATTGTCTTCCCCTGCCCCGGTCTCCTTCGACGAAAATCATCGAAGTCCGACGAAGGAAACCAGAGCATGCGAAAGCAATCGGTCCCTCCCGCCGCGTTCCTCCGCCGGAAAATTTCCAGCTTTACTGGTCTCGGCGTCGCACGCCCTCCTCCGGCGTAAGACCCTCCTCCAGCGGCGTTCTGTGCGCTCCGGCCTCCCACCCGACGTCCCACCCCTCCGACTTCCTCGCCGTCGACGGAAGCATCTTCACCTTCGCCGCCGGTACTTATCTCTCTCTCCCTCTCTCTATCTCTCTCTTTCTCTCTAGTCTCGGTTTTGTCTCAAATTCTATTTCACTCTTTGATTCTCTCTCTCCCTCTATCTCTCTAATCTTTCTCTACCTGTGATTTCATCTCTATCTCTCTGAATTTCTCTCTCTCACTCTCGGTTTCTTTAGTATTTCTCCATTCTCTAATTTCTCATTCTCTCTATCATCTATCGTTGGCATGAACAGGGATATAAGGAAAGTTAAAACTCAGATACATATGACTTCTTTTGCCGCTAGGTCTTTCTGTTTATTATGGCCTGCTTGATCTCCTCTACCTAATGCAATCCGTACATAGTCTTTACTGCATATTGATGATAATTATACTTTGTACATGCTGGTCTGTTACCATTGTTTGAAATTTTTTGTAATATTTAGTATTTCAATTTAAAGGGCTATATTATGAATTTGGAGTTTGGTTTAAAACATTGAAAAATGATATCAGAAGATCAGTCTTGACCAGAGAATGAACAACAACAAGAACTTGGACTTTATGAATGGTACAGAATAAGCATTGGCTTATCGGAATGTCAAAGAGATGCCTTTGGAATAAGTGGAGTCGATAGCAAATGCAAATAATGAAATGTATCTAAGTATGAACCATATGCAAAGCGTCTCCTTACAGGCATGGCCATCACTCTTATCATTTATGCTCCAGAAAAAAGAGGGAAAAAGGTTAAATATCCCAGGCACTTAGAACATATTCTTCATGGAAAACAAGAGGATTGAAAGTCTGAAACTAGAATATTATCAGAGTTTGATGTACAAAGTGATTTAGATCTTCAGCAAGCAACCCTCAAGCAGCTATAAATAGAGGAGAAAGGATTCATACAGTTTGACGAAAGAAGAAAAAACAAGGTTCCTCAGTGTGTTGAAGGAATTGAAACTTCCAACGGGGTTTTTTTTTAAAAATCTCCTGTCAAGTACAAGTCAAAGCGAGGAAATTGATTGGTCTTAAGAGCCATGATTACCATGTTCTTATGCAGCAGCTCCTTCCGTTGGCCGTGAGGAAATCAATGGCTAAGCCCGTTGCCAAAGTAATAAATGAATTGTGCGCATATTTCAGAGAATTGTGCACTAAGGTGATCGATGTGAGGAAGATAGAGGACACACAATCAGCTATTCCATATATCCTGTGCAAATTAGAGAGGATCTTCCCACCGGCATTCTTTGACATTATGATTCATGTGACACAACACTTGGCATCAGAAGTGAGATTAGCCGGACCGGTTCATTACAGATAGATGTACCCAATTGAACGCAATTTGTTACATTGAAGAATTATATTCGTAATAAGAATCGGCCAGAGGGATCTATTGCAGAGGGGTACTTGATGGGAGAAGTAACAACTTTTTGCACACGTTATGTTGATGGGATGGAATCAAAAGTTACAAGGGCAGTACGATATGAGGATGGGCCGTTGGGGGCTGCTCGCCCATTTCTGCTAACCACTGAGGAGGCGTACCAGCTCCATCGTTTTTTGTTGTTCAATACTCCAGAGACTCAGCCGTAGTTGTTGTAAGTGTAATCAATTGATTTTTTATATGTTTCATCCATAAATTTAATTTCCTCTTAATCATTGTATTTGGGTTCTTTAAAGAGAACATAAAGACTACTTAAGAGGGTTACACCCCCAGTGGACAGAGCATCGAATACAAACAGAGCAGCACAACCAATTAGTACAATGGTTTAAAAAACGAGTAAGTTGTTTACCTAGAATATAGGAGTGTCAATATTACGTTTGTGTCGAATGTCCCTCATTTGTTGACTTTGTCACTAATTTTATTCCGTAGGTAATCGATGTGTCATCAGATTCTGAGGACACATAGGAATTAAGGAACCTTGCCTGTGGTCCATTTCGTGATGCTATGTCGTACCAGGGATATTTTTGCAATGATTACAAGTTCGACACGGAGGCCATTGACCTGAATCGAACCACAAAAAAATAGTGGCATTGCAACAGTGGCGGTAGGAGACGAGATATTTTATGGTGTCTTGCAGCTGGTCATAGTAATTTATATTGGATCATGGACACCAGTGCACTTATTCAAGTGCAAATGGTACGACATGAAGAAGGCCACAGGTTGCTTCATGGACGGGCTAGACTTCACCTTAGTAAACACAACGAGACAGGCATATGAGGATGAGCCTTTCATCTTCCCAGGTCAAACACAACAGGTCTTTTATTCAAAAGACCCGATTGAGCCTTGTTGGAGCGTTGTCTGTCGTTGGAGACCCAGAGACACCTACGACATCCCCTTAAATGAGGAAGGTTTGAGGGCACAAAAAGATGAAGCATTGCTATTGGCGCAAGATGCAGGAGTTGGAGACGCAGCAAACATCAATAGTGAAGACAATGTTACATGGGTGCGTCGTGACCTTGGTCCTGGATTAAGGATGAATAGTGACGTCTTGGATGATTGAGTATGTTTAATCTATTGAAGTCTGTAAATAAATCGGCTACATATAATTATAAATCTTATGATCTCTTTTTCTCTCTGTAATTCAGTTATTTTTTGCAGGATAATTATGCCACCGAAGGCGGACATTGTGTCACTTAGGAACAAACGCGCGCAGGCGGCGACATCAGCCAGGGCTCCAGCAGCCCCCTCTCTGTCGGGGTTGACTCTTGCAGCCCCTTCGACATCGGCACCGGCTCCTGCAGTCGACCCTCCCTCAGAGCTTCCGTCTTCATCAGCGCTGCCATCTTTCGGTACGAGAGAGGTTCATTAACTCTATTTTCTAATACTTTTTTTATAATTTTACTTTATTTAATTTTTGTTTCATTAATTTAATTTTAGAAGAAGCGAGGCGCAAGTTTAGGGAGTTGTTCCCCTCTTACCAATCCAGGAGAGTACTGGTGTTTCAGGTACAATTGCATACTGCTTATGAAAATGACATTTTAATGTTGACTAAGTGGGCATTTGATGTAGAGCCGGCCCCAATGGAGGACATGGAGACCCAGCCTCTAGATTGGACTGTCGATGGGATTTAGGATTCGCAGCCTCAGCTACCACGCGTGAAGCATAAGGTGAGGGCGACGTCATTCATGCCCGAGAAAGAGGCAAAGATCATAATCAAGAATGGACAGATGGTGTCATCCGCACAACATGACTTGTCCTTTCTCCTTGGAACTCAAATTCGGGGTCAATTACATTTTCCGCTACATCTGCAATGGCGTGAGCTCGGCCCGAATGCATTTAAATATTGGTTCACAGAAATCAATGTAAGACTAACAACTACCTATTTGTTTCTTGTAGCAGTCGTAAGTACTAACAGAAGTATTTTTTTTTAGGTAAGATACAAGTTTGTTAATACAGAGATCAGCCCATGACTACAGCCGTTGCGATGAAAGCTCTACAGCCGGTTGTGCAGAAAATTATACGAGACAACCGTACTCTCTATAAGAAGCAATACTACGATGGGAAGACCCCAGAGCAGCTAGCAGACTGTCCGATTCCAGGTATGGCTCCTGAAAACTGGACACTGCTAGTGAAATATTGGGATGGGGTAAGGGAGTCCGGGCGAGATGTAAAGAACAAGGCGAACCGAGAGTGTTTGAAGACGACTCACACGCTTGGGTGTAAGTCTCTTGCTTGTTTTTTGGAAGAAGAGGTATGTATTGAGTTGACTAAAGCTCTGCCTTCTCAAATCTTCAATTTATACATTGCACAATACTAATTTTAGGAAATTAAATTTTATGCAGCGACAAGCAAAAGGTGCAAACTTCGTGTTTCTGAGATCTTTCCTGAAGGCGCACAAGAGGAAAGATATGACATATCCTGATGAGGAGACAACAACATTATGTATAAGTTATCAGGTTCCTGACATTTTCTCCAAATACCAAGTGCATAATTTGATTAGGTTTTGTTTGTTATGCAGGAGGAGCTTGTCCGGACAGCAACTGACCTACAGGTCCACAACTCGGCGAACCCAGCGGATTTGACACCTATTATAGATAAGGTGTTTGGGGGCCATCACGGAGGTTATGAGAGAGGACTTGGGACTGGTGCGCCACCGCGTAGGGGTCTGGTTACGAGAGCACCAGAGTACTTAGCTCTAGAGGAACAACTGCAACAGGAAATGCAAGACAAAGAATCAATGAAGAACCAGCTATTGATAGTGCAGTCTCAGTTGCAAGAACTGAACCAGTGGCGAGCCTCTCTCCAGTCGCCTACAGGTTAGTATTATTTAAATACATAATTAATTACTAATTTTATATATTTCATTACACTTATGATGAATTAATGTTCATTTGCAGGGTCTTATAACCTACAGGGTAGCAATCACTCACACACCTGATAGCACGGACTGTACATTTCTCTTTGCTTGAAATAACAGTTGACATCTATTTTGTAATTTTTTGTTACGTATTATATTTTGTAATGTAAACATTTTGACTTGCAAATCGAATTTAATTATGATAGTATTTTTTTAGGTAATTGTTTGTATTTAATTATGACAGGTTACAGGTCAAAATACAACAAAAAAAATTTTTATATAAAATAAGTTCTGCCGGCGGTTTAAACCGTCGCCGGGAAAAAAGAAAAAAACTGATTCCATCGACGGTTTAAAATGTCGTCGGCAGAACCTTTCCGCCGGCAGTCGACGTTTTTCCGCCGATGCAAAAAAAAAAACGTTGGCGGATTACGTCGACGACGTTAATTCGTCATCGGGGAGTTTCCGCCGACGAACTTTAATTCGTCGGGGGAAACTATTTCCACCGACGAAAGTTGGAAACGTCGGCGGAATTCTTTTCCGCCAACGAATGTCTTTATTTTGACTGCCGGCGGATCTGTTATTTCTGTCGGCGGTTATCATCGTCGGCGTATGACTTCCGTCGACGTCCAGGCTGTCGACGAAGTCTCAACTGCCGCCGGTCCATCCGCCGGCGGTTTTCGGCTTCTACGCCGACTAATACAACCGCCGGCGGACGGTTATTTTCTACTAGTGAGGGTATTCCAGTTAGATATTTAGTCATCATTCATCAACAACTATATATCTTGAAGAAGAGATCTCTGAAGCGACCTCAAGACTTCAAACTAGAAGGACAAGAGAACAAGGTATTCAAGCTAAAGAATGCATAGTATGGACTAAAGCAAGCTCCGCGAGCTTGGATTAATAGCAAAATTGATAATTACTTAATCAATCAAGGATATAGGAGGTGCAAAAGTGAGCCAACAATCTACATCAAAACCCATGATATGAACAACACACTCATTGTCTCTCG
This sequence comes from Aristolochia contorta, assembly GCA_022405105.1. NCBI lineage: Eukaryota > Viridiplantae > Streptophyta > Magnoliopsida > Piperales > Aristolochiaceae > Aristolochia > Aristolochia contorta. The sequence goes on along the minus strand of CM039667.1, from coordinate 6,982,049 downwards.
ATATGCGGATGATCTTATTTATACAGGAAACAACAAGGGGATAATCAAAACCTTCAAAGCATGATAAAGAAGTTCAAAATGAACAACATCAAGACCGTAAGAAAGCATCAAGTTAGAAGATGGTACACCACAAGTAGACTATATTTCTATCAAAGGCTTATTGTAAGGTTATTCTATCTAAAAACTACAAGGTTTGACATCGTGTACGCTACGAATTATTTACAGTCTATATTCATATAAAGTCCAAGTTGAATTCTCTATGGAGTAGCTAAAAGAGTCCTAATTAGATATCATAAAAGGGACAAAGGACTATGACATTTGGTACAGATCCACGCCTGATTCAAAATTGATTGGGTACACTAACAGCAATTGCGGAGGATTGGTAGTGGATGATATGAAAAGCACATCAGGCTACGCATTCTCACTGGGCTTAGTAATTAAATTCTCTCGGCAATTAAAAAGCAAACAACTTTGGGACAATAATCCACCGAGACAGAATATATTGAAGCAGCAATGATATATGACTCAAACGCATATTTGAAGAGATGGGTATAAATTGAAGCTACAATTATCTACTATGACATCAAGTCGGCAATATCATTAATGGCCACAAATCCGGTGTTCTATAAGAGGACCAAGCACGTAAGCATCAAATTCCACTTCATAAAAGAAGCAGAAGCCAGAGAGAGAGAGAGAGAGAGAGAGAGAGAGAGAGAGAGAGAGAGAGAGAGAGAGAGAGAGAGAGAGAGAGAGAGAGAGAGAGAGAGAGAGAGAGAGAGAGAGAGAGAGAGAGAGAGAGAGAGAGAGAGAGAGAGAGAGAGAGAGAGAGAGAGAGAGAGAGAGAGAGAGAGAGAGAGAGAGAGAGAGAGAGAGAGAGAGAGAGAGAGAGAGAGAGAGAGAGAGAGAGAGAGCCAAGTATTGCAGGACTGAAGAACAATTAGTCAAGATATTTACAAAGGCACTACCAAGAGCCAAGTTCGAGCGAATCTGAGATATGATTGGAATTACCTAAATGCGTATCGAGGAGAGATAAGAGTGTTACATATTTCTGGAATTCCCTATAATAGTTTAGTTTATTATTCTAGAGTCAAAATTAATACTGCCATAGTAGAAAAGTGTGTGGAGAAAATTGGATATGCGTCAGCCTATATTTTTGGAGTGTTCATGATTTTAATATTTAAATATATTATGTGTGTGTGTGTGTGTTTGTATGTGTCTGTACATGTGTGTCTGTGTGTATGTAAGTGCATACCAAGTGAACAACAGAGGGAGAAAAATTCATCGTTGCACACATCTCTCATTGTCTTTCTTTTCATTCGTTACCTACATTCCTCCTTTTGCTGACCCTAAGCTCAATACTCTTCCTTTTTTGTCCAAACCACAATACTTTAATACTCTAGCCTTTTATCCTCACATCTTCGATCTCTTACGCAAACACATAAACAACCATCACCTACCATGTTCATCGTATAAAAAGATAGATGAGTAACCAAAAAGTAAGCCATATATGTTTGCAGGCACAACATCTTTACTAATGTGAAGAGAAGGATCGACTTTCCGCAGATCATATTATCTAGGCCTTTTCCCTGATTGATAGAATCCAATCTGAATTTTAATTTCCCATGTCTATTTCAGGAAAAGAGAATGTTTGCTATGAGGTCCCACGGCCGAATCTGGGGATCCAGTACCGCTTTGTTTTGTACTGTTTCAACAGCTCAGTCAACAGATGCACCAGGTTGGGGACAACATTTCAGCACCAGGGACTTTGCTGAGTTCTATTATCTCGGACTCCCTGTGGCTGCCGTTTATTTCAATTGCCAAAGGGAGACAATTAAGTTTAAATTTAATACAAATCTGTGATATTAAAATGTACTTAGTTTTATAACGACTAATAGGCTTGTTTGTTAGGGCAACCTGAGTCTGTAAATGTGGAATCAAACACATGATATTGTTGTGGAATCATCACATATTAGAAAGGAAAAGGAATAGGTAGTCCAAGAAACAGAAGTGGTCAGAAAATGCTGAAGAAACAGAACAGGCCCAAAAATAGGTAAGGCACTACAGACTACCTGGTGTTGCGAGGAAATTCCCTCTCTAGACCATACTATTAGCATTAATTGTAAAAATTGTGAGGGAGATCCAATCTCATTTTTTCGCATCCTTTGTTAGGGAAAAATGATTATGACTCAAAACATATTTGTTATTTTTTTCTCTTCCATTCTATAAAGATTAGGTCTCTTTTTGTCTCCATATTGATGTCTAGGTATTAGTGTGTGTGTGTGTGTGTGTGTGTATATATATATATATATATATATATATATATATATATTTAAATAATTACATATATCATGATCAATACAGAAATAGATCGAGTCATCTGTTCCTTTATCCAAGAAAAGGTATTTCTATTTTGCATGGTCCAATCATTGATTCCTGAAATTTCTACAATAAATTAGGTAGGTAGCTAGTCTAGTTCCCTATAGAGTGGTATATGCGTACTGCCATATTTTACTGTCAGGGTTTACAGCATGATGTGGCGTCCTCGTTGGCAATCTTAGTAAGAGATAAAGTAGGACCCATCTTCCTATTCTATGGGTAACCCTAAACCGCAAACTTTATCTGACTGCTACCTAGGCTGCCAGGAGGACAGCCACATCACAATGTAAAGCCTGACAGTAAAATATGGAAGTACTAATATATATAGAGTCAAATAACAAATTATGCCAAATTATTTATAATAGTTTAAAAAAAAGCAACCCGATTGATTCTAGGTTTTAATTTGGAACGTATGAGAACCACCATATATAACTTTCTTCCCATCTAATAGTGTAACCAATTAGGAGTTAGTCTACAAGTACGTAGTGTAAAAAATAATGAAGAAATATATCCATTTAATCTTGTTTGTTATAGGTGTGAGTCGGGTGACAACTAACAGCGATTACGTATAGGTTTTTTATCATTATTCTCTATTTTAAAAATAATTTTATTCAGTACTTGTCTTTTGGTAATTTAATCTTTTTAAAAACTTCTTATGGAAATGCAAGATCTTAATTGTAGAAATTGTAAGGGATATCCAATCTCACTTTTCATATCCATTGTTAGGGAAAGATGATAATGTCCCACCACATAATTATTATTTCTTTTCTCTTCAATTCTATACAAATTAGGTCTCTTTTCGTCTCCATATTGATCTCCAGGTATAAGTGTGTATACACATAATATAATATATCCAAAGAAAGTGTTGTGGGCCAACAAACCTAACGAGTGAATGGAAAAGATGAGAAAGAGGGAGGACGAAGGAGAGAACTAGCTAGGGTAAGAAGCGTACATTAAACAAGCTAGAAACATATATCAAAAGAAAGTCTTGAAAAGAATTACAAATTGAACTTTCCTACAATATTTGCAGAATTACAAATTGATTAAAATTACATTTGTTTTAATCAAACCCAATTTTTTCTTATTAATTGAATATATTGAATCATAATAAAAAAATATAAACTTTGCTATTAAACAGAATTTAAATCCCAGTTCTTCTCTTTGAGCTTCTTACTTCTTTGAAGTACCTTCTATAAAATTATGCACATTGGACTTCTTTCAATATTGTGATTTAATAGAGAATCTTGTATGAGTATCTCCTAAAAACTCCTTAATTTATACACCTTTCTGTATCCCTTAACTCATGGTTTGCATTATCAATACGTATCATCCCATTCTGGCCCATACATATCAGCCCATATTGGCCCAAACGTATCCGTCGGTACTGGCCCATACATATCTGTTTCTTTACCTAAGCAAACAAAACATTGGGGGTGTTTCCATTTACAGGAAACTAACCCCGTATCCTTCCGTATTGGCAAGTTTCCTAGAGTATTGAGGAAACCTATCGATTGATACACTGACTTGTTTAGGTAAGCTGCAACGACAAGCCCCTTTGTGACAAAAGGACAAGTGGAACGGACCGTTCAGCGGCAATAGCCGGCTGTAATGGCGGCCAAAACGCCGCTGCACAGAAACTACGGTTTCTCTGTAGGCGGTGGTTCAAGTCCTTAGTAAAGTCCGATTTGGATGAAATTAGGACAATAATTAGAAAAGAAATTTTTTATTTTATAGTATATTTTTAAGCATTTTTTATTTTTTATTTTAAATAAATATAATAGTTTATTAATATATTTGGATTTTAGTTTTAATGAATTATTGAATAACAAAGAGAAACACTCATAAAAATAGTTTATTATTAGAATACTGATTATATTCCAAATGATGGGTGATGTTGTAAGATCTTCGCAATTATTTTTGAAAAAAACAATATTTTGACCATACTACACAAGATTGTGATCATAGTGTAAGAAAAGGACTGGGTAGTGGTATTTTAGATAGTTAAGTTGTTTGTCTTTTTAAATATTTGCATCAATAAGAACATTAAGTCTTTTTTTATAATATTAATAAATATTCATAATTTTCCATAATTTTAATAAGTTTTCCTAGATTATCCATACTTATTACAAGTGTATCTTAACGTATCCATGTGTATCCACGATACGTATCTATTTCCTTAATGTCCGATTCTATGCATATCTCCGATACTGCAAACCATGTCTTCAAACTTAAAGTTGTAAAGATATAGATTTTTTTCTCTATTTGTGACTCCCAGTACGAAGGGAACGAATCGCTTTTTAATATCCATATTTTGGGCCAAATTCATGCATGGATTGATGAAGTGGTCATTTATGGAACTGGTCTTTTTAACTTTTGTTCAATTAGCATACCACAAATATCACAATAGGGCCCCGGATTAGCAGTGGAGGGTGGCTCCCCCTTTTAGTAACTAAATATTGATTGTAAACTCGGCAGGAGGAATATTAATTTGCCAAAATTAAGTGGTACAGACTTGTTTGTGGACCACTTAACACACAAAACCTAGCTAATGCATGAACATATGTGGTGATCGATATTCCACTTTCATTGAGTGACATATAGGGAGGCATTCATGTAGAATATACCTGATCATCAGCGTGAAGAATGGCCAAGAGCTAGCCAATTAACTAATTAAAAAGCAAATATTTTTTAAGTTGATTGAAGAAGATCAAGGAGCTTGAATGTTGGAGATACGTCGTTCGTAATCTAAGCCAGGTCTCATATTGTTTCGTGAAGAATTAGTGAATATGCTTAATTAAGAGGAAGGAAGAAGAAAAAAGAAAAAGAATTAGTACATGAGGGTGCGAACCCGATCGAGCGACTGCCAACCAGGGGAACTGATCCGTTCCCGACACCATATATATTGCTATATATTCTGCGTCAACGACATCATGCCTTTACCGGATTCCAAACCTTATTAATATCGAAGCCGGCCGTCGCCCTTCGTATAGTACTATTATATGGGTTCAAATTTGCTACGACGCGAGCCGTAGCAGAATGATATATACGTACGTACGGCTGCCAATCGTCGCAGCTCTTCAGGCATATTGAAAAGGGCATGATCAGTTTTAAACTCAAGCCCTTGGGACATGTGGGGCCCAACTTTCACATGCATGCCTTAAGGACTGCCACGATTGGGAGAAATATTGCTACGACTCCCGTCCTAAGTAGGAAATCTGAACCAGGCCTCTATATGTGTATGTGTATATGTAAATGTGTGTGTGTATATGTAACATATCACACACACGTACACACATATAGACATCAGGATTCCTCGTGCTTCGTTAATTTTTTAAGGCTGACCCACCGCATTTTCTGTCACTCAATAACTCGTGATCATGATCTCGTATATATGGTAGTATTCCTTCTTTCTTTTCAGTTCTTCTTTTCACCTGGTAATTTATTCTGACTTGGCCCGGGGGGGAATGTTGCGATCATTAATGGGAACAAAGGGAATGCATATATATATATATAGCAAGTAAGCAATTGAAACTGCATGCGATCACCTTTAAATTAGTATATATGGAGTGCCACAGACATTAGGGTCTTCCTTGTTTTACATTCATTCCTTAAGGTCCAAAAAGTTGATGGAAAATTACCCGAGTTGGGACTTGGGAGAGAGAGAGAGGAGAGAGAGGGCTCCATACGACGTAAACGTATGGACGAAGCTTTACATATATAAGGTGGCAACATCGTTCAATATTCTTCTTAATTCTTCGCTACAGCTGGTCCAAAAGTGGCTTGAAAATGATTTTGATGTATGGGATAGATTCTCAACGAATTGACTAATTATCAGCTTTAGGATAATTAGTCCCTCTCCCGTCCCGGCCGCGTGAGTACTAGTACTCGCTCGCTCGTGACCCCCCTGCAGATTAAGTAATTGTTGCTCTAATTAGTACCGCAATATGCAAGTTTGCACGTACGTGCGTGAACTGCCCTAATTAATTGTGGGAAAGGGAGAGGGGGGACAGCACCGAGGCACCCTCCCTAATTCCCCGGTCATCTATATTTAATAAATGAAAAATGATATCAGTACTTTTAAATTTTACTGTGAGGTTTTACCTCCTAATGTGGCTGTCTTCCTGGCCACCTATAGAATAAGTAGATAGTTCCTATTTTATCTCTTATCCGGATTGTCAAAGAGGATGCCACCTCAAGCTGTAAAGAATCACAGTAAAAAGTAACGCAACCCAAATCACCACTCTTAGTAAATAGCAAGCCCACCTCAGAAAATCGGCCAGCGAAAAGTACCTATGCACGTATGAGACCAGAGGAAGCTGCAGCGTCAATGACCATGCACATGCACCTCCCAAGTCCCACCGTAGAGAAATAAAGGAGATGGAGACTACTGAAAAAGGTTTTCCCTTTATAATTCATCCGATCCATCTTAATTTATATGCATGCATGCATCACATAAGGGGTCGTACATAGATATAATATAGCAGACAATATGGGAAGAAAATTGAAACCGTATACTTATACAAAAATGGAAATTAAGAACCTGCAGCTGCATGCATGCAGGAGTACTACTTGGTAGACCATGCATGCACTATACTAAATCCCATATCAAAATGATTCCAGTGGTTTATATGATCAGCCAGAGGCCGCAAAGTAACTTTTGTACCTTAATAACTTGTTGGTGATCATCAAAAATCTCAATGCATGCACTAATTCCATCTGTTAGGGTATCATAGGGTATCCGTCAAGTACTGCCACCAAAATCTATATTTTTATTCCTGTGACAGATTTTGAGAGTCCTTCCACTGTGAGGAGAAGAGGAATATTAATGAAACAAATTTCATAAAGTACCAGTTCCTTTCCATGCAAAAGAGATCCACGAAAAAAAGACAAAAGAAAAAGAAGAGAGGATGCAGCTCATTGAATAAGCCTCTTCCATTCTTTGTGCAAATGAGGGAACGCCTCTAAATTTCCACTGGTTTACGTGCACTAGGAAGGGGCCGGGACAGACTTTTATGTATTATGGTAAGAAGTGGGTCATGTGGTCTGTTTATTATCTCTGTCCTGTATCTTTGTGTGAGCAATTAGTGATAGAGTAATGCTAGCTGCACCGATGCGCAGAACCTAGCAACATAAAAAATATTTATTATTTTATAAAATCCTATAGCATTTTCCTTAGTGATAATAAATCTTGAAATCAATGTACTGTTGGTGACTGGGGATCCAATATATTGAGGGTCAGATTCGACGTTAATTCCTAGCTAGGTTGACTAATTAAGTAATAATCTTCAAATTAATTTGAGTAAGAGATCTAGAAAGAATATTTACTGATTATAGATAAAGTAATTATCTTTTTCGAGAAGAATTAAAGGTAGATCTAGGAAAATATGTTAATTAAACTTTACCTTGCAAGGTTTCTATAAATGGTGGAATATCGCATCTCCTTGTGTATTCAGTATATATAACAAAATATAAGCATCAAAAGACACAAAAGCTAATATTGGAAGCAATTACGTGGCGAATTGTAAATGAGTAGAATACTAATGCTATATATTATTGCTTGATTATTGAAGGTTACAAAACGTACGCTATTAATTTAAAATTTTCGTGACGTACGTACGCAGGTTATTCAAAATCAAGTTTTTTAGTACTAAGTAGTGATATTAATTAATGACGAAATTATATAATAAATGTGGCTTTGAATAGGTAAAAGTCTTCGAAAAAAAAATCTCTGGTTCAATTAAAGAAAGGAGGTAGACTAAGATAGACCCATATGATCAGTTGGTCCTTGTTGTTGGCATACGGGAGTCAAGTTAATTAAGATCATAAACCCAATTGGATAGGCCAGTTTGAATGCATGAAATGAAATGAACCAATACTGTTAAATTTATAACGCGTTCTATCTAATTAATCATTAATGATATTTATCATTTATGTTATTCATCCCCTTAGGACGGCATTGCATGCGACCAGGTTCAATCTTAAAGAAAGACATGCATCAGGGTGGAAGGGATGAATAATCATCACTTGATCAGAAGAGAGGCGAGAGGATCAAGTTGAGGTCAAGATGTAGTTTAATTGATGCGGGAATTATTAAAGACAAAAGCAGATTATTCTAATTGGTGGTCAATGGGATGTAAGAGTACAACCATAATGAAAAGGAGATTCCATATTTAGCTAAACATAAGAAAGCAAGAAACAACGAGGAGACAAATGAGAAAGATGATGCTCTTTCACACTATAAATGGTTAGTGGTTGTCTTTCTCGGTAGCTAGCTAGAAACAAAGGTTTAATTCAGGGTGGGTGCTACTTATTGTTAGCCTTTCTAATTAAATATCTGCATCTCTTCTGTATAAGCGGTACCCCAAGTTTGTGTGTTTGTCTTGATCAGCTCGATCGATATATCCCTGCTAGCTGCTTCCTTGTCAATTTATTGCAGTCGTGATTAATATTATGGCGAGAGAAAGGAACGCATTGGTCATCGGTCGTGTCATATCCGACGTGCTGGACCCGTTTCAGAGGTCCGTGGATCTGAGAGTCTCCTACTGCGCCAGGCATGTCACTAACGGATGCGAGTTCAAGCCTTCGGCTGTTGTTCATTCCCCCAGGGTTGCGATTGGAGGCACTACTGATAATTCTACCTTTTACACTCTGGTACGTGCTGCTGATCAGTCCAACAACCTATCTTTTTAATTAATTAGTACCCCAAATATATATCTTCTTCTTATATATTATCTATTACCACTTCAATACTTTCTTCTACTTCTTTTTCTTCTCCATCATCTTTCTTTTTTCTTCTTCCTCTGCTTCTCTTTCTTTTTCTCTGATCCGATCTAGCTGAGCTAGTACTGACCGACGAGTGCAGACTGCAGCACTATTGGGGCAATGCGGATGAATGTGTGGAGCATGCATGCACCTTAAATATCTACATGACTGGGCTATCTCATGCATGTGTTTCTTTTGATTTTCAGGTAATGGTGGACCCTGACGCCCCAAACCCAAGTGAACCAACGTTGAGGGAGTATCTGCATTGGTAAGTGATCAATACAACTATACATACGAAGTGGTTAATCAACTGTACTAGCTACTACAAAATAGAACTCTTTTTAAGTAGTATCTGCATTGGTAAGTGTCTTTTAATTTTCAACGTTAGAGTAATAAATCTTCCATTCACTCATGGTAGAAATCATGAAGGGAACTTCAACTGGGATCCAGAAAGCTGCATATTGTGTATATTTAATTTGCAGTTCGACTGACATATTATATCTGTAACATTTTTCAGGTTGGTGACCGACATTCCAGCAGGGGGAAGTGCCGCTGAAGGTGAGTAAAATAAAATGCGAAGTACAATCAATGAAACAAGTGATCATATATTTTGCTTTCGATCGTTTTCTATTGTCTTGGTTTTTCTTTCTAATTCTTTCCAAAGCAAACTGCAATTGTTATATTAGACCAGAAAAGAGAGTCGACGGAAACTTTTCGAGGTAATATTAATTAATTGCCAGGGGAACTGTATCAGGCCATTGATCCATGAATTAACGTACGTACTTCCGTATTGTGGAAATACTGTTTTCTATTGCAAAAGCAGTGATTTTTTAAGAATCTAGTACTATATATGTAGAAAAGTACAACTACAGAGTGAAAAACTATCTCAAAGACAATGGATTTTTCACACACTTATGGTAAAAAGAAAAATCGCCTTATTCACTTAAAGTTTTACTTTTCTACATAAATTAGTACTACTGGAGTCTTAAAAGACTGTCTTTTCTATGAAAAAAAAACTAGTATTTTATCTGTTTAATTCTTGTGGAGTACGGACCTGATCAAGCTCAACCCCATCGAACCTTGAATACCCAAAATTTCATTCTAGCTTGTCTGAACAGCATCTGAATGTTGGAGCAACCCAGTTTCCAAGAAGTTGTCGAGTCCAAGCATATTTTATTTGGGTCCATATACTTAACCATGTCAGATAATAATATATTTATATGAAATTTCATAATTTTATTTAAAATTTAATGATATTTTAAACTAAACTAGAACGAAACGAAAATGTAATCTATGCGTATATAGAACGAGAGCCCACGAGAGCAGAGCACAAACCCACCCAGAAGAGCAATCAGCAGGTTAAATTTTGGGTAAATGCCTTTCTGGAAAAGTCTCTATTGAGCAGGAAACTGGAGCTCCTGACTCGACATTTCCTTGTGCTGCAGGGCATGAAATCGTTTGTTACGAGAGCCCACGACCATTTTCGGGCATCCACAGGTTCGTTTTTGTGCTATTCCAACAGTTGGGTCCACAAACGGTGTACGCCCCCGGGTGGCGACAGAACTTTTGCACCAGGGACTTTGCAGAGCTCTATAACCTCGGATTGCCTGTTGCTGCTGTCTATTTCAACTGCCAGAGAGAGACAGGCTCTGGGGGAAGAAGAATGAGATAAAACAACACCGGAGTAGGACAAAAGCAAATCCCGGTTTCTCCCCAGTTTTACCATTATATCAAGCTACCCCATGCCCCACGTTTTGATTTTGAGTCTGAACTTGTCTGGTATGCATCTACTCAGACATCTCTCTTCACCTTTAGTATACACAAACCTATATGCGTATAACATAAGTGATAAAAAGGGAAACCTAAATAGAGTGATTTCGGTGTGAACATGTATACCAAGAAAAATATTTGTATGCAAGAGTCTTGAATGGTTAATAACACACGGGAAGCAATCTTGTACTGTTTCACTGGCCTAGACGTGCTTCATTTTATCGCTAGTCGTTTCAGGAGAACACAAATATGAGACAAACTCCGACGACGTAGTAATTATAGCAACTTCAATCTGTTCACAGTAGCATAATTATCTACACCCTCTCCACAGTCAAAATTTCTCGAACTGATGGCATACTGCTAAAACAAAATCACAACGGATAAAATAAATAAATGAAACCACCTTGTGATGAACTGTCTAAAGTTCCAAAATCGTTCGCTTTGCAAAAGTTGGCTGGCACACTCCCCCTTTGATACATCTGCACCATTCCAGATGCCACAATATAGATTGCACTGCACACTGGTATAAGCTTTTAAAGCTTTTCGCCTAGAGAAGAGCTTCATGCTTTCTCGCTGGTGCGTTCATGAATCCCAACATCTTATTCAGAGCACTCACATAAGCTTGAACACTGGACACGACAATATCCATGTCTGCTCCAGTCCCACTGTCAAATACAAGATAAGATCTCAGCAGTTTCAAAACGCAGTGAAAAGAACTAACCATAACATTTGAAGAATGCAACCACAAACTAATAAAATTTCTTGCTCAAAACGTAGGAAAAAACTTTAACACGACGGTTACAATACTTAAAAAAGTAACCATTAACTAACAAAACACGCACTTCTAAAGTTTTCTAACATGAGCAGAAATATTAATGGGAAGAGCCCCTATCATAATATTCCACAAAGCAGTACAATGAAATGGTTTTTTAAATTTAAGGTGTTTGGTACCTTCAGCACAATAAAATGTCGAAAGTTCTAAAAATATTCCTACTTCAACGAAATAACAAATGATAAATAGTTGCAAACCTGAAAGTTCTCTGGATAGTTTCTCCAGTACTGTGGGTAGCTGTTTGATCATTCTCTCCACGTATTACAACTCGGGTGGAAGCGATAGCATCAATGCCTTCAGTTACTGAGGTAAGGGAGTATTCAAGGAGGGTCACAGGCATCTGCCAAAGGTACAGATAAAAAGACTTTATTTCAAGAGTAGTTGACGCAAAAAGAATTCAGAAAATGTCAATCAAGTCCTGAGAGAACAAAAAGAATTCAGAAAATGTCAATCAAGTCCTGAGAGAACCAAGTAGTTGTTATCTCGGCATTTAAACATTTTCAAGTACTTCAACCAAATAAAGGTCTATCAGATATCAACTTATACATTCTCTAGAGCCACAAAAAGCAAACAATGGAATATACTCCTCTATTAGTTGAAAAAATGAAAAGAATTTTGTACCACAAAGAGCTAGTGTCCAATTCTTTGGAGTTTTTAGTTCCTACATCAAATGCTACATCTGGACAACTGGGGTGGCAAGCGAGTCAGTTAACTCTACTCTATTTGGCAGCATGGAAGCTGTCACTTGCCTGGCTTGGACCTTATCAATGCCTAGCTGCTATTATCCTGCGCGCCCCCAAGCACTAGCCTGCTTCTTGCACTCCATAAGAACTAGATGGGTTTGACTCAATGGCTACCAGTAGCTTGGATGTGTAGTTCAAGGTCTTAAATTCAAGTCTTACCAGGGCTTAGGTTTTATATTCAAGTCTTACCAGGGCTTTGGGTGCAATGGGGAACCCAGTCAACAAATAAAAACTGTATTGAGATTAGGTGGGGAACCAGTTTTTTTTGCTTCAAAGAGTCCAATGTTTAGAGCGTTGATGTAAAGCCACACTTGTTTAAAAAGAAAAGCAGCCAAAAGATATACCTCACTGTCTTATCAAAGCAATAAAAACACTGTCACACTGCTAATCAGTCTCCAGAAAACGAGTTAGCTTAAGACACTATCATAAGTTGTAAAGAACCACCAAATGTTAAGAACAAGAGATCATACAGGATTAGGAGGAAAAGTACTCTCAATTGCTTGGAATGAAGTGCTTTACAAGTTACAGTACATGCCGATTTATAGGCTAAAACCTCCAACATATTTTACAAGTGGGGAATCCACCAAAATCCCCTGAACCTATTTGAATGGCTTATTTGAATTCAAACTCTTAACTACTGCCAACTCAATAACCACATGCTCCATGTGCAATGCTACCTCATGCTAGCGACCTCATGTACCCAAATCTACCGCCAGGGCAATTTTGGTAATAATACTTTTAGTGGATATCCATAATTGCCTAGGTCCCGTAGAGGATGTTAAATCCAATTAGTGACTCGAAACTGTTTTTTTTTTTTTTGAAAGTTGTAATTTTTTTCCCATGCCCCTAAGGAGACTTGAACCCAATACCTCCCATTACAAATCCCTCCATGGGACCAATTGAGCTATGCTCAAGTTCACACTCGACTTAAAACTGTTTTAGAAAATCAAACTCAAATGTCCACAAATAGAAGAGACATTGGGAAAATGTTGGAAGCCTTACTAACCATGATTGAACTCCAGGAAAAGAGACAAAGTACTGCCAAAGCAAGACCCAGTCCAATTACACACCCAAGGCACACCTACAGTCCCCCCTGCAAATTCTTTGGAAATATAAAACCCAAGAACATCAGCGGTAGCAAAATGCTCCCCCTACTAAGTAGTCTAACACTCACTGCCTACTCTATTCTTTGTGGCAAATAGCAACCATGATGGAGTCACTGCATTAGAATGAGTTTTGAAAGGAATGGCATCCAAAGCAGAAACGAACTCCTTATGAAAACCTCCTTCATCCGCCTAAGGAAAATATGACTATTTAGACAAATTTTGCCTTTCTGGCATATGAACAATTATAGTTCTTCTCGTATGAAAGACAGTGACGATTAATTGAGAGGAGCCATACTAAAAATCCCTGCTATAAACTCGAAACCCAGCTATGGAGAGAACAGCTTGTTACTGGACTATACAGAGATCAACAAAATGGGATAAGAATAAAAGATTTCTTATCTACTTGTCGTGTTGAAATTTGAATAAGTCCAAACAGAGCATAACCAAATGCTGCCACATGCACATTTTATTTATCATAAGTGTAAGACAATTGGTGGTCCAGGATGACAACAGGTTCGATGTGCTGTCCATTCTGCCATAGCTTTACCATACCATTCGTGGGTCTTTGGTTGTTTTCTGTGAACAAATGGAGGATCAGCATTCTCCTCCCACATTACTCTCCTTATCGTGCATCTTGCTGGTCCTGCTGCTTTATATTGGCTATTCTCATTTCCACTTCTTGGTCAATTCTATGGCATAAGCTTTACCTATCTGTGCATGAATACAATTACAGCTATAGTTTCTTTAATAAAAAAACAAGTTATAAAGCACTAAGAGCACACTAATACCATTGTAACTACACTTTCTGTGACTTGTGATTAACTTATAGTATTGCTTGGGAAGCCAATAAATGAAATTATACAAACGGAAGTAATTACAAGAAAATCTATGAATAAAGAATTGCACTTCCTACCTTAACAATGCTATCAATGGCTTTATAAGCTGCATCTATCGGACCAGAGCCACCGTAATGGGCAATATGTTCAGTCCCATCAGCATCTATCAATTTCACAGCTGCTGTTGTGAGACCAAGTGTCCCTGATGTAACCTACACATGCAGGGTAAATGTGAAAATGGTTGATAACTAGTGGATTAAGTGTGACAATAAAGACTTCTATCTTTAACTTACCTGGAGATCACCAAGTGACCAAACGATCTGTGGCTTGAAAATTTCATCAGAGACTAATGCTTCAATATCAGCATCTGTGATATGCTGCCACAAAAAAGTGTTTTAGTGCATACAAAACAAGAAAAGTAAAAGATACTTCATTCTTATTATCGAATAGATACCTAAGAGCCTACAATATCTACTATTAATTTTAATCCAAAGACATGCAGAAATTTTGAGCTTAAATAATTCAACTAGTCTAACCTTCTTTTGCTCTGCTACAGCCTTGAAACGCCAAAAGACGTCATCAAGCTCTTTGGGGTCCAAATCATATCCCAGCTGAAAAGACAATTTTTTTATTTTTTGAGAAAAGTGATGCTTTTATTGACAACTGAAAAGACAATTGGAACATACATACAAGAACAGATTGCCCTCTGAAATGAGTAAGAAATTCTAAAAAATGTACATACCTCCACAAGCCGTGACCTAAATGCATGGCGTCCGCTATGAGGGAAAAACAGAAAAATCGCATCAATTTTTCATTTGACAAAACGGTGGCCCAAAGGACCTAAATTCAACCCCCAGAGCAGACTAGAATCTTAACATCCTCAGCAAGATGATAAATGAGAACAACTTTGTCATTTTACAATAAATAGATGAGAAAGAAACGAGTAACCTCATGAAACTTAGGCAGGCAGATTCTTGGCTAATCCACATATATGCCAAAATATGAAAGTAAAGATGCAAGACAACAAAGCATAAACTTATTTAGCATGCATAACACCAAAACAGCATACCTAAGCTTCCCCAATACAATACCAGAATCATTAGATCGTGTGAGGCCAATATCTTCAGGAGAAATGATTTCATATGTACCTTTGTGCTTAAGCATTCCATCCTAGGAAACAAAAATTATTGAATAGGTGTAAATCTGTTAGTTTAATATCATGTGACATTTAATGACCAAACCTGCAGGTAACCATATTCTCAAAAGGAAAAAGAAAATTGCAGTAACTACAAACTCAGGCAAAACAAAAAAATAGACGGAAAAATAATACAACTTGTTAGGGCAACTCATAGAATAGGCAGAAAAATAATAACACTATGGACACAACACACCCAAACCTTAAATCCATTCCATCCTAGTAAAAACTGTTAGAAAATATGAAACAGGGGTACTTGTCTGGTATGGGACAGATATTCCCATAGCGTAGCCTTATATACTAGTCCGGTCCTTTCTAGTTCATCTCATTTAGACTTTATATTGCATTGAAATTGCCAGCAGAGATGTGAAGTGCATTACAGTTCATTCATTTTTTATGACAGTTCATTTTTATGATAATTCACTTCGGAAACATAATAGATATTAGGAGTTGATAATGGACCCTAACAGCTGTTATTCCATGAAAAGACTTTGCATATTGAGGTAGACAGCCATTTTGTTCGAAATGTTTGTCACAGAAGAACAGATTATTATATAATATGTAAATTTATGAAACATCTTGGGGACATTTTACATCTTTACCGAAGCCACAAGATGAGTAAATATATGACATTTTGTAACAAATTGGAGTCATTCGATACCTATGCACCAGCTAGATGGGGAAAATTAGGAAATCTGAAAAGAGGATTTGGTCTTTTATCCATATACTATTGTTTACTACTGATAAAAAAGTGGCATGAGTGTGATCGTTCCTATCGTCTTTAAGATTTATATTGCATTGTAACTGCTGGCAAATGTACAAAGTGTTAAAACTCAAACCTCTTGTCCTTATCCATATGTATAACAGCTTGTATCCCCAATCCTAATCTAACCAAACTCCCGTAACAGCTTCGTAGCAGTTCTATTTTTTCTCCTCATTGGAGTGTAACCTCATGTATAAATATGCAGAACACAATCAATAAATCATCGTCCTCATTTGCTTTTTCACATGGTATCAGACGCCTAGGTGTCGATTTCAATTCTGGGTGTGCATCCTTTTTCTCCCCTTTCCCCTTTTTGGCTTCAATATGTCATCTACCTCTGCCGTCTTGCCTTCTTCTACTGAAAACGAGCCCCTGCCTATTCCTACCATTACCAAAATTTCTTAGGAAATCTCTATGAAGCTCACGCCAGATAATTTTCTCATCTGGCATGTTCAACTTCTTCCTGTTCTACGCAGCTACAACCTCCTGGGACTCTTGGATGGCACTCTCCCTCCCCCCAGGCTACACCAGAAGATCTTGCCAAATGGAGGCACCTTGATCAGATTACCTTGGGGTGGTTAGTTCAATGTGTTTCCGACTCAATTCTCCCACGACTCGTTGACGCACACACCAACTTTGCTGCTTGGTCTATTTTAGAAGAAGTCTATGGCATGGTTACCCGCTCAAGAATTCAACAACTTAAAACGGAGCTCCATACCCTACAGCGTGGCAGCCGATCCGTTCATGAGTACTTAATTCATGCAAAATCACTCGCTCTTGCCCTTGCGAGTGCAGGCAAACCAGTAGACGACGATGACTTAATCCTCTCAGACTATCGAGGTCCGGGTTCCGACCCGACCCCTGTTCTTGCAAAGAATCGACTCTCACCCAACTCCTCCCACTTTCAGCTTTGTTTCCGCACTTTTATTGGACCATGATTCTCGTCACCGTGCTGCTCACCCGCCGGCTGCTCTCGTTGCTTCTTCCGGTGCTGCAGTCCCAAATTCCGAACCTCCCCATCCTCCTCCCGCCGCTCGCCGTGGCAGAAGCAATCCACGTCGCCCTCAATCCAACAGGGGGCGGTCTTCTGGCATTCGTGGTTGAGGCCGAATTAATCCATCTTCATCTGCAGCTGCCTCAGATATTGATGGAGCCTCTGTGGTCTGCTACCGTTGCGGGCACCCTTATCACAAAGCAAATAATTGTTGGGCTCCCCAGTCTGCCTTACCTCCTGCGACTGCACTCACTGCCTCTGCACCTTCACCTCCTTCTAATGACAATTGGTTCCTTGACAGTGGAGCTACCCATAGTCTAACTTCCGATCCGGATGATGTGTCTGGTCAGGTCCCCTATTTGGGCCCCGACTCTATTCTGGTTGGCAATGGTCAGTCTCTATCAATTTCACATTCTGGTCAAACTTCTCTTCCTTTATCATCTGGTGTTACTGCTACCCATCCTACACTATTAGTTCCTCATATTTCTAAACGATTGCTTTCTGTATCTCAACTCTGTAAATCCAACAGCTGGTCTATTTTATTTACACCATATGCTTACATGATTCGTGATTTACAGACTCTCAAGATACTGCATCAAGGGCCCAGTAAGGGCGGACTCTACCCTTTCTCAGTTCCATCTAAAATTTGTCTTTCAGCAAATAAATCGAGCTCAGAACTCTGGCACGGTCACCTGGGTCATCCGTCTTCATCAACACTTCGTTTGTTGTCTTCCACACTGCATATTCGTCCTCCTTCATCCTCACCTCCGTGCTCCAACTGTCAACTCGGGAAGAGTCATCGACAGCCATTTTCTCCTAGTCCAATTCGCACCAAGCGACCCCTGGAAATGCTCCATTGTGATGTCTGGGGACCTGCTCCAATAACTTCTGTTACTGGTTTCCGTTTTTATCTACTACTTGTCGATGATTTTTCAACATTTGTTTGGTTATTTCCCCTCAAAAGGAAATCAGACGTGTTTACCGTCTTTCAAGATTTTATCCCATTAATTGAAAACTCTTGCTCCAATAAAATACGTTGCGTTCAGTCTGACGAAGGTGGCAAGTTTATTAGTGACAATTTAAAAACTCTTTTTCGCATAAAGGGCATTACCCATCGCTTATCTTGTCCACGTACCCCTGAACAAAATGGGATAGCAGAGCGCAAACATCGACACGTCGTCGAAACTGGCTTAACATTGTTAGCCCAGTCCAATCTTCCCAAAACATACTGGGCATATGCCTTTCTGACAGCTGTGCATTGCATCAATTTGTTGCCTACACCTCTGCTACAACAATCCACCCCATTTTTTCGATTTCATAGCAGAGTCCCCATATATACTCATCTCCGATGTTTTGGCTGCCTTTGTTTTCCATGTTTACGACCTTTTCCTTTGGCCAAATTGGACTATAAAAGTAGCCCCTGTATCTTTCTGGGCTACAGCAGCCATCATAAAGGGTACATTTGTCTCAATCCAACGACTCACCGTATCATTATTTCACGCCATGTAGTCTTCAATGAGACATCCTTTCCTAGTCTCCCTGCTCCAGTGCCAGTGTCCCCCTCACCATTTTTTTGCAAAAAGTTTCCTCGAGTTCCAGGTGATCTGCTGCCTATTGCTCTCAAGCAACACTCCCGGGCCTTTACAGGGCTGTCCCCACCTCAACAGACCGGGCCCTCTGCTCTCACCCAGCGCCCCCAAGCCTCAGCAAGGCTGTCCCCACATCAGCAAACCGGGCCCGCAGGAATCACTGCCGACCCCGCGCCCTCAACAGATGGAAGGCCCAACTCCGCCGTCGTCCCGTTGCCCGGTCACGCTCCGTCCACTGCCCTGCCGCCGCACCACCCCTCCTCGCCCATCTCAAATCAGCCCGCTTTCCGGCGCTTCTACACCCGGCGACCCTCCGCGCGTGTCTGCCGCTCGCCGCCGCCCCACCAACGCCATGCTCCTGCTCCGTCTCCTTGTTCGTCCAGCACGGCTCGGCCCCACCCAAACAGAGACGTCTCCTCTATGTTTCCGATCATACCTGCCTCGATTCCTCCAGCTCGATCACCGAAACAGCTCCCTCGCGCCTCTGTTGTCGCCCGCTCTGCCGCCGCCTCTTCTGCCTCGGTGCCTTCGGCCCCTCGCTCGCCGTCTCGTCGTCCCCAGCCATTTCGAACGGCAGGCCCTAATCCTTCACTATTGGGCCGTTGCTCTCTTCGGCTTCCATCGTCAACCGCTTCTGGCCGACAAGCTCTTCCCCAAACCACGCCCTTGCCGTCTTCCAGCACTCCAACTGCCGCGGCCTCTCAACCTACATTACCGTCTTCACCATTGCAACCGTATCCTGCTACAGAGCCCGCGTTGCCGTCTTCTACTTTGCCGCCACCTTCGGCCGAGCCCTCCACCACTTCAGAAACAACATCTTGGCCTCACTCCATGACCGCTCGAAGTATGCTTGGCATCCGCAAACCAAAAGTTTTGTTTGCCGAACGCTATCCTCTCCCGATGTGTCTGACGACGGCTCTCTCCACCTTGCCTCAAGAACCAACCCGGTTCTCTGTCACCGTCCGAGACCCCCACTGGCAACAAGCAATGGCAGAAGAGTTTGCAGCACTCTAGAAAAATCGAACATGGATACTAGTACCTCGGACGGCCAACATGAATGTTGTTGGCAATCGGTGGGTTTATCGTATCAAACAGCACTCTAACGGAAGCATAGCACGCTATAAAGCCCGGCTCGTCGCTAAGGGATTCCATCAACAACCTGGCAGAGACTTCCATGACACCTTCTCTTCGGTTGTTCGTCCAGCCACCATTCGAATTATTTTATCTATTGTCGTCTCCCTAAATAGGCCTCTGAGACAGCTCGACATCAAGAATGCTTTCCTTCATGGCGACCTGTCCGAATCCATTTATATGAGTCAACCGGAAGGATTTGTTGACTCCACTCATCCTCAACACGTCTGTCTTCTTAAAAAATCTCTATATGGACTCAAGCAAGCCCCCAGAGCCTGGTACTCTAAACTCAGTCAGCACTTACAGAATTCTGGTTTCATTGGTTCTCATGACTCTTCTCTGTTCATCAAACGGCAATTAGGCACAAAGTTGATCTTCCTAATATATGTTGATGATATCATAATCACTGGATCTTCTGTGTCTCTCATTCACAAATTTATTTCTGGTCTTCGGTCCCACTTTGAGCTTACAAACTTGGGACATCTGAGTTATTTTCTCGGCATCGAAGCAAATCGTGCATCCAGTGGTCTGTTTCTATCTCAAAGACGTTATATTGTTGATTTGCTCAAGAAATTTGGTATGGACAATTCCAAGCCAATCAGCACGCCTATGTCCAATGACAAATTGATGCTGCAATTTGGGGATTCACTTTGTGATGCCACTACTTATCGTCAACT
Source organism: Aristolochia contorta (assembly GCA_022405105.1). NCBI lineage: Eukaryota > Viridiplantae > Streptophyta > Magnoliopsida > Piperales > Aristolochiaceae > Aristolochia > Aristolochia contorta. Next base: position 6,961,275 of record CM039667.1, on the reverse strand, counting down.
ACTGGGAAGTCTTCAGTATTTAACTATGACCCGGCCCGATATTTCCTATTCAGTCAACACTCTATGTCAATACATGCATGCTCCACGACTTCCACATTTCCAAGCTGCCAAGAGAATTCTCTGTTATCTTAAACACACACCCACTCATGGACTGAAAATATCGACGTCATCGTTTGCCCTACATGGGTTTAGTGATGCTGATTGGGCTGGCTGCCCTATTACTCGGCGCTCCACCACTGGTTATGCCATATATCTAGGCGAAAATTTAATCTCTTGGGTTTCTCAAAAGCAAAAGACAGTAGCCCGGTCCAGCTGTGAGGCCGAATACCGCACCTTGGCATCTCTCAATACAGAAGTTCTTTGGACTTTACACATTCTACGCTTCCTACATATTCATCTCCCTTCCATCCCGCTCCTCCATTGTGATAATGTCAGCACCATTTTTCTTGCGACAAATCCAGTGGTTCACTGCCGCAGTAAGCACATTGAATTAGATGTACATTTTATTCGGGAAAAACTTGTTGCTGGTCTATTTCAACTTCGCCAAATTTCAAGCTCTGATCAACCAGCTGATATCTTCACCAAGCACTTGTACAAGCCACGTTTTCAATTACTGCGCTCCAAACTCAACATGGTTTCACCCCCTTGAGCTTGTGGGGGGGTGTTAAAACTCAAACCTCTTGTCCTTATCCATATGTATAACAGCCTGTATCCCCAATCCTAATCTAACCAAACTCCCGTAACAGCTTCATAGCAGTTCTATTTTTTCTCCTCATTGGAGTGTAACCTCATGTATAAATATGCAGAACACAATCAATAAATCATCGTCCTCATTTGCTTTCTTACACAAAGGGCATCAATTTCTGTTCTTGTTGTTTTCGCTCGAGTGCTTAATAGAGACTAGGGGTATGATTGTAGACATTAAATACTGTGGCTCTTCATCCGCAGTCTTCCCTACTTCTCTCTTTTTCATTATTTTCCTTTCTCCTCTCCTTTTTCGTGCTCCAAATCTATAAATTTACAAACGCAAAATATATGTGACTTAGATATGTGGTATTGTGCTCAGTAAAACATACCAAAAAAACAAACACACGTATAGAAAAAATTGATGCATGTGTGCACACACCATACCACCCTAAACCCATTACATAAAGATGACCAAATTTTTATTCAATATATAAACCTTTTTATTGTAGAATACATAGCACTTGTCATCTTTTCCCTACCTGATGAATTCCACTCTCATGAGCAAAAGCATTAGCCCCAACTATAGCTTTATGCGGCTGTGTATACAGTCCAGAAAATTTTGCAACCTATCATTGCCAACATACATGAAAAGAATTTTTCAATAAAGACAAACTCTCAAATTTCATCAGTTTGACAAAGAAAGTGGATGATTTAAACAAGAACTGAACGAAATACCATTTTGCTTGACATGTAAATATGCTTGGTGTTGATCCCAGTATGAAGACCTCCAAGAAGCTCACTTTTGCATTTTAAAGCCATAACAACCTATCATGTATAGATGTTAATAGCAAAATCTTATAGCAGCACATGCTTATAATCAGACAAATTTGATATTAAGGTTCAAGACATTATCAATACATACTTCCTCCAAGGAAGCATTTCCTGCTCTTTCACCAATACCATTTACAGTAACTTCTAATTGCCTTGCCCCTGCATAGGCGCCCTGATTTAATTCCTGGAGGAATTAGTACACAATCCAAACTTCCAGCAAACAGCACATGGTAACACTATGATGAAAGAAATAAAGAAGTAACTAGAACAAAAAAAACCAAAGAGAGCGAGAGAGAGAGAGAGAGAGAGAGAGAGAGAAAGGAAAGGTTGAAATACAGCTAATGTGTTAGCAGTTGCAAGTCCAAGGTCGTTCTGGCAATGTGTCGAAATGATAACATTCTCAATCCCAGGAGTATTGGCTTTGATATCAGCGATTAATTGTCCAAACTCATAAGGAAGTGTGTAACCGACTGTATCGGGAATATTGAGGGTCGTAGCGCCAGCCTTGATGACTTCCCCAAGCACTTGGTAAAGAAATTCTCTGTCTGATCTGATCAAACCGGGAAAAGAGATGAAAACGCGAACTTCCACTAAAGCTCAACCGAAATTTGATCATAAACCATATAGAACATGTTAACATTTCTACTAGAGACCTGTACTGAATAGTAACCAACTGAGCACAGAAAATTATACCCATATGCAGCAAATATCGTAGTCTAACCTTCCGGCGTCTTCGGGACTGAATTCCACGTCGTCACAACCTAAACTCCGGGCATAAGCAACCATGTCCCTCGCGATTGCGACCACCTGTTCCCTAGTCTTCTTGAGCTTGTAAGTCAAATGAATATCACTCGTGGCAATAAAAGTATGAATTCTTGGGAATTTGGCGTGCTTGACAGCCTCCCAGGCAGCATCAATATCGGCTTTGCTGCATCTGGAGAGGCCACAAATGACCGGTACATGACCGTCGTCGTCGACGGTGTTACCAACTTCCATTGCAATGGATTTGACGGCCTCGAAATCATCTCGCGAGGCAGCGGGGAATCCGGCCTCAATTATGTCAACACCGAGACGGGCAAGCTGTCGAGCAATGTCGATCTTCTCCTTGGCGGTCATGGTGGCGCCCGGTGACTGCTCGCCATCCCGGAGAGTGGTGTCGAAGATGCGGACATAGTTCGGGTTAGAAATGTGATGGGGAATGTAAGGAGGTCGAGCCGGGAGGGAGCACTTGGTGGTGAAGCAAGATGAGAAAGCATTAGGAGACAAAAAGCGGGGTTTGGGGGAGAGAAGAGAACGAGGGAGTTTGGGACATAAGGTCGATGAGTAGAATTTAGGGTTGGCGGAAGCCATGGCGGACCAGGGCAGCGGACGGCAGCAGCAGTGTGGCGGCTGATAACAGACCAGAGTGCGCTTTTTCTTTCGAAGTCGCTAACACTGGACTTTTCCCAGCCAATGCAAATATAGGACCCTATTACTCTTTTAAGGAGTAATGTTATAGCCACTCGGCGAGTGGATGCCCTCGGCCATTCTGACGTGGAAGGCTTATGTGGCCATCCACGTCAGAAGCTGATGAAGCATCCTAAAACCCTGTCGGTCTCCCCCAAATGCCGCGTCTCACTCCCGAGTAATGTTATAGCCGAGTGGATGCCCTCGGCCACATTCTGACATGGAAGGCTTATGTGGGCATCCACGTTAGAAGCTGACGAAGCATCCTAAAACCCTGTCAGTCTCCCCCAAATGCCGCGTCTCACTCTCGCCCGCGTCTCTCTCTCGCTCCCAATCCCACGGCCACCAGCCACCACGGCCACCAACCACCATGGCCACCAGCCACCACGGCCACCCCGGCCACCCCGGCCACCACGGCCACCATGGCCACCCAGGCCACCACGGCCACCACGGCCACCATGGCCACCCAGGCCACCACGGCCACCCCAGCCACCCAGACCACCACGGCCACCCCGGCCACCACGGCCACCAACTTCCTGGGATCTCAAGACGGGCAGAAGCGAGACGGAGGGAGAGGGAGAGACCGATGGAGAGGTCGGGCGTGAGGGAGACGGGAGGGAGAGGGCGGGCGGGCGGGAGACGGAGGGAGAGGGCTGGCGGGAGACGGAGGGATAGGGCGGGCGGGAGACGGAGGGAGAGGGCGGGCGGGAGACGGAGGGAGAGGGCGGGCGGGAGACGGAGGGATAGGGCGGGCGGGAGACGGAGGGAGGGCGGGCGGGAGAATGAAAAAATTTTAGACCGTACCTGATAGCAGCACGAGTTGGAAGAAACAGAGCCCTCCCACTGCTATCCCACCTCCGACGATTCACATGCCATTAATTACATGCTCAGCCCTCAACATTCTCTTTAATCCTTGCCATGTCTCTGGACTGCGACGAGTCTTCTCCTCCCTACAGTCGAGAGCGTTTTTTTCAGAGTACAGAAGAACAAAAAGGTGGAAGTGGAGGGTAGCAGCCAAAACGTGGTGGTGACTGGATATGTACACAAGAACAAGATCTTGAAGGCACTGAAGAAGAAGTGGGCTCAAACACAGAAGTGGTGCTTTTGCTGCTGTTCATTATTTTTCATTATTTTTTTTTCTTTTTCGTTCTTCGTTTTTTTCTGTTGGGTTCTTTCTTTGGCCACTGTGTGCGATCGATGGAGAAGATGAAGAAGGGGGATTCTAGCTGCATTAATGTTACGATCCAACTTCCATCCCCTCCTCTCTCTCCCGCCCTCCTCTCTCCTGCCCTTCTCCCTCTCTCCCACCGGCGATCTCTCTGGCGATCGCCCTAAACATCAGGAAGTTGGGGCCGTGCTGGCCGTGCTGGCCGGGGTGGCCGGGGTGGCCGGGGTGGCCGGGGTGGCCGGGGTGGCCGGGGTGGCCGGGGTGGCCGGGGTGGCCGGGGTGGCAGGGGTGGCAGGGGTGGCAGGGGTGGCAGGGGTGGGGGGGGCAGGTGGCAGGGGGCGGCAGGGTGGTGGGTGGCCGTGGTGGCCGTGGTGGCCGTGGTGACCGGTGGCCATGGGACTGGGAGCGAGAGAGAGACGCGGGCGGGAGTGAGACGCGGTATTTGGGGGAGACCGACAGGGTTTAGGATGCTTCGTCAGCTTCTGACGTGGATGGCCGCATAAGCCTTCCACGTCAGAATGTGGCCGAGGGCATCCACTCGCAGAGTGGCTATAGCATTACTCTATTGTAAGTCTTACGCCGAATCTCGATAAATTTCGATGTAGAAATCTTAAGGATTTGGAACTTTGGATAATGATATGCTACGGAGGTAAGTGCGCATCGTGGTACTTCCTGTGACGTGGATGTCACACCCACGTCATCATCTACTCGAGTGTTTAGAGTTTAGAATTTAAGGTTTTAGGGTTTAATATTTAGGGTTTAATATTTAGGGTTTAATATTTAGGGTTTAATATTTAGGGTTTAACATTTAGGGTTTAACATTTAGGGTTTAACATTTAGGATTTAACATTTAGGGTTTAACATTTAGGGTTTAACATTTAGGGTTTAACATTTAGGGTTTAACATTTAGGGTTTAACATTTAGGGTTTAACATTTAGGGTTTAACATTTAGGGTTTAACATTTAGGGTTTAACATTTAGGGTTTAACATTTAGGGTTTAACATTTAGGGTTTAACATTTAGGGTTTAACATTTAGGGTTTAACATTTAGGGTTTAACATTTAGGGTTTAACATTTAGGGTTTAACATTTAGGGTTTAACATTTAGGGTTTAACATTTAGGGTTTAACATTTAGGGTTTAATATTTAGGGTTTAATATTTAGGGTTTAATATTTAGGGTTTAATATTTAGGGTTTAATACTTAGGGTTTAATATTTAGGGTTTAATTGAGTTTAATATTTAGGATTTATTAGAGTTTAAGGTTTAGAGTTCAAGTTTAGTGAGGTAGATTATGACATGAATACTAATCACCCCAAGTACCAGACGCACACTTTGACAGTACGCATAGAATTACTTTAATGGTTTTTTTAAAACTTTTACCTGTCAACTCCACAAATAAACTGATTCAACATATTTATTTAGATGATACAGGATGATCATATGATGAGATTGAGACATTTTTTTTAACCAAACTAGGGGTTTGATATAATCCAAGTGTTAATGATCACGTGTAACAACTTCAAAAATTTCAAATTCGAATTCAAGCAACTCCAAATCTGATCTCCTAGCAAATCCAAATTTGATCTCCTAGCAACTCCAAATCTGATCTAGGTGGTTGTAACCTCCTTATCTCCTTGTAATCTCAACTACCTATCCATATCCTATCTCTTCAAATCAAACACTTGTAAATCCTATAAATACCTTGTTCTTTGGTTATTGTAATCAGCAGTTGATCAATAAAGTTCTTCAAGTTAAAGTTTCTTGCTTTCTCCTTTCTTCCTCCTATACTCGTGCACTTACATGGTATCAGCCTTCTTCCTGGTTTCACAATGACTGAACCTTCCCCTGCTGCTCCTTCATTCACATCTTCTCCTCGCAACAATGCCAACACCTATCACCTTGGCGATCCTTATGGTTCCTTCACACTCACCATTTCAAACATTCAAAACTCTGTTTCTCTCAAACTGGACCGCTCCAACTACCTACTTTGGCGCTCTCAGTTCCTTCCAGTTTTTTTATAGCCAAGGAGTCATGGGTTTCATTGATGGTACTATTCAATCTCCTCCTACTCTCACTCACAATGTGGGCTCTACTGATCTTTCTCCAAATCCAGCTTATGATGCTTCGTTTAGGGTGGATCAAACCCTCAAAAGTTGGCTTCTTTCCACCCTTTCTCCAGCAGCCCTTGGCCAAGTTTTAAATCTCAAAACAGCCTATGACATTTGGCACACCCTTGAACAGTCTTACTCTTCCAATCTCCAGCACGAGCTCTCCATCTTCACCTGGAATTACAAAACCTCAAAAAAGGTACCATGACCATTTCAGAGTACCTAGAGAAAGCAAAAACTATTTCTGATCAACTCTCAGCCACAGGCCACCACCTAGACCCAGAAGATATGGTCTCCTTCATTCTAAATGGCCTCGGTTCTGAATATTAACCCTTCATTATGTCTGTCACAGCAAGAACCACTCCGTTGTCCATGGAAGAACTTCAAAATATGCTCTTAACTCAAGAGCATCGCTTGGCTATTGCCACTCAAATGGGAGGTCTCACACTTTCTCAGACTACTCCTTCGGTTAATCTAGCCGCCCAATCCCCCTCTCCTAACTATAGAGGACAAGGGGGAGGCCGCTCCAATAGAGGCAGAGGACGAAACTCAGGTAGAAACAACTCCTCTCCCTGCCCCTTTCAATCAAACAGGGCTCCTCAGAATAATAGGCCGCCTTGTCAACTTTCCAACCGCCGGAACCATAAAGCCGCCCAATGCTACTACCGGTTTGATCATACCTTCCAGCCAGCTCAACCTCTTGTCCTCAACTCGGTTCACTTGAATGAACCACCTCAAGATGGACTATGGTATCCAGATTCAGGTGCCACCCACCACTTTACAGGTGATGTAAGCAATCTGTCGGAGAGAAACCAGGTTAATGGTGACGGGCAAGTGACCTTAGGTAATGGTCACAAATCTTCTATTCTCTTAAAAGGTTCATCTAAAGTTCCTCCCCTTTTACTCTTCAAAATGTTTTATATGTCCCCTCTCTCATTAAAAACCTGGTCTCAGTTTCCCAATTCACAAAAGAAACTAACTCCTTAATTGAGTTTCACCCTTTTCATTTCTTTGTGAAGGACAAGCAAACGGGACAGGTACTTCATCGGGGCAAGCTTAAAGATGGGTCGTATGTCTTTGATGTCCCACCACCGTCTCCACAATGTCACCTTTCCAGCGCAGCCTCTTACTCCCTTTGGCATCATCGACTTGGCCATCCTCATATCCGACTCACAAAGAAGATTCTGCATCAACTTCAAGTTCCCTTTTCAATATAGAATAATTTTGTTTGCCCACCCTGTCATATGGCAAAATCTAGTGCATTGCCTTTCTTAGAAAATAAATTGTATGTTTCTCGTCCTTTAGAACACTTGTCCATGGATGTTTGGGGTCCTCCCCTGTTATTTCAGTCGATGGTTACAAGTACAAGTACTACTTATCATTTGTTGACACGTTTACTAAGTATACGTGGTTATATCTTCTAAAGGGTAAATCTGATGTGGTTAAAACTATTTCTTTCTTCAAGGTTTTCGTCGAAAACCAATTGCCATTTAAAATTCAGACCATCCAAACTGATGGTGGTTCTGAATTTTTGAATCACTCTTTTCAAGAGTTTGTTTCATCACATGGCATAAATCATAATGTTTCCTCTCCTTACACGCCACAACAAAATGGCCTAGTCGAAAGGAAACACAAACACATTGTCCAAACTAGACTAACTCTTCTCTCAATGAGTCACGCACCCACTGAATATTGGGATTCTGCCTTTTATAGTGCAGGATATCTCATTAATCGGTTGCCCACACTCAATCCAAATAAACCTTCTCCATATGAATTAATTCATAACCAAAAACCAGATTACAAATTTCTGAAGGTTTTTGGTTGCTTGTGCTTTCCCACTTAAGGTCATATGCCAAACATAAACTCCATATGTGCAGCCTCCCTTGTGTCTTCTTAAGGTATCATCCACACTATAAAGCTTATCGTTGTCTTCATCTCCCTTCTCAGCGAGTTTATATCTCTAGAAGTGTTCTCTTTCATGAACAAGTGTTCCGTTTCAAAGACAACCCATCCAATGCAACACCCCCTGAAGCACAACCCCTGCGTTTTCCCTCAGAAACTCAAGGTATGCTCCCCATCTTTCCTACCACAAAACATACAACATCTCCTCAACCTATTTCCCCTGCCCTTTCACAGCTTCCTGCTCTTACTATAACTCCACCTCCACCCAACACTCCAGAAGAGCCTATAATTGAAAGTCCTCACTCTCCATCTACAACATATCCTCCAACTCCCATAGAATGTGCCACCAATTACCAACAAACCACAACACCTTCATCTTCCTCTTTAAGTCCCAGCACAACACCTCCATCATCATCCTCAGTTTCTCCTCCTCCTTTACCTATTCATCAAGCTGGCACTTCTACAAACACTCGCACTATGATCACCAGATCCAAATCCAGTCGCCTAAGTTCACATGCTCTTCTCACCAGCAACAAGGTTCCCTCTTCTAATGATTTCTTGCAGGATCCTATGAATTTCACTCAAGCCAACAAATATGCTCACTGGAGACGAGCTATGGCTGCAGAATTTAATGCACTCTTACAGAATAAAACGTGGAAGCTTGTTCCAAAACCACAAGGTCACACACCCATTGGGTGTAAATGGGTTTTCAGAACCAAATATAATCAAAAAGGAGACATAGAAATACAAAGCCAGACTAGTGGCAAAAGGATTTCATCAAGAAAACGGAGTGGACTTCTTTGACACTTTTAGCCCGGTTGTCAAACCAATAACAATCAGGATATTGCTCTCACTTGCTCTCACATATAACTGGTCTATCACTCAACTAGATGTGCAAAATGCTTTCCTCTATGGGGAATTAAAAAAAGAAGTGTATATGACTCAGCCACCTGGCTTCGTCGACTCCTTAAATCCAGATCATGTATGCTTCTTACAACGATCAATTTATGGCTTAAAGCAGTCTCCTCGTGCCTGGTTTCATCGACTACAAGGAGCTTTATTTGCCATGGGTTTTGCAGGCTCACGCGCTGATAACTCTCTCTTCTCTTATTTTAATGGCTCTCAAATTGCATTCATGCTTGTCTATGTTGATGACATTATCTTTCTGGCTCACTCTTCTACACTTAAATCTACTATTCTCACTGATCTTAAGAAGAGTTTTCCAGTCAAAGAGCTTGGCAATCTATCCTACTTTCTAGGATTTCAAGCCACTATACTGAATCGCACACTCCACCTCAGCCAGTCAAAGTTTGTAGCAGATCTTCTTCACAAATTAGACCTCTAGAATGCAAAGTCACTTGCTACCCCAGCAACTACTGGCCCAAAACTATCTAAGTTTGCAGGCAAAGAACTTGCTGATAAAAAACTCTATCGCTCCACAGTCGGTGCACTTCAATACCTCACTATTACAAGGCCGGATCTTCAGTATGTTGTGAATCAAGTTTGCCAATTCCAGCAAACTCCCACCGATTTACATTGGACAGCTGTCAAAAGAATCTTACGCTATTTACGAGGTACAATGCATTATAGTCTCACATTGCATCCTGTTTCCACTTTCGATATTACAGCCTTCTCAGACGTTGATTGGGCTGGCAATCCTGATGACCGTCGTTCAACGTCCGGTTATTGTATTTATTTGGGTGATAACTTAATTTCATGGAGCTCCAAGAAACAACCTATTGTGTCACGGTCTAATGTAGAAGCCAAGTATCGCGTCATAACTTCCATTGCCTCTTAAATTACATAGATCATGCAACTTCTTCATGAACTGCAAGTCAAGGTTGTAGTTCCACCAATAATATGGTGTGACAATCTCTCCGCCACATATATAGCTGCAAATCCTGTTCTCCATGGACGCACAAAGCACATTGAGTTAGATTATCATTTTGTTCGAGAAAGAATTCAGCAAGGTGCTCTCATTGTCAAGTTTGTCCCTACAACTGATCAGATAGCAGATTTTCTCACAAAGGGGTTGTCTCGTCACCAACATCACAGATTTCTAGCCAAATTGACACTTAGCCAACTTCCTATCCATTTGAGGGGGAATGTTAATGATCACGTGTAACAACTTCAAAAAGTTCAAATTCGAATTCACGCAACTCCAAATCTGATCTCTTAGCAAATCCAAATCTGATCTCCTAGCAACTCCAAATCTGATCTAGGTGGTTGTAACCTCCTTATCTCCTTGTAATCTCATCTACCTATCCATATCCTATCTCTTCAAACCAAACACTTATAAATTCAGCAGTTGATCAATAAAGTTCTTCAAGTTAAAGTTTTTTGCTTTCTCATTTCTTCCTCCTATACTTGTGCACTTACACCAAGCCAGCCTTCTATGATTCAAAGTCTTGAAAGCTTAACTGTGAGTTAGAGAGAGATACTTTTGTAATTAGAAAAACACTTTACTGTGCATGCAGATTGTACAAGTGGGACAAGCTAACATTACTCATAATTAAATTTAATTCATCACAATGAGACATCCAATCGGAAAATTTAGAGTAATGCTATAGCCACTCTGCGAGTAGATACCCTCAGCCACATTCTGACATGGAAAGCTTACGTGGCCATCCACGTCAGAAGCTGACGAAGCATTCGTCTCCTCCTAAATTCTCTTTCCTCTCGCCCACCCTCCTCCCACTCTCCCACCGGCGATCTCTCCGGCGAATCCCTCCCGCCGGCCCTCTCTCCCGCCGGCCCTCTCTCGCCGGCCCTCTCATGCCGGCCTTCTCCTTCCCGCCCTCTCCCTCCGGCCCACTCCCTCCAGCCCTCTCCCTCCTGCCCTCTCCCTCCGGCCCACTCCTCCGGCCCTCTCCTTGACCCTCTCCCTTGGCCCTCTCCCTTGGCCCTCTCCTCCCGCCCTCTCCCTCCCGCCCGCCTCCTCCCGCCTCTCCCTCCCGCCCGCCCGCCTCCTGCCCGCCCGCTCCCGCCCTCTCCTCCCTCCCGCCTCCTCCTGCCCGCCTCCCTCCCGCCTCCCTCCCGCCCGCCCGCCCGCCCGCCCTCCCCCCCGCCCGCCCCGCCCGCCCGCCCGCTCCCCCCGCCCCTCCGCCCGACCCGCTCCGCTCCCGCCCGACCTCTCCCTCCATCTCGCGTCCGCCCAGCCCGCCCGCCCGACCTCTCCCTCCATCTCGCGTCCGCCCGACCTCTCTCTCCATCTCGTGTCCGCCAGCCCGCCCGCCCGACCTCTCCCTCCATCTCGCGTCCGCCAGCCCGCCGCCCGACCTCTCCCTCTGTCACACGTCTGCCCGCCTCCTCTCCCTCTCGCCTCCTGCCCGCCCTCTCCCTCTGTCTCGCTGTGGTGGCCGGGGTGGCCGTGGGTGGCCGTGGTGGCCGTGGTGGCGGGGGGGGGTGGCTGGGTGGCGGGGTGGCCATGGGTGGCCGTGGGTGGGCGGGGGTGGTGCCGGGGAGAGAGACGGGGAGGGAGGGGAGGGAGAGGGACGAGGAGGAGGGAGAGAGACGGACGAGGAGGGAGGAGAGAGACGGACGAGGGAGGAGGGAGAGAGACGAACGAGGAGGGATGGAGAGACGGACGAGGAGGGAGGAGAGAGAGACGAACGAGGGAGGGATGGAGAGAGACGGACGAGGGAGGGAGGGAGAGAGACGAACGAGGGAGGGATGGAGAGAGACGGACGAGGGAGGGAGGGAGAGAGACGAACGAGGGAGGGATGGAGAGAGACGGACGAGGGAGGGAGGGAGAGAGACGAACGAGGGTATCCACTCGCAGAGTGGCTATAGCATTACTCGAAAATTTATCACACACGGCAATAGTATATTACTTTCCCATTATACAGAAGGCTGCGGGGGTGTTAGGTGCACCTGATAGGCTGAAACGCATTGGTAAGATAACTTATACCAGCTTGTACTCGTGTATTTTGCATTCACAAACCAAACAAGTAAAAAGAGTTCACCAGTATCCTTTAATAGGTGGTATTGTGATAAGGGGGAACACGGAATCTACACCATAATTAAAAAGCACGACAACAGGAACAGTTGAGGAATTTGTCTCTTTTCCTTCGACAGTTCGAGTGGCGAGACTAAACAGCGACAAGTGAACCGCCTAAATCCCCAAGAAGCCTACGGAACCCAGACGCGAATGATATTAGTTGTTGTTATCTCCGCCGTACTGTGTGGAATTTCCGTTCCAAAAGGCATTCCTGTCACTCGTCCGGTCGCCATCTTCATCCTGTCTCAGGGTATGGATGTTGCTACCATATTTTCTGGTCGTGGTCCTTCTACCTTGGCTAGAACTTTCAGCGATTGCAGTCTCCTGCATAATTGGAGAGTAGAGCCGGGAAGATCTATCGACCCCTGAATTCTGAAGACCTGTGTTGGGACCTATATAGAAAAAAGGAGCAAGAGAAGAAATCATAGATGCACCCAGAAGAAGAAAACTATTTATACAGCAAAATCAACATGAAGATGGTAATCAAAACGAAAAACATGCAAAAATTGATGAAGAAATCAAGGTAAACTAAGCTAATTACAAAAAGAATAAAGTATATGCACTTACGGTACTGCCATAAGCCATCATTTGGTGCTGATTCTGAACCAGGACTGGCGCCACCACCAACATAGGAAAAGGGATTGAAAAATGACAAGAATCTCTTTGCGTATCCAAAATACCCTCCATATCCACCTGATGAATCAATTGTATTGGAACGTTCATAGTGCACTTGTTTTCCTTGGTAAGACTCACTCATAGAACGGTGTGGGACCACTATCAATGCTTCCCGATTTGCCAATCCTAATTCGGCCAAGTTTTTGCTCATATCTGCAATAAAGTATACGCAATTAACAACATGTTAACTTAAACAGAATAATAACAAGGCCATTAAAACAAAGTTACAGAATAAGATTGAGTAGAATTTACTGTTCAAACCTACCTTCGGTTGTGAACACTCTCCGAGGATAAGGGATCGCAAGATCATAAGACCAAATATCACTTGTTTTGTTCTCATCCACGTAGTCTTTAACCATTTTCAGAGTATCTGTCATCAGAAACTTAACTTGAAGATTTGACCCATTGGGCAAACGGATGTTGATATGTACATCATTGGACTTGGCAACTTTTAACTTCTGATCTTGAACACTTTCAACCTCGTCTGGAATAATCCTCTCATTCTTTTCAGCAGATTCAAAAGATACCTCATCAGAAGGTTCAGCATCTTCAAATGTGATTTCTTCCTGAACTTCTGTTGATCCATCCACAGAAGTTTCAGCATCTGGTCTATTAGACTGGCCTAAATCAATTTTGTCCTGACTGACACTAAGTGGTTTGGCCGTTGAAACTAGCTCTTCATTATTCAACTGTTGAAGCATAGGTGTATCTGATTGTGAGGAAGTCATCTGTTCCACTTCGTGGGATGTCGGTTACAAAAAAATAATAGAAACACTGGCCAGTTAGAGGAATAAAAATGAAATCTTTGCTAGGTATATAATATATGGCTTACCTCGATATGTGATTCAGAAGCATGAGACAAGTGGTGGTCCCCTGAACCTTGCTGAGCTTCTCCAACTGAAGAACATGAAGGAGTATGAGCATCATCGCTTGAAGATTCGGGTTTTTTGGCAGCAAGGGCAGCACTGAGGACTGTCGCGGCTGCTTCCTGCAATTTTATATGACTTAATGTGCACATACATTTTTGTAATACTAAAGGAAGAAGAATTTCAAAAACTAAATACATTGCTTTAAAGAAAAAGATGCATTGATTGAGTCAGCCACTTCAAGGAAATAATGGATCAAATGTTCTACAACACCTGAAACTGGAGGCTCACGCATGACTTTTCAATAGCAGCAACAAGATTTTCAGCAGATACTTGACCGTCTATGAGATTTAAATCAGAGAAAAGTGCACATAAGAACATGACATGTGATACATTCATAAAAGTCTGGCAGATGTAAATACACTACCTAATTGCCACAGTAGATTGCCACCATTGTATCCAATAGCTGATATGCATGGAACCGATTTCTGAGGGTCTGTCAGGTCCAATATTAAGGCAAACACCTAATATTTAAAACAAGCAGACCTAATAATGAAACTACTGAACAATTTAGAATACTGAGATGTTTTAGGTTAGCAATAAGTAATCTCAGGACAAACACGACATCCAGGGTGCATAGGAAAACACTTCTAGCCAACCAAAAACCACAATGACTTTAATTGGATCTCATCTATAATCTAATACATACAGCAACTAGATCTAATATTTGTGCATGTAAGTTCATGAAATTTTAAACTTGAATATATAAATAAAAACATAATAAATAGAACAACATACTTGCAGCGATCTCTTATCTTGGGAATAAGTAATTTCACAACAAACCAAACTTCCAAGCTGCATGGGAAAACATCATGCCAACCTGAAACTACCACGACTTTGACCACATCTTATATACTGAGCCACATGCCTCAACCAAAAGATAATCTCGATACAACTTTTAAAAGCACACAGTGGTAAAAATGACAGAATCAAGGATACAGATGGCACTAAAATTTGATGCATCAGTGGTGCCTTGTAGGAGATGTAAGAAGACACATTTCCGCGAAATTGATTCCACAACCTGAATATAAAATGAAATTAGACAGTGTCTATAATATAACTCAATGAAGAAATCATGTAAGACCTTACTCACATTTGCATCCAACCACATGGATTCTTCATTCATGGTAGAACTTTCATCATCTTTACCTAGAAAGCAGAATAAGGATAGGTACTAGTTAGACTAACATGAACAAAGGTATGATTTACTCTTTGAAAGTTAAAGAAAATGAAAAAAAGGACCAATCATTAACTTTTAGTTAGCCTCCAACTAAAAAGAAAAAGAAAGAGACATCAACTTTAGTTAACCACAAAAATTTAATTGAACACAACTCATACTCGTTTTCCTGCAATAGGCAGACAGACCAGAAATTTGGCATTGACAAAACAAGATTGAAATAAAAGACAGGTACAACAGCTAAATCCCTCAGATCAACTTGACACTTAACAAAATGGATTCTATAACTGTTATTTCCACTGTTATGCTGGGACCTGTCGGTTGAATGGGTTGGTTCAGACCTGGAGTGTTTTCTAGGTTCAGGCCATCCAAAACCCAAATTTGGTCAAAACTCATTTCACCAACTGACTTTTGGCAGTTCGACCACCAAACCAGGAACAAACAGCCTTGCCCAGATGAGAGCAGCTTGTTCGCGTAGAGGAGCACAGGAAAGGACTGGGAAAGGGAAGGGAGACGAGCAGGGAGGGAGAGGGAGGGATGATGGAGGGAAGAGAGAGGGAATGAGAATGAGAAGAGAAGGAGAGGAGAGGGACCAGGCAAAGGAAAGGGGTGGAGGGTTTCCCCGCTCTCCCCAGCATTGTACAACAGGGGCAAGCGAAGAGGCCATATGTACCACCTCCCATTCTGTCATGGTTCAATCAGTGACCACACAACCTTTTAGGTCGAACTCACTATCCAGGTCAGTGAATAGGTTGAGTTTTACAATTGGTATTTTCCTTCTTTTTTCCAAAAGTAGGTCTCTAATGTGCCCTAACCACTCAGGTTGCACAGAGAATCTGACTCGAAAATCCTGGAGATGGGGTTACAACTCCTCCCTAAGGGGGCTCAGAGTGGGGAGGGAGGGAGGGAGGGACCGTTGATGTAGAAAACCGTGGGACTTTTATTACAAAAAGTATCCTTCTAATGACAACCTTCATTTATAAAGATACTTACTCAAGCATGACAAAAGATTCTTTTAACATTCTCAGTCATCATCGTGTCTGACATATCTTTATATTTTAAAAATTTGTATGTTAGGTTTGATTTCACCTCAGATTTCCATGACAGCATAAATTGCCTTCAAATTACCCATGAATGAAAGATTCACCACTTCAACCCCCATGAATTGCTACTCGTGAGTAAATTGAATTCTTGATAATTTTAATAACATATATCAGGAATAATATCATTTAAGTTGAGTCCAGGTCAATCACTAACTAACTAGCCAAGTTAGGATGTAATCTCCCAACTATTAACCATAGGACTTTTATGAATGCTTACCTATATGAACTATTCCTACCAATACTCTCCTGACTTCCAAGTTTACATGGATCCTCAACAGGTCTAAAACGCGACAAAAAAAGAAGGGGTACATATAAACAGGAGTACAACTGCATCCAACAGGCTAGACATCCTGCTCTGACACCATATTGAAGTTAGAGTCCAGGTTCACCCCCAAAATCATTAACCAAGTTAGGAAGTCACCTCCTAACTTATAATTATAGGATTTATGTCAAAACATATCCATACGGGGCTATTGTCATTAAGAATACTACATCACAACATAACTATAAGGAAAAGGTCAGATAAACATTCATGTTCACCTGATATATATACAAGGAAGAGCTTTTTCTTATCTTTTGCTTCATTAATTGCTTCAGAAATAGAACCCTTGAATGTCAATGATGAAAGGGAACTCTCCATCTGTCTCAGAAAATCAAGAGGGAAGGTTGTTAGGTAGAAAAAAGGTTACAAACTTCAGGCGGCAACGGAACAAAAATTCAAAGCGTAGTGATATTGTGTAGCTAAAATACTTTTAACTAAGTAGCTACTATACTTTTCACTGCTAGCAGCTTATCAAGAGAAAAAACTCTCAACTATTCAGCCAATTTTCCCAGAAAAGAATAGTTAATTTCACGTGCAATAAGATATCTAGCTCTTTAGACAAAACATTAAAAGTGAAACAGTTAACTTATACAAAATTAACAAATCCGGTTCCTCTAATAACAATTTCTTCACCATAAAAGCACTTTAAGTTCCCCAATTTCCCAAAAGAGAATCCATCTTCGCTTCATGCTGGATACAATTACAAAAATTCTCGTTCTCTGAAACTCAAAGAGGTTCAAAAAATTTTCAGCAAGGTGTAGGTTTAATTAGTTATGCGATCTCTTCCTTTCTCCCAAGTCCATCAATAAGAGAAAAGGTTTCAAACACATGGTTCAGAATCATTAACCAAATGATCCTACGACAAAAACGAAGGACAAAAGTAATCAATCCTGAAAAGTTCCAATATCTAATAAGGTAACAGGATAAATTGACACTGTCGAGCCAGTAATACCTCAGATAAAACGTTGACTTGCCTCAATTACAAGCGAACAGAAACTATCACCATTTTAAGAGTCACAGCAAAAATTTACGACTTCTAGCCATGGAAGACGAAGCAAGAGCCAAAACTCGTGAAATTGCAGCTTACACAATACTCACCCCGTCACCCGCACCAGAAAACTGAGGGTACCTCAAGACCCAATCGACGGTGTCCCCGGAGCCCCAACAAGTTTTCCGTAAAGCCCCTGCTGGGATGGCGAGTTCTTCTCCCTGGATTATACTGTTCGCACCGATTAAGTGCGACGAGCGAGCAGAAGAGACGGTTCTGACGACGGCAGGGGCCAGGAATCCAAACCGGTACACGCGGACACCGTCTTTCTTAATTATAGCATAATCACTTCAAACTAGAATCTTATATGACTATTTTTCGAAGTAATCCTTTAATAAATATTCATAACTATATCATACTTTGTATTTTTTTTATTCAATCATACTTAGTATTTACCAAAGAGGCCATTTCAGGATAAAGAAAATTTTATATTTATAGTGTTGAATAAGTGCCTTTTACAATTATAAAACAGAGGAGCTGTGATACGACCATATTTTACTTCAAGGGTTTACTGCATAACATGATTTTTAGCAAGTTCAGGTAAGAGATAAAGTTAAATTTATCTTCCTATTCTACCGATAACCCTAAACCTTATTTGGACTGCCAATATATAACAGTACTAATATGAATAGAGACCCTCCTAATTTTTTATTTATTACCCAATAAAATCCCGTTATATGGCTTGAGTTTTGCTCATTATAATTAGAAAGATGGCCTAAGAAAATTTATTAATTATTCCATGAGGTCGAATAAAAAGCTTACATTATCCAAAAATCACTGAAACTAAGCTGGATTTCAAGTTGACTCAAATTTAATATTTGAAAAAATGATAATTCTATTGTGGGCTACACGACCTGAGCAAACTTGGAGCTTGAAAAGTTAGTGGCCTTATTATGATACACATAACGGAAACCCAGATTAATGAACGCCGCCGTCATTGAGCCAAGCATCTTCTTGTCATCTTTTTGCTTCTCGTATGAGAAGCGGAAAGCGTTTCCACACCGTCGAAGACAAAGCAGTCTTCATTTAGCAAAAGGTGGAAAGTTTTGGTGAAAAGGAATATCTTCTCATCTTCTTAGTTTCCTAAATTTGTTTACATATACAACAAACCATGAGACCTCAGTAGCCCAATAACAGCAAAATTGCAGAAAAATCTTGCATGAATAAACAAATGGCCATGGCAAGAATTATAAGGGACCAGTTCATGTCAAAACATAGAGAGCAACCTCCAATATATATACGCTCCTTAATGTCAAAGCCTTGCATTTTTTTTTCACTTCAGAAAAGAAAAGCTTTGCACTTACATGAATTTGCTCCTTGATCTTAAAAGAGGACAATTAGATTTCAGGCTGCTTCACTAAAACAGTCAAATTGCCTACCTGCGGGAGACAGGCTAACACTTCTCAACAATGTCCATGTTAAAAAAAGAACAGAGAGAGAGACGAACAAAAAGGCCCATTACCCCTCTCCCCAATTTTTCTTCACATGCTCCCCACTTTTTCATATTCAATTTCAGAAAAGAGAAAAATGAAACTCATAAGTATATCATTTATGTCACTATTTGAGACCTGCTTCGGACTAGGATTACCTCAGATAACTAGTAGACCAATTCCTTTCAGCAATTCTACTCCCCAAGAAAACATCAAACAAGGATGCAAGAGCAACAAGTAGCAATTCCGAATCCAGGAGATATTTTCCCTTGATCACTGCCTTCTGTTCACGAAAAACTGAATGTTCGGCTATTCAAATAGGTAACAGAATTCAAAGGATATGCCTGACCGAGATTTAGCATCTTTTAGTAAACAATAAATGAAAGAATAAAGTGAACAAAACGGGAAGTGGACCATTATGCTTTGCAAACCAAACAAGCTTATTTTGTAATAATCACTCACAATCAAATCAGCTTCAGGTGGATGATATGTATATCAAACTAACAGTTGCCCATACATTCCAACAAAGGTTGCAACCTACAATATGCCTGGACAAAAATAATGGCATTAATTAGTTTCAGCAGCAGTGAAAGAAAAGCACCAGAGAAATAAAGACATGACAACATTTACGAGAGAGAACACAGCGGACCCTGGGACATGCAAGATGTGAGCCGGAAGCATCCCATTGGAATAATAACGATGCATCTCAAGATCACTTTCATGGTCCAATAATATCCAGTGGGAAGGAGATGTTTCTTTATTTGATAGGCAAAGAGAAGTTTCTCTATGGAATAAGCAAGGAGAAGTTTCTCTATGGAATAAGCAAGGAGATGTTTCTTTATGAATAGGCAAGGAAATTTTAAGAAATATAAGAAGGAAGAAACACTAAGAAGCAAAACAAAGATAATGAGATCAGTGGTGAAACTAATAAAAGACAAGGTAAGATTCTCTCATAGTCCCATTATCCTAACTACTATTTTTTTAGGAAAATACCCTCCCTACTATTGATTTTTTTTCTCCCTACTGGTATGTTGTGATAGTAAGATGAGTTTCTACATATAATATCCTTTTATTTAGCACGATCTTTTGGTGACTGAATTTTGCCTCCGCTATTCAATTAATACATGGAAGTATATGTAGACTTTTTTTAAGAAGTCCTCAAGTTGCATTAAATAAGTGAAACCTCCAGAGGCCTAAAGTCATTCTACAGGCTTCAATGGATAGTCTCAGATCTAAATCGCAGCATTGAACTCTTATCAGTGGCCATCTTTTTGACTCAGCAAAAGCCATGAAAGTAATGAAAGGAGTTCAACAGTCATTCTAGATCTTTGATGTGGACTAAGCATCACCTCAATGGCCACACCAGTCAGCAAATAATTCTTCACTTCAGGTACAGAATTCTTGAAGTTGATGTGCATAAGACAGCAAATTCTTTTACTCTTCCCACAGCCCACGGGCAGCCTCACTAGACGACCAAATAGTCCATGTCTAGCTCTGCAGATTATAATTTTTAGCCCCTACAGAAATAACCTCAGTTGCAACAAACGTTTGATTTATGTCTAGCTCAACAGATTATATATATAGCCCCTACCAAATAACCTCGCTTGCAACAAATCATTGTTCCCTAAGAATATTTACACAGCAAACAACGAAGACATCAGATTTTATCAGCTGAGGCAATCAAGCAACTAAAACAATCTAGATGCATAATCTTCAAAAGAGCTCCCAGTTCAAGATGGAAGTCGAAAATTGGATTACACAAAGGACAAATAACAGATTCACTTCAGAATTTATAAATTGATTTTTTCATTCAAATTAACAAGATAAATTTTTTCTATTTTGGCTATCACTGTTGCATATGATGCAGTATAAATGCAAACTACATACTCATTATGGATGCAAACAGAAAAAAGGATATGAAAGTTCACCTTCTTAGGCCATCAGGCAGAGTAGATATGCAGCTGCAGAACCATTCCCACAAGAGTTTTCTGATATGAGAAAGCAAATTAAAATATTTGTCAGAAGCACTTGTACACACTCCCATACAGGAGGAATAATGACAGCAATAAAGATAATGTTGTGGTTAAATTTAAAATGGGATCATATCTGTTTAACCTGTTAAGGAAAAAAACAGTTGGACATATAGTAACAATAGACTCCCCGACGGCAGGAGGGAGGAACTGGGTTCCCATAAAAAATAACGGTCCATCATGTACTGGCATAATTGGTAACAGAAGCTCCACAGTGGATGTCAGAATAAAGATTCAAAGATGTCGCGTGCAGCTCAATCTTGGAATTTTGATCTCAAACAAATAAACTTGCATGACCATATGGATAACACGTAGGTGAACTGTGGAGACACTCCTAGCCTCCTTCAGCAGACTGAGATCTGAAATGCCAGTGGATGTCCTGTTAAAAGATAGCAAACAAACAAAAACGAAAATATTTAAACTCGACTGAAGTTTAAAAATGATACAATCTTACAGTGAGAAATAAGTAGCTCAATAATAATGGAAAACTTTTGTTAAAGCTAGGACAAACTTAGTCATACGTACAACAAATTTGTGAGAGTAAAAATTTTGTACATATTGGGAAGCAAATGCCACAAAACAGTTAAATTATTTAGAGAACAGTAAAGTAGGGAAAATCATATACCAATACTAAAGCAGGCAGAAATAAATCTGTTCCCATGAAAGACGTAAAAAGCTAAATCTTTAAATAAACCTGCCTGTTATAAATTATAAGAACAGGACAGCACTAAACTTCACATTTTACTACCATCAAATCTTTTAATTAAACCAAAAACTAGATAACAGAGTTTAAATACCAAATGAAATAAAAGCCTAATTCACTTTTTCTTTATAAAAATAAAAAGAATTATACTCATATCAAACAATGTTTTTCATTAAAAAATACTTTCAAATAAACTCTAAATTGTTTTGGAAACACTTCAAGAAAGAGTTATATAAAAAAGCATAGCCAAACACGATATAATCGCTTCAAGCCACATGTGTATGGTGATGAGTATCAAAAAAACCTATGATGTGTTCAATAATTTAAATCTATCATAGTTGCTTTATTTGATCAACGGTACCTTAGGCCATAAATTATCTAAGCAGTACTAAATGTGAGCAAATAGAAAGATTAACCCCCAGGATAACAGAGAGAGAGAGAGAGAGAGACCATGCGGCATATGCTATCTGAAAGCTGCAGTGCTAGATCCCACTTGTTCACTTTAATGAGTCCTTTAATGAGACATAAGAAGACACCAATTTCTGGAATGTGCCCTCTTCTTGTCATGTCACCATACAATTCAAAAGCCTGTTCAACCTTACAAGCCCGGCATAGACTTTCAATCAAGGAAGTATAGATAGAAATGCTGGTAATAGTTGAGCATGAAGGTAAGGCCAACAGCTCTTTATGCAACTCCAAGGCCACCTCCAATTTTCCGGCTTTGCAGAAGCTATCAATCAGAATACGATAAGCAGGTACAAGTGGAACTGACTCATATACTGAAATCTCTTCCAGGAGGCCAAGTGAATTTATAAATTCTTTGTTGAACCCTTGAATCACATTATGGTAGCCACTTGCTGAAATTGGCCAATAAGTCTGTTTCATTTCTTCCAGAAGATTGTGAGCAATGTTCAAAAGACCCACAGAACAACAATGGTTTATTAACACCCTATAGGTCACATAATTTGGAGCACAACCTTTTGCTTTCATTGCATTGAAGAGCTCAATGCTTAATTCAACTTTGCCTGCTTTTCCTAATCCATCTATCATAGCTGTATATGTCACAACGTTTGGAGAACAATCCTTTTCTTCCATCATTACAAGAACCTTGTGGGCCTCCTCCGTTTTCCCTACTTTGCACAATCCATCAATCACTTCTGTGTACGTAATAACATTAGGGAGACAAGTTTCTAGCATTTTAGACAAAACCTTTAAAGCAAGATCCAGCCTTTTATCCTTGAATAACTTGTCAATTAATGAACTATATGTAAATACGTTTGGACTGTAACCATGTTCAGACATTTTAACAAAGACCTCTCGAGCTTCGTCAAGTTTCCCAACCTTACAGAGCCCATCTATAAGGGCATCGTAAACAACATTATTTGGCTCGCAACCAGCCTTTTCCATCACCTCCAACAAGTCGTGAGCCTCAACAACTTTGTGAGCTTTGCACAGGCCATCAACCAATGCGCCATAAGTAAAAACATTTGGCTCTATCGTGTTGCTACAGTCATGCTCGAAGTAATTATCAACGTCCTGGATATTTCCTGTTCCCCTCATCCGAGCATAAACATGACAAGCCTTCTCCAGTTCCCCGGCCTTACAAAACCCATCGATCAGAGCACTATATGTGACCACATTTGGGACACAACCCAAAGTAAGCATCCTGTCAAAGAGCTCGTTTGCCTCAGACACACGTCTTACTTTGAGATATGCATGTATTAGAGCAGTATAAGTAACCACATTTGGAGCACATCCATCTCGAAGCATTTCATCAAACCACTTATGAGCCTGTCCAATAAGTCCAACCTTACAAAAACTATCAATCAAAATAGTGTAAGTAAACACATCAGGTGTCACACTATTCTTTTTCATTTCCTCAAACAGAAGAAAGGCCTTTTCCACCTTATGAGCCTGACATAGAACCTCAATCACCTTTGTATATGTGCTAGCATCAGGAGTAAAACCCTTCTGCATCATTTCACGAATAACAGAAAATGCCCTCTCAAATTTTGCAGCACCACAAAGGCACCTAGCAAAATTTGCAACATTTATCTTGTTGAGAATATAACCCTCTTCCAGCATTTCATTATAAACCTCCTCAGCAAGTTTCATAGCTTCAATACTCGGCAACTCCTCATTTCCGCATATTCCTCCAATTATGATATTGTATGTGACATAACCCGGCCGACAACCACATTCGACCATCTTTTTCATCAACTTATAGGCATAAGCATACTCCCTCGAACTAGAATATGCATGAACTAGAGAATTAAACATTGAAAAACTTGGAATACAGCCCTCAGTAATCATCATATTAATTATTCTCTTACACCTCCCAAGCTGCTTTTTCTTCAAAAAGCTACTGAGCATTATAGTATAAGTCACTACATTTGGAACACAAGAATTGGACCTCATCCTGTGCAGAAAACCCATAGCTTCTTCAAAAAGAGAAGCTTCACATAACCCACTTATCATTTTCGTGTAAATAACAGTATCAGATACAAATTCTTCTTTCTCAATAATTCCAAGGGCTTCTCTCCACTTACCAGCTTTGCACAATGATCT
The DNA here is from genome assembly GCA_022405105.1 of Aristolochia contorta. Taxonomy (NCBI): domain Eukaryota; kingdom Viridiplantae; phylum Streptophyta; class Magnoliopsida; order Piperales; family Aristolochiaceae; genus Aristolochia; species Aristolochia contorta. The sequence continues at coordinate 6,937,152 of CM039667.1, read as the reverse complement.
AGCAAAACATCCTAGTGTAAACGCATCCATACTGATGCCTGAACTCAACATTTCCCTGTGAAGAAGAAAAGCCAAACCCAATCGTTCAGCCTCCAAAAGAACTTGAACTAAGGCATTATACGTCACTCTCGAAGGCTTGTACCCAAAACTTTTAAGCCTCCCAAGCTCTTCCAATGCCTCATTCCAAAATCCATTTTTACAACATCTACGAACGAATATATTAAGCAGTTTACCTAATACCTCTCTGTCATCATCTCTAATTTCTTGAAGAAAATGTTCAGGAACTCTACTATACTCACCAACAGCAAGGGTTTCCAGTAAGGCGTGAAAAGTAGGACCTGAATGATGGTACCCAATCTGACGACCAGCCCAAACGAAAAATTTTACTGCTGCTTCTGGACTCTTCAACAACCTCAGCACATCAATTACCAAAGTCTCGTTTAACTTTTCACGGAACTGTCTCAAAAACTTCTGCGTTTTATCATCAAACTTGCACCCGAGAGTTTTAATCGTGTCGGCTATCATGGCCGCGTCGTTAGAAAACTTACGAGAATCGGGAGGACGGGAGTCAGCGTCATAGTCGAACAGAGAATCATGAAGAAAAGCAAAATCTTGCGGTGAGACTAATTTTTCTCGAGCCAAAACAGCATCATTAGATGAAACTGAAAATTCCGCATCGACCAATCCACTCAAATCGTCGTCGGGCGAGCCGGTGGAGAAGTTTAAAATTGGAATTTTAAAAAGTCTGGACGGCTTAGACGGGACGAATTGGTCGGATTTCATCGAACTGAGGATGGCAGGAGACTCTGACAAGATCATTTTCGCCCACCTTCGAGTCATCACGTTTTAAAGCAAAAGATAAAGTTTCCTACGTCAAACTTTAGGAGGAGGATGTATCCGAGTATAAGTGATTTACGGTAAGTGCTGAAGGAGAACGAGAAGGAGAAGAACTCCAGAGCCATTGAAGCAAATCAATTCAGTTTTTCTGAAACATTCCGCGCCCTGGTATTGCATCCCCACTTCCTAGTTCGCCTTATAAGGAACTCGGAAATGGCGAAGCCGCAGTGATTAAGAGCGTTTTGCGGCACCTCCGCGAGGGAGAGTGGGGAGAGAACATAGTTCAAACCTCAAAAGACAGTCGCCGGAACCCGGAGACAAAACACTGGTATAGACCTAGACCCGGAAATTGACCCGGTTGCCTGCTGCAGATTGCAGACCGTGGCAGCGTCAACTGTCAAACCAACTTTAAGTGTGTATCTTTGATTAACTTCAATCAGCCTTAATCACAAAAAATAATTGAACATTGGAAAATTTGTTTTACATGTGTTATAACTTATAGGCAACCTTATATATTTAATGCATTTGGATAAAGCTAAATCAGAACTCTTCGAATTAATAAATTAGATTAGGCCTAATAGAAAAGAAGTGTTTAATGAAAGAAAGTACATAGATACTTATATGACGTATAGTATACAAATATCAATATTTTTTTCAATTAAAATAAAAAAAAACAAATAATCTAAAAAACCAAAATCTTTAATCCTCCTAAGTCCTAAGCTATTTCAAAGTTACTAGTTACCCCTCAGTATTAAGGCATTAGTGGAACTGACTCTACAGCAAAATCATCTAATTCAGAATGATTATTTTGCTAATAGTAACACTTCATTATTGAAAAGCATGTTATTAACTAAAAATATTTTTCAGTCCCCTGTCTAACTTATGTCTATCACTCTGTTATTATTACATATTTTTGGTTTTTTGTTTCTTTAAATATATTTGGTTTTTATTGATAATTTATGTACTTAATGCGAATTGCCAAATTGCCAGGAGTGCATAAAGGTTGGACAATAATTATAAGAGAACCCAGGAATGAAGAAAAAAAATATTCAAATACATACCTCTCTGTTTTTTCTATGTTTTTATCCCTTTCGTGTTAATTCTATCGGCCACTAATAAGAATCCGACGTCAAGATGCAACGCCTCAGTGTACCAATTTGGAAGTACTAACATCATTACTCCTTTTGTACTTTACAATAGAGTAGCAAACCTTGGTTAACAAATATTTAAGGACTACATAGAGCAACCAAAAGATATATGAGAGACTGGATAATCGATTACCAACTACACAGTCTTCTTAATTTGATTCGCTTGGTTCTGTATAGAATTGTCTATAAAAAGTACCTTCTCTGGATGGAAGGCGCCATACTCACTGTGAGAAATCTGACTATGCCATCGCATTTGATCCGTGAATGCCTTTGCTTTTACAATCAGATCAACGTGATCTCTAATTATAACAGCTCCTTCCGGCCGAAGAATACGATATATCTCGAGAAGGATGTCAAGAATGTTGCACCTGCAAGTGATGGAAACTAAAATGAATTGACAGACTAGTGGATTCAGGATGGCTTTCTGGTGCCATTCTCAGATATAGAGCCCTTTCTAAAGAAGTCAGCTCACCTGTGCTTGTACATTGTGAGAATCCCATTTGCATGAATGAGATCGTATGTTCTTGGGTATGTTGAAAAAGCCTCGCACCTGCAGCACAACCATTGCATTAGATGATCATCGTTCATCCGAGGAAGCCTTTTCAATTCTTTGAATTCTCACAGTTGCTTGTGACCTTACTGCTGAAGGACAAACCACAATTAGATTAGGAGTTTGGAGCCAAGAGGATTACCAGTCCATGTATGTCCCAATGAGGCCCCTTTCATAGATGATGCCCAGCGTGTCATTCCCTAAATGGTGTGGAATCACATTCATGACCCAGACTGGATATTTGGAAAGGGCAGCAGCAAAGCCACCCAAGCCTGCATTCATGTCCATAATGTTTCTGTATTTACCAGCAGTTAGTGAGGTTAAAACCCTTGCATAATGTACTATTCTCTGGTTCCACAGCAAATTGTCTGCCACAAACATCTTGGATGTGATCCCCAGTGCATGCCCATTAAGTATTCTTGGAGGAGAAGAGGTTAATCTTTTCGGCCACTTCTCTAAAGCACCGCCTGCTATATCTTTAACGTTATCTGCTTCAGGCAGAGGAGTAATACATAGTTCCAATTTCCTGTACCTGTTGGGCGTGTTCATCCAAACCAATTTGGTATCAAGATTCAGTTCAGAAGCTCAACTGCAGAGAAGAGAATATGTATACTCAAAACTATGATAGAGAAAGAGAGTAACCAAGCAGCATCATGATCTGCACTTTGACAGAAAGGAGGAGATTCTCTATGCCTCGATTTCTTCAGGGAGCAGTGAATATGATTCAGAGGCTTTTGCCAGACTGCAATTGGGCCCCTCTCAGCAATCTTCTTCCAGCACAATCTGCGCGCAAGATCCTCGATCTCAGCCTGCTCTCTCTCACACTCTTCACGCTTTTGCTCCCATCCCTTGTAGCTGTTTCTCCAATTGATGGGAGGACCAGACAAAACCCAGTAGCCACCCGGGCGCAGAACTCGATCAATTTCCATTAAGTACAATCCATCTGAATGGCAAATTGCTCAAAACATTAGAAATTATTATAGGGGGTTGGGTTGGGTTTAGTGTAAAAGCGTCAGAAAAGAGCTTTGATGAGACCAGAGCAATGTTTCAAAGTTTTGCGGTTGCACACAATATCATTGGATAAATGATCAACCAATTTAATGAAAACCAAAATAATTGCATGTTCCAGTTTATTATCAAATAACAGTCCGCTATTCAGGATGAATAATGATTCATACACAGCCGCTGTGCCCGACTCGGACACAGCGGCTCTCACATTAAATAAAAAAATGTATTTCTAGTTTTTCGTGAAATATAATTTTTTATTTAAATGTGAGAGCCGCTGTGTCCGAGTCGGGCACAGCGGCTGTGCCCCTATCACTGCTCATTCAGGATATAACAGTATAAAACTTGGATAACATACCATAACCTGTCCACTGAATCAGACACCGCGAACAGTGAGCCATATCAAAAGACATGGCTGGAAATGGCAACCTGTAAGTACTAAGTACTCCAAGCATAGCAGGCAGTCCACGCTCCAGTGCAAACTGTATTTGAGCTTCATGTGAATCTCTAGGTGCAACTGACATAGTCAAAATGTTGTAATCCAGAAGGTGAGCGCCAAAGCTTGCAACCTGCACAATGCTTCCTTTAATAAGCAAAGATAAAAGTACCTTAAAGAGGCAGTACCACAATTTACATGCCATTAATCTTTCAAAAGTACAAAATGGTGCTAACCTTGAACAAGTGAGCTTGTTAATAAATCTCTCACAGAAAAAATAAATAACCACATGGAACAGAACAAACACCATCAAAGTGACAAACCCCTGCTGGTCAGAAATTGCAACTAAGCTACCTGTGGGGGAGGAAAAGTTGTTCGGATGGCAAGACAAAGAAACACCACGTATGCACAAGTAAATTCACTTTCTTTCATTCATTTCCTTAATTGCCACAAACCCACAATTTAAAGGATAAAGTTTAACACAAGAAAAGAAAGTATAGTCATAGTAAAAAAGGAATGAATTTTGGTTCTGTTGACGAACTTATATTATAGTTCTGTTTGCAAACATTTCCATCACCAGCAGAAACAGTTATGGAAGCAAATGTAGGAATAGCACATGATGGATTCAGTTTTGGTAGAAAGCGCCATTTTGGGAATACATCTATTCCGATGACTATAGCGTCATTAACTAAAGTCACATTCTGGAAAAGTTTTGTGAATGACATCGTGCAGGAAGAGTAAATGCAAATGCAATTTGTATAGCCTCACCCCACACCCCATATCAAGAACTGTCCTAACTTTCCCTGTCTTCAGGGGTAAAACTCTTGCCACCAGATCAACGTATGGCTTCACTCCATTACGAAAGGAAGTACCTCCACCAGGAAAAACCACCCGGTCGCCCTCCAACCTAAGCCACTTCTGTATTCCTTTCTCATCTATCAGCTGCTTGAATGGTACGTTTGCAAACCAGGCAAAATCTCTGCTTTTGGGCCACGGAAATGGGGTCCTGTATCCCTTAGGTCTCGGAATCAAACACCTCACCACTTCATTACTTTCTGGGCAGTGTCGTTCGCGCTGAAATGTTCTCCTCCCAGCAAACCTCCTATCCCGATTCGGGTCTTGACACGGGCAGTAATCGGTGAAGTTCTCCGGGCAGAACTCAAGAGCTGGGGATTCATCATCAAAGAAAAACGGAAGAAAGGAAGCTCTGTGATGAGTCTCGAAGTCCAAAATGCCCGAAGAGTTTCTGAAAGTAGAAAGATTGAACGGAAGGCAGTCGGAACCCCAGAGAAGCACATCTGAGACGAGAGGTTTCGAGATTTCACGGGAACCGAAACGGTACGAGAGGTAGCAGAGCAGAAGAGCCAGGAGTGCCTTACTCACTGCACCTACGCGTCCAAGGCGAGAAAAGAACGGGTATAATCTGGTCATTTTTCACGACTCGTCCTGTCGCCAGACTCCACCACTCTTTGTATTGGACTCAAACATGCGCCGTAACTCGCGTAGAAGTGTTAAAATAAACCTAACAGCTTTGACCCAATAATCTAGTGAAGATACTTTCTCACTAAATCTGCGTCTCTTTCCAATTCGAATTATGATGATGATACGATTGATGGAACCAAATACTGAGTACGGAATCTGCAAAGAAGTGCTTAATCGATCTTATCAAAAAATCGTCGATGAGCGTATTGCCGCTAGAATACAGTAACCATGGAGGTTGTTCTTCAGGGTTGTCTTCGAAAACGAAGCGTATGATGGCCATAGGTGGCAGATGAGAAAAAAGTTCAGAAAAGAAAAAACAAACTAAAAAAGAGCTCGTTCATCTTCCCAAGAAGAAAGCAAAACATTGGACAGGGTGTTCCGCAATAACTATCGGCAACTATTAACTCCTTCCAGACGACTGCACATTACCCACTCTTATGAAGCAGTCTGGAAGTCTATGAAAGCAGACGAGAATCAGAAAAAGGAAAAAGGAAAAAAAAAATTAAACAGGACGAGAAATGAAACATCGGACAGGATGTTACGCAAACTAATCAGCAATTACAAGTCTAAAGTATAAACTGAGCAACATTTTCAGAAAAATATGAACTTCACAGGTTCAGTCCCCAGTTCAGAAGCATGTGACTGAAAAGCTCAAGCAGAAAAGATTTTTTTTTTTTTTTTTTTTGTACTCACCCCGCATCCAATGTCGAGAACAGTCCTGACAGACCCCTTCTTCAGTGGAACAAATCGACGAATCTCATTTACATAACCCTTCACGCCGGCCTGAAAACTGGTTCCGCCGCCGGGAAACACCAGCCTCCGGCCTTCCAAATAGACCCAATTCTGACTGCCTTTAGTCACGGTCAGCGTCTTGAACGGCACATTCGCATACCAAGCGACGTTTCTGCTGGCCGGCCAAGGGAACGGAGTACGGTACCCGGGCGGCTTCGGAATCAAGCAACGTAAGACCTCTTCTTTCCCCGGACAGTGCCGCTCTTTATAAACCACGTTTCCCCTTTCATAGAATCTGTTCATTCGAGTAAGGTCTTCGCACGGGCAGTAGTGGGTGAAGTTCTCCGGGCAGAGTTCCAGAGCAGGGAGGCCATAACCGGAGCGATTTGAAGGCAGAGATGCTCTGTGATGAGCTTCGAAGTCCAAGACGATAAGAGGGTTTTTTGTGGTCTTCGGGAGGTTGAATTGAAGGCAATTTGGAGGCTCGTACAGGGGGGTTTTAGCTTTACCGAAAGAGCTTATGTTCCTGTAGAGACCCACATAGTAGGAGAACGAACAGAGACCGGCGACGAGCACGGCGAATGCTAAATGTCTCCAGCGGAGGCTTGCCGGGAAGAAAACGGAAGGCATTTGCTGCTCTCTGTTCGGATCAAATCTTCCTTTCTCTTACAGTACCTTTCTTCATGCCTCTTCGAACAGAATACAGAGGAGTGAGGGGGGTTTCAGTCTTCATCAGTAGACAGTAGTGTTTGGCAACAGAGGTAATAAGATCCGGGTCGGAACTTCGAAATTTGGCTCGACTCTTACTGGTGATTTAGACGGGGAACTTCGTTAGATTTCCCCTGCTTTATACATTATATCATTTGATAAGAAAGGAAAATCTTTTCCGTGTTTACTAATTAGTTTTAAAAATAAAACAGTCATATTTTAGCATGAGTTATAATCTTACAGATGTTAAAAAATCATCCGGTTCAGACCAGCTTAGCAAGCCCAAAGGCCCCAAACTAATTGGTTTTTGCTCCAGCTCAACATGACACTACATTTTTGTACTTTTTGAGTCCGAGTTAAGTACCCATGAAATCCAACCCATGTCCACTCCTCTCTTGAGTATGATTAACCCTACGCTCATGGGGTTCAAGCTGACTCAGTCCGTGTTTTATAACAAATAATTTTAGTTTCATTTTGATTTTTTTTTAAGTTTTTGAAAAAAATTCTATTGGTTTTGTTTATTTTCCATCTATCACATGGATAAAACCCCATCTGATTTTATTGGGTTAGGCAAAAAAAAAAAAAAAAAAAAAAAACGTTGCATCTAATGATTCTAATCTCGTATCTTATCTTTTCTCAAGGAATTGTGACAGGCTCCGTGGTCCGTCCATTCAAAGAGCTCTAATACTTTCAACAGTTCCTAGTTCTTTAAAAAAATAAACAATTAGCGGCGCCCTTTTTTTCCAACATGCAACAAACTATTGAGTTCAAGGTGCAAATGCCAAAGTACACACTCGATCGGCTTCTACTCCACTCCACACATCTCAGATTCCTTATAATATTATAATTTCTTTCATAAGATGCCAGCTTTTCTTATATGCTCTGGTGTAAACACTAAACCTCTACTTAAATTATAGAGCTTTCCTTTTAGAATAGCTAAACTACGAGTAGTCTATTATTGTGCTTTTCACATAAGCGTTAGCCTAAAAGTTGTGAATTTGTTTATAGTCACTTTTACTTTTTTGACTAAGCTATCCGTCTTATTCTTTTTATTTTGTGATCATAGAAAGTTGGACTTTGAAAAGCATGTGTATTCTCGTCGTCAATCTTCAAGCATCTTTGACTTTCATGTAGTGGAAATTAAGATGCTTAATAAGGAACGGTGACACTCTTGTAGAGTTGTGCACGGATGAGACAAGCATCAAGTAGATACTTACACAAAATTCCCATAAATAAACAGGCATAGAATTCCCAGTGACGCGTTACAGGGAAAATCCTGCACTATGAGACGAAAGACAAAAACAGTATGACCATTAAACTAAGAGGGGAGATATAAGTGAATTAATCGACTAGAAAAGACGGATTAATTGTCTTGAGGTTTGCTTGTTAATAATAATAATAAAAAAAATCAAACTTCAACGTATCAGTGATTCACTTACTGTGGAAGTAGAAAGTGGGAAAAAGGACTGAAGAAAGTAAAGGTAGAAGAAGAGACTTATTGTTAGTTCAAATTAGTGCGTGTCCTTTTCTCCCACGAAAACGAATGATACGGGCAAAGGACGCAATCTATCATCTCCTGCGGCGACAAAGTTTGATTTTTTGATTCCTCTCCCCCAATTGGGCATTGGTTCAGAAGGCCGGACCTCACCAAAACAAACTCCGCCCCTTTTCATCCCAAAGGGGAAGCACGTAGCGCAGGGTCTCTTTGAAAATGGAGAAAGAGAAGCGGCAGCCTGTGCAAAAGTGAAGCACTTACTTTTCACGCTCTCGCTCATTCTACGGACTATAAAATTCCTCTCCTTTCCCGTTCGTTTCCATCGTCCGTTCCTTGTTTCAGTAATCATCCCGCCTCTGATCGAAATATTTAAAAGCTAGCGTCCGGCCTGAGGACTTTTGGCATAGTGGAGAGTTACGACCGGAGTGGCTGTGAGGTTCTGAGGTCCGTGGCAGAATTGGGGGACTTCGTTTTTGTTTGAAGTGTTTTATTAAACAGTAGGTTGAGTTTTGGTGGGTGTGCGAGTGACAGAAGGATTGCTAAAATGGTGGAATTTAAAGGGTTTTGCTCGAGGAAAACATTGGTTGCTCTTGGCTTGGGTCAGTTCGTCTCTCTTTTGATCACATCTACGGGTTTCTCATCGTCGGAGCTTTCAAGGAAAGGTCGGATTAGTCTCTGCGTTTCGTTTTCATTTTTCCGAAATTTTTAATGGAGTACATTTTTTTTGGTATGTTCCCCGGTGGTGTACTTTATATGGTTTCATGTAGATATAGGCAATTCTTTTTTTCTTTTCTGGTTTCTGTATTTTGGTTCTGATTTGATTCTGTATGATGGACACGGTTTTGCTGTTATCAGGGATCAATGCGCCTACCTCACAGTCTTTTGCCAATTACGTGCTTTTGGCTATCGTATATGGAAGTATAGTGATTCATCGGAGGAAAGCGCTCCAGGTTGCTTTCTTTCATGTGAAATGCCGTTCTTATTGACGGACAGTTTTGTTCTTATTCGTTCATCTGTTCTGACACAATTTGAACAAGCCCTTACTGCCACGACGATGAAACGGCTCTAAACCCCTAAGCCAGTGAGCCAGTTGCAGTTCACTCTCTTCTCGTGAAAGTGGAAACCACAAAAACATCCTCTCCGTCTTGGTTTATTATTCTCTTGTTTTCAGCCTTAATAAAATCACCTTTCCTTAAAAATTAATATTCACATATTTTTGAACTTGGCAGCTAATTGAATTACTAATCACTGAGTTACCTTTTCCACTTCTTCTTTGTATACATATGCAGATGAGATGGTATTACTATCTGTTACTTGCTGTTGTTGATGTAGAAGCCAATTATTTAGGTAAGTCTCAGCTACTTCAAATCACATAGTTTCTTTGTTTTCACTTTTGTATTTGAGTACAAATGGTTGTAATATCGATTTTAAAAATCAAATTAGTGGATTTTTCCCTGAGGATCCTCTTGAGTAAAACTTAATGGAAGTCGATGCATCATTCTTTTTTGTTTTATGCAGTGGTGAAGGCTTACCAGTATACATCCTTGACAAGTGTGATGCTTCTGGATTGCTGGACTATTCCATCTGTTATATTTTTGACATGGATGTTTTTGAAGACGCGCTACAGATACAAAAAGTTCATTGGTGTAGGTGTTTGTGTGGCAGGCCTAGTTATGGTTGTCTTCTCAGATGTTCATGGAAGCGACCGTGCAAGTAAGTGCATGTTCTCAGCTGCATTCTTTTTCATAAACACCATTTGAATCTTACTATGCTTCATATGATGGATTAAAGTTAGTAATAGGTGTTGATGCATATTGTAAAAAGAAGGATTTATAGGTCGATTCATTTAAGATTAAACCTTTTTGGAGAGTTTTTCATGACTTTTCACAAATAAAAGTTAGACCACAATGTAGGATCTTTTCTGTAATTTACATTTTTATGCTTACAATTTCTCTGTTTTTATTCCCAAGGATGAACTAGTGTCAGAAAATTCCCATGATGTTGTCTCCTTTTTCCTTTCCTGTCACTTTTTTTTTTTTTTTTGCTTTTCCTTTCTTTACTTTGTTCTTCTTTTGAAGGGAGGGGGAAAATGTGCTTGTGTCTTGTTCTTGCCTGCTTCTATATGGCCTCTTTCTTCTGAGTCACACTTCAAATCGAATATATGACTTGTATCTGCAATACAGTTTTCGTAGTGTCAGCAGGGTCACTCTTTGAAGGAATGTTAGTGTCATTATTGTTTGTGACATATTGTCTTAATTCTTTGTCTTTTTTGTCTTGTAGGTGGGAGTAACCCAATCAAGGGAGACTTGCTTGTCATCGGTGGCTCCATGCTTTATGCAATTAGTAATGTCAGCGAGGTGTGTTATTTTACTTTCTTGTCACTGTATCTGTTCGCCTTTTTTTTATTTTATTATTTTTAATATCAATTAAGGTTATTTGTTTATTTTGAAATGACCTGAAATGGTTACAATAGCACTTACCAAAAATATGAATCAGAGGCAGAATTGATGGTTTGCCAACCAAAACTGACTGGCTTAGTTTCTATCATACATTTTGCCTTTATATGATGAGCAATATTTCAATTTATTCTGTATCCACCCTGCATCTGTTTGTGTACATTGTAGACTTTAATGCAAGTTCAGCTACTCTCTGTAGATTGTATTTATCCATTTCTTTTAGAATGAAAGACTGCATATTTCTTGTCTTTTAAGGTTTTTTTTTTTTTTGAAAATGTTATCTTTTAAGCTTTATATTGATATTTATGTGAAAGGATAGATATAGCTAAAATTTCGAGTTTCTTAATTTTGTAAAGATAAAAACTAATGTTGTTTGTTATCTTTAAACAGGAATTTTTGGTGAAAGCAGCAGATAGAATTGAGCTCATGGCATTGCTTGGGGCATTTGGAGCTGTTATCAGTGCTTGTCAAATGTATCCATTAATTTATACTGAACTTTTCTCTAAGGAGTTCACTTTTCCAGAACTTTTGTATCATGAAAGGCAGTAACCGAACTGCAAACCTCTAACATATCACCTGCCCCTCTCCCTCTCCCTCTCCCTCTCCCTCTCCCTCTCCCTCTCCCTCTCCCTCTCCCTCTCCCTCTCCCTCTCTCTCCCTCTCCCTCTCCCTCTCTCCTCTCCTCTCTCTCTCTCCCTCCCTCTCCTCTCCTCTCCCTCTCCCTCTCCCTCTCCTCTCCCTCCCTCTCCCTCTCCCTCTCCCTCTCTCCTCTCCTCTCCCTCTCCCTCTCCCTCTCCCTCTCCTCTCCTCTCCCTCCTTCCCTATCCTCTCCCTCTCCCTCCTTCCCTCTCCCTCTCCTCTCCTCTCCCTCTCCCTCTCCTCTCCTCTCCCTTCAATATAGAGTTTTCTTAACCACTTACTGCAGAAGCATACTTGAGCGTGAGGAGCTACGGTCAATTAATTGGACAGTGTTTGCGGTAACATTTTTCTTTTAGCTTTTTAATTTATAATGATCCAGCAGATTGAAAGACCTGCACGATATTTCTTTTCTCTTTTACTTGTCTATTCATCTTCTTGTATACCTGTGTTTATGCTTATAATGTTGAAGGCTTAAATTCGCTCAGTACAGTCCTTAGGTATGATTTGGTGCTAGTTCTTTTTATGGATAGATAGACATGCTTTGACTGAAATATGCTTTTTTTAGGGTTTTAGTCACACCTTATTAATAAGTGTAAAGTGGTCCTCCTTTGTGTAAGGATCACTCAAAATGTGTTTTACACGTTCATCAAAGTTTATATGTTGTTTGGTTTTCTTTTTCCTATTATGTTTGCTCATTTGTTAATTTACTTGTTTACCTGCATGTTGTCAGGTAAATAAATGGGGTAATTTGAAGAAGAGAAAAGATCCCCTACACTTAATTGTTGGGAAAAGCTTATACACTTAAAATTTCAAGAAGAAAGAAGGGGTGTTTTTGTTAAGACTTGGAATTTACTCATATTTACAAAATTATCCCTTCTTTCTTAAAATTTTAAGCGTAGGGAAGCTTTTCACTACACTTACGTGTAAGTGATCCTTCCTCTTTGAACGAAGTACTGGAATTAAGTTATCCTTCCTCTTTGAACGAAGTACTGGAATATACTTTACCCCTTCTAATTTTTGCTTCTCTGCAGTATATTTTAATACCGTCTATTACTAAGGTGTCCCTGCATGCCAGTTTCATCCCATGCCACTTGTTTATGATTTAACTTCCATATGTAGTGACCAAGTCGAAAGATGAGGATCAAAACTAGAAAGTTCTTTGGGGGAAAGATTATAAAAATCATTTTAAGAGTTTCATGCTTGTATGTTTCTTTCTGAAAAAATGACCATTTTCCAAAAGAGAATCACACATTGCCTTGAAAAGTTTGTTTTACCTGGTTCTTGAAAGATTTTTGTTAGAAAAATTGGTCTGATTTTTTCTCGTCTTTTCATTTTGAGTGCAGGTGCTCCCGTTTGTTGGATTTGCATTGGCAATGTTCCTGTTTTACTCTTTGGTTCCTGTCTTGCTTAAGGTATGCCCTGAAGGTCATTTGATTTATTTTGTATTGAATTGGTACTCATTATGTGTTTGTTGAGCCTGTTATCACCATGAACCATTAGATGATGGCAGAGCCTTTTGTTTTAGTCGAGCTATATAAATGTGATGTACCCTTGTAGCACACTGCTATGCAGAATTTTTCTGCTGTAGTTTACCTTTAGGCATCACTATTATATGCTTCCTTGAGTCATTTAAAATTGCATATTTGTGATTGATTATATCGAGTATTGTTTTGCAGACGAGTGGGTCCACCATGTTAAATCTCTCTCTTCTGACTTCTGACATGTGGGCTGTCTTCATTCGCATTTTTGCCTATCATGAGAAGGTTTTTGATCTTATGTAGCTTTATCTAGCCTTATTGTTGGTTTAAAATATGAGTGGTGATACAAGTACTGTGAAATATTACTTCAAGGGTTTACATTTTGACATGGGCGTCCACGGTGCAGTCCAGGTAAGAGATAAATTTGGAGGTAAAATGGGTAATTTTTTTAATATTATCTTTCTATGCTATGGGTAAACCCTAAACCTTAATTTTCTCTTACCTGGACCGCCAACTAAGTTGCCACGTCAGGATGTAAAACCTCAGAGTGAAATATGACAGTACTGACCCCGTTGTAATTTGTAGCAACCGAATTATGGTTCTATGAAATCAAACTATCACTTCAAAATAAAATAAAATAAATGGCAGTACTGATGTCATTTTTCTTAAAATATTTAAAGGCAGATTACAATTGAAATAATTGTGCAGGTTGATTGGTTGTACTTTGTAGCCTTTGGAGCAGTTGCTGTTGGTCTAATCATCTATTCAGGGTACTTTTGCTTATCAAATTCTCAGCAGAAATGGTTTTCTGGTAATGTACCTTTTCTGTAACAAGCATCAAGGAACTTACATAGTCTTCCTTCGTGTTTCTGATATCTAGGGGTGAAAAAGAAGGTGCTGAAACTGGGGTTGAGGGCGCCCAGGACAGCAACACCCCTGACAAGGAAGGGGACGAGGAAGCTGGATTGGGAGATTTGGGTCAAGGATCTGCAGCGGGGAGTCGCAAGACAGGGGATGGTAAAGTTGCTGAAACAGTTGCAATTGATCATAAGAGTGACGAAAAAGGTTGCTAAAGCTTCGAAAAGATCTGTTTATGATCAAATTCTTCTTTTTGGTAGGGAAAGGTACTTATTACATGCTTATCAATGATAAAGAAAGTGCTACCAACAGATGAATGCCTGGCAGAGGTACACAGAAGATAGTGAGCGGGAGTAATCTGGTTGTTTTGCGGAATTACTCAGGGTCATGATTTCGCGAAACAATTATAATAAAGGCTTTCATGGGTGGCACCTGTGTACAGATTGTGTTAGTCATTATTGATGTTGTTCCACTTTTAGTCCCCGATTATGATTGCCATTTTACATCATTCATAATCCAAGAAGTCGCCGTGTAATAAATTACTAAAAGATCAAGATGCCAACAGCATGGAAACTGCAACGGGTCAAAATATTGAAGGATAAAACCCCAGGTGAATACTCATTTTCTGCATTAAGATCGCGCTAGAGAAATATGCCTCGGTAAGATAAAGGTCTCCTTTCAGTAAACATGTTCTTCTAATCTTCCAGCTCCGATAAAACATATTCAGATTTCTCAACTAAGCCGAAATTGTCCGCTTTTCATCCTAGTTATCGAAGCAAATATAACTGCGACGTACTCGTATAACAAAGAACATATCTTATAACTGCGACGTACTCGTATAACAAAGAACATATCTTATAACTGCGACGTACTCCTTGTATAACAAAGAACATATCTTGCAACAGCTCATTTTCAGTTCAATTCATCTCGTTTTTCTTAGCTGCACGTTTGCATATAGCGGGTAGTACATTTATAAACGTGATTATCTTGTTGCAGAGCTCACCGTCCTGCGTGACTGCAGCCCTGCATAGATGAACGCTTCGGTTAAGAAGCCATTCACTTGAAAATCATATTTGACGTTTTCTTAAATTAACGTCCTTAGAAACAAATCATTAGGCTTGCTTTCGTGTTGGCAGGGCAGAGATAAAGCACTAAGAATTCTACCACCAATGAAAGATGCTCCATTATTTGACTGTTAACATTTCTGTATCCCCCATGGAAGTTACTTCAGTGAAAAACAGAAGCCGGTCTCTCTAACATCAACCCTAATCACCATAAACTCTATACAAATGGGGCTTTATTCAGGAAAAGAACTTTTAAAGTAAAGATAAACATGTAGATAGTAAAGGATGTTGCACCGAAGGGAACTCTTCTATTATTGTATCCTGTCAAGTCCCACGATCTAAAACCAGTGTGTTATCTTTCAAACCAGTGTGTTATCTTTCAAACCAGTGTGTTATCTTTCACACCAGTGTGTTAAGGATCTCTCTCTCGTGCTTCCCATGTTTAGGATGGATAGAAAGAGACACTTGCCTATTTGCGATGATCCATGAGTCAAAAGCAAAAGAGGATCTTTGACCTTTTTCTGGTCAGTTGGGGGTGAATGGTTCATTCCAGTTCAACGAGGATCATAATCTCTTTGCCTGCTGCCACATGCTTTAAAATTTTTCCGGTGGTAGCGTGGGAACAACATCCGCCGAATTTTCTTTTCTGCAGCATTTTCTGAGGTTGCCTGCAGAAGATCAGTTTAAATATCACAACGGAATAGGTGATATAATTCAAGCATAAAAAGAATAATCTGTCAATATATACACATCCAACACTATCCTATTTTTCTTTAGAAAATTATCCAACACTATTCTAATAAAACAGTGAAAACGTTCCAGCAAAAGAAATCTTGGTAAATCTGGTGACAAAACAGTCAGTCTGTACTGAATACACATCCAATAGAACAGGCAAATTAGTCACATTTTTGAGGATTTCCTACCTGTGAGTTGAATGAAAAGCGAAGAGTTCGAACCTCCATTCCAGAGAATGCTCTGACATCCATGCCCAGACTATCCACACCAATCAGATTGGCTTCCTACAAAGAAAACTGAATAATCTGCTTTCCTTTATGTTTTATGTTACTAAATGTGACTGTAAGGACTATAAAAAATTGTGACCACAAGTAAGTATGAAAATATGAGTAAATAGGAAATAACTCAACTGATAAGCTGGGTAGCCTTAAGCTAATCTTTAGTATCCAAAAATATTAGTTTACGGTATTTGATTGATAGCAGCTAGATAGGGGGAAGAAGGCAGGACATAAGGGGATGTCAAGTGAACAATAGCAGCAATACTGAGAATGCACATAATAGCCAACTAGGACTCGCTGTCAACAATGAACAACCTCATGCATCATTATCATTCATCAACCTATGCCAATTTCAGTCTGACTTCAACAAGAATGAAGCTAACTTTTTTTTTATATATATTAGAAGGGAGTACAAAAGACTCCTGCAGGGGAGAGGGGGGCAAGGGTTACTAGTTCAAAAGTACAAGGAAAAGCATGCTTAAAAAACCAAAGTTGGAACCAAGTGATGATCTGAATCATGTCAGGTCCATTAAAACTGAGTGCTAAGCAAACATCTTTTAATCTAATTCGCATATCTACTTTCCGTAACCATAAATTTAATATAGAAAATCAAGTTTTACAGAATCAACTACTGTGGATAAGCAGTGTCTTCCAGTGAATCAGAAGCTGGAGATAGAAATGAATCAACATGGAAGGATCCTACTTTACCTCAACATTTAGACCCTTTTTCTTTCGACAAAGAGCTTTAAGAGCCAACTTAGATTTCATGCTATCCTCACTGAAGTGTTCAATAATAGTGGAAGCCGAATGTACTAGGACATCAGGCTCAGCTTCTTGAAAATCTTGCAGACTCACCAAGGCCTGCAGCAGATAGAAGTGAAGAAGAAAAGAGATTGTTACTTGAGTGAACAAATTCTGAAATCCCAGTTCAGCAAAAAGCCAAAAAAAAGAGAAGTTTAGAAGCATCTCAAATGCATGCAATGAAGAGATTTGTAATCACTCACACGATTACCATATACAGATGAGAGTTCAATGTGGAATATCTCCAATTTGTACAAAGTTGACCGGATGGACCTTTCATAACCTTTCAAATAAATATCAGATTTCGTCACACACTGATTAAAATTCAAAATCCTTCATAATAGAGCAGAAAAGCGAATTATCTGAACCATACCAATCATGTTATAAGTTGTATCCGCTTCCTCTGGTCCTCTTTTTGACTCATCTGGAATGACATAAAATGCTGTGTAGACCTCATACATGTACAAGGCAGACCAACATCCAAAGCCAGATACAGAACTCACCTGTCCAATCTGACATATACCCATTGTCATCTTCCCCTTGGAAAAGCCTCCACAGATGTGTTTCTTCATCAATGAAAGCAGGTCTAAGATAGCCAACAATTGATATCCCATTTGATGGATAGTCCATTTTGCGCCAAGACTTGGTATGAACTGCCTACAACATGAAATACAATTAAAACACTTACACAGGCGAGCATGGATATGACACATACCATCAATCATGAAAATAGCAAGTTCATAATGCTTACTTAGTATATTGACCCAAAACATTTACAGCATAAATAAACACAGATTCATGCATGCAGAAAACTAAAACTGTAAATATGGGCTTATTAGAATGTAAAGCAGCAATTACCTTGGTCAAGCGTTTGGCAAAATAAACTGGGTGGATCTGCCGCAACGTATCCGGCATCCCCCAATCCATCAAAATACCAGCTACTTCGGTATCTTTGACCTGTTAAAACCGCCACTGATCAATGGGTTTGGGTTAGGAGATTGTGAATGCTAACAGAACAACCAGGCAATCTCACAAACCTTTTCATTATCATTTTCAACGGCAATAACATCATTGATGCTGATATCCAAGCTAAGGATATCATTAGAGGTTACTGGATCAGTTTCACCATAAATAGGAAAGTCCATGCCAATCAACACATTCTGCAAGCAGACACAGACAGAATCTGTTCATATTTATAAGTAAAATACTTAGTATTTAGAAACATAATTTGGTTTAACCATAAAATGCAGATTTACCACAGGGCTGCTCCCCTCACGATCTTGCAGGATGTTTTCATCATCAAAGATTTCAAAAAATATGTCTGCAAGTAAATTCTCTCAGAAACAAAACAAGATAAGATGCTTTCCTAAACAATCATAAAATCAAAAAGTTAAGAATGTCCATAGTAGGGTCATGAAAAATTTTCAGAACACTTATTCATCGCGTAGCCAATGACATGCTGGTTATACAAAGTCAACAATTGAAGGACAACATAGATCATAGTTTTTCGGAAAATAGTGATAGATTTACTAAAGAAGAGCAGGAACTAATATTACAACAACGGATACAACATAAAGTATAGACACTTTAAAAAGCACAACAAACTAGGACAACTGGCTTAGAGGCAGCTAAGGCCCCAATGAAAGACGAGCTCCAGAGCTGCGACTCTTTGCCAAATTGTCTGCCAAAGAGTTGCAAGCACAAGCCATTGCTATTAGCATTCTTGATGATCAGAGCAAGATGAAACATGTTTGTGCTTCTTCCACATAATGCGGTGAGCTTGAGCTCTATGAATCCTATAAAAAAACAACATGATCTGACCTCCATAATCATCAATAATGTAGTGGAACTCAGCCCATGAATGTTTTCTATGTGGTTCAGAGTGCACCATCCCAGGAAAGACAAGTAATGCGCTGCTGTGAGCCTGTGATGATTTGTGAAAATTTCACCTCATTAGTCATAGAACAGGTAGTAGTCATGGAACCATACAAGAACCAAATAGGAGGCAGAGTCAGGAGGCAGAGTCATAATGTTTGCTTGGCACAAGGTGTGCAGCAAGTATTTCTAACAGAATTACAATAAGCGTTTAGAAAATGGGACGATCTTCTAACAATAATAGAAGAAGGTTGCTTTAGGTCTCTAAATATATAAAATCCTTTTTTATTATTTTGATACATGGATACACACACCCCACCACCTTCGATCTTCTTCAAGTTATTGGATCAGTGGCTCTCCATACAATGCCATCCACAATATGCCAGCCTTTAACCGATGGTGCAACAAGGTAGTCCATACACCAGACAAAATGAAGAACTGCTATGATTACAAGTTGCTGCAAAGTTCCTGGAAATTTTTTCTTTTCTTTTCTTTTCTTTTTGAGTAAAGAGCAGTTCCTGGATCAAATAGATCACCTCAAGTGTTGTTCTAGCCATTTCTGCATCTGTGAGCATTTTCTCCCTGCTTCTTTCGCATTCTTCAACTTCTTCAAGAGGATGATAGCCTTGGGGTCCAATATAACTAGTGAAATTGGGTACAGAGTCTGGGTAATCTGCAGCCACCCGAACTTTAGATGTGGAGGAATCCTGCCCAACTTGCAACAAAGGTGATCGAGTTGCTCCAAAAAATATGTTCCTGCATCTAGAGCTAAGGAGACGCACAAGTTAATTTTCCTTAAAATTTTTAATTGGGTCAAGTAGAGGCTTCAATAGCTACATCAATATATAATACAAATATTACAAACTTCAATCTACATAGCCAGAATTACTTATAGATTAAGCCAAGGAAAATCCTACAATGCTTCTTTCAAATGGGTATCGCTAGCTGGGTACTGTCAAATTGGATCCAATTTTTTTTCATAAAAATGACTACACTTAGGAGGTCTTTTTTTCAACAAGAGAACACACTTGCTCCTAAAATTTACTTATGTGGGATTATTCCACAAAGAATTCCCTCAGCTCTTGGTGAAAGAAGCAGATGATGAGCCAAACATGTGGACAACATAAATGGGTAGCAACAATATGAGCCAACACACTAAATGAAGCACAAATGAAACCCAATAGAACAAACACCCTGCTCTAAGCCCTGCTCTAATGCTAAATTGGATCCATCTCAAAATTCCTAGCAAATGTTAAGTGTCTTTTCCCAATTAGATGTTCCATTTTATGGAGATAAGTGAAATTATTCACTCTAATGGGTTGACTCAGGAAACTACTCCACACAATGGAAACATAAGACTAAATAAAATGCAATTCAATTCTATGTATCTTCTAGATTTAAATAAAACTGCAGCTTGTGTGATTTGAGAAGAACAGAAAAAAAAAAAAAAAAAAAGGAAAGCTGCACAGCTCACTAAGGTGAGGATGGATAATAAAAGGCAAAAATTGACAAATACAAGGGGGCAACAATGTCATGGTCTTTGCGAGTATGTCCTATTTAGCCTGCTTTATCTAGCGAATATCCTGAGAGCCTTCCAGAAACGTTAATCCAAGCCTCATTAATGGCAATAACAGTTACTTGTACCTTATGTTGCAAAACTCAGAATCTCTTCGATTACCGAACAGAGGACTAATCCACCCTGTCACGGTTCGTAATGACATTGAACAGCTGATATCTTCCAGTTGACAAAACTGGTGTTGCAAAGGACCTGAAAAATCAACAAACAAAGATTACATGCGCAAGAGAGGGAGAAAATAAAGAACAGAAAAAAACAACATTTTAAAAGACGATCAAATAACTTGACACGTGGTAAAATACATTTTACAAGAACGAAGGGCGAGAGGTTATGTGATTTTTCAAGTAATCCTTTAGTCAAAATCAAAATTTCCCCTCAGAGGAAAAAATTAATGTAAACTTTGTTTTCACCAATAGGCCGAGTTAAAAAAAAAAAAAAAAAAAAAAAGAAAAGAAAAAAAGAACGACCGCATCAAAGAACCTCTTAGTACAGTAACACGAAAAATATTTGGTGTTCAGTAGGAAATTCAAGTAGGATAGTTCTTTCAAGTAAGTTGGCAAAAGGGTAAGCAACCGATCTTTTTCAGAAAGTCAGCTTAGTCTTTCTCTTTACAAAAGTCTTAGTTATCGGCTCCAACCAAATACCAAATTTCAGAACCATGCAGAAAATCTCTCTCTTTTAGTCTTAGTTATCGGCTCAAACCAAACATGAAATTTCAGGACATGCAAAAAACCTTTTTTTTTTCTTTGTTGTTCTAATATTTCGTTCTCTCCAGAGCAGTTGCCGGTGTTTTCTCACACACGAGTATACAGCAGCAATTAGATAAAAGAACAAACGGAGTATTTACCTAGGAAGATTGCCATGAAGAACGATCAGGCGGAGTGGCAGGGAAGAATGTGATGGTTTCGGCTTGGTTGTTCGATGGGTTCCACTGTGCCAATGTCAGATGCCCACACTGTCCTTTTCGGAGTTAATCAGGTCAAAAAAGAAACTGAGACGAAACACACGGTTCCGGGCATGGGCATTCTCCCCTGTCTGGACGCTGATTTCAGTGCTCAGGCGTCAGGGAAGGAGGTTGACTGAGCACGTGATAGGATCCCCTCCAGAGTTACCCTTTCAACTCAAAAACCGATAACCATTTGAAAAAAGCTGCTCCTTCTCATCTTACAGTTCTTTATTCTCTGAGCGGTGGTGTCGTCTTGCGACTTCGACGGTGAGACGCACAAAATTTCAAGCTTCAAAATGATAAAATATTTCTTTGTTCACTAACTTTTAAGAAGCCAATTTTAAGTGGCATATGTGCTGTAACATACTGACAATTACTTATTATGAGTCGGTGCAAGGTGATACCGATTTCATGAATATGACATCCTAATTTTGTTTTTTTTTTTTAACCCCAACAGAGCCAAGTTGGTTCTCTGAAATGAAGGTTTTCCTCTCATTTGATTTATGGGTATTATCACTACAAATTTTATGGGTTTATCACTACAAATTTTATGGGTTTATCACTACAAATTTTATGGGTTTATCACTACAAATTTTATGGGTTTATCACTACGAATTTTATGGGTTTATCACTACGAATTTTATGGGTTTATCACTACAATTTTTATAGGTTTATAACTTTATAACTACAATTTTTATGGGTTTATCACTACAAATTTGAGCCCTATTGGCTATTCGGTAGAATTTAAATTAAAATAGCTAAAATTTGACCGAGTTAGAATTTTAAGTTGAAAGATTTGATTCTTTACACTAATATATTTATTTTCACCTAAATTATTTTATTTTTTTACATATTTTTTGTTTTGAATTTTGATAACTTAGAGAGGATTTTGAGCCCTATTGGCTGGCTATTCGGAAGCCTCCAGTGAGATTTGGGAATTGGGACCTCCTCTGGTTTTGGCCAATTGAGTTTGTTGCAGGCGGAGACAAGCCTACAAATGAAGTCTCCTGAAAGGGGTGGTTTCAGCGTCTACACAGACGCAGTGTCGAACAAACTCGGCCGATTAGCTCACTAAGGTCCTTCGCTTACCTCGGAATCGATAAGATGATGAAGCGGAAGAAGTGGACGGAGGAAGAGGAGGAGACCCTGATCAACATGTACTCCGAGCTACTCAACTCCGGAACACTCGCCAAGCTCAAAACCCGACAGAAGAAGTTCGAACCCATCGCGGATCACCTCAACGCCGTCCACCACCTCCGCAACCCCGCCGGCTTTCCCTTCCGATGGACCTGGCGCGACGTTTCCGTCAAAATCCAGAACATGCGCCATCAGTACCTCGGCGTCAAGCAGAAGATCAAGCTCCCGGCGGGGAACTTTAATTGGTCCGACGCCGAGAACCACTGGACCAATTTCCTCAAATACAAGCACGTATTCGGCGATCACGACCTCGATGTTAAAGACACCTCCAACACAAAGGACTTCCCCAACACTGGCCGCAACAGCAACAATACCGGCAACCCGGATGAAGATGACCCGGTTTTTGATTTTGTCGGGGAAGACGTTTTGGGCCTGGGGTTCTACGAGGAGGACGATGAGGCGGAGGAAGAAGACGATGATGAAAAAGATGACGATGTCGTAAAGCGACCCAAGAAGGGATCTTTGCGGAAGAGGCAGAGGGAAGTGGACGAGTTGGGGGAAAGAGAAGGGCATTGGGTTCGCCGGGAGTACGAGAGAAGGTTGCAGCTTGAAAGGGACATTGATGAAGAGAGGCGGCGGAGGATGGAGATGGAGGAGAGGAGGGAGGAAGAAGAGATGGAATGGCGGGCGCAGATGATGGGCATGCAGATGGAGCACGAGAAGCAGATGATGCAAATGTATGCTGATTCGTGCCACCATCAGTTGCAGATTTTGGGTGTTTTGGTGAGATTGGTTTGCCAGTTCTTTGGGGGAGGAGGAGACGGGTTGGGCGGTGGAATTGGTGGTGGGTTGCCGGGACAGGTCTTGCAGCACCCTGGAGGATTAGTGGGGGATAACGTGAAAGCAGAAGGGAATTCAGGTCCTCATTATATGTGATAAACTTTCGTGTGTATTTCTTCCATTCTCTGATTCTATCTCAGTCATAGACATGTAGCAGATGTATACTGATGCGAATGCAATGGGAATTAGTTCCTAATTGTTCAAAAATTTTCCTCGAGATGGAGAAAGAAATATATCTTCTTTCAGGGTTTAGATCCTACTGCGTATTTCCTTCTTGGACATAAACGCTGCTTTGTCAACGTTATGTATGGATGACACCCATTAGTGTTTTCGGGAGTATAGTATGTATAAGAATAAACCGTCATAGACAAAGTGGAAATCCTTGACCAGAAGAGTTGGATATATTGAGGTTATATTCAACTTGTGAATTCCCTTGGCAATAATGTCATCTTAATAAAAGTACTCGACAAGTGGGTTTTTCGGTGGCATAACCTTCCTAGAAGGGTCTGAAGAAAACTGCTTGGGTAAAACCTTAAAAAAGATTACGGTGACCATTTTTCTAGGTGGAAATTGTGCCATTTGGGGCCACGGAAGCTTGGTAGATAGAACTATCAGTCAAAACCGTTGAAATCAACACAAAGCTTCACATTCTTTTTCACCTTGACACTGGATTTCAAACTGAAATGAACAGCGGAGAACTAAAACAGCCAGACAAGGCAATTACCTGTTGTGATGAATAGTGAAATATGTTTTAGCATATATGAAGCATGCTTTTTAACTCTCTGGATATGTTTAATTAGCGTTTATTCATGGCTCTAGAGCTGGTTGAACCAGGTTCTGTGACCTTACTGAGGCAATTACCTGTTGCGTCTAAACACTGGTATCATGGGTCTGGCTTCAACGAGTTCGTTTATCATATTGTCCTCTTTGTTTTGAACCACAGCAAAGAAAGGAAACAAATACATTCTAAATGTCTCTGAACTACTGTTTCAAAAAAAAAAATCTCTGAAGTAATCTTTGCTAGTGGCACTCCTGCTCATTTTCGTGAAGGCTCATTTTTTTTTTTTGAGTATTCTAATCTGATCTTCAATTTGTTGCAAATGTTGCTTATTATCTTAAATTAGCTTTGCAAATTCCGGATAACAAGAGCATGGACTTATAGTTACAGTTATTTAAAATGTTTTATTTCCAGCACTTTCTACACCCATTGAAGCAACCACTGATCAGAAGTTCCAAAACTCACGTTTCTCATGGTAAATAGAAAGATAAGCTCAAACAGGAAAACTTGAAGCCAGTCAAAATGCCCCACTCTTATGTCCAACTTCTATTATCCTCTTCGCCACCAAATTTTGGAAAGTTGAGATTAAATTAGATGAGGGTCTTGTTGTGGGATGGAGTTTTGACTATCCAGTGAAATTAGATACTGACCAAATATAACAATGGAAAATTTATACCATGTATTTTTTTAGTGATTTCAGAAACTAACTCCATGGCTGAGGGTAACTGCTAGCTAATAGGCAATGTTGCTCAGCAGAATGCTGACAGCTTTTATACATCACTATCATCTGAAGCTTACACAGTGTTTTAAGCACATGTATGTACTCGTTTTTCTCCTCTAGCTGATTTTTTTTAACCCAGCTTGGATAGGGGTTTGAAGTTTCACCGAAAATTGATGTTTCATGAGGTATAATCATGCACTATAACTGTCACATGTCAGCAAAGATTTGGAAGATGCCTGAGGTTTCAAGAAAGAAGTATCAATAAAATTATGTGATTCCACACTGGATGTGGTGAGCTTTCTACTGCAAAATTTGTATGATTGAGGACAAGGCATGGAACAATCAGCATCAGAAGAAGTCTACTGCATAAAATCTATGAAGCAGACCGCATATGAGATTGACCTGATATAAGTTATCTTGTGACTGAAGGAACTGTCAGTGTTTTCACCCTTCCTTTCTCTTTGTTTTAGGTACAGTTGAAATCTTTAGATTCTTCTATGAAGTCGGGGACTTCTGTGACTTGTTTTGACTTCTTGGCAACATAAAGAACTAGCTCTAATATTTGTATGTCAATGTCATTGTTTAGTTACTCCCAACTAAAATGTATTTTACATTTTTCAGATAAAGAATTTGTATTATGAACCTGCTTTCCTCAGTGTCATCAAGTGCTTTTGTATAACCTTATGGCCACAAACTGCTCTTCCCAAAGTCTGCTTCAGCCTGAAAAAGTAATTAACATGGAGTTCAAATACTCTTGTACTCTGACTTGGCTTTCTATTTATAGGCATTTTTGTAACTTAAAACCCGGAGTTCTATCAATACTGACTTATGTGTAAAAAGAAAGAATCTATTATACACAAAGTTGTTTTACTGATTAGTCTTAAGACGAACTTGATAATAATCCAGCATGCAGTTGACTAAACAGTTCTATTTCACTTATAAGAGGAGATCCTTTTGCTGGTGGTACAGAGACTGAGAACAGGAGGAAGAATCTTAGTTGCTTGTTTAGGCTGCAGATAGGCTCAACTTCCATTTTGACTAAACGCAGGTCCCCAAAGCTGGCCAAGAAGGAAAAGAGTAAATTGCGGTAGACAATGTGAATGATACTAAGGAGACAAAATAGTTTGTAGAATAGAGTGTAGATTCATGATTCCTTTGTCCTTTTATAGCTATGCTCTCCTTTGTCATAAATATTGATGCAGGGTCGTCTAAAGTGGGTTTATCAACATAGTTTTCTAGAAGAGTCTGACATTCATTTATATTTTTGGAGACTATAATTTCCTGTTGCAATTTACAAACTCTGCCCACCTTTACCATATTAAGTGATCGCGTACTTCCCTTCATCTGTTTCAGTCACGGAAATTTTGAGACGTGAACATATATGTCTCTCTGTCTGCACTGTCAGAAATCAGGAGCATGCTGGAAACTTTATGAATTTCTCATGCTGTCAGAGGTATTTTGAAAGGTGTGGGAACCCACTTTCTGCTATTGAAGAATAACAAAGAAGGAAGCTACTTAAAGACCAATGATGATTCTCTCGTGATCCCCCGTTGAGCTAAAATCATACTGATAGATGAGCAAATTAAAAGAAAATTAAATTGTGTGGTGATTCTTAGTCATATTACATCTCAGTACTATCTTTGGCAGCTGGAGAAGCCATCAGCTAGCATCCATCTCAGGTCAAAAGTTTGGAATCTGAATTTTTATCATCTAGGATGTGGTGCTTTGCTGATTATTATAGATACTACTAACAGATCTCCTGAGGGAGTGTCATTCTGTTCTATTGTTACTTGCTCACATTTTGGTTAAAATGGAAATGCACCCAGCAGCTCAAAGAGCGGTTCAAAAAACGAAACATATCTTTGTTCCTTAAAAGATAATTTGATTTCCTTAAAGATAATTTGATTTCCGTGCCAGTTGCAAAGAGGAACTTTCTAATTTCTTAATATATTTGATTCTTAAGTTTACACAACAGCTGGAATAGCTCAGTTGGTTAGAGCGTGTGGCTGTTAACCACAAGGTCGGAGGTTCAAGCCCTCCTTCTAGCGTTTTTTTTTATCTAAAAATAAATCCTCTTCATGTCCGTTAATTCATTTATTTTACATCTTCACCAATTTTAATCTCCTTTTTGGGCAGATCCACCAGAATGAGGATCTACTAAGCAGCAACTAGGGGGTGCTTCGAGTCACTACAAGATGAACTACAGTAATTTGTATACATCTGCAACTTTTTTGAGTGTGTGTGCTTGAGACACACTGGCGTTAGCAATCACAGTTATGGGACTGTAGGTCGTTGATATGATGCATTCTGAGCATCTTCTTATGAGTTTTGTTATTTTCCTGGCACTACTGGATATTGGAAGCCGAAAGTTTGCATTGTCCATCTCTTCACGCTTGCTAAATAAATTTCATTGAGAGCATGGTGGCTCCGATCCATTTTCACATAGATTTATCCTGTAAAATGTTTTATTAGTACATATTACTTGATATAGTTCTAAATGTAAGTCTCTGTTGAAATAACATGATGTTTCATGTTTCGAAAATACTTCTTCATTTTCATTGTCAAACTGGTTTTCTTTTCTTTTGATTCAGAAAACTAGTTTCAACATTTCGCTATTAAATATCAGAAAGTGCTTGCCTGGATGAAGAGAACCTTCGCCTTCTGTTCATCTCGGGAAGAGAACGGATATGCGAAGTGCAGTTCAGTGCCGTAAGTATTAGTCTGCGCATCATCTTAAAATTTCTGACAAGAATTTGACATCTCCTGTTGGGTGGGATTTGGCATACAGTATCTGCTGGTCAGAGCAATTTCTGGCTTGCTTGCAGACACACGCTTAGCCAATGCTAAATGTTCATGGCAACAATAATTCCTAGTTTAAAGACATCTCAACCTGAACACATATTAAGCTCGTTTACAAGCATAAGAGCCATTAAATGTATCAGGGTATCAGTAGGACGTAAAATATCCTCCAAATGGCACTCCACCCCCACTTTAACGGAGGCATCAAGCATGCTCCCAGTCAGCAACACATTACTATAGCAAAAAAACAGTCTTCTCACAATCGAATGTACATAATACAAACTAAATTTCATCTGTGAACATGCCTGGGCTACTGTTAATATGTGCTTACAGCAGCGCCAATCTGCTTATCGCTCTACGTGTCTACACATGTATTTTTCAGCACCAATTCTAAAGACTCACAAAATTGAATAGATATGGAATGAACACGTTTCTCCCTCTGAAGCTGTTGTTAGGGGTAAGAAAGAGTAACTAGAGCACAATGCACCTAGATCAAACCAAATCCACGGTTCTATCATGACATCCAAATTTCAGTCACTGAGTGAATAAAATTGGAAGCACCTTGTGCTGATAGACCGGGTAACTCTCAGATTTCCTCCGTCAAATCAGCAGTAGGAGTATATTTTACTCCAAACTCACATCAACCCCACTAACCTTCAAAAACTCTTTAGCCTCAGCAATGTCCTGAATATGACAGATGTCAATAAGAACCTTAAACAAGCAACAAAATCTACACTAGTTAAAGCGAGGGAACATACAGAAAGATGAAAACCATTACGAGCATTTGCTAGTAGAAGTGAATGCGTAACTAATTTTAAAATCCTCAAGAAGCCACAAACTAGAGAATACTTTTACAGTGTTACAATAGAATTGGAATGAATACAATGTTGAACTGTATTTTTCTACTCTTTTTAAAAACAAAAGTACCTAAGAGCAATTACTTATGCTAATGACCTGAAATGTTAAATTTACAGTTGTTTGTCACTGCACAATGGAGATCTATAAAAGTTGGTCTATTCATGAAAACGTCAGCATTGTTTGAAGAATTCAAATTGGCAGCCACCAAATTGGTTGTACTTACTCCCTAGAATCATAGATCCCAGAAATTTTTGGCTAATCGTTTATAAAGTTAGAACACACATGTTTGCCATATTTCCTAATTTTACCTCAACAAATTTTATCCAGATATTCTGTTAAATTTTTGTTTGCATTTAGTTTTTCTAGGTTTAATCCCATCAAATAAGTACTTTTCTGCATTGATTTGTTTATTTATCTTAGTGCAGAGAATCCCATGAACTTATCACATGTATCTGATTAATTGCTCCCCAGATGAACACAAGCCGTAAAGGACAACATATTCCAATCCACAAGTGATTGGAACATGGAGTCATCTTAGGATGTGAGCAAAAACCACTAATCGTATCACAAGGGAAAAATATATAAGACGGCCACAATAATATTACTTTGGCTTTTACAGGTATAATGCTAAACCATCTTTATCAGCAAATGATGTTGGTGCAGCTGTCTGTTATTTTTAAAGCTTGTTTATGCCAGCTCTTAATGTTGTTAATCAACAATTATGATGAACGCTGCAATGTTCGGTAGTAACCAACAATAAGAGTTGAGCATAAGAAAGCCAAAATTTGATGCACAAATGAGCGTAACTAAGGAAAGTAGTGGAAAGTACCTTTTGCAGTAGGGATGCTTCCTGAGGACATGTAGGAAATACCATTAGACCAACTCCAACCATCAGAAGACCATAACATCCCAGAGCTACAACTAAATAGACTGGCAGCTGCATAGGAAGCCATGATTTACTTTTAAAATAAACTAACAAAATAAAACATAACAAAACTAGAAAACCAGTATCAGAAACCTACCACCCACGAATGACTTTGAGGGACAATTGATGTCTGCAGGAGGCCAATCCATAAGGAAAAGATGGCAATTAGCAACGATAAGATTTTCAGTATATGCTTCATCTGGTTCTTTGTGGTGTTGATATTTTCACCCTGAATAAGAAACAGAGGAGAACCACTTGAGATGAATTCTTATATTTGTGAGACAAATAATTGCAGGCAAATTCTCTTTTCAGATTACATAGAGGTAGGAGGCAATAATTTTTGGAGCATTACATAGTGACAAAATGAGAGGAAGAAAGAAGCACAAATATGCAGACATAAAAATAAATCATTGAAAATAAGGAATCACATAAAAATGCCACATCCAGTACAAAATCAAAGTTATGGTAAAAAGTGAAATAAAAATACATTAAAAAATTCAATTGTATTTTTCCGAAAGAAAAAAACCAAATGAGTATCTTGGGATAAGGTTAGTTTAAACAAGGTCAAGGACCAACATAAAGCTCGAGCCTGTCCAAACCAACGTTAGCTATTCAGTATGATCCTTCCACGCCCTAAACTCATTGACAGCCTTTGCTACAACTAATAAGAACATACTTATCAAGCAAGCACAACCACCAAATTCTTTCTTTAAAGAGAAGTATCAGCATTAAAAAACTTTATTTCTGGATCATCTATGCGCTATTGGGAACAATTTCTTCTATTTCAAAAAAAGAAAAACAAAATATCTGTTATCCTTTTTCTTTATCAGTTTTTCTTAAAATAACGATAACTTCAAGTCAAGCCTTTTCTTATACTACATTCGCAAAACAAAGCCCCTCAAAAAAAATTATGATGCAAAGGTTGTTTCGATAAGTTTGCTCTAAATGCAAATAAAAATAAAATTTCTAGTCTAAGAAACTGAAAATTGTGAACTCAAATCATTTCAGGCTCGGACTCCATCGATCCCATGACATACCCAAAATTGTCTGCAGACTGTTGCAATGATCTTCTCGATGCCAGGGGGATACGAACTAACAAGTCGCAAATGCCCGTGAGTCTTCTCTGACAGGATGAGGAAAGGATTTTATACGAAAGTCCAGATTAATCCGACATTATATTTCACCTGGAAAAAGTGAAGGCGACATTTGATCCACGGTTCTTATACGCAATGGAACGTGATATAAGTCGGCTGGTTTATGCACAAACCTGTAAGATCGGACTTGGCTTTTTCTCACGGTCACACCACAGTCAAACCTCAATCTCTAGAAAAACAGAAGAGAGAGTGCCGGAGGACGAGCAGAAGAGAAACAACCCAGGTAAGAAATCGGCAAGAAGACTAAATAGAGCTTGCCGGCGGAAGGGGAAGAAGGAAGATGGGGAACACAATAGTGAAAAATCATTTACTTTAAAGTAATATAATAGAATTTTCATCTAATTAAATATTACAAAAATCAATGGAGAATAAGGGAAAACTAAATTTCAAGTCCTCAATATAAATTTAATTGTAAAATAATCGTTAGGTATGGTTACAGGCACTTAGGTACACACCCTATTTCAATCATACAATTCATAAAAATTAACCAAAAAAACTAAAATAGGATATAAAATAAATACGATAAAATTATTATAAATTTAAAACCTGAAATAATTTTATGCAAAACCCTAATTTAAGTTAAGACTGAAGAGTATTTGTTTTTAAAAAAAACACAGCATGAGCATAGTTTAAAATAATAAAAAGTGTATATTTTTATTTTATGTACTGTTTTGTAGTTTAATTTTTTTATTAAAACAGTCAAGATTCTGAATACAAGAGAATTTATGGATTTTCAAATAGAAACAAATAGACAAACTGTGCTCCATTTGATTTCAAAAAATCAATTATTAATTTTTTTGAATAAACAAAAATATGAAAAAGAGACATGATATTGATGGGAAGGATTTTAAGATGGACACATTAGGAAGAATTCTAATGCCATATTTTCCCCTTTATTTTAAAAGAGGATTACCAAATATCTCTATCTAAAAACCCCTACTTCAAAGTGATTTTTAGTCACCAAATAGCATAAATATACATACTTAGATGTAATATTCCATTGGATGTAGACAAAACAACACTATCTTTAGACAAAACAACACTATCTTTAGACAAAACAACACTATCTTCATCTTATGGTACACTATGTTTTTAATTTTAATTTAACAAGAATTTTGGATAGAATTTATTGATGTTATTTGGTTTTAAAAGAAAGGGTAAAAAATTATTTTGCAGTGGGGCAAATAAAATATTTTTAATTGGCAAACAAAATCCCAAATTAGCTAAAAATAGAGATCATATGTTTATAAATATGGACAAAGCCTCCATTAGTATGAGGTTTTTTTGATAGAATCCAAAAACAAATCTGTGTGGTATAAACCCAAATTAAACAATATCATACCAACGCAGAAAGTAGTGGTGCACCTCTCAACAATTGGTATATGCCGATCTGGTTATGAAAAGTCATAAAATATAAAGTATATGTAACATTCAAGTAACACTTCTCTCCACGATTGCTTTGTAAATATAAGAGTTTTTCCCTCTGAAACCTTTCTTTATAGATTTATAAAAAGATTTATTTTTATTTTTAAATCCTAAAGATAATAATATAGCCTTCATTTACATACAAGTTCCACATTGAAATCTTAGGAAATTTGACTTCCATTTACTGGGCACAGAAGACTGACGTGAGATGGACCTGAATTTAAGCATTCAACATGGATGATTCATCTATGATTTTGGAGTAATGCAATTGTTTGCAAGCACCTTCAGCCACTCCTAGCCATTGTTTCACAAGCTGAAGCACAGTCTTGTCATTTAGAAGCTCCCTGTGGCTCGCCTTCACTCCTACTCTTGCCACAGCAGGTAAACCATCGGCCTGCATCATTGATCTATCAATTAGTTGACATAACTTTGCAGTCGATAGATAACTTGAATAAGAAATTAAGTTTATGACAAAGATTAACAACAACAGCAACAACAACAGATGACATTCTTGGACAACATTAGAAGCCTGTTAGACAACATTTTGGGATAATATAACTGTGAAGGTTGGTAGGGCTGACCATGTCAATATTTTAGCAGATTTCCTTAAATTTTAAAATACTGAAAAGATCTTACGACGGAATCAGGAAAAAACACAAGAAGCTCGTTCCACAGTGGAAAGTTGCAAGTGCTTTTCAATAGAATAATGCTATGCGCACACAAGGTGGTGCGCATCCCATCCACCCCATCTCACAAGTATAAAAATAATGGGGCCTCGATTTCTGTGTAGGCCCCCATTATTTTAATATATGTGAGAGGGAGGGTGGATGGGATGCACACCACCTTGTGTGCACCTAACATTACTCTTTTCAATATGGTAGTACTTTAGGGTTTTCTATGGAGTCTTGTCACATCTAATGTCGTACAAGATTAGAGAAACAGAAAGAAACTCCTGGTATTTAACATCTTTCTCTTTGAATGAGATCTCAATTCCAACTATGGTTTCATTGGCTATCTTACAACTAGAATCCCTCCTTTTTCCGATCCAGTTCCTCCACTACCACGAACTTCAGTTAGATTCAGGCATGATACACATATTAGTTATTGGGAGAATCTAAGTATTCTCTTGGATTTCACTTGACTGTCTATGGATCCCTTTGCATGTGCTCAGGTGGAAGTTTTGTATAAATGTATCGCCGGTATTTCAAGTTATTTTCACTATAAGGGGTAGAATAGAATAATTAAGCCACATCCAAAATTTGCTTTTAAGGATGTTTGAGAGATTCATCATATGGGGGCGGTTCATTCTTTGCTAATTATCTTTAGAGTAATTTCCGTTTAAACTCATCAAGAGAGAAATGTAAAAGATCTCAAAGAGGGTAAAAGATGAGCATGTGGAATAACAGAAATATAAACAAAAGAGGACAAGCAGCCTAGTCTAGTCCAAGAGAAGCTTCCTCATCAATATTTGATGAAGAGAATTACCAACTACTCATTCCTAAACAAAGACAGTTCAGGGTCTTACAATGTTTAGGGAAGCAACCTACTCTATTCCAACCCTAAGTATGTCTTTCCTATTTAACAGCATTCTCACACCTAAAAGTCAAAAAGATTCAGTAACAGTCTTCAAGATTATCAACAATAGATAGACACTGGAGAACTCACCTTAGCTGATTCAGCAGGAACAGTTCCATCTCCATCCACACAAGAATAATGAGGCTGGCAAACAAAGAGGACCACTGAGATAATTATGATTGCAAAATGAATCTATCAGCCGCTGCCAGTATGCAGTATGTAATAACTATAAAACTACTTACAATTGAATGACATATGTCTGAAAATTTATCAATAGGTGAGGTCTCAGATCCATAGCTGTGGTAAAGAAACAAAACACATGAGATATATTGTGTGATGAAACGGTAGATTTATGATTGGACAATTATCATTCAGTATAGTAATTGACCACTCTTCCATATTTGACATTGAAAAAATAAAAAAACTTTAGTGGAGATCATTCTTGGATGTGTTATTATCTAGCTTGGCAGGCTCAATCAGGAAATTTTCTAGAGCAAAATAAGAAGGTTTCATGCCAACTCCACTAGTATTACATGTTTTAAATGTGATGCAACCGGGTCTGTGCACTGCACATCAGGACACTTGCATCAAAAGGGTTATATCAAGAATTTCTTTCAAAATCTGTTCTGAAAGGGGTTTAATTGTGCTTATTTCTTTATAATAAAATACAAAGTATTTCAGTAGACAGGCCTCATTGAGCACTCTGACTTCTCTTTCCTCAGTCTAGAAAATGTTATGAAAGACGGTAATCTCACTTGAATTCAGTGGTAATAGAAAAAACAATAACATACCAAACACTGAATGGGGTGTCAAATGATGTACCAAAAATATTGTAAAAGTTGACTGAATCAGGTAATTGAGCATTGTTGAGAATTTTGCGGGTTCCTCTAGCCCATGCAAGGATTTCATTATTAAATGGCAAGGGTATTGTGTTGCCACCATATTTCAGCTGCAGACGATGAGCAAAAGTCAGTTTAAAGTAATGAAGCCTTCAAGATTTACCATGAAATTGAAGCATAACATACATGTTACTCTTTTCAGAAATACCAAGTCAGATTATTGATGTGTTTGATGCATGATCTCAGCATCTGTTAATTGCTTACAAAGCAATTAGCACTATTTCATGTTGGACTTTTGATCTTGCCTTCCAAATGCACACTGAAGTCTGTGACGGTTGACAGAGGAAAAGACTCGAGAAGGCACCACAGGTCCCATAATCAATTCAAGTTATTTATGCTTTTTTTCTGGGTAGTATTTTAACAGTTCTATGAATCTCTAAGTTCCAAACTCATGTTTTAGTTGTTGATATCTGAATTAAAATTATCATCAGTGAAATAAGTGAAAAAAGATCTTTTTTCAGTCTTTGAGTAAAATAGTGATAGAAATATAAAGTTATTTAGATCTAATGAAATCATAAATATTTGAAAGGTTTCCTTTAAACCATTTCAAATAGGTACCTCATTATCTTTCAAGGCCTCTTCAAACAAGGAAGAACAGTCGGTGGGATCATATGTCTCAAGCTTGGAGTCAGATATCCCAGCCTTTTCAGATTGTTTTCTCCAAACATGAATTACAGGCTGTTGTTTCCACTTGTACCCAGGGTTCGGGAGCATCTCATAAATTGAGGGGCACTCAACAAGCTGTGAACCAGAGTTAGCAGTCAAAGGGAGTGCATTCAAAAAATTCTGTAAGTTCACATCGCTCCAAGTTTTACCAGTTGATGCATTGTCCATCTAGAAACGAAGAAATAACTTTCAAAGCCATAAACAAATTGCAGTCCCGTTAAAAGAGAATCATAGATGCAGCCCGGTGCACCTGTAAAAGAAAATCCATATTACACAAGGTTTCAAGATCAAAATAAACTTAAAGCACCAAAAACTTTGACAAACTTTTCAGGCCCCGGAACATGGTTTAAGGAGCACCTTGAAATGGGCACGCAATGCAAATCCACTTATTCACATACTTTTCAAATACCTGTACATATGTAAAAATTTACATACTATGTTAAAAGGGAGGATAACTCACACATTAATCAGCTGATCGGATACCAAAAATAGATTTAAGACACGTACATCTTGATATAGTGATAGAAAACAGCGCATGAGCAGTCCACCCATTGAATGTGATACAACGTCCACTTTTTTCCCTCCAGACGCCTTGTAAGCTGTAACCAGCTTTTCTTTTAAGCCCTTCATGGCTCTGTCCAATCTGCCCACATTTTGAGCATCCCAAGGCTCAGAATATCATTTCAGTTTGATACGCTAGTTTCAAGGATGCTTTCAGTATGAATTTGCAGTAAATATGCTTCCTACTGATGATCCTTGAAAACTTAACCACCTGCACTACCCAGAAACAAAAACAACTCGAATGTCTTAAACGTTCACCTATTGCTTTGCCGAAAGTCGAATCCATATCCAAACAGAGTGGTTCCCTTCTCATATCCGCAGTCAATAAGCATATTAATCATGTCATGGAAATAATATACACTTGTGAGATGTACAAGCTTTGTGAACTGAAAGAGAAGAGGATAGGTTAATTAGAAGCAGATATAAGGAAAGCAAACACTTTCTCAGACATGTTAACATCGAGCTGTTACGGATATTGCTAATGTTTGAGCGATTCGGACAAGTTGAGATGGAACCAGAAAAGATCAGGCTTACGCAGGAAGGGTCCAGTATGTCAATAGCATACAATCCGTAGTCGTCTTCAGGTACGACGATCTCCACATCCTCGTCTATAGATTCTGTACGACCTGGAAGACCAAATGCAACCAAACCCAACTCAGACACCTTTTCCAACTGAAGCGACAGAGGAGAACAATCCCGGCGCTTCTTAAGCATGGAAAAGACCGGAGACGTATCGACACGAGGAAGCTATAAATGGTGAACCTGTTTTGGGATCATAGATGGACCATAACTTCCTCTTGAACTCGAGATCAGCTAAAAAAATCCGAACCCAAGCGCGAGTCTGGAATCCAGACTTCTTGTTCCTCGCGTTGAGAATCGACCCTCCAATGCCGGGAACGAGCAGAACCGGATTGAGGTCGGAAATCTGTCGGTGCTTTCGGCGACCGAAACACCGGAAGCAGTCGAAGTTGCCCAACATTTGTCAACAGAGCAGGGTAGCTCTAGTAGCTAAGCATTCATCCCCAGTAAGACTGGTAAGTAATATAGGAAAGGGAGAGTTCCCAGCACCGGCGAGTAGCGACTCTCTAATTTTGCACAAGGAAAAAGATGGGCAATTTAGCTCACCAAATCCATCGCAGGGATAACCCAGTGAAGACAAGGAAAGGGAGGTACAGAAAAAGCAGCTCGTAAATCATATGATACAATAAAGAAAAAATAAATACAGAGATCACCTTACAAGATAAGTATGTATTTCGTTTTCTCCCACGAAACTTCAAAGAAATTGTGGAACGTAAAGGAGAAATTGCCTGGCCTCTGATTCTTTTCTTTAGAGCTTTTTCCTTTCTTTGCTGATAGGCAAAAGCAACAGTAATTTTGTTCGGATATGATGATTCCACAGACGGCTGAACCAAGTTCTGTACCTTCTTCTCTCAAGAGTCAAGACTGGTTTTAACTTTTAATGATAAAATTAACTGAATAAAAAAAATATGCATTAATATGAGGTAGCCGACAAGAATGGTGTAGAAACAGTACACGTTATCTTTCTCTAGAGAAAGTCATATACTTAAGTTCCATGGGGTGCGTGTGTGTAGAAGAGCCCGTCAGATTGAACGGAAAGTGAGAGGTTGAACAGTTGGTGACAGAATTTTAGAAATCTTGGGATATGATCAGATTCGTCTCGTCATCCATTAATAAACAGTTTCTGACAATTGTCGTTTGAATATTAGATTCCGTAGACTGAAATCAGAAATTCTGCTGCATTGATTTCACTTTACGAAAAGGGGATTAAACCGATCAATTACCCGATAATTTAGAGAAGAATGAAAATGCGAACATTCATACTATGAATCTAAACTAGTATTTAGTATTTGAGCCTCGTCCATCACTTTGGAAGAATTTCGTAACTCTTTGCTCACGCCTAACCACCGACTGATGAGCTCAAAAACTTTGTCGTCGGTAAGCATTTCCCGGTGGTTCACCTTTACCGCCACTCTCGCCGCCGCCGGCAACCCATCAGCCTGCATAAATCGCGAAACTGAAGAGAATCACCGTGGAGAGCCAAGATCAAGTACATGAACAAGAATTGTTAGAAAAATTTGTGAGAATTTAAAAGTATCCTAATGACTACCTTGGCTGATTCAGCAGGAACAATCCCATCTCCATCGGCAAAAGAGAACTGGGGCTGGCATCGATCGAATTGAATTAAAATGATAAACAGAAGAAGATACAAATAAATTCGTTTCTATTCACATGTGTCGGAAAATGGCAACAAGCATCCATCTCTTATACGGATTCGGGACTGATTAATATCGTTGTGTCAACCTTATGATGTACAGAAACTGATTTACTTACAGTAGAATGCCATATCTCGGATAGGTCATTAATTGGAGAACTTTCGGTTCCGTAGCTGTATGGAAAAAAAAAGTGATTTTGAGATCGGATTTCAGTTTAATGGAGATGGAATAATAGCGGAACCAGATACATACCAGACATCAAAAGGCGTCGCGAAAGATGTGCCGAAAATGTTGTAGAAAGAGACGCTACTGGGTAATCGAGCGTTGTTGAAAATTTGGCGAGTCTCAGTAGCCCATGACAAGATTTTGTTATTGAATGGAAGCGGAATCGTCTTGCAGCCGTACGTTAGCTGTACAAGAATCGGACTGCAAATAGTTAAACAAAGAGTCGGATTTTCACATTTTATATCGTCGTAGTCTGGTCCTTCACTTAGAACGCCTACCACATTGTCCTTCAAAGCTTCTTCGAAAAGAAGATAACTGTCAGCGGGGCCGTAGGTCTCCAGCTCCACGACGGCGGGCTCAGAGTCATCATCAGCTTCAGATCGTTTTCTCCAGACCTGAATAAGAGGTGGCTGCTGCCACTCGAAGTCTGGGTTCGGCAGCATCTCGTAAATGGAGGGACACTCCACTATCTGTGAATAAAAAACAGAGCAAGGTTACAGTGACTTCCCCCAAAGCCAGAGGAAGTTTAATGAAATGAGTACCAGTTGATGCAAGGTCCATCTTTTAACGAAAAACAAGCTTTTAAGTCCAGAAACGAGCTCCACTCCCCGTAGAAGGGGATCATTGGTGCATGCTGCTGCACCTGTAAATACAAAAACAGAAGAATTAATTCAGAGTTTGAATTATTGCAGAGTTCGTTTTTGAGGCAAAATTTCTTCGTCCCAGAAACTAGGATTGTAAATTAATGGTCGATTAGTAGTACCTTGAAATGGGCATGCAATGCAGATCCACTTATTGACGTACTTGGAGAAAACCTGAGTTGCAGAGAGGGATGTTTTCAGAGTAATCTGCTAATATATATAACTGATGGCAGAGAAACATAGTTAAGCAGTAAAGTAAGATGCTCACATCCGGATGAAGTGAGAGGAAAGAGAGCATAAGCAATCCACCCATTGAGTGCGATATAACATCGACTTTTTTCCCTCCAGACGCTTCAGAAGCTGCTTCTAGTCTTAGTTTTAGGCCATCCATGGCTTTATCGATCCTGCGTACGTGAAAGGAAACTCATGAAAGCTAGCTAAGTTAAGATCATCATGAACCAGTTCGATATATGGAGGAACTCTAGTACAAGTACATGATCAGAAAAAAAAAAAAAAAAAACCCGCTGTTTTCGATCACGAAGTTCCTTGCCTGTTGCTCTGCCGGAAGTCGTAGCCATATCCGAAGAGTGTAGTTCCCTTCTCGTATCCGCACTCAATAAGCTTATTTATCATATCGTGAAAATAATAAACTTCTGTTAAATGAACAAGCTTGACGAACTGTAACAAAACAGAAGGCAGTACATCATCAGAGTATAACAATCATCCAGTAAAAATTTTAGCTTCGCACCGCAAGAACAAGATAAAAAAGAAATGTTCATCATTACCCACGAAGGATCTAAGATGTCGATCGCATACAATCCGTGATCATCGTCAGGAACTAGAATATCCACATTTGGGTCCAACGACTCAGTATACCCTGCAAAACAACACCAAAAGGAGAATTGGTTCCAGGACTACTGCAACGAGCTCTTCGGCACAGAGCTTGAAGAGAGAAAACAGAGCACCTGTTTCGGGATTGAAGGTCGCCCACAATTTTCTTTTGAACTCGAGATCGGCGAGGAAGATCCGAACCCAAGCGCGAATCTCGAGTCCGGTGGTCTTGTTCCTTGCGTTCAGAATGGAACCCGCAATGCCGGGAATGAGAAGAACAGGGTTGAGTTTAGAGCCGGCTGGGGATTTCTTTCGCCGGAAACATGGGAAGAAGTCGCGGTTGCCGGGCATTTTCCTTGACGAGGGCCTGCCACCTTGTCCCAGTTCAGACTCGGTGTACTCACAGGCACACACACGTAGATTTTGGAAGAAGACGATTGAAATTTATAGTTGATAAACCCTGTCCATTTAACAAGCTAGAGAGTCCCACTTAATGCAATTAAATGAGGGTAGTTTGTGTCTGAATTGTGTTGGCAGTCATGGGGGATTCACAAAAGCTGCCTAACAATTTGGTTGCAGAGAGTAGGAGTTTGTATCGGTTGATATATGCACACGTCTTGATTTGGTTGTTGGCATTTGCATTCAGAAGTTAAAAACTCTTTAAGTTGAAACTACATATCTACCACTAGAATTTGCTGATTCATTTGAATTAGTAGATGAAGCTCAGCGATAAGACAAAAGCTTGCTTTGTGGTTGGCATATATATGATTGTGTTTAAGTTGCTACTTAAAATAGAGCGACTTCGCAACCCCAACATGATAAGCCTTTCCGCTTTGCTTCTCTAAAACAGAAGAAAAGCAAAGCAGGTTGTTTGATAACAGAAAAACGAAGCACCAGAGAAACAAATCTGAACCAAATGACATACTGACGTCCATGCCCGTGCTCATTTACCCTTATTCTCTCCCAGTACCACTCTTCACTACAGAGTTTCTCTAGGTGGCACAAGTTTGCAAGTAAAATGGGAAGCAAGGTTAACGGTCATCAAAAGAATATTCCTGAACAGTGATTGGATAGATCATCGCACATGATGATTCAAACGACTACACAACTTATGGAGGTTCAGGAAATGGAACCGTTCTATCTGTATAATTTAAGCTCCACATGAGCTTAAAGGTTACATCAAATTCATATACTAGTTGCAATTATTGTGGGCGATGAATCAGAAAATTTGGATGGTCTCACTCCAGAAACACTTCAATCCGGTCACCCATTGTATCAATAAAATCTAGCAATTTTCTTCCTCTTTGAACATTACCATCAAGATCTACATCCACTGTTACACCGTCTAACATTTCCTTCAGATTTATCCCCCCAACACCTGTCGAAGATCAGCAGGGTTTTTAAACTTTCTCCTTTTAAAGAGCAAATATTCTAGAACGTCTTTCAGCAACTCTAACAAGATTACAGTACCTTGAATAATGTTTGTGAACCCTTCCAAGAACCCTGCCTGCAAAACAGAAATTGTGCATTCTCAAAACATATCTTCAGTATTGAGCAACAAGGGATACATATTGTTGCTACAAGTCTTTGTAGAAGGGAAGGTGGGTGAAAACTTACAGGTATCCTGACATCAAGCTTCTCAAGTCCATCCTTTCCTGTGATTTTGACTCTTAATGAGCGAGACCAGATTCCTGGGAAAGGATCCTTCGGTTCATTTGATCTGTACTTTTCATCATATACATAAGGTGTTATCACTTCAACCACACCATCTTTTGAGCTTTCGCCTCTTTGCTCTCCATCAACTTGTCTTGCAGGTACTGCATTGTAGACATTGCTGCTGGCAGGTGAATAACCTATATGTATGCAATCTTTTAATTAGAATGAAAGTGCATAGATGCTGCTGGAAGTGATTTGCAGGACGGAGTGGCTGACCACTTTGGTAGCGGCTGGTGGTAGTAGTGTAGCGTTTTTCTTCCTCATAATAAGCATTAAATCCTATTATTTCTTTAATTTCATTGAATGATGGCATGGTCCCTGGAGGGGGAAGACGGCCTCCTTTTATAGCAACAAGGGCATCCTGTAGAAGTTTCAAAGTGCTTATGGCCAGAAATTGAGTACCAAATTCTTGCTACTAGAAAATGAACCTAAAGCAGCAAGGAGCATAACCATTTTCTTTTCTTACTTTTTTTTGTGAGAACGAAAATAGTAATAACCAAATTAGCATCCAAACTACATTAAGAAAATGAACATAAAACAACATGAACCACTTCTAGGTCCAATCCACCTTTCAAACATGGTTGAGCAGCTCAGTTTCGGTTACAGAGTCAGAATACTGAAAATCTGAGTCTGATCGACCGAGTCTGCCAGGTCAAACTCTGGAATCTGGAGGACTCCATCCAAGTTGGTGGGAGATAAGTCCCTTTTTAGAAGGGACAATTCTACCCCTGACTTGACCTCAAAAAGTAAAATCTGAATTAAGTCAGCTTATTTACATCTCACTTGGATGTGTCATACAACCATATTTCCAACCACACCTCCCAGATACTTTGGTAGAAAATATATTTCAAATAAAAAAAATATTAAATGAAAATAAAATTGGAGACATCTTATACACAACGTATTACAATCTGGAAGGAAGAACAGATCATTACCTGCATTGCTTGAATTGAGACCCCAATTAAGGACAATGGATAACTCACGAGCTTGAACCCAATCTCCTCCAGCTCAAGTGGGTTTAGTATTGGGGTCTTACCTCCACCTTCGAGCATGTTCGCCTAGTCAAAGATTTGACAATAAAAGCATAAAATTAAAGTTTAATTGTTCTCCGAGTTACATGTTTTATTTAATTAATTATCAATTAAGAAAAGTAGAAAGAAATCAATGTGCTGATTTTAGCATAGCCTGCAATGTTTCAGTTAACATCTTAAAGGTCCAATTTATTGTTCTCAACTGGGTAGTACAGCTACCTTTTGTTTCTCTCACAACAATGTGAGGAGAATTTATTAGAAGAAATATTAATAGGAACAAATAGAAAATACCAAACTTCAACAGATGTAATGGCTTCCAATCACATGCTGCTACTGTTTAAAATCCAATCAGCAAAAAGGAATAGTTAAGAATAAAATCGCACAAATTCAGGCAGAACATTTTAGACAGGATTCTAGAGGGTTTATTCATCTAAACCCAGAGGCGCAAATGAGAGACAACATCAAGCACCAAGGCATTCATTCATGGTCAACTTGCCTTTGTCAAAATGGGTACTCTCACTCATTACCACCATCCAATAGTAAGTGGAAGGATTTAATTATGCAAACTATGCATCAAGGTGAAAATGCATTTGAACTTACTGTGATAAGTTCAAAGCCTTATTAATATTTACTCACCATCTTGGGCAGCAGTGGAGAAATATCACATAAGGCCTTCATCTCTTCTCTTGAAGCTAGTGCATCAATGAAAAGAACATCTGCTCCAGCATCTGCAAAGGCTCGCGACCTCCAAAGAGATTCCTCTAAAGATACAGCTTGGCGAGAATCTGTCCTCGCAACAATGACAATGTCAGATCTACTCTCATTTCGAGCATCAATGGCAGCTTTTATGCGCATAACAGCCTCCTCCCTGGAGACCACTTCTCTTCCTTGGGTATGGCCACAAGCTTTTGGAGATACCTTTCCAGGAAATAGTGATATTAATATGGAAAACCTCTAGACTGGATATCCAAATTAGAAAACATAAAGCCATTTGCAAGTAAGAAATGAACTTAAGGGGCAAGTCTCCATAGAGGCATAAGGCAGGGATCCCTAATGCAAGCACACAGTTTCAAGAAAAAGAATTGAGAACACCAACAATTTTTCCAGCACAAAATTAATCTAACATAGATACATGAACAAGGAAGAAACCAAAAATTCTACCTGATCTTCAAGAATGACTCCCGCAAAACCCGCTTTAATGAATCCTTTGACAGTTCTCTTGACATTCATTGCATTTCCATATCCATTGTCTCCATCTCCAATGACAGGTATTGATACAGCTTCCGTAATGTGACGTCCTTGATCTAACATTTCTCCATAGGAAATAAAACCAACATCCGGCAATCCCAACCTAGCTGCTGAAACAGAAAAACCTGACAAAAGAAGAAGAAGAAAGATGATGGTGAAGAACTAGAATAAATAACTATGTGGAAAACCTATCAGTGGTGAAATTATCAAGTAAAAGTTCAATCTCAAATGCAAGTAAAAAGGGCGACTAAGAAAAATGGCATGAAGTCACAATGATCAAGCTGAATCTCTAATATTTCGTGTTTTAAAAGCCCAGGCGCGGATGGTCGTTCATTTTCCCTCTCATACGACATGCCACAATCTATAATGAACGAGAGAAAAGTCGAGTGGATAATTCCAGACGATCTCTAGAAGAACAAATACGGAAGAGATGCAGCTCCAATATGAGTAACTCAAAAAATACGAGAAGCAAGTGGTTATAGCCTTCTTCTGAAATCCTGCAACTTGAAAAAAGCAATTTTGAAATTGAACAATATGGGAACCTAGCCGGAACACATGTTATGCAATAAACAAGATATGATAATAATAATAATAATAATAATAATAAAAGATATACAGCTGAATGGTGAGAAAGAATACTATACCACTGGTAAAACAATACTTGAAGCCAGCTCTCTCGACAAGTTTAGCGCTGAGAGCATCAAAGCAAGCAGGACCTTGATGAATCCCCGGTGATTCTAGAATCTGTCGAAGGGCCTTAGCCGGAGAATCCGCCAAAGGGGCCTCCCCTCCCATGCTAGCTTTCGGTCTAAAACCAATAGTAGCAGAAACACTTTTGGGTTTATGCATAGATGCGAAACGGAAGAAAAGTACTCGTTGGGGTGGGTACCCAGTTGTGGAACATGCTTTTGGGGGGTGTTTTGGCATTTGATTGTGTAGAGAAGCTGGCAAAGCGACGGCGGAGTCGTGATTGAGCACCGAAAACTGCATGATGCCGAAGAATTTCTCGCCGCGTCAAAGAATGTTTCAGGAATGACGATCACGAAACGGTCTTTTGAGTTCCTCGAATCTCTTCAAGTTTGGTCCCCTGTTGCGGAAACAGTTTATTCTCCACTCATTCGATTCAGCTGTATCAGTCCCCCCGGCTTCCGCTGTTGAAAAACCAAGAATAATAGCTGAATGAAGAGCAAGCTCAAAAGAGTATCAGTGTACGAGTAACCTCGTTATGCTCCTCTCTTCCAAGAGATGAACAGAATCGAGCTCTACTGGCCACTGGGTAGTACGCGGTGTAAGTAACTTGATAAAAAAAAACGTAAAGTTAGACGAAAATGAGCGACATACAAAATTATATTAGATTAAGACACTCTATTATAATTTATACTACTTAAAATTTTATATTTTAAGATATAAAATTATTTTGTAAAGTTTATATGATTGTATAGGGTACAGATTGGGACTGGTCCGCACACCTCAATATAACCAAAAAGGTAAAAGAAATGTAG
The DNA here is from genome assembly GCA_022405105.1 of Aristolochia contorta. NCBI lineage: Eukaryota > Viridiplantae > Streptophyta > Magnoliopsida > Piperales > Aristolochiaceae > Aristolochia > Aristolochia contorta. The sequence continues at coordinate 6,892,287 of CM039667.1, read as the reverse complement.
TTTGATATTATGTTATGTTTCTAATTTACTCTCGTATAGAATTCTATTATAGTATTACTAATGAAAAATTGGAATTAATTTCAATACTAAGACCTCCATTGCAGCTCCTTCTCCACTACATTGTGATGTCGGGACAACTTTGTGAGAAATTCTATCAATTGACACTTAATGCTCGTAAATAACTTATTGAATTGGTTGATCATATTCAATAACTTGGTTTAACAAAATGATTTGATAGATAATCAGTTTCCGTAAAAATTCTACCAAGTTGAGACATTAGTAGAATTCTCCAAAGGATTTGCCTTAAAATTTACCTGGAAAATAGAAATTTATCAATTTTAGTAGGAAGTAAATGGAGTAAATTATAAGAAATAATTATTTTTGTTTTATAATTTTTATGTGTCAAATTATTTCAACAAGCGTTTGTAGTCAAACGGTTAGGATAATTGCCTTCCAAGCAATAGACCCGGGTTCGACTCCCGGCAGACGCACTTACAGCTTATGTTTCATGAAAATGACGTTTCATAATTTTGAACGATTTTCAACAATTTTTTGCCTCTTTATCATGTTCATTTTGTGACTACTACATTCTTTAATTAATGTCTCTGTTAATGAATATTGGACCACCTAAATTATTCATCAAAACCCAATGAGCGATATATGTCTCCTCCGGGAAGAGAGTTGCAAGTTCATGAATATTGGACCACCATATATACAACACCCTTGCCGCTTTCTTCCTGAAAACGGCGGATGAAAGCAGCAGAGATGGAGGAAAAAAGGGTCTACGTTTCCGAAAAAAAGAGGTACTACACGTATCCCCTTCCATGTTTGGATTTTGAAAGATACAGTCAACTCGCTTTACAAGAGATTTTTCTTTCTGATCACAGGACTGCCGTCGTTACGGGAGCTAACAAAGGAATCGGACTGGAAATCTGTCGGCAACTGGCGCGTAATCGGATCCTGGTGATATTGACTGCAAGAGATGAGAAGAGGGGAATGGAGGCTGTAGAAGGTCTCAATCTTTCTGGACTTTCTGATGTTGTCTTTCACCAGCTTGATGTTAAGGATCCGGCTAGTGTAGCATCCCTCGCGGATTTTGTCAAGACCCGTTTCGGGAAGCTCGATATCCTGGTAAAATTTACTTACTGAGAATTATTAGAGTACTTATGCAGTGACGAATTGCAATCATCCAAATACCACATTGATCACGAGCTTCAGAAGATGGTGATTGTAATCCGGGGAAAATCTTGTGCATGCAGGTGAATAATGCAGGGGCGACCGGGATTACCATAGACTTGGAGGCTTATAAGACTCAGGAGGGTGAGGTAAGAATTTGTGTCCATGGAGACTTCAAAATAGGTGTTTGATCACTCTGATGATATGTGATTTGCTCTCTACCTTTGTGACTAAGCCTGATCATGCATAATATTCTTCTCTTTTGTCAAATGTGACTGGTACATGTTAATCATATTCTTCAAAAAGGTAAACCTGTGTTTTTCTTCATCAAGGTGCCGGTGGAAGACGAAGAAGCCATGTATGCCAAGAAAATACTCCGACAGACTTACGAGGGAGCAAAGGAGTGTCTGCAAACAAATTATTTCGGGTGCAAACGAGTCACTGAAGCACTCATTCCCCTTCTGCAACTATCTACCTCGCCACGGATCGTTAATGTCTCTTCCTTCTATGGGCTACTCAAGGTCAGATACCCGAACCTGAAATACATTTATTCTTGTTTTTCACTCCCTGAATGAATAAATACTCTCTACCTTGGATGCAACAAAAGAACGATGCACAATTGGGAATTGAAAAAACAGAAACTACTCCCAGTTCTGGCTCAAAATCAGTGTCTTTTTCTGTCGAGACGACTCTGAACGGCGCTTACAGTAACTCTTTTGTGGGTTCTGTAAGCAACTGAATTACCCTTCAAGTTTTAGGCGATTTAGGTAGGACGCCTGATCTGATTCGTGTCTTGGGAAACTTCCCCCTGCCGCAGTACATTTCCAACGAAAAGATACGGGAGCAACTGAGCGATCTTGGTCGGCTAACAGAGGAGAGAGTAGAGGAGCAGTTGGACAAGTTTCTCCAGGATTTCAAGGAGGGTCTGTTGGAAGAGCACGGATGGCCGACGACTACATCCGCGTATAGGGTATCCAAAATAGCTCTTAATGCTTATACGAGGATTCTGGCCAACAAGTTCCCCAACTTCTGCGTTAATTGTGTTCATCCGGGCTACGTTAAAACTGATATGAACCCCGGGGGCTACATCAAGGCGGAGGAAGGTGCAAGAGGTCCAGTTATGTTGGCTTTGTTACCAAATGGCGAATCTTCTGGCCTCTACTTCGATCAGATGGAAGTCTCAGACTTCTGAAACTCCAGTAATCTGTCGAGCTGCAGTCTCTTGTCAAACATGTATTTTAGTTTTGGAAGGATCCAATGCCTCCACTTGCGAATAAAAATACCAGAAAAATTCGCTGGACTGGTAGATGGATAACGTCACATCGTTTTCATTCCATGGATCGCTGATGAAACATTGTTGCCAGCACCGGCGACAACTTAATAAATTTATAAACGAGTCTGACCAGAGACCTAATTAATACAAAATTTGATTCTTCCGTTCCATGTGATATTTGCGGCTTCTACGGAGTACTACCATATGATAAAGCTTCTTCAACAGCCATCGCATTGCACGACAGTTGAAACAGTAGCAGGCATATACTTTTCTCACAGAATGCTATATGCAATTTACTGGAGATGCACTTTGTGAAATTCTACTCACCACTACAGCGAGGGGGGGAAGAGCACAAAGTGCATGTAAATTGCATAAAACATTACTCTTCCGATGGAATACCAAAACTCACAATCAGTTGCGGTCTGAGAAAATTGAGAATTCAAAGATCGCTCCACAAAGCCTCATAGTAATTCAAAAACGCTAAGTCACAAAAACCATCAATTTAAAACCAATAAAATAAAAAATTTGCCGCATCATCAAGTGAGAGAATGCTGACATGCGTCCCTTTTCAAATAACTCATTTGGTTTGCAAACTGCACAGGTTTGTATTATGAAAAGATGATTAATCAATTTTAAGCACTTCAAATCATGAAGCTGATAACAATGACTAAAATGGAAAGAAAAGTATTCTGCTAATAGTACAAGATGGCTTCAAAGAGGATACATATGTAGAATACATAAGTATTCATGAATTTCTCAAGCGAATTCTTATTTTGGAGAAATCGGTTATGCCTCGAATGCTCATAACAACTCAACCTATAAATAGCAGAACAGGAACAAAAACGGAAAAAGAACAAGAACAAGAAAAAGACACTGTAGCCGATCTGACATCATGTAATTGAATAACCCAAAGCTTGTAAAATATTTCAAGCTCAAACAGATAACAGAGAACCACACTTCAAGAAGAAAGCACTTTCTGAACCTCAGCCGTGACCTCCTTTGGAGGTTTCTCAGCATGAAGTTCCGCAATAACCCTCTTCTTTGTATAGTAATCAATGACCTGCAAATTCAAAATTGGCTCTTTCAGAAGAATAAATATTTACTCAAGTGGAAATGAAACAAATGGCGAGAGGAGGAAATAGAAGCTGGCAAAATATTAGAATAAGCTTTCAGCTTGAAAAGCATGTCTTGAGAAGAGAAGTCATGACCAAATGTCACAAAAACAGCAGCTAGCCTCAATGACATAAAACAACAAAAGCACTCATTGCTAATCCAGAGACTCGCACGTTTATATAATCAGCTTCACACACTACTATATCACTTGATGTTAGCATGAAGTTCTACATGCTAATGACTCGAATTGTACATGCTAAATCTCTATCATACATTATTTTAATCAAAACTTATCCATGGACATGCTCTATTTATCTTAAGTCACTCGAGCTTATCCAAAATATATGAGCTCTAGGAAGGAGGCCAAATGTGTAAAAAGAGTTCATTGCAAGGGACAGGACTTAACATTTTATTCCACATATAAGGTTAAAATAACACCACTTCTTCCCACTAAAAAACATTCTCCACCACACCAAGTGAATTTATCCTTTCCAAGGTTATTTATAACCAGCATAAACTTGCCAAACACACCGATGAGTTTTGGGAACATTACCTTGAATGTTTGCTTTCTCTGTCAGTGTTCTAAATGCACTAGCAGTACCCTGATGAAATAGCATATATATAATACTTTTTCTGCTAAACAAACATCACATAAGTTATGAATCTTTCTGAGACCTCCGAGTCCTATCTAATCAACTTCGACTGATTGGAAGGAATAAAAAATAATACTTTCATAAGATCTGCTGGACCAATCATTGAGCTGAGATCTATTGAAATTTTAAAACTCCCACTGATCTACTAGGTTTAAGAAACTGAATGTATGGAACAGATAAATAGAATGTGTCGACATTTTCAAGCTTGGACAGCATTTGATGAGGGCCTCGACCATAGTTCTCTACTAGCGCAAGATCCCTTCTTACTATTTACAAACAAATGAGAACACTTAAGAAGCTGTAAATGAAAAGGCAAGGCACGGCATATAAGAGGGTTGGCATTCAAAACTATATATGGACATTTGAAACATTTTGCAATTACAATATAACTAGAATAGTTATAAGAAGAATGAAGAACCAAACATACTGGTTCAGTTTGCTTGTGGAATGCATCCAGTCTTGACTTAAGTACTGCTGCAGTATCATCTTTTCGCTGAATCAAGGGTTCCCCAGTGACCTTTCAGTACATAAGAGAAATTATAAGAACACGAGACCATGAGTCATGGATTTGAAAATTCATAATCATCTGAGAATTATATATAGATAATTGCATGGTCACACTGGGTTTCTTATTATGAGATTGTAGGCATCTTGGGAAAGGAACAGAAGAGAATCTAACAAAGGAAAAAAAGTAACGACGACAACTATTACGCAGAAACCCGATACTTGTAAAATAATAACTTCAGAAAAATGTAAAATTCAATCCAAAAAGCATAAGCATTATAGAAGCAGAGTGATCCTATGAAAAAGTTGATCGTCCAAAAGACTCAAGGAAACTAGGAAGGTCATATCTGTTGACATACAAGAGACAAGCAAAAAATCTCAGCGAAAAATCTCAGCGAAAAATCTCAGCGAAAATCTAGAAATGCAAACACAAGTCAAACAACTCTATCGCTGCATCAGGGGGATACCTCTACAATGGAAGGCAATCCAACAAAATGTGTTGATCAACAAGGGCTACTACATATAATAGACAGCTCAGATAAAAAGACAACCTTCCTTTTGACAAAAAAATATATAGACGCAACCTTCCTTCTTTTGGCAAAATAAAAAGATACAACCTTATCCCGAATTAAGAGCATTCATCCTCAAAATGTATATATCACTTAAGTAGCAGATAATTAAAATGTGATAGTCTCATAACAGTGTTTTCGAAGTACAGTTCACAAAATTAGGAATAATCTGCAATATACTAGCTTCAACCATTGAATCTTTTTATTATTATTGCATACAACAGTGGTAGCTTACATTAAAACCAAAATTTACAGATTTAGATGGTAATTGAACAACAAAATCTTGCAGATCAACAGAAGTCACATGCTATCTCTTTGCAAGACTCAAATTCAAGTTGATATAAACTAAATAGCAATCACCCAGTTAATGAAAAGCTAAACAAAGGATCTGTAGTATTTTACATCATCAACACCATGCACTTTTGGAGGAGCAAATTTTGTATGATAACTACGACCACTTGAAGGATGGATCCAGCGACCAGTAATTCTCTCTTCCAATATTGAATCATCAATCGCAAAGTTAAGCACTTTATCAATATTTCTCCCCTGATTTTCAAGCATCTTGTCGAGCTGCATGCAATAACTACAGGTGTGACTGAAAACTAATACATCTAGCAGAAACAAACATTATCAAACATCAATATGTCACAGGGGTGCAGCACCTTCTGTGCTTGGACCACAGTCCTGGGAAAGCCATCAAGGATGAAACCTTTCTGGCATGAAGGCTTCTTTATTGCTTCATCAATTATCCCAACAACCAGGTCATCAGATACCAGCTGGCCCTGCACAAGTATAAACAAGTTCATGAATGACAAAACATCAAGCGGAATTTCCTTAAAAGCAATTGATTCTTGAATTGAATAATAAAATTCAACAGTCAAATGGGGCATTACGTTATCCATAGCTTCTTTTGCCTTTATTCCAAGTGGGGTCTTTGCAGCAACAGCAGCTCTTAGCATGTCTCCAGTTGCCAGGTGGCATAGGCAATACTCATCTTTTATGATAGGAGATTGAGTCCCTTTGCCAGAACCGGGTGGACCTGGCAATAACTATTTTCCGTTATCATGTATTTGCCCGTGAACAGGGCATGCCACACATTACTGTTTCTAGATCACCAGTCATATAATTGAAAAATAGTGCAAACAAAAACAGCAGGACATCCGGTAAAAAATCTACCTTAAATATGAAGTAATAATAAGCTGACCACTCCCTAACACTCTGTCAACCCAATGTATATAATCAGAGGTTTCGCTGATGAGACCAGCTGAAGGATGGTTGTTTTCTGAGTTTCATAAAAAGACATTGATTACCAGCACATTGTTTAGCATCAATTACCAACGAAGTCATGAACTTGGCAATCCAAAAGAAATAAAAAAAAAACGGTGTTGTTTCTCTGCTTTTAATTAGATTTACTTATTCTATAAAAAAAACCTCAAAAGTGACTATTAAATTTTTTAGAGCAGTGATACGGGCACAGCCGCTGTGCCCGACTCGGACACAGCGGCTCTCACATTTAAATAAAAAATTATATTTCACGAAAACTTAAAAATACATTTTTTTATTTAATGTGAGAGCTGCTGTGTCCGAGTCGGGCACAGCGGCTGTGTATGAATCATTATTCAATTTTTTATTCGTCCAAGCTAGGGATGTGATACATTTATCAAGCGAAGAAACAGAATACTAGTAATCGGATTTGTTGCAGAACATAGGAAGATAACAACAAAAGCAAAGTCATTGAAATAAAGACGCTTAAGGTTGAGAGCACAACAAATAAAGAAAGCCAAAACAGAACCAATCAAATGCTGAGCAATAAGCAGTTACCAAGTTCCGTTGAGTTAGATAACAAAGGAACAAGATAGATGGACTCATAGCATAAAACCTAAAAATAAAAGCTAATGAATCCGCCAAAGAAGAGGACTAAGTGGCAAAACGCAAATACAGGAGCAAAAAACAAGAGTAAAATGAAGATATAAAACCTTCAACATAACGTGCTAACAAATCTACCAGTTTTAGTCGTAAACTCAAGTCCTACTAGAGCAACCACAAGCAAATAAACTAAAGAAAAATCTCGCCGGATGACAAATCCGAACCCTCGTTGGAAGAGAGGAGGAGAAGCAGGGAGAAAATTACCAACGAGGATGAGACGTTTGTCAGGTTTGTCGGCGCACTTCATGCGGCGAAGGAGCTCCGTCATTAGATCCACGGAAGGAACATCGGCCAAATCCCCGGAGCTCGCCATTTGAGAAACACGTAACGTAATCACCTCTCTGAATATTTCTCTCCATTTCTGGTGGGAAGACAAACCAAGGTTTATAGTATACGGGGTGGAGCCTGGAGGCAGGCGGTCTTTACAACATCACGACTCGCGACGGGTTTTGGGAAGGAACGCTACCCGCTCTCACGCGAGTAAGTGAATGGACCAAATTACCCCTGCCTTGCCCCCTGTGACGCGCCCGAACCGGAATTCAAAAGTCAACCCGACCCACGACTCGGAAAATGAAAAATTATAAAATAATGCTATGTACATTTGCGAATGGCCTCTCACAGCATTACTTAAAATTATATTTTTGGAATTGTTTTTGAATTTTCTTGATGTAATTTGGGTTTGGAGTCTTTGGACCAACGAAGATAAAAGTGAAGCCATATATCTGAAAATGCAAATGCAATAAAAGCAGCAGCCTCGTTTCTTGAACCCACGACGGGTCTCCAACGAACTGCTTCAGAGACATTTTTCTACCTTGTAGCCTTTAAACTCTATCTGCTGCATTCTCATTTTCTAGGGACGCGCAGAGATCGGCTAATTCGGTGAAGGCCTCAACTGGTCCAACTGAAGGTGTTAATGGAGAGGCAATCCAGAGAGGCCAGACCAATTCCTAGAGGTTGGTCCGTTATGGATTTCTCAGTTTAGATGGGACGTAGGAGTGAAAAGTGAAAACCATGACAATATCGATGAGGCATTTGGGGGAAGAAGATACAATCCATACAATGCTAAACTGTTTGACAGGGACTAGGAGTTCTGTTAAGCAAGCAAAGGAGAGTAAATGTATCCGACGGACAGTGATATATTTGTTTCGAGGAATGTCTTTTATAAAAATGCAACAAATCTCCTGTTCCAGCATCAATTTTTCAGTTAGCTCCACAAACATAAATAACCCTGATATGGGATCAATTGGGTAAATGCATCCTCGTATTCTGAACTCGAACGAAGAACAGCTCTGCCTCTGAGTTGAGTCTAAGATATTCTACAAGGATACACAACATCAATGGGGTAACATTCTGAGTCATCAGGAAACGGCTCCATGAGAGAAGAAATCCGATACGAAATTGGCATCCTAAATCAGTGTTTCACTGGCATTAAAGAAAACGCTGTTCGATGGTCCCTGAGGCAATCGTCCTCATTATCAGAACTTTTGGACAAGTAGCTCCGTACCTGTAGGAAAAAAGGGCCTCCATCTCTAATACATTTTTTGCAGCAATTGAAGAGGATTAGTACGTGAGGCACCTCTCCAGCAGCAAGGTTTCTGGTTCTTCCGACCACCAGCTGATTGTACACCGGAAATGTTCACAAATGAGCAGCGTGAGGAAATGCTGCATGCTGAAATTCAGGAGGTAGATGCATTTCTTTCAGATCATAGCTTTGCTGTTTCCAGACCTTCAAATTTCAATGGCCATTCTAACAGCCTATACCAGGAATTGTGATACCCTCAATGAATATCAGGCTTGATCCGTATCGCAACTCGATCAGTAGCTATTATGATAAATGAAGTCCACTACTTGTTGGCTTTTCGGGCTAGATATCTCTCCCTAGCAGCTTGTATTTTGCTTAAATGATCTTCAGCGGCTTTGGCAGCTGCAACCTCATTTATTGGGACGTCTGTTCCTTCTTTTCTCTCTAGTTCATCGTCCTCAGAAGCATAAGAACCACCACTGCAAATTCAGTATAATTTTATCAGAGCATGTTAAATAATATTTTTTGCTAATTATGATATCATGATAAAACTGCAAGTTTTGTTTCCAAAACCACCAACAGTTTTTGCTTAAACAGCAGAATCCTACAACAGTAGCACAAATTACCATTATTACCTTAGTTTGTTTACGTCTAAGTTTTCTATCTTCTTCAGGATAGCGGCAACCCATGACAGCTCAACTGCACAGACATTTCTCATGAATGGGCGAGAGGTAGCAATCAGTTCATGGTAGACTACATAGTTGGGTAAATGTCCTTCTTCATCTGTTTCAAGCACAGAGGATGGATGCACCTAAAATCACAAATTCGCTTCAAGTTATATATAAATAGATTCACGATAGATGAACAAACTACTAATAATGAATGGACTTCTCATCACTCCCTTCAGCCAGAGGTATGGTTTAGTAAAACCGCATTAAATATATCAAAAATTAATTTATATTAAATTAATTATATTTCTCAAAAACTCCATGTACCATGAGTAGAAAATGGGACCTACTTTGAAGGAGGGAAGAAAAACAGTATCCTTCCATGTTGAGAATATCCCACAAAATCTATTTTTCAAACCCAGCATAACATGTTACTTACGTGGGGTTAGTGCATAGAGAATATGATGTTTAGCGGGAATTCATTGTCTTAGACATTGAAGTCGCTGAAAGGAAAATCCTTGAGAAAACTCTCTTTTTAGTGGTAAACATTGAGAATTAAAATTTTTCTGTTAGTTTAAAATACTGAGAATTTAGGAGACATTGTTATATGGAAAAGGCTTAATCAATTTCAGTCATTTATAAATAATTATTATATTTCTATGATTTGTTTTTCTCATATTTAAAATAAAAGAGGTAAAAACCTAGAGCTGTACAGGTCATGAATCGTGGATGATTTTGGTATTTAGATAGAATAGTTCAAAAAAAAGAAAAGACAGAAATAAAATAAAAAAACAACACAGATTCAGAAAACTGAGATAGATATTCAATCAGAATGTCATACATGTTGATTCTCCATACCAATCAACTCAAAGAGTAAAAATTGACCACCAAAGGTCTCCTATGTAACCAACCCATAAATTAATTTAATGTTTTTTTCGATTGAAGAGAAGCTAAAAGCCAATAAACCTCATATAAATATTTAGTTTGAAACAACAAATATTGCACTTTACTATGATTGAAATGAAATCCAACAGAGAGAGAAACGATGAGAGAGAGAAATATGCTTCCAAGACAGAGGAGAGACGCAAAGAGAGAGAGAGAGAGAGAGAGAGAGAGAGAGAGAGAGAGGAGAGACGTGAAGAGAGAGAGAGAGGAGAGACGCGAAGAGAGAGAGAGAGAGGAGAGAGATGCGAAGAGAGAGAGAGAGAGAGAGAGGAGAGATGCGAAGAGAGAGAGGAGAGACACGAAGAGGGAGAGGAGGGGAGACACGAAGAGGGAGAGGAGAGACACGAAGAGGGAGAGGAGGGGAGACAAAGAGGAAAGACGTGAAGAGAGACAGAGGACCGAAGAGAGAAGAGATACGGAGAGGAGCGAAGAGATACGGAGAGGAGCGAAGAGATACGGAGAGGAGCGAAGAGAGACGGAGAGGAGCGAAGAGAGAGGGAGAGGAGCGAAGAGAGACGGAGAGGAGCGAAGAGAGACGGAGAGGAGCGAAGAGAGACGGAGAGGAGCGAAGAGAGACGGAGAGGAGCGAAGAGAGACGGAGAGGAGCGAAGAGAGACGGAGAGGAGCAAAGAGAGACAGAGGGGAGCGAAGAGAGATAGAGGGGAGCGAAGAGAGACAGAGGGGAGCGAAGAGAGACAGAGGGGAGCGAAGAGAGATAGAGGGGAGCGAAGAGAGACAGAGGGGAATGAAGAGAGAGACGAGCTGCGAAACCGTAAACGCTGCGTGGAAAATTTCTTTTAGCAGGGAGATTTGGAGGGAATTGAAAACTCCACCGCTTGGAGCGGGACAAAGAATTCTCAACGGGTCGACTATTTTACACAGAGTAGGGGATTTTGATGTCTCCCCGATTTTGAGGAGGAAATCAAAGTCACTTGAAGATCGACTAAGGGGAGAAAGTGTCAGTTTCCAAGACATCAGTGTCCTTGAAACTGATTTCAATTACGACAAACCCCCTATTCGCTAGGTTCCGTGTCATTGACAGGATGAGAACAATTATTCCAATCAACGGTGATTCCTTGATGACAAGACATAAACCCTATATTCAGGAGGCGGGAATGACAAAGACACTCAAGTCTAAATCAAGAGCAAGTCTTTATTTTTTTTCAAACAGAATGAAGAGCAAGTATGTAGGTGCAACTTTCCCTTGAAACCATTAATGTTGTCCATCAATTTGCAAAACAAATTAATACTAATTTAATAATTTAAGAACTATATGATTAGTTTTATTAATTGTCAACAAAAATGCAAAAAAGAATATGAAACATAATGCGAGACATTACACATGTAAGACTTTTTTATGCAACAACAATTATTTACAGTTAAAATACAGGACATATGATGAGGCTATTCAGATGAGGGATATCCAATTTTTAACCAGAAATATAGATGATATGCAAGTCAGCTACCAAGGACACCTGAGGAAGCACCTTGTTTGGCCTTGTTAGTGGTAAGTCAAGCAGTCTAAGGTAAGAAGATCATGGAGTAGTTAGAGACCTGAACTAGTTGTGATTTGTAGCCTAGAGTGCGATAACCATTGTGGTGAATCTTTCGCTCAGCAAGCTGATTTGCATAACCAATGCACAAAGCCTTCCTTAAATGTCTGTAGTCCCGTCTGCTTTCCCTTGACTTTTTGTTCGATCTTACATCAACTGGCCCTGTTTCTAAAGTAAAGGAGACGTCAACAGAAGGACATTTCAGATATAATTTATTTGTTAGGATTGGTTCTGAAAGTTTAGTAGAGGATATCAGAGGGCACACCTCAAATCATGAAAACAGTGAACTAAATGACAACATGAGTTCAGCCATGACTACGGCTGGGAAGAAAAGGTTTCTCACCAGTTATCATATTCAGCAACCCACTTCTCTTCAAATATAATAAAATTACAGTATATACAGTTTGTTGAAAAGGTCAAGTTTCTAAAGGAAAGGAGGCTGGACACAAGTCAAACCGATCTTAGTTGCACCAAACATTTCTTTTTAAGAAAAGTAAATATTTAAAAAATTAGTGTTTCATCATATTTGCACTGATGCTATTATCTCCATTTTATCATTAAAGATCCACAAAAATAAGAAAAAAATTCAAATGAACCCAATAAGAATGCATAACAAATAATGGACAATTAGAAAAAAATCAATATCTAAATCGTCCAATCAAAATTCTGTCATTTAGTCGAAAATTGGGAGCACCTTAGCTTGTATGGACTTATGCCCATACTCCTTTTTTCTAAATTAAAATGCCTATCGATTCATATCACCATGTGGAATCATATTTCAGCCAACATCAACAATTAGAACCACTTCTCTACTATTGCTTGCATGGGTGCCAGGACTGTGATGTATCCCAATGTGGAACATAAAAGCACAAGAAATAAAAAGAAGTGTGACAACAGTTGTTCCTCACAAGTTCAAGTTAGACCTTTTGCAACTTTTAGCATTATTTGGGCCAACTGCTTCCTCACTTCTTTGGTAAACATCATGCCTCGGACCTAGAAGATGAAAATTGCATGAAGCCATTAAGTTACAGAAGACAGAAAATATCATAATCTGGCATATCTGCAATAAAATGTTCTACAAGTGTTTTTTTTTTCTTTTTTTTTTTTGAAGAGATTGATTCCATTACATGTGGGCTTAATACAGTGCTACATTGATTACTTTTCCGTAAGCCGCACCTAGCTTAGGAAAAACTTCGTATTTCAAGAGACTCGAACTCAAGACCTCCCGCAACACATCCCTCGGTGTTACCACTGAGCTATGCTCAGCTTCACATCTGCAGGTGTGTTTTAACTATCCACCAACTAAGTAAGACCACTTACTAAAGACACTCTCACATAGGAATCTTGAGTTCTCTTTCATAGTTATAATGCATTGTATACTCCAGACTCGTCTTTCATAATGAATATCAAACACCTATGACCAACCTGCAAGTCATATTTTTTGCACCATCGAGGATCATAGTTTTCACTATGCCATTCCTCAAATATTTGGAGCAATTGGATGTGATCCCCCAAGCCAGATCCATTAGGTAAGTCCGAGACAGAATGTTTCCTCTTCTTCTCAGCCTCTTTACTGCTAGTTAAGTATATGGTTCAAAACGAACAGAGTTAATAGACTGCAGTCTCAAATGTATCCACACAGATAACAATAATCATGACAACTTATAACCACTCTTTTATGTTGTGCACAAAAAATAGAAGTGTAATATATAAAGGGAAGAAAAAATGATCACAGAAACTTACCTCCTAGTAGGAAGCAATGAGGTTTCTGCTGAAAGCATAGCTGACACAGTCAAGGCCTCAGATAAACATCCAAGCTCATTTGCTTCAATTAGAGTCCTTGAAAGAGAGGGCTCCAGAGGAAGCTCTGTAAAAGGAATCGAGAACAAGAAAAGAATCACATATAGCCAAAGTAAGTGTACTGTTGAATTGAGGAGAGAAGAAAGAGAAGTTCTTAAAGGGGCAAAGAAAATCTTATACCAGCCATTTTGCTGCCAACTTCGGTTATTAATCCATTTTCATCAATGGCGTCAATGAAATACAACTGCTTTAGAGCATCTTCCAAAGACTCACCTGTGAGGATACAATAAGTGAATAATCATTCAAGAAAATGGACAGTAATACAAGTGGACATACACCTGACTAACAGAATAATGAAAGAACCAAAAATAAAAGTAAACCAAAGTGATGCACACAATCTTAAGATGCACATCCCTGAGATGAAAAAAAAAAAACTTATCAACTCACTAGATTAAATCTTAAATACAAAAATTAGAGCTTGAAAAATAAAAATAGAAGCAAACTAAAGTTGAGGTGAAGTAAACAAAAGTGATGCATAAAATCGCAGGTGGCTTATCCCCGAGATGAGAAATTACCTATCCCCTCACAATTCGAAAAACTTGAGCCAAGGGAAGACACTAACCAAATTGTGATTACTCCAACTATAGTGGTTTTTAACTTCAAATGCATAGACCTATATGAAGTTCTTTTGGTTCCATCTAGGCCAGAAAATTAGGCATTGCAGGTTAAAGAAAAATAAGAATGAAGAGACAACTGAACGAGAATTCCATAGTGATGTCCAACATTCAAAAAACAAAAGTCTGCTTAAAGCTCAAACTTCCATCACCAACAATTGGTTTTTAAATTTCAGTGGTCAAATCAAACAAGGGAGTGCAAGACATTAACTTTCAAAAAAAGGGAGTGCATGATATTTGTAACAAACAACTTCATATATAAGCAAAAAACAGGAGTAATAAAGATATTAATTTCCTTACGAGATGGTGGATCAAGAAAATCAAATTTGAGAATGTTAATATCGGGCAGCTCTAACGATTTCAAGTAAAGAACACTTCCAGCAAGAGATGATCTTTGTATTTCAGGGATTGTTGCTTCGAGAAGCTCCTCATGGTACACAATCGATGGATAAAGTCGATAACACTTTCCGTGAGAAGTTCTTCCAGCACGTCCTGCCCTTTGATCAGCTTGAACTCTGTAATAAATGGTTGATGGAATTACAAAGGTATTAGAGCAAGTTGATAATTAAACATCAACTTGGAAAACAAGCAGGCAGACAAAGAAAACATTTTATGATGGTGGCTCACACTTAATATGCACAAACACCAGTCATTACTATTAATTTTCTAGTGGAGAGTGAAAGAATATATTGTTGCAAACAAGTCAAATGTAGTTGTTCCAGGGGGCACAATTTTCACAGTCCACTTACGATGTGATTCTTCGACACTAACAGAGGATCTTGGTTTAGGTCTAGTAATACTACCCAAATTAAATCTTTTCACTCTTTAGTCATTTCTCAAGTGATCATTGATAAAATGCACATGCATGCATGGATAAAATATGAGTAATACTCTTACATGCATCCAGAAATCCTGATGTTAAACATAAAAATAAACAGACACGGTTGGCTTAAAAAGTATAAACCTCACAGCCTTTTTTCAGTGATTTGCTCTATCATAGTACACATATATCCAAAATCAGCTGATTTTTTTTTTTAAGAGATTGATTCCATTTCATGTGGGATTAATACAGTGGCTATAATGGCCCAATTTTTCGTACTACAGGAGACTCGAACTCAAGACCTCCCACAACACAACCCTCTGTGTTACCACTGAGCTATGCTCAGCTTCACAAAATCAGCTGATAACATACCAAATAAAACTTTCAACATAAAACACTGAAGAGGTAAAATTAAATAATAGAAGCTTAAAAAAATTCACTAACAAACTATTAAGTAGTTTGTAATATTGACTTCAAATAGCTGTACCTGGCAAGATAATTACCTGCTGATTTGAACAACATCAAGAGAATACATGGCGGTTGAGGGGTTGTACTGCCGCTGCTTTACATATCCAGAATCGATAACGTACCTACAATAAATAAATGGTTTGCCTTTGTAGACATGAGTAGATCTCAACTGGAAACTCAACACTGAACACCCTACAGAAATTGGTGTACGCAAAATCCGAAATTTTGTTCTACAAGTATGACTCAAACAAAGCTTAAAACAAAAATTTGCAAGAGGTAATCTTAGGTATTAGACCATACAGAAATTTAAATGCCCAGTCCGGCATTGTTCACAGCCTAAGCTTTTATTAGGTTCCTCGCAACCAATGACGAATGTGAGGCACTTTATTTAGCATGTCAATGCATTGAATATTTTGGTAAGGAATGAGACTTTCTATCACAAGTTTAGGTATCTTTTGGGCTAGCTTTTAGCTTATTTTTAGGTTTTTTTACCATTGGAGTAAATAGACCTCGACTCCAATGATATGAAAATTTTAAGCTTATAACCTCCAGCAAGATCACAAGCCTTCAAAGAATAGCAGAGATGGCCTTCGAAGAGGTTATACATGAGAGCAGTGATCTGGCAAATCTTTCGTGATTGTTGTTACTAGAATAGAGACTACAGTGTTGAATATTTTTGGGAAAGAAAATTGTTATTATTAGATTTAGTGAAGGAAGGTAGGAGATGAGAGAAAAGTGAAGAGATAGGAAGAAGGGGAAGAGAGAAGGAGAGAAACAGGTTGTAAAGTCTTAATCACCTACAACCCTAAAACATGTATTAATAGAATCCGAAAATACAAAATTACAATGATGTCATTCATGGCTTGAGGAGCAAGTAAAATAAACAATAAACAAATAATAACTAACTAAAGTTTAATAAAATTACTAAACTACCCCTAACTCTTAACATTTATCATTATTCGAATAATAAATGAGGATTTTTATCATTATTTCTTCAATGACATGAAATAAAACACAACTTCTAAAAAAAAAAAAAAATCAAATGAGGACAGTTATATAACATTTATATTCTGAAAGTGTACTGTTACAGACATCTTAGTGAACAAAATGATGTGTTGTCTTGCTCTTCATATGAATGTAACCAAATGATAGAATTTTTGACTAAAGACTAAATTTTAGTTGCCAATGGTTGCACCATCTACACCTCA
This sequence comes from Aristolochia contorta, assembly GCA_022405105.1. Classification (NCBI taxonomy): domain Eukaryota; kingdom Viridiplantae; phylum Streptophyta; class Magnoliopsida; order Piperales; family Aristolochiaceae; genus Aristolochia; species Aristolochia contorta. The sequence continues at coordinate 6,875,415 of CM039667.1, read as the reverse complement.
CCGTGAGAAATCCAGCAGGAAAAGAAAAACAATAAAACTTAGATAAGATGAACTCGTAAGAAATTAATATTGCCAAATATATCTACATATAATAGAGCACTCGTGCTTGGCATGGCTTTCCAGTTCATGTTTTATAAACATAAAAATACACATTAGCAAAGAAGAAATTTTGAGAATAGCGAAAATTAGTACACAAAAATGATATAATGAAGGCTTCTTACACAACACCATCAACAGTCAGAGAAGTTTCAGCAATATTTGTAGCAACAATAAATCGCCTGCAATTTGGAGGAGCTGGACTAAATACCCGGACCTGCTTGCAGAAATTATAACATGGATTACTCAGCAAATTTTTTAACAAGTTGGTCCTCCTAAACCTAGAAAGAAACACAGATTTGAGAACACTGAAAACTATTTCCTTGCAAAGCAGTTAGTTAAAGTAGAAGAAAATAAAGAATTAGAAGATGATGTTCATGCCTGCAACTCAGGGGGTAGCGAACCATGTAAAGGAAGAATTATAGCGTCCATACAAGTTCCTTCTTCTAGGCTTTGAACTCTTTCCTCCAACTTTGTGACCATTTTTTCTATGTCATCCTAATGTTTTGTAGCATTTGCAAAGTGTCATACATTCAGATCAGCGTGAGTCAGAAGTTGAGGAAATCTCTGAAAAGTTCAAATGCAAATGATGTACCTGTCCTGTCATGAATATTAGGACATCCCCTGGAGGCTCCCGCATGTGAATATCTATCAAGGACAAGTCACATCAGTAAATGCAACCTACATATATTTATGTCTTCTACATGGTGAACAACAACAATTGTGCATCAGCAACGCAAGAATAAACTTTGCAACCTTACCAAGAGCAGCTTTAAGAGCAGATTCAAGATAGCTTTTAGGACGTTCAGTACTGTACTGTATCTCCACAGGATATAACTTCCCAGGCACTCGCAGTACAGGGCAGTTGGAGAAAAATTTAGACACCTTTTCACCATCCAGAGTTGCTGAAGTGATGAGGATCTTCATAGAAGGACGGACCCTTACTAACCGCTTCATCAACCCCATTAATATGTCACTGAAGATATAGGTTTGAATATATCTTAAATAAAAGTGACAAGTATAACTAAATTAAAAACCTATACGAAGCATGAATGCATAGAGCAAAGACACTGCAAATGAAGTGCAACTGCTTAACAATTTTGACATCTATAAAAAAATAGGACGTAAGGTTCAGTTAGGTTCTGTTTATTGCATATTAAGAAACTCAAGAAAATTCTTTGGTAAGCACATTAAAAGTCGGCGAAGAAAACAATTAACTACTTTGACCCATATTATGATTTGTGACATGAAGCAAAAGATTGTCTAAAGAATCTACATCGTAAGATGAATACAGTCTACAAAAGTCTTACGTGTTTAGACTTCTCTCATGAGCTTCATCTAATATAATTACAGAATACTGCTTCAGCTCTGGATCAGAAAGTCCTTCACGAAGTAGGCATCCATCAGTCAGATATCTGCGTATTTGAAAATGCAAAGATTCCATAAGTTTCTCATGTATCATGCTCGATTTAAGAAGTGGAAACCCAGCACGGGACTCAGAAATTATTATTACTTGATATAAGTTTTGTTTGAAGTTCGGTCTTCAAATCGGATGGCATACCCCACTTCATCCCCAAGCTGAACATTTAGCTCAGACGCCACACGTCTGTGCACAAAAACATGAAAATTGGTTAGTCTTGAGGACATAAACCTTAAGTACAATATTTTTAAGCATGACACATAACGAACATGAGAAAATTAATGTCTGCTGCTATACATGAAGAATTACATTCATTCCCCAATAAGTAGGAAGAGTATTGTCATAATATTATTTACACCTATACTGACAAGGAACTGACCAGAACTCAAATTTAACATTGCTACTTCTAGTAGTTAAAGAAATTCAGTAACGACCAGCAACGTATAAATGCATGTAATAGTCACAAATTAGGAGACCGGATAGAAACGGCAGAGATTCCTTATAGCAACTCAAAAATTCAGCTAGAGTAAAAAATGATTCTACCACCGGAAGAACAAAACATTTTTCTCAAATACAGTTCTGCTTTAATGGAGAATCGCTAAATGGACTTAACCCAGAAAAGAGCCAGAAAATGATCAAACAACGACTAACTCCTTGATAGACAAATACACCCAAATATAAAAGAAGCTTCACGAGTTGAACCAACGGACCTTGCTACGGAAACTGCAGCTACTCGTCGAGGCTGCGTGACTCCAATAATCCCTGATTTGGTGTAGCCTCTCCTGTGCAAAATCTGGGACAGCTGAGTGCTCTTCCCGGAACCGGTCTCCCCAATTATAACCACCACCTGGTTCTGTTCCACAGTTTCGGATATCTTTTCTTCGAAGTTGAGGATCGGAAGGACAGCCATTTCGAGATCAGATGGCCTGCTTCCTAGGAACAAGGCAAAACCACTTCGTACGACCGGAGGGAAATTCAGGAAGCGGGACACATTTGCTTACCGCGGCGAGTTCTGTAAATGTGGTTCTGTATAATCATAGAGCTAACCAATTTTGATGGATATACAGCATAATCTCATGTTTCGGACGCGTTTTATTTCACGATAAGAAGTAACTGAAAACATAAGAGCAAATTTATTTTGCAAAATATAAATTAACTTAATACTCCTACGAATTCTACTATAGTTATTACATATTTGTTTCTTTAGCATGAACTTTCACTCGTTTTTACTCTGCAGTAGTTTGTGGAATTGTTTTGGTCTTGAAGCATGAAAATTACTAAAATTTTCTAAAAAATATTCGCGAAATTTCAAATGATTTTTTTAATTAAAACGTTATCTGTAAAACTAAAAAGAAAAAATAATCCCTCAGCTTTTACTTTCATCTAACTCCTTTCTTATATTGTATTCTTTATTTTGTGTCTAGTCCATTCATCCTTTGCTATTGGAAGGCACTGCTACCTTGCTGCCCAGTAAACCATCTTCATTCTGAAGGCTAACATCACCAGAAACCAACATTCAGAGTGTCAGGGTTATCAGCCTCACTTATCATGTAAAAAGGATAGCAGTGCGTATAAATCAGCTGTGTACAAGAAAATACAGATCTTTTCAATTTTAACAACGGATCTATCATTCGTTGAAAGCCAACGGAGAAGACATAAACATCAAGTTTTTGGCAGATACACTTATACATGCAACTCTGAAACAACCCATGTATTAAAAAGTTAGTGGGTATGCGTCATGATTCACATCGACGTAGAGTGAGAAGCAGGGCAATGACCAAGTAATATAAGAAGACACGCCCATCCTCAGCAACCAATGCAGCAGTTGTTGTAACTGTCTATAAACGAAGTTCTTCCACCGCAATGGCAATTTCTTCATCGTCAGTGTAAGTATGATCCAAATCAACATTGTCAAGGGAAAGTTTCTCCATTTTTTTCTTCAAGATCCTCTCAAATTCATTATCTGAAACAGAAAGAACTTGATTCAAGAGCAACTTGACTCCACACTCCTTCACCTGCCTGTACCTTGGTTTGATCCTCTCCTCCAAACTATATCCAAAAAACTGTGGAAACTTGACCAGCTCAGACCTTGGGTAATCCATTGTCAAGAAGAAATCCCATTTGGGTATTAAGTTTTCTGTCAGACTGAATGTGTACAATGCTCCGTACCTTGAAACCATGGTCCCCACATCCACAATACTATACCCCCTCTCCAGGAAAAATTCTGTCACGGGCTTCAAATTTGCTTCAATACTTAAACCAAAAGTTTGTGGTGAACGGTACAAAAGAACTGCAACATCCACACCCATGGACCGGAAGTACTCAGCAGTGGGCCTAAGCTTGTCATCCACACTGTAACTTATAATGTGAGGGCAACGAGTTAATATCTTCCCTATGCCCTCACTTGAAAGACCCGATTCATATAGGTAGTCCACCGACACCTGCACTTTGTGTCTACTATAAGTCAGCAATGCTGGAAATCGATATATCACCTTCGCCCACTGGTTCTTATCTACACCCAGTTTCTCTAAATATTTCATGGTGGGTTTAAGGTTCTCGGACAGGCTGATTCCACATAACTGGGGCCTTTTGTAGAGGATGCTAGGGATATCTGACTTGGGCACTCCAAGCTCAAGGAGCAGTTCAACTACCGGTTTAATTTTTCCCTCTAGACTGTAATAGGCAAAAGCAGGAAACTTCCGAGTCATGTCTTTGATTTGTTTGAGGTTCATGCCTAGGTCAAGGAGGTAAGGTATGTGAGCAGGGAGTTGACCATTAGATCCTCCTTCACTGACACGCGCGATAGCTCTGAGCTTCTTGGAGCTAAGACTGGAATTGTTAGAAGAAACTGTAGCAGGTGGATTTTCAAGGGGTGGTTGATTTGTTCTTTCTTTACAGGGTGGATCTGGGAAGTTCTCTACAGAATCTGCAAATAGATCTCCATACTCTTCAACAAGAGCCTCCAGATACGGACCAAGGGCATCTCGTATCTCAAGAGTAGTAAGTTCTCTTCCTGCAAAGCCCATGCATATTTGATCAATACTTCAGCAAAAGTTAGATTTCTTCTCCATTAAAATGCAAAGAACAATCAATTAGAAACATAAAGCTATCATCCTTCTCAAGAGAGAGAGAGAGAGAGAGAGAGAGCATAATGCATAAGAAATCGAACCTACTAGGTACCGAGATTTATGAACAGCGTGGAGTCTGGATATCAAATGATCAATAAAATGGTCTGACTTGTTAGTTATTCTTGAGGCAGCAGCATTACTCAATCCCTGCTTTCTGAGGAACAGAGAGAGAACAGCTTTGGCCTCTTCTTTTTCTGCAGTTAACAGAGTTGATGAAATTGTTGTCATATGCCCACCAGGCACCCCAGACCCAGCTGCCATCAGATCAGTATACAGTTAATACCAAATCATTAAACTCTCATCAGATAATATTTCTGGAACAAGTTGGTGACACAAAGAACTAATCAAAGAAGTAACATTGCATAAGAGAGAATATGCGTTGCATACAGAATCTTGCTTGGCAAGTGAAGACATGCCGATGAAAAGAGAGTTGAACCCTGAAGAGTTGATAAACAAGAGGATTAGATACTCCTGATACTTTGTAAGAGGTAGTCCTGTACAATGTGCAATTCACATGGAAGAATGGAAAAAATATTAGGTACACAGAAGGATAAAGAAATTTCAAATTCGTATATCACACAATATGATAATATTGGCAATTGAGCACCGAATAGCAATTGATAAAAGTAGATTAGAGAGGACTGATGGAAAAGTGACCTCATTCTGCTCTGCAGTTCCATGTTATTTTCAGTATCAGCAGACTATATACCAAAATGCAGTTTATTGGGTTTGACCAAATTTTTCCGTTTTAACTGTTACTATTTACATGAAAAGCATGGTTTACATAGTAGCCATTGACTTTGGATCTGGTAAAGCTGATTTGGACCTAAGTGGGCAATCTAGACCAACATAGCACTTTATATTGGCCATCATGTATCAAAATTTCAGGAATGCTTAAAACAACCCAAATTCCATGTAGTATCCAGCACCTTTATCACAGTCAATGCAAACAAGATTGCCTGTCAAACCTTCAAAATAGCTCATTTTGAGGCTACTCACAGTGACGGCAAGAACATGAGAAAGCACTTATATTTACAAGCTGATATTAATGATTATAGTCACTCCATTCACAAGAAACAGAAAAAATAATAATAAACCATAGAAGCATAACGAGCATGAAGATCCCACAATCAACAGAAATAACAGAAGCAAGCTTTTCAAAGATTGTTTTAGTTCAGCCAAATTTTGCAAGACCATTCAAACTTAAGAAGCACAAAGCATCGGCCTATTAATGACAGACCAAATTAATCAGAACTATGACATTTGCGAGAATATAAGAGACTTAACACTGCTCATCGAACCTCCAGCTGATGCCTCTATCATATACTAAATTCATTACAAGTAAAAAACAGTATACGTTCCAAGAGATACTAAAAAATAAAACAAGAAAAGAGAAGAAAAATTAACGCCATGAACTGATACAAGAAACTTAACAGACACTAAGGTACAAGATGTGAGAAATATGCATCCAGGTTCGCAATTCCCGCTCAACCTAACTCAAAACAAGCAAGTGCAGGCTCAGATCAACGTCCATGCTTTGCAAACCAACAAAACAACAATTGTATGCCTTTCGGTAGGACAATCAACTAATTTATTTTGTAGTAGTCGACAGCTAACGTTAAATGGAAGTACCCCACTACTTCCCGCGACTGAAACATACCATAAAAAGATAAAAAAAAGTATACGAGACTGAAACAAACTTGAGCTACATATTCGAAGAGAGACTATCATTACCTTGACAAAAGAACTTCTCTGGGAAGAGATAACTGATAAGGAGATTGACTAACCCCCGGAGCAGAAGATAAAGCTTTCATCTTTACAGAAATTTATGTTTCCCTGCAAGAAGTCCCGCTTCCATGGCTCTGAACTTCCGAGACGAAAATCAAATGTGGCTTGCGGCAAATATCAGCCAGTGAGGCAGAAGTACAGAAGAGCGGCACGTGCCTGGCAGGTGACTTGGATTACATATGATAATGCCGGGCCCGCCATGAAGCGCCGAAAAAATAAACAGGTCTTTTCGTAATTCTAATATGAAATAGTGGTAGTTATGAACTAGTGATGATATAGTGGGCCTGGGCCGATAAGTCAAACAAAACCCCTGAGCTAAAACCTCGAGAATCAGCTCTCCATGAAGTTGCTGTAAACAGAGGAAGAAGAAAGCACTAAGAAAACCTAAGCATGGCGACGCTTCTCAGACGAGCTGTCTCCACGAGAAGCTTAGGCCTTCTTCGGAACTCGCGTAATTCCAGCAAGATGGCATTTCTCTCCTCCATGGCTTGTTACGAGCAGTCTGTGTCTTCGGCCACGTCTCTCCATTGTCCGCGTGGCTTTGGTCCGCTGGAACTTGGATTTCGTACTGAATGTCAAAGAGGTTTCGCGAAAGGAAGGAAATCAAGTAGGGGCAGAGTATGATTTTTCTATTCATATCGTTTGATGAGACACGTGATCGTAGCGTTTTAACTTCGTCTTGATTGATTCCAAACTGTAACTAAATTCTAGTGGATGCATTTCAAATTGGTGAAAATGTGAACACTTCCAGAAATTTTTTCCTTTGCTTTTCTAAACAATGCTTTGGAAGTTATGATGATTTTTTTTGCTTTTTGATATCTTTTTATATTCTAAATTTCCTTTCTGATGGTCCTAGACATCTGTGTTTGAATGTATTGCGTACTTTTTTGCTCTTCCGTTGAACTCAGTTTCTCCTCGGCAGTTTCCGATTTCATATTCTTCATCTAATTAGTCTGATTTTCTTTAAACGTTCATCCTTTTAGAGGTTGCCAATGATGATGATGATGCTGATGGAGTTAAAGTGGACCCCAACATAGGGCCTACGGTTAAGGCAACAGCCCTCGCGCAGATGGATGCAGCAATAGTAGCATTATCGCGAGAGCTTAGCAAATTGAGGACGGGAAGAGCTGCACCAGGTTTAAATGCCATTAATCGTCTTATGTTGAATTTATTTTTTTAATGATTTCATCATGAGGATAGTTATTTAGGATATCTATTTTGCAGGAATGCTGGATCATATTATCGTAGATACGAGTGGTGTAAAGACACCTTTGGCACGTATTGCTGTTGTTTCAGTCATAGATTCACAAAGCCTCTCTGTTACACCTTATGATCCAAACGTACGAATGCATCTCTCTGTCACTCTTTATCACAATTTTCAATTCCTGACATCACTAACTTTTGGAATCTGGAAGTCTTTCATTATAAATATATAAATTTTCTAGGATTCTGTTGTTTACATTGTTTATAATCAGTTTTCCTAGTCTAAACAGAGAAAGAGGAACGTTGAGATTATTCTTACATCTTTAGTGTTTCCTTAAAACATCACAAGCAAATGAAAACAATCATAAAGTTCTAATTTTTGAAGATATCAAGTGTTCCACTTCTTGGGGACAGATTTCAAAGTTAAATTTAATTGGACAACTAGCGTACAAGCAAGTGTCAGAGCATATTTTGCTCAGTGTGTACTATAGTAAATTATTTTTCAAGGCTAGTATCTATCTACACACAACCAGATCTAAATTTGGGGTAGTAAGAGTCCAAGATGACAGTGGTCTAGTTCTGAGTTTTTTTTTTATCACACAAATTACACATATGGCTCTATTTGGTCTTGCTGACTAGGTCCTGGAAGTGAATATTTTCCTTGTGTGGTGCATCAGTGTCAAATTGTTCTGTATCACATGACACGAGTTGGAATATCAAAGGAAGTATCTGTCCCAATCAAAGCAGAACAAATAGGAAATTGTATCCAATCATAAGTTGATTTTTCCTGTATAGGTTCCATGGACTTGTTCCAACTTTCAAAACAAATATGAAAACTTCTTTCCTGGTTTTTTTCTGCTCCATATGTTGTTTTTTGAAACTTATCGCTCACCAAAAGCACTTGTGCTTTCTTGGTGTGGTCTGGGGTGTATAGAATTTATGGGAGTGATAGAAATTTTCACAAGCTTATGCGCGAGAGTGTTTGCATCTTGTCAAAGTATAATTATTTGATGCCTTCAAAAGAAAATTCCCTGTTTACTTGAAACAACTGTTATTATCTGAATACACCATGTGAGAGAGTGCATTTATACTTAATTTCATTTGATGACCCATTATTAATTTAGAGAAAGACTGGAAAAAGATCTTTCCAGAAGTACTCGCACCATATATCATTTTAAAAGTAAAAATAAAAAAAAAACAGAGACATTTATCACCATAGCTATACACTAGATGATAAATTACTAATAATTTAATTATATTGGAAATACGTATAGCAGCTCAATGATTCTAGTGTTCCTTCTTTGCAAAAGCATGGTGAAGTTATTATATTCCCTGACAGGCATTTTTTTATTGTTGCAGACCTTGAAGGAGTTAGAACATGCCATTGCTTCGTCTCCTTTGGGCTTAAGCCCGAGACAGGATGGCCAAAGATTGGTTGCAGCTATACCACCGTAAGTGGTACTGCCATTTCATTCTACTTTCTTGATTTTTTAATATTTAATTTGAAACACTTAAGCTTTGTCAATCCAATAGATATCAATTTTCTGAGTTTTCACAATTAGGTTGCTTTTAACACTGATGCATGTATCTATGTTCCATTGTTTAACTCTTTTTTTTTATTCTAATTGCCATCAATACCAGGTTGACCAAAGAGCACATCCAGGTGAATGTTTTCTGCCTTTTTTCTTAAAATATATTTTGGGTTTGATCTATTTTAACTCAGTTGCTTGGTCTCACGTATTTAGAGTAGTTATGGTTTAGCTGATGAGCCTGCTGAAGTGGGAATCTCACCCCTCTTTGTCCCTTTTAATCTGTCTTGTCTATTCTTGAAAAAAGTTCCCCTCCATTGGAAAACTGTGCTTTTATCTTTTACTTATTTGAATAATCCTCTAGTTCAATTCAATTATATATTTAGGCAATGTCTAAGCTGGTATCAAAGTCCGCTGAAGATGTTAAGCAGAGTATCAGAAGAGCGCGTCAAAAGGTAAGCAAAAGGTCCTTGACTTCTATGTTTTTTTATAGAATGTTGTTTCCTTAAAAGTTAATTTTCAGTTGCATTTTCTTATTGCTTCATGAGGTAATCAGTGATTTAAATGTAACAAACGTGCATTTGAATGGTCATCGGTTCATATAATAGTTTGTTAACGGACTATGTTTGCTTGGTATCTAATGGTTGTTAGTTTTTGGATTGTACAGGCACTGGATTCCATAAAGAAAGCAGCATCAAGTATTCCAAAAGATGACGCCAAGAGGCTGGAGAAAGAAGTGGGTGATCAACTTGAATGCACATAATGGAAGTGTTTTTCTTGGTTTCTTGCTTGTCTGATCTTTACTTCTGTTATATCCAGGTTGATGAGATGACAAAGAAATTTGTGAAATCTGCAGACGACATGTGCAAGGCAAAGGAAAAAGAAATTATGGGGAAATAGGCTGCTAAGGAATGTTTGGTACTCAAAACAGTATATATACCAAGCACTGTGGATGGAGAGTGATATCTGGGAGAGTCTGATTGCTTCCTCCTTCGTCACAGGGAAACCCTATTTGTTTTGTTGAAATTTTTCGGAAGCTAAATGTTCTCAGGTAAAAGGAAGCATGAGGTAAAGACGTGATGAGAAGAGGAATCAAACGATTGCGGGACGGATAGGATAGTGAACAGTTTATTCTTTCGTGCGGATGTTTTAAAATCTTTAGTTGTGTTCTCCAAGAGTACAAGTTCTAGACAGACGATATGCAATATTGGTGACTGATGGGAGAAAACAGTTGCCAAGGCCAACGTGGATTTTATATGTGCCATGTAGTTCTCAAAACACTTGATATTAAGTTTACATATGAACTGCACATTTACTTATAAATTCTTCTCAAAAAGGTTTTGAGCTTTTTGTGATCGTCTTAACTCTTTTTATCTTTCATACTCTTTTATCTTTCATTTGGTTAAGTCTTTTACTAACACTCCTAGTTCTTTACTCCGCAAGGTGTTCCATTTTGCGGTCATATGTACCATGTTAAGAACATGCATGCGCAATTTATACAGTTCTGAACGCTTCCCCTACTGAATGACAGAAGGGAAATCTACATAACGAACTGCTGTAAACGGAAAAAACCTTTACATTGACAAGAGCACCCAAAACACTTCAGAATGAAGTACTCAGCTTTACATTGAAAGACGCCTCAAATACTTCGAGATGAAGTATTCTCTAGTTTCCTATTTCCACTTTTTACAGCCTATTGGAAGCCATCACGGTCGTCTTCCCTCAATCCGAAAACGCCGCCTCTCGCTCGTTCCAAATTTTACACATTCGCTCAAGCCGCGGCCTTGCCGAACGCTTCTTTCGTCACAAGCCGAATCCCTCTTACCCAGAGTGCTGCCACTTCGAGCCCGCCCTCACATAGGAAATGGACTTCCTTGTCCTTGGTGGTCAACACCCGGAAGATGCCAGGTTCGTCGGCGTCCACCTTCCGGCCTCGGTTCCTTTGAAACGCTGAGCTAGGGCCGATCTCCGCCTCTCTGCAAACCACATTCCTCTTGTTCGACTTACCCCACCGCAAGACTCCGGCGCCGCTCACCATCTTCATCACTTTCCTGTGGGGCTTTCCTCGGCCTCCCTTCGTGTGCTTTTGCACGCAGGCACCCCCCAAAACCAGGGTACGTGCTAGCGCATCCAGTATCACACGCTCCGACTCATTCCCAGGCTCACCGTTTCTCCTAGCGAGTGAAAGGGCCGTTTCACCGCGCTGGGTCGATAGATCACAGCGGGCCCCGCATGATATTAACAACGAGCAGAGTCGCCCGTGGCCTTCCCTTGCTGCTAGCATGAGCGGGGTGTAACCATCACTGTTCCGGACGTTAACGTCGTATCCCCTGCCTGTTAACAACTTCGAAGCTTGCAAGTCTCCTCTGCGGGCCGCGCAGTGCAAGGCATAGAATCCGCCAGGTCCACGGATACCCTTCTCGATTTCAAATTCGAGCATAACCTTCTCAAAAAGGTCTTTGTTTTTGCTTGATCCCGCCAAACCAATGGCTGTCTCGCCTGATTTATTTGAGAGCTTCACATCAGCACCAGCAAAAACCAGTAAACGAAAAGCTTCGACGTGTCCTTCCATGGCGGCTACCATTAGGGGCGAACAGCCGTTCTCATCCTGCTCGTCGAGGTTGATGCTAGGCTGCTCGATCAGACACTTCAGTGACTTGATATCTCCTGATTTCGCGACAAACAGTAGCGGCGAGAACACACGCAAATTACTTGCCTGAACATTCTTCCCAGCGCTTATGACATCAAGCACTGATCTTTGGAAGCCCAGACCCCACCCACTAGAGCTTGCAATTGACGCAGCACTACTACCTGCAGTATTAACCAGGCCGAAATCGGCGCCAGCGGAGGCAAGCACTCGGAGGCACTCCTCTCTCCGGTACTTCGCGCAAATCATCAAAGCAGTGTCCCCTGAGTCCGTTCTCGAGTTGAGTTCGCACCCAGCATTGACAAGGCTTTGGAGGATTCCAGGTTGATTGAGACGAGCGGCAATGTGAATCGGCCGGAACTCCGTTCCCCGACTCGTTTTAACTGGGCATTCGAGGTCTGCACCGTGACCCAACAGAACGTTGACGGCCCCAGCGTTGCCGCAGAGAATGGCATGGTGGACGAGCGTCCTGCCCATGTGGAGATCATTGGGAGAATGATACTGGAGAAGCAGTCGCAAAATCGAACCCGTAGACTCGAAATACTCAACAGCGCACCAAGTGACCCCATAGGGTTCCGCCAAGCCAGCTCCAACGCGGAACTCTTCACCGGATGCTGGGTCCCAGGACCAAGCACCTAGGCTTACTTTAACGTCCCTCTTCACGCCAGCCTGAGGATCATCAATCAAGAAGGGCAGAGGCCTCACGCATGTCAGAATAATGTTAGGTACTTGTATCAAAATTTCCAAATAAGGGGGCATCGGGACGCCTTATGGCCCTTATCAAATGATACCTGTAGTAAGTGGCGCACCACAGCCACCTGCCTACTAATTATTGCTGCTACAAGCGCGGGGCAGTCGACATTCGTGTGGAGAACTGGTTTTGCAGATCGGAGCAGTACTCTGTCCACAGCATTGGCGTTAACTCCACACTGTAATAAAAGAAAATCTAAGTGATTAAAAAATTTAGTGTAACTTAAGACGTCCAATTACGGATATATTTACAAACAACATAACAACCTCAAAATTTAACTAGGCAGACTAGTGAAGTGCTTTACTTTGGTTGATCCAAGAGAATCGTGTAAAAGAATGAACCCTCGCCTCAGTGGCTTTTCCTTGTGGTAAAAGAAAAATGAAATGGGATAAAAGACTCCAGAGTTTTACTTATTAATACCTGTTCCACGCACCGTCAAGTTTGAATGGCAAAAATTTGGCCGAGTCCGCTAAGACGGGGGAGATGATAACATGGGTGGGATAAACTGTGGAAATTATAACTGTCGCAGACCAGGTCAGGGATAAGAAATAAAGGAAACTTCCCTCCTTGCAACGAACTGAGAGGAAGTCATACTGCAATCGCAAGGACATTGGGAAAAAATGCTAGATTATCTCAAGACAGGCAACATCTAGACCTTATCCGAGAAGGCCACAGACACCTGCAGGGTGTGAATATTGAGGGAGATGATCTCACTACGGGCATTACGGGTTCCCCCGGAAGAACTCGGATTTGTCATTTGCCTATTAATTAAACTCGATTTGGAAATTAGATTTCATTACGTTTCTTCTTCTCTCACTAGGTTTTGCACAGACGGAAATAAGGCTCCTTAGAGCATCATAAAAACTAGAAAGAATTCATCTGGCCCGTACTGTCTTTGAAGGAGAAACCTGAGTCTCCACGAAAAAAATGCCAATCTAGAAGAGACATTCTACATGCGCAGTAATATTAATCAGTAATATTTATCAGCGTATCAGAACTCAGCCGTACGTGGTAAACTAAAGTAAAGAATTTGTTACCTTCATTAGTGTGTCAACGACATCGACGAAGCCTCTGCAACTGGCAGCAACAAGTGCATGAACGGTAACATGGGGCCGGACAAGATCGGATCCCATTAGCAGCTCGGCAAGCCTAGCCCTGCCATGCCAGCTCGCTTCCATTAGTGCCTCCTCACAAGCTGGCTGGGACGCCCCAGCCTTCATCAGTATCTGCAGCGTCTCCACATGTCCTTCCCGTACTGCCGCTGTAGTTGCAAATCCTCTGAACAATTTCTGATTCACGTCCGCTCCAACACTCTGATCACAAAAATAAAAGACAAGAAAATGAGGAGAACAAATCTTGGATTCCCTGGTGAAGCTCATAGTAGAACTGTCCTCTTTTTTCCTTTTTATATCGGATCCTGCATTGGATATAAACATCAGACAAAACACTTGGATATGAATTATGTCCGATCTGATAACCAATCTTTGGACGGTTTCGGGATGCAGAGGACATGGACAGGTAAAGACAAGGGAACAAGTTTGCGGCAATAACGTACGGGTTCATCTGAAAAAAAGAGCATGGAAATAATGCATGTGATAGTCATCAGTTGGAATTGTAATATCAGTTATACAATAACGGAAAGTGGAGAGGTAAACTGTTCACTAGGTTCGAGACCGTTAAAACACAGAAAAGAGTAAAAATGATTAAACATACTAGATGCTCAATCATGTATTGCTGATTAAACACAGCCTGAAATGAACGCAGCAATCTACAGATCTGAGTTTGAGAATGGTTCTGATCCAGCTATCGTCTATAACTCCATTATATTTTATCTTTTGCTAGACAACCCCTTCCAAGTTCAGGCTTTACTGATTGTGAATAAAATATAGTCCAATGGAAAACAACGCCACTACACTATTTTTGTCCAATTGCAATCAATCTATAGATGTTCTCTGAATCCGCATGAATGTATCCACCAACAATTACGAGATGGTTAAATGGAAACAGTTCAGAGAGTTCAGGAAGATATCACGTATTTTTCATGCTCTGTCCAGTGTCCACTAAAAATTTCTCAGCTGATATCAGGAATCACGAGCGTAAGGTGGGCCGATACTAAATCGTTTGCGTATCTAATATTTCTATTAAAGGTCAGTTAATGCCCGACTACTGCATTGACTGCAGTCTAAGATTTTACCGCAATAAATCAGTCAAAGAAATCACATCGGCTAGTTAATAAGGAAAAGTTATCTCTTCCAACACGAGTAATAAAAGAATCGTGCCTCGAGTCTTGGCACGGGTCACAGACGCAGCGAATCAGTAAAAGTACAACCAGATGAACAATCTCTGCAGGTGAATAGTGAATACTCGATAGACGATTTCTCAAGTCGAATAAAGCGGGGAATTTAAGAGTCTACAGGGAGAGTAGAGATCTGGACATTGTCCGGTCCACGAAATCTGCGGTCCCAATTGGAATGCAACACAAATAGTGAATTCTGTTTGGCGAATACAGAGGAAGAATCCAGGAAACCATCGAAAAAGAAACCGGAAAACAACAAAATCTGAAGTCTCGCCGTCTCGGATCTTTTCGTTCGAATTTCCGAAATTTGAACGGTTTGAACTTCGAAGAATCGAAGTTCAGGAAAATTTGAGAAAAGAGCAGTACAGATAGTATTGAGAAAAATTAATTAAAACGCTGATGAACACCGTAGAACAGATAATACTTGTAGTACAAAGTCCTAGATTGACTCGACTAGCTGTTTATAAGAAACAAAGTTTCGTGTAGACACCACCATGAATGGAAAGAGGCCAAAACATAGTCGAACATCATATTGAGGAAAGTAAATGTACGATACTGAATCAAGTTGGTAATAAAATATTGCTGTAAAAGGCCGACAAATGACTACCAAGATGGAAGAAGGAGAAACAGTTGAACACCGACGAATGGAAAAAGGGAGAGGAGAAAGAAACCAAAAAACAGAGTAGACTGGACAGTGAAAGAAGAAAGAGAGAGATACAGGTTAAAGAGTCAAACTAAAAGATCCAGAAATCGGAACTTTTGTTACCTTCGTGCTGGTCAAAATTGCGCGCAGGCAGAAGAACATAAGACAAATCAATGGAAGCGTGAAGAGAAAAAAAAATTAATATAGTCGAAGAGACCGGAGATTGAAACTCCGATAAGTTCCTATAGGTCATAGCGCCATAGCGGGAGAAAAAGGAAGAAGCAGACAAGCGAAAGGACGAGATGTAAATAAGACTAAGGCGGAAACGTTGGAGACAGAGCATACCAGGAGCTTGCGCACGAGTGTCACATTTCCGGCATGAGCAGCAAGAAACAAGGGCGAGACGTCCGTCTTGAACTCCTCGTAGTCGATTCGCACTTCATTGGCGGATTCGTCGCGGAGCACGATCTCCGTCATCCTGATTTTTAAACAGACAGCGCCGAGAAAGTTGACATCGACGAACGGATAGGCGATACACTCAAGAGCAGACTTCAGATCGCCGGCGTGCGACGCTTCGACGAGGCGCTGCGACACCTCCGACTCGTAATCGACCGGGAAAACCTGCTTCCCGGTGAGAAATCCGCCGGCGGAGTGGCCAAAGACCGTCATTTTTTTTTCTTTCAAATACACGAAATCACGATTGCGACGACGACTTCGCTTGGCCTCGGAAACTCAAACGACCGGCATATCTAGTTGCTCATTTGTTCCTAAAACGGAATGCAGGGAGATAGCATGGTCCATCGACCGAGAGATTATCGCTGCCGAGCAAGGGCAGTTTCCTCTGTCCGCAAGACGCTTCAGTGGCCTCTTCTGCTGCACAGTGCTCGCCCCCGAGAAGGGAGAAAATTTTTCGAAAGCAGTGAGCGCGAGAGGAGAGGAAAAAAAAAGGTAGGCGTGAAGAATTTAAGGGCGGGGAGTCAGGAGGGTTCCATTTTAACCGTGGTAGAGAAAAGAGAGAAGCCGGTCAGTTTTTTTTTTTACTGTGGGGACCACAGGCACCAGAAGCCAAGACTAGGGTAATACCAAGAGTCGCTGTTCAGTCTTCCCGGCTTGGCTCCAAAAGTAGCCGCGATAGTGGCGTCCACGCTTCTGGCTTAGGGTGGACTTGAGCAATGGTCTTAGGTGAGTAGAGTGAGTTAACTCGGATGAGAGATGGCCGATTTAGGTTGACTCTTTCTTGACTCTTTCAGCCAATGCATGTACGGGTTAACGACTCTATAGTCTTTTACTATAATAGATCGTTGGATACATGGCAGCGTTGCCGTATGTAACAGTGCGTGAGATTCCAGAAAAAAAGTTATGATACTGATTTTGGTCAACCAACTATCAAACTTATTGACCCGGGTTCTAACTTCTAACTCGGTCTTTGTTATAGTCTGCCGGGTTGGTGACCAGAAAAAAAAAGAAAAAGAAAAATAGCATTTTTCCCTACGGGGCAGAGGTACCAGGCTACCAGCTGCTATTTCTGCAGTCTGTGCTGTACGGTCCTGCTTCTGCAATACACCTAAAAATGGAAAAACATCCGTAACACGCCTTCGCAGTTCACAGTATCTAGCCACACCATTCTCGGCTCTTCCTCTTCTTCTTCTGGCGTCACTGTGATACTTCATTACTCCTAACTTAAATCACAGACAAAACAGAAAACCCGCGAAGCCGCAGCCGAGTCACGAGTCAAGCCACGTCGCCGGCGCGAGCAACCCACGTCACCGCCACGCGGTCGCCTCTCACGGCCCCAGCTCCGTCAAGAAAAGTCCTCGGCCGTACGCCGACGTGTCGACGCCGAGGCCGGTCGGCCGTCTTTCAATCCAGAACTTTCAGCCTTTATTAAATCCCGGCGTGACCGTCGAAAATTTTTAGAAAAAAAAACAAAAAAAAGAAGAAGAAACATACGTCGGAGTCTTCGCCCGCCAGCTTTAATATTTTTAAGACTAATAATAACTTTGAGACACAGCGATTTTGTCCTAAATGTCAATCGGATCTTTAGTCTCGTGGACACTGATTTCGTGATTTATGGAACATGCATTTACTCTTTGATTATGGTACTAATCAGCCTGGGCGTGGACGAATCGAACGGAACAAACAAAGATGGTGACCGGGTTAGGGGTTGAGTTCGGTAGAAGCTATCTCAATTTTCTACGTCTTACATTACAATAAATATTTGGGGAACTCTAGGGACGGTTGAGAAGGATGGGCTATGTGTAGCCCGGGTCGGGTTGACCGAGATCCATCTGAACCACGATACAGAATTCAGTTCCATTGAATCTGAGGAATATCGTGTCGGATTCCGTTTGTTTTGCCGCCCTTATTTTTTAAGGTGAGTATGCTCAAATTCATAAAAATGTCGGAGAAGGGGGAAAGTTTATTAAAAAGATGATCTCATATCCAGGCTCCATATGCCAATGCTCTCTATATTTGTTAGCATTATCTAATATTATTTAGCATAAATTACTTGGAATAAGAAATTATGTGGAAAATTCGTTATTGGAGGATTACTTCTAGTCTTGGATTCATTGACCATTCTTATAGTGTTGTTGATATATTAATATTTTCACTCGAGGTAATCAGCACAGGCAAAAGGGATAAAAACGAAATTATTATTTATATGAAAGGGAATTATTAAGAGGGGAAAATTCCAAAACTCTTTATTATTCTGCACCGGAAGCTTTGGCTCTATTGATACTAGTAACATGTGTCAGAACTCGAGGCACTGAAAACTGTGGCCGGGACACGTAACATGTCACGCCATATGTCGAAAATTCCATTATAGGAGGTTTAATTTTTCTGTTCTAATTATATATAATCACTTGACTTAGTCTAATACTCGTAGCGGGCAATTGGGATCGTAGTCCGTAGATGGGGCACACAGAGTATTTAATAGAAACTTATATAACATCGAATATAATAACTTTAGAGGTGTACTTATATGCACGGGGAGGTGGGTTAGCGTGGAATAAGCCAAGATTAAAGGGCATGGAGTGGTGCACTCTGCGCACATCCCCACGCCGAGGTCGCACGTGACAGTCGGGGTTTTCCATTCACTCGGATCACGTGACTCTTCCTCGCTTGTTTTTTTCTCGTCATCTTCTTCTTCTTCTTATTGGTCGGCCGAGTCTTTTAATAAAGTTTTCTTAACATGGGGAAGGGAGAAGGGAGTCCTGCAGCTTGGCTTAAACGGGTGGGTCCGGGGATGATGGGCCCGGTTAGGGAAAGGCGGGTGGGGTCTGTTATGGGCACGGGTACCTCTCGAGTACCAAAATGGTAATAAGCAATAAGGGCGGTGATATAATATATATGTACTGAGGGTATGGAAGGGACATTTCTGGAACCACAGGGGGAGTTATGGGGAGTCTGGGACAGTTGAAAAGTAAGATAGATGATAAATTTATATCGGCTTTATAATAAAGTTAGCAAAGTGCTTTTTTATATGGTTTTCTTAAGTATGTACTAGGTCATCTACCCAATCCTTCTTTATTAGCGTTTGTTGGGAAGGAATCCTAGGGTTTTATAGTCCTGATAGAAATTATTTTAAAAAAATATGCTCATACAAATGCTTAATAGGGTTTTTCCTTTGCTAGATCTGTAAATATGAACGAGTCCAAACTACACTTCCCACCTCTATGACAAGCATAACCCCTTCTCAAAACCTTTAGCAATATGATTTCGGGTTTGTAAGTTAGAAAAACAGCTTTTCCAAATTTCGGCTAATCATTCTGAGGTATAAATACTTGTTATAACTTTACATTGTATCAGAACCATGGTGTGTGAACTCCAACTGCGAACCAACTTAGGTACTCCAAAGTTGGGTCAAATGTGGGTTAATTCACGTGAGTGATAAAGAACAGTCTCATGGAATAATATGGCATTGGGTTTATTAGTTAGAGAAGACATTTTACAAACTGTAGTGGAACTTAACTGCTTACCACTTTGCAGAGTGCAGAAGACTGATGCAGCTTTCCCCCATTGACTAGTAAACCGGTAAAACACATCTGAAGCTGTGGGCCAATTGTTAGAATCAAACATAGCAGTCAGTGGTCGAACAAGATCATTGTTGGCAGTTGGCACCAACCCTTCCCCACTTTTTTCAAATGAAGGAGGCGCAATTTGTGTACCCTTTAGCTTGTAAAAGGTAGCAGACTATTTGAGCTCTCTCCTTTTCCCCTCTCCGTGGGCCAGTTCATGTCAATTGGAAGCCTAAGTTGGGGAACAATGGCAACAAAGGGATTGCAATAAAGGGTATTCGTTGAATCATGTCATTAAGACCAACCACCTCTTCCTCCTGTGTTGCTTGTGTCTCAAATCTCTCAGACTGAAGCAAATATTATGTTGAGTGGAGATATATAAATGCCCTCTTCATAACATAGCTTTCATTACAAAATAGTGATTCTTTTGGACTTGTGTATTGTCACCCATTTTGGAGAATGGTGGTCCTGTTTGGTTTCTTGTGATAGGTTAAAGGGGCAGTTTTCTCTTGAATGGGGTGACACCATTGTTGGTCTGGATATTATTGCATTCAAAAGTCAAATTTTTTTTTCTTTTTTGTTTCCTTTATCCAGCTTGAGTAGGGAGTCCTCAACCTAGGATTCACTTGATCCAAGTTGGTGACACTAATTTTTTCTAGACTTTACGTGGGCCAAAGGAATCAGCAGGGTATTCAAGTAAATGGGAGGGTTCAACCCCAAGGTTTAACAAAAAGAAGAAGATATGAATCATGTAAGTTATTCAAGCTATTCAGATATACTCCGACCACTCAAATCAAAATTTTAAATATTGCGTCGAAAACTATAATCTATCCTACTCTTTTCTTGCTTAAATGAGGAAATTTGCGGCACCATCTCATTGAACCATTATGAGACTTTGATCTTCCTTTCAAGTAACAAATTAACGAATTGTTTAAACTTTCTAGCAGAAATTACGCCGTTCTGTCTCGGTAAGAGACAAGATTATAGGTTTTATAATGTAATTAAGACACGGTCAAGAAATCTCAGAGACAATTAAATATTTGTTCAAAGTTGAATTGGTGTCATGATGAAAGTGTTCTTTTACTTGAAGGAAGGATCAAAGGCTGATAATCATTCAATAAGATAGGATAAAGAATCTGTTTGTTTAAGCTAGGGAAAGTAGTACAAGACATAGTAAGAGTTAGAGATTGAACAAAATCTTGCTTCGCAGATTATGTTTCAATCCCTTGCAAAATGATTACTGAATTGTGGTATATTAATCAGATTAGGTGGGTTTATATGATGTTAAAGTGAGGGTGGTCCTTTTATTCTTGGAAAGAATAGAAGTAATCGAACTTCTCACTTGAGACCCCACTTGACTTTTGATGTTTTTGCTGGTCAGTGTTGCGGTTATAAAGCTAAGAAATCATTTTTTCACTTTTGAACAGGAGAAAAGCTTTACAATTTTTTCCTGCTAATGCTACTTATAAGTTGGAAAATACGTCAGAAATACAAAGAGTAGTTGCCCAGAATTCATCCGATGTCCTGCATTGGATCATTTGGTGTTTTTCAACTTTCAGTTAGTAAAACTACTGCTCAATCAGTTGGAGAGGCATGTTATGTCTTGACATGGACTCAGAAACTGTCCTAGAAATCGATTCAAGTCGATGAATTTGGTAAAACCGCTTTGACGTTTGAACAGAGTTGATTACTCCTTTTGACACGGACTGGAGCCTACTATCTCTCTTAATTTATCATATTTGGTTTATTATAATATTGGATTCGAAACATTTAATGATGCAAAATCACTTTCTCCTCCATTTGGCTTGTGATTTGTTTGAAATGTCTTAATCTCGAGCAATACATGATTTGAAAGTTAAACTGAGACCCGCGTAGTGCTTTGGTGCCGTTACAAATTATCCTTATCTTGACCAAGCTCAGCCTGAACTTCATGATACCTGTGGGCCCTTTTGGTTTCCATGTCCGGTTTTGGTTGAATTGGGATCTTGAATTGAGCGGGAACAAATAATTTTACGTACAGAGTGGGCAATAACCACTCTTCCAATGATCTATCGTCGTCCAATGGCAGCTAATTATTTCGGTGATCTCCCTAACCATATATTGTTCCCAAGATCCTTTTCTTTTCAAATAGGGATGAGCGCTCATGAGCGCTCTTTAGAACGATTCTGTAATTCTGAAGGACGGGCATTTGAGAAAAAATACCAGCCTTTTAGTTGTATTTGTACACTGCGCTGATATGCATAACCCTATCAGTGTAATGCAATATTAAAGGAATTATTTATAATGACTATCTAAGATGCTTGCACGAAAGATATTTAGGGCATAGGAATTTGCAGTAAAAAGGAATCGCTTGACCCCGTGAATACTACAACTTTCAGCTACTTCAAAATTGAACGAAACTTCACATCCGAGGATGCAAAATGAAGCACACCATATCACCCAGGCATTAGTCAAATTATAGCTAGAAAAGTTAAAACTGATGGTTGCCACTTCTCATTGATCATCTTCACTCTTTGATTTCTTCTTCTTTTTCTTCTTTGATTCACCAGCAATTTGAAGATCCTCTCCATCTACTAGTTCACTCTTCTCCTTTTTCTTCTTTTTGGCGGTTCCATTCTGTTCACTGTTCACCCCATTGACTTCTGTGGCTTTTTCAGACATTTCTTCCTGCTCTGCCGCCTTCCTCTTCTCTTTTTTCTTCTTTTTCTTCTCAGTCTCGGGCTCAGCTACACAAGCTTCTCCATTTTCTTTTTCTGCGTCCATAGCTGTATCCTTGGATTTCTTTTTCTTGCTTTTAGTTGCTGGGGTCTCTGTCGGCTCAATATCCATTTTCTCGTCTGCATTACATTAGCAAGCCATTTAAATGAGACATTATAAACAATGCATTTACGCTGGGTCAAAACTTCTAAACCAAATTGTTTCTGTTTTACCTTCATCTCCATCTTCCTTTAATGTGGCCTCAATGGCAGCTTTCATCACGTCAACATTCTTGCGGGGTGCAACACCTTTGTCATAGAAGTCGAGTCTCTCTTCTACTTGCTCACGGAGCTTCTCCCCAAAAACAGTTGAACTTGATTCTGAATTTCAAAGTCATCCAAATCATCATATGTACAGAAAAGTTCAATAAGGAGATAAGTAACTAGACAGGTCAGATAAGAGTTCAAACCAGAAAAACAATCAATCCTAGACGCAATAGAACACTTGTTGGCAAGGTAGCGAGCTAAACGACCCTTATTCCGTGCTGATGCACGGCCAATGAAAGAAGAGTGAAAGATTAGTCCATATTTGGGAGTGTTCCCTCGTGTTTTCAATGCCCTGAACAAAACAAAAATTATCTAAATATAAGACCAAAAGTGACAAGCAAACTATTTTCCTTTCAAGCAAAGGAATCACACAGTAAATCAAATTGAGAATATAATGACCAATGTTCCTATACAGAAGGAATTCTGTAATCCTAAGTTTGTTAAAGATCTCCTATCTTCAACTAATCATATTTGAAAAAACCCAGATCCGATTTTAACATGGTATAGGAATAAAGCTCTACTCTATAGACCCTAGTTTGCATTCCCATCTAATCTGTAGATGTTGTCCCTGTCAAGTCCCATTATCCCTTAGTTCTGGCCATGTTAGGATATTAACTGATAACCCACAGAGAATGACTTGAGCCTTTGGGACAATAGCCAAATGGGGGCCTTCCGACATGATATTTGTGACTGGGTAATCAACATTCCTCCAAAAAAAAAGAACCATAAAGGCTAATGCTAGGAAATATTATGGTATGACTTAGAAAAAGGCCACAAACTTCAACAACCAATTTTAAGATAAACTTGGATCTGATATTAAAAAGAAAAGAACGAGAACTGAGAATACCTGAAAAGTGCTTTCTCTGCACCAAGGATCTGAAGAGTAGAAGAAGGGCACTTGGCTAGATTAGTTAGGCTGCCAGCATGAGAGATCAAACGAGCCCCCACAACTTCACCAATCAGAGATGCCAAGTTTGGTGCAATGTCATTCATCTTGGTAACAAGATAATCATAAAGATTTTTCCTGTACTCTGACAGATCCATCACCCTCTGAGCAAATTGTAGGACGTTGATCAAATCGATTGGAGACAAGTCATGCCCTGAAATTTTTGTAACAGAAAACAATAAATAACAGATCAAACATAATCAGTGGAATAACATGCAAATCATAACATGTACCCATGGATGCTTTAGCTGCTTCCAAAATTTCTTTAGCTTTATCCTCGTCACCAAGTATGTCTGCTAAACCAGGTATTTTTTCCTCAGACAATTCTGACTTGTCTACAATAAATTTCGCAATTTTTGCATACAGATAATTGTCATTGACAATCTTTACCAGCTCGGGGAAATGCCAAGAGTACCACTCTCTACATAAAGATAAATCCAAATTATTTTCAATACTATACAATAACTTAATACAAAATAAAATGCAAAGAAAAGATTGACAAGGTCATATGGTGCCCCAATATAATCCACAAAAAAACAAACAAACAAACAAATAGAAGAGAAGATCCAGGTAAAAACATAAACACAGGCCATGTTGCCAACCCAGCAATGCATCTTAGTCAAGAAAATCCATTCGCATAGTGTTGTCAATGTAGTGAAAAACACTTTTATGAGGGAAGACTACAATAACATTCATGATTTTCCATCGCTCAAGAAAGTCAAAATAGTTATCATTGTCTCAACAGACAACCAAAATGCGATAATTGAATCTTACTGTTTCTCAAATGAAGACATTACAAGTTTGCCTGCGTATCAGAATTGTGCATCAAGAATATTTCACCCAAACTATAACATAACAGTAAAAAGAACCTGAATTGGATTTCCAAGAAAACAGAATACAATAAGGTTTGTTGCCAACCTGACTCTCATGGAAAATGAGTTAATATCTTTGTCAAGAGTATCAAGAAGAAATATCGCCTGAATAACCATATTATCCACACGATTGACATTGAATTTGACCTTTGCTCTGCTATAACTATGCCCCAAACCGAGCTGAGCTTTTTCCAGGTCTGATGGCTATGATAAAGAAACGAAAAAAGAATATTAAAGAAAAATCTGAGAAGCAGCAATAATCCTTAGTAAAAAACAAACAAAATTTTCGACAGATCAAATTAGCACTCAGACCTTGAGGTCTTTTATAAACCTATCAAAATGCAGCCGCACACCACGCAGGAGTTCCTGCACAAAATCATTACTTTGGCATGGAATTTTTGTGGTTTCCGAAATCTGTGAACCAATCTTGGGCTCTACAACCCCAAGACTAAATTTTGGCTTCTTTCCTTCCTTTACTTTGGGAAGATTGAGCTCCAGAAAGTTCCTCAGTTCATCAGTCAAAATCCCTGCAAGCCCCAAAATGTTGGCACGATTACAAATTCCTGTGTTAGTCACTGAACAACTTATATTTAGCACAAAAAAAGGACCATATCTAGTTTTCAATGTTACCCCGAAACATGTCAGCATAGCCACTTTCATCATAGATACAAATCGGATCATCGCCAGAAAATTACAAAACCATAAATAGGCTTCAAAATCAACGTTTGTCTACTTTTATAACCAAAAAAAGTTGCAAATACGGAAAGTATATAAAAGAAGCAAGATTGACCAACTCAGAATAATCTCGCAAAGAAGGATTTAACATTGTCGTACGCATTACAAACAAGTAAAAGCCAGGCAATGACACAAAGGTATAATGGCACTCGAGTACTTCATTTTTTTTTAAAAGTACAAAAAAGAACAAAGCAGAGACTCAGTAAACCTTCAAAATGATAGTCAAAACGTCAAGCGCAACCGAGCTTCAGACTCTGAAGAACGTGACATATCTCAAAGTAAAAAAGGAAAAAAAAAAGGAAAAACAGATTCTACTCTACCAGTCCATACTGACCTTCAGAAATGGCATTACACTGGTTGAGAGCGTCTAAGGCCGAGGAGAATGGCACAAAGGCAGCGAGTTTCACAACCTTACCGAAGCGATTGAGATCAAGAATGGAATTTCGAACAGCTTCCGTGTTCTGCCCGATTTCGTCGATGCCATGAGCATGGAACAGAGCGTACCCAGAAGCCGACTCGAAGAGAAGGTACAGTGCCATGGCGGAGATATACTATGATCTCCAAATATGAAATCAACGAGTATTTGCCCCCAAAGAAAGACGGGAGGATGGGGGCTAGGGCAGAACGAAGGAAAAGCGGAGCTAGGGTTTTACTGAAGAGTGTTGGGGTTTAAGACCGACCCTTACATTTTCTCGGGAGTTTGGAACTTAGGTGTAGCGGCCTCATTACGATAAAACTCGCGCGCTTTAGGGTTTTAGCACTTATAGCCAGTAGCTCTGAGGACTTTCACTCCGGGTCCGGGGAGTCGAGGGCGTCGTGTCAGACTCCCTAGGTTTATAATATCAAGCACTGACCCTCGGTATTTATTATTTACTGTTTACAGCTCTTTTTCTGCATAACGTTGTATGCTTAAAATAGGCTAATTATATGTATTTCAGATTTCTTACGTTTTCTCCTTCAAAAAATTCTTCTGTTCACAACAAGTATTGTTCCGGTATTATAGAGTATAGTTAAAAATATTTTTGGCCAAAATTGGAGAGAAAAGCGAGGATGTACTGTAAAAGGAGACAAATGTGGAGAATATTCCCCCTTCTTCCACTCTTTGGCATTGCTTCCTTGTGAAAACATAATACATAGATTTGGGTTCATAAAATACAATTAAATTTAATTAAAAAAAACTCATCCCAAATCTGGTTACTCGCTCCCTTCCATGGAGAATTTTTGTACAACATTTTCCATATAGAGTAATTTTACAAGTATTGACTAGGAGCACATAACACGGAGTTGATGTGGAGGAACACTTGTTGAAGGCTAATTGGAGTATACATGGTGGGTCCCAGCATTCGTACTCCTACTTTGTACCCATAGTATTCCTCATTTCATATAATGCTAAAAATATTAATTTTAAATATAATTTTATTAAAATTTAGTACTAGCGTTTCCAAATGTGAGAAATGCTAGTGTTCCTAGTTGAAGTTAGAATTGTGACATTTGCTTAATTGCTTACCAAATATTTATTCTTTAAGATGTGGGAAACAAAATAATATATAAATATGAAAAATAATCTCAGTATTACATTATTTTATTCAAAGATTTTAACTTGTGACATAACAACTAGTTGGAAGTCCAATAAGAAAAAGTTTAAGATTTAGAGATTACCTATAGTATAAGAAGATAATATTTAATCAAAAACAAAATCTTACGGATTTTATCTCGGAGTTTATCACCGGTAAGAAAAATGATATATCTACTTTATTATAGAGCACGCGTTGTACACTCCCCCCGAGTAGGGGGAAGTACACAAAGTGCACTACAGTAAAATAGATATAGCATTAATCTTGTAGTAATAATTTGCATACTCTTATCACCTTGTAAATATATGCCTAAGAAAATATCATGTAAATAAGGGTAATAAGAGTAATATAAATCAATTACTTAATGGGCCTGATTTTGGGCAAGGCTCCACTTTAAACCCAAAAGGTCCAATAAAGATGCAAATCTGAAATCCGTCTCGTCACTCCCGAGACCACTCTGCCTTTAGTGACCAACGAAGGCGCACACACTATCAAGTATATCTGATTTCAATTTTCGGGAGTAACAGGGTGGAGGACGACCGGAATCGGACCATCGGAGGACGATGTGGCGGCGTAGTTTCAGTTCGATTGCGTGGAAGGAGAAGAAACAAAAATGGGACGCTGTAATTGTCGGAGCCGGCCACAACGGCCTGACCGCCGCCGCCTACTTGGCCCGGTCCGGCCTCTCCGTTCTGGTCCTCGAGAGGCGCCACGTTATCGGCGGAGCCGCCGTCACCGAGGAGATCGTCCCGGGTTTCCGATTCTCTCGCTGCAGTTACCTGCAGAGCCTCCTTCGCCCCGTCGTCATCCGGGAACTCGAGTTGAAGAAACACGGGCTGAAGCTTTTAAAGAGGAATCCCTCCTCCTTCACGCCTTGTCTCGACGGACGTTCCCTTCTTTTGGGACCAGATGCGTCCCTGAATCATTCGGAGATCGCTAAGTTCTCCAAAAAGGATGCGATGGCGTACCCGAAATACGAGGACCAGTTGAACAAGTTCTGCGTGTTCATGGATTCTCTTCTGGACTCTCCCACTCCCGAGATTGTACACGATTCGCCCTCCTTCACCGGTCAAATGAGGGATAAGTTGCACAAGTCTTTGTTCTGGGGTCGTTGTCTCCAGCAGGCGTATTCGATGGGGCAGAAGGATGTGTTGGATTTTGTGGATCTTTTACTCGCCCCTGCTTCCAAGGTTTTGAATAACTGGTTCGAGGCGGATGTATTGAAGGCGACGCTTGCCACAGACGCTGTCATTGGCACTACGGCGAGCGTTCACACACCAGGCAGTGGTTATGTGTTGCTGCATCATGTAATGGGAGAAACAGACGGCGATCGTGGGATTTGGTCGTATGTTGAAGGTGGGATGGGTTCGGTATCCCTTGCCATTAGTAAAGCTGCTCTCGATGCCGGAGTGCGTATTGAAACGAACGCCGAGGTTGCAGAGGTGATGGTCGATAGGGATTCTGGCAAGGCAACTGGCGTCAGATTGATCGATGGGACCGAGATACACTCTTCATTTGTCTTGTCGAATGCTACCCCATACCTGACTTTCACGAAATTAGTACCTCAAGGTGCACTTCCTGAAAATTTTCTCTCGTCCGTCGAGAATTCAGACTACAGCTCGGCGACGACGAAGATTAACCTCGCCGTTGATAGATTGCCGCAGTTCGAATGTCTCAACTCTGCTTCACCTGAGCCTGGTCCTCAACACATGGGGACCATCCACATTGGAGCCGAAACCATGGAAGAGATTCATACGGCCTGCCAAGATGCTTCGAATGGCTTCCCATCGAAAAGACCTCTAATTGAGATGACAATCCCGTCTGCATTGGACAAGACCATCTCCCCTCCTAGTAAGCATGTGATCAACTTGTTCGTCCAATACACACCTTACAAACTCTCGGAGGGTGGTAGTTGGGAAGATTCTTCGTTCAGGGAGTCGATTGCTCGAAGATGTTTCTCTGTGATCGATGAGTATGCGCCGGGTTTTAGCTCGTCGGTCATTGACTATGATATGTTGACACCGCCAGATCTTGAGCGGGAGTTCAGTCTAACCGGGGGGAATATCTTTCATGGCGCCATGGGACTGGATTCTCTGTTTCTGATGCGTCCTGTTAAGGGATGGTCTGACTACAGAACACCATTGGGAGGTCTCTACCTCTGTGGGAGCGGCGCTCATCCTGGAGGTGGTGTGATGGGTGCTCCTGGGCGCAATGCTGCTCATGTGGTGATTAAAGATCTGAAGTGTGCTGCAACTTGAGATGCGTAGATGCAGTAATGAACGGAAGAATGACTGAGACATTCTTGCAAATAAAATTTCACTGCCAGATTATCAAAATCTTGTGACGAATTTGATAATAAAAAAAAAGAATCTTGTGACGAATAGCTGCGGAGTTTAGCTGGGTATGCCATTGAGAATGCAGAGGGAGAGATTTTGAAGCTCGTGTATGGGTTAGCTGAACTATTTAGGAGCACGGCTCAAACACTGAGGCAAAGTGAACCACACAGGAAAAAGTTGATTTGAATTGAATGATTAATGCTGTTAAACTGGGTTGAAGCATGAGTCAAACTGATAGACTCCTCGTAATTAGAAAGACATGCTATTACGTACATGTTCTACCCATTGAACTTTTGGGTTCAGAGTCTTTCATTCATCCAGCAATCGGAAAGTTAATTGTGAAAGATTGGACAGCTCAGAGGGCACCTGACAGTGGTTGATCATCATCAATTTCAAGTTCAGTTCCATAGCAATTGAAATATTGGGAGGAGCACAACACTGCAACATTGTACGCCATGACACCTTGCAATGCATTGGTGCTCTAACCTCATGAGTGTTCCATTGGTGCTAACTCATTACTTGAAAGAAAGAAAAACTATCGTAGCTTAACTGAAGCAACATCCGGAAACCTCTACTAGTTTTTGACTTACAAATCATTGCCTTAATGCTGCAAATTTTCGGTTGAATTTGCTCCATTAATTATTCTCTGCTATGAAGTCGAGGCATTGGATTCCACTGTCATCTGATTATCAGAGGACCGCAGATAAGAAGTCACAAGTTCAGCAGCCTTACAACCTGACGCTATTGCTTTGCCTACAGATAATCCACCTCTATGGTTACCTGTAAAGTTTCCATTACCAACAAGAGAAGTGAGCACGAACTTGTAAAATTTTGTAAACGACTGTACCTGATTGGTACAGAGAAAACAATATCGTTTTGGGCATTGTGGCATAACATTTGTTCTAGCTCCAAATTCAACTAGAAAAATATTAGGATGACTTACCAGCATAAAAGAATCCAGGAAGTTGTTCCTCCATCTTGTCTACAGCTTCCAGGACCAAACCATAATCACGACCATACAGTGGGAAAGCATCACTCCAGTACACATGTCTGCAATTGAATGTAGATGAGAGCTCAGAGATCCCTATCTGAGTTGTAATAAATTAGGTTTCAACCATATCGAGTCAAATGATGGAAAGGTGTAAAAAAGGAAAGGATAGAGGAACAATGCGCAATGAAACTTTCATCACTGCCATATGAGCCTTGTCCTAACTGTACTGCGGTAAGTTACCATAACAACTGAGTAACAATGATGAGACAGAAAGGAGAAACGTCTAGCATGCATGTTTAATAATGAAATACATGACACAACTATGAGAATTTACTCAAGCAAGTGTAAGGATCATTTTCTTACTTCACGAATACTGGTTGTCCCTCTACACCTAATAGCTTCCGGAGGTCAGATGTCACTAATGGCACAAGCTCATCCCTATAAATGTTTGTAAGTAGAACATTTATTTGACATAAGATGACAAGAAAAGAAAAAATTAACAGAATTAATACACCAAAAAAGCACACTAATAGGTTTAAGCTCCCATACGATGAGGCTCTTGCCAGATCCCTGTTCCGACTTCCTCCAACAAATGTCGTGTAAAGGTAGAAGCCTTTTGGTGCTCGATCAGGAAACATCATGGAAGAAAAGAGAGTACCTGTTTGGCATTAACGAAGAAATGAACTCCAAGGCATCTTTTGGGAAAGGTCTTGTGCAGCTTTCAAAAACATAAAGAATATAGTTTTGGCCCTTAACAGGATAAGATAACAAAAAAAGGTGCGTAACAGAATCTCCAGACTGCTAATTCAAGGATGAAGCATACCAAGAGTGTTAAAACCATTTTGTTGCTCTTTGGAAGGGACGAGAACTCCAAATCCTTCTAGAGGATTTTTAACCTTCTCCTTCTCAAAAGAAGTTATAATAACAGAAAAAGGCAAGTAGCTCACCTGAATTTTAAAGGGAAAAAAGTCATTAACGACAATAAATTTTCTAATCAAGACAACCATTAGTCCCAAATACTTTAGAGGACATAAAATTCCTTTCAAAGGAATGTAGCTGGTAAAGATATCTTTTTTGTTCTTTTTTTTTCCACTGGGAGTTTATCATAGAGGATTTTTTTCCCAAGTATGTTCTCTTGTTTTTTGAAGACTTGCCTTCGGAAGAAAATCAAGGATAAAGGGACTCCCTTGCTTCATAATTTTCATCTCCTTCACATTGCAAAGGGGTGCCTAAAAGAACAAAAATATTAGTAGAGGCAAGTGCTTAACTAGAATACCATATGTCAATAATGTTTTACAAATAATGTAAAGTAAGAATCTATTAAAATAGTTGTCAAAGTCATCACATAATTTTCTGTCCCCACTAGAATGGAACCACATACAATATTTTGCGAGAGGTGTGTAACAAGGGAAGAGAAATGAGGGTGAGAGGGAAAAACAAGGCAAGAATAAAAGTATGCATAGTTTTTAAACTAGTATATCTTGCAGTCTTCTCGTGAATTCTTGAATAGATGATCTTTTTTGTTTTCTGAACAACTATCTTATTTGAGGCCTATCAAAATTTCTATTTCATGGGCAACAACATCGTTTCAACATAATATTTTTACCACTCTTCGCTGACTGAGTCCCTCACTACTACAAAGAGGCTCCTACTATAAGTCAATGCCTCTTCGCTTGCCCCAAAGCAAACAGGCATGGCACTTTTAACATTAAATAGTTTTAAACATAAATTAAAATGTACATCAGTAAGTTAACAAGATCATAAACTCACATGCTAAAATGTGTTCGATAAGTACCTTACCGTCATTAACACAGCATCAAAAGTTTGAACCGAAGAAGTCTCTTTATGATCTGCATGCTTTGCCACATATGAAACAGACCAATTGTCAGACAAAGAATTGCCTTCATGATCATATGATAATGACAGCACCTTGGACATGAGCTTTAAATTGTCAGACCCTAGAGCTTCACATAGTCGATCAGTCAGAGCCTGCAAACATGATAAGATCTCAGAATTACAAAACATGTCTGCAACTCCTAGCTAAAAACAGTTCCAACAGATACCAAAACTGAAAATCTGTTAGGCCACAAACTTATTTGAATGGATAAGTTAAATGAGAAGAATCACCAAAATTCTGTACAGCAAAAATTTGTCATTTTAAGAAGAATTACCTGCATCCCACCTTGAAATGAAAATGAACCACGTTGATGTTTCCTTCCTTGAGAAGCTCTTTTCTCTTTTTTACCAGATATTGTCGACCTGATAGCTCCTACTATGATAGAACCAAACCTGCCAAGAACTAAACAATTATTAAGAGACCTCCAGACCAGATATTACCTAGGATGTTTTTTTTTTCTTTGAAGAGGTTGTTTTCAATTCATAGAGAATCAGAATTCAGTGTTACATGGATTACATCTCAGGTGGACCTCCAGACCAGATATTACCAAGGAATTTTTTTTTTTTTTTTTTTTTTTTGAAGAGGTTGTTTTCAATTCATAGAGAATCAGAATTCAGTGTTACATGGATTACATCTCAGGTGGGGGGTTTGGTGGGTCTCTCACTTCAATATGGAGGAGAGTGACCCCTTCCCTAGCTAGCTATCAGCAAGAGAATTTGCTGATCTAGGTACATGGTTCCATACACATTTAATGTTACTTCCCAGGGCCAGAATTTCTCTGAAATGAACCTCAAGTTTTTGTGGTGGAAGTGAAGTTTTCTTGCACCAATGGGTGACATTTAAGCAGTCCCCTTAAATTTCTAGGCTGCCTCCAAGCTTATCAACAAATAACTTCATTCCTTGCAACATTGCCACGGTCTCAGCCTCAACCGAATCAGTGTTTAGGCAGAGGCCCAGCAAAGAAACAACTCCTCCCAACATTCAATCCTACTAGGAGGGAATAGGGGCACCGCAACCCTTTTGGTGTAGACAGGGAAGAGGGCCACATCCTCCTCCCGCTCTACTTTTGGTCAAGATCCAGTTTCCGACTAGAAGAAAGGGGTAGAGAGGAGCAACCCTCCACGTTTCCAAATAGAAGAGGAGGAAGACAAGGCCGACTCTCCTCTCTGTAGTGGGAAAAGGAAGGGTAAAGGAGACAATGGAAAAGGGAAGGCATCATTGGAAAGGGAATGAGAAGATACTATGCAGCGGAAGGTACCCGTATGTAGTATCGTGCAAAAAAACTGTACAATTATCCTTTTCCAAGCATGTCCATGTCAGTTATGTACTGCTTTGGTGAACTCATAAGCAGCAAGTAGGGAACAATCTTACCGAGTAATATCTGCACCAGAAAACTAAAAAGGTTCTTGACTTACTTCTTTTCCAGATTCCATAATTCGGGAAATACATGCCGCATCTGTTAAAGATACTACAAAATTAGAATAAAAAAAAACCTAGGCAGAGAGAGTTGAAAATGTTGCGGTATATGCAGTAATCGAGTTGCTTTATGTCTGTTTAAAATAATGTATCTACTCCATGCAACATGAGTAACAGCTGCACAAAATCCATGATATGATAATGTATCTAATGATATATGCAGACACAGGCAGATACATGTAACAAAAGTCTCTTTACTTGAGATAATCTGACACCACAAAAAATTTCATCTACATGCAACAACTAATGATGCTCAACAACATAAAGGGAAACTCACGGAAAGTGATTCTGGGTCTCCACCACTTGTCCCAGCAACAAAGGGATCGATGAGATAATCAACAATCTGATCTCACCAGTAAAAATGAAAACCAGAAGAATTAGAGAATTATGATAGGCATTCAGAAGCAATTGCTCTAGAATCGTGATGCATGAAAAGAACTTGGTGGACTGCCACATTCACATGACAATACCAAAAACACTGTAAATCATAAATCTGAAGCATAATACTACGATATACTAATATCTCTCTAAAATTAGCTGCTTCACAGGCTTCTTCTTTGAACATACGCTTCATATTAATTAGCAGAGACATATAAAATGTAATAAAGCACAATGGTCATGGCACTGCACCTCTCTCCCAAAATGACGCTGAAAGAAGCTTCCTACACTGCAAGAAAGGAGAGTCAAATGTGTCAAATATTGACAAAAACCCAGTGAAGTTAATTGGTTTTACAGCTGTACCTAATTAACCACTACAGTATGATTTTCTCCAATACATACCCAAAGATACACGCGCATGTATAAATGCATGTCACCTAAAATAATCTTTAGATGATGTCAGTGAGTTTTCTTTATGTTTCCAGTCAGATGTACCGGTCCTATCTGGTTCCCATAATTGAAGGTTGTCATTACTTTTTATATTACACTCTCTACTCTAGACACTTAACTGCATCTCCCAGGGGTGAAGTCTAGAAATTTTCATGTATTTTAAAATTTTCATGCATAAATAAAAACCTAATTTGGTTCTGCAAATCCATGTATTTTGATTCAACACTGATTTGGAATTTGCATATAGCAAAACTTTTCATTCTTTCTCTTAAGGAAATTTCTTATGTTGATTAACATGGTTAGCTCACCTTTCATTCATATGTTCCTCGGCTACTTTTGATGAATTAATCTGGCCAACAGAAGATCTGATGGGCTCTAAAAATATATGCATCTGCACAAAAAAAAAAAAGCCAATAGAGGAGACATGCCAATTCGAAACATGAAACTACACAAGTATTGATGTCCAATAAACAAGCGGTAGTCCTGATTTATTTGGCCATTGATATAAGGAACTGAGTGAGCCACAAACCTTCGATGATAAAGAAAGAAAATTGCTTTTGATCAGAGCAATGGGATTTGATGGAATCTGTAGTGAGGGCAGAGAGTGTTAGAGGTGGAAGAAACTGAAATTTTACATGACCAGAATAAACGGGAGGGAGGGAGAGAGGGAGGGAGGCCTTTTCAGATACTTCAACTGACTGAAAGTTATCCATATAGAAGAACAAAAGAGGGAAAAAAGATTACCAGTTCGGGTTTTCCATTTTTGACTATGTAGCGTTTGCTCTGTGAAATGGGCTGTCATAAAACACCAGTTACTGCCTATATTAGAACATGACAAACATGCAGATGATTTAACTGTTCGAAATTTACCAGCCCACAGCCACACAATAATTACGAAGATGGAATTTATATGGCAGGGCCACGGGCTTACTGTATGGCCTAAGGATTACCAGTGGTAGGGCCATTGAGACTATGCTCATTGATGGAGATTCTAAATTAGCAATCAGCTGGGGTGCTGGAGTAGCTGATTCACCATGGAGATAGAAACATATCTTTAGAAAAAATATCTGCATTGTCTGATGTAATGCAATGTAATTGGAATTGGATAGCCAGATCAGCCATATCTGTAGTTGATTCTCTTGCCAGAGAAGGGGTCTCCAACCAACATCTTGTTGTGAGGGACTTCTTTGAAGGACGATGATTGTACTAAGATTCATTAATGGAATGGAATGTCCTATCGCTTTCTTAGAAAGAAAGACGGAATTAATGTGATGAGTGTGAAGATGTCCAGTCCTCAAACATGTCAACAAATGGCTATTGTCCTTCTGTAATTATTAATTAGGAGGTGTTCATTTTAAAATTTCTTTTGCTGATGGAGTCATACCTGCTGCAGCGGTTCTATTACCTTTAAACTCATATGACTTTGAACAGAATCAACTTCGATTTCTGTGGTCTTTACAGGTTAAAAATTTAACATTTAACATTTGAGATTTTATTTTTTGAAGGATTGAATGCAAAGATTCCTTATGGTGTTTCAGATTTCATTAGTATATGGTCTTCCTACGTATATCTGATTTGGTGCTACAACAGTTATAAGAGTTCTGTTATGGAACCAGATCAAAATTGTTTCATGAGAAAGAAAGTTAATCGATAGAAAGCCATCCCACAGAATAGTAGTTAACCAGAGTCAGAGGGATGGTTCTGCATCCTGGAAAGCAGCAAGATGCAATACTTTACAACCCTGGAATCAGAAAATCAATTGGTTGATAAGTTCCACCTATTAATTGGAGAAGCAGCTGGGACTGTGTCAGGTATGGTTTACAACAAGTAAAACTCTTATCTTATTTGAATGTCACCGATAGAACATATTAAACGAGTTTGACCCACATCCAGTCAGTCTTTAACCTAAACACATAGATTGCTATGAATAAATAGACCTAATCCAGGTGGCGGTATTACTTTTTTTTCTATCTAAGAACACGGGAATAAAATGCCTGACAAGCAGAGGGGCCAAGGTCAGGCAAAGATGGTTCATTTTAGCACCGAACCTAACCTTGTAACAAAAGATGGTTGCATGCTTCATTGGTCTCACCAACTGCTAAGGATATCAAAAGTTCTATTGCTATTCTAGGCAAGTAAAATTTTTCATTCTATTCTACGCAGGTATAGATTTTCATCCCATTTAAGTGCTTGTAGAGAAAAGAAATTTTTATTCCTACAAAAGGTAACAGGAAAAGAAACAAATCAACAACAGAAAACATTCAAATGCAACTATAAAATAAACCCGCACAATTTGTTGTCTTTCTTGAAGCCCAAGATTGTCGATCAATTCTGCAACCTCCATCTCGCTCTCCGTCTACAAGAAAGTGATAGCAACACTAATAATTATTATTAGAAAAGCCCAAAATTAAGCCTTAGAGTCAAGCCTATACATCACTATAAAGTGACAAGAAGTTATTAGGTATCAAATGTTTCTTCAAGAAAGACTTTTAAAAGATTCTTAGATGGCATACAGGAAAACAACAGACAAAAATGTGACACAAACCATTGTGTTGGCCCCTTCATCCCATACGAAACCATTTTGTGAACCACTTCTTATTCTACCTCCAGCTCTTTCCGCAGCTTCAAATATTGTAACACTCACACCATTTGATTTCAGCTTATATGCTGCAGCGAGCCCACTAAAAATCATCATGAAAAGCGTTAGAAACACAAAAATAAGTGCAAAAAAATTCTACCAAATTGTATACACCACTGTAGCACACTACCAGACAACGAGCAAGTTACATTACCCAAAAAAAAAAAAAACCAGAAAACTAATGAATCAATTTACTGTTTCATGAAGGTTTAGAAGACCATAGGTGTGCTGAACAACATATCCATGATGGGATGATGTGATGTAGATCAGAACAATATCTTAACTTTAGTTATTTGAGAAAGAGAACATCCCCTGTGGATCGTATTTTGGATATATTTTCTCCTAGACAGAAGCATAACCAAAAGATACTATGAAATCCCATAAACCACTCATATGGTTTTAAAGGTACATTATGAACCCGAGACTATATGCTATATGCGTGATGAACATCAGAAAGATGTTTCTTTAACTCCAGAAAACAGCCATACTCCAAAAAAAGTAAAAAAATAAAAAGAAAAAAGAACTCCAGACTATAGATCCAGGTGCCTTTCAACTGGAGTAACCCGAAAACATGTGTTATTGCATGTACCTCAAAAACAATGTAAAAGTTCACTTGCAGCGACATTTTCTTTTCCATTGGACAGAACTACTGACAAGTATATACGAGTGGTAAACATTTGATTGTGCATTACTAAAGTCATACCTCACCCCTGCACCAACTACTGCCACAGACTTGGTAGAACCTACAAAATTCGAATTCAATTAAGTCAGATATTGGATAACGCTCCTGACATATAATAGTATATGCCACTTAAATGTGAGCCCCTCTTTTATGAGGACGCAAAGTCCATATATGACTTGTAGGAATGGAAGTTAAATTTCAGAGGGTAAAATGACGACCTACTTCAAAGGGCCTAGAGAAGAAACATAAAAATGTCACTATTTTTACTTCATCAGCTCTTGAAGAAAAGCTTTAAATTACACTAAAATTTTAAAAAAGGAACGTTAATTTTGGAACTAGAACTTGAACAAGGGGATTTCAGAAAAAGGAAAAAACGCGATTCCCCACTTTCTTCAAAATGCAGATAACACCGGGAGTTGTGAGAATTTTAAGACATCCTACATGACAGTCGATTACGCACTAAAATAGACAATAAAACGTACAGATGTTTTTGTTGTTCTGCCCGGCTGCCATGGAGATTAACTTGACTCCTGACTCGCGTCTCAGGATTTTGTCAAAGGAATAAGTCCGGATTGAGGAACAGCTGCTTCTGGGCGCGTTCGACGGAAATGGGCGAAGGTCGCTGAGAGTCGAGCAAACCTGCATGGAACGGCTCCGAAGTCCTGGGCCCAGTCCAGAGACAGTTGCTCTGCTCAACCTCGGATCAAGGACGTCTCGGACAGTGGAATTTGGATCCACTTCTTACTTCTTGGAATCAACAGATGGTCAAACTAATCAAACTTATTAAAAACTTGATGAGCTTCGACTTTAGTAAGAAATGAGTATATTGATACCGCTTGCTTATCGAATCATTGATAAATAATAATAAGCCCGGGGATCTAGTTACAGATATTTTGTATAGTTTCATTTCAGTAATATAAAACAAAAGCATTGTTATACAAGCACTTGGACTGGAATGTCAATAGCCCAACAAGCCATATTATCAAAACCTAATTGGACTCGGTGGTTGGATGTAGTTATATTTAAGCCCGTGACACTTTCAGCAGGTCCATTTATAAACAGACTGGTTTTTATAGGTCAGGCCGGAAAAAGCAATATATGTAATGATATAATAAAACTCAAGGTGATAATATATTGCAGTTCTCTTATTCGTTGAACTTAGTCCGACTGCGTTAAATGGAAACAGTTGATGGCCGGTTGATCGCTCGGTACCGTCGCATTCATATCATTAAGTTCAAAATCTGGTTGAAGTATGAACGTACTTAAGACATATGGATCAACGTATATATGATACGCGTTAAATTTAATACTCCTTGTCATGCATCGTCCCTACCTCTGCAAGAGATGGTTCACATAGTGGCGGCGTTTCTGCTAGAGAAAGCGGACCCAAACAGTGGTGGGAAATGAGGGGGACGTCCACCATTCCTTCTCTCTCCCTCTCTCTCTCTGCTCGTTACCCGGTCAGTGAGACCAGCTGGCGAGATCGTTTGTTAGATCTTTTATATTATAAATTGTTTGTCTCTTTGAAGCAGCTTTGGCTCATGTGCTGTTTCTTTAATCTTCTCTGAATTTTCTATGGACTTCGTGTCCAATTTGGAAGGCCAAAAAACCAATTTCACCTGGCTAATCTCTGGATTTTCGTCTCGTGTCATGGACAATCCGTTCTCTATCAATTTAAATAAGACCGCCCATCACTTCAAATGCGATAGATTGGATATCTTACCGGTTTCTTTCGTTTCAAATAATCTCTACTTGCCACTCGGTCTCAATTAATGCAAGCTCTCATGCTATTCCATCCTCTCTGTACAGTGACTGCAATCGTACAGTCCACTCCTGTTCTTTGATTCCCAAAGCTCTACATTATGGGAGAGGAAAAAAAGAGGGTGTTCGACTGGATCGAGCAAAGAATTAGAACATCATCTTCGCCAATCGCTATACAGCTTGGCCTGCAGTCCATCTGGCATTTTTGTCGGCAGATATTATAAAACCATGTCCACTGTGCCCACTCTCTTTTGTTTTCATGGAAACGAGTAATCCATTACGAGGGAAGAAGACGCAGAATATCACTTTCGATGATCCAAATCCCTTTGTTTCATTGGACCCATAAAAGTCGAGAAACGCTAGTAATTACCCCGAATTGCGACTTCTCGTCCTTGTTTGAATCA
Source organism: Aristolochia contorta (assembly GCA_022405105.1). Classification (NCBI taxonomy): domain Eukaryota; kingdom Viridiplantae; phylum Streptophyta; class Magnoliopsida; order Piperales; family Aristolochiaceae; genus Aristolochia; species Aristolochia contorta. Next base: position 6,835,732 of record CM039667.1, on the reverse strand, counting down.
CGAAATGGTCCAGACGTCCTGACTCCGGGCTCCAGCCTCCCAGACTCCGGATCAGTCGATTTCTCTCCGAAACAAAATCGCTTTCTTTGGTACCTCATCTTCCGTCCCAGCCTGAGTATTTCCCCACCAAAACCCGTCCAGTAAAACAGGAAGAATGAATGCATGTAAACGCAAAAATTTCTCAGTCTCAGAATCTTATTTAATGGCGGCTCCCGCGTGACGACGGCGTGAGGGAATCCTGCTGCTGCCATGCCCTCAAGGAAATGTCACTCTGCCATCGCTGACTGGTATATGCCGGAAAGTCGATACTGGAGTTATTGATTTCAGCTGGGGAGGGTGGATTTGATCTCATTTGTGCCATTAATTATCCAGTACGACGGGTGACCCACAAAGTGTTTGTCTTTATGCCGGTGAGAACATTCAATCCCTCTAATCACCCAAATCAACCAAACTATAATGAATACTCATATCCTCTTTCACAGACCCGGTTCATGATTGCTCCTTTTTTTTTTTTTGTTCTGTTAAATCAAGATCCTCGTCGATATTGAGGCCAGGGAAAGCAGAGCTACCCGGATTTCGAGCACGAAATCTGCATCATCATCATCCATTATTGACCAGCTCTACAGTCTTCAGTGGTATACATGTAACTATGAGTGTCCCACCACGTTCTGATTGGTGAAGACGATATTATCGAACAGTCACTCTGCCTCGCAGCTCCCATCTCCTCAGCCATGCACGAAGAAAAAAAGAAAAAAACGAGAGGAAGAGGCCACGGCGGGACGCATGATGCGTTCTCGATGTTTGGGGGGAACCGAAGAGGGCCAAGCGTTATGGCATGTGTGGGTTCGCGAGCGTTTTTAGGGATTCCAATGTCTCGGACAACTGTACCGGGGCCCACCTCGACCTTCAGTTTTATATGCCCAAGTTCCGAGAATCCTACGCTTTTTTCATATTCCCTTTTTGACCTCGTGCTTTGGGCTGGAATTACGGCCGCGTATTAATTGGGGACCCCGTCGTTTTGACGCCAAAGCGAAATGAGTCAAACGAACGACGCATCTTTCAGTGGGGGTATCATGGTTGGTCATAACAGGGTTGAAAGAGTTAAAAAAGGCAGGGCGGGTCCGAATGACGGATCCGGACTCCGGTATGGTCCTAAGTAACAGGCTAACAGCTTCCGCTTTCACTTCTGTTCTGTTTTTTTTTTCTTTTCTTGCTTCAGGGGAGTCTACTGACAAACAGAGCAAGGCAGTAGTGATAGAAGAGACAAGAGGTGGAGGGGGAGCTCGTGCTGTGGACAGAGAGGGAGCGTTTATCTTCTCGCCTCGACAGTCGGCACGCCGCACAGCTATCTCCATTAATGCGGGGAAGAGAAAAGATGAAAACTCGTCGTGTTCAATGAAGAATGGCATGTAGTTGCTGTAAATGCTTTTCAATAGGGCAGTTAGCGAGTTGCGAATCTCCGATAAGACCTTACCAATACCTGTCGTCATTAATGTGAATACTACTCTGGGATGACATTTATTTGAAACGTTATTTCCCACCTGGGCGTCCGTTTTAACTCTCGGAGTCTGGACTGCCGAGAGGTTGCTATATCCATGTGGAAAGAAGAAAGCTCTCTCCGCATCCAGCGAGGTGCTTCTTGTCACCTAATCTTTTTCTGCGTCGTGGATCCTTCGCGGAAAGGGGTGTAAAGCTCAGTTCTTCCGGGGTTTGTGGAAATTCTGCTGTTATGCTCTTTTCTGGAGCTCTATAGAATCCGGGATCTTTTCCAATAATTGCGCCGCCCAGCTCTCAAGCAAGGAGGCTTCTTTCTCTAACCCCGAGGACGAAACTCTTGCGTAATCGTCACTCTTCCACCGCCTTGCAGCTGTCGTCTCCGGGGTTCATTTTCTAAGCCGTCTTAAGTTTTTGTCCTGCATCCTTGTTTAGGCTCGATTTCTAAGAGCCTCGGAAGTCGTTTCATAGAACCTGGGGATCTCTCTGGGTGTGTGTGTGTAGACAATTGGACGTTTATTGACTTCTCTTGAAGTTTTCTGTTCGAGTTACTCATGGGAAATTTCAGCTTAATCTGTTTGTTATTGTTTCTCTTCATCACCGCGACCCACCAATTACAGACCTCTCAAACCCAGGTACTACTACAGCTAAGGAAACATTTAGAGTACCCCAAAACGCTAGACGCTTGGAATCAGTCAAATGGCGACCTCTGTTATACCCCTTCTTCTCCAAGTTTAAGCATTGCCTGCGAAGGGAACTCGGTCACACAGCTGCACATTGTAGGCGACAAATCCGTCAAAGATAGTAAGTTCAATGGTTTCCCACTTCCCGGTCAGACTCTTTCTGAACGTTTCTCATTAGATTCCTTCATCACTACTTTGACAAGGCTGTCTGGCTTGAGAGTTGTTTGCTTGGTCTCGCTGGGTTTATGGGGTCCTCTTCCAGAGAAAATTCACCGTCTATATTCCCTCGAGGTTCTTGACTTAAGCTCAAATTTCCTGTATGGCTCCATTCCTCCTAAAATTTCCGCCATGGCGAAGCTTCAAACTTTGACATTGGACAGTAACTTCTTTAACGGTACTGTTCCCGATTGGTTTGATTCCTTGTCAAACCTGACATTCTTGAGCTTGAAGAATAATCAGTTAACAGGGCCACTGCCGAACTCTGTGGGTCGAATTAAGAATCTAACAGATCTGGCTCTTTCGCAGAATCACGTTTCGGGAGTTATACCTGATTTAAGTGGCTTGAGCAACCTTGAAGTGTTGGATTTGAGAGAGAACAGGTTAAGTACTGGATTGAATAATATGCCCAAGAGCTTGGTTACCATTCTTCTTAGCCGAAACTCCTTAGCTGATGTAATTCCAAAGGAATTTGGTGAATTACTTCGGCTTCAACACCTTGATCTCTCATTCAATCTTCTCCATGGGACGCCTCCCTCCTCATTATTCTCACTGCCGAACATCAGTTATTTGAACCTGGAATACAATCAGCTTAGCGGGTCTCTTCCAAAGGGACTACATTGCAGCAATTCACTCGGTTATATAGATATTTCTACGAACAGATTCACAGGTGTGCTACCATCTTGCTTGAGCTCCGGAGGGGATAAAAGAGTGGTAAAATATGGAGGGAATTGTTTATCTGATAATCCTGCACATCAGAATAAGGCTTCGTTTTGCAAAGAAGTAAGTAAGGGAATAAATGAATCAAGGCATAAAGGTATAGGGGCTTTAATTGCTGTCATTGCTGGAGTTGTAGTTGTTATGTTTCTATTGGCACTTGTGCTTGTGCTGTTCTGCAGAAGATATTATTCGCGTGGAATAGCAGAACAGCATCTACTACCAAAAGCTCTACCAGCAAACACACCGTCAGGGTTCTCCTCTGAGCTTCTTGCGAATGCCAGTAAGTTTCTGTCTTTCTGGAGTTTTACTTCTGAACACCCTTTCCCAATTCTGTTGATTTCATCCATATAATTTATTCTTCCTTTCTGATTAACTAGAAAAGTGGTTCATGGTTATTTCTGCTCGAATGGAAGTCCCTTTGGCTTCTTAATGGGGTAAATTGATTCATTGAAGTAGTAATATAATGCGTATCCATTTTTTGAGGTAGTGATATCCTCTGGGATGACCGTAAAAGAGAAGATAGTGCTTGTTAAGACATACATAAATGACCTATTTTCGTGATTAGAAACAAGTTTACTAATCAAGGTGCAAATGGATATCAATTTTAAGGTGGCTTGTAGTCTTGGTGTAAGTATGCACATACTTTTAGTTGTTTAATTTAAAATTAGCGTGTACATATCTGCTATTCAGAAACAAAATTCACGACTTTGAGGAATACACCACGGCTGCCTGCAGATTGGACAAACAGGTCATTGCTCTATGCACCTTGTCCAAACATCTGTGACAAATGACAATCGGTCTTGTTCAGTTAAGCCATTAAGAGAATTACAAGAAAGCAGGGCTCTGTTTAGCAGAGCAGCGCACAGAGCCCAAAATGTTTTCCAGTTTCAATGTAGAATGATCCTCAAAAGAGTATCATGCTACCGGAAAGAGAATTCTTTTGGTCAACATTGAAAGTCTCAAGGGGGAGCACATTTCTGGTGCAAAATCCGAACTTGACAAACTAAAAGAAAAATTTGGAAAAGAAATCATTTTTTAATACTGGAAAGTCGACGCTTATGGATTTTCAGATGTTAAACAGACCTGGTTAAATGCCTGCATTCAAACCAAGCTTTTCAAAGATTGGTGATCTGCCTTTGTAACACCATCTATTCTTTAAATATCTGTAGTTTGTTTTCAGTGGAAGTCCAATGGCATTTCTTAGTGACATAATGAGAGTTATAGATTTGATTGAAGCATGATACTCTCAGTGAAATCTCTATGGAGTTTAACTTGATGTGGGGTGACCTTTGGGGATGCATAATAACCTATTAGCTATCTCTTGTCTGGCACTCCTGTTTCTTGTCGTAGCTGTCTATGTTGATAATATAATTTGTGTTTACTCTTTTGATGTTTCAATTAAATCCATCAAAGTATAAAACCGCGATGAGATAATTTCCTCTAGCAATCAGATTTTTTTTTGTGGCATTTCTGTAAAGTTCTTTTCAAAGATAAAGATATAAAAAAGTAATTCATAACGAAATTTCGAGAATTTGTCACTTTTGACTTATTTTTTGTGGTTATTCCTTTCCAGGATATATTTCACAAGTGAAATTAGGAACACAAGGTTCACCTGCTTACAGATTATTTTCTTTGGAAGACTTAAATGAAGCAACAAACAATTTCGACCGATCTTCATATCTCGGGAATGGTTCAACTGGAAAGGTATGCATTTAGACACTGATGTAAAGGCTACTTTTATCTGCCCCTCTTCGGATTTAAATATGAGCTCCTCTGGCATTGAAAATTAAACTATATTACTTAATCTTTTATTGGGTGTATTATCATATCCTTCAATCATGTGTGAGACCAGACAGAGCCAGTGAAAAGGGGAGACAGGAAATTAATCAACTGTCCAACTCTTAGTTTTTATGTGATACTGATAACTCATATTTTTTCACAGCTTTACAAGGGAAGGTTGGAGAATGGAGCCTATGTGGCAATACGATGTTTAGCATTGTTTAAGCGGCACTCTATTAGGAATCTTAAACTTCGATTAGATTTACTCTCAAAGCTCCGGCATCCACATCTAGTTTGTCTGTTAGGGCACTGCATTGATGGCTCCTATGACGATACTAGCATCAATCGTGTATTCCTTGTTTATGAATATGTGCCAAATGGAAATCTGCGCTCTCAGCTTTGTGGTAAACTATTACAAATATCTACAGACATTTCTCTGCTGTTATTTCTTCTCTCCTAGTTGTAACTCCATCTTTTGCTTCTGCAGATAGCAGTCCAGAGAAGGTTCTCAAATGGTCACAGAGGTTGTCTATTCTGATTGGTGTTGCCAAAGCCGTACACTTTCTGCATACTGGAATAATTCCTGGTTTCTTCAACAATCGGTTGAAGGCCAACAATATTTTGCTTGATGAACATCGTGTGGCAAAACTTAGTGACTATGGGCTCTCCATTATCACAGAAGAAATTGACAAACTCGAGGTTTGGTCTAAATCTTCGGTCGACTTGTCTATATTCCTTGCAGTTTCAGCATTCACAACCAGCTAACATTTTTGGTGTCTGTGGGTGTTCTGTAGGCTAAGGCAGAGACCCACAAGTCATCTCTCCCCCACAACCAGACACATACATGGTAAGAATTCTCTAAACGAGAGAAACAGTAGATGAGCATGTCATATCTGCTTTTTTATTATGAGAAGGGTTTCTTATAGCTGTTTTTTTCAGTTTGTTTTCACCCATAAGTTGACTAGTCAAGTCTGATCGGAGCTTAATATTGATATCTACTTTCAGGCAATGGAAAAACTTGCAGGACGATGTTTACAGCTTTGGTTTAATTTTGCTTGAAACGCTAGTTGGGGATACAGTATCAGAGAAGGAAGAAGCTTTTGTGCTTAATGAGATGGTACGTCCCGACTGGAAGACCATTAACAGGCGTATACAAACCCAAAATTAGACTAAGTTTGGCAACCATTTTTATTCTTGCAGGCATCATCATTTAGCAGCCAAGATGGGCGTAAACAGATAGTGGATCCGATTGTACTCACCACGTCCTGCGAAGAATCGTTGTCGATTGCGATCTCAATGACAAACAAATGCATTTCTCCGGAGTCATCCGTTCGACCATCCATAGAAGATGTGATCTGGAACTTGCAGTACGCGGCCCAAGTCCAAGCGGCGGCTGATGGAGATCAGAGAGTAGATATGTCTCCAGAACCATGAAGAGTGTTTCAGAATCAGGCTGTAGATAAATATCCAAATTCAGGCTTTCTTTTACGTGATCCTCTCTGAAATTGTAATATTTTTGGTGACTCCAAAATTTGTAATATAATTTGGTCGTAACGTGAAGTCCGTGAAGAAAAAAAAAAGCACTCATTTTCTCTTAGTCACGTCCTATTTAAATATAAAGATATCCATTTTCGTATAAATTTTTAAAATGTAAAGATTTAAAAAAAACGCGTAAATCTAATCAAATGATATAAAGATGATCGTGATTATCATTTTTAATACACATAAGGCGAGCGTAAGTTCTTTTTTCTGGTGCACCTCAAAGTTTATCAAAAAAATAAATTCAATGGAAATTGTTATATATTTAACCCTTATTACCAAAAAATATTGCATAAAATATCACTATTAAGTAGTAACAGTCAAAGTTCTGGATAGCTTTCCACTTTATGATATAAAATATTATTTATAAAACCATGGATGTCAGAAATTCGACTATTAAAAAAATCGTTAAGAATTAAATTTGTAGTTATGTTATTTACAGAAAAATGATTTATTCATGTTCATTTGCTTATTATATTAGATATATAAGGGTTTTAAGGTCACCTCTCGATTCTCCCTGTTAGGAATAGGTGTTAGCGAATTAAGTAAGCTGCTCTTTTAGTAGAGTGAGACAGTGAAGACGCCCCAGTCGCCTACCACCTGTTCGACAAAATGTCAGTCTCCACCATGTTCTCATTCTTTATTGATCTCATTCCCCGTGTTGTTTTTTAACATGTCAGTGGGTCGAGTTCTGCGTCGGATTCTTACATCCCAACCTCCCCAGCAATGGACTTGTTCTGGAGGTTGACCTCATTACCTCGGCAGATGGCGGTGCCTGGTATGTACGGTACACACCTCCGTTTGGTGCATAAACCGACGCACCACCAACCAAAGGAGTCGAAAACGTTGCAGGCAGATCCCCTTTTCGCTTCTCTCCACCCGCCGTCCACCGGCCATACACGTAACATCAATTTGAGCAGACGGGACATTATCGTTCCTCTAAGCAAAAGCAATTAGGAAATGAAGACAACGGAAATGGAATTAAGTTTAGGATTCAAGAATGCAGCGGCCTACCAGCTCTGAGAGTGATCGGACTCCAACCTCGGCAGTCGGCGATGAGCACTAGCAGCACTGTATCGATACTGGGTACGAGGGTTCAATAGGAGTAGGAAATTTTCGTGCGAGATTCCCGTTGTCAAAAATGGCGATGTAGACGACTCAACTCTCTTGTTGTCTTCCTCCGTAATTTTCTCTTGAGCTATTTGGGGTTTTAAAACTGGAAAGTGTCGCGGAACTTTATTTAAAAGACGTAAAAATATTTGATTTGTTTAACAATCTTTGTGACCAGATGTAAATGGACGGGCCCTTCGGCGGAGAGTTTGGCAGCTAGTATCTCGGGCAGTGATATAGATGGGATAGGGGGACGTGATGTCGGCGGATTCTTTCAACAAAAGGAAAAATTAGGCGTACTATTTACAGCAGAAATGCAGATTACTGGTACAGAGACGACAGACAAAGGGTTCAACTTTCAACATTCATTTCTCTCTTTTTCTTAAACTTTGCTGTAAACGAGCTACAGGGGATGCGGAAGAGCGGTGAATGAGTCGCCATCACAGTCTCTGCGGTCGTATGCGACTACGACGAGAAATGTGGGGAAAACTAATATCGATCGCATACTAGCTGGTGCGATTCCCTAATTCTCTCTCTCTCTAAAAAATGATTAAAAATTTGCTTTCTGTGGAGCACTTTTGTCAGATACTCCTCCTTTACCTCTTTCTCTTTCTCTCTAGGCGACTTCGGTTCTCTAAGCCCATGTCTGAAATCGATGACGTCTCAAATCTTGCTCCTTGCTTAGCTGCATTTATCGGTTGGTATCTGTGATGAGTCCTCGTTTTAAAAATCCTCTTTGATGTCGATTTGTTGATCTTCTGCTACTGCTTCATCTGGAAAACGCTTCTTTAGTTTGGATGTTCTGGTGTCTGCGAAGAGGTTTAGGAGGAAAGTGTAGTTTGTAGTTTGCTGCTGTTGTTAACTTTCGGATTGGAAGGAGAAAAGGGGTTGGTTTTCTTAAAACCGTGATCTCTTAAATCTGTGGCATTTCGGTCTTCTGAGATTTGATTTTTGTGTTTTTGGACGAGTCCATTTTCCCGACTTTTTCCTTTTTCTTTCTTTTCTTCTTATTTGGGGTTGAATGCCTGAGTCGATTTTGTGGTTTTATACGTTTATTATCCACTTGAGTATTTAATGTCCATCCTCACTTCCTGTGATAAATCATAAATAAACTCTTCGGTACGGTCTAGTCGAGAGGACAGATTTGTTTTTCAGTACCAATTGGTCACTTTTATTGAGCAGAACTGACGTTCATCTGCCGATTCTATGTTTTTACCTCTATTTTTCCGTCTTAAGAGATTCAAATGTGATCGTGACATGACGGCATTGTAGTTTGTGTTGCCTCTCTACTATTTTCTTGAAGGAGTTTGTCTGATAATTTTGGTCACCAAGGATGAAAACCATTTCCAGCTTAACCCGTCGATTGAAGCTCACCAGCTCATCGGGCTTATTTCTAAAGTTCTTTTTTTTTTTCCTGTGTCGACGGTCGATGGTTGCCATCCGTTTCTATTTATTCTTGTTTTTTTCTTTCCTTTTTCTTTTACTATTCTTCGTCTGTCTGTGCTTTCATCATATAGTTCACATGATTTCTTCTTCGTTGTGGCAGACGCTGCTTAGTTAAGCTTATTCGCCCTCATTTCCGAAGATTCCCTGCGGTACTTTTCCAGATAATTAGTGATGGTTCTTGGGCTCAGAACAAGGAATCGTAAGGGTACTTCGGTACAAATCGACTGTGTGATCCACATACACGAAATTAAACCATGGCCGCCTTCTCAGTCTTTGAGATCTCTTCGAACTGTAATCCTACAGTGGGAAAATGGAGAAAAGAATTCGGGCTCTTTGGGCCCTGTTACTCCCACTATTGGATCTGTAGTGGGAGAAGGGAAGATCGAATTCAATGAATCTATCAATCTTGCCATTACATTATCTCGAGAAGTACCTGCAAGAGGTGGGGAGTCGAGCACATATCAAAGGAACTGTCTGGAGTTAAGCTTGTATGAGCCACGTCGAGACAAAATTGCAAAAGGACAGCTGCTAGGAAATGTCACGATTGATCTTGCTGAGTATGGTATCCTCAAAGAACCTGTGAGCTTTAGCTTTCCAATGAATTGCAAAAGAAGCTACAGAAACACAACTCAACCTGTTCTCTTTGGAAAAATCCAACCACTTGACAAGACGAGGAATGGTTCTTCGTCGCCTGAGAATCCATCTGAAGAATCAACTTTTGACAAGGAACCTAAGGAGTCAGTTTCTGCTTTGATGAATGAAGAATATGCTGAGGAGGAAGCTGAAATTGCATCGTTTACAGATGATGATGTGTCCTCACATTCATCTATGACAATCTCATCCTCAGCTTTTGATGCCACAGGAAACTCCCCATCAAAAAGTGATACTATGGATGTCAACAGGATCCCAGAACAAGTATGTAATTTCTTTGTTTAAATTATCTTCATCATTGCACACTATTATTATTATTATTATACTTTCAAATTCGTCACATTTTATGGCTATACATATTAAATTTAGTTTCAGAATATTATTGGTCAGTATCAGCATGAATAGCTTTTGAGCAGCCTGTGCTCTGGACAGCAAATGCCTTCCCATGAATTTCCTACTTTTTTGCATTATCCTCTGAATTCTTTCCTCCTGAAAGTATTGGGTGAGTTGTAGACAACAGAGGATCATGACTCCTCGAGCAAAAGCTGTGAACACTTTATTCAAGAAAGCTCTCATGATAGAGAGAAGCCAAGGAGTGAGAGAGAAAGACCGAGTGCCATGCAGTCTAGGGTAGGGGTGATTCCCCTAATTCTCTTTTATTGCTCTCTGATTACAAGAGAGAAGCAAATTTACATATATGCCCCCTCATTATTGCGACTTTGATATCCTTGAAGCTCCACCACGCTAACAAGCTGCAATGAAGTGATATGTTCATAATGTGAATATTTGCCTTAGATTTTATAAGTTAGTCATTGCTTCTCACTCAAGATGTACATGAGCAATGCTGGTTTGTTTGAGGGCCTAAAACTCAACTGCATTTTGCTGCTTGTGCATTTAGGAGGAGCCCGGTTATTGTTTCTATTTCTGTACTCTGTGACTGTTACTCGATGATGCTGCTCTTATTTGCAGTTTTAATATAATGCATGCTCAAATAATTGAAAGTTGGTTTACATAATATACTGTATGCACTTGACAACTAGATCCAAAATTAGAAAATCTGTTCCATTGTTCATTTTACCAAGGAATATATTTTTCATCCATCTGACTCTCTCTCTCTCTCTCTCCACAGAATTCTACAGAAGCAATTGTGAGTGAAGCACGTGACATAAAGGGAAGTGGATTAATTCCAGAACAAGAAACCACAGAATCAGTGAGGAGGCTAGTATCTACTGCTGCTGATCAGAACTTGCCTCAGCCACCTCCATCAGATTTATCATCTAATACAAGGCAACAAAGAGACGATCTTTCTTCTGTAAGCAATCTTCCTCAGAGCTTACCCTTCCACCCTCATAGCAGCACTAACCTGACCCGGGAGCTTGACAGAAAGGTCGATAGTAGCAGTGAGGAAGCTAAGGAAAATCTCAGAACCCCTGCTGCAGAAGAAAATGGAACTAGTGGTGAGAAGGATGAAGTTGAAACCTCAAACAGCAATCCTCAAGTTGGACATTCCTGCAATGTATCATCAAATGGACAACATCTGGATATCTATAATAATAGGCATCAAATGGATATTGAAGACAAACTTGATGACACTCCTGATCAAATGAACTGTGCAGCAGAGAACTTACCTAGTAGGTCCCCTGATAATTTTCCTCGAATGACAACTTCAACAGATGAAGTTACACCAGTCGATCGGCTCAGGAGGACAGCCACAACCAGTAGTGACCCTCCTGCATTGAGCCGTAGAAGTCTTAATGTAAAGAATGATACTTTTAGCCCTGACCGATTTAAGAACTTGCATTTTACGGAAGTAAATGAAACTGATATGGTTGGAGATGCTTATGGTTATTCTAAAAGTTTGTTGAGTGATAGGCCAAAAGGTGAGTTGGGAAGTAAGAGGCTGGGTGCAGATAAAATTCGAAGGGCCCACAAAGAAGTGCAAAACACCCCTTCTGATGCAAAAGTCCAAAAACTAGAACATAAAATCAAAACACTTGAAGCAGAGTTGAGAGAAGTTGCTTCTCTTGAGCTCAGCATTTATTCCATAGTTGCAGAGCATGGAAGTTCCACTCAGAAGGTGCATGCTCCAGCCCGGCGTCTTTCAAGGTTGTATATTCATGCTTCCAAACAGTTGTCAAGTGAAAGGAGAGCAAGTGCAGCTAAAAATGTTGTTTCAGGTTTAGTTTGTGCAGCAAAAGCATGTGGTAATGATGTCCCAAGGTATTACTCTGGTGCTGCACTATGGAGCATTTAGTTTGCTGTCTTAAACATCGTCCCATTGCTTCCACTAAAAAAATCCTGATTCTCTATTTGCATCTACAAGTGACAAATTGATTTTACTTATGCTCACTGTATTCTGGGATGTAGGTTAACTTTCTGGTTATCTAATTCACTTGTTCTGAGAGCGATTATTACTAAAGCCACAGGAGCCACTTCTGATCCAGTTTCAATTGGATCTTATCCCAAAGAGAATGGCAGTGGTAGGAGCAGAGAGGAAAGGGCTTCCTCATTGGCATGGAAGGAATCAACTGCCCATAAGAATGGCCAGAAACTATTTTCCCTAGAGTTAGATGAGTGGAAAGATCCACAAACATTTCTCGGTGCATTGGAAAAGATCGAAACATGGATGTTCTCTCGGATCATTGAATCTGTGTGGTGGCAGGTAAACCTTCCACTGTTTTTGTTTTTTTTTTTTTTTTGATAATTAACCTTCTACTGTTAATTTTTGAAAAGATTTATCTTACTAGAAATACTCACCTCAATTGCTTGTTTCCTATTTTTTCAGACTTTGACTCCTCATATGCAGTCGGCTGTTGGGTTTGAAGTCGAACAAAAAAGAGGCTCGCCTTCACAGAAAGGGCTTTTCAAGAAATCTAGTTTGGGTAATCAACTGCAGGACATTTTCTCTATTAATCTGTGGAAGAGAGCATTTAAAGAAGCCTGTGAAAGAATTTGTCCAGTTAGAGCAGCTGGTCATGAATGTGGCTGCTTGCCTGTTCTGGCTAAATTGGTAGGCTTCAGCATATTCAATTTTTCGTGTATGAATTTTAAGTTTCATGGTCTTCATCATTGTCAACCATCTCATTGTTCGGAACTGGTGTCAGGTTATGGAACAATGTGTGGCTAGGTTGGATGTTGCTATGTTTAATGCAATTCTGCGTGAATCAGATGTTGATAATCCAACAGACCCAGTTTCTGATCCAATCAGCAACTCGAAGGTTCTTCCTATTCCAGTAGGAAGGACAAGTTTCGGTGCTGGTGCACAGCTGAAGAATGCTGTATGTTATTAGCTTCTTATATTGAATAGTCTCTTTATACAGTAAATGTGTGTCAAGTAACTTGCACCTGATTGACATACTCATGCATCTATTCATTGTCCAGATAGGCAACTGGTCCAGATGGCTGACCGACTTGTTTGGATTGGATGCCGATGACTCTTTTAAAGGCGAGATTGAAAATGACAACATAGAAGATCCATCTACTGCTTTTAAATCTTTCCGTCTTCTTAATGCCTTGAGTGACCTACTGATGCTCCCGAAGGATCTGCTGTTCGATAGCTCAATCAGGAAAGAGGTTTGTTACCAGAGTTGCTCCTTTGAAGTGTTCTTTGCTACCCACTGACTATTCCCTTCTAAATGTTCTGTGAGAATAGATTGAAAATTTTGATTTGTCAATGTTTTTGAAGGTATGTCCTACATTTGGTGCACTCTTGCTCAAGCGGGTTCTCCATACTTTTGTCCCAGATGAGTTCTGTCCAGATCCTATCCCTGAAAATTTACTGGAGGCACTAGACACAGAGGTTTACTCTCGCTATCTAGATCTCTTTATGTCTCTCTTTCATTTTCTATGCTCAAATGTTTATATGTTCTAACTTTACCAGGACCACCTAACGGCTGAGGATGAGTCAATCAGACATTTTCCATGCAATGCAGCTCCTATTGTCTATTTGCCACCATCAACAGCTGTTGTCTCAGGTATTATAGGAGACATTGGAAGCCAGTCACAGTTGAGGAGGAGTGGGTCATCCGTGCTTCGTAGAGGTCAGACAAGTGATGATGAACTTGACGAATTGGGCATGCCATTAAAATCCATCATCGTTGATAGCAAGCAGTCTCCCACTTCAACACCGGTGGGTTTGAAGGCAAAACAAAACAGCTGCAGCACTGCAGTCCGATTTCATCTCCTCCGAGAGGTATGGAGAGATGAGAAATAAGTCACCTGTACATAATTTAATGTTTCATTTATCGATATGCTTTCTCTTTTTATGCGTCTTGTGTAAAATATAATGCTTTTTTTTTTGGCAATTTTGGTCTTTAAATATACTTTGTCGGTTATACCATGCTGTAAAACAAGTCATATGTAATCGAAAGTGCTATCGGGATCCATCTGAATATGAGAGCGACCTTTTATAGGCTTGTTAGTTGAAGAATTTATAATCAAGTGACTTTCAAATGATTCAAATCTCAATTCGGTGGTAAGGACGTTAGAAGGTCATTTGGTCCAGAAAGTTAACAGTCTAGCTTTCACATGTTTGAAGGCCTCCCCTGCCTCTAGAACTGTGGTTGGTGGTTCCTTCCAATTGCGCGGCAACAAGGCCGACCCTGCCTTTAGCGGTAAAGCTCGACTGCCTTTTTTCTTTTTTCTTTTTTTTGTCATTTATGAATGGTCATACCCAATGTTTTAAAAACCGAACCGATCCGGCCGGTTTGATCGGGTTTAACCGAAATCGGGACTTTGAACGGTTCGGTTCGCTCAAAGACCCGGAAATAGTAGAAAACCGGTTGACTGGCCGGTTTTGAGCGGTTCAACCATTGAACCGGAAATCGGACTGGGCCGGTTGAACCGGTTTACTTATCTTTTTAGTATTTTAATAATTTTCTATATTTTAATCTTATTTTACGTATATAGAAATCTTATTATATATTTTTTAATTAAAAAAAACTCATACCAATTGAACCCTGTTGATCTGGTTGAACCAAAATCGGAGGCTCCACCGGTTATCACCGGTTCGGTTTTCAAAACATTAGTCATACCCAAAAACGGTTCGGTTTTCAAAACATTGGTCATACCCAAAGAAAAGGTCAATTGATCTCGCTCTCTTGAATTGTGCTCAACTTTGTGAGTTGTAGTCTGAAGTTTTGGGCGATCTTAGATCTTTGCCAACTGAAATTCTGTCTAAGGTTAGAAACTTAAAAGAGTAGCTTAGTTGATGGGACAAATATATCTTGCTCCCTGCCTATGAGACCAAATAAAGTAGACGGGGAAGGCAGGCAGGAGTTTTTATAAATTAAGAAGTATCCAGATCGTGATTTGATAAACTAAGTGATGTAACATTCAGAGCACAGGAAATAGGGCGGGGTCGAGAAGGGCACTTACAAAGGAACAGAAGGATCTGTTTTCATTTTTTCCGACATAGAAATCAGTCAAATCACAATACAAAAACTAGCTTTCGTCAAAATCGCTTACATGCCACAGAGAAACTCGGAAGACCAATAGCCTTCGATGCGTATGACTACAAGAAACTACAAAACAGAACCACCTCGCCAATGCGACTTGAGCAGCTCTCATACACTGTATAGAATACACGCAAAAACACAAAGGCAGTATACGAATGCATCACGCTGTCAACTTCTGGGAAGAAGGACCGACGTCCATGTGCTGCAGGTGCAACGCATGGAGCAGGCCTTGCCAGGTTTCCCCCGCCGCCCCTGCTACCTTGAAGTCCAACAGTTTCCTCTGCTTCCTGTAGTAATCTTCCAATGGCTTACTCTGAAATAAAATAAGAAAACCAATGACAGCTTTAGACGACTCCTTCAGTTTTTTCTAACAGCATTTAAAAACACTTGTGTTCCTACGCGTCAACTATTAGCCACCAAAAATAAGTTTCTGATTGTGGACTTGCAATAGAAAACCAATATTATCTGTAAATGAGTATTGTTGTCAGACGAGTGACAAAATACCTGCTCAGCGTAGATGCGGATTTTTTCCTTAATAGCATCTTGTTCTTCTGAGAACACAGCAGAGGGTTTCATGTGAGAACTGAAGGAGCAGGGATTGAGAGCACCTATGTTCATAGACTGCCCACAACGCGAACACACACCACTAACAAACATACATTCCTCGCATTTGAAGTTCACAACAAGATCAACATCAGCAATCTGATCAAGTATCTCCTGCACATACAACAGCACAAGCTATCAGCGCGGACTCGTAAAGTAATAAAGCGTCCAAGAATCAGTGTCACACGTCGGCATTCGAACATACGGCTTGAAGCCTGGTTCGAGGAATTCCATCCAGGATGAATCCCGTTTCGCCTCTATAGTACCCTTCTTCGAGCCTTCTAGACAACAGTCCAAAGATAACTTCTTCTGGAACAAGCTTCCCCTGATTCACTGCAGTGGCAATCTGGCAAAAATGGAGGAGAAGACGTGAGCGATTTGAGAATTTTTGGCCATTGAGATACCTTGCTACGCACTAATCCGCAATCTCGCGCACGAATCAAGCAAATCTTCGAATAGGAGGTAATTTTCTTTTTCTCATATAGTAGGTATTTTTATTAGTTCGGAGATTACACTAAATAAGAACAATCGCGATTCACAAATACTGGTAATCAACCGGTTACAGGATTCAAAGTTAAAAGACGTCATACAGGTGAGAGCAGATGAAGGCGCCAAAAGGCATATTGACCGAGAACAACGACCTCTTTGGGGAAAACCAACCAGATATGCCGAAGCACGACTCGAAAATAAAACCAGGGTGGCTCGTTTAGATAGTCAAACAGGAAAACCTGAAAAAGATTGTCGAAAATTCATGCCAAAAGCTGGAAGATCATAACGATACTGATGGAGGAAATGGATATGCCCAGAAGAGAAAAACACAAATTCTCGAAACTTCGAGTAAATAGCCAAAAATAGTTAATCAGAAATGACAGGGCTGAAAGCGCAGAACACGAAGGCAAAAAGAAAAGCACAAAATACTAGATAGTTAGCGTAATAACACCTGTTTATAGAGAGAAGACCGAGGATTAAGCTCCTGACGGACGAGAGTCCCCATAGAGATATGCGGAACTTCCAGTAGCTTGGAAAGCCTCTGAGCGCAGAGGTGTTTCTGAGCTCCCGGAGTGCCAATAAGAACCCACTGTACGCCCCGGGGAGGAATTGTCCCGCAGGCATCCGCCTTCGGCCCTAACCGAAGCCGATCCTTCGATGCGCGGCGCATTCGCTCCTCCTCCTCGTAATCGAAATCCAAGTCGTAATCGTACTGAAGTGCGGCGGCTCCGAAGGATCGGGCAGGGGATAGGCCGAGGCGGAGCCTCCTAACCGCGGAGGACGTAGGCCCGCGCAGGCGGCAGAGTCCGGCCATGGCGGCGGAGATTCTACGCTCTCTGCTTTCTCTCTTGTTTCCTCTAGCGAGGACTGTGAGGGCCGATGCCGAGGGGGTGTTACTTTGTCGTCGTCCGTCCCAACGGAGTAGGGAAAAGAGGGTTTCGGAGTGCGAAAGATGGGGCTTTTATTCTCCTCTCCGTAAAGTGAGGACCTCCCAAACTATTACCCCTCTTCAGGTTCCAAAATTTCAAACCTGCCACCGTTAAGACAGCCGGCTGTTCCCTGTGGCCGGTAAAGGGTCCTTTTCATATTTCAACTCTCCCCAGTCTCCACTTGAATGGGCCCACAACCGTATTTCTATTTTCTACCTTGGAGCCCTCTATAAATAAGTAAGAAATCGTATTTTTTTGGTTTTCAAAAGTACGACTGTAAAGAAGTATCATCAAAATCGAAATATTTTCTTAATTTTTTTTAGCAGCTGATCGACAATTTGAGACCATAACCACCAATTTCCGGTGGCAGTGGATCCGAATCCGCAAGCATATTCTAGTCGATTTTTTCCTGAATCTTGATGTCAGAGAAGCTGAGAAGGCCAATCAGAGACGAATTAGAGTAGCCCGAATCGTCTAGAACTTACGAACTGCTCGCCACTCCCCACGAACTTGGAACTTGTGACTTCACGAGATTCACGCACGTGACTGACGCCGAAGATACTCAATCGGGTCGTCCGAGTCTCGACCACATACTCAGGTCCGTGAAATTCACGGAAGGGCATTTTGTACACGAAAATCTTAAAAAGGGGCAGCGGGGTTCCAGAAAAGAAATAATCGAATAAATTGCAACCTTAGCAGCCAGCTTGGTATGCATAAAAAATAGAAGAATATGATAAATAATTATACTATCAGAAAATGTTTCATAGAGCATAAGATAACATCACGTCCACTAAGATCAAAAAAAAAAAAAAAAGAACATCACGCCCACTGAATACCTGCCTGCTGCCTGGGCCAACTCACGCCGGCTCGTTTCTCTCAGAGGAAACCATCGGCGGACGCTTACGCACCTGCTGCACACCCGCTTTGGGTTCCCTATGAAATTTGGAGAAATCGAACTAGGTGCGACCCTGGTGCGAGGTCTTTTGCATAACCCTTATATTCATCCGGCAGACGCTACATCCACGCCATGAATAAATAATACAAGGGACTCACTCTAATTCTGATCCATCTTCTCAACTCGATATCCGTATATAATCTCATGTAGCATCTGTGACTCTTCTTTCTTTCATTTTGACATTACCTGATGACTACCCAAGATGTTATTCACATCGTCGAAGTATGGCCAGGGTTTCCTGCCTCTCTTGCCAGCTTTGCTCTCCTGTACCGTAGCAAATAAATGAAGCAACCATTTTCAGCAGTTACTAAACCAAATCGAGGAGGGGAACAATCCGCGTAAAAAATAGACAAGAATTAGAACAAACCTCGTACTTTTGAATTAGTGAAGCCCACAGTGATTTGCACTGAGCGGGACTGCGATTTATCCCACACTCGAGCATTTTCGTGGATATCTCTTCCCATAAAACCATCCGCCCTTTTACTACCTGAAATCTGCTATCCAGCTCACCTCGTAACTCGATTAACTTCTTCACCTCTTCAGACTTCCACTTGTTTCTCTTTACAGATTTGGATGGTGTCTTCTGGGATTTTGGTGATCCAGCAACTTCATCATCACTGCTGCTTTCACCCTCACTTGCAGTGACCTTCAGATGTTTTTCCAGGAATGTTCCATTTTCGTCTTTTGCTGCCTCAGCAAGTGACAGAGCTCTAAGAGGATCCCATCCATCAACAGATTCTGATGAATCTAATGATGATGGAGCCTCTGCGTAAGAACTTGTGGTGGTCTCATCCTCCTCCGGCAATAATTCAAAATTGAGGTCTACATACACATACCCCAAAAAAACGAAGTCAATAAACATGGATTAATTACAATAGGAAAACGTTTGTACCATTACTACATTGCTCCTAGTACCAATTAGCATCGTTCAAGTAGAATCATGATATGGAACCTTGTATTATCTAATTCCATAAAGCATATATCAACAAAAGCATCTCAACATTTTCCTATAAACTAAGTCACATCACAAATTGAGTGCATATAAGCAGATATATGAAACATAAGATAAATAGAGCGATTGTTCTCTAGAGACACTTTGGAAGGTTCCGGACATACATATGTATCTAGGCGTTTTGGAATGGATATGTGCAAATTTATGGTAGGCAAATCAATCCAATTTTTTTGGACAATGTCCATGTGTCTCATGCAGACCTATTTATATGTCCATATACGATTTCAAAGATAAAGGTGTTAGTGGCCAGGAGTGCTTTATACTCTTGACCGTGTGCTCAATGTCTAGGCCAGCTTAACTGGTCCTGGACGAGAAAAGGTTTATCGATGATAAAAGTCCAAAATCCACTTGCTTTTCTGCAGATGGTGAACTTAGAAATAGAAAATATACCTCCTACTTTAGAATGGGATCAGAATCAACTTATGAAAGGCAAAAATGAGAATCAAATTGATACGAGTGCAGAATGGTTTTGCTTAAAATATTGGTCATCCTCCACCATTTTAGGCCAGAAAGACTTTCCAGCCCAAAATTTGTTTTGCACTGGAACTTTTCTTCTTTTTTTTTGTTATTTGAACTGGATTTCCAGCCCAAGATACCTTACCAAGAAACGGTAATATTACACCTACCTCCCTAAAATTCTTCTGCTTGAGAATCCTATTATCATCTTAAGGTCTCTAATATATGTAACAGCAACAATCCCATATTTATCTTTTCAACAATAAATTTTAAAAAAAATTAAAGTCTTGACTTATTATAAATTACAGTACGACCATCATAACCATTGTTATGATAAAATTCATTATTATGCTACAATTATTACTCTATATATTAATACCACCAGGAATGCACATGCAATTTGCACACATGATCACTTTAAAAAACACTGGTATCGGAATATGCGTTCCCATGTTGAGCTATATACCAACAATTGACCTGTGGTTTCCACAGCAAGGAAATTATTTCCAGACTTTTTTGGAGAATATTTTACCAGAAAAACTGCAGAACTCCACATTAACGGAATAAAGTTGGGAGGCACAGCAGGGGTGAGAGAGCTCATCTGAACAGCTTGGGAGGACTCTTAACTTCTCTGGTCCTGCTGGTTCATGTGGCTCAAACGTTGTGGAAACTAAGGCCCTACTCTAAAGGAATCAAGCTCTTCAGTCTTTGGACCATCAATAGAAATCTAAGCTGATGTTATCTTGAGATAAACCTCTCTATGCTCCTAAGTTGTAGTCTTACACCGTACCACTAGCTTAATGCTCTTATGGAGCAAAAGACAATCACCATTTTCAAAATAGAAAAATAAAAATATAGGCAGCAAACTGAAGGCCATACCGGCAGATTCTTCTCCAACTAGTTCCTCATGCTTCTTCGTTGATTTCTTTTTCATCTGACGTGAACCATTCAATTGGCTTAGCCTAGAACCACCATCAGTCTTCCCAGATAACTTGGCCTTCACATCATCTAAGAGAACGCTAGCCGTGTTCTCCACAGCAACTGCAATGACTTCAGGTCTTTTACTACTGTATTTCCTAACCAATTTTCTCAACACTTCGGATACAGTTCTCTCCATGTGAGTCAAGGGGCAGTTAACAGGGCAGCTAGATAGAGCAGCATGTGCAGCTTTATACAACGCATCTAAAAGCTTCCCTTTGTCAAGCCATAGGCAACGAGTTGTGATTTTAATTTTCCCTTTCAGTGATGTGTGCGATGAACCATTAAGTGGTTGAGGACGCATAATCTCCATACTGTAGGAAATATGAAAAATGTCAATTTCAAGTAAAAACAAAAAAAAAACTCAAAGAAAGAAAAGGTGCACACCTGACAATAATAATTCCATCTGTTGCTATTCTCAATCTCTCATCTATGCAAAGTTCTGCAGATGTGCCAAATGCTTTATCACCATCACTGTACATTAGCTGCCATTGACTCAAAGTTAGACGATTCAACAAAGACCATCTTGAAGTAACTACATAAAGAAGCTAGAAGTAACTAACTTGTAAACTTTCTTTTCCCAGTAAAGCAAAACCATTCGATAAAACTCTTCTGTTTCTGAGATGTGAAACTCCAAGCATTTCTCCATTCTTTATCACCTGCTATGTGTGATATGAAGTCCACATAATTCACATTAAAAAAAATGTCGCTTAAGAAAAAAAAGCAGTAGAAGGCAAAAACAGAATGAGTACAGTACAATGTGAAGTAGTAATCACACTAATTTATTAGCATAGTACGATCAAGATTGTGATGAGTACATGAAAACTAAAAGAACAGGGAGAAACTGACAGAATACAGAGAGAGGTAAATAACAGAACAATTAGACAAAATTTAAGAAAAAAAGAAAGCCAAAACCTACAGCATTAACACACGAGATACATATTTCAGTCAAATAGAAGAAAGCAACCCAAACTTACGGTGGTGTGGTGGATGCCAGTTGACTTTCCAAGTAGTTCGTGCTCTTTAAGGAAATGAAGCTCACCATGGATGGGTAAGAAATGCTGCGGCTTCACTAATTTAAGCACCTCCTCCTTCAAAGTAGATTTAAATTTCAGGAAAATATCCAACACAAAGCAAAGCATTTCTAGCAAGAAACAGAAAGTTAAGAAAAAACACTTTTATTTTGAACTTGTAGACAACAATCATTGAGCACACTTATTTTTGTTTGCAAAAAATAAGGAACATCCTATTGATTAAAAAAATAGTTGCAACCCCTGAAGCTCACAAAAGCCTTCTGGAAGATAAGATACCTACAATGCTGTTTCAGTTTAAAACAGCTCAAATGATACAATGACAGCCACAAACGAAGCGCATATTGTTATGTTACCCAGAACATTTCAATCGTATGAAATGTGTAAACAAAGATATGGAAGGTATCGTCATTAATAAAAGCTTTTTTATTCAGTATGGAATCTTATAACACAAAAATTACAGGTTACTGATTAGATTAGCATAGGAATTGCTTGCTGAGGAATCTTTGCAAGAGACTTGACAATATATCTGACCATGGCAAGCCGTTGGAGAAAAATGCAGTGGCTCCGGGAACATTTCATTATACTAAATCTAAACCATATTGAAACGAAATCTCGACTTACCAGTTCCCCACGGTAAGCATGACCTGATGTGTGAAGCCCCTCATTCTTACCCATTACTAGTGTAGGGCCAAGTTCTGCAATGCGATTAAACATTTTCATGACCCGGTTCTCATTTCCAGGAATCACCTGTAAAATGAAAGACCAAATGCCAGTTTAACAACTTTGACTGGAGAATGGTAGATCATCCAAATGTTTCATAGAAAGAGTGAAACCAAAATTCCATCAGAAATTACCTTGGCAGAGTACAAAATAACATCATCCTTGGTCAGCTTGAGGGAGTGACTACTACCATAAGAAGCAAGGTTCAGAGCTGCACGTGGTTCTGCCTGACACAATACCACAGAATCAAATAGTGACTCACTTTCAAAAAAAATATAGTGACTCAAAAAATGTGAACATTAATTTCAAAATAACTAACCTGAGAGCCTGTTGTAACTATTAGCAAATCTTTTGGGGCATAAGCATCAATATCTTCCACTTTAACCTACACAAAAAAGAAATATGTCACTCAATCCTCGGTAGGCCATTTTATATCACTACCTGCAATTACCTTTGTTCTAGTAAAGACAACAACCAAAATTAAACTTGGAAAGATATTGAGATTAAGTCCATGAATCATAAAATGGACAAAGAAGGAAAGTTAAAGTCCCGAGTATGCATGTATAACACATAACTTTTGTTATTGTTGATCTCATACCAGAGTAGATGGATCTATTGGTGCCTTTCCATCCTTCCAAGCAGCATCAAGATATGTTCTCAGTGACATGCCAACAAAAACCTAACACAATTGACAAAAAAATTAATTTAAAAAAAAAGATACTATAAATTAATAAGCTATAAACACCCACCAACTTTCGGCCTGTTAAATCAGCGGCAGCCTTAACACTTCCTAGACGATGAATGTTAGATGCAAACTGAGTGGTTATCACCCTTCCTTTAACAGCGGAAATATGACGCATCAGCGCATCAGCGACAAGCTTTTCGCTAGCAGATCTTCCAGGTGAAAGAACATTTGTTGAATCACTCATCATCTGCAATAAAGATTACTATTACTTCACTTGAATTTGTTGATACGAGAAAGACAATATCATAAATTTGAAGAAAGAGTAACAAAAAAACCTTATATATAACTTTTTACCAAAGAAAAGTAGTAAGTATAAGTGAAATATGCCAAAACCAATATAATGTATTATAAATTGAAGTTGGCCTCAATAGATTCCCAGAGACAAAACAAAAAAGAGTGTTGTTGGTGAGAGTTGTCCTTCATAGAAGAATCGTAGAGATGCAAAAAAAAACGAAAGAATTTTAGGCAAATAGCAAGCTCAATCCCCAAGACTCACCAACGTGACCCCTTCATTTGAAAGTTGTTCTAGAACTTCACGGTCGAATGTATTTCCATCCAAAGGTGACTCATCAATCTGCAACAAAAGGATAAACATGATGAAGATTATAGTATTTATATAAGAATGTCAGAAAAATAACATATAAGCATCGCTTGCCTTCCAATCCCCTGTGTGAAGAATTGTACCATCACTGCAGCGAAGCACCAATCCACAGCAGTCAGGAATAGAATGGGTGACTCTGATTGGTTCAACTTCAAATGGCCCTGCAATAAACTTCTTCCTGATTCTAAATGTCTTAAGCCTTGACTGAACAAAGATTCCAAATTCCTTCAACCGTTTCTTTATCAGCTGTACAAAATGACAATACAATTTTCAGATCTTATGCCTTCCCCCTTAACGCACACAGGCAAACCAACTGATCTATCCAAATTACAATAAATTTTCACCTCTCCACAACTGATGCCAGGATAAAAATAGACATTCAGAGGATGTACAAATGACTGAGTTGATGTCACTACTATATAAAAATTTACATGGCTGCAATAAATTTGAAGTTACACCTGATGCATATAGCATTTTCAATTATTGTAGACCTCATACACAAGTGTGTTTCTTAGCCTTCTAGTTTTCTTGTCCTTTTATTTTTCTCTTAAAAAACTGTTGTGTCGTTTAAAGAATGGAAAAGAACAATTTCTATAGCCGTACCTCCATTGTGAAGGATGAAGCAAAAATAGGAGTATTAGAATCCAATGCAGGAATGACCTATACAAAAGCAACATGTATATGTCAGCTCACAGATGAAAAACGTGATAAGCACTTATTACACTAACTTCCCTGATACATATCCGCTTAAATATAAATTAGATGCATGGTTAGAACAAGTGGAAAGAAAACTTTACCCAAGGCAACGCACCAATGTGATCTTCGTGACCATGAGTTATAATAACAGCTTCAATTTTATGACTCCATCTTTTAATAAACGTTGTATCAGGAATAATTTTCTGAACGCCAAGCTCATCATAACTGAAACACATGCAATGATTGATCAACAGAAAATGTAAATAACATTCAATCGGAATTTAGAGATGTATTGTGTTCAGAGTGTTCCATTGACACAGACCTGAGATTAACTCAAAATGAAAAATCGAATTAAAATTTTACAAAATATGAGTGCAAATGGATGGATTTTACATCATAAGATTTTAATTTTACTCTTTTTATATATGTGCCAAATTGCACCGGCAATTATCATGACTCACTCTGGAAACATGACACCAGCGTCTATCAAAATATAACGGTCCTTATTTCCAACAAGCATGCAATTCATCCCAATTTCACCAAGCCCACCAATAGGAACAATTCGGAGTGGTGGTCCATCTGATCCTTCATAGAACTGCTCCATTTTACGCTTCACTGAATCCTCCATACTTTTTCCAGCACCTTCCAATCTTCCAGATCTTCTGCGTGGTACTTTTGACCTGTGTGTGCCTGTAAAATAGTGATAAATGTGAGGCTACACATAAAAGAAACAATTAAATGCTATTCTTGATAACCAAAGATGATAAAAAGTAAATACAGTTCTTTCAGAGATAACACTCCCAAATTAAAAAATTCTCAAAATCTATCTATAGCAAGTTTGCTACAAAACCAGCCCTAAAGTAAACACACTCTCAATAAATACATCGAAAGTTCAAAAATCCAGCATATGGATCTAGATTCCAGTTAAGTATCCCCCAAATTGTTGGTAGATGAGATGTATAAGCCAGCAGACACTGCTTGGTTGTCAAAACACAAGTTTGTGATTTCTGTATCATTAGCCAATTCGAGTTGACAGAAGCAACTGACAAGTGAGAGCAAAGCCACGCCACTTAGAGAGGGATTGATGCAACAAAATTTTGGGTCACTGCATGATTGACACTAACACAGAACCTCGTCCCCATCTTTTGTTTTTTTTTCCAGGAATAGATGTCACCGTAATTTGCTCAATAGTATCTAAAGAATTCGATAAAACTTTAATATGATAAGGATAAATAGGAATTTTCATTCTGAATTACCGCATATTTATTTCTTACTCACCATTAACTAAATGCTCTAACTTAAAACGTATTCACGTCTTGCTCCCATTAACTAATATGCTCTAATTAGCAGTTCACAAACAAGTAAGCCAGTATCAAGTATAAGTAAACTTAACCAGGACAGCAGGCGGTTGAGCATACGCTCAAACACAATAGACGTTTAACTTTGAGTACGAATTAGCAACATTTTACACCCAATACCCAACACAAGCTCCGAACATTTGACAGAGTTCCAAACACATATAATCAAAAAAAATTACAACAATGAAAATGCAACTAAAAAGAAATAAAGAAGACAAACGGATGAAAGTATCAAAACCTGCAACTTTAGAAGTTCCAAGGGAGTATGACACGAAAAACTTTCTAGTTCGTGATCGACAGGAAAGACTGCAGGGGCACATTGATATGGCGCTTAGAGCAGCCATTGTTTCCCGCGATACTGAGCTCCAGAAGACACTCAGATGCAAGGAGACCTGGAGAACAACATGAAACTCGGAACAACGAGGCTTGATGGAATCTGTGAGGGACTTGAACACCTAGCAGCCCTAGTAGAAATGCAGAGGAGATATTAGCCGGGAAGCGGGAAATATCTTATCAGGTTCAGGAGTTGAGGAGGATAGGCACGTGAGCGTCGAACAGCGAACGTATGGGCGTCGTACGCATTTTCCTTGCTTTAGTTGCATTCCTGAAAGTTTCTCTTCGTGGCGGCAAAATTTTGGGAAGGCGGGACATAATGGGTTGGGTCTAGCGGGTGAGAGAATAGAAGAATTCATATTTGGGCCATATTTGGGCCATATTTGGGCCATATTTGGGCCATATTTGGGCCATTTTTGGGCCATTTTTGGGCCATATTCCGAGCAATTGCTGGGAACGGATTCAAGACAGATTAATATCAAATTACAGTTTACCATTACTTGAATTTAATTAAATATTAATTAAAACGTGAAAATTATATAGATAGAAGAAAAAAATAGAGCATTAATATTGTTCTAACAAATAAACAAGAAATTTTATCTATAAAAATAAAAAA
Organism: Aristolochia contorta; assembly: GCA_022405105.1. NCBI lineage: Eukaryota > Viridiplantae > Streptophyta > Magnoliopsida > Piperales > Aristolochiaceae > Aristolochia > Aristolochia contorta. The sequence goes on along the minus strand of CM039667.1, from coordinate 6,809,113 downwards.
TATGAAATATTTCTTGTTAATATGCAGTAATTATAAAGCAGATAATATAACACTGAAGTATTAATTTATAAGAAATAGTAAAGTATGGAACTTTGGTTCAAAATCCCACTCGATAAAACTAGATAATACCTTAATGATTAAAAATCTACGTCGGACTTGGAATTGGGTTGGATGATCCACCTACGTCTGGTCCGTACAACTAAGTTTTCTCCCATCTGAACCAACTTCGAAACACTATCTACCAATGTGGAAAGTATTCAAACTAGCCAATAACAGTTTCTAATGGGTTGACCTTATTGACGTCTGGCTACTTTTTTATAGAGGGTAAAAGCTCCTTACAGGGATGAGGTACGTCTTCTAAACACGTACAATAAGGCACTAAATAGAGTGGCAATACCAGCATTGCCCAGTATTATTGTTAGTGTTCAGATCGTGACCGTGGCGTCTATTTTTATTCCAGCTAAAATATAAAGTTGAATTTATCTTTCAAGTGGCAAACTCTAAACCTTAAACCTTAAGTGGAACTAGGCTGCCACGATGTAAAACTTCCCAATAACAATAACATAAGGCAGTAATGATATTATTTTTCTGATTCAAAGACAAAGTTTGATTTTCAAAAATTATAAAATTAATGTTATATATCATGAATCCGTTAAAAAACAGAATCTACTATGACTTGCTTCGTTAAAAAATAATAAAGTACAACTCGTAATACCAAAATATGCTGGCTGTGGGGTTCGAACCCACGCGCACTTCTGTGCAGAAGATCTTAAGTCTTCCCCCTTAACCACTCGGGCAAACCAGCTCACTGATGTGATGGCGGGCAGAAGTAATTAATTTAAATTAACAATTTTACAAATCCGAATTACTGTTTGTCGGATTTTAGTCACGGGTGTACTCCGAACTACCGCCTGCTCCAAAAGAACCCGTCTCGTGAAACCCGGCAGTGCGCAGTCCCCGTGTGAAGTCAATCAATGGACCTAATAAGCAAACAGTGAGCTCCGTGGTATTACACCAATAAGGTTAATAAAAGAGTCGTCATATGCATAGTACCAAATTTTGCTGAAAGAGCGTCCTCATTGGTAGTCCAGATTAGAGATATAGAAATTATCTTTTTATTCTATAGGTAAGCTTACACCTTGGACCGACTGGTAACTAGGCTGCCAAGAGGATAGCCAGATCAAAATAAATCATTTTTTATAATAAAAAAAATAATATCAGTACTTCTTAATTTTGCTTTGAGGTTTTACGTACTGACGTGATTGAATAGTTGGTGGTCTAAGTAAGAAAAAATCTAGGGTGTAGGGTTTATTCACAGAATTGGTAAATAATACTTTATTAAAAAAATAAAAATTTAGATATTTTATCCAATGTTTTAAAAACCGAACCGGTGGAGCTTCCAATTCTGGTTCAACCGTATCAATCGGTATGAGTTTTTTTTAATTAAAAAATACATAATAAGATTTTTATATATAAATAAATAAGATTAAAAATACAGAAAACTATTAAAATACTAAAAAGGCAAGTAAACCGGTTCAACCGGTCCGGTCCGATTTCCGGTTCAGCAGTTGAACCGCTCAAAACCGGCCTGTCAACCGGTTTTTTACTGTTTATGGTTTTTTGAATGAACTGAACCGTTCAAAGTCCCGGTTTCGGTTGAACCCGATCAAACCGACCGGTTTGATTCGGTTTTTAAAACACTGATTTTATCTCTATTTATCTTTTGCCTGCAATGTGGATGCCACTTCAAGAATGTAAAATCATGAAAGTAAAAAGCAATAGTAATTATATCATAGCTAGTAAAATCAAATGACCCACATTTGTTGTCCAAATTTTGAACACTAACTAATAAAGCACAATTCATCTTTTACCCCATAAATTGGCGACTGTTAATGGAACCTAAAAATTAACAATTTAAACATGATAAATAATTTCAGTACTAAATTTTTACGTCCTGATGTGCCTATCATGCTGGCAGCCTAGTTGGTAATCCATATAAAGTGTAAGGTTGAGGCTTACCTCAAGAATAGGTAAACTAGGAGGACTAGTTCTGAACCCTCAGAGTCAAATCCGTTATCACCACTCTTTATACATAAATACAAATGATAACAAACTACACAAAAGGAATACGTCGGCATGTCAGCCAAAATAGCGGTGAATCAACTCGCCCAACTGGTGGGACCGGTTTTGAACTTTTGACTCGCATCGCGAAAGTGATTGGCCCTCGGCGGGGACATGAACCGGTGCCGCGGGTCTTGTTCAACGGAAAGAAACTCCTGACCATAATTAGTGTCTCCCCAGGTTGGAAGTGAGCTCGTCTTTCTACCTCTCTCTCCAGTAAATCTTACACTCAATAACGACGTTGACATACCACTCTAGCGTTTAGCACCGAAAAAAGGTAAGGTACGGAGTCCCGAGTTTCAGACCCTTCACCTCTCTGAATCGACCAAATCCAATGAATTATACGGAGCAGCAGCCTCCGGGTCCCGCCCCGCATTCAATCTGTGGAAAAGAAAAAGGTTCTGAAAAGGCGATGGGGTTGGTCTAACCAGCGTCTCCCTTGATGGCCACTCCGTGACTCTTAAATCGTGGTAGTTTTATGTCACAATTCGTAGAACAGCGATCGGGATGAGGACCGGGACCATCGCCACTCCGGCCGCGTTCACCGACGAAGAAAGAAAGGGATGAGAGAAGCGTTACTTTTGAGAGAAGTTGGGTTTCTGTAGAATTACTTAACGTTTACTTTTACTTCCGCCTTTATTACTTCTTTCCGGGCTTCGTTCGTTCACGCAAAGAACAAAAGAAGGTGGAGAGTGAGTGGGTAATAAATATTCCGGTCATTTGACGTTCGTTGCTTCGGTTCTGTCTGGTTGACTTCGTTTCACTCATCGTGCTCTCAATTACTCCACCCTTTCTCTCTACTTTTTCTTCTTTTTTTCCCAGTCCCCCTCGTAAGGTTAAGAGGTGGTGTCATCATGTGTCCTTCATAAAGAGAGGCATGGTGTGACTCCGCCCTCCCCTTCCCTCTACCCATGCAGTTTGTAAATCGTGATGGTCCTCTTTTTCTTTTTGTCATGTTTGAGACTTATACGACGGTGGAGCGAATTGCCCAGTCGAAGAGCATTAATTTACGGCAGTCATTTGCCCACCTTTCTGAGTCTCCGATGGCGCATCTCTCTCTGTTTTGGTATAAGTGCAATGCATACGGGGGAAACGGATAATCGGATATCGTTGTTTAAGTTTGGGTGTAAATGGAGTGGGAACACTGTCATATGGAACTCACATGATTAGCTTCCACTCCATTGGAAGCTTCAAATTGAAAATCTTTTGATCAAAACTTGTCCCGATCTCGAAAGAAATCTTCACGTGGCTGCTGGAATTCAGCAATATTCTTAAATCTTCCCTCCTCCCCTGACCCCTTTTACTCCTGTTCGTTTCCTTTCTATTTTGAAACGAATACTTCGTTTTCTTCGTAGCTATTGAGGGAACGAAACAAATGCATGAACCCGCTACGAGGCATCTCATGTAAGAATGTATTGATTATATAAATTAATATATAATCTCATCTTAAATCACTAGGAACAGAATATAAACATAGGAATACGTGCATGGATGCATGTAGACATGTGGGACCGGATTTCTCTCAACCCACAAAAATCTTCTAATGTGTTTTTTTTATTTTCATTGTGAAATTATGAGAATACACAGCACAAAGTGTTCAACTATGAAGATTTAATTATTTCGTGGTCCAAAAGACGATACTGAGATTCTGATATCTTGGAGGAGTGTGACTGGTCCCCACAGGTCGAGATCTGCTTTAACTCGTTGCTTGATGATCTGACGCTTGGCTTTTTATAAGCCTTGCCCTTTCCGTTTTGCTCCTCGACTCGAATCGGACTCGGCAAACCGGCACATAAAAGAAACGGCGTAAATTAAAAATGTCCCGGGTCCCCGACCAGGGCGGTGGACGGCGGCCGCTGGGCCACGCCGCGCTACTTTCCCTCCCATCGGAGGTTTGAAATCGAGCGAAGGCACATGAGTTGCACGAGCTCCGGATGTGGGCCCGCAATCATCGCAGGGTGGTTACGGTTGGGATTTACTTGAAGATAAAGAAAGCAAACCATCGAACGGGCAATGGGAACCAGAAAAAAATAATCTCTTGCTTGGTGAGGCGGCAACTCGTCCACGTGGTGGCATCCTGATCGACTATCGGTGCGCGGGAATGACTCGTTGGATTTCGAACTCCGGAGTCGTAGGAACTTAGAAAATTTTACTTTCACGACCGGGTTAAAAAAGCTCAATCCAGGTGCAGCCTGAAGACGAAGGCTGAAGCAGCGCCTCCCGGTCACGCTTTCACCGTCGAGCCTCGGACGGTAAAACCTTAAACCAGATAAACGATTCAATGAATTATGAGTCGTAAAGGGTGTACATTCATTACCGTGATAGTGTCGGTAACTCGGGCAGTAAAAATCAATGACACGTGTTTGAAGGGCAGGGATGTAAAACTGATCCGACAGATTAGAGATTCCCTGTTCCGTACTCCTCTCAAGCACCAGCTGCCAGAAAGGATCATCCATCGTACGCGTGTACTTTGCTACCCTTCAAATTTAACTGCCCCACTAGCTATCTCGATGTAAAAGTTACTGTGAAGCTCCCCAACCAAATTTAGCTTTATTATTTTTTTTGTATCATAAGAAACCAAATATAAAGAGTTGTCCACAAAATTATTTTTATGAGACTATAATAATCTGCGAAAAGATTTGTCATCACTTTTAATAACAAACAAATTTTTTATTAGGCTTAAAGTTTTACGTGTACTTTTAAAAAGAGATTTTTTATCTGTACTAGCTCGACTTTAATGCAGGTTCAATGACTGTCTTTTCGTGTAGATAGTAAATATTTATTAGTCACAATTTAATAGTTACCTTGAACTACTTCTGATTTTTTACAAGTAAAACACTCGATTTCATGTTGAAGAGGTAAAATGACTGTTTTTATGCCCACACTTTTAAAATTTTACTAGAGGTGACTAAATGAGAAGCAAAAGACAAAAAAATTTAATTGGTCTCCAAGTCGTGCAATGTACATCACTAACTGTTTTATGGGTCCATCACATTTAACCTATAAGTTTGTTACTTAGAGATATATGTAAAATAAGTTAAACAACAATAGGCTATAATTATTAATTATATTTTTTGAGAAAATAAAAAGTCTTAAATAAATATTATTTTTTATTTTTAATGATATCTAGTGCTACTTATTTTTTACTACATTAATCGATTAGGTAAACATGCTTTTAAAGATACATGCAATTCAAATAAAAAATAGTCTAAAAGCATCTTATGAAAAGCAATAAATTTTAAATTTATTTTTTGTTCTCTACCTTAGAAGTAACTATTGTGTTTAAAATTTATTACATAGATAATAGTTTTATGCCATTTGGCAGTAGAAAATTAAAGTTTGAAGTTTTCAACATGCATAAACGACTAAACGAGTCAATGTTTTATTATTTTTAGTTTTGGAACATTTTCACCTAGGGAAGCAGGAAAATTACTAGGGCGTCCAGGCGAGGACGTTTTTGTCATTTCAATGAGCCAATGACGCAAGTCACGCAACTGCTAACTGACAAACGCGAAGTCGGCAAATGTCGGCCGGTAAACCGGGAGACAAAAGCGGGAAAACTCCAATCTCAATTTACTGTTTTTTAGTTTTCATAAACAATAAAGAACTGGAAAGCTCAAGTCCCTCTGTTCTTTTTTAAACTAATCTAGCCTATTCCCCCGAACACGATCGCTTGCATTTTCCGCTTATATAAAAAATACCAAATTCCGGTTCCTCCTTTTTTCTCTCGTTCATATCTCCTTCCACCGCTCCTTCATAACCGAGGTGTACTGCCTCCGCTTTTGTCTTTCTCCGATCGAACCTGGGAGGGCCTTCATTATTGTAGATTAATCTAGTTTCCGAGCCTTTTGCCATGCTCTTCGATGAAGCCTCCTTGGGAAAAATACGTACTTCGGGTATGTTTTTGATTCAGGTGCCCTAATGTCGACCCTTTTTCCTTCCGTATTGGGAGCTGTTCTACTTGTCCCTAAGGCGTTGGAGTCGAAATCTGATTGTGTTTTTATTTGGTTTACCTGTGCCCAATTTAGTTGTTGTCGTGATTTTATTTTTGTCAAGAGGATATTCCAAAATGTTGAGTTGCTGTTTCTCGTGTCATTTATTATTGTGAGCTTTGTCATCTACCCGTGATTCACAGCTCTTAGTTGTTTAAGATAGATTTGATTTGTTCCTTTTACCTTTCTTTTTGTCTTCTTTTCTTGTTGCTTTCTTGATTTGAATTTAGTGGTAAAAAGATTATCCGGGAAAATTTTCGTTTGTAATATTTTGTTCTGTTTAACGTATTGCAGTTCTCTACTTCGGATCGTTTCAAGTCTAATTTGGCTTGGAACGAGATCCTCCTCTTTTTTTTATGTTATGGTTTTAAATTTTATCTGTTGCTCTCCTTGAATAAGCTGTTTTTTTTTTTTGTTTTACATTTATGATTGGTCTGCATTGATGTTATGTATAAATAATCGATCATAAAAATAATCTTTATCATTATTTTGTTTTTTTGAGTCTTGGCTTTATTTTAAATTCGTCAGGTCTTTTACCCGTTACCATTCTCTATTTTTTGGCCAATTCTTGCATTTTTTTGGGTGCATTAAGTTGAAACTCTTTGTTGAAAGCAGTTGGTTTTTGCATTAACCATCTTCTGAGTTAACCCTTCTATTCTAACCGAGAGTTGATCCTCTGATTTCAGTTCAACTGAGTTTGTTTGAGTTATATTGAGTTCCAATCATGGATGTAGCTGAAGTTGAAGAAAGTCTCTTTGCAGCCAGCGATGCTAAGGTATATTTTACTTTTGGAGTGCTCTGTTTTCATGTGGAGAAGTAGGTAGTATCATGACACCTCTCCCTGGAATTTCTTTTGCATTTTGTAGCTTTTTCATGCTACTATAGAGGACGGGAATTGTGTTATGTATTTCTTGTACTGAGTATAACTCCAAAAATGTGCTTCTGTATCAATCTTTTTTATATCTTCTTTTTCATGATAGGTTGTGTGTTAGTTGTTGATTCCATGTAGATGTTATATGGTTTGATTTTAAACTCATTTTGTGCTGAGATATGCTTTTTTCTTGATTTGAAGGAACAACAGATAGTTGGTGTTTTTCTGATTTGTTCTTCTGATTTCCATTGTGTCCGTTTATATGGTTGCTTAATGATGCTTCCTATAAATCTGTTGAATCATTTTTCACAAAAGAAATTGTTTTATTGAGGATAAATTCTATTTTCAAGTGTGATTTGTTGCAGCTTCTAGGGATGGTGCTCTGAATTTCACCATAGATGTCATTTAGATCTTTTCTAAGCGTACACTTTTCGCCGAAGGCTTGTTCCTTTTTTACTCTTTTATGATAATGTTTGTTAGTTTTCTTCCAATGTAGCAGTGCCATCTGCCTGCTATATGCTGCAGGTCTCTATTATATATAATTTTTACTCTCTGTGTGAGTTCACTCACACATGCTGTAAGTTCATGGCATTTACATAAAATTGCACCGAAGAATGCATGTCCTCTACAAACTTATTTTAAATCTCGATGATTGATTTTTTCAATGATTGGTTGTTTTGATTATTTCTTGTTGTTATTCATGCAGCTTCATGGAGCTCTATGTAGAAAGCTTTCTGCAATTGTTTGTAAAGTATTAGGAATTTTTCCCGAGTTAGAAGCAGCGAGGCCGAGAAGCAGGTCAGGCATACAGGCTCTGTGTTCATTGCATGTTGCACTTGAGAAGGCAAAAAATCTTCTTCAACACTGCTCAGATTGCAGCAAACTTTATTTGGTAATTTAGAAATCTTTATATTATTTTCTTGAGGAAGAAATCTTTATTTTATTAAAAAGATGAGTGACTCTGATTGACATGTAAGCCTAAAATGGATTTGAGCTGTCAATATTTTGTAATGCAAAAATTTTCTCAATATCTTCAGGTCGTCATATATGGATAAATTTTCTATCTTTTGTTTCTTCATTTTGCAAAACATAGAGATCCGTGTGTGATCCCCTTCTTCATATGAAGGTTGTTGTAAAGCCTACCTCTTTTTCTGCTTTTGTTTTTTTGCTGGTGTATACTGTTAGGTTGGTTATTTGGCTTGTGTGTTTACCTGGTAAAAGTTGTAGGTTCTGGGCTTACGAAGGGCTTGACGCGTATTATTAAAATGTGTACTTAACACTCAGAAAGGATGAAGAAGTTGTATGTTCTTGTTTTTAAAGTTACGGAGTGACTACTGAAACAAAAGTCTGCTTATAAATATCGGAGCCTCAGTAGTTACTTTTTCAGAGCTTGATGATAGGACTGCATTGCATCTGATATATTCATTTCAGCAACTACTATTATAGGGTTAGGTTTTTTGAGTTCTCCTGCAGATTGCACCTTATGTAACATTGATATATCTATAAAGTGTTGTACTTGTAAAGTATTTATACTAAATTGGAGCCCTATTAGGTGTTTTATTTGTATCAATTTCAGTTGTAGGTAATTTTGAAAAAATAAAAATAAATATACTGTAGGCCTTTCTCATAATTTAATCTCAAATTAATTATAAATGTTGTCACATTCTCTAAAAGTAATTTTTAAATGCTAAGAGTTTTCATGTTCTGTCTCAGGACGTGTTTCTTGCAGTGTTGCATGATGTCTCATTTCTCTCTTTGAACTTGTAGAGTTTTAGTTGAACTCTTTCTCTCTTTCTGAAAGCGCCATGCAAAAACATTTCTCTTTTTCTGTGAGGTTATGTATTTTCTGGTAGAAAATTGAGAATGTATCCCTTGTTATATGGAGTAAATTTTAGGTTTAGCACTGCAAGGCAGTATTTGCCCACTTCTCTTGGTTATTTTCGGCTTTGAGATTATTTTATATCTGACAGTGTTTGCTGCTTTACTGATAAGCTTTAATCTGTCAGGCTATTACAGGGGATTCTGTCCTTCTAAAGTTTGAGAAGGCAAAAGTAGCTCTTGCGGACAGTCTTAGGCGTGTTGAAGATATCGTTCCTCAATCAATTGGTTGTCAGGTGAGGGGTGCTCAAATATGATCCATAAGAACTTCTCTTACTTTTGTTTGAATATGTATGAAAGATGCCATATATAGTTATCCATGACATGTTTTTGTTGCTTATGTGAAGAAGCTACTGTATACCACTCAATATATACTTCCAACTGGTGTAAGTAAGTAGGGATAGCAGTCTCAGCAGGATTTTTTTTTTCTTTTGTGAAAATGGTGTGAAACTTTTATTGAGTGATCTGAATTGTCTTACATAGTCTACCTATAGTACATAGGGTGCAATTCTTTTGCAACATACATTAGGCGAAGGGTAGATAAACCCCTGAAACTAGGCATGTTTCTGCAGTGTTTGAGTCTTGGTTCTATTCCCTTCCACTTTATGGTCTGATCTTAACTTATAAATCACAAATTTAATTGAATCTAATTAAAGATTAAAGAAGTTCAGTAAATTCATTGAGAGATAATAGAATAACTAGATCCACATAAAGATAATAAGAGCTCTAGCTAAAGGTGGAACAGTGAGGAACCAGTTGGTTTCAGAACGTTATTTGAAAGATTACCTTGTTAAAGCCGTTCCTTGTTTTTATTGTGGACAAAATCAACTTATCCATTGATTTATATTGTAGATATTGGAGATTGTTGGTGAGCTGGAGGGAACAGTGTTCTCTCTTGATAAAGTGGAGAAGCAGATTGGCGATGAAGTGATTGCTTTGCTCCAGCAGGACAGGAAGCTTGATGGCAGTTCTAATGACAATAATGAGCTGGAAGTCTTTCATCAAGCTGCCACTAGACTGGGCATCACTTCCTCAAGAGCTGCTCTTGCAGAGAGGCGAGCTCTGAAGAGGCTGATTGAAAGAGCGCAAATTGAGGAAGACAAACGAAAGGAATCCATTGTGGCTTACTTGCTACACCTCATGCGGAAGTACTCCAAGCATTTCAAAAGTGAGTTCTCAGATGACAATGACTCCCAGGGTGGTTCTGCTCCTTGTTCTCCCACAGTACAGGGGTTTGACGAACGTTGTGGAGCAGTCAGTGTTTCCCGTGCTTTTGACAGGCAGATCTCGAAATTTGGTTCATTCAATTTCAAGCCTAGTGGCAGGAGATCAGGAAACATGCCAGTGCTCCCAGAGGAGTTCAGGTGTCCAATCTCATTGCAACTAATGTATGACCCTGTAATCATCTCTTCAGGTCAGACATATGAGAGGGTATGCATTGAGAAATGGTTTAGTGATGGGCACAGTACCTGTCCCAAAACTCAACAGCGGCTTTCGCATCTTTGTTTGACTCCCAATTACTGTGTTAAAGGCCTGATTGCGAGCTGGTGTGAACACAACGGAGTTCCTGTTCCTGATGGTCCACCAGAGTCTCTTGATTTGAACTATTGGAGGTTGGCTCTGTCCGAGTCAGAAGCTGCGGAGTCAGGATCCATGGAGAGTATTGAGACTTGCAAATTGAAGGAAATTAAGGTGGTACCTCTTGAGGAGAGTGGGCAAACTGAGAAGCTAGAAGAAAATGAGATTCTCAACTTGGATGGGTCTTGCCAGGAGGTAGAAGACAGTGAAGAAGATGTATTTGAAAGGTATGAGAGTTTGCTGGCTGTTTTGCGTGATGGGGAAGATATCAAGACACAGTGCAAGGTGGTCGAGGAAATCAGGTTCTTGTTGAAGGACGATGAGGAAGCTAGAATTTACATGGGTGCCAACGGTTTTGTTGAACCCCTTGCAAAGTTTCTGAGGTCAGCTGTCTGTAAAGAAGATGAAAAGGGTCAAGAAGTTGGAACCATGGCTCTTTTCAACCTTGCAGTGAACAATAACAGGTATGCAATAGGGTATATACTGGCCTGTATTTGTTCTTATTGACTTACCAAATTGAATTATTTATAGATGCAGATAGATCTGTATCTCACTCTTGATTGGACTCAATAATAAGCATAACAGATGTTCTTTTAGGTTTTCACCCTGATAGCATGTGGTACATTTCATTTACTACTTGTAAAGGAAACTTTTAGTAATTGTTTTACTGCATAGTATATAATTCGTACTTAGCAAGTTGTAAGAATTATTGATGGTTTGCGTTGTTCAATTCTTATTCAATGTGTGTTTTTGCTGTACTTAATGTGTAACATTTGATGTTGCTATTTATTTGCTCCACACCTATTAAACTGAAGGCTAGAGCTTCCCCTCTCTGAAAAGTCTCATTTAATGAAGACATGTTAAAATATTTGTTTGTTTGCTCATTCAGGAACAAGGAAATGATATTATCAGCTGATGTACTGCCTCTACTGGAGGAGATGATTCTCAACTCCAATGCTTATGAGTCTGCGACGGCCCTCTACTTGAATCTTTCATGTCTTGAAGAAGCAAAACCTATGATTGGCTCAAGTCGTGCTGTGGCCGTCTTTATTCGCATTCTCCAAACTGATTCGGCAGTGCAATGCAAGATGGATGCACTACACACTCTTTTCAACCTCTCAACACATCCCAGCAACATCCCTCGTCTGATATCAGCTGGAATTGTTGTAGGCTTGGAGTCCCTCCTTTCTGACCCTGCAGACCAGACATGGGCTGAAAAGTCAGTTGCAGTTTTAATCAACGTAGCAGCAAGTACAGCTGGTAAAAACGAAATTATGTCCATGCCAAGTCTTATTAGTATGTTGGCCTCTATGTTGGACTCTGGTGAACAAACCCAGCAAGAGCAAGCTGTTTCATGTCTGCTTATCCTATGTAATGGTGACGAGAAGTCCAGCCAGATTGTGCTGCAAGAAGGGGTTATACCGTCCTTGGTTTCTCTTTCTGTGAATGGGACTGTTAGAGGGAAGGAAAAAGCACAGAAGCTGTTGATGTTGTTTCGTGAGCAGAGGCAGCGAGATCCTTCTCCTGTGCGGGTACTTCAGCGGGCTGAGACAAGTAATGTGGTCATCAAAGAGTCAAAAGAGTCAAAACCCTTGTGGAAAATCAAAACTATGAAGGTGGGCAGGACTTGGACTTCTCTTTGGAAGAGTAAAAACTTCTCGGTTTACCAATGCTAGGTTGTGCTGTTTGGGCCTACCATGTAAATTACTGTTGTACTTTTCTGCATTTTAGGCAAATTTTATTTTTGCCTTTTTACTTGTGAAAAGAACGAAGAGATGTACAGGCCAGGAGGGAGATTTTTCTTTTTGTTTTTGTCATTCGTCCTTTAACCCTTTGTTTGTTGGGTTAGGATACATGTGCATATGTGCATCTTGTAGCATGGGTTTGTCAATCAGAAGGCGGCCATTTGGTCCTGTTCCCTCAGTAAACCATCATCAACAATTACCCTCTGCTCTCGCTAAAGCTTTAAAAAGATAATTAAAAAAAAAAACATTGAACTAAGCAGTCCTGTTCCGTGGTCTTTTTCTGGTCATATTTCTTTTTCATTTTTTTAGGTGCTTAATGTAAAACCCAAAAAAATGAGATTTTCTTTGGCCTCGCGTGGTGAGGTTGTGTATTTAAGCTTTTAAAGTGGTATTGTTGGAATGATTTATGGAAATAGAATTGGTGACTGTATAAAATTATGTAGTAAATGTTTATATAATATAGAGGTGCAGAGTTAACGTCGCTCCATTGCCACTGGTCAGTTAATGTAATCAACTTTAATTTGTAAACAATGAAATAAGGGTCCTATAAGAAAAAATATTTATAGTATTAGCTATTTCATTGCTTTACATTGGAATTCACTCTTTCGTTTTTCTTAATTGAAAATATTATTTTCTGTTTATTAGAATTGTAGTTATCAGATTAATTCAGACAGGCTTTTTGATACGTTTGAATATTCTGTAACATGACAAAGTTATTAATTTATTATTATTAAAATTTTAAACTCAAAACGTTGCATTAATATTTATAAATTTATAATGTTCGCATTATATAGTTTTATACACTATATAAGAGAACTAAAAACATAAACATGGAATATTAAATAATAGTAATGGATTTTTATTTAATTTTATTACTCATCATTTATTATTCTATACAATGACTTGAATTTGTGTTCTTAATGACTGCTGAGTGCTTCTCATGGGTGAAGGCCACATTGGCATTTAATAAGGACACAATGGTACATTCAGAAAGAGTGGAGATGTATTAAAATAATATATTTATCGGATTTTGTGAAATATATTATTTTTATAGATTGTGAGAGCGGCTGTTTCTGTGGTTACGGAGTAAACTGACGAAAGAGGTGTTGAAGCCTGGGGTATATTAAGAGAGGGCCGGTTCGATTTTTGTCCTCTTCACAAGCCAGAACTTGGATCTGGCCTTCTTGGGTTGAGATCTAGGAAAGAATTTTCGGACTCCTTGCAAATGGATGCGTTGGATTCCGTCGTCGATCCCTTGCGGGAATTCGCTAAGGACAGCGTGCGCCTTGTTAAGAGATGCCACAAGCCTGATGGGAAAGGTATACTGTTGAACGTCGATTTACTTCCTTATTTTTGTAACAACTGTTTCAATTTCTCCTTTCTTGTGGATGTTTCATTTTGTTTTCTAATCTGATCGATGATTTACTATTCGATTGGCATGATCATTGTAGAATTCACGAAGGTCGCGTTCCGGACGGCGATCGGGTTCGTCGTGATGGGATTCGTAGGGTTCTTCGTGAAGTTAATTTTTATTCCGATCAATAACATTATTGTTGGATCTGGTTAGGTAAGTGGTGCGCCCCTTTTTATTTTCTCCTTTTTTTTCTGGATATCTGCGCTAGGCCGCAGATGTATTTGTGAACGAATGATAGATTACCCTGTCAATACAAATACGGTTTGTATATGCTAGTTAAAAAGGTGATCTTGTTTGCCCGGGAACTGTTATCTATATTAGGACTTGCAAACTGCTCGTGTTTGTTGGTTTGCAAGATAAAGCTTTAGCGAGTAGATAAGTTTTCGTTGATAGGCATTAGTTGAGGGTTTGAATGAAACATAAGTTATATGGTTTCCAAGATCAGGTTTGTACGCATGTGAGCCCATAGAAGTTCCTTTTTTAGATTTTTAATTTGAGGATAGGCAATCGAAAAAAGGACATTTTGTTTGAAGCTTATAAACTTCTCTTTCTCTCCAATGTCTGCCTCAAGTTAGATTTATTTTGGTGTATCAGGACTAAAACAAAACATTCCAGTGAACTTATGAGCAACTCTAGGTATCTCCCTTGCTTGAAGGCTATACAGATTGGCTGGCCACACTACTATCTTTGAGTATTATTAGTCCATTTCTGCTTGATTATTTCTTTCTTTCTTTCGTTTGATGCTCTTTTGTACTTGGTCATTTCAAACATGCCATATAGTAAACTTTAAACATTATACTCCTGAGCTATCCTATTGATGCCTGTAACAGTTTTCTTTGCACTTCTAGCATGCCATTTCACGTTTCTGAATAGCCAATAATTTGTTATAACATCCATTAATGTCTTGCTGTTTAGTGGATTTTGCATGTCGATTTTAACATACATATAATAAACAGTTTTCTTAGTTCTTAGAGTATGCCACAGCATGTTTAAGCATAGGTCATTATTAATTACTGATATTGTGAATGTTGTGTGTTTGGTTTACCTTGAATGTTCAAATTGTAGGCCATTTTGATTTGAAACTTCCACGAACATACTCTTATAGCATGGTGGAAACTAACGTAAACCTAAACCACCAGTAGTTGAAACGTCCACGAACATACTTTTACCGTTTAGAATTGATGGGTGCAGAGAGGAATAGGGGAAAATCCTAATAGAACTTGTTTCTGAATAAAAATATGACCTGCCATAGTTCCTCTGTGCTTTCCGAATTGCTGGAATTATCTCCCTAAATTTGTGCTTGTGCGTGGAGTTCGCTGCACTGGAGTTGTTAGACAAGCTACGTGAAAAGCATTTGAAGCTTTACAGCAATTCATCCCTAAAAGTGTTAACTCTGTCGCGCCATTTCTTTAGTTTGGTCTTTCAGGCTAGCATGCGATCTTTGTGGTATTCAGTGAGTTGAGCAACTGAATGTATTGGCTTTTTCTGGCATTGAATGAGTTGCACAACTGTATGCCGTTTCTTTGTCAGCATTTGATGTGTTGCACAACTGAATGTATTGTTTTTTATTTGTTTTCTGTGCAGTCTGATGGGCTTGGTGGGATGGATGTAGTTGTCGTGGGCCCCCCGTCCGAGGATAGTCTGTGTTCATGCTGGAAAAGAGCGTGATGCCTTTTAATTTTAGTGTCAAACATTTTCACGCAATGTTGTCTAGGCAATTTTTTATTAGCTGAGGTATACACATTTTACATTTATATTATTTATTTTGGAGAGTAGAGGGTAAAGCAGGAACTGAGGTACGGATATGTTGATTTTTGAAGTGTTTCACGAGGCATCTACCGAGTGGTCAAATTATAAGTATCGTCATTAGAAAGCCCTAGCGAAAATTAAAATGGTGGCAAAAGTAGAGAAGAGCAGAAACGTTCGTTAGGAGAGGCAGGGAGGGTGAAATTTTTTCCCTGATCCGCATCCTTTTGGTCCTTCCTCCCAGCGTAAGAGGGCGAATTTTATAGCGAATTTCAGGAAGCAAAATACTGGGGGTGTTTCCTTTTACAAGAAAGTAACCCCGTATCGTTTTTTGTTGGCAGATTTCCTAATGTAAACCTGTCGGACAAGTGCCCGCGTATTAGAGGTTTGTACTTGTCAATACTATTGATAAATGATAGTCATATGACCAACAGATTTATAAGAAATGCCACGATTTTACTTAAGTCAATCTTTCCAGAGTGCCGTCTTGACTCCTTGCGAGTATTGGGTTTAGGCTCTTGACAACGTGACATGCATGTAAGTTATAACAGTACAAATTGACAAGTAATGTCATAATTTTATTTTCAAATCGGTGGCACGTAATTAACCTTCTCCACAACAAGGCCATTGGAACATTATCGAGTTCTGCTTCACCTCAAAAAAGAATTATTCGTTTAGATAATAAGTACTCCTATACAAAACTCCCAGTTTCCCCCGTCTGAGAAAAATGGGTCCTGCCTCCTCTTCTCTTGACACTATACAGACAAGTAACTTGACGACGTTCCTGCAGAGAGGAAGAAGAAAACATCGCAGTACCCATCGTCGGATCATTCACAAATATGAATCTGCCGCGAGCAAAGAGGAACTCAGTCCTCACAGATGCGTTTGCTTACTCGATTCAAAGTCCCCAGCCGGCTTCAAACAATTCCACGATCGACTCTTTTTTCTGTATGTCGACCTTCGTGTTTTCTTCATCCGCCCGGACGATCTCTGCATCTCGCTTCTTCGCGGCCGCCTTCTCCCCTTTCTTTTCCTCGTTTTTCTTCCCCTCTTTACCGGAAACCTCAACCGCCTCGTCGCTTACTTCTTTGATATGAATCTCCGATCCCATCGTCTCCAGCTGCGCCTCCTCTGTTCCCATCTCCGCCATCGCCTCGTCGTTTCTCGAAGCACGCGAACTCCGCTCGTCCACGGCGATGTCTTTCTCCTTGGCTTCTCTGCATCCCGGGTCGATTAGTGTCCAAATCAAATGGTCGAGCACGTTAACAGCCTTGTTCGCCAGCGGATTAAGCGCCGCCGCCTTGCGAATCGTCGCTTCCAGTTGGACCAATACATGGTCGATATTTCTCGGAAGGGATTCGGTGGCGTCGACCAGCGATTCGATCTGGTCGAAGAGAAGGGCAAGTTGAGGGAAGAGGAATTCGGCGACGTTCTCCAGGGTCGATATCTGATCGTCGACGAACGAGAGAATCGCTAGCCACTGACATTGCATTATGTAAACCAAGGGACCGACTACTTGTGCGGCCATTCGTGCCGAGGCTCCTACGGGCCACCGGAGCTCTTCAGCTGTCTTAAAGGCTTTCTGGGCCATCGTCAGGAGAGTGATTGCGCATGTTTGTAGCAGTCGAGATCGTCTTCTTCCTGTGGCCGTCGATTGGGTGTGCTGGCAAAATTCATTTGTAAGATACAAGAATGCGTTCAATAGATATCAGGAGGACTCTGGAATTTCTCAGAATTCTAAAAGAGAGATGCTCTTCTGCAAATAAATGGAGAGAACTCACGATACGCAAGCAATTTGCAGAACCCATTAAGGATAACTTCAACCAAATTCACTGGTTGAAACTTGAAACCACTTTTAGTTTCATGTATTCGAAAACTAAGATTTTTGTTGATTTTTTTTTTGTAGTAGGTAAATTCATTGGATCAGCAAGATCTCTTTATAATTCTGAATGCCGATGCGGAAAAAAAGAGTTTTCAGTTTAATGTGAAGAAGCATGCCTTATGTGGAGAGGATGTTGCAGGTTCCGCCATAATTTCCGGTCGCTGATGTCAAAAACTTATCCCTGCAAAGAATTGATAGCATCCAAGCAAAACGAGGCGCAGAAAATGAATCGAAGTGATCAAAAGATGAAAAGAAATTCCAGAACAAATATTTCAATTTCCACAAGAGAGGAGTAAAAAGAAAGCGAACAATTGCCTCTCTCTCTCTCTCTCTCCTCTTATTGACGCTGATGCGAAGGTTGGAATGTGGAGGTGGGCAGTGAATGCAGGAGAGAGGTTGCCGCAGATGGATTATGGCGGGCAGAGGAGGAAGGTGCATGGAGGAGGTCGCTTCTCTTGGCCTATGTAACTTCGAAATGTTGGTTGTTCTCTTTTGACATGCCTTGGACAAATGTCACCTCTCTCTTGTCCCTCACAGCTTCACTGCACCCGAGTCGGAAGGGATTTCGTTCTCCATCAACGGCTGTAATATGCCGTATCCTGGGGCCCTCACTTCGCATCTAACTACATCGATGACGACTCGACTATAGCCGAATTCGAGATGAAACGCCCTTCGCTTTCGTTACTCTCTCTCTCTCTCTCTCTCTGTCTTGCCGTCTCTACCTTACAGTTCAGTCGACGCTCGGGCTAAGAATCGAATCGAATTCGTCTTCGGGTGTCTTCGACGATGCTTTTCTCAGCAGTGATACCGCTGATCACCTGTTTCTATCTACTTATCAAATTGAACGACGACAGGTCAATTTTTTCATTCCAACTCTGGCTTTTGTTCTCGTTTCGCTTTTATTCAGAATCGAAATCTCCTCTTTTTTCTTCATGGGGAATTACGGTAGTTAGTCTACGAACCATGTTTGGTTCGTCTGACCCTTCGTTCGGTAACGGTTCTTCTCAGTTGCAAACGATTTGTATGTTGTTACTTGTTTCGTTCTCCATGTCATGTTTGTTTACTTCTATCTTCTGCATCTGATGCCTTTTCGCGGTGTGTTTCCGCTTCTATTCCTTTCTTGTAAATGGAGCTTTTTTTCCCGTTGAGTGTCTGAGGATTCATAATATGCTTTGCGTTTTGCGGATTTTATTTGTCTGCTCCTGGTTGAAATTGGGGCCTTGTTATCTGCCCTGCTGCCATTTGCTCCCCTGAAGTTGGACTTCGAAAGTTTTTATGGATGGGAGCTTAGGTTTGTTGCGCTTTTTGCCTTCCTTTTTTTTGCTCCTTCTTTACCAAAGAATAAATGATCTTAAATACTTCTCTGTTCTGGCTTCTGAGTAGAATTTGACGAGGCCTTTAGCTGAACTGATACGTATCCCATGTGACCAGCGTCAAATTAAAATGTTCTTTTTTTAGAAGGTTTCAATTTTTTTTTGGTATATAAATAAAGAGGCATGTTTCATTCCTTTGATTATTTTTTTGGTCAGGCATTCCTAGGGATGGGAGATGTCTCTTCAGATCTGTGGCTCATGGTGCTTGTTTGAGAGCAGGGAAGCCCTCTCCGAGTGAGAGCCTTCAAAAAGAACTGGCGGATGAGCTAAGGGCCAAGGTACCTCTAGTTTTTGCACAGTCATCCAACTTTTCTTTTCAGTGTCCATGTGAATTCTATTCTATGATCATTTTCTTTATAAAATTTTGTGGGTAATGCTTAATCCTCGTGCACAGTGTTTAATTTCTCACCAGTTTCTTTCTTCTCCACCTTGTTGACTTTGACAGGTTATTGATGAATTCATCAAGAGACGTGCAGATACTGAATGGTTTGTTTTCTTTCACTAGTTCTTGAGTTTTATTCATGGTGTTATTTTCTTTCGAGTACTATCCATGCTTCTTCCCTTATTAAATTTAGCAGAAAGTGTTTACCTGTTTAAATAGGCACTTGCCTTATTTCCATTCAAATGAGAACAAATTCAGAAATTGTAATGCTGTATACAGGATCCTTGAAGGTGACTTTGATACTTATATTAGACAGATGAGACAGCCCCACATTTGGGGAGGAGAGCCCGAGCTTCTCATGTCATGCCATGTTCTCCAGTGAGTTCATCTCCCTCTGATACCGTGACTTTGGGTTCCTTGTTTATCATTCCAAGTCATTCATTTTCATTAGAATAAAACAACTTAATGGTGGATTTACAAACTTTTGTTGACAGGACGCCCATTGCTGTTTATATGCACGATAAGAACTCTGGCAGACTCAAAGTAATAGCCGAATACGGTCAGGAATATGGCAAGGAAAATCCTATTCGGGTGTTATTTTATGGTTATGGTCACTATGATGCATTACTGGCTTCTCGCAGTGGGTCAGTCGCCAAATTGTGAAACTCAAACTTGACAAACTTAAAGAGGGGAAATAGGGCAGTTATTCTTCTTTCTTTCCTAGATTACATTGAATTGTTTCTGGGAAGGCCTATTAAATTTTTTCATTTAACTATTCTTGCAGGTACAAGAAAAGGTGAGGAGCTACTGGACGGTGCAAAAAGCCTATGGGTGTGTCAGGATTGACTTAAAAACAAACGGGAAATGATATACCTATCTTGATGTCTCTGGGTTGGAACTGTTAGAGTTTTATCTTTTCACATTTGATGTAAACTATACATGGATTGTTAACCCAAAACTACATCTATTCGTGAAATTAATGAAATTACAAGTACCATCTATTGGTAACGAAATGGCTACCATTTTATCGAGTAACGTCTTGACAATATGCGTGGAATTTGAAGTTCTCCGGATGAGATCAAGAGCTCTAATTCGGATTGATACTTATTTTTTGTCATAATGAAAGGTTTAGAGAACAGGGTTTTAGTGCAGAAATCTGTGAAAGCTTATCGAGGAAGAGCCATATTCTCCCTATCTGGCAGTCGAATCGTTCCATTTCCACTGCAACTGAGAAGCAGTCCCATCGGCACTTCAGTTTTGAGTGACAATACGCCTTGGCCAATATTCTACGGATGCTTATGTACGTCCCGGAGAAGTTGTTAATAAATAAAGCTGTGTCAGTCTGCCCTGCCAGAGAGAGAGCCAGAGAGAGAGTGGAGATGGCGGCACGGCTGTTTGTTTGCTTCCTTACGGTTTTTGTTTGTTGGGGAAGGATGGTTAGTTAGACTTGAGAATAGCAGCTTTGTCCTTTTCTCGTGAATGGAGCCTTGCCTTCTTTGCCTCCGTCCCATGTGGGAAACGCATGTCAGCATTTGCTGTCTTTTCCAAAGCATCTTCTGTCCACCAGCGCCATACCTGAAACACTTGGATACATACAGTTCTTCAGTGTGAACCAAGATTTTCTTCAACTTGGAGATGAAGAAATTGGAAGTGCCCGAATTAGGGTATTCTATTGAGGCAGTTTAGAATCTTACGGTTATGAATTAAAGATCAATGTTACTGAAATGAAGAAATTACTTCATACTCGTACTATAATCTTCTTCTTCAGAATCCGTCTCGTTAAGGGGGGTGACCGGAGATGGCGGAAGCACGCAGCAGAGAGGCCTTGGTGGTGTGCACTGATAGGAATATGAATGCCGGCATTACTATATGGGATTTGGAGACCGGAGAAGATCTTTGGCACATCCCCACTTGCGCTTCTCCTCCTCATGGTCTTGTTTGCCTCAAAAATCAATTCCTTTTGGCTTCTCAAGTACAGAAGCATCGATCATTCGGCGGAGGGGCTGTCTTCACTTGGTCTTTGAATAAGGTGATGCCACCGTTTTATTTTGGTTTCTTTCTTTTGAACTGCTGATCGATTGTCATTCCATGAAACTTGCATGGTCTTCTATCCATTCTCTGCTCTCTGCTCATGGTCTTGCGTCAGAGTTCATACTCTGTACCTTAATGAAAAGTATGAAATACTACGTTACTGAGAAGTTTTTGTAAATGGAATACTCTTTATGTTTGTCCACCAGGTTCCTTAGTCTTTTAACTGCAACATCGTGCCTCTTTTATACGAGAAAGCAACTGGAGTTATTATTTTATTTGGCCATGTGCTCCTTTTCTCATTAGCTTATGTAGGGGTGGAGATCGCAATCGCCACTGGTCTACAAATAAATACTGCTGAAGTTGCTTTTGTTTCGTCAAAAAAATTTATGATCAATTCTTTGGTTTCTGAGTGAGCGTGAGCAAGTTTTTATTTTTTTATTTTTTTAATTTAATCTTCTGATTTAGTGAGAATCAGGTGATGCCATTTTATTCCTTCTTCCCCTTTTTGCCTGGGTACTTCTTTAATTTCAACGGTTGTTCAGTTGGACTTAGAGACAATACTTTTCGAAAGTAGATTTGAGTGAATCATCTCGGGTTAATTACTTGTAGTTCAAAAGAAAAATAAACATCTTCTTTTGCAAGTTACAGCCTCAAGTACTACATAGAAGCTATCCCCTAGAATGTATTGGGCCGATTTGCAGCACAAAAGATGGTCTTTTCCTTGTTGGTGGAGCTTCTTCTGGAAATGCATATATTTGGGAGGTAAAACCTATTTTTGCACCGAATTGGAGTTAATTTCTGATAACTACTCCACTTGTTTCCATCTGTTCCTTTTCTTTACTTTCTTATAATCTCAAGTAAGATGTTGACATCACGACTTAACAAGTAAAACCCAATTGAAGGTTTATTTGGATGAATGAGCTTTCGTACTTACTCCATGTCTTCTTGAGCTTTTTATAGATTTCAAGTGGAAAATTGCTAAAGATTTGGCGTGCTCATCAGAAATCTTTGAGTTGCTTCAGCATTTCTGGTGATGATTCACTTCTGATTTCTGGGGATGATGATGGAGTGATCTGTGTTTGGACTATGATCAGGTGAATACGAGATGCCGGCTTGTTAGTATATATATATTTTTAAATTAAGTTGTTTTTTCTATATCTTGGTCTAATTATCTGGATGGAAGTGTGCTGGATATCTCAGATTCAGAACAATGCGGGAACTTGCCTTCTTTCTATACTTGGTCACAACATGAGGCTGCTATAACTGCCCTCCTATCAACTTCAATTGGCCTTAACTCCTTTATGATTTCAAGCTCTGTGGACGGAGTTTGCAAGGTTATTTCATTACTGCCTCGTATTATATATTCTTATCCTGTCTACTCATTTCTCCTTTAGTAGTTAAACAAGTTCTTTTGGACGCTTATACGAAGGGGCAGATAGTGCTCCCCATAGCATAATGAAGCTTTTGTTGCGATTCATTTATTCCAAAAACAGAAAAATATCTTAAGGGGCAAAATTGTGATTCTATAGGTTTGGGACCTGACCAGTGGAGTGCTGTTACAGACTCACTCTTATATGCGCGGTGTTACTGCGATTGCTCTCGACCCTGATGAGCAGGTTTTGTTTTCTGGATGTGATGATGGAAGTATATTCATTAAATCACTTGATATTGGTTTTCAGGATAATCCTCCCCTTATTCTGGGGGATCATTCTATGGTTCTGAGCGGGCACAAGTAATGTATGAGTTCTTAATATTTAATTATTCGTATTTTAGGTGTAGAATTACTTGTATTTATGGAAGGCTGATGGAACTATCACTGCATGTCTTTATGCATGTATTTACGTATGATTGCATCTGTAGTGCTAAAATTACTCTTCTTGCTCTGTAGGGGAGCTATCACTGCTCTGTCCTTCAGTATAAATGGATTATGGCTGATCTCTGCATCTGAAGACTGCACAGTTTGCCTTTGGGATGTAAGAAATTGGCAAATAATTCGAAAATTTGATCATAAGAAGGGTATTTTAATTACTTCTTTTGTTACACTTCTCTGATAGGCGATGATGTGCCACACGTAAACTTATTTTTGCATTTGTTTCTCCATACCTTGACAAAGCTCGTTTGGTTAGGAAAGAATCTAGTATAACCTTACGAAGGCAGTAGTGATGCTTGCTACATTACGAAATTGGGTATACAAATTACTTACTGAAATAGCTTTCATTTCCAAACAGGGAGAATAACGAATCTTGTGGTGGTACCACAGATATCACTATTAGCCGAGTATGCCAGAAGAAGTTTCCCTCGGTTACAAGTTTCGGTGTTAGATAAGACACCCAGTCAGAAAAACAGGTTCGATGTGATTAGCACTCTTCTCTACACACGGAAGATTCAAGAAGATGATAAACAATTCTCTGGTTTCTGTACCTATAGCTCAATGAATCAACAGATTCTTGATCTGGAGGTGAGGCATTAATCGTAATACCAAATATATTTATATATAGTTTAGAACAGACATTAGAGATTATTACTCAGATAATAAGGTAAATGTCCAAAACTGGTTCTGTATTTTTACATTTGTTCCTTTTGGAGCTTGACAGTAGTTTTCTAAAATTGGGTTTTTCATCCTGTTCAATTCATGTCATTCAGACCTTCAGTAAGCGAATTGAAATTAGTCACATGCATGTCTGAATTGAAAATAGCAGCAGGGGAGAACGACGGAAGCTATTCAAATGAAGGTGGAAACTAGCGTGGAGAACCGATTGTGGGCAATGAGCATGACGAAGCACATGACAACAATGAACAGACACTTGAGGTCGCGACTTTTGGATCTCATGCAGTATCAGCTATCTGCTTACCCAGAGTTGACCATAGAAAATAGAAAGAAGCAAAAGGCAGGTGATGAAGAGGATCTGACCGAGTCATCAACATGAAGGAGTTTCGGCATGCAGTTTACATTTGGAGAAAAAGCTCCAGTTAGCCATATGAAGCGCAGGTCTTCAATGTGAAACTTATTTGTGTAAGTAACTGATTGACGCAAACAGACTTTCTGGGAATAATTAGGCGTTAGCAGGTGGGGCAAAAACCCAGTTAGCCTGTTAAATGATTTAAAAGGAGCGCAGGTGGTCTGACAAGAAGCTCCAATGTGACCCCATTGCGAGTCCATCCCTTAAGGTGCTCTACTTAATAAAAATGGACGAACCTTTTTCCATGAAGTGAAGAGCACTTCAAATTTGATTCTTACCGTGTCACTCAGGAGTAATCAGTTTCTCCAAGTGACCCAGTCAACATGGAGTTAGTAGTTTCTGAAATACCATCACTTTTAAAGGAAACGTTATATTATAATGGTCTCAAATGTATTTTGATTATGGTATCTAAAGTGAATATCTATAATGAACACACCCATGTTAGAAACACTGCTTGCCTCTACCTGGGTGGTGATCTAAACGGTAAATGTGAAGTTTTATTTGTTTATCATCTTTCAGTTTTCTGTTTACAGAAAGAAAAGGTCCTAGAGATGAGGATTTTGTGTTAGAGGATCGAGTGATAGATTAGATGGTGATGGAGTTCCGTTGCTTTTCTTCTACTTAATGTTAATTTAAATAGGAAAATTAGTTGTTGAGGAAGATGAGCAAGAATCAACCAGGAAAAAAGAGATCAAATATCAAAATATAGGAACAACCAAAGAAACACGTTCCATAAGAGATAGGACAAGAATATTATTTTTGTGCACAAAACCTTTGCAGTATTTTATTCCATGTGAGGGGGACCCTGTTCAAGGCTGAGGCTCCCGGGAACATAGCATTACTCGTAGAAAAATGATATCACTACTGCATGATTTTACTTTGGGGTTTTACATCGTGGTAAGAGAAAAATTTGGATTTGGAGGTTACCATAGTGTAGGAAGAAAATATTGTATTAAAAAATAAAATATTGCAGATTCCTCTTTTTCAAACACAGCGAAGTCAGTCTTCATTTATATTAGAATTTTCATTATTATTAATTATATTACTTTGTTATCGGATTTTTATGATCATATTAGAATGCCAATATTATTAATTATAAAGTTGGCCATTTGCAAACTTTATGCTTTTAAAGACTTCATCAAGCTAGTAATAAAATAAGAAAGGGATTAAATCCCTAGTGATAATCTCAAGGAGTTTTATTTCACAAACATCTTTTTAATAACATCTAAAAGTAAAAATGGGTATAAAAGAATTGTACTTTTTGGGATGAGTAATGCTAGACACGCACCTAGCGGACGCACCTATCCGACGTACATGTTGATCTAAGCCCTTAAAAATATATAAAAAATATTTTTTTATAAAATCCTATTTTCTAAAGGCTTAACCCTAGGCATCAATGAGTTAGATTAACATGTACGTCTGATAGGTGCGTCCGCTAGGTGCAGCTAGCATTATTGTTTTGGAATATATATTCAACAAAAACCAGAAATTTTAAGGTTCATCACATATTTTCGTTCCCATGGTATTGAGAAATGTAACCCCATTTTTTTTTGTACCAATGAAAATATTTTAATAAACAAATCAATGATAAAAAATAGGCATATAATATTTGTAATTTTATTTTAGTTGATGTACAAATACAACTGTGGAAGATCACCTATTAAATGTTTATTTGATTTAATTAGGAACATAGACATGTATTAGCTATTTCTTGATGAGGTAATTGTATAATAAATAATAAGTTTATTGAGTTTCATTCGAGTATAGTAATATAATAATCCATGTCAATAAATTTAATAAATTTATTGATTTAATATGTTTTTACATATCCAATATTTAACAGAATAGTATTAATTATTGCATGATAAAAAATATAACAGAAACTTAACTCGTATTGCAAATATGTTATTTGGAATTGTTATGTATAAAACTGTAAGCCAATGAATCATTATACTCTATAACTCATATAAGATATATAGCTCATTAAAAATTAAGACTCAAGGCCAATGAGTCATTATATACTCATAACTCTTATAAGATATAACTCTCTATCCTTGTTATGTATGAAACTCTAAGCCAATGAGTCATTATACTCAATTGTTGTTACAAAAGATTATAAATTTAAAATAATAATACAAATAAAATAGGAGGGGAATAATTTTCAAACTTTTATATAATGATTATTAAATATTTTTTTATTAATTTAACCAATTTAATTTATCAAAACCAATAAGTAAAGTATTTTTTTGCTATAATATATATATGATATCTTATTGTGTGGAAGTATACTTGTCATTAAAAGGAATTGGCAAATTAATCAATAAAGAAAAATAGAAATTTTAAAATAAAAAATTAGATAAATTTACGATACTACCCTTATTTAAACGGTAATCGGATTCGGAAGAGCTATTTACGTTTCCATTCCATTTATTAAATGGTAGAACGGTAATCGATGGAACAATAAACGGATAATATTACCGAGAAGCAACAACAACTTGGGCTATTCTGGACTCTTCGCGCTTTGATGATGACTTGTACGAGATCAAGATGAAAGCCTTTTGGTAGCAAGTAGAGAATAAAAACTATGTATTGTTTTGCAAAAAAAATTTCAATTAGAAAATGCACATCAATTAAGGTATTTGAATATTTGAAATTCTGGGTTCGACCATCAAATAGAAGTATTGAACTCTTTTTCATAACTAATAGTATATGTATTGTAGTAATAAAATTCTTTGTTGGAAATCAATTGAATTGATCTAAGCCTTAATATAGTATTTCAGGTCTCATCATACCGCAAGTAGCCCTTTTGATACCCCCCGAATCATATTTTAAAAAGGAAGTTTGATCATATAAGAAGAAGGGAGAGGATTGCTTTTGTAATCCAACATGGGAATTAATTAGGTTCTTTTTTGTGTGCAGGTGTGATCTTAAAGTGTGAGAGTTTGTGGATTTTAGTAGTTACTTGGACACAAGGGATTAAATAAAATTAAATATTATAACAAATAAGGTGGATTTCAACGCCTATTTGACTTAAATGACCGATCGGAAAACAGTTGTCTAAGATTTATCTTTCAGAATTTAAGATTTTATAAAATAAATTATATTTTATTATTTTCTAAGTTTTCCTATGGACTAGATAGTTACTGCAGCCTAGGTGCAACTAGCATTTTCCATAATATAATTCGTTTATCACTTTCTGAATTTTGAAATGTTGGGTATAAATCATTGTAATAGTACAGAATTTTTTTTTCCCGTTTTGATGATCTTTCAATTATAACATAAATTGAAGCCCTCCAAATAAAAATGAACTATATACCGTCGTTAGTCGTTACTTTAAAAGGAAGAGATGCGTTCGTAGCTTTTAGTTGCTTGAACTTTCCCACTAATTAAGCAATAGACTATAAAGAGAAAGTAGAAGCCAGATTTAGTTATTCCTCTAAGTCAAGATTCTCTTCCACTTATAACAGACACTCTCGCAGCGGCAAAAGACGAGACGAACGCCGAGTTTCAGATTTCAGATCCTACTAAAGGGAAAACGGAATACTCTGCTCAAGTGATTAGGACAGGCAGAAAACAGAAAAAACCCCATATGCACTTGCTTAAAAAAACACCCCATCGTCCATCGTTTCGCATTTGGGGCTCGCTGTAGAAGGCGATTCCGGTAGATCTCGCCATTCTTAATTATATGCCAAATGGTCAAGGAAGTGAGATTCTTCTTCATGCCCCCTCTGCAAATCTTGTACCTTCCCACCATTTTCATAGATATATATATATATATATAATGTTTTCACCGATTAGAGTTGGAGAAAACCCGGGATTCAATAACAAACCAATAATGGGTGAGTGAATGACTTGATGGAAGCAGGTAAAATAGTACCCTGCAGCAGTTGAGATTACGAAATCTCTCCTCCATAAATAAATAACTAGGACCCATTCGATGGAGCTCATCAGTCTCTGCTCTCTCGCTCTCTGCTTTCTCTCTCTGCTCTCTCTCTGCTCTCTCTCTCTCTCACAAGAAGGTCGACCCTCGACCCTCCATTTACAGAAAAAGAAGCAGAACAAATTCTAAAACCAACAGCAGGTAACGCCATAATGATTTGTTTAACGTAGTTGTAGCTTCTAAGCATGTCTTCATGATTGTCCGAATGAGGGTTGTTTTGGTTTCTCACTTTCTCCCACCCAAATCATCAATCATTCCTCGTTTGAAAACTTCGGCCATTTTTGGTCTCTCCTTCCAACTCGCGTCTCTTCTACTGCTATACGGGCGGCACAGAGATGGATTCTTCGGATGCTCTGCGATAATAACAATCATAAAATAGACGAAAAAGAAAGGGCTGTTACTTGTTAGTCGCGTCACTCATTACTAAATGCTGCGGAACGGAGACGTCTCTCGGTGGAGTCGGGCCCCCCTATCTGGGCGGACCCACCGCCCAACTGTGTTACTTATGGCTTTTATACTTTTTCCCATTTTGTGGATACTGTACTGCTATAACGATAGAACTGCCTATAATCAAATATGAAAGCAAATAAATAATTTAAATTTATATATTTATTTTCTATAAAAAAAAATTCTACATTTGAAAAATTATTACCAAAACGATAGTTAAAAAAATAATCATTTGGATAGTTTTAGAATTAAATCAACTTAAAATTGGGTAAGATATGGAGATCAATCATTTGCTTTGCAATTGCAGTCTCTTTGCTTTTCTTCTACTCCCTTTCCGTTCAAGTCTATTTGGCGGGACGGGGGTCCCCCTACCCCTTCCATTCTTTTAAACCTTTTTTTTTTTTTTTTTTTTTTTTTTTTTTTTTTTTTTTGGTTCCTCTTCCTGTTGATCTCACTCCCTCAAATCTTATCTAAAATAAATACTGACCAAAGCTCTCCATCCTCTTCTCCAACCTCCCGAGGTGGCAGCAGTGGCAGGCAGGCCACTTGTTTCTTCCCTACAATATTCTCTTCCCTTTGCTGCTGCTGCTGCTACTTGGTGGGGATTTCCCTTTGTCTTTACTTGGGACTAACGGGGCAAACAGCGTCCATGAAGCCCTTCCTTGTCCTCTTCCTCTTTCTGCAATTACGCTACTTGGCCCCAACCACCTCCCTGTCGTCCGACGGTCTTTCCCTCCTCGCCCTCAAGTCGGCCGTCGACCTCGCCGTCGCCGGCGAGGACAACCCCTTCGCGGACTGGGACGAGAACGACCCCCACCCCTGTCACTGGTCCGGGGTCTCCTGCATGAACGTCTCCGATTCCGGCGACCCCCGGGTCGTCGGGATCACCATCGCCGAAAAGAACGTCCAGGGCTACATTCCCTCCGAGCTCGGATCCCTGGTCTACCTCCGCCGCCTCAACCTTCACGGCAACAAGTTCAGTGGCTCCATCCCCGAACAGCTCTTCAACGCCACCTCCCTCCACAGCGTCTTCCTCTACGGCAACAACCTCACCGGACCTCTGCCCCCTGCCGTCTGCAACCTCCCCCGGATACAGAACCTCGACCTCTCCCGGAACGCCCTCTCCGGCGGAATCCCCGCGGGCTTCGGGAAATGCGCCCAATTGCAGCGGCTCGTCCTCGCGAACAACAGCTTCTCCGGCCAAATCCCCAGAGGGATATGGTCCCACATGGAGAATCTCGTCCAGCTCGATCTCTCCCACAACCGATTCGGGGGAGACCTACCCGAGGATCTCGGCGAGCTCAAGTCCCTCTCCGGGACACTGAACCTGTCCTTCAACGAATTCTCCGGCGAGATCCCGGAATCGCTCGGGAAACTGCCGGTGACGGTGAGCTTCGATCTCCGGGACAACAATTTCACCGGGGAAATCCCCCAAACGGGGACGTTCGCGAACCAGGGGCCCACCGCGTTCCTTCACAATCCGGGTCTCTGCGGATTTCCCCTCCAGAGACCTTGCAAGAACTCCTCCCCGTCTTCTCCGGCGTCCAGGAGCACGGCACCGGGATCCGGGTCTTCCTCCAAAAAGGGATTAAAGCCGGGGTTAATCATCTTGATCTCGTTAGCGGACGCCGCCGGAGTGGCATTGATCGGCTTGACCGTCGTGTACATATACTGGAAAAGAAAGGACTCGAACGGCTGCAGCTGCACCGGGAAAGGCAAACTCGGCGGCGACGGCGCCGGGGGTCGATCAATGTGCTTGTTGTGTTGGAGGGAGAATTCGGACAATTCGTCGGAGGTGGACTCGGAGAAGGGGGACGAAGACGGCGGGGAGGGGGATCTGGTGGCGATCGACAAAGGGTTCTCCTTCGAACTGGACGAGCTGCTTCGTGCCTCCGCGTACGTCCTGGGGAAGAGTGGTCTGGGGATCGTGTACAAGGTCGTTTTGGGGAACGGAGTGCCGGTGGCGGTCCGGCGACTCGGAGAAGGCGGAGCGCAGCGGTACAAGGAGTTCGCGGCGGAGGTTCAGGCCATCGGCCGCGTTAAACACCCAAACATAGTACGGTTGAGAGCCTATTACTGGGCACACGACGAGAAGCTACTCATCTCTGATTTCATCTCCAATGGCAGTTTAGCCTCTGCTCTTCGCGGTGAGAATTTCATCAATTTAAATAAACCCATCCTTCTTAATTTCTTTCTACTAAAGAACATAACAAAAAAACAAGAAACAAGAAAAAGCAACTTTTTTAGAATGCTTCGTCACGGCTGCTGCCATGGATTCGGAGATGGAAAGAAAGAGCAACGCTTACTTTCTTCTGTTGGGTTAATTCATGGGACACATCGCACATGTGGTTGAATGTTTCTTCTTGTGACAGGGCGCAACGGGCAGCCGTCACCGAGTCTGACCTGGTCAACTCGGTTGAGGATCATCAAAGGGACGGCGCGAGGGCTGGCTCACCTCCACGAGTGCAACCCGAGGAAGTACGTCCACGGCGACGTGAAGCCCTCCAACATCCTCCTCGACGCCGACTTCAACCCCTACGTCTCCGACTTCGGCCTCAACCGTCTCATCAGCATCACCGGCGGCGGCGGCGGCGGCGGGGAGTCTCTCTACTCCTCCACCGGCTACATCGGCGCGGCGCTCCCCTTGGTCCGGCCGCCGGCTCCGTCGGAGCGGGCCAACAACAACTATCGGGCACCGGAGGCGCGATCTCCGGGTAGCCGTCCGACCCAGAAGTGGGACGTGTACTCCTACGGGCTGGTTCTGCTGGAGGTGTTGACGGGGAAGGCGCCGGAGCCGTCGTCCCCGTCCACTCCGTCGTCGTCGACGAGCGAAGGGGTCGTGGAGCTGGTGAGGTGGGTCCGGAAGGGCTTCGAGGAGGAGAACCCGCTCTCGGAGATGGTCGACCCGATTCTGCTGCAAGAGGTGCACGCCAAGAAGGAGGTGCTCGCCGTCTTCCACGTCGCCCTCGCCTGCACCGAGACCGACCCGGAGTTGCGGCCCAGGATGAAGACCGTCTCCGACAACTTGGAAAGGATCTGAGATGTCTGAGGATCTCACGTTGACGAATGAATGAATCCACGCGAGAACAGATTCTGATTTCTGATTTCCCTTTTTCCGGGAGGAAAGCCGCCGCCGCCGCCGCGCCCGAAGATTTGGGGCCGAAAAGACAACTGTACTGTCTTAGACTTTGGTCGCTGAGAAAAGATTCTGCACGAGGGTCGGGTTCGACCGGTCGATACTTTTTCTTTTCATTTTTTTTGGGTCGCGTTAAGCTGAGTTTTAACTCTTTATTTGAGCCAAATTCCAAATTCCGGATTTCCATTTTTTTGTTGTTGTAACTTGTAAGATAATATGATAAATGTGAGAGTGAATTCAGGTCATTCTTGCAGTGTTTGTGATTTATGAATGATTCATAATTATTTTTAATTTCATTTTTACCATTTAAAATTTGAGTAATGCTATGCGTGTACGAGGTAATTCTTTGGGTAATGTTTGATTTAGATGCAACACATTGAAGGATAATTTGCACTAGGCAGAATGGGTCCCATGCTCCACGTCAGACTGTACGCAATACGTATAGCATTATTCTTAAAATTTTATACCCCTCTCCCCTTGTAGTCCAGTAAATTAATATACATGGGGCTGGTATTTACAGGAACACCCAACTCCCAAGTTCGTACCTGTGTTTTGGGCCTGCTTGGTCTTACTTAGGCGGTCGACCCGACCCGTCCGACTTAGAGACAAATTATTCAAAATTTAATCTTGATTTGATTTAACTAAACTCCGTCTTGCATAGAACTCAAGCTTGATTAGATTGGCTGAGGTTCGGTTTTTTGTATGGTCGTCACGACCTCTCCTATTCCCACTACAAAAGCAACATGGCAACCGATATAGACGGCAGCAAGAATGTAAACAAGCGCACCCAAGTGGTTGCCAAAATAGAAAAATATGTGGAAGGAGCAAATGAATCCATCTCTATCAATAAATACGAGGCTTCAAACATGATACATTTCGATCAACAGTGCCGTTGTTTATGAGTAGTCAGTTCAAATTCACTGCATACGTATTAACCGACAATATCAACTGACGCCACAACTGGCTTCATGAGCTGACCAAACCATTCAACAAATTTCGTACTTCCTTATTCTATCAATCTGAAAAGCTTTTTTAATTGTGTGTTTTTTCTTTTATCTTTTTTTTCTGGGCTACAGCTTACACAAATTTAGAAGTAGAAACTAAACACACGCCAAGTGGAATAATCATTACAAGAAGTTAACAGCTGCGAAACCAAACCACGATACACAGAGCTAAAATTCCTCGTACAAATTAAACCAAGAGCAGAAAATTTCGGAGAGCCAACCTTTCCAAGAGAATTCAATGAGTTTGCGATTGGTTATATATACACATTCCCTTATTAATCAGCGCGGCTTTCTCCTGCCGCTATCAACTTGAAAGCCTGGCAGGATGTACTACGTTACCGTTCTGCAGGCACAAGTGCAGTTGTTTCGTTCTTGTTGTAGTTTCTGTGGGAACGATTACATAAACGAGTATAAGAGAGCAGAGACCGGAAAAACAAGCTTTCACGGATACTTTTCAATTTTTAAAATGACGACGGAGAGTCTAATGAGCAGAGACATTCACCTGCACTTGATTTTGGAGGGTTTTGATGTGTTGAACTGCCAAATCCAACATCTCTGCGGTGTTTGTTTGCTGCAAAACAGTAATATTACTGAAGATCAGCCACCATATGAAACCTTACAAGAAGACTGATTCTGCAAAGGCTGCTTTGATGACAGTTTAGAGACTTTTCTTTTGGTTGTAGGACCTTTGGTGTATAATGTGTTAGTAATTGGAAGAAGCTTCTTTGGACGCAACTTCACCATTGGTACTTGAAGACACGGACTCCATGGTGCTCGAAAAACACAGGCAACTAAGTGGAAGATATTTGATATATATACGTGAAAACTCCTGTTTGAAATCTAAATGCAAGATGTAATACATCTTTCGCATGTTTGATTTGATTGGTGCAATGATCACAGCGACATAAATATACATGAAACGGACGGCTTTGAGAAAATAATTGCAATTACAGATGCAGGGATCCAGAAAGATGGAACTTGTTCATAGACTGGAAATGTTACCTTGTCCATGTTTGGCACGAGATCTTGTAACTTCTTTAGCTTCTCACTGATCCTTGTCCGCCTATCCTGAATATGTTGATAGTTACTGTCAAATGCATTGCGGGTGAATGGATAATAAAGTGCACGGCTCATTAATCATATTCAACAAGACAAATGAAAGAGATCTTTTCACCATATATAATTTTGGATATGGACAACCTGGAACGCTAGCTTCAGGGTCTACACTAAGACACATTTCATTTGGTCTTGGATTTATCGTTCAAATTGACCATTTCCGTAGCAAGGAATTACAGCACAATCATATGATCAGGTGGAAAACGGAGACATGGCCCTCAAAATACTGATTCCATCAAAACGCTGATTTTTACGAAATACAGCTATTTTATTTAAAAACCAATCATAAAAACACTAAATAAAAGCATCGTAATAAAAGGTGAAGACTTGGATAGTACTTTCAAAGCCCGGTGCTATCCATGAAATTCCATGTAAAAGACTATAGTCCGTACATCTAAATGTATATATGTTGGCTGGGTTAAATTAAGTTAAAGGGAACTTTGAAACGGAATAAAAAAATTTGACAAAAACATGAAACTTTGCAAATTAGGCATATAGTTTCGCAACAAAGCGTAATGCCAACAGAAAGAAAGTAATCGAAAAACAGAGAAACTTGCAGAAATGGAAGTGATACGAGAACACGGACATTTCCGAGCTCGATCTATGGTTAAACTATAAAAACCAATTCATTTAAGGACGTGGTGCAGAATGACTTACCCTTTCAGCTATACTCCGTGGGTGCGTAGCACAACCGCGTTTGGCTCGAATTCTGCAAGGTACAGAGTCTTGTTGCATATGCATAAGCTTGTCCAGAGACGCATTTGATACATTATACTGATGAAGCATAAGAAAAATATTGTATCAGTCCATACGGAAGCTAGATCCGAAATTAACCCTTTTTCCCATACGATTTTTCTCAGTCGTTTGTGCTGTTCAGTACCTGAGAATCCAGACTGTTAAGAGCGGCAGCAATGTCTCCATTAATATCCTTTACTCGCTTGCTGGAAGGCGCGGAGAAGACGATCGAATTGGTTTCGTCCCAAGAACCCATACGGAAGTTCCCGGACATGTAGGAACTGTGGCCACCAGGTCCGTCGTCAGTGGCATTATGGTCCTCTCCGACTTCGGGAATGCTAATCTCAGAGAGCGTCGAAAGCGAGTCTTGTCTGGATGAGAAGCTGAGCTGAGATTTAAGCCGTCCATTGCCCATGCTGAGACCACCATTGGAGGCCGAGTGAGGGACGTAGTTTCCAAGCCCCCTCGTAACAGAAAAGCCTCCTGCACGGTTAAATTAGGCCCAAATGCTCATTAATTATAATCACTGGAGATGCCAACAAGGCTAAACTCATCCGACATTTTCTCTAATCAAAGACAAAGCATGGATCAAAGTACATAATAATCACTTCGAGGCGGCTTTCGGAAATTCTCAAATGATAAACACTTAAAACTCTCTTATTTTATGAAAGAATTTAGATTCGATGACTAATTCCGTCCCCCTACCACTAAATCTAATACCGCTTCGCCGTGGCGTTGGTCCATAACAACTATATTCATTCCGTCACGTGATTTTGGAGGCCCACATAACAGGCACGTACCGTACACGCAATCAATGGTATAAATTTGACCAAACAAAGACGAACCCAGGGCCTCAAAAAAGGTCAACTGCGTCTTCTTTTTATTTTACCTTTTTCCGGCAAAATCGTCCCCTGAAATTTTAACCAAAACTGGAAACAACCCGTCTATCAGGCTTCCATCATCTCAACTCCATACGAAAGCAACACCGAACTCGTCATTTGCTCGCCTCATTCCCCGTCAACTCGGTGAGTGTTCGTTAGTCATTTAAGCGATTTCACGACTCAGTAGAATAAAATGAGATTCTCCCGCCCAAGCACGCTTATTTGTCCCCTCCCCCCCTGGGCCACATGCCTTGGCTCGACATAAAAGAGAGGACAGCAAATATAAACAAATCAAAACCACGGCGAGCCGCGGAATGGAGAACCAGATTGGCCCGTCTCGCATGACTCCCATCCCGCTTGTCAAACTCTGCCACGCAGCGCACGCTACTATTTCGACAAGGAAATGGCAGTCGACAAGTCGTTAAGACGAGAAACCAGTGAGAAGCATCGGGGGTTGTCCACGTCAACCGCATCCGGGCGGTCCCTGGATGAGAAACTAATGACAGGTCATCTCATCTGCTGTACCGGCCAATTCAAGTCAATGTGGTCCTTAGCAAACGCCAGCCCAAGCCTACGCGTTACGACTCTTAATCGTACGAAGGAGAGACAGACGACTGAGAGCAGCACAGCGACTCCCGCAGAGATCTGGATCGACTTTGACGTCGAACTAAAGAGGTGTACCATTCATTGGATGCATTTAGAAGGGAATTTAAGAAAGCTGAACTTGGAAAGTTTAAAAATCAGAAGTTACAGTTACAGATGAATATGGCAGCAGGTCAAAGGACCAAAGAGATGCTTCTCAAAAGCTTCTCATTTAGGTACCTGTCACGGTACGTTTGTGGGAAAAGCTCGATTTCGAAGGGCTCGCTTTGATTGGCCTAGGAGGCTATCTAAATCCGGTGACTTTTTTTTTAACAAAAAAAAAAAAAAAGAGCACCGAGTGGTAGCAGGCAAGCGCAAAAAAAAAAAAAAAAAAAAAAAAAACAAAATACGAATTTTAGTCTTCAAGATCTTAAAACGAACCAGATTCAGATCCGGTAAAGCGGTAAAATGCACCAAAAGATGAGAACAGAGTCGTGAAAAAGGGAGATAGATGCAGTTGAAGAGTAAAGGGGAAAAAGGTCGTACCACTACCGTCCACCATGAGGTGCGACAGAAGCCCGGCCGGAGAGCTGCTATGCCTGATTAGCGAAGGCGACGCCGACGTTTCGGTTTTCATATCGTCGGCCGCGGCGAAGTCTCCGACCGCCATCTCCCGTAAACCGAAGGAGGAGCATCTCTCGAGTCCGGAGGCATTTCTCTTGACATCGTTGTCGAGAGCGGCGGAGATGTTGCTGGCCTTACAGCTGGATTCAGATGTCAAGCACGAGGAGTCGCCGGAAAAGTACTTGCTCATCAGATTCTCGGATCCGTCGGCGGACAATTCGTCATCGGCGATGACGGAGTCCGCCAGGCTCTTGAGGAAGGAGCTAGGAGCGGAGCCGTAGCGCGCCAAGCCGGGACCGACCGGCCGCTGCGAGGAGTACATTTACCGGCGAGAAGCGATGTCGAAACAGCGCGGCGGAGCTGAAGAAGAAGAAGAAGAAGAAGAAGAAGAAGAAGAAGAAGGAGAAGAAGAAAGAGAGAGAGGGAAAGCAAAGGGTAGAATTGAAAGGTAAGATGGTGCTATTTGGTTGGGGTTGGCTTGAAAGCTTGAGAGGATACTTCTGGAAAAAAATGGCCGCGACCGAAGTGGAGTGCTGTGTGCCCGCCTGCCTTTGCCCCCTGTGCCTGCCCTCAAATCTAGGGAATTTATACTCTTTTTATCCAGTCTCGATTCTTAATGCCCTCGATCCCCTTTTTAATTACTCTTACAAAAGTCTACGGGAACAGAGAATAGTCGCCCTTATTGACCGTCCAAAACTTGGTTTCCCCCTCGGTAGATCAGATTCAAGGGACTAAACTGATCTTTCTCGGTGGGTCCACCCACGCGGTTCCCACCTTGACAAGCCATTCCCCTTATCCGCCACTAATGACAAATACCTGTCAATTACTCCAGACTCGCATAATCTAGGAATTATAACGCATGATCTCAAATGAAATGAATGGCCTTTTCGTAGTTATCAGACACATTAGAGCCTATTCGTCCCCAAAGTGTCTCTGCTTTTTATCTCGCTTGGCTTCGGCATCTATCAGATGCTTTCAGGACTCGGGATCGGGACCGATTTAAAATTCGAGCTGAGTTGGCCGGGTTGACCTCACCCGCGTAGAAAGGGATTCGTCCAATGAGAATTGACCCGGTGATCTTTAAATCCGAGTCCACTCTGCTCGACTCGGAATCCCCCGGATCGTGCCATCGACTTTGGTGGGCTAGCCTAAATGACAAGAGACTTTAATAAAATAAGGCTCACGAGTAATAATTTGTCAGATGCGAAGGAGCCAATGATAACTCGCCAGCTCAGCTCTCTCCACTTCCACACAGCTCCACTACGGTGCATGAACTTGTGTTACCTTGGAGTACATGACACTAAATTAAAAAGTCCACGTTCCACCGTCAGTTCGGGTACCACGGAGTACTGACGACGTTAACGTCCGACCAATGGACAACGAGCGTTCGCCGTCGTTCCCGGTCGGGAAACGTTCCCCGAGATGCGATTTGAAGTTTCCTTTTTAAAGAAAGCTCGGAAGCAAATCATTTCATCTTGTACTCCTTTTAAACCTCGATTTTTCCAGGAGGGTCAATTCCTCAGTTTTAATAAACAATCTCTTCCTACCGTGATTAATGATTTATTTAGCGGAACGAGAGGGAATGGCACATGCCGCGGTTTTCAGGTATTTTGCTTCACGAAACTCATGTGGGACCGTAGTATCTAATTGAATATTCAGCTCGATCCATTATATTATCTTAGGAGGGCCCACTGCCAGTAGGATACCGATTCATCAGATACGGATCTGATCCGGATTAGGTCGCGTTTAGATGCAGAACCTCTTCTGTAAACACGGGCCATCAGCGGAGTAGTTATGTAAAAAGCGAGCGAGAGATAAAAGAACACGTCACCAAAGCTGATTCAAATGACTAACGTAAGTTAATGACACTTTAATTATCTAATAATCCTATCGTTTTCGTCTCGACTCCCGCCCCTACGCTGTCACTTGGGGTCATCCGGAGGAAGATTAAATTATTAATCACTTGTTAATTCCGCTTAGGATAAGCTAATCATTTATTTATCCTTGAGTGAGATTGAAGCGTCCGGTCGTGCAGCGCGTTCGGACTGCTTCAGTGCCCCGCGTGAGTACTTTTAAAAGCTGTTGAATGCGCATTGACTCCCCAGGAACAAATGTTCGAGCTTCGCGTGGGTCCCATGTCCCTGATTAACCGATCCTTAGTTCCGGCTAAATGCTAATGCTGTTTTACTGGCTTAAACCGTAGCAATTTGCTGATTAACATTCTTATCCTCGGACCGGATTTCGTGTACAAATATATCCGTCACCTTTTCTAGAGCATTGGAGCTCACTTTCTCGACACTCTATTGCGTCACTCACGTACTTCAAAGGTACACAGGATTTTTATTAAAAATTGGAAAAAAATCAGAGAAGGCACTAATCAGTTGTTTAAAAATTAATCCGAGAAGGTACACAGGACCCAATTAGCTACGTATATCTGATTCAATTTATTGTGACATCATATGTATTACTCCCACAAGTAATGGAATCAATCTCTTAAAAAAAAAATTTCTTGTGACATCGTCCAATTACATAGTACTATATCTTGTAATTTAACTTTTTTCAAGCGACTATATTGGTCTCAACTTAATAAACCCGCCTGATTTTGGTTTTAGCAGGCTGAATCGGCTGTTTTGATCGGGTTTTAGCATTAATTTTAATCCGTGTAAGAAGTATGCTTATCATAAATAAGCTCACATATTTATGAGTAGGATTTAGGAAAGAGAAAATGCCCGGCTCTGTCTTACGTGGCAAAGTAGACGTGGATCCTCCGACTAACTGGCTATCCAAGTCAGCACCTTTTAAGGCCTCCACTAGGCTGCACTCAAGATTCTCTTTATCATTAGAAGTTTGATCTACCTAAAAATTCTATCTTTTACGTTCATGAGTGCTTACTGTTGTAATACCATGTGAAGTTGGTTCCTTTGCATTGATGACACAATCTAATATTTTAAAATCCAACATTTACAAGCTTTATTTTAGGTGCTCTCTTTTAAAGAAGTAACAAATGCCAATTGGTACCACAAGTAGGTGAGGTGGTCACTAGGAATCTTCGAACCATCCATTTACTACAAGGTATTACATGCAATCATTTCCTTCTATATAGTTATCCATATTCAAAGAAGCTTTTGTTTGTGCCAAATAGACCTTACAGGAAAAATACTGGATTGGCATTGCCTCTGAGTTAATTGGGTATAAGTAAGCCAGCAAATATCGTGTAATGCTTCATCATGTACGTTGCACATTACTTTATTATTTATTCATGACTGTAAGTACACGAACAAAGTAAAAATTTACAAGGTTAAAGTTGTGTGCGGTTGATTTTTTAATGTATTTATTTGATTCTATCTGTGTGATGAAGATTTGCCTAGCCTTTTAGGATTTGAAGGTTGAATCCAAATCCTTATTATATGGTGAGCTTGAATTTGGGAGGTGGTCTCCTTAAACGTACAGCTTGGCGAGACAAGCGGGTTCTGTATAGCAGCAAATGGCAGTACAAATAAGATACCAAAATAGTAGTAGAATCAGATATATATTATTATCTTGTCCCCGAAATCTAATAAGGCTTCCAACAAAGTTTTGACCTCTCATTTTTGTAGAGTTTATGAGCTCTTGTTCTTTCTCCAAAATTGGTGACAGGGTAAGAAGATCAAAACCTATTTAAAGGCAGACTTCTAGTGGAAGTTTCTCCTAGCTTGGGTGACTGACTTCAAGAGGGCCACACATATCAATTCTCTTTCTTCACATGAGGTTTTTCCTCCTTACCCCCATCCACGCCCTGCGCAAATGAAGCTGTCAGTTCTTCGCTTCAATTCTCGTTCTTCTGAATGAGAATGGGAGCTCTATTCAAGTTTCCCTGTTCTCTCTCTTTCTTTTCTATTTCCTTGCTAAGTTCCTCAGTTTCTGGAGAAGTGCATTAACCTCATTAGCAAAAGACTTCTGTACCCCAATTCTTTTTTCACTCCACATTTCCCCAAGCCAAATAATGGAAAATAGCTGCCTCTGCTGTCTATATCTTTTCCACCCACATCCCTGGCTACCAACTAAAGCTCAACAGTTCCTTCAATGTGGGCAGGTAAAACCTCAAGTTATTGAACTGTAAGGCAATCTATAACAACCAACCCTGGCAAATGCGTTTAAGGCATTCAAAGTGCAGCCGTCTTCTTGTTACTCTCCAGATAATTAAATACATGGAGGTCAAGTAAAGTATTATAATGCCCCTGTTCTATTTCCTCATCTTTCACTTGATGAAGGAGAAGAAGTTCAATTATGCAGTCTTCCCAATCAATCCTGCATTCCTTTTTGGATAGGAACTTTTTCTCAAGGAGGCTTATATCTTTCTCAGTCCCTAAATGCAAGGAATTTGCGTGCATCACCTCATTAATCCGTTGTTTAGCTGCTTTTATTTTCTCTCTTCTCCTTTTACAGGCATCCCTTCCTGCAACAAACGACGGTGGTAAGGCATCAAACCCAATATATGCTTTCACAGCCTGATCCTCTAGAAGATGCTTATCTAAAGCAAAATTTTCTGACCCATAACCAGGATTCCTCTTCCGCTTCCTACTATTGTCCTTGGTTGCCTCATAATTTGTAAAATTTACCAATACAGATCTGTCTAAGAATTCCCTATATGCATTCCACAAGCATTGTTCTGAAAGTTTAAGTTTATCTACATCATCTAAACCTTCAGTTTCTCTCCTACTTCCAGATTCAATGTCAAAATATCTATAGTCAACCTCGCTACAATTATCATAACCATCTTCAATATACGCAGTTTGACCTTGTATGCAGTCTGCTAATGCTTCCTTGATATTAAAATCAACTTGTACCAGCAGCTTGCTGCTATTTGACTGTGAAGGAGGCTTCACTTTTGATTTAATCTCCATAAATTTCAGTATGTATGGGGTATGATGGATAATATTGTTCATATTGACATCCTTTCCCCAAGGCAAAGCTTGAGCTGCTTTTACAAACGTCTCTTTAAGTTCCTTGTACCTAAGCTTGCTTGCATTAGTGCCCGCATAAAGATCTTTGGCAATTTCCTCTATTGTAACATTCACTTTATTTACCTCTGCAACAAAGGCCAAGACAGCAACAACGACAGGAAGCGGTCGACGCCCTGTGGTCAAAAACCATTCCACAGAACACACTAGAAGGAATTTCCCTTGTTTTTTCAATGCCTCCACTTTCTCTTTTGCAACTCCAACAAAAGTAGGGCAAGAATGGATAGCGTGCTCAAGGGAAGCCACTAAATCATACTCGGGTAATTTGAGGTCCAGGAACTCAGTGGCCCTTGTGACCATTCGACCAACCTCAAGAACATCAAACCCCAGTGATGCACAGACTTCAGAAATGGAGGGAGGGAGATGGTTTATTCGAATAACAATATAAGAGACAGCAGCAATTAAGATCTCGAACCAATTACCTTGACCAAATTCACCCTCAGTGATTTTCTCGATCATGTCTCTAACC
Source organism: Aristolochia contorta (assembly GCA_022405105.1). NCBI lineage: Eukaryota > Viridiplantae > Streptophyta > Magnoliopsida > Piperales > Aristolochiaceae > Aristolochia > Aristolochia contorta. The sequence continues at coordinate 6,767,206 of CM039667.1, read as the reverse complement.
TCACGAGATCGTGGACCAGATAAATTTAGTTTTGATGTGATCTCCTCAATCTCTTTTTGGGCTTTGAAGATTTTATTGTCTCTATAATTGAAGGCTCCAGGGGTATACACGCGCTGGCCATGGGAGCTACTGATGAAGGATGGAGCAGACGTGTAGCTCCGGACAACGGTGCCAGTGGGTTCATTAAAGCCAGCCTCATAATCAGACCTAAAATCATCAGACTGCTGAACACAACCACAGGATTCACAGACCCAGTTGCAGGAGGAGATGTCAAAGACCACACGTTTCTGCTTGCATCGATTGCATAAACGAGAGGTATCCATATGATCTTTCAAGTTGCAGCAGTTTTACTAAAGCTTCCTACTGAATCTTCTAGGCAAAAAGAAGAAGAACAAGGCAACAAATCCTGGACAAGTAGCAAGTATCAAAATCAAATTAAACAGAGCTTCTCTTTCACCAAATCAAATACATTTGCCAGCAAAGCATCTGGATTTACAAGGAAGGCACATCAATAAGACACCAAGAACATCAATCACTATTTCCAAACAAGAACAGAACCCATTAACCCATTCTGTCTTAACTCTAAGGAGTTTGAACAGAAAGATGGAACTTGAATATAGAGAATTTAAAGTATGACTGAGACAGTTCCATTCCGTCCCTTGTATTTAAACATCAAAAAGAACTGAAGTTCATTCCATCACAAACATCCACCATGGACGCATTTAAGCAAACTTCTCACAGCAAAGAACCCACCCAGATTCTAACTGGCAATTAAAAGAAAGACTATAAAGACAGCAAAGATCAAAACCACAAATTGTTCGCTGAAAAATAATCAACAGTAATTACACTTAAATTGAAATTAAACTGGCCTTTCCCAGGTTTCTGCTATATTTCAGGAAGAGAACCTGCTATGAAACATGTGTTCTTCTCCGGAAATTTAACTGAGAGACATAAAACAAGTCGGTAAAGCCCAGAATATCAGCTCCAATACTAAGTATCTGGACATGATAAAGAATGAGACTTCTCTATAACATTTCCAAATTTTTTTCTGGGTGTTCAGGAAATAACCAAATGAGGACAGAGAAAGAGAGAGCATCCATCACTCATCCGGTATTTAATACTTGACACATGGAAAGATAACATATCAGAAACTCACAGAACGCTATGTTTAACAATTCCACCGATTCTCCGAATCTCAGAAACAATATAATAACATATCAGAAACAGCTGCACCCCTTTCGTTGAATAAAAAGTTTATAATCAAGATGAGAGAAGAAGGATAAAAGTAACCGAATTGATGTCGAAAGCCGGGAGTTTATCAGAACTAGAGCATGTTATTTGATTCTTCAGTATCTATGGCAGTTGCTATTTCACAAAATTTTCCAGGGCTTCTCCATCATGCCCGGCTATAATCTTAGTTTAGATATATCATAGACGAACAAATCTCCTCGCCGGTTATATTAATAGGAAAGAAGGTTGCGTCCGCCAAAATGCATTATTTTACTCAAATACGCTCTACACAGTACATACTACACACACTTAATTGAAAAAAAATACATAAATTCAAAAAGAAAAAAGAAAAAACCCAGTCCTTGGCAGAGAACGCAATTAGAGAAAACCCAAAGCGGGGGCTTTAATCAAACACAAAATCGAGAAATCAACCTTCGCACATCAATAAACAATTCAAGATGCGTATTACCCTCCATGATAATTGCATCAACATCTGTGTAATGATAAAATCACAAATTTAAATTTCGGAGAGGGAGAGAGGGGGAGAGGGAGAGAGAGAGAAAAGAGTGTCCAGTTACCTTGGATTTGAGCTCCAGCTTGAGGGTTGCAGCTTCGAAGGAGAGGAGGGCAAGGAGAGACAACAGAACCTCGTCTTCTTGGTTCGGGCGTTCCCTCGGCTCCATCGGTCTCCGACTCTCTGTCCTTAACGAAGGTCGTCATAGTAAAGCCTCAAAATGGGGACCCAACTCGGGCTCCAGGAAATTCGTGTCGGTCCACCCGACCTGGGTGGTAGATCCAAGTTGGCCCTCAAGGGCAAACCCAGTCCAAATTGTTTACTAATATATACAAAAAGTCAAACACTGAAAAATATTCAAAGCATCCAATAAACATAATACATTTCGATTATAATGTATTAAACATGGTGACTCTGAGGCGTGCAACTAGTTTTTCTTATAACTATTAGGAAGATAACAAAATGCTCTACAAGCACGTGTAAATTAAAATCCATAAATTAGTATTTGGATGTAACCAAATTATTAACTTGGAAATATGTAATGATATTTTGATGTCATAATTTTTATTTTTTTACACTATAATGTAATTTTTATAACTATTAAAATTTATAATACTATCATGATTATCATCAAGTAATCCTTTTTCAAATGTTGCTGTGCCACACACTGGAAAATGTAATTAAAAGTAGACGATTTGGTTCACTAAATAATTGACTTTTATTTAATGAATTCTGACAGTAAAAATTATTTGGCGAATTCTAAGTTTCTAACAGCAGAATGGCATATTCTTAGTTTGTCAATCGCTTTCTCAACTCGGTGAATTCCCCGCTCTGATTCTCATATACCTGCTCCAAAACGAGGTATTACATATTATTCGAGAGAGAAATTCGGTGACATATTATCATCCCCATCAAAGAGGACTGGGAGGGTGACCCGCACTAACAATATAATCTGACAGACTTTGTTCTAAATTCCGAAAGGCTGAGCTTGGACTGCTAGTTCTCTACGTCGGGCCAGTTAGAGCTGCAAATGGACTACTGAAACAGTCGATTAATCAGTTTGATAACGAGGAAACTTAGTGTCAAGGCCGGGAAAAAAAGGGTTCCCTCTCTTGTATCCTATCCTGTCGTCCGTAATTAGCTCTTTCCAGGAGGATTTGTGAGGCCCTGGGACAAGGCAAATGCCGTACTGGACCGTGTAAGAAAGAAGAAGACGAGAGCATTCTCGATAATGGATCCTCTTTAAATATGGTTTTTGTGTCTGTGTGTTTGTTTGTTGTCTCATTGAGATTGGGATTACTGGGATTAGGGGGAGGAGGGGGACTAACCCCAATGGAGACGCCTCGTGCAAAGCATCACTCTGTTTGGACCTATTTGATGTAAGAAATACCAAATAACAAGGAGCCGCTGCTGCAATTCGTTCAAAAACACTTCAAATATTTTGACCTACAAAAGCTGGGTAAAAGGGCGGTCCCCCTCGGGAGGAGTGGAAACAAACAGGCAGTGTACTACTCTCCTCTGTCTCTATCTGTCTCTCTCTCTCTCTCTCTCTCTCCCTCTCCAAGACTCCGACGACATGATCTGCCTGGCAGCAGTAGCCAATAGCCGGAACCGGGAAGGACTGTCCAGTACGCCGGCGGTACATTCACGTGTGAGCCATGGCCACACCGCATCCACTGGCCCCAGAGATGGTGGTGATTAACCAGAATCATTCTGCTGCTGCTGCTGCTCTCTCTCTCTCTCTCTCTCTCTCTCTCTCTCTCTCTCTCTCTCTCTCTCTCTCTCTCCCTCTCTGCACCACAGGCCTCGGATGCCAATCATCGTGGCGCCCTTCCCTTCCCTCCATTAATATGGCCTTAATAATTCTCTCCAGTTTTATCTTACTTTATATTATCATCGCCAAAGGAGCGACCAATGATATCTATTTACACACCAAAGTCCACTGCCACCGGAATCATTTGGGGTAACAAAACCCAACTTCTAATTTGTTTCTCACTTTGTAGTCTTCTCGCGGGAACCACCCCCGGGACTGCACAACACGGCTTTCGAACAGGGACCCGAGGACAGACAAACTTTCTCGTCTTTCCAACAAGGAAGGGACCCCCCTCCTACTCCAGAGGTGGCAGTTCTCGATAAAGCTTGCTTTTTTCCCCTCTTCTTTTATCTAAAGAAGAAGAAAGAAATCTTAAAGAAAAAACGAAAGGGAAAAGATTTCCTGTGGCTTTTACTTTTTCGTTTTCCTTCACCGTGTCTGAGGGAAGATGGGTTGGGGAACCCGGAAGAGAAATGGAAAGACGAGAGAGAAAGGGGTTCGCATTTGGGTCATGGCGTCTGCATTTTAATGGCGACGAGCTGAAATTCCTGCCATCTTTGCCTTAGAGAATGAATGTCGGTTCATGTTCTTTCGCCGCACCAGACGCTTTAAAAACATCGTATTTACCGGACTCGGAAGCCCCCATTGCAGTGTTTCCAGCTTTAACAACAACACTCTAGGCGGCAAGTGTTCACAAGAAGCCTCATGTCATGGAAGCTCCCGAAACAAAACCTCCCGTCCATTCTCCTCTCGGCTTTGCAGTTACTTTCTTCGTGCTGATAGTAGTAGCAAATGCTCCTACTACTGTTGCCGCCAATGAGGTTAACCATCTCCACGCTCTAGACAGGGACGCCCTCCTTCAGTTTAGATCCTGGGTGAACGATCCCAAACAGAGCTTATCCACCTGGGTTGGCTACGAATGCCGTAACTGGACGGGTATCGAATGCTCTAATCAAACGGGCAGAGTCCTCCGAGTCGATCTCGCCGGTTTCAACTTGTCCGGACCGGTGCATCCCGGTCTCTGCAACCTTCCGATGCTTCAATCGCTACTTCTTGCTGGGAATAGCTTATCGGGTTCCATTCCGCCCTGTTTCGGTGACTTTCAATCTCTCCAGTATCTGGATGTTGCCGGAAACAGCTTCCGTGGTGTTGTGCCGGTGGAATTTGCCAAGCTTCGACGGCTGCGAGCGCTTGTGTTGGCCGGAAATTTGTTTCTGGGAGGTGGGATTCCTGGATGGATAGGGAAGTTCTCGAGGCAGCTGGAAAAGCTCGACCTTCGGTCCAACTCCTTCCGAGGTGAAATTCCGCACAGTTTGCTTTATCTCTCCTCTCTCAAGTACTTGGACCTTTCCCATAATTTCTTCAATGGAACTCTTCCCGATTTCAACCAAGCCCTCGAGTTCCTTAATCTTGCCGCCAACAATCTCTCTGGAACTATCCCCTGCTTCTCGGCTTCGGCCCAGTCTCTTACGGTACTCAACATCTCGGGCAATTCCCTCGTGGGAGGAATCCCCTCCTGCATTTCTTCTCTACGAGCTCTGAGAGAGCTGAATCTGTCAAGAAACAGCCTCGAGTACGAGATATCTCCCAGACTCATCTTCTCCGAAAAACTCGTCTCTCTGGATTTGAGCTTCAACTATTTCTCCGGTCGTTTGCCTAACAAAATCGCGGAGACGACAGACAAATCTGGACTGGTTCTTCTCCAACTCTCACACAATAGCTTCTCCGAAGAAATCCCCCAGGGAATTACAGAGCTCAAAAGCTTACAAGGTCTGTTCCTTTCGAACAATCAGCTCACGGGGGAGGTTCCGGCGACGATAGGCAATCTAACTTATCTCCAGGCAATCGACCTGTCTCACAATTCGATCTCCGGTTCAATCCCCTTGAGCCTCGTCGGATGCTTTCAGCTGTTGGAACTGAAGCTCAACAACAATAATCTCTCGGGTAATCTCCTCCCCGAACTCGATGCACTGGACAGTCTGAAAATCTTAGATCTCGGAAACAACAGACTCTCCGGCGAGATTCCCCTGCCATTGGCGGGATGCAAGTCGCTGGAAATCGTTAATCTCGGGGAGAACAACCTGTCTGGGGAGTTGAACGAGGCCATCCTCAAATGGTCCAACCTCAGATTCCTCTCCCTGTCCGGCAATAACTTCCGTGGTATTCTTCCCGACTGGATATTCTCCTTCGAGTCGATTCAGTTCATCGATCTATCGGGGAACAATTTCTCGGGTTTCATACCTGACGGGAACTTCAACGTCAGCTCCGTCTTCAACAGCGAGGAAATTTATGGAACCAATGTGTCGGACGCTTCGGTCGCTATCTCTGTTAAAGTTGCTGTGAATCGTCAACTGGGCTTCGAGTATGATTTCCGGTCCCTGGCCACGATCGATCTATCGGACAACAGGCTGCAGGGAGAAATTCCGGTAGGTTTGATGGGTTTAAGGGGCTTGCAGTGCCTGAATCTGTCGTTCAATTTTCTGGCGGGTCACATTCCGTCAAGTGTGGACGAGATGAAAAATTTGAAGACTCTGGATCTCTCCCACAACGAGCTTACGGGTGAAATCCCGGCGAGCATTTCCGGCCTGGGCGGTCTGAGGCACCTAAACTTGTCTTACAACAGTTTGTCGGGGTCCGTGCCGGGGAAACAGAGGTTAAGGAAGTTCCCAGGGGCGTTCGCCGGGAATCCCAACCTGTGCGTGGAATACTCGGACGTAGGGTGTAAGAAGACGGCGAGTTTTCCGGTGGCGCCCGGGGAGATGTTGAATAGGAGCGGCGGGGAAGAAGGGTTTGTTTCGTTTCGGGCGTTTTGGATTAGCGCCTCCGTCAGCTTTTACGCGTCATTGGTCGCCGTTTTCTGTTCCGCGACCGCGAGGAATTACGTTCTCCGGCCGTTGAAGAACGAGCTGTAGAGGGAGCTCCCGGCCGGAGGCGCGGGCTTCTCCGCCGTCGTCGAGATGTCATGTGTATATATGGACATATATATGAAAAGTTTGAGAAGAAAAGAGAGATGTAATTTGTTGTCAGCCCTGCATTTATCTGAAACCCCACATTTTTGCTTCTTTCTTGTACTGCATCTGCATCGTAGAAAATTGAAACTAAAAGAGACGATTTGTTTATATCAGTGCGTTTACGCTATCTCCATACTGTTATGTGGGGAAGCTCAAAGGTGAAAGAAGTAGCATTGAAAAAGGGCGCCTTTGAACTGTAGAAGGATTTTGGTGATTTATAAAAACTGGAAATAATAACGAAGAAATAAAGAGAGACGGAGGAGGGGATGGGGACGTAAGAGTCGGCAACGGAGAATAGAAATCGAGAGAGGGATGGAAGGAGACAGGAAGTGACAGGGCAAGGTAGAAAAAGAGAGAGAGAGCGCCAAACTTTTCTTGTTTTTTATTTTTAGCTGTCAAGTCTCAGTTTGCTCCGTCTTCAGGCGCAGTTATCGATATTTGGCCAAAGACGAAAAGAATGTTAAAGTACTCGACTAGGCCCCAGAGCAGTCTGCGATATTAAAACTTCAGTTGATTAGTCGCAAACAGGTGCTGTGGTGTAGTGGTTATCACGTCAGTCTTACACACTGAAGGTCTCCAGTTCGATCCTGGGCAGCATCAGTTAAAGTGTTTTTTGTTTTCCAAAAAAATCTCTCTTTGCGAAGAATTTGTATCTGCTTTTCCACCAACTCTTTACTGATGCTTTTCGGCATCGATCTTTCTTTAGGCTCTATCAGGGTGGAGACGTAGAATATCAAAATTCCCCACTTTCGATCGTCTTAATTAATTGCTAATTCTCTCTGCGACTCCACAGACAAATCGTAAGGTGAAGTCACAGGACGAAGGAATAAAGCAAGGAATGTGATGCCTTTTTTTTAATGAATCACGCAACCTTAGCTTCCCATTTTCCATCTTCAGTAACTTCTTACTCTTCAAGTTTCATTTTAGGACGGAACCAAACTCTTCAAGTTTCTATCTTAATGACTTTAATCGAGACGGATTAGAACATTCTCCTACAAACTTACTTTTCAAAACTAACAACAATCAAAATATATTGGAACAGTTTTATAAGTTCGTTGACCCAACTAATTAGCCCAATTGACCGTGGCCCATGAGATAGTATTCGGCAATTTTGCTATTATAACGATTTTAAACATATGGTTATGTGATGAAAATCAAAATGAAAAAAAAATCTTATTGGTTGAAAACATGCACTTTATATTTTCTATTTCTGTTGGTTATATAAAGCTATACTATTAGCCTTCAACAGATAAAGCTATATAAATTCGACTTATTTAGAGTTGTGCAATCATTTTTCAAAGAATAATCATGGGTTTCCAACTATAAGTAGTTTAAATTGGGCAAGTCTATCAAAGTTAACTTCGATTGGCTCTTACTATAATATATATTTGAAAAAGAGCTGATGTTCTTGTTATTACCTGAGGCTGATGTCTACATTAAAACTAATTAATCTCGTTTTAGTAAGATTGCTTTCTATATTGGAAAACTACAGGCCGTCAAACTTGCATTTTGGATTCTCTGATTTCTTTTTTATCATTGTTGGATTTTTTAATTTGTAAAAGTTTACAGTGAGAAGCGGGTGACATGAGCAAAGAAGCCATCCATCCGCCTGAATCAAATGACTCATAAAGGCATCTGCCATAATAATTAATTTATACCACTTTATAGTTTTATCTTTATTAATATTTAACGATAAAATTGATATGAAAGCATTGTTTTAACTTTAAGTAACAGATGGGTACAGCCAGCCTTGGCAGGCCTTGACTCCTTCCTCCTTCACCTTTTGAAATATAAGCATTCTATCTATAAATATAAATTAGTTTCACAAGCATTTCGCATCAATGAAACCACCACAACAAAGTTTCGTCATTGAACTTTTGTCATGCATTATTTCACCATTGAACTTTTCTACTTCTGCAACAACAGTCCCGTGTAATGGAACAATGGCCTTATTGTTATGACTCGTTGGCAAGAATCAATGGGCTGCATTGTAATCAAAGATGCAGACCCATGAAATCAGGCTTGTTCAAATGAAACAGGAAATAGAGACAACTGGTGGTACAAAAGTATATCAACCGTGCGTGTCGCTATCACCAGTTTCAAGAGTTGAGCCTTTTAAATAGACGGAAATCTTACAAGATGCAGAAGAGCTGGAAAGTCATCACGGCTGTCCTTTTGCTCACAAGGGAGGATTCGCTTCTTCACCTTCTGTCTCTTCTCCAATGCTGGTTTGAACTCCTAAGATACACAAATTCTTCTCAAGGGATGATGCATCTTTGAAATGTATACCAACCATTCCAGCGCTTCTCGCTGCTTCAACATTTACCATCCTGCAGCAAGACACATGAAACGCCTCAGAGATCAATAATTCAAATCCCGCAGAAGTCTAACTGCTGTATGGGATCTTGGGTTGAATCAAAAGGTACAAATTTGTCTGGCATAAACATCATCTCTGAAGCTGTATGCACAGGAATCCACATGTTATCTTGTGTGCATAAGGCCAAGGGAATATGTCATTATGAGAGGAATGCAATAAGTCAAGGGAGTCTCAGTAGAAGTTATCAATGTAATAGACTAACCTGTCATCAACAAAGATACAGTTAGAAGGCTCCACTCCTAGATGCTGCAAAACTGCAACATAAGCTGAAGGCGCCGGTTTTCGTTTACCTACAATTTAGGCACATGTGGTAGATGTCAGCCAAATGCCTATGTACAGGCTGATTTGGATGCTTCATAAACATCTAAAGCTAAAAGATTGATGAAAGAGAAGAGCAGCACCTAAATTGCAGGAACAATAGGTCCAAGATAAGTATGTCGAGAGTTTCAGCTTTTCTTCGATCATCATGTACCTAGCAGCAAAAATTCTTCAGGTGTATAGCTAACTTTGTGATCCATTAAATTAGCAAATAAAACACTACCAGCACAATGATGCCTCCTGGATGCATACCCATAATAAGTTAAACAACTTCATTGATTTATTGGTCAGGGCTTTGCAATTGCTTAAAAGACACCTTTATGTAAGTCAATCTTTTTTCTTTATTCTTTGTGTAATTACTTCTTTAAGTGGTGGACCAATAGCAGGAGTTTTAGGAAGAAATAGCTCACCAGTGAGGATAGTTTGTGAAAGTATGAATCTCATAGCAGTTCCTCTTCAACTTATGAAGTAATGACTCGATTCCATCTAGATAGCGATACCCTTTCTTTAAGCATGCCTTCAATCCTGAACAAAGTAAAGTTGAGCCAGCACGGCAATATCATAAAATCCCTCTACTAATAATACTACCAGAACTAAGGAAAGCTTTCAAACTCAGAATTCTTCAAAAGAAAATGGATACTGATGAAAGTTCCAGATGGACCAACCCTAGATTGTGATATTAGAAGATTAAATTTTTCACTGGAAAGTGTTATTCGTTTTCCTAACATCACAAAATGAATTATTATCCCTTTCACCTAAGTTCAAGTAGAATAATAGCTCCAATACTTAGGGAGGAGTAATACATGCCGAGCAGAAAAATGGTTTTCATTGTAATTTTGGTTATTTCCAGAAGAATTTCATCTCCAAAATTATCATTCGGTCCCACATACCTTCCAAATCAAATGGCCTTCCGTCTGTGAAGAACTTCTTGTATAGCTCCTTCTGAAATTAGATTAAGCTAAAAAATAAGAAACCTTGTCATCTACATTGGTACATAATTCAGAATCCAGAGCCAATTAGCACTTCAGACAAAGATGCATTAGTCACCTAATACCCATTTCTTCATAGCATAGTGCTTACTTATCAAGAAAACTACTTATTTCTTCATCACATTGTGCTTGCTTATCAAGAAAACTATCTTTATTATGATCAGCGACTCAGTTCACCAATTGCTCAACTGTGAAAACAACTGCTTTGGGGACATTAAATAAATAAATGCTGAAACAATTTTAGGTATTTTTCTAATGAATTGGGCATTATTTACAAATTTTTCTATCGTTATAACTTCACACTCGAGAAGGGAAAGGTAATGCTCGATTCACAAAAGTTCAAATAATGTATTGAAAACACACCAATTCCCGCCCCAAAAAAAAACTCATCACTTGCAATTTTTGTGTCCTACTGAAGCCCCAGTGCTGTCGTTTAAAAATAAAACAATTATAAGAGACTCAATGCTCTTTTAAGTTATCATATCATATTAATATAAAGGATAAAACAGGGATAAATTTTTTCCTCCTCAGAATACAAGAGAAGCAAGATGCCCAGAGCAACATGCTGCATGGACACACCATGGTTGGAAAGGATCTGAGAGACTGCTAGCAAATTCTTAAGCACATGGATATGTAGCAGACTACTTTCTAAGCCACGTTTCAGAATATACCTCATCAATGTGGCCTTCTTCAAACTCAATCCATGCCGTTGGGTGCTTGACCTCAATTAGTTCTTTCATAGACATTCTGCACAGTAGAATAGAGGCATCCTCTGATGTAAGCTAAGAAAAGCTAAAACCTTTAATCAGTTAGGGATTGATAATATTCAGGTAAACAAAACAAAGCAAAGGTAAGAGCGACTCAAGTAAGAAACAAAATGAAACAACAACGATCTCGTTTTTGAGGATCAGGGTAAGCACCCAAATCGGATTGATCCACGACGAGAAGTACTTCGATTGCCAGTCTGAAATGGAACTCAGAAACACTAGTGATCCAATTTTCAATATATTCCCTCAGTTACTACTAGTGTTTGAATGAAATGAAATCGCATTTGGCTCAGCAGCCACATCGTCCTGTAAATAGAAAGGATCGCTAGGATCGCCTTGAGCTCTACAATTTTGTCTGAAACCCAGTTAGTTTTGTTACATTCCGGCTGCAACTGATGGCACAACGACCAGCATTTGCAATCATGAACAAGGCCAGCAACTATAGCGATGAAGTTAGTAGCTCGTGAAAACGAAGCAAGTTGAAGGGAGAGCGGCAATCGGACGAAAAAGAGTTAATGGAATAATAGCTCGTTAGTAAAACTGCAATAGCAGAGTAAAGAACGTTACCCGAAGAAGGCAGGGACGTCCTGGTAGAATGGGTCGCGAACGAGGGTGTCCATCACATCGAAGAGCAAAATTGGTAATTTCCTCGTTCCCGAAAGTGAAGAAACTGAAAGCTTGCTCGCCATTTGGATTGACGTGGATGGGAGCATTGGGCACGAAGAAAAAGCGGGTCTGAGGAAAAGAGTCATCTGGATTTCGGAATTTGACGGCGAGATCACTCTCCCTGCCAAGCCACACACAACACAAGCAGAGCCACACTACACTCTCCCCCCCAAGCTCCACACAACACAAGCAGAGCCACAAAGTAATAACCACTTCGGTGAGCTCTTCGACAGACTCAGGAAGACAAGCTCCACACAACACAAGCAGAGCCACAAAGTAATAACCACTTCGGTGAGCTCTTCGCCAGACTCAGGAAGACAAGCGTTGACGAGCTTGGGTACCTTTCGATTCTAACGGGATGGGTTCGACAGACCAGATCTCTTCCGGCGTGGGGCACGCGATTCAGCGAATCCCTCTCCATCAATGAACTGGATTTGGTGCTTGGAGATGATATTATTTAAATCAGTACACTTCCAGAACCCAAACTCGGGTTGCGCGATTCACACTTAGAGATGTAAGCGGGCCCATTACTTGTTCTACCGTCCGACCGATTAATAAACAGAACAAAACAGAAATAAAATATTATTATTTGTTTACCGTTCTATCGTTTACCTGCTCTACCGTTTAATAAACGGACGGAAATAGAAATAGTTTTTTCGAACCCGTTTTACCCGTTTACCGTTTAAGTAAGGGTAATATAGTAAATTTATATATTTACTTAATTTAATCATAAAATATTTATTTTTTACATAAATAACCTTATTATGTTTTTTTATCACTTATTATAAAATTTTGAAGAATTGAAAACTTTAGAAAGAATTTGAATATTTTTATATTTTGGCTATTATTAAAAATTAATATATATTGATTTTAACTCATTGTCTGATAAAGTCAACGAGTCATCGAATCATAGTCATACACTCAAATTTTAATAGTCATAGAGGATAGATCATATAAATTCTTAATTAACTACATAAGGTAGTATTAGTAATCTAAGATTAAAATATTTTCATTTTTCTTACAAATGTCAAATTTTATACAAATAACAATTATTTTTTATAAATATAAACAATTGTCATACAAAAATAAATATATTATAATTTATGATAAAAAATTATACAAAGATAAACATAGTAATTAACAAATACATGAGATAATTTCATCTTATTTCAATAAGCTTACATAATTGATAATTCAATTTTGGCCCATAACAAATTAGGATAGACATTCCTTTCAAGACATTCATATCAAGTCATATACTCTAAATTCTTAATAAGTTATAAGGAATATCATTAATTTTAATTACTAATTACTTACTTCTCTAATTAATTAATATTCTAAGTTTTTCCCTCCCTCTCTAACTCTCTAACTCTCTAATTAATTAATATTCTAAATTTTTTGGTGATTTTAATATTTTTTACTATTTACCTGTTTATTACCCGTTTACCCGGTTTACCCGGCGGGTAATAAACGGGTAAGACTTTCACGGAACTAAACGGATACGGACGGTAACGGGTAAAGGGTTCAAAAAAATAAACGGTAAACGGAAACCCATTACCCGTACCGTTTATTACCCGTTAACATCCCTATTCACACTGCGGCGGCGAAACAGATGCACGACTCATCCCGCCGTTGTTCTCAATCCCATTTTCAGAACAAAAAAATAAAAAAGGTTAACGGATTGGAGTGTCAAAAACTTACATAATATAAATTATGCTAGTGCACATTGAATTCATAAAATTTTCTATTAACGTATATTATAATATTTATTAGTTTAAATAAATAGTAATTAATTTTATAAAACAAAGCATTCCGATCTGTACGTGATATATGTAACAATTATATATTAACTTGAAAATGTAAACAGGGAAGAGTAACTTGTTTTAAGTCAACATGAGGTTATTACGAGCGTCATGGATACTAATACTTTGTTTGATAATCTTAATTATTAGTACAGCTAATGAATATATATAGTATATAAAGAGAAACTGCATGAGTTCAATATGCACACCAGTCAGTAATATATACCTTCAACACTACAAATTCTATACGGAGGTTGTCGCATTTATAAAATTTGCAAAATGGTATATGCATATAGAATTTAATTGAATTCATTCTCCAAGATAAAGTGAAATCACTGAGAAAACTTTCGCTTGTTAGTCGAAGACATTGAGAATTTGAATTTTTCTATTAGTTTAAAACATTGATAATTTAGGAGCCATTGTTATATGGAAAATATTTATTAATACATTTCAGTCATTTATAAAATTTAATTTAATTTCTAAAATTTATTTTTATATTAAAAATATAAAAGATATAAATATTTTATTAATTAAATCAAGGTTAAGTTATATGAATAAGTTGTACTTTAAAAAATGAATCTAAATATAATGTAAAAATGTCAAATACATACATACAAAAAATTATTAAAAAATTAATAAAAATATATAATTCAAATACTATTACGAGAGTCTTCCAAAATTTAATTACCCATCTCATCACAAAATTGGTTCGGTCTAATACGTAGTTCCACTTGAGATTGAGTTCTTCCAGATTCCCCATCACCATCGAATTCAGCTTCACTAAAATCATATGCTTGTTGAGTTTGCTCTTCAAGAGTAAATTCATCACTAGCACATTTTTTACGAAGATAGTTATGTATATTACAACACGCTAGCACTATCTTCACTTGAATAGGATATTGAAATAGTGGTAGTGTTTGTAATATAACAAATCGAGATATTAGAACACCAAATATCCTTTCAATCACATTCCTCAATGATAGATGTCGGAGATTAAATAACTCTTTTGGATTTTGTGGAAGATTATTACCATACTCTTTCAAATGATATCAAGTTCCACGATATAGAGCTAAAAATCCTGATCTATTTGGATAGTCAGCATCAGCAAAATAATATTTTCCAGCAAGAAAATACACATTAAACTATTGTTTACCTACTCAAAAAATAATAAATAAATTAAAATTTACCTCGTGGTACTTTAAGTCCATTTGGGTTCTGCAAGTACAAAAATAATACGCTGGCATCATTTGCAGACCCTTCCCAACCAACAAGTACAAAAATAAACTCTAGATTAAAAGTGCATGCAGCTAAAACATTCTGTGATAGTTTACCATGCCGATTTCTAAACCTGATCGAATCATCACTGTACACTAAAGCTGGAATATATGTCCCATCAATGCTCCTATTCAGTCCTAAAGAGTTGCACATAAAATTAGGAACTAAATAAAAGTAAAAGTAATATTTAAAATTAAAAATCAGTACCTCACCTTAAAATAAGGATAATATCGATGACTAGATCAAATATTGCAAGGAGTAGCAGTAGAGATAGAAGACATATATTCATCAATTAACTGCACAATAACATCTAAAACTTTGTTGAAATTTAAACTAATTGTCCAAACTGATCGGTGAAACCGTTCTTGTGTCACACAATATCTTTGATTTTGCCCAACTGTTAATAAAAACATTCTTATTTGTTCTTCTACTTGAATAGATCTTGTATCATTCAATAAAGATTTTGATCGTAATATTTTGCATAATTTGAAGAAAGCTACTGGGGTCATCCTATATCTTGATCGAAAGTGTTCTGGATGGTCTATTGAAAGTACTCTTCTTATGTAAAGTGGACCTTCTGTAGTAATTTTTTGACGTGGAGATTTATTATTAATAATCAAATTAACATTCCTAGAGTTTCAATCTTTTCGTTACAAATAGTAAGTCAAGTGTTTAAAACAATGTTTTAAAAATTGGACCGACCCGGCCGGTTCGACCGGGTTCAATCGGAACCGGTGCTTCTTGCGGTTTGGTTTTCTCTCAAACCAGCAAGAGGTTGAAAACCGGATGAGCCAGCCGGTTTTAAAGGTTCGACCGGTGAACCAGTGAATCGCCGAAATCAGTTGATTGTAGTTACTGTTGACCCAAACTAGTTAAAATAAAATTCTAACCATGAAACCAAATTGATTATTTTTATATTTGCAGCTATTATGGATGAAAAGAAGGATAAAAATATTGTTAATATAGGTGAAGATGTGGAAAAAGATTTAGTTGAATTCTCAATAAAATAAAATTTTTTAGAATAATTTTGTTTTTTGAAATGGTATTTTATTTCTATAATTTAATTACATTAGATTTAAAAGTTAAAAAAATAATTTTTTATTTTAGAATTTTTTATGGTTTTTGTATTTTTAAACTTATTTTTTTAATATATGGAATAGGTTTATAAGTAATAGGAGTTATGTTATAAATTTAAATATAGATTATTCTTTAATTGAATTATTACGTCAAATATACTAACGGAAATTAAGGAAATAAAAATTGCCCTTATCCACTACCACATTGAATCTTCCCACACATAATGAGAGAAATATGATAGAGGCAAAAGGAAATCAAAGATTTTAATAAAAATTCTTCTTTACTCGTTTAACGAGACTTATCTTCAGATCCTGATAAATAATAAAAAAATCTCATATGCACACATCACAAGCTGGAACATTATTAAATTATAATTTAAAACCACTATAAGAGAGAAATAATTATATAAAAAGTTTACTAGTTATGTTAACTTCAGAGTAATATAGATGACCAAAGGTGTAATTAGCTCCCTTTTAAAAATAACTTCAGAGTAATATTCCGAGTCATTCCATCGTCTTTTAGCTCCCTTTTTTTAATTACTTTTATATTAAAGAAAAACAATAATTAAAATATCATAACCCACAGATTCTTAGAAGCTTTTGGAGAAACTGAAGTTTGACAAATTGGCTTTGTTGAGCATGACGGGGCAGAGGGAATTGCTCATATATGTTTGAAGATATGAATCATAGCATGAATCTAAGTGACTCACTTGCAAAATATAAAACAATGTCACACAATGCCTACTGGAAAACTTCTGCTTAAAAATCTTAAAAATAAAATAAAAACCTAAATAAGTTAATTACTTGTTTAGATATCCTAAAGGATGACGTAGCTCCTAGTTTTGTCTATGTTTACATTAGAGTAATTCTCAATCAAAATACCTCGTAGTACTACCTCTAAGTTTAGAATATGAAAAAAAAAGATATCAAAACATTTTATGTTAAGACTATCGACACCACAATCTCTATATTAGTTTGATATTGTCATTTTTGGCCTTGTACTTGTATATATTTGTTTGTGGGTTCTGCCTAAAAGACCTCATAGTTATGGAAGTTTTGTCGATCACTATAAACCCATATCATTCTTCACTTCTAGCTAGCTAACCAATATATGACTTTGTTTACACATGTAACAATTTTCTATAAATATTTTTTATAAATGGATGTGTTTCTTCGTAGTAGCACTCCAAAAGCCAAATGCCCCCGAAAAATTAAGCCCAGGGAGCCGTTTATTTTCATGCGTCCATGGATATAATCCCTTTATATTCTTGCTTTCCTATGCTATAAGCCTATATGTGCCGTTTATATTCTTTGGTTTGTTTCTCTACAACATATATATTTGTGACTGCTGACATCACTAGCATATTTTAGCTAGCTCTTATAAAAGAGAAGTCAGATAACAGATTTAACTGATAAAAGCAACTTATTATTCATTATTGTAAGATAAAAAAAAAAAAAAAAGGCAATCAACTGCGAACGTAGGCTTCATTTTGTCATGTGTCGACCTCAGCAGAAGAATTAATAGACACACACAAGTGGAATTTTCTCTGTTAAATCCTCTGAAATAGGTCTTCAGGAATTGAACCTATGTATATATATGTACCTAACTTTATCCAATCTTCTTTTTTAGGTACCATTTGAAGTTGAGGTGCAATCTCATCAATAAATACATAATCTACACAGCAAATGATTGAATATAAATAGTTAGTTAATATAATATATGTGTATATACTTAAAGCACATTATCGATGTACGCTGTGTAATGTAATTATTATTTGGCTAGCAAAAAGTAGCGGGTCTAAAGAATCCGACCACTTAAAGATACATGCATGGATTCCCAACCTGTGGTTGAATATGTTTAGTGGAAGCATTTTCTAATCAAAACATTTAGCTTTGCTTGCTCGGATCACTGACGGAGTGCTGATTTTAATTCTCAAAGGCTGACTGATCATCGTGCATATGCATTTGAAGGACTTTGATCACGCCTGCTCTCCCATGTCCATGAGACGTGAAAGGTCCTCGGAAATTTCCTGTTCTTGTTCACTGCAATATTTAATATCACGAGGAACTGATCTTAGCAGAACAGAAAGGTTGGTCGCACTTTCCTACTCAAAACGCGTCCATCTGCAAAAGTACTGAAGGATGAGTAGCCAGCTTCGTGTGGAGGCTGAACATTAATATCGAATATAGAAGATGAGACTCGTCAAAGGGTTTTCCAATCCCCACACGGCCAGGTGATCATACTCTCTCTCTCTCTCTCTGTTGACCAACCTGGTGGAGATATATCCCAGAAAACAATGAGAAAACCGCACTAGTTCACGTTTACGTACGGTTTCGGAGGCAGATACTTAAGAAGACAATTGACCTTTCCAGCAACAATGAAATTAATTAAGAACATATATATAAGCGATCAAAGGTAGGGCCGGCCGGATTAAATGGCGAACCCTGGTTCCTGGTCATGGGTGACGCTTTTTCTTTCTTCGCCACCTTCTTCTCTCCACTCTCGTTTGATTAACGCGTCACTAGTCAACCGAGATGGCATCTCATGAATACTCAAAAATTTCGCTTGATCGAGAGTCTTTCAAAGAATGGCATGCAATCGACGGTTCCAATTAAGTAGATATAGATCTCTGGGAATTTAGACTTTGGAGACGTCCAATATGAATGGTAGTAAATAATTACTGCACATGAATACTACAGTTCGATGACAACGGACGCATAAATTAAATGTAAAGAAAGAGAAGACTGAAGCTTCTCGTTCAACCTCGTCCACTGAAAAAGCAGACGCCATACCACATCGATCACCCAGAAACTCTTCTTTATTAAGCGGAATCTGCATTGAATTCGTTCGAGTTTTATAACCGACCGAGTAGCTAGTACTTTAAGTAGATACATATATAGAGACGTTAATATATATCAATTTAGGAAGTTAACGAAAGACGGAGTAGTACTGGGGTCGGAGAGATCGTTGTGGGGGATGGAGAGCCGTCAAAGAAAATGACTTGCACGTGTTTCAGGCTGATGCGGATGTGTGCGCGTGGTCGGTTAATTAGGATGCAGGAGGAAGGGGGAGAGAGAGAGAGAGAGGAAAATTGCAGAGGCGTGCAGGCGTTCCTTTTCTTTTCGTGGCATCCGGTATTGTGACAATGCGTTTGCGTGAGAGGAGTAGGAGACGCCTCCCTTGCTCGAACGTGCGTACTACTGTTCGATCCGTATGAACTAAGCCATATTTTTGCGGCGGATCCCCGACGAACGCGATAATATTAGAATAATGATTTGGTACAGCCGTCGAGCACATATGCTCTCAAATTGAATTAAAATAATATTTCTTACGAAATCTAAGAAATATATTATTTTAATTTAATGTGAAAACCGCTATGCCCGAATCACTACTCTAATATTATTGAGATTCGCAGGGTCCGGAGTCTTTCTGGTCCCGGAGGAGGTAAACCCGTAATCATTATATGCATGCCCCAAGCTCGTCTGCCATTGAAGCTAGACAGGAATTAATTAGAGATCAGATCTTACTGGGATGATATAACACTAGAAGAACAAAATCAGATCACACTCCACTAGCTGAGTTCACGCATCTTCACGATAGTTTCTGCTCTCATTTTTTATTTTTTGCTTTTTGTTATTTAAATGAAATAGACTTCTGCCCTAATATTTTGCGATCGAGTACTGATGATGAGTACACCTAATTAAACTCTGCGAGATTGATAGATCGGTGGACTAGCCACTTGATCGACGAGTACCCAACAACCCGGCCACGAGAGACGACGACCACACAAATGTTATGCATATTATCAATGGATCAGATGTTTGTATAGATTTAGGAAGTAGCAAGCCGAGTAGTACTGAACTAACACATATGTAGTAACAGAATGCAACGTGTACGTAGTTTGAATAAAACACGAGGAAACGATGAGAAATTTAAGGTTACTGCCTCCTGGGTCAAGGAAGGACGTCTCCGGCCGGCCTAAAACGAGTGGAGGCCAATTATACGAACAAGTCGAGGAATTCAAGCTGGCTCCTTCCTTCTCGGGATTAAGACCGTACGGTAAGCGGGTAGTACATGAGCTGCTTCTAACGTAACCGACTTTCCTCTCTTTTTGAACTCCGACCAATGATTAGGCAAACTAAAAGACTCAACTCCTACAAATCGTACGTAGGTAGATAAATTATAATTTGGAGTAAATTAACATGAAATGGGGCTAATTTATGATCTGATCTTCAAGTCCGGGAGCAGGCCGTCCAGGCCGAAGAAGAAGACATATATGACTCGATAAACACCAACATGTACACTGGTTTTCGGACTTTAAGGGGAGCATGTGACAAGCTGCGGAGAAACAGGACTTTAATTTATTCATGTTTTTCCTCCTACTGGCCGTGTGAATTGAACCGCGGGAGAGCGCCGCGGAGATCAGTCGTCCATTAATATGGATCATGAGTATTTGTTTGTCAATATTAGTGTCGTAAGTTCAGAGTGATCGATAATCTGGGAGAGCTTGCTGGAGAAAAAGAACCCAATTTTCAAACAAAGTGAGGAACAATAGCACCATTTTTCAATATATACTTAGTAAATCCGAAGAAATATTTATGCACAGATACAGACAAGCACTTTTGACTTATTAATTCAGATGCTCGATCGTAGACAACTCGCTCGCGAGAAATATGTTAAGCACCGGCCGCTATGGCATCAGCTAATATTTCTCGGAGTGGAATATTTATGCAGCTGACTCGATCGATCGGTATGATATCATAAGGAGAAAAAGTCTCGCATTGGTTGAGATTCAGCGAATTAAGAAGATCTAGGTCATTGAAGATTAGTTATATATCCTTGAAATTTGTATGAATTATTCGTTATATATACATACATATATATATATATATATATATATGTCTTTCATCAAACAGTAGACGCGCGTGCATGGTACGGGTTTCCTATAGTCGACTGGCTGGGGAACTTCCATTGCCAGCCGTTCTATAAACATCACTAGTACAACTGTTGAGGACGAAACTAAACTAAATAGGTTAGGCACTGCAGGTTCATGATAAAATTAAATGTTGCTTGATATGTTGATCAATAGGCTTCCCAATTACTTCCTGACATTAGCATTGATTTGTAGTGAAGAATATGAAAAGGAAGCTAGAATTGTTATCTGAATTTCAACATGACGTGCTTTCAAAAATTACATCAGTTGTTGAAATATCTAATTCCTCAGGTGGTGGCTACTACAATTTACAGATTATCATGTATGTATATCTTCTTGATAAACAGGGTGCCTAATAATTGTAAGCTCATCTGCCTCAAAAAACTAAAATGTACAAGGCAAGAATGAGCTAACTAACTGGTCGGTTTTGCTGTGTCATCATGTTCTTAGAGATTGCACTAGGGTCCCAACTTTCCTTGCAGCATCCTGCAATGGCCATAAGTAGTAGTCTAGCGTTTGTGCAGTGAAAAACCCCCTTGCTCTGTTGATAAGATGATCAGTCCCGTCTTTTTGTACCTGCACCATGTTGGGGCATCTCAGCCAGCTCACGTAGGTCTCCAGATCATGCACACACGAAGGGTTTTGCACCTTAAAGAAGTCCAGGGCGAGCTCAACACCGACATGGGCATAACAGGAACAGCTCCATGGGAGCTCATATCTCCCACCCAAAACCCTGAAGTTCTCATAATTGAAGAAAACCCCGGGGAGCTTAGTGACGGGGTCGTTCACGTTCACTACCCGCAAGATCTTCACACCCAACTCGTCGCACCTCTCCTTAAACCCTGAATTCCCCACCCTCGGCCCCCCGAAGGAGTAAACCGTGATGGGTATCTCCTGCCCCGATTCGTCCGCGTTTAATCCGAGCTCCGCGACGTCATAAGCGAGAAGCATGGCGAGGGAGCTCCCCATGCTGTGACCCGCCACCGTGATACTGATCTCCTCGTCCTTGTACTCGCTTATGAGGCGAGAGAGCTCGGAGAGAAGCTGCTCTCGGCAGCTCCCGTTACTGAACTTGCAAGTACTGTCGTCGGACGTGTACAAGCTCAAAAACCCAGACTCGACCTTAACGTCGGGTCTGGGGTCGTGAGGGTCCAATCTGGCGGGAGTGAGGGAACTCATGAAATTGGCGATCCATTCGGTGTTGGTGACGGTTCCTCGGAAGGTGACGACGATGTCTCTCCTTCCGAGCCTCCTCACGGCCTCCTCGTCGGAGGCCACGGCGACGTACCCGATCCAGCGGGCGCAACAAGAGGCGGCGCCGCCGTTCTGGAGGGTCGACGGGATGTTGATGTCCGGGGTGGCGTAGATGTACTTGGTGATTCGGTACCCGCAGTCGTGCATTCCGACTTGGGCGAGGACGCTCTTCTTGCCGTACTTGCAGTTCAGGTAACGCTTGGAATTGGGGTCGAGGTCGAAGGCCTTGTAGCAGGCGGCAACGAACTCGCCGTACCTGATGATCTCCTTGCGGAGAAGCGGGTGGAGGGGGTCCACGAGGCAGTCCCAGTCGTCGGAGCCCTGGATCTCTCTCCACATACGAGCCAAGGTGGTGGAGGAGGAGCACATAATTGAGTGCTCCGACTTAGTGGGTGCAACGACAGGAGTGACGACGGCGGTGGTGGTGGCCGCTGATGATTTCAGCTGGCACACCGAATAATTAGTACTGTTATTGCCGTGGGCGAGGGCGAGACGCGCCACGGGGGACTTGTTTGAGCTGCTGGGAAGGAGGGTGCGGAGAGGGAGAGGAGAGCGGGGTTTCGTTTTAGAAACATTGAAAGCTGCCATGGAAATTTTTTAAGAGGGAGGAGGATGAGGTACTGCCACAAGGAGAGGGAAAAGAGGCTTGAATATTTGTTATTTGAGAGAGGGGGGAGGGAGAAGGGCCTGCAGGGAGTGAAAGTATGAAGATGGGTATATATACAGATCAGGACGGACCAACATGAGATGGTAGATCTGTCTCCGTTGCTGCGTTTTCTTTTCTGGGTTTTAAAAAATATGATTCTTAATATGAAAATCCAAAAGCATGTTTGGCGAGGATTTGACTGACAATTTCTGGCGTTATTTTTGTTGGTCGGTAGGGCTCCCATGGAGGACTTGCGGCGGTCTGCGAGCTCCATCTGAATACGTACTGTGATCAAAACAGTACCGAAGGAAAATGAAATTCTAACATTAAGTCGCGCCAGGGAAGGAGGAAACGCTGCTTTAAATGTATGTCAAAACTCTACAACTAACAAGGTAGTTGACTTTCAAAACTATCTTTTCGACCCCATTAATTATATTCCGTGTGGAAACCAGACGGAGATTTAGTGTCCCGTCAGTACCATATATATTATTTATGTATAAATAAGACGCTGGCTTATATTTTTCCTTCTTCTTTGCAACTTTCTTCACGAGAGCCAAACTTTTTGACGCATGCTTACGTGTCTCAGATTCCACGTGGTGAACCTCACGGCCTCTCCCAAACCCCCTCTTCTTCACTTACCCCTCTCTCTCTCTCTCATCTCTCTCTCTCTCATCTCTCTCTCTAAACTCTCTCTCTCTCTCTCTCATCTCTCTCTCATCTCTCTCTCTAAACTCTCTCTAAACTCTCTCTCATCTCTCTCTCTAAACTCTCTCTCATCTCTCTCTCTAAACTCTCTCTCTAAACTCTCTCTCTTAACTCTCTCTCTCTTAACTCTCTCTCTCTAAACTCTCTCTCATCTCTCTCTCTAAACTCTCTCTCTCTCTCTCTTAACTCTCTCTTAACTCTCTCTCTCTCTCTCTCTCTCTCTCTCTCTCTCTCTCTCTCTCTCTCTCTCTCTCTCTCTCTCTCTCTCTCTCTCTCTCTCTCTCTCTCTCTCTCTCTCTCTCTCTCTCTCTCTCTCTCTCTCTCTCTCTCTCTCTCTCTCTCTCTCTCTCTCTCTCTCTCTCTCTCTCTCTCTCTCTCTCTCTCTCTCTCTCTCTCTCTCTCTCTCTCTCTCTCTCTCTCTCTCTCTCTCTCTCTCTCTCTCTCTCTCTCTCTCTCTCTCTCTCTCTCTCTCTCTCTCTCTCTCTCTCTCTCTCTCTCTCTCTCTCTCTCTCTCTCTCTCTCTCTCTCTCTCTCTCTCTCTCTCTCTCTCTCTCTCTCTCTCTCTCTCTCTCTCTCTCTCTCTCTCTCTCTCTCTCTCTCTCTCTCTCTCTCTCTCTCTCTCTCTCTCTCTCTCTCTCTCTCTCTCTCTCTGGCCATCCTTCTGTGCCCATTCGCCGTTTTGTCCACAAAACACATTTCGAGCAATTAATGGGGATATCGAGGACGACGACGACTCCGGGATAAGACCCTCGCTAGCTGTGTTTAATTCGATCGGTTCGGTTTTTAACTTTCAACTTCCACTTCTGATCCTGATCACGACGTCTTTTAATTACAACTAACTACTCGAGATCCCATGAACCACAACTATAGGCTCTCCGGCCACTTCAATTTTGTACATATATATTTAAGTTTCCGTGTGAAACTTAATCACTAGGGATCATCTTTTCAAACTCCATCAATTACTGGTTGAAGAGGTCTTCTGATGAGCGACTCGGATAGATATCGAGAAATATGCCTGCAGATATATAGTGTATGTGGATGGATAAGTACTTGCAGATGGTGACTAAACCTAACTTATACCGACTAGATCATGATCAATCCATAAACTCTATTGCTTGTACTACTTGCATTTAATTAGCTTCACTCAATATATCTGTTATGCTCATCATGCATATGTTAACTACTTGTATACGGGTTTCCAATTTTTTAAAGCTGCTAGTACCCCGTCTCCAGTCCAAAATTTTCCGTTACGATTCCTTTTTGAAGAATGTCTATATAGTCCAACAAGCAAATGTGAACGATTGAGCTGGTCACACAAGTAGAAGAACTTGATAAGAAGAAAGAGGTCAAGCGTTTTGTGGGTGGCAGTCTATGGTCTTTGGCGAATTGGAGAGGATTAAGCAGAGGTAGAAGATAACAATTGTAGCCGGCGGTTGAATGCGGCCTCTTGCATGCAAGTGATATTAATTAAAGAACACGCAAGTTATCATGTTAGTGCAGTTCCATTAATCATTGAAACGGACGAATATGGTTTCGCGATTCAGTGATATTAATGAATACATCTGCAGCTGTCAAGCGTTAAGATTTCTTTTCTGACTTTATATATTATATAGAGTATACACAAGTTATTATTTACTTAAGGAGCCTAATGATTGCCAAATCATTTAATAGAAAGACGTACACTTTGTTTTTAATATGTTAAGAGGGGATATATATTAAGCCTGAATTATACCGAAAGAATTTGTGATTTTCTCCAAGATTGAGAAACACAACCTGATCATGATCGGCTTCATTATTTATTTATTATTATTTTTGTAGCTAGCTAGGTAACGTGCATACGTGGTCTTTACATGCACTAGATCGTGGATAGGTTCTTTATACTAGCTTAGAACGCGTTGTCTAAGAAGGAAAGATCCATTTGATCCAAATATGTATTAAGTTAGGTATTTTAATACTGACGACATTAATTTGTTCTTCATAGATCAAGTCTTGACCAAATTCCAGGAAGTATTAGTACTTACACATTCCTTAAAGCTGTCGAGCGATGTTCCCGCCTAATTAAGTGGCATGATGCACTTATAAACACCGAATTCAAAGGCAGTCAAGGTCGAAATGTGTAGTACGTACTCTGAGTGCGTAACTCGATCGACATGACGTGTAGTCACGTCGTAGAGGGGTTACGTTAATGTAAGTTGATGGATCTCGATCGCCTCCGTCGCCGTCGCCACCTTTATTTTTTTTCAGGGAAACTATACTTTATATGTTCAGAAAGGTGGAAAGGACCGGAGATGGAAGGAACAAAAGGAGTAGCACTTACTTTTCCGGTTCACCTTTTCATCCTTTTGAGGTACTGATCAATCAAATAGGATGGCACGTACGAGAATACATATGAGAGCTAGGAAAGCTTGTCATGATTAATGGATATATAGGTACGTAAACCAAAAGACACCTTTTTTGTTATATATCCCCTTGGTAGAGAGAGAGAGACAGAGAGAGAGAGAGCTAGGAAAATATCTGGGAATTTTGATTTGCCCGGCCCCGCAGTCGGAGAAGATGACGACCTACCTTGATCAGGACACCCGAGTAGATATATCAGCTTATATATAGCGCGGAGCCGGAGAATATTCGTTTGTAGAGTTTGAGTCAAAACGAAGATTCCTGTAGGAGGCTTAGTGTAAGTTACGGGTCCAGGGGCGCCATCTTAGTTCGATCTCTTGGATGACTGACTGACTGACTGACTGACTGACGGACTGGTTGATCGAGGGAGGTGGAAGAGACGGGAAAAAGAGGAGGACCACCGAAAGGTCGAGTCGCCACCGCCTCCAGACGGCAGAAAGTTGTCCTCGTTAAATTTATCGGCACTACTTTGCTTACCAGATCAGACAACGCGCGATCTCCCCTTCACTAGTACTACTTGATCCACTCTTCCTCCCAGCTATATATGTCCCCTGATACTGATAGATTCACCGTCGGGATAGTTTGGCATGATTTACAAATTACACGTGGGTCGGCCTCATATTTCACCTGAGCTGCTTTTTGTCCTTTTGTTTTTACACACATGCGCACACACAAAAAAAAAAAAGAAAAATGCTATATGCACTTTTTGTAGATGCACTTAGTGGCAGATCATTTGTGATCACATGCAATAATCTAAGGTGAACGTTTGTGGTAAGTACCCAGTGTACGTTTAGACCGGACCGTCCAGTCCAACACATTATTTGAACACGGGAAACGGGGACTTTCCCGGTTCCTATTTAGAATCACTACTCACTTCTGATGTATGGTACTCCAAAATCCAAATTAAAGATGCATATATGGTTGCCTCCGATCGACGCGCTAGCTATGTGTCACCCGCGCCCCACCGCATGTGCACACGATCCCACCTAGTACAAGTCCTTTCCCTTTCTGAGACTACGTATACGACTTGTAGTTTACTTTCCAGAGAATTTCCGAGTGTGCATGGGAAATGTTTCGTAAATTAAGGCCACGTTAAGAAGGTAGGGAAGCCGCGTGTTTGGTCTTCATTGAACCGCCTCCCTTCTTGACGACAATCTTGCAACCGCTGAGACACCATGTTTCTCCCGGTTCCTAATTTTCCTCTCCATCAAAATAAATACACGCGTCGCTCCCAACCATCCTATTCCTCTCTCTCTCTCTCTCTCTCTCTCTCTCTCTCTCTCTCTCTCTCTCTCTCTCTCTCTCTCTCTCTCTCTCTCTCTCTCTCTCTCTCTCTCTCTCTCTCTCTCTCTTACTCACTCTCACTCACTCTCACTCACTGTAAGGACAAACCAACGTACCAGTCCTTTCACCGATACACTTCTCCGCTGTTTTAATTTAGACATCTTTGGTATATTATAATTTCATCTGCATGAAAGAATTTTCAGAGGGTCGATCAAACTTAAACTTATAATTACTTAACCCGTGCAAGTCCTTAATTACTAGCTTGAAAGTTGAAATCATCTCTCGAGCCGTCCTCATCACGAGTTCCCCCTGCCAATGTCTTCCCGGTAAAATCGGCGTGGGAATGTCGTATACATATTTTTGAAAGTCGTAGACATTAAGGTTTTGAAGTTCTCAATTCTCATGGTTGTCATCTGAACAAATAATTGAAATGACTACTGATGGAGGGAGTGATAAGGAATAGAGTTTAATGGGTGGACATGGGGGCAGACATGTCGTCAACTGTCTTGTGAGCCTGATCAGCCTAATTTGTCTAGACATAAGAGGGCCCCTGCCCGTTTTATAAATGAGTAATGCTAGAAGCAGACGTACATGTTAATAATTCTTCAACAATTGCTTCTCTCGGAATATATAATTAGTTTTGTTTATCTAGTATCGGGCAAATGCAAAATACATCACACGGCGTTACATATATAAAATAACCGCTTAAATATTAGATTCTGGCCGTCAATCTGGAGACTTTCCCTTCTTTAATTGACGCAATTAAGGCATGCATTATCGATGCGCTCCTTATGTAGCAGGATTTAAAGCAAAAAAAAAAAAAAAGAAAAGAATAATACTGTGTCCAAAGCCACTGTGCCCTTTTTTGCGGCTCCTAACTTTGGCATTACTCTTAAAGAAAAAGAAGCGGCCATCATATATGCTTAATATTTCCTTGTATAACATTGAAATTAACCCCATTTTATAACACAAATGGTCAAGATCAAAGTCACATTTTCGTGGTGGTTGAAATCTTATAACCGTGAATGTCCCAATTTCACATTACCTTTTTGTTTGACCCAAATTCCTGTTCAACGTCCTCACACGGACGATACCCCAGTTAACTTAATTGAAATTATAATTATTTACAAATAGATATATTTTTGGTGCTGGTCTTCTTTTCTCTTGATAAAAATTTATATTATGAACCAGCTTCATTCCGGCCACTACACACCTCTAGGGAAGTATATATTTTAATTTATAAGCCCACCTACTGTTACTACTGAGACCAAATTCCTCAGTACCACTCATACGTATTCAAAACCTATCCAACATCCCCCATTAATATTGCTTCTCCACCAAATCGCAATCTTATCACACACCGTCTAAAACCCTTACCAACAAAGCCAAGTACTAAACCTCAAACCGTTTCCCCTCCTTCCAATTTAAGTTTTAGCCCGGCAGTTGTACTGCATATCCAAAATATTGACATAGTTCTCAGTTCTCAGCCCACCACTTTCTCAAAGTTGCTAAGGCCTAAAACCATTGCTAGCTAATTAAAGTTTAATGAGACGCTTACAAACGTTGCTAGCCGTAGGGTTCGGACCATGCGTTCTAGGCTCAGGCACCCCCCACCTATTAAAAGCCGTCTGCCTGCCTCGTGCACAAGCCATGTGGTCTCACTGGTCGTGCAATCCGAGAGCACAAATTAACTATGCATGGTGCACAGCAGATCTGGGCGCCATGAGTATGGTTTCTCACTTTACTACATTCATTCTAGGTGTTGGATTTTGTTCAAGTAGATGAACCCATTTGTGCTGTTTTCTCCGTCATACTTATATGGCTTGTCTCCTGAGACCACTCAGATCAACCACGCACATTATAGGAATTTGCTGCAGTTAAAAACGTCTGCCAACTTGAAGACAAGTAAAGAAAGTCTAGTTTATGAATTCGAAGATCGCGAGGGCTTTGCCAATGTATGTTTATCACGTTGATCAGGACGCAAAATATAAATCAAAATATGGTAATTTAGATTTAGTCATTTTACGGAAACAAGTTCTTCTAGATCAGTTGATAATTAATTTTTTCAGGGAAAATCCAACAAGATCTCGAGGCTGGAAGACCAAAATCATATCCCTTCGACTATTTGTTTTTTTGGCCCATTAAATGTACTATATTTGACAAAAGATCTGCAACTCCTTGTATCAAGAGTTAACATAGAGCGTGGCTTCGAAACTCCAAAATGGGGCAACGAGGAGTTTTGTTTGGAAAATGCAAGCTGCACTTATGCATATAGTACTTATCTGACGTACATGTAACTAGTTAATCCTAAACACAATTGCCTAGTTTTATCCTATAAAATTTAATATTTTTAAAAACAAAAAAATATTTTATTTTTTTTTTCAGTTTTCCTATTGGTTAGTTTAGTCATTACGTTCGATAGGCACTACACCTAAGGTGCAATTAGCATTACATTCGAACATTTTCTATTTTGCAATCGCAAGAATAAAGATAAAACAATCACAGCCGCACATAGCTAGCTGATATAAATTAATAATCAGTTTTTTAAAAACAAAACCGACCCTGAATTGACCGGATTCAACTGGAACCGGGGCTTTGAACGGTTCCATTTGTTAAAAAAACCTAATAATGGACAAAAACCGGTTGGCAGGCCGGTTTTAGCGACCGATTGAACATGTCTAGTTCCCTTTTTAAAAATTTTAATTGTTTTTTTAAATATTTTTTTGTATATAAAAATTTAATAATAATTTTTTTAATAAGATACAACTTATACCCGTTGAACCAATTCAACTTTATAAATTTGTGTTAAAGCTACCTATATTTCGTACTAAAATTTCCAAATATTGCATGGAGAAAGGTTAACTGATAAATGTCAAAAAGAACAACTCAAGTCCAAAATTGAAGAACGACCACAGTGGGAGTCGAACCCACGACCTTTTGATCCGAAGTCAAACGCGCTAATCCACTGCGCTATGCGGTCTTCCTTCCAATGCCTGAACTAAGAAATTCTTTTAAAAGATAATTATTATTAGATTCTTATCTATATTATACGAATCGCTAACAGTGACAAATCTGGACCCATCTCAAACCTACATTGACTCAAAGAATTTGTAACTCAGTGAAGTAATAAAAGAAATTAATATGTATATTTATAAATGAATGGAATTGATTTTGCCACCAATAAGTAGCAACAGGTATATGAAGGGTAAACCAAGCAAATTATTAAGTGGGTTGATTGACCTGATTACTATACGGATAAAATTAAAATCCAACTCGGATCCTCCCGAGTTGTGGGTCAACCCGCTCGAGATTCTACTTAAAATTCCAGTCCAGAATTTAGATATATATTACTGAGCAAGAAGTGATACATCCAACTTCAAACTAAGCTACTGTTCCAGAATTATTATCAGATGCCCACTTAATAAAAATACATTCAACGGCGACAGTTGGGAAGCGGCGAGCCGCAAAGGCAGAGATTATCAGCAAATGCACTAGCCGGGAAATTCGTCTTCGGGATCCTTCCGCAGAGTTTGTTCTTGCTCACGTTTAGCTTCTTCAATTTTGCAACGGTGGCTGGTATGGATCCGAATACCTGGTTCTGAGACAGATCCAGCTCTTCGAGGGTGGTGGGGAGTTTGAGGTCCGTCATCTTGAACTGCAACTTGTTGCCGGACATGGAGAATCCCTTCAAACGCTGGGTGCTGTTCACCAGTGTCACGGGACTGCCGGAGATCTCGTTGTGGGACAGGTCGATGTACTCGTAGTATATGGTCTCGGAGGGCTTCCAGTCGTCGAGCTTCATCTTGATGCCGCAGTTGGCCAGCTTCAAGGAGTAGAAGACGAGGGACGATGTGACATAGGAGGGAATGCGACCAAGGTGGAATTTGTTGTGTGAAAGATGGAACCATCCGATGCCCTTGACGTTCAATTGCGGGAACGGGTCCACAAGATCGTTGTAGGAGAGGTCCAGATTGAAGATCTGGGTGAGGTTTTTGAAGGCTTTGGGGACGACGCCGGAGAATCGGTTGTGTGAGAGGTCGAGGGTGTGGAGAGCTCTGAAATTTCCGAGGAAATCGGGGATTTTCCCGGTGAACAGGTTCGACCCCATTTCGAGGTAGGCGAGGTTTTGCGAGAGGGAAGCGACGGAGGGGGGGAACGGGCCGGCGAACTTGTTGTGAGAGAGTCCCAGAACACGAAGGTTTCGCAAGGGGGCAAGGTTAGGGAGAGGGCCGGAGAGCTGGTTTCTTTCCAGAACCAGGTAAACGAGCCGAGCGAGCCGTGCGATCCCGGCGGGGACATTGCCGGTGAGAAGGTTTTTACCCAGATTGAGCTGAGTCAAGTTTACGAGATCCGAAATGGAACCCGGGATCGGACCGGAGAAGCGGTTCCCGGCGACACTGAGAGCCTCGAGTTGCGACATCCGGCGGCCGATGTCGGTTGGAATGGGGCCCGAGAGCTTGGAGTTGTCCATGTAGATGTCAGCCAGATTGGGCATTTTGAAGAAGGCCGCGGGGAAGGGACCCGTGAGATTTTTGAGGTAGTAGAGGTAGATCCCGGAAAGAGACTGAAGCTTGGAGAAGGACGGGGGGATGGTACCGGACAAAAAGGATTTGGGGTTGTTTGCTTGGCCGTAAAAACTGAGGGAGACTACCCGGTCGGATTGTTGACAATCAACGCCGGACCATTTGCAGCAATCGGTGCCGGCTTTCCAGGTCGAGAGGAAGCCGGAAGGGTCGCTGGTGACGGCAGCCTTGAAGGCGAGAAGGCCCGCCTCGTCGTCGGGGTGGCATTTTCCGGCAACAGGGGAGAAACTGAGGGGAAAGATAATGCAGAGGTAGAATAGGAAAAAGGGGAGGGAAGGAGGAGGAGCGGACGGCGCAATTGAGTATGGATGATGAAGGTGAATGGAAGAGGAAACGGAGGTTTGCATTTATAGAGAGTGAGTCAAACTTCGTAGAGATAAGATGAAGAAAGAAGTAGCGATTCCTGAAGAACGTATCTGAAATCTGAGAATCTTCGAGCGCTGAAGGGCATTTTCGGGGAAGTAAAAATAAGACAAGTGAGTGGATGATTACTGATGATCAGATATAGAGTAATGCAAACGGTACGTTACCGTAGCGTACCGTTAGCGTACAGTATGACGTGGATGCCTTATGTGGTATCCACGTCACAGCCCAAAGAAACTGGAACATTCAGTTTCTGGTTTTCTCAGCGGGAGGGAGGCCGGAGCGGGAAGGAGGCCGGAGCGGGAGGGAGGCCGGAGCGGGAGGGAGGCCGGAGCGGGAGGGAGGCCGGAGCGGGAGGGAGGCCGGAGCGGGAGGAGGCCGGGCGGGAGGGAGGCCGGAGCGGGAGGAGGCCGGGCGGGAGGAGGCCGGAGCGGGAGGGAGGCCGAAGCGGGAGGGAGGCCGGAGCGGTGGGGGCGGCGGGCGGGAGGGAGGCCGAGCGGAGGGAGGAGGCCAGGCGGGAGGAGGCCGAGCTCCCACCATGAGAGGGAGGCCGAGCTCCAGCCGCCCACCTCTCGAGATGGAGGGAGGAGAGGAGGCCGTGGGAGGCTCGGCCCCTCCTCCCGCTCCGGCCTCGCGAGTGGAGGCCGAGCTCCCGCCGGTCCCGCCGAGAGGGAGGGAGGCCGAGCTCCCCGCGCCCCACTGAAAGGGAGGAGAAGCTGAGCTCCCGCCCCCCACCGAGAGGGAGGGAGGCCGAGCTCCCGTCAGGCCCCCCGCCGAGAGGAGGGAGGCCGAGCTCCGCGCGCCCCCAAGCGAGAGGGAGGAGACCGAGCTCCAGCGGCCTGGTCCCACCGAGCGAAAGAGGGGGGGGGGCGAGAGGGGCGGGCGGCGAGAGTGGGGAGGGCGAAAGGCGGGAACTCGTGAGTGGGGATGGCGAGAGGCGGGAACGCGAGAGGCGGGAAGACGAGAGAGGGGCGGGCGACGAATGGAAAACCGGAAACCTAAAGTTTCGGTTTTCTCGGATTCTAATAT
The DNA here is from genome assembly GCA_022405105.1 of Aristolochia contorta. Taxonomy (NCBI): domain Eukaryota; kingdom Viridiplantae; phylum Streptophyta; class Magnoliopsida; order Piperales; family Aristolochiaceae; genus Aristolochia; species Aristolochia contorta. Next base: position 6,734,173 of record CM039667.1, on the reverse strand, counting down.
GGATGCTACATAAGGCATCCACGTCACACTGTACGCTAACGGTATGCTACAGTAACGTACCGTTAGCATTATTCTTAGATATATGCACGACAGTTGTTGTAGGGTTGCACTTAATGGCTGTATATGGTAGGCTGTTAAAATTCTTTGTGGGCCCGTATAGTAACATATATTGTAAGTTGTTAAAATTCTTGATCGGCCCTTATGATTTTGATATTGGATTTTACCCCAAAGCCTCATTACAATAAATACGTAGGTTCGTTCTTTATCCCAATAAATCTTCTTAGTTACTTTTTATCTTTTAACATAACTGTACAAAACGGTAAAAAAAAGATATTTTTGTTATTTCTTTATACCGTTGTCACCCCGAGTCCTGTGGAACGAAAACAAAGAAGACGAGAAAAAAAGGAGAAAAACCCAAATGGTGTTGAAGTGCATACCGCGGGGAGATTCCGACTTGGATTCTCGCAATTCAAAGGTAAATTTGTCTGAAGGTTCACGTCGTCAGAGAGGAACCGTTTAGTGCTTAGAAGTCCAAGAAATTTGCCCTAAACTCATCAAGGTTTGATCGGGAGGATATTTGGAGATCAGAATATAATGAAGAAAGTGAAGTCGGGAGTCCTACGAGTGAAAGGAAACTGGGACTAGAAATGACCCTGGGTGAAACGGGGCGCGACTTCCCTATACCAAAATGTGCGATATGCATGGAACACGGACATGCAACAAGGGCAGACGCGCCCACTTATGCGCATGGCCAACCAACAGACAAAGAGGCACAAGACCAACTATCAACCGATGACGAGGCGGATGACATGGCACGGGTATGACGTGGCACATGAGGTGGCTTGTGACTAGGCAAATGAGGTGGCATGCATGAGTTGGCTATGAGTTGGCAAGCACAAGGAGGGAGTGCTTGCTGGTTGGCAACAACTCATAGAGTTTGTGGGAATCTATGAGTTGGCATTAGTTGGCATTGGTTGGCAAGCACTTAGAGAAGTGCTTGATAGGTGTCACCAACCATGGGAGGTTTTGTAATCTATAAATAGCCATGTACAAAGGCTTGTAACTCATTCATTCATTCAATAGAAGTGTTCTTTCCTCCCAAATTCGGAGTCTCTCTTGTGCTTGAGTTTTGAGAGAGTTCTAGCACCAAGAACAAGAGTGTTCTTGTGCTAAACTTCTTCCAAGAGGCTGACTAGCATCCGGACGGGCTTGAGGCTAGGGCCGCACGCCACTAAGGAGCAAGATTGTGCTTCGCATACTCTAGCGGCGTGACAACTGGTATCGAGCGGGAAGCAATCCCATGGCAACTTCGGAGGCGGAAGTTCAACTCAAAGGTAAGGAACGAATGTCTAAATCTGAGCTTCGTTTTTCTTCAATTGAGGATAGGATCGAGAAGGTAGAGGCTTGTTATTCCGAATTGGAAGAACAAGTTCGTGAGAACCTTAGTTCTGGAAATGGAAGCCCGTAAGTGGTTCATTCGTTGGAGGAGAATGTCTATAGTGCTATGGCGGTTTTCCGAGGTAACCTTGAGGAGGTGAAGAACGATGTGAAGAACGAGATGGATGAACTTGGACTAGACTTGCTTTGTTGGAGCGTGTTATAGCAAACGGAGGTGCAAACACGAATGGAGCAACAAACAAGATCAAAGTGCCGGAACCAAAACCTTTCAATGGGGTAAGAGATCCTAAAGTCATTGACAACTTTCTTTACCAAGTAGAAAATACTTCTTCAATGCTAATCTCAACGATGCGCAAAAGGTTAGTACTGTTTCTATGTTCCTTGTTGAGGATGCTCTTCTATGGTGGAGGAGAAGGAAACGGATGTGAATTAGGCACTTCTACCATAAATACATGGGAAAATTTTAAGAAGGAATTGAAGGCGCAATTCTTCCCTGAAGATGTGGAATATCAAGCTCGAAAGGAGTTGAGAGCTTTGAAACAAGAGGGCACAATTAGAGAGTACGTACAAAAGTTTACTTCTCTAATGTTATGCATTTCTAATATGTCCGATCAGGACAAACTTTTCTTTTTCCTTGCTGGTTTAAAACCTTGGGCGGAGCAAGAACTAAGGAGGCGGGAAGTCAAGACTTTGGCCTCAGCTTTGTCCACAGCGGAGAGGCTTACGGAGTATGAACGGAAGACCAAGGAGGTGGTTTCTAAAAACTCTCATAGCCCGAAAGACCACAAGGATGAAGAAAAGAAAAAGAGGTTTGAGAAGAGACCTGAGAAGAAGGACTCAAGCTTCAAGTTTGAAGATAAGAAGAAAGGCGAGAAGGGTAAGTCCTATAGAAAAGTAAGATGTTTTGTTTGTGAAGGCGAACATTTTGCTAAGGATTGCCCAAAGGTGAAAGTGTTGAACTCTCTTTCAGGAGAAGGAGATTTAAAGCACAATGGGGGAGAGCCGCGCATGAGTTCTATGGCATTGCTCAACTCGGTACGGACATGTAGTGAAAAGACTACCCAATCGGTAAGACCTAAACGAAATCTACTTTTCTTGGACTTAATTTTGAATGGAAGTAAGACCAAGGCAATGGTAGACACCGGGGCAACCCACAACTTCATCTCCGAGGAGGAGGCAAATCGCCTTAAATTGAAGTTGGAAGCGGACAACAGTCGAATCAAGGCTGTGAATTCGGCGGCAAAGGCCGTAATTGGTGTTGCTAGAAACGTTGGTGTTACCTTGGACAAATGGGTAGGTACTCTTGATTTCACCATTGTTCCCATGGACGATTTTAGTGTTATTTTGGGGATGGATTTCTTGAACAATTGTAAGGCATTTGTAATGCCGTATTTGGGGTAGTAGGAATCCTTGATGAGGGTGGCCCTTGTACTCTTCCGAATCACAAGTACATGATGTAAAGAGAAAGGATGCAATGTTAACGGCCCTGCAGCTTAAGCGTGGTCTTAAGCAAGGGGATCTTACCTATATTGCAGCTCTTGTAGAGGATAATGAAGGAAACTCAACTCCAGCACCGAAAGAGGTCACCAAAGTCCTGGAGGAGTTCAAAGATGTCATGCCTAAGGAGTTGCCGCCCTACCTCCCCCCTAGAAGGGGTGTTGATCATACCATCGAGTTGGAACCGGGTACCAAACCCCAAGCAAAAGGCACCGTGCCGCATGGCGCCTAAGGAGTTGGAGGAACTCAAGAAGCAATTGGGTGAACTACTAGAAGCTGGGTTCATTCATCCTCCAAAGCACCGTATGGAGCGCCGGTGCTATTTCAAAGAAAGAAGGATGGTTCTATGCGACTTTGCATCGATTACGAGCACTAAACAAGGTAACCGTCAAGAACAAGTATCCTATTCCTTTGATTGCTGATCTCTTTGATCAATTGAAGCATGCAAGAGTATTTTCTAAGCTGGACTTGAGATCCGGATATTACCAAGTTCGGATCGCGGAAGGAGATGAGGCGAAGACCACTTGTGTAACCAGGTATGGGTCATACGAATTTCTTGTTATGCCTTTTGGCTTAACAAACGCCCCAACTACATTTTGTACTCTTATGAATCAAGTGTTTTCACCCTTCCTTGATAAATTTGTAGTCGCTCTACTTAGATGACATTGTGGTGTATAGCCCAAATTTAGAAGATCATGTAAAACACCTAAAGCAAGTCTTCAAGGTGTTAAGGAGAATTCCCTCTATGTAAAGAGGGAAAATGTTCTTCGGGTTGGAAGAAGTGTCTTTCCTTGGACACTTTGGATTGGCGGCGGACGGATTTGGATGGATCAAAAGAAGGTTCAAGCTATTTCGAGTGGACCGTACCAACTAAGGTTGGAGACTTGAGGAGTTTCCTAGGCCTCGTGAACTACTATAGAAGATTCATCGAGGATTTTCAGCAATAGCAGCACCTCTAACGGACCTCTTGAAGAAGAAACAACAATGGCATTGGATGGACAAATGCCAAGCTTCATTTGAGAAATTGAAGCAAGTTGTGGTGGAGGAACCCGTATTGAAGCTAGCAGACTTCAGCAAGCCATTCGAGGTAATTACGGATGCCTCTAACTTTGCTATTGGGGTGTTCTTGAACAGGATGGGCACCCTATCGCATTCGAAAGTCGGAAGCTCAATGAAACCGAACAGCGATATACTGTTCTAGAGAGGGAAATGACAGCAATTGTACATTGCTTACGCACCTGGAGGCACTACTTATTGGGGTCCAAGTTCGTGGTAAAGGCGGACAACGTTGCCTCAAGCTACTTCCTGACACAAAAAAGTTAAGCCCGAAGCAAGCACGTTGGCAAGACTTCCTAGCAGAATTCGACTTTGAGATGGAGTACAAATCTGGGAAGACCAACAATGTTGCTGATGCACTTAGCCGCAAAGCCGACTTCATGAGTGTTGCCGCTGTGACTAAGGTTAGTACTTCTATAATTGATCGAATCCGTGCGGGGCTACGGAGTGATACCACTGCTTGTCGCTTGGAACAAGCCGTAATCATGGGCGAAACAAGACGCTTTTGGGTTAGCGACGGACTGCTATACACGAAAGGGAAGCGTTTATTCGTACCAAAATATGAGGGTTTGCGCAAGGAGCTACTACGCGAGTTCCATGATACATTGTGGGCTGGTCATCCTGGCCAAAGAAGGACTATTGCACTCTTGTCTAGGCACTACTATTGGCCCGGACTTGATGCTGATGTTGAGGAGTACGTGCGCACCTGTTTGGTATGTCAACAAGACAAAGTGGAGAGACAAAGACCTGCTGGCCTGCTAGACCCTCTTCCCATTCCCAAGCGCCCATGGGAGTCTGTAAGCATGGACTTCATTTCTGGCCTAAGGCGAGCTGAAGGCTTGGGTTCCATTTTAGTGGTGGTAGATAGATTCTCCAAGTATGGGACTTTTATAGCCGTCTCAAACGATTGCACAGCCAAGAAACAGCCAAGACATTCCTATCACATGTGGTGAAGCTTTGGGGTGTGCGGAGGCGATTATAAGCGATAGAGATCCAAGATTTACGGGTAAGTTTTGGTCCGAACTTTTAAGTTGCTTGGAACTACTCTTAACCTTTCCACCAGCTTTCATCCTCAAACGGATGGGCAAGCGGAGCGGATAAATGCCTTGCTTGAGGAATACCTAAGGCATTTCGTCAAGGTGCAAATCAGAAAAATTGGCCCGAGCTCCTTGATGTGGCCCAATTCTCATACAACATGCGAAAAAGTGAAGCCACAGGGGCATAGCCCTTTTGAACTTGCAACTGGCCAACAACCGTTAGTACCAGCAAGCATTATTCCGGGAAAAATCGAGTAAGTGTCCAGCAGCCCACCTTTTACTTAAGCGTTGGAAAGAAAGGACGGAACTAGCCCGATCATATTTGCAACATGCCAGCAAGCGCGCATGAAGAAATTTGCGGATTTGAAGCGGCGAGATGTTGAGTTCAAGGTGGGAGACCTTGTTCTCATAAAGATGAGGACGGAACAATTCAAGTTGTTGAGGACCAAGAACAAAGGTTTGATAAAAAGGTACGAAGGACCCTTTCCCATTATTCGTAAGATTGGGAAGCTAGCATACAAGGTGCAACTACCGAAGAGGATGCGCATTCACAACGTATTCCACGTAAGTAACATCAAACCTTACTTTTCCGACTCAGACCCCCAAAGAATTGTAAAGCCTAGAGCACCCTTAATGTATCCACTACTTTTACCAAGAAAGTAGATTATGTAATAACTCATAGAGAGGTACGTCAAAGAGGCAAGCCACGCTCCACGTAATTCTTAGTGAAGTGGAAGAGAGAACCCAAAGCGAAGCAACTTGGCATGAAGCAGCGAGCTTTGGCAATTCGAGAAAGAGGTCGAAGCATATCAGGGCGTGTGCGAGACGAGGACGTCTGCCTTATGGCGGTGGGAGCATGAAGCGGGCGCGACTTCCCTATACCAAAATGTGCGATATGCATGGAACACGGACATGCAACAAGGGCAGGCAGCGCCCCACTTATGCGCATGGCCAACCAACAAACAAAGAGGCACAAGACCAACTATCAACCGATGACGAGGCGGATGACATGGCACGGGTATGACGTGGCACATGAGGTGGCTTGTGACTAGGCAAATGAGGTGGCATGCATGAGTTGGCTATGAGTTGGCAAGCACAAGGAGGAGTGCTTGTTGGTTGGCAACAACTCATAGAGTTTGTGGGAATCTATGAGTTGGCATTAGTTGGCATTGGTTGGCAAGCACTTAGAGAAGTGCTTGATAGGTGTCACCAACCATGGGAGGTTTTGTAATCTATAAATAGCCATGTACAAAGGCTTGTAACTCATTCATTCATTCAATAGAAGTGTTCTTTCCTCCCAAATTCGGAGTCTCTCTTGTGCTTGAGTTTTGAGAGAGTTCTAGCACCAAGAACAAGAGTGTTCTTGTGCTAAACTTCTTCCAAGAGGCTGACTAGCATCCAGACGGGCTTGGAGGCTAGGCCGCACGCCACTAAGGAGCAAGATTGTGCTTCGCATACTCTAGCGGCGTGACATTGGGACTGAAAAAAAAAAAAGGTAAAACGTTGTGTATCTGATTAAAATAATTCGTAATTTTTATATGTAAAAGATAAGTTTTAATAATATAAAAACTATTAAAAATGCTAAAAAAGGAACTAGGCTAGTTCAACCGGTCTAATCCAATTCACGGTTCAACAGTTGAACCATTAAAACCCGTTAGTCAACTAGTTTTTTTACTATTTATGGGTTTTTGAGCAAAGGCCAGGTTGGTTCAATTTTAAAAACACATGTAAAAAGGTAAAAAGGGTTATACTATTTATGTATAACAGTATAAAGGATAAAAGGATATTAAAAGCAATAGCGTGAATGAACAGGGACGATTTGGTCATAGAAGACAGCCTAATTTTGGATGAGTTAATCATCAGAATTGTACTGTTGGTCACTGAAAATTAAATGGTTAATAATAATATTGATTCAATCATACATATAATGATATAAAGGAATAAGGTACATAATAAATAATAATACATATAATAATAGAATATGTTAGAACTTAGATCATTGCCTTTTACAACTTTGGGGTAATAGAAAGATGGTAAATTTAAAAAAAATGTATAACCAAATTTTAAAAGTAAAATTTTTTAGGGATTATGCAGGTGTTACATTATCTAATATGTGATTCTTGATCTCATGGGAAGGGAAAAATAACATGTTTTTCATAAATGAATCAATGATCATGAATTGGCATATACTATTTGTAAATTTATTTTGGTTGATGTATAATTGTGTAATATCTCTTATTAAATATTTTTTGATTTAATTAAGGACATAGACATGTATTAGCTTTTGCTTGAAAAGGTAATTGTATACTTAATAATAAGTTTATTGGGTTTCATTCGAATTTAGTACTATAATAATCAATGTCCATAAATTTAATACATTTGCTTGATTTAATTAATATTCACATATTCAATATGTTATAGAATAGTATTAATCATTGTATAATAAAAAATATTATAGAAACTTAACTAGTATTACAAATATGTTATTTGCAATTGTTATGTATAAAACTCTAAGCAAATGAGTCATTATACTCGACAATTCATATAAGATATAGCTAATAAGAAATTAAGAATCATAAGATAAATGACAAAAGATTATAAATTTAAAATAAGTACACAAATAAATCGGAAGGATGAGTAATGTTTAAAATTTTATATAATCATTATTAAAATATTTGTTTACAAATTTTAAGAATTAATTTATCCAAATAAATAATTAAATTATTAATTTTTGCTATAATGTTTATATGATATCTCATGGTGTAGAAAGTAGACTTGTCATAAAAAAAACTTGGCAAACTAATTAATCCAGAAAAAAATGAAAATTTAAAATAAAAAAGTTTGTTAAATTAACCATGGAAAATGCTAGCTGCAGCTATACACTAGTAACTATCCCACATACATATTTTTATAATTTTAAGGGCTTAAATTAGCATGTACATTGGGATAGTTACTGCGTATAAGTGCAACTAGCGTTACTCATTAACGATATTATCATTATTTAAATAGAAGAACGGTAGAATGGATTCATAAGAGCTATTTTTATTTCTCTTTCATTTATTAAACTGTAAAACAGTAATTCGGATCCTTCCTAGTTGTGCATCAACCCGCTGGAGAATTTGTATATATATATATATATATATATATACTGAGCAAGCAGTGAGCACCCAACTTCAAACAAAACTACTGTTCGAAAATTATTATTCTGATTCCCACTTAATAAAAATACATTCAACGGCGACAGTTGGGAAGCGGCGAGCCGCAAAGGCAGAGATTATCAGCGAATGCACTAGCCGGAAAATTCGTCTTCGGGATCCGTCCACAGAGTTTGTTCTTGCTCACGTTTAGCTTCTTCAATTTTGCAACGGTGGCTGGTATGGATCCGAATACCAGGTTCTGAGACAGATCCAGCTCTTCGAGGGTGGTGGGGAGTTTGAGGTCCGTCATCTTGAACTGCAACTTGTTGCCGGACATGGAGAATCCCTTCAAACGCTGGGTGCTGTTCACCAGTGTCACGGGACTGCCGGAGATGTCGTTGTGGGACAGGTCGATGTAGTCGTACAAGAAGGTCACGGAGGGCTTCCAGTCGTCGAGCTTCATCTTGATGCCGCAGTTGGCCAGCTTCAAGGAGTTGATGACGGGGGACGAGGTGACCCAGGAAGGAATGCGACCCAGGTGGAATTTGTTGTGAGAAAGATCGAGCGAATGGATGCCCTTGATGCTCATTTGCGGGAACGGGTCCACGAGATCGTTGTAGGAGAGGTCGAGATTGATGATCTGTGTGAGGTTTTTGAAGGTTTTGGGGACGACGCCGGAGAATCGGTTGTGTGCGAGGTCGAGGGTGTTGAGAGCTCTTGAATTTCCGAGGAAGTCGGGGATTTTCCCGGTGAACAGGTTCGACCCCATTTCGAGGACACCGAGCTGTGGAAGCCGCGCGAGTCCGGCGGGGACGTTGCCGGTGAGAAGGTTTTTACCCAGATTGAGCCGATACAAGTTTACGAGATTCGAAAACGAACCCGGGATCGGACCGGAGAAGCGGTTCCTGGCGAGACTGAGAGTCGAGAGTTGCGACATCCGGCGGCCGATGTCGGCTGGAATGGGGCCCGAGAGTTTGGAATTCTCGATTTCGATGTAAGCCAGATTGGGCATTTTGAAGAAGGCAGCGGGGAAGGGACCCGTGAGATTTTTGAGGTCGTGGAGGTAGATCCCGGAAAGAAACTGAAGCTTGGAGAAGGACGGGGGGATTGTACCGGACAAGAAGGATTTGGGGTTGTTTGCTTGGCCGTAGAGACCGAGCGTGCTTACCCTGTTGGACTGTTGACAACTAACGCCTGACCATATGCAGCAATCGGTGCCGGCTTTATAGTTCGAGAGGAAGCCGGAAGGGTCGCTGGTGACGGCAGCCTTGAAGGCGAGAAGGCCCGCCTCGTCGTCGGGGTGGCATTTTCCGGCGACCGGGGAGAAACAGAGGGAAATGATAATGCAGAGGGAGAAGAGGAAAAGGGAGAGTGAACGAGGAGGAGCGGACGGCGCCATTGTGTATGGATGATGAAGGTGAATGGAGGAGGATTGGCAGGCTTGCATTTATAGAGCATACGGCTCCAGCTCGATGGCTGGTCCGTCAAGCGCGATGGCTGGCTGAAAGTGAGACTGGTCAAACTTCGAAGAGATAAGAAGAAGAAAGAAGTGGCGATTCCCGAAGAACGTATCTGAAATCTGAGAATCTTCGAGCGCTGAAGTGCATTTTCGGGGAAGTAAAAAGGAGACGAGTGGATGATTACTGATGATGGGATTATATGGACGACAGTTGTTGTAGGGTTGCACTTAATGACTGTACGTCACTCCGACAGGGATTAGTTGTGTATAGCGTACAAAACGGTAAAGAAATTGGTATTTTAGTTTACTTTCTCCGTTTTCTCCATTTTCTCCATTTTCGTTCTGTGCGGTGGCTCGATGGTTACGATGGTCGGGAAATGGGGTTTGCACTGGAGTGGAAAGTGGAGATGGAAGTCTTGGAGTCCTTCGAGTGAAAGGGATCAGGGAGTAAAAAAGAGTTAGAACTTGAAAAGGTATGACCGTACAGAGGATAAAAGAATATTTAAGTTAATAGCGTGAATGAATTATGAACGGGGACGATTTGGTCATATAAAACACAACCTAATTTTGGATGAGTTAATCATCAGAATGCCGTGGCTGGTCACTGAAAATTAAATGGTCAATAATAATATTGATACAATCATCCATACAATGATATAAAGGAATTAAGTTATAATAAATAATAATACATATAATAATAGAGTATGTTAGAACTGAGACCTTTCCTTTTTACAACTTTAGGATAATAGAATGAAGGTAATTTTTTTTAAAAATGGATAACAAATTTTTTAAAATTTAAATTTTTGAGGATTATAGAAGTGTTACTTTATCTAATATGTGATTTTTGATCATGGACTCGTGGGAAGGGAAGAATAATATATTTTTGTTGAAGAGAAGAATAATATATATTTTAATAAAGGAATCAATGATAAGGAATTTACATATAATAATTTTATTTTTATTTTTTGTTGATGTACAATTGTGAATTATCGCTTGTTAAATGTTTATGCGATTTAATTAAGGACAACAACATATTTTAGTTATTGCTTGATAAGGTAATAGTATACTTAATAATAAATTTATTGAGTTTCATTCCAATAAAGTATTATAATAATTCATGTCAATAAATTTAATACATTTGCTCGGTTTAATAAACATTCTCATATTCAATATATTACAGAATAATATTAATTATCGTATAATAAAAAAACATAATAAAAACTTAACTCGTATTGCAAATATGTTATTAGGCAATTATTATGTATACAACTCTAAAAAATGAGTCATTGACTCATTATACTCAATAATTCATATAAGACAGCTAATAAGAAATTAAGAATCATAAGATCAATGGGCAAAAGACTATAAAATTAAAATTAAAATTAAAATAAAATTGAAGAGGGAATAATTTTTAAACTTCTATTAAATCATTGTTAAAATATTTGTTACAATTGTTATAAATTTAATTTATTGAAATAAATAATTAAATTTTTACTTTTTACTACAATATTTATATGATATCTCATTTTGTGGAAACTAGACTTGTCATAAAAAAGAATTGGCAAATTAATCAATCAAGAAAAAATAAAAGTTAAAAATAAAAAAATTTGCTAAATTAATCATACTTCCGTCATTTAAACGGTAAAATAAATTCGGATTTCGGAAGAACTATTTCTGTTTCCGTTCTATTTATTAAACAGTAAAAACGGTAATCAGTAAAAAAAATAAACGGATACTATTAATTTTATTTTCCTAAATAATTGGATGCCGTTTACGCGCCTAACTCGATCCTTCGGAGTTGTGGGTTAACCGGCTCGAGATTCTACTTAAAACTATGGTCCAGAATATATATATATATATATACTGAGCAAGAAGTGATGCATCCAACTTCAAACAAAGCTACTGTTCGAGATTTATTATCTGATGCCAACTTAATAAAATACATACATTCAACGGCGACAGTTGGGAAGCGGCGAGCCGCAAAGGCAGAGATTATCAGCAAATGCACTAGCCGGGAAATTCGTCTTCGGGATCCTTCCGCAGAGTTTGTTCTTGCTCACGTTTAGCTTCTTCAATTTTGCAACGGTGGCTGGTATCGATCCGAACACAAGGTTCTGAGACAGATCCAGCTCTTCGAGGGTGGTGGGGAGTTTGAGGTCCGTCATCTTGAATTGTAACTTGGTTCCCGACATGGAGAAGCCCTTCAAATACTGGGTGCTGTTCACCAGTGTCACGGGACTGCCGGAGATCTCGTTGTGGGACAGGTCGATGTAGTCGTAGAAGTAGGTCTCGGAGGGCTTCCAGTCATCGAGCTTCATCTTGATGCCGCAGTTGGCCAGCTTCAAGGAGTAGATGATGGGGGACGAGGTGACCCAGGAGGGAATGCGACCCAGGTGGAATTTGTTGTGTGAAAGACCGAGCGATTCGATGCCCTTGACGCTCAATTGCGGGAACGGGTCCACGAGATCGTTGTAGGAGAGGTCGAGATTGAAGATCTTGGTGAGGTTTTTGAAGGCTTTGGGGACGACGCCGGAGAATCGGTTGTGTGAGAGGTCGAGGGTGTCCAGGGCTCTGAAATTTCCGAGGAAGTCGGGTATTTTCCCGGTGAACAGGTTCGACCCCATTTCGAGGTAGGCGAGGTTTTGCGAGAGGGAAGCGACGGAGGGGGGGAACGGGCCGGCGAACTTGTTGTGAGAGAGTCCCAGAACACGAAGGTTTCGCAAGGGGGCAAGGTTAGGGAGAGGGCCGGAGAGCTGGTTTCTTTCCAGAATCAGGACACCGAGCTGCGTGAGGCGCGCGATCCCGGCGGGGACGTTGCCGGTGAGAAGGTTTTTACCCAGATTGAGCTGAGTCAAGTTTACGAGATCCGAAATGGAACCCGGGATCGGACCGGAGAAGCGGTTTCCGGCGAGACTGAGAGCCCCGAGTTGCGACATCCGGCGGCCGATGTCGGCTGGTATGGGACCCGAGAGCTTGGAGTTCTCGATGTAGATGTAAATCAGATTAGGCATTTTGAAGAAGGCCGCGGGGAAAGGACCCGTCAGATTTTTGAGGTCCTGGAGGTAGATCCCGGAGAGAGACTGAAGTTTGGAAAAGGAGGGGGGGATGGTAACTGACAAGAAGGATTTGGGGTTGTTTGCTTGGCCGTAGAGACTGAGGGAGACTACCCGGTCGGACTGTTGACAATCAACGCCGGACCATTTGCAGCAATCGGTGCCGGCTTTCCAGGTCGAGAAGAAGCCGGAAGGGTCGCTGGTGCCGGCAGCCTTGAAGGCGAGCAGGCCCGCCTCGTCGTCGGGGTGGCATTTTCCGGCGACGGGGGAGAAACAGATGGGAATGATGATGCAGAGCGAGAAGAGGAGAAGGGAGAGGGAAGGAGCTGGAGCGGACGGCGCCATTGAGTATTATGGATGATGAAGGTGAATGGAGGAGGGTTGGCAGGTTGGTTAGCATTTATAGAGAACACGGCTGCAGCTAGGCGAGGAAGACAGTGGAGGTCCGTCAAGTGCGATGGCTGGCTTGAAAGTGAGAGGGGGTCAAACTTCGAAGAGATAAGAAGAAGAAACAAGTAGCGATTCCTGAAGAACGTATCTGCTGAAATCTTCGAATCTTCGAGCGATGAAGGGCATTTTAGGAAAAGTAAAAAAGAAGACAAGTGGGATGGATGATAACGAATGATGGGATATATGCGGGGCGGCTGTTCCTCTTATCGACTGTGTATACGTCTTCAACTCCGTGCATGCAAAGGCAGCCACAGTGCTGCAATTCGGTAACCAGGCTCAAGAGTGAGGGATTTCAGATCGGTTCGGTTCGGTTCGGTTCGGTCCGGTCCGGTCCGGTTCGGGTTAACCCATTTCAAACATGGTGGCAGACATGCTTTGTAAAGAAGGCTTCCACGAATGCACTACATGTAGAGAAATCAACCATATTAAATAATATATATTATAAGAGGAGAATGTGTTGTGTTATCATATTCAGACTAATACACATTTTAAGTTGAAATTGGTGACAGCCATTGGACAATTTTTACTATATTTTTTTTATTTTTAAAAACATTCTTCTCTCTATATTTTTTATATTATATTACTTTTTCGTTTATTAGTTTTTGGTGCTGTTTATCTTAACAAAAGATTGTATTTGACGTGTACTCCAGCAATGTATTCATTGGTGGGACCCCTTTTTGCGTCTGCCGCCTGTCTGGCTGTTCCATTCCTTGCAACTCTGGCTGAACGAGTTTTCGATGTTCTTCTCTCTGATGCTGTTTTTCTTCCATCGAGAAATCCAACCTCGAAACCGGTCTTTCCAACCATTCTCAATGCTGCCTTCTATTGAACGTCCTGTACGTTTCGCTTCTCAGTCTCTCCGGCATTATCTCGATGACATGTCCCAATTCGATAACCAAATTTCTTGAAAAAGATGCATCTCAAGTTCCGATTTCCCTACCCTCCTTTTCCCTTGCCCAACAAGGCAGCCATATTCGGCTTCGATAAAGTAGAGACCAGCTCCGGGAGGAAAAAACTTTTTTCGCCGGGCGATGACGAATTTCGTTGCGGAGAAGCTGAAGCTTGTCTCCAAACTCAAAGCTGTCAGATGGGTTGTATTTCTTTTAGGATTCTTAAATCTGGGTGTCATTTTTCTTGGCACCTTTGTCATTCTCGCGTTTCTTGGGCGCTGCGGTGGTGGCACCATTCTGCCTGTCGCGGCTCTTGTTGTCGTGTCCACCGTTAGAATCATGTCCATGATCGGGACAGGCATTGCGCAACAAGCTACTGCAACCACGATTATTAGTCAGGCTGTCGAGAGCTCTGTTGTTGATGCTGTAATTCGTCATGAGAGACGAGTACTTAAATTCTCTCTCTTTACTTATCTCACTTCATTTTTCGGAAATTATTCGCATTTTGCCTATTGTGGTTAGAATGAACTACTTGTTGTTGATCGATCTCGACCTTTCGTAATTAAAATTTTCACTTATACATATGAATGGCATGAATATGACAGCTGTGTTGGATGTTTAGGTCTCTCTCTTGTATTTTTGAGTTGGTATCTGTTATCCTCTTTGTTTTAAGCTTTCTATGAAACTTTTACTGACACTTGTGAAATGCATTTCACGCACATAATTCAAGTGTCAATATCCTAGTTAGAATGACAAAAAAGTAAAAAAGGACTCGTCCTTAAGATCCCCTTCAAATAAAATACTCTGAGCGTGATGTTACACTTCAGTAATCACGTGCTATTTCAGCATTCTTCCTTATCATCTCATTTTGTTCTTAGATAAATAATAAAATTGAAATAATTTCATGTTTAGAATGAAACCCATTGTGTCGATTCTTTGTATTGTTAGTATAGAATAGTGGCGCATATGTATACTTACTTATCAAACCATTGAAATACTTGCAAAATGGCATTAGTACCTGTTTTTCTTCATTTGCAAGGTTAGTAAATTTTCACTGCTTAGTAGTTCGTGAATCTATGCCCTCATGAGCTATATGTGATCATATCCAAAATGAATTCATTGTGAT
This sequence comes from Aristolochia contorta, assembly GCA_022405105.1. Taxonomy (NCBI): domain Eukaryota; kingdom Viridiplantae; phylum Streptophyta; class Magnoliopsida; order Piperales; family Aristolochiaceae; genus Aristolochia; species Aristolochia contorta. The sequence continues at coordinate 6,719,070 of CM039667.1, read as the reverse complement.
CATTTTTTGTTGGAGCATTTACTTTGTACCCTACCCAATCAGAATTTCACATTTTGTGAACTAATAAACAGTGAGACACCTAAGCAGGCGTCTGATATTTTTCCTGAAGTTACCTAAGAATAGTCCATCCAGTTACTATGCAGCTCTTTAAGTATCCAAGTTGTAGCATTCAAACATAAAATAGCCGTGATGTTTCTTTGGTATTCTTTCTGCCAAACCATCACGGGTCTGTATGTTTGCATCTTTGATTCAATAAGATAGATAATGTGCTATTTATTTTTTTGCATTCATCTTCATTTAACAATTAGCACAACCTGATGAACAGATCAGATATAAAAGATGGCTGTGCTGGACTAGATTTGCAATGATAGTCACTGGATTGCAATTTGTGGGCGCTACATATCTGTTGTTTGTTACTGTAAAGTATGCATCATATCATGGTCAATCACAGGCTTGCTTTCTAGGTAAGGAAAACTTCTAGGCCTTTTTATTATTACTTATCATCAGAATCTTACTAGAAAAATGTTAAGGTTAACTGGAGGTTTATTCAATTATCTCTGTGGTTTATATATTGTAACTATTATGCAACCGGCGTGAGGTTGGTAGTTCCCATTGGCTGCATATTATTTCTTAAAGGAAAAGATGAGGTGCAACACTAGCTGTACTTGGATAAAAAGCATATGTGGCCTTATGGAGTGGTATCAGTCGTGGGCATATACTGCATGATATTATAATGTGTTTTAACTTTGCGACAATTTTTATTTTTTTTATTTTTTATATTGCATTTTAATTTCATCTCTATTACTTATATGTTTTCACACTTCTCTGTTTTTACTATGCTCATCAAGTCAGGGCAAGATACAGGTAGCAAGGGTTGGAAGCGTAGTTCTATGTTTTCTTTTCTATTCCTAGCCTGGCTTCTTGCCATCATTCAATGTTTCACTGGGACCGATGTATTAAGATGGAGATCTTTTTATGCAACACAAGATAGTGCTTGGAAGGCACATTATCATGAGGTATTCGATCATGGAATCCGAGAGGCTCTCTGCTGTATGGGACGTGTAAAATACATGTAACCTTCTCCCCTAACAAGTATTTTATCATTTAAGTTTCTTGTCATTTCTGTTTTAGTAACTTAATTATTTTCTTTTGTTTGTTGCATAGGAGTGTGTTGGAGGAAGATGAAGTACATTCCGTGGCAAGGTTACTTGGCGATCTTGTTGCTTATCGGGCATCTGGCACAGGGCATTTAGAACTTTTAGCAGGTTTCATGTCCTTCTTGGAATTGAGCGCTCCTTAATTTCATTTGAATTGTTGAATGTGTGGATTAAATTTTTATTGTAGAACTCCTTATTTACACCGCTCATAATAATACTTGGTGCTTACTGCCAGCAGATTTGTTTCCGTTCTTCAGGGCTTGCACTCTTGCAGCGACACAGGCCACAAATTAATCCGATGGAACAGCAAATGGAGGCACCTGAGTCACAACTTCAAGAGGCTTTAACATTGCACCCATTTGCAGAAGCTGCATATACAGTATGGTCATATTTAATATCTGAATTTAGATGTCTAACTTCTGGTAGTATATAATCTTAGTCTATACAGGGTTTTTTATCTAGGGTCCACTACTTGACTTTGGACGGAATCCTATTCTATTTCCTTGTGCATGGCTCTACAGGCAAGGGGTTCTGACCCCATGGACTCGTAGCAGGTTATAAGTGTACACTCAGCTTTACTTCTCTTTTTCATTTGCCAGATACTAGATAACATATTGTTACCTTTTGTCTAGCCGCCCAGTGCTTGAAGGTGATAATTCGTGGCGTGGCCATGCAGCTGCCTTCTTAAAGTATGTTAACTTACCGGCTGAGGCACTTAGGCGGGGGCGAGTTAGTCAGGTGAAACTTCCCTCCCTCCCTCCCTCCATGTTACTGTGGAAGATATTGTTTGAATTTTTTTATTTGTCAAAATTTAATCCCAAGGTGAAATCATTGTTTAGACCCAATGAACCCAATCTGGAGTAAGTTCTTGCTCTGGAATGTTTTTCAGGCACAACCCAAATACGTAGTAATGCAACATGGTGGTTTAGATTCAAGAGTTTAAAAATTTACTGGTTTTTCTGGAGTGTGTTTCTTCTATTTTACACTTACAAAACATTGATTTAGATTCAATTAATGGGTAAAACTAGAATGATAAGGACTACAGATACTACAATTACTACCCAAATAGCAAATAGAGAAAAACAAACTCAAAAGAATTACTTTATTTACGAGAGAACACTGTTGAGAACTTTATTCAATAGATAAAGGCTTCTTTTTATGTTACATATGGGGCCTTTGTAGGCATACATATCAGAAAAATGGAAATTTTTTATTTTGTCCATTCTAAAAAGTTGACTCCAATTAGGATAAACCTATCTTTACTTGTTGGATAAGAAATTTAAAATAGGAAACAAGTTCTAATCCATAGAGTTGCTAACTTTATGCTTTCCTAGTTTAGAAACAATGACTCATACTTATAATACCTCTAAGAAATTTCTAATTGATCTCTTAAAAAAAAGAAATTTCTAATTGAAGCTTTTAATCAACATAGCAAGTTCAATGAAGCTTCAAAATTGGCAAGCTTGCATGAGGAATATACTTTTTGAAGAATTTTTCTATTAAGACTTTTTGTTCTCGTAATTTATAATAAAATAAGGAATTTCGAGATCCTTGCATAAACATTTACTTTGGTATGATCTCTTGTCGAGAGATATTCCTCAACTAAATTTTCATATGTGGATATAATGCATTCTTAGGAACTTGTGTCTCTACTCATCAATACTGCCTTGCAGTGTCTGTTTGCTAATTTCATAGCAAGACCTCTCTGAATCTTATCACTTTGAATGTGAAAAATTTGTCATTTTGATACGCTCTGGCCTGCAAAAGCAAAGTTAAAATAATGCAATTCTGGAAAATGGTGGAAGAATTTTGAGTCTGAATCTCCCTATTCGATTTCTGTGGAATTCCCTATGAACAATCAGAGATTTCTCCAAGCTTTCGAGAGGCTTGGTTCTCTCCCCAGAGCAAGCTCTGAATTTCACACTATTTTCCTCCCGTCCCTCACTCGTACCCTACTCTCTATATTCCTGTACATAGACACGTCAGCGAACTCACTCCCCAGACCTGTACTTACACATCAGCCAACCCATTCTGACTGGGATAAGTTAGTGACACCTCAGCAGCTTCCTTCCTCTGTTTCCCCCGCCTAACGTACGTGAACCTCACTTGGGGCCTAACATTACCCCCCGCCCAAACTTTCACCTTGTCCGCAAGGTGAAATTCAGGAAATTGGTTCTGAATACCGTAAAAATCCTCCCATGTGGCTTCAAATTCCGGAAGAGTCTTCCACTTCAGCAGCACTTCCATCTCCCCCGCTTTGCCATGTGGCTTAGGTCGAACAGCCAACACGGTTTCCGGCTCCACCACGAGCTCTAGTTCAGCATTTAGCTGAGGGGGTAAGTCAGCTGAAGAGTGGGATGCCCCATAAGCCCGGCGAAGCTGGGACACATGAAATACCGGGTGAATGGAGGATGAAGGCGGCAATTCCAGTTTATAAGCAACTTGCCCCACCCGCTGTAAAATCTTGTACGGTCCATAGAATCGAGCGGCCAGCTTCTCAAAGCGACGATGTGCAAGTGAATGTTGCCTATAAGGGCGCAACTTCAGAAACACCATATCCCCCACCGAGAACTCCTCATCCCGACGTTTGGCATCAGCTTGAATCTTCATTCTCTGCTGGGCACGTAGAAGATTCATCCGTAAATCATCCAAGATGGCATCACGGTCAGATAGCTGCTGATCAACAGCTGAAACGAGAGCCGAGCCGTGCTCGTAGCGAATGAGAATAGGAGGGTCGCGTCCATATAATGCACGAAAGGGGGTGCATTTAGTGGCTAAGTGAGTGGAAGTGTTATAACAATATTCTGCCCATGCAAGCCACCTGGCCCAAGAACGTGGCTGTCCTGACGCGAAACGACGTAAGTAGGTCTCCAGGCCCCTGTTCACGACCTCGGTCTGCCCGTCTGATTGGGGGTGATAGGCCGTGCTACGCTGCAAGGAAGTGCCTTGGAGCTTGAAAAGCTCCCTCCAGAAATGGCTCATGAAAACTCTATCTCGATCTGAAATGATCACTTGAGGTATCCCATGGAGTTTGACGACTTCTCTAGTAAAGGTGCTGGCCACCGACATTGCGGAAAACGGATGGCGCAGGCCGATGAAATGAGCATATTTACTCAGCCGGTCCACTACCACAAGGATAGAGTCAAGCCTCTCAGATCGGGGTAAACCCTCAATGAAATCCATAGTGACCTCATCCCACACCCGTGCTGGCAAGGGAATAGGCTGAAGCAACCCCGCTGGTGTCCTGGCCAAATACTTGTTCTGTTGACACACCACACATGTGCGCACAAAATCAACCACATCTTGGCGCATTCCCACCCAATACACCTCAGCTAACAAGCGCTGTAACGTCTTGGTCTCTCCAGCATGTCCTCCCACCGGAGAACAATGAAATTCCTCAAGAATTTTAGGAATAAGCTTAGAGTTTCGTGGTACCACCAGGCGCCCCTTATAAAAAAGGATTCCGTTCTCAACTGAAAACCCCACATGTGTCTGAGTGCCTGTCGTGATGTCAGCCCGTAACCGTGTAAGGAATTCATCCGCCAACAGCTCCGTGTGAAGGTGCTCCCAATGCTGCCATTGTGGCACAGCTAATGTCGAACAAGCCACTGGCCCCGATATACGAGATAATGCATCGGCCACGCGATTGCTTGCCCTACTACGGTATTGAATCTCAAAATTATATCCCATCAATTTTGTGATCCACCTCTGATACTCGGCGCCTACCACCCGCTGTTCCCATAAAAATTTCAAGCTCTGTTGGTCCGTGCGGACTACAAATTTCCGACCGAGAAGGTAATGGCGCCATTTTAGCACGGCAAACACAATTGCCATCAACTCTTTCTCATAAATGGACTTCAGCTGAGCTCGAGGTCCCAAAGTTTGACTGTAGAAGGCGATCGGTCGCATGCCTTGAATCAACACCGCTCCTAGTCCAAACCCAGATGCATCGATTTCAACTATGAAAGGCTGAGTAAAATCTGGCATGACTAACACGGGAACCCGGGTCATGGCTTGCTTCAATTCGGTGAAAGCTCGCTCCGCCTCCTCGTTCCAACCAAACCGGTCTTTCTTAAGCTGTGAGGTCAATGGAAAAGCAATACTAGCATATCCGGCCACAAACTTGCGGTAGTACCCAGTGAGGCCCAAAAATCCCCTTAGTTCCTTCAAGCAGCCTGGTTGTGGCCAATCCACCATGGCTTGAATTTTTGTGGGGTCAGCTGCTACCCCGCGCCCCGAGATAACATATCCCAAGTAGGTCACTTCACTCTTAGCCCATTCACACTTTTTCCGATTAACAAACAATTGATGCTGCTGTAATATCTGCAAGACCTCTGTCAAATGTTGATGGTGGACCTCTTCGGATGGACTATAAATCAGCACATCGTCAAAAAATACTAAGACTGATTTCCGTAACAAAGGGCGGAAAACCTCATTCATCAATGATTGAAATGTCGCCGGTGCGTTCGTGAGTCCAAACGGCATAACCAGAAATTCATAATGACCATCGTGTGTTTGGAAGGCTGTCTTGGGAATATCTTCCTCCCGTACGCGGATTTGATGATACCCCGCTTTTAAATCCAGTTTGGAAAAGACCTGTGCTCCATACAACTCGTCTAAAAGCTCCTCAATCACCGGAATCGGATATTTGTGGGGAATAGTTGCCTTGTTGAGGGCTCTATAGTCAACACAAAATCGCCACGACCCATCTTTCTTTTTAACAAGCAGCACTGGACTGGAGAATGGACTCTGACTGACACGTATAATTCCGGCCATCAACATTTCACTGATTAATTTCTCAATTTCATTTTTTTGGATGTGAGGGTACCTGTAGGGACGGACACTAATGGGAGGGCAGCCTTCACGTAAGACGATAGCATGCTCATGCCCTCGAATTGGCGGGAGGCCGCTCGGCATCTGGAAAACCTTGTCATACTCGGCCAATAGCTTCTGCAAGAATGCAGGTTCCTCCCAATTTCCAGTACTGGAGCCTTCCAGCTGGCTGAGTTCAACCAGCACTCCAGTCCCCTCTTGTCGTATGGTCTTCAGCATAGATTTTAAGGAAACCAACGTTTTTCCCAGCGATGGATCACCTCTTAAGGTGACTGCAGTCGATCCCAGCATGAATTTCAGAACCTGTCTTCCAATTAATATGCATTGTGCCCAACGTTTCTAGCCATTGGATGCCCAAAATCACATCCGAGCTCCCCAATTGCAATGGCAAAAAATCGTCCACTACGTCTAACCCTTGAAGATGCAGAGTAAGACCTCGGCAAATCCCTTCCCCTGTCACCGAATCTCCGGTACCCACTGTTACAGCAAACGCACCTGTTTGAGTCAATGGTATATCCAACTTGCGCACCAGCTCCAAGGAAATGAAATTATGCGTGGCTCCCGGATCAACTAATGTCACGACTTCCTGATCCCAAATCCGTCCTCGAATCTTCATCGTTCTCGGCGAGGTTAGACCTGCGATGGACTGGAGCGAGACCTCTACTATGGAATCCGTCGCTGGAGCTTCTAACTCGGGCTCTGTTTCCTCTATCGATATCGTCCGGTCGGAACCCCTCTCTTCATCGTCTCCGGCAAGCAAAACACTGAGTTCGCGACGCTTGCAACGGTGCCCTGGAGACCATTTGTCGTCGCATCGATAGCAAAGCCCGCGCTCTCTTCGTTTCTGAGCATCTAGATCTGACAGGCGACGAACCTCGCCGGAAGCCCGCGCGGTGGAGGCGCTGGAGCTTGACGGTGTTCTTGGTGGCTCCGTGACGGAGGGTGGAGTCGAGCTGCGCGTCCCGTTCGGGCGAGGGAAAGAAGACGCTGAGCTGTCCCGTGGGGCCCGCACCAAGTTAAGTTTCTCCTCTATCCTTTGGGCCAGCTCCATGGCCCGGGTAAGGTTGGCGGGTTCGAGGATCCGCAATTCTGCCCGAATAACAGGCTTAAGCCCGTTTATGAATGTTCCTAGGGCAACTTCATCCGACACGTTCTCGAGAGGCGCCACAAGCTCGATAAATTTCCGGCGAAACTCCGTGCTGCTGCCGTCTGGACCAGTCCGAGCCATTGCTCGTGAAGGTTTCCATAATCTGAAGGTCGGAATTGCTTAAGTATCCTCAGCTTCATCTCTTCCCATAGCACCATCGACATTTTTTTGCTTTCCCACTGGTACTAGAGAAGGGCGTCCCCTTCGAAAGCAATGACGGCAGCTTCTAGACGTTCGTCGTTGCTGAGACGATTTAGACTGAAGTATCGTTCGGCCTTCAAGATCCACCCGTCCGGATTGGTCCCGTCGAATACGGGCATCTCAAGTTTCCGAAGCCTAAAGTCACGGCGACTTCCAAATCCGACAAAGTTCCCTTCACCTGGCGTTTCGCCCATTATGGAAGGCCCGGAAATTGCAGGGTCTTTCATCTTCTCCACAGACGACGATCCCCCACGGATTGACTCTTCTTGAATTTTCAAAAACTGGTCAATGCGATGGCTAAAACTCTGCAGCTCCTCTTTCAGTGTCCCTTCTACTCGCTGGAGTTCTTTCTGCATTGTTCCAAGTACTTCTTCGACCTGATCCATTCTTTGACTGACATTCCTGGCCATTCTTCAGGTATGTACCTGCTCTGATACCACTTTGATACGCTCTGGCCTGCAAAAGCAAAGTTAAAATAATGCAATTCTGGAAAATGGTGGAAGAATTTTGAGTCTGAATCTCCCTATTCGATTTCTGTGGAATTCCCTATGAACAATCAGAGATTTCTCCAAGCTTTCGAGAGGCTTGGTTCTCTCCCCAGAGCAAGCTCTGAATTACACACTATTTTCCTCCCGTCCCTCACTCGTACCCTGCTCTCTATATTCCTGTACATAGACACGTCAGCGAACTCACTCCCCAGACCTGTACTTACACATCAGCCAACCCATTCTGACTGGGATAAGTTAGTGACACCTCAGCAGCTTCCTTCCTCTGTTTCCCCCGCCTAACGTACGTGAACCTCACTTGGGGCCTAACACATTTATGAGCTAAATCGCGTACTTCCTATTTGTTGCTTGAAGTGCTAAAATTGTTTTGCCTCCTAATGGTAGCATCGGTTTCTGTGAATTACGAGTGACTTATTTTCATCTTATCATCTTATCGTGCTAAATTTGTTTCCCAATATGCATGTTCATACAATTTTGTTTTAAGTATGCATTCTGCATTTTGAATTTATTGTTTAAAGTAGCCAAATTTTTCTGCCTTCCAAGATGTCATTTTTCTGCCTCCCAATGTCTTTTTTCTGCCTCCCAAGATGTCATTTTTCTGCCTCCCAATGTCTTTTTTCTGCCTCCCAAGATGTCATTTTCTGCCTCCAAATGTCTTTTTTCTGCCTCCCAAGATATCATTTTTTTGCCTCCCAAGATGTCATTTTTCTGGATATAAATGTTTTCCCAAGATGTCATTTTTCTGGATATAAATGTTTTCCCAAGATGTCATTTTTCTGGATATAAATGTTTTTTTTTGAGGAAAACTGTGGATATAAATATTGTTCAGGCATATAGAGCAGAAGCATGAAGATTTTACATGTGGTTTAGTCTTGCTTTAATTATCTTTTCTTTCTTCTCTATTCAGGCACGGCGTGAAGCTGCATACTTTGTTGTTGTTATGCATCATTTAAGAACTGTATTAATTGCTGTTCGTGGGACTGAGAGCCCTGAAGATCTTCTTACAGATGGTTTATGCAGCGAGTGTTCTATGTCAATGGATGACTTGGATGGCCTGACAAAGAAAGTCTCTCTCTCTCTCACACACACACACACTCTCACACACACACACACACACACACACACACACGCACACTCACACACACACACACACACACACACACACACACACACACACACACACACACACACACACACACACACACACACACACACACACACACACACACACACACACACACACACACACACACACTTACCACAGTTGCTTTCTTCTTCTTTTTCTTCTTCTTATTTTTTTAGATTGCTAGTAATCCAAAATTGAACACCAGTTTTAAGAAATTTTAGCTGTTATTGGGTTTATTCAGTAGTGAGCATATAACCCCATCAGTGAAGAGAAGTGTTCTCTCATCTTTTCCGCATTACGGGCACTCGGGAATAGTTGAAGCTGCAAGAGAGCTATTCATACAACTTGATTGTGAATCAGCAGATAAAGATCATGATTTTGGTAGTACAGGTACGCCGATTGTCTTTGGTCTAGCATATAGCATCCATGTACCATATTGGTTAATATGTCTTACATGACATGTCACAGCTTGGAACGTACAATTATCCATCTTAGTTGTCCTTCTATTTCAGTTTTATTAGATATGGCTTTAATTAATATTTAGTTGAACAACAGGTTTCCTTTCATCTTTGCTGGGAGATGGATGTGAATGCCAGGGGTACCACATACGTATTGTGGGGCATTCATTGGGAGGTTCTATTGCTGCACTACTGGGAATAAGGGTGAGAACTACAATTCTATTTTTCCTGTCATACAGCCTTCTTGGAAATTACGCTAACTTTTGTAAAGCAACATGGTTTATTTATCTATCAGTATGGCCACTCAGAGGGATAAGAAATAGATCCACATGTGCATTGGGCCTTAGGTTCGGTGGCCACCTGGGGTTTTGGGGTGGGGCAGGTTGGGTTGGGTTGAGAGTTTTCAAGTTTTATTTGATATTGGGGTACATATTCATAACGAAACAAAATAAATCTAATTCCAATGTACTTGTACATTATTTAACAACTTATATTTTAGGTTAATTAGGTTTCACTTATGTTCTGAAAATGTGTGTTGTAGGAATTAGATCTCTGGGGTTTACTGATAGCTGGGAGATGAATGTAATTTCCATTTTTTTTTTTTTAAATTCTCAATAGGGAAGAAGAATCCCGTTACTCTAATGACTCCCACACTATCTCATTGTGCAAAATTAACATGGTATTAGAACAGGTTCTCAATGTTTTGTACTTCATCACTCTTAAAGATGATATTCATTGTTCAATTTCTTTTTGCATTCTTGTATGCAACTGACCTTCAATTTGTTTAGCTTTGTCATCCTTCAGTCTGTGTGATTTTTTACTCTCCTTTGTGCTCTTGTTGAGAGGTGGTGTCTTGGAGAAACGATTCCCTCTTGGAATTTAACCAACTCTTCTCACTATCATCTTTGCCCTCGGCAAAGCAGCCTGTTTTTCTTGGTTTGCACCGACTGGTTTTCCTCAAGACGAGAGAACAACACCCTCTGCTACTCATCCCTTGTCCGAACTTGATGGTCTCTCTTTCTAGTGTTCTTTCTCTAAATTTTTTTAATATGTGCCAATTCATTTCAGTCTGAGAGCAAGACTCCATGCAGCATCCAGTTTCACAAATTGCTCTTTACCCTCTTCTACATGGAAAGCTCCTATTGAAATGTTTTGACCCAAAAAAAAAAAAAATGATGGGAGATCCCATGTTGTGTTTGTCCAACCCGGTTGTATTTGTGTCATGGTTTCCTTTCTTGAGAGGGAGTAATAGAAGACTATTGGTTCTGATGCAGTTAAATCTAAGATATCCATCATATGTTTATTTTTTAATAAACTAATTACCATTGCTAACGATTCCTGTCAGTAAAATATTAGTTGATGCTGACTAGCTGATAGATATGAGAAGTTTGTCTGCACACCTCTGATTGAACTTCATGATGTGTTTGAAGTAAATTGATCGAAGTTACAATGCCTGTCCAGCTTTCTAATGTCTAATGGTTATTCGCAGCTTAGTTTGTTTACTTCTTGTTGCAGTTATACCGGCGCTACCCTAATTTACATGTGTTCTCTTACGGACCTCTTCCTTGTGTAGATTCTGTTGTTAGTGAATCGTGTTCCAGTTTTGTTACAAGGTAATAGTCACTCGCTGTATTCCTTTGAAGAATTCATTTTCAGTGTTGGTATTGAAAGTAAGCATCAGTCTGTGACTGCTCTAATCGGATTCTTTGCTTTGTCCGCGAAGTGTAATACAGGAAATAATTAGATTGTGAGTTATGCCTGTAAGAATTGGATATAGCTGGATTGGATCCGGTTTAATTACATGCCTCTGAAATAAGAACATCTGAGAATAACTATGGTTTTCCAAGAGAGCTACATTCAAAACATTCTTAATATTTTAAATTTACAAATATGATCAAAAGCTCTTTTTCCATATTCGGCAATGAAATACACGTTTCCTCATTATTGAACATAATTTTTAATATATGAGACTGTAAAATTTGATGAGATTTCATATTCGAATATGTACTTGGTCCAGACCTCCCAGTTTGCTTTTGTTCGAATATGCGCTTATGATCTGAAATAATTTCTGAATCCATTTACTGCCTTTCAGTAATTATTACTCATAATTCTGAAGTCATGTTTGAGTCTTTTTATGTCCTTATTTATGATTTTTACAGCTTTGGTAAACGGGATTATTTGCTCTAGATTCTTTGAGCTAAATTTGACACCAGTATTAGGCCATGGGTTTGTGTGACCTGTTGTCATGCTTTTGAGGGATTATCTGTTTTAGTATGTGGTATGCAATGAGTTATTCGTAACCGTTGCATGGCAGAATTTGATTCTACCATGTTTTTTGTTTTTTGTATTTTCTCTTTTATGCAATCCTTTTCATTGTCTTTCATTTTACTTCTGTTTTCTTGTAGCGTTATATACAATGATGAATTTTCATCGCGGCTTTCTGTCAACTCAATTCTCCGTCTCCGGGCAGCAGCAGTTACTGCCCTTTCTCAGGACTCGTCAGCTGATTCTGCTGTCATATGCAAATTTGCTCGAAAAGTTTTACTTGCAAGTAAGTGTCAAACAGGGTGTGAACAGAACCAAGGTACAGGTACGGAAGAGCACAAGCATACCCGTCGAAAGAAACCATACAAGGATGCAGTTAAAGGAGGAGCCTTCTTATGTGCTCACGCAGTTTCTTGCTTAGCACATATGAATAGTCCTCGCCATAGTCTTGTAATCGGCAACAAGGCTCCATTGAGTGCAACTTCGAACCCTGAGGGTAATGATGCAGTATTTCCTGTGGGGGCTGAAGAACCTCTCGTTCCTGAATCATCATCCCTCTCTAGTGAGATTTCTAGAGAAGATTTCAATGAATGTAACATAGATCCCTTATTTGACACATCTGACTGCTCAAATTCAGGAAGGGATTCTCTTCCTCAGTTTGTTGATGAGATACCTTCAGCGTTAGAAGAAACGACAAGAGATCATCCAGAGATTTATATGCCGGGTCTTCTGATTCATATTGTACCGGAACAGAACGATGTCTGGACTCTTTGGAGAAGCTGGAAAATTCTTGAGTACGAACGGAGTTACCGAGCATATGTGGCTAACAAGGAGAGTTTCGAAAACATTATAGTCTCACCACATATGTTTCTCGATCATCTTCCTTGGAGGTCAAAAGCTTCTTTACCTTTCTTGGAGCATTTCTAGTAGTTTGAACTTTGGCTTCTTGCTTGTTCTGTATCTTGGCTGAAGACCTCTTTTCTTGGTGTCTGCAGGTGTCATTATGCAATGCAGAGGGTGTTAGAGACCCAGAAAACTACTGACCAAATTAATATTGATTTGTTCAAGGAATCCTACTTGGTGTGACAGTGGTAAATGGCTCCAGATTTCTGCTTCAATCTTGACAATCCAAACACTAACTTGGAGGAGATGTCTCATTACTAGTTGACATGACCAAAATATCATCGCGGAGAGCCGTGAAAGGGAATTCTGTTCCTGTCATCGAGTAGTTGGGTAGCTTCTGGCTCCTTTCCATACCAGTAAATTATCAACTGATTTCCCCCAGATAGAACATCCTAAACTAGAATCTGGAGAAACCCAAGGAAATACCTTTGAGTGGTCAGTGCTACATGTAAAGCTTGACATTACAAGATCCTGACTGAACTGGCTTATTATAATTGAATCAGCTAATTTTTCTCTTCTTAAATCCAGGCCGAACTGGCCTATGAAATGTATAGGAGATTTTTGGCTAAAAAGGTGATCCAGAAGTGTTTTTACCATTACCATTTCCTCCCCTAGACGACAGTTCAAATTGGATGTGATGGGACATATCTTTGCATGTTACAAGTCCATTACGTTCTCATTAAAAGTACAAATTGCAAAACTTTTTTTTTTCAGAAAAGAAAGAAACAAATCAAAAAAAAAAATCCACTAAATTATTAAAAGGATTCATTAGAAACCCTCAACGGATATGTTTTGAATTGTTCCTAAAATTTTATTTACATACTCTTTGGCCCCATTTTCAGATTTATTCTGTATTGTTGGAACGCAAATATGTCCATATTTTGGTCATGGTGGCACATGAAACTAATTTTTTTTTTATTTAAGATACTTGCGATCTGTATTTTGTTAAGTAAAACCACGAAGAAGGACAAGATCAAATTTTAATTTCCTCTTAACATATTCCACTAGTAGTGTTCATTTGAGAGGTAGAGATGTCCAATATAGTCCTATTAAAGTATCTGAAATTAAGTACAAAATTGAACTTGTCATTAGACCGATAAGATAATTAGTTTAGTTGTGGTCAAATTGTGTAACATCAGCTCTTTTGGAGTACTTTCTTTCCAACCGGGCAACCCACTCTTTATTATATTTTGGTATTGAAATATTAATTAATGAATAATAAAATTACTTTTATTTTAACTTATTGTTTGTTGTAAATTTTCTTGTCTTTTAGGAGAATTTCATAATACTCGAACCATTAAAATTTCTTCACAGGCTTCTTATGAACCCTGGGGGATGGGTTAAAAATATAGTATTTCATAATATAACCATATCTCATTTGGACCAATTAACCCGTTATTAATCAAGCAATAAAATGTAATATATTATTAAAATGTTCTATGTTTAATAACAAGAATATTTCGGCGGTAATAACATTTGTAACACCTGTGTAGCCTAACTGGTTTTGGTATGACATTATTATCTTATATAAATGTAGGTAGCTCTCGTGTGCCTTTCAGTCTCTTCCTACATATGGGGTTTACGAAGATGTCTCTGGCATTTTCTTTTCTTTTCGTCTATTCTCCTCCACCTCCCTCCGTAGAGTTTTATTCGAAGATGGAAAAGCTACAGAACGTGTCACTTTTCATTGTACCCAAACCTGTGAAAGACGAGGATGGCCTCTTTTTCTAATATTTATTTTATAATTTTTTTATTTTTAAATGTGACATTTTATAATAAATAACCAGGTGCGAAAAGCTTGACCAAATCGTTGCAGTTGATGTTTGATTGAACCCGCTTGAGCTGGTGGACCGATCCGGGTCAGACGGCACTGGAGCGAAAAGACGATTTTGCTCTCTCTCTGATTTGGGATTGGAGGCCGGGGCGGGGAACGAGGCTGCCTGCACCGCCCGTCGCAGTCCAGGTAAAGAGAACTAAAAGAGGAGGGCATTTCCGTCTACTTATATCATTAGGCAGTGACGTCCCAGCGTAGGCCACGTGGCGAGCCTACTGACGTTGAGATGCTGACCGCGGTCAGCATAGGCGGCGAAGCGTGACGTGGCCCTGCCCGATACGTCACTTGCCTCATCCTCCGCATCGCCGCTGAAAAAAGGAGAAAAAGCAAAAAACAATTATTTTATTATCGGCGATTTTTTTACGAGTATTATGTTTGGTCCCTCTCGCGTTTGAGGTTTTTCTCTCCTCCATACCCCCCCTTTCCCATCCCTCATCCACCCTCCTCTTCTTCGGTTTTCCGGATTCGCAGGGTGTCTTCCTGCGATCTACGTACGGTCCAGGTAGATCTCCCTCTTCCCCCTTCTGTTCTTGTTGAATCGTTCTCCAAATCTCGGTCTTTTGTGCGAATCCGCTCAAATTTTTCCTCAGAAACTTGGGTGCTCTTTCCTCCTCCCGTTGTTGCTTTTCTCCCCCCTCGTTTGTTTCTTCCCGTTCCCACGATCGGATTCAGCGGGAGACGAATCATTCTTTTCCCTGAGAGGTTTACGTTTCCTTCCACTTTTTGAGATTTTTTTTCTTTTTTTTCCCCTTGATTTTCTTAGAAATTTGTCAAAGAAAAGATCTCGTCTGTTCTTTTCTTCATTCTTCCCCGTTAAGAAAATCATGTTTTCTCTGGGTTTTACGGGATTACCCATCTGTCGTTCGTCCTGAATTCGATCGTTTTATTTATTTATTTTTTGTTCATCGTCGTATGATCTTTTTTCTTCCTGTTTTTCCGAACTTCATCCTTGGGAATCCCCGGGTCTTTTGCCCTCTTCTTCTTGAGAAATTGTTAAGCCTCTGAAATGGCGCAAGAGGGTTGGAAAATCGAGAAAGATGAAACCGACTGCGAGATCCTAAAACCGCCTTCTTCGGCGTCAACCACCGCGCCGTCGACGTCGCCCTCTACCCCTCCGGTATTCGTTAAATCCTCCCAGGAGAATCAGGTTCAGAGGTCGGAGCGAGCTGAGGTTCCTCCTCTCGAAACAGATCAGAAGGTTTCCCCAAGCCGAACACCAAAAAAAGTGGAAACTGTACCTCCGAAGCCCGTACGGTACGCCAACCGGTGCTCGAGTTGCCAAAAGAGGGTCGGCTTGACCGGATTCCGGTGCCGGTGCGGCGATCTTTTCTGCGGGAGACACCGGTACTCCGACACCCACGACTGTTCGTTCGACTACAAGGCCGCCGGAAGGGAAGAGATCTCAAAGGCCAACCCAGTAATAAAAGCTGCAAAGATCATCAAAATTTGAGACCAGTTTTTGCTTCTTTTTATTCCAAATCTGCTTGTTTGGGCACTCCATCCATTGGGATGGATTACTTTTCTCTCTTGTCTTCAAATTTGGGTTAATTTGTGCGCCATGTATGTCTTCCTCTCTGTTCCTTTATTTTTATCTGAACCTTGTTTCAGTATATTTCGTCAGAGAGAGATTTGGGCATCTGGGCAAAATCGCTATACTTGTGATGTGGATGTAATTTTAGAGTCGCCTATACTCATAAGTGTAATTCAGATAATTTGTATCGTGGATTCCTTCCTCTTTATTTGGATCTTTGATAGCGGAAGAAACCGGAAACGGAAGACCCCCACAATTTCCACAGGAAATTTCTGCTTCCTTCTTCTCATCCACAATACCGACATGCTGAACAGAGTATCTGTTGTTGCAATTTTCAGACGACGCTGTTAAAACCAGATCAAAATAAACACATCCTTCCAAAAAATTTGTTCAGTGCATCAATGATTCAGGATCTGTTCTTCATTTCATTTTACCCAAAAACGAAACCCCCCTTCCTTCTCCTTTTGGGGTTGCCTGGTTTGTTTGTTTTATTGAGGAGAAAGAACAAATGCAGCGAGAGAGAGAGGCAGAAGGGGATGCGGGTGGTTGGAAACTTGGAATCTACCTTTATTATCGATGCCGTTTATAATATAGTATTTCCATATGACGAGTGGTTGCTCGAAGCTGGGACTTTCCAGCTGGTTGGACATTGGAACTGTGGGAGCTTTATAATCTTTACGAAGGTGTCTCCCTCTGTGCGCATTTACTTATTCGAGAAGGGGGAAGAAAGCCAACCTGGAAAAGAAAGGCTGCAAGTGGGTTCAATGTGCTCTTCCGGAGATGCAAACGAGGACGTCCTTGATGCTGCTGCTGACATTAATTGCTTCAAAATCAGTGGTGTGGCCCTGGGACTCGATCCCTTTCGATGAGATCCATCTCGGACGAGTTTCGGTCGCCAGAACAGAAAGTAACCCACCATTCTTCTTCGTCTTCTTCCCTAGTAGAATGGATTTATTATATGATGAACGAGAGACCTCAATGCATGACTCATTATTTCATTACA
Organism: Aristolochia contorta; assembly: GCA_022405105.1. Lineage (NCBI taxonomy): Eukaryota > Viridiplantae > Streptophyta > Magnoliopsida > Piperales > Aristolochiaceae > Aristolochia > Aristolochia contorta. Next base: position 6,702,106 of record CM039667.1, on the reverse strand, counting down.
CGAAAGGGGGTAGAGATTTGCTACAGATTGTATCCGATTCCTAATATTGACTAATACGGTCAATCATCGATCGCGTGCTCATGAACAGCGTCTTTATTTTGAAAAGGAGAGTGGCCTTCTCAACTTTCGCCCATGTTGGCAAGTTGTAGGAATTCATAGTAATAGCTATTAATATCATTGCTTTTTTTTTTCCACGAAGAATGACAAGAAAAAAATAGTTTCCCCTTTGTTTCCATTTATAAGCAGCGATACTCCTCTATTCGGTCTTATTATAAATGTGAAAAGTAAAACCGCTGGAGGCAGTTTTAACTTTTAGTACATTATTTAATATTTTTGTTTGCCGTTTTGTAAATAGAATGGGAATGGATCATACATATTCGATACCAGTGACAATTAAGTGAGACGATTCGATTGTCGAAAGAAATGGAAGACTCCAATGTGCAGGATGGGAGGAAGAAGAGGGGAGCAGAAAGGGAGGGGTTATATAAGAGGGTTCAAAGCGAGAAATCTTCTGTCACTGGTGACGCCATGCCGTTGCTTCGAGGTTAAGTAAGTTTAACCTTCAAATGGTGCTGCAAATCCCAGATTAGAGAGGTCCATTGCGATTTGGTCAGATCCTCTTGAGGTGGTTAAAAACCATCTACTATTAGGTTATCCAACCGCAGTCCTACACAAGGATACAGCAACCAATTAGTTTTTTTTTTTTTTTTTTTTTAAGCCAAAGTAGGCCCCATTCACTCGGACCAACAAATGGATTTTCACCAACAAGCTCAGTCGCAGGTACCGAGACAAAATATGCCAAACGCATAAACGAAATCTTGTGTAGCACATAATGATATACTTTTAGTTTGGAACTGTATAAAATGTGTAGATGTTTTATTATCACTGGCTAATATTTATGTTGTCGTCTAGAGATAGGATCTTTTACAAGAAAACACAACAACCATACGTTACAACTTACAAAGTAAGTAGTTCAAATACGTAGGATTATTCAGAAGAGCCCTGATATAAGTACTGTAGGTTTTTATTTTCAAGACTTTATATCCTAACTGGCATTCTGGTTGTAATTTAGTAAAGATAAACTCAAAGATAAAATCTACAAGATTTTAGTTTTTTAATAAAATATTATAAACTTATTCTATGGGTAAATTCTAAACATAGATATCTTTTTTAAAACATAAGTGCTATTAAGTTATATAAAAATAAAAATGGAAGTGTCAAATTATTCAGATCGACTCATTGAGTCGAGATCTGCCACCCCAATGACTCTCTTTCTTGGTCTGCAAACTTCTCAGGCTTAGCTTATTTTCCACTCTCACAAGGAACAGGTCTTTAGATCTTCTTTCTTCCACGACAAAAATATTTTAATATATTTACTGGAAAGAATTTCTTTAGAGAATTGGAATTTGTAAGGTTGCAAAAAGTCTCAAGTATAAATTTTTTTTATTTTTATATGTGAAAGGGTAAATAGTGCTAACTTTAGATGCCAAATTTGGAAACATTTCGTTAAACATATAAATCACGTGACAAATAAGCTGATGTGGGCGCCGCGTGACGCAACTCCAGCAAAACTCGCACTCACACGAGGCATGGGCATGACAGTATCCCGCGGGTCACCCTAGTGCGAGCGACTCTCTCGTCTTCACCAAAATGCCACGCACGCACTGCAGAATGCCAGAACCCCATTTTTCGTCCCTAATTTCCTATTGCGCCGGGGGTGCACGATATCCGCGATTCATGGACGAGAAATCAAATCAGAGCGAGGGTATTTGAGTAAAACTAAATACCCCATCGTTGGACGCGACGCGAGGGTCTACAAAAGGGGGAGAATCACTTGGACGGCGACATTCTGGCCCCCCTCTCGCAGCCGTCGCAGACTAGGGAGAGATCGTCAGAGGGACTTTTCCGCTCTGTTTCTCTCCTCTGAAAATTTCCAATGCTTGCTTCCCAAGAAAACCCCAGAGAAACCCTCCCTTCTTCTCCTCCCTCTAAATACTTGTGATCTGCTGCCAAGCAACTCCCAGTTCCGCCATGGAAGAAGAAGACCGGCGCAATCCACTCGTTTTGGATCTCGGCGACCTCCGTGTTGTCTCTGTTCTCGGGCGGGGAGCGAAAGGTGTCGCCTTTCTTGTCCTCCACGATTCCGAGACTCTGGCGCTCAAGGCCATTTGCAGAAAGTCATTGGAGAAGAAGCAATCGCTACCGCAACCGCAATCGCAACAGGAGGATGGGTACCGACGTGTTTGGTTTGAGAGAGACGTGTTGGACACGCTGGATCATCCTCTGCTTCCCAAACTTCGGGGGACTGTCGTCACCGATAAAATCATCGGCTTTGCCCTCCAGCTCTGCTCCGGTGGAGATTTGAACTCTCTGAGGAAGAAACAGACGGAAAAGATGTTTTCTGACGACATTACTAGGTGAGGATTTTGTGTTTGTGTTATTATCTCTTCTACTCAGCAAGGCGTTCCAGATTTTACGCGTCTAGCGTTTATAAACACCTGTACTCTCTCTCTCTCTCTCTCTCTCTCTCTCTCATTGATTTCTCACACTCGTTCTGTTTTTTCCCTTAATTTGAGCAGATTTTACGCGGCACAGTTAGTTCTTGCTCTGGAGTATCTGCATGGATTAGGTATCGTTTACAGAGATCTGAAGCCAGAAAATGTTCTCATTCAAGACAGTGGGCACATTATGTTGGTGGATTTTGACCTCTCTGCCAGAATCTCGCCGAAATCCACCCCCAATACCTCGCAAAGGCCTCCTCCCCCCAGGCGAGAGTGTAGCGTCGGAAAAGGCTTGCCCGGTAAGAAAAGGCGCCTTCCCTCGTTTTTAAGCTGCATTTCGCCCGAAATTTCCATCACTCCCGCGGAAGCCGATAGCAGCAGCAGCAGCAGGAGCAGCAACTCAGTTGGGCCTCGGAAAGCGGAGTCGTCGTCGTCGGAGAAATCCAATTCGTTCGTGGGAACAGAGGACTACATAGCGCCGGAGATGATCATCGGCAAGGGGCACGATTACGCAGTGGACTGGTGGAGCCTGGGCGTCGTCCTCTACGAGATGCTCTACGGGAAAACGCCGTTCCGGGGGAGTAACCGGAAAGAGACGTTCTACAGGATTCTGGCGAAGACGCCGGACTTGGTGGGAGAGCCGACGCCGCTGAGAGACCTGATCGGACGGCTGTTGGAGAAAGATCCTGAGCAGAGGATATCGTCGGAGGGTATTAAGAAGCACGAGTTTTTCAGAGGGGTCGATTGGGAAAATGTCTTGAAGATATCTCGTCCGCCGTTTATTCCGATAGGGAAGGAGGAGGAGGAGGAAGAGGCGCGGCGAGTTATTCCTGGAATCGACGTGGAGGAATTTGTGCAAAGCGTTTTTGGTGGTGATGAAAGCGAAAAAGAGAAGAAGATGACGGAGGAAGATCCCGCCGGCAAGAAGGACAATAAACACGAAGTTGTTTGGGTGGACGCTCTGAGCAATATTTCACGAAAGAAGAACGAATTCTTGGTTTTTTGATCGGTTCTTTCTTCTTCCTATTTCGAAAAGAAATTATACGGCTTTTATTTTTTTATTTTTTTTATAACAAGAAAATTGGGGAAGGAAGGTGTAAATAAAATTCTTTTTCCATTCTAAAATTTTGTCTGAGTCTCCTATCTTGAGATCTTCAGAAAAATCTGGCGAAAGAAACATAAGTCTTACGCCTCGTCTTGGACGGCCGACATGGTATCATCATTTTGGGAATTAGTAAGACGGTTCAATGTCCTAAGCTTAATTTTCTCTACGCGAATTCCAATTGTAGTCGGTTCAAAGAAATATAATATATTCAAACTGGCGGTTATGATCGTCGGTTGAGAAGGCCCCGTCGAATCAAATCTCTGTACACTAATAAAAGAAGAGGGCGACGGGACCGGATTGAACGACTGGTGGCGGAGAGAACTTCCCCGAACTTTTTTTTTTTTTTTTTTTTCTTGTAGTGGGCACTGCTTGCTCACGAAATCCGAATCTATGTTCACATACATTTGGAACGTGGATCCCGTTCTGTGTGGTAGCCCGGATTTCCGGCCTCAGAACTGGCAAAAGCCGATGCTCCTTCTAGAAGCGGTCATTTTGTTTTTTTTTTTTATTACCGAACTCGTCCTCCTCTTTCCAAACGCGTCTCAGGCGTTCACCGGCTTGCATGAAGCTTCAATATCCCTCCTCTCTCTCTGATGTCACTGCGAACGTAAACTCCCCAACTCAAATGGTTTGGAGTCGTCGCCTGACTTTACCTTTCAAAGGTTTAGTCCATGCCCACGACGTACGATTTTCGCGAGCTTTTACATATGGAAATGTCATTCCCTTTTTACGCCATTAAGAGCAGCACCGATCAGCTGGTACCCAAACAACACGGGTCTGAGTCGTCTGACATAGACTCGGTTAGCCTTCATGTATATCTCTGTCACCCCCCGCTGTAATTAGTTTAATTCAAACGCTGACAGAATTACAGAAAAGGAAATGAGTACTATATGTAAAGCCCCAGCAGGAGTTAATTAACTGTGAAAATTTAATATTTTGTGGATTGGGCGGAGAAGTTAGTTTCCGGTTCCTTTTCAGCACTTAAAACTGGGACGTCGATGCATGATGAAAGCAGCACTGACGTCGCGGCGGAGATTCTCCATGCTCGTATGTTGGAAGACTCTCTGCAGCGCTTCAACTGGCTCTAATTGTATCCAACACGTTTTTTCCCTTCGTTTTTCCCCACTTTCCTATCACAATTAAATATAGATGACAAGTGGACGAGATGAGAGAAGAGGAGGAGAATCTTATGCTGCATATATTTGGCCATTGTCTCGTGGAGGGAGATGAATCATAATTCACTACCTTCCACCAATAAAGTTCAATTATTTCCTGGCTCTCATGAAATCATTCTGACATGGATACCGACAGAAAATGGCTGCATCACGGGAGCAAATGCTGCCCACTTCATTATTGGAGAAAGGAAAGAGAGACTGAGATCTTATATATATAGATGAAAGTGGTAGCTAGTGCCCGCATGCCTGCCCTGGCCCGTTATTGTTATATATGGTACTCTTTCATTATTTAAACTCCCTGTTGCTGGGAACTGGAAAGATGATCTCTTTCAAAGACATAACTGAGCTCAATCTGTTTCCCTTATTTGACAGAATTGTTTAACTTTATTTCCGTTCTCCTGTATCCACTAACTACCACAATTGATATATAAACAGTATTAACCAATCAGGTACCCATTTCATATTTGTAAACATGGACTTCCTCCTTTTGTACCTCCCAACTCAATCCTCCCTATTCTGTTCATCCCGCTCATGTAAATAACCCAGTAAAGTCCGCAGTCTTTACATCGATCCATGCGCTTATTTCATCCACAAAACTAACAAAAGTAGAAGAAACGTACATTCATGTCACCGGCCGGCGTGCATCTTTGTGTAATTAATCTCAGGTTGAGTGACCTCTCTTGATGCTTTCTACAAGCGAGTTGGACGAGGAAATAGTCCCCACGACAGCAAGCAGAGTCCCGATCGCTATGAGAATGATATTGAGGACGAAAACTGGAGTTGAGACTTGAGAACGACAAATCTTCAAATAGAAGGCGCAAGGCAAGATGATGGAAAGGCTAACGCTGATAAGAGATCCGGTGAGACCGAGAACGTGTTCAAAGTAAGGCACCGAGAGTGCCAACGCCAGGATGAATATTAGAAGCAAAGAACCAGTGGTTCCTCTGATGATCATCCTCGTCCTCGATCCCATGTGGGAAGGAAGATTATGCTCCAACTGGAGTGCGATGGGAGCAAACTCAAGCGCGTATTTTGTCATGGGAGTGAGCACTGTTACCCAGAGTGCGATCTTCGTCGGAAGCAGATGGGGAGGCATGCTGAGGGTGATCTGAGAGGACACTGTTGGGCCAAAGAGTTTGGCGCCCATGAACCCCAGAGCTGTATAATGTACAGTTACAAGTACGAAGCTTACGATGGAAACCTGAATTAAACTATCAATTAAGGAGTGGAAAAAGGGATTCGGTAATATAATAGCACGTCTATGTATCTTAAATATATTCAATTTGAGTAGTTAATTGATCATAAGGACAAACAAACAAAAAGGATTATTTACCTTAGTGAACTGAGAGGGATCCTTCATGGCAGTGTAAATGTTTGGGAAAACAAGGTGGCCGGCATAGCTGAAAAAATAAAGCCCAGATATCCCAGGAATGTTTTTTACTTGAAGCACAGGAATCGTTTTGCTCGCTCGCACACCACCAAAAGCAGCTGTCCATGCTACTGTTACGAATAGGAGAATAGACATAAAGATCCCACCAGTGGAAAGGAAAGATATTGAAGAGAGGTCTCTGAGCCAAAGAGTAGGGAGAGCCACAAGGACAGCAACCAGAGTGAGGAGATGGTAGGTGGAGAGGTGGACCCCGTGTATGCTCATATGGGTTCCTTTGAACAGTCTGGTCAAGTTGTCGCTCATAGAGATGGTGTATGACACAAGAGCCAGGAAAATTTCTACGTAAATAAAGGCAGAAGCTATCACTCTGCCTTTCACCCCAAATGCCTCCTGTCCGATGTCCTGGTAGTCCTTCGATTTGGAGCTCTTACGGAGGCATTTCCCCATTAGATGAGAGGTGTAGGCACAGATGATTCCTAGCCCAACGAGTAGGAAAACGGACATCCACCCTCCTTTCTCCAGAGCGTATGGGGTCGAGAGTTGTCCCAGGCCTGGAAATATTTGAGAACGTACGGGAAGAATGTATATACGTTAGTTCTTGTTAATCATGATATCTGCTAATAGTTCTGTATAATTAATATATATTCATGAGACGAAGAACAGTACTCATGAAAAAGCTTGACATATATGCATAATGCATGCAGTACGTTAATTAATTACCGATAAGCATTCCGGCCATGTTGATAACCGAGTGGGCAAATGAACTATTAGACTTCACTTGATCAGGATCATGCCCACCATCTTGTTTTCTATCACCAGTACTCGAGACAGATCACCACAAGAACAAATTTTGTTCTCCTCAACGCAGCTACCGCCGCACTTGGACAGCTCCTTTTTCACAAACTGAGCTCCGTGCACCGACTCGCTTGCGACTTGGTTCCCATGGGGAGGCAGCTCGTGCTTGAGGCGAAAGAATTTCGGGACGAGCTTCCACAACCCAGTCGACATGTTACTGTCTCTAGACATCAAAGATGCAACGTATGTTGAGATAGCTAGATACCTGACGCTCACTTGATGGGGAACTGAGCTTGGACATGTATTTATAGGAAGAAATGGCTTCTCTTTCTGATAAGGATAGGGTTGCTCGGAATCATTACAAGCAGTGGTGTACAGCATTCGGCGATACGAGTAGCTATGGTTTACCAAATTGTACAGGAAGTTGCCAAATTGAAAAAATGGGTTTTTTTTTCTCATTATGTACAATACGATCTAGTGAGCTGATCGAGGTAGCATCGCCTACGTGTGTACTTAAATTCCGGTCCAGTGGATGTGGAACCAATTTGAGGTAATTAACTTTAATTTGAACTTTCTTTTTTCTTTTTATACTGCTACTAACCCCGTTTTTCTGAAAGGTTTCTCTTTCCAGGATGCCTTCGTGGTTCACGGTCACCCCCAAAAAGAGCCTTCGTGGTTCACGGTGACCCTGAAGAAGAGCCAGTCTGATTTTCCGATCGTGAGAGTTAACTCCTCTGGAAGCATTCGGTTGCTTTTTCTGATCTCAGATGATCACTTTGTCTGATCTCAGCTCATATTAGAATCTAACTCCGTGATGCTTTCTCCATGATCGCGAGAGCTTGGAATCCCGTCTTATGGAGAATTTTTGTTTATAAAAATCAAGATAGAGGCTAAGGATTTCGCCCTCTTGTGGCAAGCTATGTTCTTAATTAATTTGTTCCAAAGCACGGGTATGTATATATCATTGCGAGAAGTCGAGGCACAGATACACGCGGAAGACGGGAAAGAAACAGTTATATATATTGATCCTATATATTATTGATAGCTTCAGACTCATCAGCAAATACAGGAACCGCGCACATCTGAAGATTTTTAGATACGCAAGTTGACTTTAGAGGACGTAATTTAGATCAATGGAGATAATACTTTCTCCACTTTGGCGAATCAAATGATCCATGCATGTTGTTGGTTAGATTCTCCAGGGGGAGGATGTTTTGAAGGGAAGATGCATTCATGCATGAGTTCTCTTTCTAGAAATCTGTACAGGAAAACTGCCACACGGATTCAATTCACGTAAGCTTGGGGAGAGAATATCAAATATTGTTCGATCCAGTCTGATTTTATTTGATTCCTAAATATGATATGTTATCGATGCACTTAACATCAGCTTTAAGAATGATTTCTACCCACATGTCTCGCGGTAGAACTAAAGTACTCTCCTCTTATTAATTTCAAGGGAACAGTACTTCCGAAAAGTTTGGAAAAGAAAGAAACCTCTGAAATAAGATAAGTGATCAATGTAACCCCCCTTTCTCGGTTCCCATCAAAACAAAAATGATATACATATTTCACTGTGAGTCTTTACATGTTACCCATAAAATACGAAGATAGATTTATTCTCTTAACTAGACGGCGAACACGGACCCCACGTCACACTATAGACCCTCTCAATAAAATATGGTTCATAAGCACTCTCATTGAAAAGCTCTTCCCCTAGGTGACAATATGGAAAGAAAAAAGTAGCTCAGATTCTTATTCGCGTGAGCACTAGACACTAGACACTAGAGAGTTGAGATGCAGAGTACTACTGGCCATATGTCCGACGATTCAGGAAGGATACCTATTGTGAAACGTCGCGTTGGCTTGGTGGGTGGCGATGGAGCTGGGAATGTGATTCTAGAAATTAAACGAGGTTTGAGATTCGGGTCGGCGGCTGCCGGCAAAAGCACCACGTACCGAGTTGATCAGACTGCAGAATTCTAATTGTTGAGTTCTTACATAACACGATAATTAAGAGATCAACCCAGGAATGTTATGACTTGGAATTTGAAAACTAATTCCGGGATAACTTTAATGGGTAAAAACAAGTGGGCAGAACATTAATATTCTTTTGTTGCATTACTTTTAAATTGAGGGTTGTTTGTGTTCGGAATAGAAGATTTTAACTTAATGAGTAGTACTTTTCCAATGTATTGACTCATTTGATTAATTATATTGGGTAAACGGACATTTTTAAGATAGTAATATATTGGTTCTTATGTTAGTAAAAATCGTGTTTTTAATGTCATTAAACTTGCTACACAGAAAGCAATTGAATTTCTTATATATCCTAGCAAATTATGTTATAATTAGTTTGGAAGCGTGATATGATTTTATTTGGTGTAACAGTGTGTTCAGCTTCAATCGTATCTCTATCTGTTTTGAAAAAAAGTAAACCAAAAACTAAGACAAACAATGAGAAATTGAGGTTATTTATGTAGTAGTTTTCCTTTGGTGGGCTTTGTTTTGGTATATCATTGCCAATTGGCCAAAAATTTGGTCAATTGTTTTAATTGATGTAATACTCGTTTACAATTCCCTAGCGTGAAACCCGTCCAATGAAGATAAAGAAAACATATATTATTGATCATAAGGTACTTTTTTTAGTCTTTTTGTCAGTTGTATGACTGTATCAAGTTATCAACTAATGACAACTTCGGTATATTTTTTGTTAAATAAGTACATACTCTAAATTATCCAACGCATAAAACAAGCATACTGTATAAAAAGAGGACGGCAAGAAGAGAGGAAAACAGAGGAAGGAGAAGGGACGAGTCTAAAAACATCAAAAGCGGGTAATGGTCAATGGGCTCCCAACACTGGCTATTCAGAGCGGATAGGGTGGACCCCAGTGCAATAATGTCGTCTTTCCTAAACCAAACATGGGTCGCTTGCAGATTGCCCTGCCATTCCATAACATACACAGTGTCTACGTATCGGCCTCACCTGCTGCGGCCACCAAGAGGCAAACATAACCATCAAATCCCTCCTCTACGTTCTCGCCTCTGATGCCACATCTCGAGTTTTTTTGAGGTCTGAGCAGCCCTCCCCCTGTGGCACCTCTCTCTTTCTCTCTCTCTTTCGATTCTTAAACATGACCGCGGAATTCGACAGAGTGACCATCTTTACTGTCTATTACGATATTTCCTAGATGGAACACCGACGACTGGCTGTTCTCTGCTCCCACCTCCGCCCAATGCATCGGGAACGACCACTTCCGGGCCGGATTGCCCCGGAACTTTCGCGGGTTCCCTTGTTGAACTATGAAGGCGCCCATGACCAAGGCGGAACGGAAAATGGATGCGTTTTTTGTATGATAGTTCGAGGTGAATCCCCTGCTTTGAAGGTACTCGCTTTTCTTGTTAATTGATTTTCTTATGAGTTTGAATTGATACCCATTTTATCTATGTGGTCTAAGTATATGTTGAACCCTCAGTGTTTGATGCATCGCATATTTATCTGGAATGGAAATTGGGTTTGTTGAGCCGTTTATCATTTCGTTCTTGACAAAGGGGAAATGGGTTCTGGTACTGCACAAAAGTAGCGGAAGGTTGTTTATTCTCTAGAGATATTTTACCGCTAATTTGGACAACTTCCTGGGTGAATACTGCAAGAATTAACCTTGTCTACTGAACTTATTCCCTTACAAACGTAGGAAGATTTCCTGTCTTGTCGAGGAATAGATATTGCTTACAGAATTAGCTAATAGGTAGTATCTCTGTTTCATTTTTGCTTAAGGAATTTGTTGGATTATATTGCTTGTAGAGAGGTTATGATGCATCGTATAAGAAACTAAACCAAACAGAGAAAAGATGACAGATAAACTAATTTGCCTTTGTTCGTCTGGATGGTGCCATATCTACTTCCGTATTGTTACCATAGAACAATAATTCTATATGATATGTTACTGTGTTGAATGGGAAGAAGTCCCATTTTGAATAGTCTTTGAAAAATTAAAGGTTTATGAGGTTGACTAATAGGCAGCTAGTTATTTTGGGATTAAACCAGACTCAATCCCATAAATTGACGAGAATTCATACAAGAGAAGAAGGACACCCACAGGGAATAGCTTAGACCTTTCAATGCGTTATAGGAATTTTATTAAAATGGCAGCTTGCCTTGAGACTTTTTAGCCGAGTCTGCACATTGGCACCTCTTAATTAATCAACTCCTAGGGGAAATTGACTTCCCTATTTTAAGAGAGCATGGTTTCGCTTAAACCTTATTCCTCTAAATTTACCATTAATCAGCTTTTTGGACTGAATAAGACAAAGAAAGGGATAAGCATCTAGCTATAAAACAACCCGAGAATGATGATTAATGACATTCTATACCTTACTGTAACCACAAATGGAAGAAGGCTTTTTCTGGAACAGAGTTTTTCCTGAATTTAAACTATTATCAGTTATCCTGTACACCTCCTGGGGGGACTCTTACGCCCATAGGAAGTCACAAAATCTTCCAAATACAGTTGCAGGCAGAATGATTTTAGAGAGACCAATCAGAAAATTCTGTTTTATTGTTATCACTATTCTGCTATTCCAAGTGAATGATGATAGTCATGCAAAAATGTTTGTATTCAGCATCTAATAACCAGATTCCGTTGTAAATTTCTTCCCTTTACAGCTGTACGAAGATGATGTATGCCTCTGTGTTTTGGACTCAAACCCACTGATTCATGGGTAAGACAATTTAGATTTAAGAATTCATGTTTTTTTACTTTGTGTTTTGTATACTTTTTTGTGACAGTTTTCCTGTAAAACTGAAAAGAGTTGAGTTTAGGTTGCTATTATCACATTAGATTTTTTTTAGCGTTTCTTGACATGTTTAGGTTTTATAACTGGAGCTTTGCGTTTTATCCTAGCATCTTTTCAAGTAGAAAATGTCTTCACTGAGATAAGGGGGACTCAGGTTTACTAGTCTCTTCCAAACACCTGCCTTGATATTCATAAGTGTTATTGCTTCTTCGCATAGTAGGGGGTTTATCTTTCTGTAATCCTTATTTCCAATTATTTTTACCTTGTTCTCTTCTTAGGCACTCTCTCATTATACCAAAATCCCATTTCGCATCCTTGGACTCAACTCCTCCTTCCGTAAGTCTTTTGATCTATCTTATGAGTAGTTGACGTATGTCATATGTTCCTTGGAGCAAATATTGTATTAATTTTCTGGAAGCCACTAGCTTTTCTTGGAAGAAATTATGCCATAGTGTATTATCAAAGGGTGGCAATTTATACACAATAACCTGTTACTTTTGGTGCTTACTTGAAGTGCTTAGTGTACCATCACAGGATCGCCTTGAGAGAAAGAAATATAGTTCCAACAGTTAAGATGGCATTGTTCAAGTTTGTTGTTTTGTTTAACAGGAATACACACTTTTCTTATGCAAGTGATTTTATCTTTTATTTTGGGAAAACGAGACAAGAGAATTTGAGGAAAGAGCCAGAGATCAATCTTTCTGTTGCAAGAGATTATTCTTCTCTGACTGTCATGATTCCATAACGTTATTTGTTACTTTGGATGTCAAACATATGTTTAGAATGTTGAAATTCAAGTTGGATAATGTGGGATAATGGAGAGAACTATGATTCGGTTTGCAGAGAATCTTCCAATTAATTTCTGTTCCATATTTGAATACAGGTAGTAGCAGCCATGTGTTCAAAAGTTCCTTTTCTTAGTAAAGCAATTATGAAGGCTACTCAATGTGGTATGATGAACGATTTTTTCATAGTAGTTAGCAATGAATAGAAAAGGTTTTTTTGTGGCTGTATGGAAATTCTAATTCTAATCATTTACTTGCTCTTTGTTTGTGAGTTCAGATACATATGGACCAGCATAGTTTTGCTCTTACATATGTCAGAGCAAGGCATGCTGGCCTATGAGAACTAGCAAAGCTGTTACTCCTGTTTTTGTATGGAAAATGATCCACCGATCTTAATGTGATTGTGGACCCTTTGATATTGTGAATTGCGCAATTCTATTCCTTTTGATATAGGAAACAAACTGATAGCCCTTCATAGCTATAGTTGCATAAATGTTGTGCTACCTAAAGGTTAAGGTTATTCTCTTATTAACAAACAGAGCTAAGATTTCTGTTTCCATTTCAAGCATCTAACCGAAACTTGAATATTCTCTCCAACTTCAATTGCTTGCTGTAATTACTGTTACAATTGTTGTTTGTCATTCACTAGCTTTGTTACAAAAAAAAAAACAAAATGCAGACTCTTTCAATCTGTTAGTTAACAATGGCGCAGCAGCAGGCCAAGTTATATTTCATGTACGTCTTCTACTAAAATCCCAATTATCATTGTTTCCTTTGTTTGGTTACAAATTTAATTAGTTTAACATTTTCGCATGCTTTTGCAGACACATCTTCACATAGTTCCCCGTAAAGCGACGGATCGGCTATGGACTTCTCATGTAAAAAAGAAAACCAGCACATTTTGGATTTTTTCAGTCTTTTGATCACCGTATAATTAACGATGAAGTTCTAATGATTTTTGAATGAATATACCAGAGTTTCAGGAGAATACCCCTAAAGATGAATCAGGAAACTGCTACTCTTGCCAATTCTATTCGAGAAGCTGTGTCGCCTTCCAAAACAGTCGGTTCCAATGTTGTCGATGCAAAGCTTGTAGAGAATCAACAAGATGGATGATCTCATAACAGATTTTAGGCAAAACGAGCAATTACATTCATTTGTTCATCGAAATCTCATAGTATGTATCAATATGCTATTTGTTTTGGTTGGGTTTTTTAATGACTCGCAATGTAAATTTTGAGACAATAAAGCTGTGTAAAGTTATCTGTTGGATTTACAGATATCCATGGCCCCATGCATGTAATGGTGACTCATCGTAGACTGGATCAGGTATTAACACTCTAAAACAGCAAGGAGGTATATATATCTATCGCAAATGCTTGGAAGCTACCATATATAACGGGTGAAACGTTGGAATATTTCAAAAAGACGTTGACGACCGTTATCGCTTCCATTCCCGGCAAAACGTCGTGCCCGTCCGTGGGGGTACTGAAACGGGCATCTCAAAACATGTCCATTTTCTTCTTCTGTTCGAGTTTCCAGGCCTTCATGTGACCCTGCCACTTTCCTGCAGGGCATGCACTTCAGAAAACCACCATCGATCTCTACAAGCAGAGGCGCATCTCCTGGCGGTTATTATGAGCAATATATATGTGTATATGAAGAACCCTTTCACCTGCCTATATATATAACCATTAAACGGACTCGTTCTTCTAATCCTTCCAATTATATGGTCTCTTTACGTTACACGCCCCTGGCAGCTTCATCGACCACCAATATGTTCATGAACTCCGGCGCCGTACCTCCATGGGTTCCCCTCTCCGACCTCCAAGCGTTCTACTTAATGGAGAGAGCCCTCTTCTCTCGCCTCGTCCTTCAGATGAGAGTGGATCCACTAGAATCCATGCGCATAGTCGCGCTGTGGCTTCTCCTTGAAGAAGACGGACGGGCGAGCGTCATACGCCGCCTCCTTCCGCTCTCGGCCCGGTTATTGGCCTCCGCCGTTCTGGAGGCCGAGGCTTGCCTCGCCGTCCTTCTTCCTGGCGTCTACGCCGCCGCGTCCTCGCCGTCGGCCCGCCGCCTCGAGATCATCGCTTCGATAATGGGCGGCGACTGGTTCACCCTCTCGTTGATCGGCGAGAGAAGAGACGCTTTGAGAAATGGCCTAAGCTACTACGTGGAACGCGTATTCCCGAGCCTCTTCTCCGATATTCTCCACAAAGCGGCTGCACTTCGGGAGGCGTTGGCGTTAATAGGTCAGGACGTCCAAGGACGTCGTCGTCGACCTGCTCCCTCGGACACGGTCGAAGCATTAATGTCCCGCTTATCGTTAAGTACTGATCATGAGTACCAACAGAATTATTATTATACTGGAAACAGTACTTCATCGGCGGCGCCGGAACTGATCCCACCGTCGACGACCACGCCTATCACTGACGGCGGCCGCCGGAGCACCGTCGAAACTCCCGCCACTTCTGATCAGGAGCCAGTAATTTTTAGGTCCTCGCTTAACCCTTCTGCCATACCGTGGTATCCCGGGAAGCGCACCCTCTTCCTAACCTTCTCAAAGGGCTACCCATTATCGGAAACAGACATTATCGGATTTTTCACGAGGTTAATTAATTAATTAATTTCCTTAATGCGTTTAAGTTAAAGTGTACATGATATATGTACGTCCTTCTAATATTCTGTCCATGCGCGCGCATGCATGCAGGAGGTTTGGAGACTGCGTCGAGTCACTGAGATTACAAAGAACACTGAGGGGTAACCAGCCACTGTTTGGGACATTAGTGCTCAAATCTGAGGATATGGTGCAGGTAGTGTTGATGGGTCAGGATAGAGTAAGATACCGAATCAGGGGGAAACACGTCATGGCCAGGCTCTACGTCCCACAAAGTTATCGATCCGCGTCTTCCTCGTCTTCCTCAGGATCACAGCAAAGATCAGTACGTAACGAACGTAGTACTACTACTTCGCATGCTCGACGTCAAAGAGAGCGCCGGCGCCGCCTTTCTTCGCTAGGAACCGCGGCCACGTCGAGTAGTAGTACTTGGAGGACTGACATGCAGTCGTCGCTGCAAGTTCCGGCGAGTACGACTTGGAGTACTAGTACTATTGGCGTGCCGTCGTCGTCGTTTCTGCAAGTTTCGACGTCGAGGACGAGTACTACTTGGCCTACTGACATGCTGTCCTCGTCGTCCATGCTAGTTCCGGAGAGGAAGAGTACTTGGAGTACAGCTGGCATCCTGTCGTCGTCGACCATGCAAGTTCCGGCCAGGACGGCTTGGGGTACTGGGATGCCGTCGTCGTCTTCCCTGCAAATTCCGGCCAGAGATGACAGGGCGGGCTCTTCTAGCCACGAAGCTAATTATCCGTACAAGGCTGGCTTGGACAGTAGGGAGTGGGAGTACTTCTCTTCTTTCAATGTGCGTAGATGAGGAGGATATTGAATTTTAATCATATACCATAATCTAATTTCTGTGGCAATAAATTAAAATTTTAAGATTCTTCTTGCTTGCATATCAAGTACTTATTATCTAGTTTCATGTCACTTCTTGGCACATTTGTTTATTTTTTATAATAAGGAGCTATTTTTTATTTATTATTTAAAGAGAACAAAAGCCAACCCATTCTTTCTGCCTCCTGGTAAAGACCTTATTATATATGTTTATCATAATCTTTGATGATGGAGATTATTTTTACAGTAAAATGATGAGTGATCTCTGAATAAGTAAATCTTCAGTCAAAATGACTTAAGCTGTTGCTAGCTTTACATTTATGTGTCAATTAAAATTTAAGAAATGCCCAGTAGTGCTCCATTCCTATCAACAATAAGATCGTGTCTATTTTATTCAGATTTTTTCTTCATACGATCGAAACCCTCCTGCCTTCTTTCCCAGTTGAAATTTTTAGCACTAGATCTTTAGATGGTTTATTTCAAGCATTTTGCTGATCGAACGGTAATATGATATGAGTTTATTAGTTCCATTGAAGTAGTAACCGCTTCCTCTGGTCAGCCTCACAGACAAGCAAAATTGGAGCCACATGAGTCGATGACAGGGTGAAACACTTCCCATGCCATGAGAGTCGAAGGAAAATAGAGACCCTCACAAAGTGGGAAACGTAAATGTAAACGCCACTCAATCCCCAGACAGAAAAGATAGACAAAATAAGATCAATTTTTTGGAAAATAATTCAGCTTTAGACTGCATATCTTCGCAGTTACTTTCCTCTCCCACAAGAACAAGAAGAAAATAAAAGTCAGTATCTTCTTCTCCATGCACACCACTTGAGCTTTAACTGGTACGATAAAGGTGAAATACCCAGAACACCTCGTGCTAATCTGGGATCAAACACATTAAATTGACTCCGCTCCAGCGAATCCAGAAGAACCTGTGCAGGGACGGCAGGTAGTAACACCGGGAAAGCCTCTCTTTGAACTGTCCCTGCTAATTCTCTGGCCTTTTTAAGGTGGATACTGGCCACCGATGCCATTTCATATACTGCACTTGAGAGCCCCTCGTTTGGTTCTATGCGGATCTGTGATCTACCTCCCTCTGTCACCAGAATCCCACTATTAGAAGCAACATCAGCTGGTATGTAAGTCGCTTGTCCAGTCCGACTTGCATGATAGGGTAAAGATTTAAGTAGCAAGAGAAGCCCACTTGCTTTTCCAATGTGTGAGGCTGCATGATCAGCTGCTGTTGAATGGATGCCACCAGCTTGGAGAGTCAAGTACATGAGAGTAGACATAGTGTCTTCAGTATATTTCTCCAGCTCTCCGATGTTTTTTGGAATGTCATTCTCCTCCCTATTTGCATCGTTTAATCTAGCTTCAACTGACCTCTTGAGCCAGCTCTTGCTGATTTTATGCTCTGATATTATGGCAGAGAGTGCTTGTGCAGTTGGATGTTCAACCTTTTTTTTTGAGAAGATCTTGTCAATAGCTTCCTGCCACCAAAGCAGCCGCCCAACGCCTATCATAGGATTAGAAACAACATCCATAGCCCTTGACGTTTCAACATTAAAAGCCCTCAATGCAAATGCAGCCTTTCGCATGGCCGGTGGAAGGTTGAGGAGGCATAGGTAGTGGTGATAATCATACTTTTGCACTTGTTGCACACAATAAGAAAAAGCTGCTTGAATGCTGTTAAACTTTGAACCTCCATTCATCGGAACTTTTGTTTCTCCTGTGATTCACAGAAAGCCAGATACAAGGACATTAAAACTTCCAAAACTTGAAAGTGAAAAGTTCAAGGAGAAACAATACAGTCACTCCATGTCTAGTATGGACCAAGTCAAACAACATTGCACTTTATAAGGCCAAGTGATGTAAAGGATCAAATATGAGATGTGTGCCACAGAAATGCAAAGATCACCTAGAAATAGATAGAGATCATAACAAGTTATGCATCGTGTAGTTTCATAGTCCCACATGTAACAGCAGTTGTAAATTTGAAATCTGGCATAATTGAAATCATTCAACCTCTTTAAGAAAAAGAAAAAGAAAAAGTCCCACATCCATCAACACAATTTCAAATTTAGACGTCAGAAGTTCACACTATCTAATACAGAAAATGTTTGTTTTTGGATAGTTATCTAATACAGAAAATGTAACTAATAGGGTTGGTTTGATATTACACATTTGATAGATTCTCACTTCAAAACCATATCCACAGAGTTGCAATGTTTGAGATCATTATTCACATGATCTTATACCAAAAATCTATTTGTCAATATGGTTGATTTGATACTGCATCCTTGTTTTATGAGAAGATTTGATACTACATCCTTTTTTTAGGAGAAGATTTGAAAGAATGTCCTTTTTTTCTGAGAGAAGATATGATACTACATCCTTTTTTTCGGAGAGAAGATTTGATACCACATCCATTCTTTTAAGAAAATATTTCATTACAATATCACTGACATTGCCTCGCCTCTGATTGGAAAAATAAGCATCCAATAAATAAAAAGCAAAGCTAAAAAGAGACAAAAGGCTAGATACACAATCCAGTAACATCACAACATGAGCCCGAAATAGAAAATAAACGTAAAAAGAGAATGAGCTAGACTACACAGCCCAACATTGCCATGATATGAGCTGAGGAATATATGTGAGGCAACCATGACTGGCAGCTGAATTGCGTTTAATGAGTCAAGAATGAAGTATAAGATCCAAGTTCCCAAAGGACCAGAAAGAGTCAAGTGAAATAATAACTGTCCACGAGAAATAAAATAACTTGAACGATGAACCGAGGAAGATTCACAGTTGCAGAATATTTTAGATCCAGATGATAAGCCTTGCTCTTTCAGCTATAGCCTGGATTTTTTTCGGTTATTACTTGCATTTAGACGAAAATTGTTATTCAGCCCAAAACCTGTGAACCTAGAAAACAAAATACTTGAACTACGAATCAGCCTTGTATATGCCACCGTACGTTCAGTCACCAAATTTTGCTTTGTTAATGCCTCCACCTGGGAGTCATAGCCCAAGAAGCTGAAAACTCGTACATTTACTCTCCATTTTCTTTTGTTAAAATAAGTGGGTTCCAAACTGGAATTGTTTCGTTCTTTTTCTATCCTCCCAAAAATTGACTAATAAACTGGGATATTTCTAATGAATATTTGACAACTGTCTCTATGAAGTTCCTAAAGAGTCTATTCTTCCGTCTTAGAGCTTTGGCACCTCAACCTAGAACAGGGCTGAAACTTAGTTATTTAAAGAAATATAGTTCTACTTCTAAAGAAATTAGTTTCATTTCAAATTCATTCAAAGCACAAAAACAATCATGGTCGTCGCCGGCGTACTTACAATTCTACTAGATGGAATTAACAAGTAGCCGCCTTTTCTCTCTGTTTCCTCAGAGCGTGTAACCGGGATTAGACTCACGAAAATCACACTCTCGAGGACGGCAATTCATTGCTTCACGGGCAAGGATAATGCAACTCCGCGGCAGGAGTCGACTGAGAGATACGCTGTGGTTTGTATTGAACGCCTTTAACCGGAGAAGCCCGAGCAGGATTCCAGCGCAGCAAATGCAGAACTATTACTGGATCGCGGAGGCCGGGATTGAGTCGTGTAGCCTGTCTGCTAAACAAGAAGAAGCCAAAGGAGCACGGAAGATCAGAAAGTAGATCCTCTCAAGCTGCGAAAGTCGTGGAAGGCAATATGCTGAAGGCCGGGAGAAAATGCTATACGAAACGAGGCAATCCCTATTTCCGATTTCACATGGGATTCAATGAAAGGTTAAACAAAGTATCCGCTTAATTCGCGTATAAACTAAAACTGGCAGCCGAACCCTCGAAAACGAACGTCCGATAAGACGTTTGACGGGTATCCGTTTCCTAATGTGGTGTCCGGTTATGTATCCGTGTTTGGTCTACGATTTCGTTTTCATCCCTTTGACACCCACGAGCGACTGGGCACATTTCAGAGGCCTGTTTTACAAACATGAGTTTGGATTCACATCTTCCTTTATTAGGCCCATTTATAACTTCGTCTTCGGCCCATAACATAGAAACTTTTAGAACCCATCCAAGAACAAATGGTTGAAACATACCTGGTGTTTTAATTAGGCATACAGTTACAGTTTAGTCTCACATAATTTTAGTTATAAGTAGAAATATCCTGATTTATAATTAGTAGGAGGTTCTTTTAACTTGTTAATCATTTGAAGATAAACCTTAAAGATACATGCATGTAAACAGGATTTTCAAATAGAGAAAGAAGAGAGTGAGGAAAGAAGCAGGCATATAATGGTACTGCCTACCAGCAACGTCTTGTCTAGAAGTAGCTTATAAGCTTAGCTAGACTTTGGAGAGGGTGAATGAAACTTACTCAATTAGGGTTATATTAATTTGTAGGTGGTAATGGAATAATGGAATAGCAGAGAGTAGGGAAGGGACAGTCAGGAAAATAGGTTTGGTTCCCAAGGTGGTCAATAATCGATCCCCAGGTAATATTATCTCATATCTGATATGTGGCGTATGATGTCACGAATCTGAGCTAATCTCAAGCGTGCATGTTTTTTAGATTGGAGTACTCCCTCTCTGCTCTGGCCAACTGGACTCTCCCCCATCCCTCCCTCTTGTCTTCTCCGTCACTTTAATTCGCTTCCATTAAATTATAGAAACAGCTTTTAGCCACAAATTAACAGCTCTACAACCTAAGATTAAGAATGGAAGAAAATTATTCTGCCAAAATTAAGTTCATTATCCAAATAAAAGAAAAAATTAATAGGATAAGATTTACTTTGATATCCAATTTAAAGTTTTTTATGAACTAATAAAATATATAAAAAAATAGTATATTCCAAATTACTTAAATATTTAACGTTTGCCAAATAACAACATTATTAGTTTGGATCCCACATAAGATGTATATATGAAGCCCATAAAAATATAAAAGTGAATGTTGGTTATGTCAATCATCTCTATGTATATAATATCGTAGTATTTGAAGGCATATTTATCACAGAGACACTTATTCTCTTTTTTCTAAAGAAAGAAATCTCGCTCGTACGTGTATGAGCCATGGGAAACCTTCATTTCTTAGCTTTATGGAAGAGGTAGGTTTCTCCTTGTTTACAGTACAAAGATTTCTGGAACATCCTAAGTTTACTCTATTGGGAGAGAGTAAGTGCACCACTCGTGCACCCAACCGGTGCACGAATCATTACTCTTCATACAAAAGAACAGATTTTGGACTTCGAGACTTGCCACCTACTACCGAAGTCATCATCTCCTTTGCTTTTAATCACTTCCTTCTCTGTTTTCTTTTCAGATTAGAGACAAGAACTCTAAGGAGAAGAAGTTGATTAAATCCCCCCTTCTTTAAGTCTCATGACGTTGGCGCATCTTGTTGGTGTATCGACTCTGACCTGTGTTTATATTTCTCACGGACATTTTTTTTCGTCCTTTTTAAGTGTTAAATTTACTTAAAAAAAAAAGACAGTAAGGAAAGATGTATTATGTATATATACAAGTAGTTGGCCGCCCTGGGTGGCGGTGGTGGAGGGAGGGGGGATAGAGATCAGTCTCAATTATCCAAATCCCTTTAAAAACTCAGAACTGAAGTCAGTCCCATGTGGATAGCCTTTAACAAAGTCTTTAACATGCTTATTCAAACGTTGTGTTAGATACGGGAAGTTAGGACTGCAAATCTTTCAAAACAAACCAAGTCTAATTATATATATATGTATGTGTATCTTTGCATGCAGTACTCGAATCTCAGCTTTATTCCTACCATTGACGAACTCCTCTTTTGTCCTTTCTTCCCTTGAGCGAAAGAAAGAAAACAAAGTCACGTGAGGCCTTCTTGCTGTATCCCCAGTCAAACTCCCAACATTCAACCCTAGAAAAAGCACTATTATTATAGAATAAAAAGAAGAGGGCGTGAGCTTATAACTTATATTAATTAATCTGATGGTAAGGTAAAGGATTCTTCTCCCTTCGTTTCTAGGATTTGATAATATAGTTTTTTTATGTGGCATGATGACCCCCTCAAGCCCCATCAAAAGCCTTCCATATACTTGCCATTTACATATATATCACCCTTGTTATGATTTCAGGCGCGGGCTTTCTGATTGCATGTGATCATATACACAGCTCCACCTTACGTACGGACCCCACAGGTTAATTTTGAGATAAATGTATATGACCATTTGCAGTATACATAAGAACAAACTTTTTGTTCTTTTTTTACGTACTCCATTTATTAGCTGTCTCTCCTACATATATATATATATATATATATATATGCTCCCACAGAACACAAAAATTGTGAATGTATCTTCGACACTTTCTATCACAATTTGTCAAGACGCAATTTAGTATGTATACATAAATTATATTCATTAGTATGTTAATATTTAGAAAATAATGGCGGCGATAAGAACAAGTGGTCGTTCACATTCAAGTAGGAGAAAAAGGTGGGGGCCGGACGGAGAGGAGCATGCATGTGGTAGATTATGATTGTCACCAACAAGTGCAACATGTGGGGAATCACTGATATGTTCAGCGCCTACACAAAAGTCTCTTCTGTAGATTGTTGTGTTGAAGTACAAAACACTGGTGTACTCAATAGCACTAGTCTCCATGAATGCATATTATGTACATGCATTTGTTTGTGTGCCGGCCCCCACAAGAAAGATTTGGTCATGAGTTTCTTGGTACTCATCACATGCACTCGACACAAATGAAATGTGAGTTTATCCCCACAGTGTTACTCATGCATGCATGTGTGTGATCGCCATATATAGATGTGAGTGTAGAGATCAGCTGCAGAGAGAATGAGGAAATTAAGAGAGATTGGCAAGGGAGGATCATCTTAGGCCTTTGTACATAAATATAATATAAATGACTAGTAAGTTCTAAAATTTTGGGTTTCGTACGTCTCCACCACGGGTACGTGGTCTTCGAGTACTCAGAATATGGTTTGGATCCCAAACTCTGTTCACCACTCAAACCTTCTCTTCTTTTCTTAAAAGGGAAAAGAAGTGTAAAAGGAAAAGAGAGGTAATTTGTGAAGCATATATTAGGGAGGGCATGTATTAGAAAGAATTAATCGGGGTAGCTAGCTAGGGAGAATAGACGCGAATATTTAAGAAACAGAGAGAGTCACGTAATTATTATAAATAAATTAAGTATTAATGAAGAGCTCAAATCCCATATTTGACTGATCGATCCTTTGCCCTCTTCACGAACACAAAAGTGCTACCCATGCAGCAGCACCAAGGGGGAAACTCTGGGAATTCACCCTAGAGTTCCCTACACATATGAAAGGGCCTTAATTAATTACCCGTCGTAACCCTCTCGACCTCCGTGCATGGCAATATTCACGTAGTTCCGAGAAGGCACGGGCGCTCCGCCGATTTCTCCCAGACGAGTCCAGTTTCGAGGGGTTTGAATAATCAAATCTCTCCCCGGCCATCCCTCGATCGAATACCGTGCAAAAAGAAGACCCCCTCCCTCCTCCATATTAATATCCATTTTTCGAAGCCATATGGGCCACTTTTTGCCATCTCCATCACCCAGAGTACGTACTCAGAGTACTCATGCACAGTGCTGCTGAAAAAAAGCAACCCAAAAATCATCCTTGTGGAGTACAGCTTGTGTACGTGGCTTCTGCTACCTGCTGCCTCCTTTAATGCCCAGTCCCGGGGAAGTACTTTCTATAATTTGTTTTTTGTTTGTCTTTTCATTTGTTCCTTCTTCTTTACTCTCCCTGGAAGCGACGTCGTCGTTCGCTCCCAGGCACCAGCCAAGGGTTGGCCACTTTCTTTTCACCTCTATTTTATAAATGTACCGACCGAAGACCACGGATTGACCAACAGCCACCTGTCTGTCGCCACCCCCGGGCCTTAATATGATGACAATTACCGACACCCAAAACCGGATTCTGCCTCCGGCCGGGTTCGTGATCATCAGTGACCGAACCCCACTCCCCACTCGGCCGAACCGGGCGGGTTACGTGCGTGATTAGTCGTCTGTCCATGTTTCAAAAGGGGCCGGAAAAAGAAAAAGGGAAGAGAGATGGTGGGTCAATTTTCTGGTCGACAGGTATGCATGCCTGTCCATGTTCTGTTCGTATTTTTGCACAATTGGAGTTTCCTCTCCCCGAATATATGCGGATATTATTAGTTTTTTTTCTTTTCCCCATCAAAGTTGCAGACGAGTGATGAACTGGAAACCGGTGGGGATTGAAGCACGTGCGATAACGTACCCGGGCATGCAGAGCTACACGTGCACTCCCCCATGCATATATATATATATATATATATATATATATATATATATATATATATATATGCAGTAATGATGGTGCATGTGCGAGAGTGATCATGCATGTGGGATCCGGCAGGGGGATGCTTCTATGCATGCATGCATGCACCTCATGAATGCGCGCAGTACTACCTCTTGGATCCGGAATTTTATCCTCCTCGTTAGTCATTCTTCCTCCGAATGTGCTTTCACACGTGCGGGGACCTGACCCCTGGCCCTGGGGAGCATGCATTTTCCTTTATTAATTAATATACCTATGATCCACTGGTTCGTATATATACCTTCCAAAACATACATATATACCCTATGGAAGGGACACATATATCTAACCCCGGCCTTAATTTATAAAAATTATAATGGGTTTATATATATGGCCACGAGGTGGTGCCTTTAAATATCTATAAGAAAGACCAAGTAAAGACGTATGGGTTGTAAACCAGTAACCCTAGCTAAGCTATGAAAGTCGTACTCATATCGTTTCTATATCTTTATCTATCTCTCTCCCTCTCTCTCTCTATATGTCCCCCGGGCCTCCGGTCCTCCCCGTCTGTAAGTTGGGGTATGATTATGATGAGATTACCGAGAGCATTTATTTTTACGGTGCGGCAGGCTTTAAATAATATAAAAACTTGGAAGCCATGTGTTTTACCCTCTTTGATTCCTTTCTTGACGGTCAAACTTACAGTAGGGATTACACCCTCCAAGATAAATTTTTCCACCTCTTCCTGAAACACCACCCACTTTAAACAAATCCATGCCTATTTATATCCATTATCCGTACCATGTATGATCGATAAGAGCATAGAACCAAAAAATAATTACTGGAAAACAACATAGAGAAGAAAAAAAATAAAGAGGAGAGAGAGAGAGAGCGATTGGATGATAAATATATTGTAAGTAAAATTCCTTTTTGATGGGATCCAAAGACTTGGATTTCCATCCCATCTCTCTCCATATTATATAAAGAAATATACATAGCTAGAGGATGAAATGAGCCTTAAAAGAGGCCCGGAAGACAAGGGTTGGTGTCCACATTCAGGGGTGCAGGTAGCAAACCCATCTCGTTTCCGGTGTGCATAATACGCCTGTTTCCTCTCCCTTTTTTCCCTTCGCTGTCTTGTCATTTTCCATTTGAATGTTTTAAGGAGATCAGTTGAAACGAAAAGCCATGGGAATGAATGCATACATGGTGGTTATGGGCAGAGGGGACTGTTGGGAAGGGGGAAAGGTTGAAGGACAACCCGGCTGGGACGGGGGATGCTTGATGATTAGGACGAGAAGATAATAGTAAAATAAAGGATAGGAGTGGGAGAAAGTTATGGGGGTTCAAGGGGGGAGGGGCCAATAACAAGGCTGTTGCTGGGTCAGATTACTGACATGAAATGACTCGTCTCCAAGTGGCCTTGCATAAATGGGTGTGGAGGAGGCCCTGCGTGTGGGTATTTTGTCACACACTGTCAGGGCACCAGCTTCTTTCCACAGGTCGTGCAGATGACATGTAATCTGGTATTATTTCATACACAGGGAAAGCTGCCTAACCTAGCTTACAAGAGAATCATTCTGAGGGCCGAGGAGGATAAATTCTTAGAGTTTGCCTAACGCCCGTGCGCCTCGTCAAAGATATTAGGGTCAATTGCACTTTAATTGCGGGTGAGTGAGAGAGAGAGAGAGAGCAAATGAGAGAGAGAGAGAGCAAGTGAGAGAGAGAGAGAGAGCAAATGAGAGAGAGAGAGAGAGCAAATGAGAGGAGATTAGTTCGATGAGACGTCTGGCTCGATCGTGGAAGGAATGAGAGAGAGAGAAAGAGAGAGAGAGAGAGAGAGAGAGATTAAAAGAGAAAAGAAAGAGAAAATCTAACTTTCTGTTTTGGGGCATCGATTCATATTTAAGACTCTTTGAGGAAAATCTTTGGCGAGTCTGGCCTCTCCTATTGTTACATTGTTTTAAGGAACCGAGCCCTGAGGGTCATATATAAAATCTCTCAACAGTTTCCTTTGTTTGAAATGCTTCCTTGTTTCATTTCTTGACCTTTCCTCTTCCCCTTCCAAACCCCGATGCACTCCTCTCTGCAACTTCCATATCTTAGGCAGGCACTCGATGGAATCTCCCCTTCATAGACGCAGCTGCATCAAGTAAAGCCAACCTTTTCTCTCTTACTCCATTTTTTTACGGTGCAGCAGTACTACTCAAGAGGCTCAGAGGCCTATTTCTTCTCCCCATCTCTCTTCACCTTCCATGGCCTCCGTCAACAATTGGTTGGCCTTCTCCCTTTCCCCACAAGAACTTCCTCCCCAATCTCAAACCCATGCGCCTCCTCCCGTCTCCCGTCTCATGTCCACCGACTCCGTTTCCCGCTCTGGCCTCGCCTTCAACTCCGATGATGTCTCCGGAGGAGATGTTTCCGGCGATTGCTTTGATCTCGGTTCCGACTCCACTGCTCCCTCGCTTAACAGCATCCCCAACCTCAGACACGACGGCCCTTTTGATATTCTCGAAGCTTTCAACAGAAGTACCCACCAGCATCAAGGTGAGCAAAACCGTTCCGTGAAAATATAACTAAAATCTCAAATATTCATCATACAATGGAACAAACTCAAAGTACCTTTTACTAATTATTCTTTTACGGGACTCCTTGTTTTTCTGCAGATTGGAATATGAAGAGCATGAGCATGAACTGCGACAGCAACTTTAAGACAAACTCCGACCTTTCTATGTTGGTGGGTTCGAGCAGCAACCGGGGTCTGGACCAGGAGGAGCCGCCCAAGCTTGAAGATTTCCTCGGCGGCCACTCATTCACCGCGCATGAGCAAAAGCTCTCCGGCATACCCCAAACCTACGACAACACCGGGGAATACATGTTCTCAAACTGTTCTCTGCAGCTTCCGGCGGCCCCCACAACGACGTCGAATGCAAACGCCGGAAACGGGAACGGCATAAACAATAATTCCATAGGGTTATCGATGATCAAGTCGTGGTTGAGGAACCAACCCGCGCCTCAGCAACAAGAGAACAAGAACGATAACAACTGTAACGGGACGGCAGCGAGCGGAGCCCTAACTAGTAATGCTCAGACGCTGTCTCTTTCGATGAGCACTGGGTCTCAGTCGAGCTCACAGTTGCCTCTTCTCGGGGCTTCGGCGAACGGAAACGGAGGCGAAAACTCCACAGAGAATAAACAGAAGTCTGCTTCCACTACAGATGGACAAAGCGCTTCCTTGGACTCGGTACCGAGAAAGTCAATTGATACATTTGGGCAGAGAACCTCCATCTACCGTGGTGTAACAAGGTTCATTATCATTTTCCATGGAACATCGCTGAATATACCCCCGGTTTTCCTTTCTTTTGTTTGTTCACTCTAAGTTTTGATTAAACTCGTGTTTAATTTCTGTCCTTTTTAAGTAGTTTTTTCTTCTTCTAACTTTTAGAAGCAACATCGGAGGTTCAATTAATGGCAAATATCGTTTCATCTTTCGACTTTTCCCTCTCGCACCTCTTCGATTTGGTTCCATGAGTATTTTTTAAAGAATAGAAGGAGAAAAAAAAACGTTGTGGACGGGTCACTTTCTTTTTACCTGAATATCTCCGCTATTTTACAGGCATAGGTGGACAGGTAGATATGAAGCTCATTTATGGGACAACAGTTGCAGGAGAGAAGGGCAGACTCGAAAGGGTCGGCAAGGTTCTTTTCTAATCTGCATCTCTTTTGCTTATACATGACAAATCTCAGTTCCAAGATTGGATCTTTTACTAAGTTATATTTTGCCTTTTTGGTGCATTGTTACGGGATGGCGTGGCTTTAATTCAACTTGGCTTCAGTTTATCTGGGTAAGTAAGCTGTAACCCTGGTCCTTGTTAATCTTTTTACGCAGTAAAATTGAATGTTTTACTAGGGTTATCTCTTTCAATGTATAATGCCTGCGAGAATGCGGACTAAACATGGACTTCTATCCATTTTAATATGAATAGGTGGTTACGACAAGGAAGAAAAAGCAGCTAGGGCTTATGATTTGGCTGCTCTCAAGTACTGGGGTTCAACTACAACAACAAATTTTCCGGTTAGGATCTTACTTTTTTCTACCTAGTTAGAAAATTTACTGTTAACCAACATTACAGTTGCATTGATAGAAACTATGCTTATTGTTATGTGATATAGATAAGCAATTACGAGAAAGAGTTGGAGGAGATGAAGCACATGACCAGGCAAGAATATGTGGCGTCTCTTCGCAGGTAATCCCATGCATCTACAAAGCTGTGTTGGTGAAGATGGAATAGAAGTTTTTCACGGTTATCTCTAACTGTTTAACAAAAATACAGAAAAAGCAGTGGATTTTCACGGGGAGCATCCATTTACCGGGGTGTGACAAGGTATTATTTTCCTTTTCATGAAGATCATCTCTTGTAAGCTCATATGTGTAGCTGCTATTAACAAGTTAAAATTCGGCTCTAAGAATTTTGAAGCTTTATTACCTTGATTCATGGTTACACGCATATGTGCCAATTTTACATTAAAATTTGTAATGGAGTTTACCACAAGTGAGTGCAATATTAAGATTTGTAGCTTACATTGTAATCCTTTTGTTGTAGCCCCATTCGTGAAAATCTTTCTTAATATATAGTACTGCGCAAAGTTAGTATATTAGATGAACTGTGGGCATTTGATCCATTCCATGTGCTCACAACGATTCAATACAACATGTATTAAAATACGGTTTTCCTGTTCGGTGATTGTATAATATTGGTCCACTATCTCTCGTAGGCACCATCAACATGGAAGGTGGCAAGCAAGGATCGGAAGAGTTGCGGGGAACAAGGACCTTTACCTGGGAACTTTTAGTAAGCTCACTCTCGTAATTTCCGCAAATGTTTTTTTACCATAGGATATTAGTACTACTCCGAACCATGAAAAGATATTTGTATATTCTTAAGCTAATGAGAGTCGAACTAATTCTTCAACAGGCACCCAGGAAGAAGCAGCAGAAGCCTACGACATTGCTGCAATCAAGTTCCGTGGCCTCAACGCCGTGACAAACTTTGACATGAGTCGTTACGACGTGAACAGCATAATGGAGAGCAGCACGTTGCCGATCGGAGGAGCGGCAAAGCGTTTGAAAGAAGCGGAGCAGACCGAAGCGAGCGTCGACGGCCGAAGAACTGACCACGATAACATCACTTCACAGCTCACCGATGGAATAAATAGCTACGGTTCGCACCACGGATGGCCCACCATCGGCTTCCAGCAAGCGCAGCCTTTGAGCATGCATTACCCTAATTACGGCCAGCAGAGAAGTTGGTGCAAGCAGGAGCAGGACGGCATCGCTGCTCATCAGAGCTTGCAAGATCTTCACCAGCTTCATATGGGCAACACCCACAACTTCTTCCAGCCCTTCCACAATCTCATGAGCTTGGACTCGTCTTCTCTGGAGCACAGTTCGGGTTCAAATTCTGTCATCTACACAAGTGGTACTGGTAGTGGAGGTTCGGGGAGTAATAGTAGTTATCACGGAGTTAATGTGGGTGGAAGCGGTGCATATGCTTTACCCATAAGCACAGTCATAGCTGATCAAAGCCAGCAAAATCATGGGAGTTTCGGGGAGGCCGGTAATGATCAGGTGAAGCAGCAGATGGGTTTTGATAACATGTTGGGTTCCAGTGATCCGTTTTCTGGTAGGAATGTTTACTACCTCTCACAACAAACTACACCCGGCGTTGTGAAGGCTAATGGGTATGATCAAAGCGCCAGTTGCAACACTTGGATGCCTAACACGGTTCAGCCTCTTGCACAAAGATCTAACAACCTGGCTCTCTGCCATGGAGCTCCAGTTTTCACTGTCTGGAATGATACCTAGTAGATTAGTACTGGTTATGCCCAGGGAATGAATGGGAGGGGCAGGTGGACATGAGGGGGGGGAGAAACGGAAGGAATAGAGAAGAAACAGAGTAGGAAACAGATCAATAGTGATGTATACAGCGCTTACCACCTGATTTTAATTTTTTTCTTTGTGATCCCCTTTTTTTTTTTTCTTGTTTTGGAATCCTGAAACTAAACAGATGTTATTTTGGCCGGAAGTTTTTTACATAAGGATTTGGCTGAAGTTCGGCATTAGCAAGGAAGGCAGATAAGTGTCTCCAGGGTTCTGCCTCCGTTGCTTTGCATTTTGGAACTTCGGATGGATAGATCCTCGGATGGTAGTCTTATGTAAATTCGATTAAATAATATTATGATCTCACACGGATGGAATTTTTTCCTCATGACCAGGTGCATGTATAAGTTTCATCTATGCCAACTAGATTCGTCTTCCTAAACAATGAAATTCAAGCTCGATGATCCTTTGTATGTTTGCTTACTATATTAATTTTATAATGCGATTCAGAACTTCATGGGAACAGGATCTTCTATACCGATAATTCCTGTTTGGGAACCCTCTTAAAGGACTATGACACTATAATTAGAATGTCTTAAATATATACATGCGTTGTTCCTTTTGAAACCTATTTTGCCTGGAATCTTAATAAATTAGTAAACCAACTCAACTGCGTTAGCTTAAATATTAAACGAATAGATACATAAGTTATTTGTTCTAGTTCATTCGCTAGTGGTTGTCTTCTTTTCTTTATATGTTCTTTTTGTGTTATACTCCAAGAGAATGGGCAAATAAACTAATGAAGTTAATTATGGTTAACCATTTAAACTGACCTTCTTATGAATAATTCATTATCAAGGCCATTTATATATATTATAATGGAATTGTAGTTCTTTCTGATATATATGTATAGTTCGTAAACAGAAAGTTGGGTCGCTTCTGACTTGACTAAAGCTAGCTTTTATCTCATTTCTTTATTCTCTTTAAATGAAAATATCACTTCTTTATTTGTTTAGCTTTGGGTTCTGTAACGATATTTATTATGAGTATGTTTTTTCCGTATATAACTTGAATGCGTAGGACTTGAAAGAAGTTAATTTAATGAAAAATGATTTAAGTACTGCCATTTATTCATGTGAGCTTTTACATTCTTATGTGGCTGTCCTACTAGCAACCTAGTTGGTAGTCCTAGGGTTTAGGCTTGTCACCACTCTTTAATTACTCCACCCTTCGTCTAGTATTAGCTCTTGAGGTCATGACTGTCACGCATATGTTATTGTTGGCGATTCTAAAGAATGACCGTGGTTCTTAGATTTCATTCCCACAACTATTCCAATAAAACCAACTTCTGTGTCAGACCTCAACGCAACCGACTGTCATGGCAGTGGTGGAACAAGTTTTGCCAAATGGGTGAGAAAGACCAACAAAATGTCTCACTTCTCAACCTAGCTATTTTGGAATATCCTCTCGAGAAGGACGCGTTATTTTTGTACTTTCTGCAGATGAATTCTATCATTCTCGATGAACCTAACTAATTATCCTTCGTTTGTACGGAAATTATTATCTTTCATTCTCGGGGAACGAGTGCATGGGTGCATATATACATGTACATGAGAAAGATAACACGGAGGAGGATAGTTCAGATTCTTCTTCGTTTCATTGGGTATTGCCGAGGCTGATCATTAATTAGATTTTCCATGTTGGTTAATGCGATTTGTTCTGGGAGATGGAGATAAGCAAAAATAATTTTAGTCCCTCCTGCATTTCGTTTCGTGGAATCATATATATTTCACCTGATCACTTGAAAAGGGATCAGTTTACACAAGATTCTCATCATTTGCGGGTTGAGGAAGAACGGTGATGGTAAGAAAAGCTGAGAGGGAAGCGATCAGAGATGATCATGAATGGTAATTGTAATAAAGGGAAGAAAGAAAAAAATAAAAAAAAAAAGCCAAAAAGGGTCGTCCTCTTTCAGGGTTTCTCAGCGGGTCTTCGTCGCTTTTGGAGAGGATCACAGTGATACTACCAGAGCAGTCTGCCTGCATTATTAAATTCAGTCTCTGCGCGCGAAAAACGAAGAAATTGGGAGTTTGCGAGCCACGAAACTGATTCCCTGGTCGCAGAAGAAATTGGCGAATTATAAATGCCATTATTACAGGTGACTGTTTAGGGTTTTCCTCGGCCACGCTCGCCTCGGGAATCCGATAAATGAATTTACCTCGAACGTCGTCACGCGGGCGTGTTTACTCTGTAAAGAGAGAAACACAAAAATATAAAGAAGAAGAAGAAGATGAAAAAGTTAAAAAAAGATAAATAGTCTACTGCCTCGCTACAGGACGAGAATACCTCGGCCCTCCATATCTGTCTGTCCCTCTGCAGAACAACAAATTAAGAAAACCAGGGGAAAATAAAAAAGAAGAAGAAATACTCCCTGAGACCCACCATAATTATTTGCCTGCGAAAAGGGCAAAGCAGCCGCACCCTTTTCCAATGCCATCTCAAGACGCCATTCTGCTCGATCCCCTCTCTCGATCGTCTCTCTCAACTCGATCCATCGCTTCTCTTTCCTGATCTGTCCTTTCTTAATTATTAGATGCATGCATGTTCTGATGACTATGATCGATTAAATACAACAAAGGATCTGTCGACCTCCATCGATCTCGTTCTCTATTTGTTTGTTTGTTTACGATGATTAATTGAACTCCTAGTGGGGAGGGTGCATGCTGGACCTCGTCTCCCTTCATCATCCTTATCTTCTACTTCTGCATATTCTTTGGCTTTTGTTTCCATTCACCGCTTCTGAGTCCAGACATGCAGTACTTGATCTCGTCCATCAGATGTCTTTTCTGGAGTCTCAATGGTGCCCAAAGACAAAACGAACGTACGTAGTCATGACTTTAGTACAGGTTATCGTAGTAACCCGGGCTGGCCACATTGAACATGGCCTCATTCTTCAATAAGCTTATGCGCGTGCATTAATGATATTTACTCTTTTAGTTATCATATTTGAATATTATAAATTAATTATATAGAATTTATCTGTATATATATATGTGCTTAATGAATATCTTAATATGTGCTTAAAGGGCGAACGTTAGCTGGATCAAGGCGGAAAACTGGATCGGGTATTGCGTCGGATAGGATCCAATATTTCATTTTCTTTTTACTAGCGAACATGAATACGTAAAGACCGCCGATTCTTAGTTAATTTGTTCGAACCTAATGGTTGGAAAAGAACCGCAGAAAGATATTCTATATTGTCACTACGCGAAACATGGGACAAGGTTTGCCGTAAATTAGACCCACTAAAATCCGTTCTGGAGCCTGCAGACGTTAATCAGCTTGTCCCTAACAAGCTACAAATTCAAGATGTCGATTCGGCTTTGCCACATTATATATACATATTTAATATATTTGTTCATATGATTCATGTCAAGCTCAAGTTTCAGGTAAATTAAGTAACACAAGTAATCATATAAATCGTGATTACTTTATTTTCTAATTTTTCTGAAATAGCTTACTAGAGATTACTAATTTCATAGTACCATGAACTGCAGGACTTAATTAATCAGCTTCTATTTTACCTAGCTTGGGTTCAAAACTAAGATTGCGCAAACAAGACAGACGTTTAACTTTGGAACCGTAAAACACGGCGGCAAATACGCCGCCACCGCCTTAAGTTTTTGTTTCCAGTAATGGCGGCCGCATCCACCCCACTTCGGCCTTTCCTCGTCTTCTTCCATTATTAGCTAGCCATCGGAAACGTAAATCCTCGGCTGACGCCTGACCTAGTGACATCGGCATTGTTGTGTTGTTTTCACTGTCATTGTCTTTCATGGGGTCAACATATATCGTTATTCGATAGAGGCCCCTAGTTTGAGCTAGCGCTTCAGTTCCTCGTAGTCGTTGTTAATTTTCAAGAACAAAACTAGAGTAAAGATGGTGTTCCAACTTCGATATTCAAAGTGTCCAATTAGGAAAAACACAAAACAGGATTAATAATAATATTCCCACGATTCACGAACTGAGGCTGTCACTCCAGATTCAACTTTTGGTCCTTTTAAAAGGTAATTACTATATAATTTTTTAGAGCGATGATATAAGTATTGTTGATTATTACTTCTAAGACTTTACATCCTGTCGTGGTTTAGAAAAGAGATAAAATGGAAGAAAAAATCTGCAAAATTATATTTTTTATAAAATATTATTTACTTATTTTTCAATTCCCTACACCGCTAACTATACAGCCCGTCGTAAAACCTTGAAGTAAAATAAAAAAATACTGATATCATTTTTCTTATGGAGGAGTTTTATAAATATTTATGTTTATGGATTACATGAATTTAAAATTTACAAAGTCGAATTATGTGCTATTTGTAGAACTAACCTTTCTGATTATGTATTTTAAATAAAACCCAAATGACCTTATGTTACCTACTTACCTATATACTCCAATGCCAACTTCACAATTATTAATTCTTTATAATATACAAACTCTAGGTTATACCACCACACACCACTAAAATTAAGAAAAGTAATATTTTACTTTGAGGTTTTACTTAGTGACGTGGTTGTGCTCGTTGGAGGTCCAAGTAAGATAAAATTTAGGGTTTACCCAAAGTAATCATATCACCACTCCAAAATTAAACTCTTAAAGTAGGCTGTGTATATATGAGTTAGGTTCTCATAAAGTGTTTTAAAGTTACAATATTAAAAAAAAGATATTAATACTGCTATATTTTACCGTGAGGCTTTACGTTGTGATGTGGTTGTCCTCCTCACAGCCTAATTGGAAGTCTAGATAAGGTTTAGGGTTACACAAAGAATATGAACATAAATCCGACTTTATTTTTTACCCTGCCAATGAGGATGCCACGTCACACTATAAAGCCTCACAGTTAAGATCATTTAAATTTAGATTAAATTATTTAGCATAGTTAATTTTTTGTATTTAGTTATTCCAAGACTTTATCCGAATTGAAGAAAATAAAATCATTAAAAAAGTGATGACCAATTAGACTCGGGACCAATGTTTTAAAAACTGAACCAGCCTGATTGGTTCGACCCAGTTCAGCCGGAACCGGTGTTTTGGACGGTTCGGTTTGTATAATAATTGGGAAAAGGCAAAATCAGATGTCTTGGTTCGACGTTGAACTGTTGAACCAAACAAACTGGTTTAAAACCCTAAAGACAAGATATTCACCCCTCTTGAACCCGATTGAATGGGGTCAATCGAAATCAGGTGTTATGGGGGTTTGATGACCGTTTCGATTTTTAAAACATTGCTGGGAACTAGTAATAACTTGAGCTAGTAAACCCAATAGATTTGGGGTGTTACAGAATACAAACGAAACAGAATAATAGGCTATTCTGTATAACCTTTTTTATTTACGTGTACGATATCATATTTCATTTTGTTATTTTCATCATCATTTTTGTTTTCGATTATTAACCCTTTTTTTCAGCTAAAATTCACATTTATATATTAAACTCCTAATTACAAGTATATGCACTCCTCAAGCAAATATATAAGAGACATACGATTATGTATTAAATATTAAATAATGACTATTTTACTCTTTAAGTAAACAAGTAGTCAGTTAAATTGGATTTGGAACAAACTATTTCGATTCCGATAACCGTAGGTCCGTAAATGCC
This sequence comes from Aristolochia contorta, assembly GCA_022405105.1. Taxonomy (NCBI): domain Eukaryota; kingdom Viridiplantae; phylum Streptophyta; class Magnoliopsida; order Piperales; family Aristolochiaceae; genus Aristolochia; species Aristolochia contorta. Next base: position 6,666,259 of record CM039667.1, on the reverse strand, counting down.
TAAACGGATAAATTTTTATCAGTTTACCCATTTACTATTCGGGTAATAGATTTTTCTTAAATCCAACCTTGAACTCCCAATAAATCCAAACCACAACCCCCTGATTCTTACAAGGTAGGGTGCATCTGGTGACGAAGCCTAAACATCCCTCGACCCCATCACTCCGATCGTCACAATCAACGTCGAGGGGCTTTGTTATTAATATTTAATAGGCTTTCGGTTTTCAATTCATACAAACCTCGGATTAAAAAGGGGCCAATCAGTGTCTTCTCGAGCGTATTAGGGGATCGCAAACCGTTGGCGTTGTTAGGGACCAACGCTTCGTTCATTTGACTCCAAAATTTAAAATATCGCAAATCTTCAAGGACTGTTTGTAATCTGTATGCCTCTTCCAAACTTGTAATTCGTAACATGAGGTTTGTCTTGCTTTTCTTCCATGCCCCCGTCAATCATCCATCCAAACACCGCTTACTTTCTTTGCCTGTCGAAATCCTTCTGGGTCCAACAGTACATGCAACTCTCCTCCTCTTCTTCTCCCTTAAAGCCCCGATGGAATTCGAACTCCAAGCTGGTCGTTACCAATCCGGTTCTCTGCAGCGTGGAGTCTTGTGTTTCTATGTCCCAGTTGAAGCAAATCCAGGCTCGCATGACCAGAACAGGTCTCATGACTCATCGTTTTCCGGCTAGTAGAGTGTTGGCATTTTGTGCGCTTTCCGATTCCGGTGACTTGAATTATGCTCGCCTCCTCTTTTCTCAGATTGAGGAACCCAACGTATTTATTTGGAATACCATGATTCGCGGATATGCCAAAGCCGGATGCCCTGAACCAGGGTTTTCCCTGTTTCGTCAAATGGTCAAGGAAAACACGGAACTGGATAATCGTACATTAGTTTTTGCGCTCAAGATTTCCGAGTTGTATTCGGAAGTTTCTGTGGGCGAGCAAGTTCACTGTCAAATCCTCAAAGTTGGTTTTTATTCCAATTTAATTGTGCGGAACGCGTTGATGCACTTATACTCGACATATGGGTTTCTGAGCTCTGCACGCCTCGTGCTCGATGAAAATGTTGAAAGTGATGTTGTTTCCTGGACCACTATGATTGATGGATACGCCAAGAAGAATCTTCCTTATGAGGCTCTGAAGGTATTCTGTTTAATGATTGCAAGGGAAGTCGAGCCTAATGAGGTGACTATGGTTACGGTGCTGTCTGCTTGTTCTAGGATGGGTATTATGAGGCTAGGAAGATCAATTCATAAGTATGTAGAAACCGAATGTGGGGATGTCGTCAGTATTAATGTGCTGAATGCGTTATTGGATATGTACGTGAAATGTGGTTCATTGGATGTTGCTATGGAGGTTTTTCACAAGATGAAATTTAAAGATGTCTTCACATGGACCACTATTATTAATGGTTATGCAAAGGCTGGGGACTTAATATTTGCCAGGCAGCTGTTTGAGGAGATGCCTGAAAGGAACGTGGTATCTTGGAATGCTCTTATTGCAGGTTATGCACAAACAAATCAACCCCATGAAGCCATAGCTCTGTATCATGAGATGAACTCTAAAGGTCTTCAACCTACTGAAGGGACTCTAGTGAGCATCCTTTCAGCATGTAGCCAGTTGGGTTCCTTTGACCTCGGTAAATCAATCTATGAGCATCACATCGAAGGGAAACGAATTCCACTTAGTGTAATCTTGGGGAATGCATTTATTGACATGTACGCCAAATGTGGGAACATTGATGCAGCCCTGAGATTGTTCCATGATATGCCACAAAGGGATTTGGTCTCCTGGAACTCCGTGATTACGGCATGCGCTGTGCATGGTGTCAGTGAAAAAGCACTTATCATTTTTGAGCAAATGAATTCTGAAGGAATATTAGTGCCCGATGATATAACATTTGTTGGTGTGCTATGTGCTTGTAGTCATGGTGGATTAGTAACAGAAGGTCGCAAGTATTTTAATAGTATGGAAAGAGCGCATGGCTTAGAACCTAAGGCGGAACATTATGCCTGTATGATTGATCTACTAGGCCGAGTTGGGCTAGTAGGCGAAGCTTATGAGTTGATAGAGAAAATGCCAATGGAACCTGATGCAGCCGGATGGGGTGCTCTTCTTAATGCAAGCAAAATGCATGGAAATGTGGAGTTGGGGAAGGTAGCAGGCAACAAGCTAATGCTGTTAGATCCTCAGGATAGTGGCATATATGTGCTTTTGGCAAATTTATATGCTACTGGAAACAGGTGGGATGATGTCAGGATGGTGCGAAAGATAATGAGAGCCAATGGGGTGAATAAGACTCCTGGCTACAGTTCCATACAGGTGGATGGCAAATTTCACAAATTCTTGGTTGCAGATATTTCACATACTCAATCAAAAGAAGTATACTTGATTTTGGATTATCTATACTTTCAATTGAAGTTGGAAGGATATGTACCAAACACATCCCAATTGATGGGCTCCCATGAGGGGATTTATTATCTAAAGAAGACGTAAAGCTACTCTACATTAATATTTCTTTCTGTTTCTGTTTACCATTTAATATGGTTAAATTGACACACAATCCAATCCAATGTTTCTGTTTACCTTGGCAGGAAGGTAAGAGGACCACCTCTAGTTAAATGGCATGAACTGGGACCACCCAAAACATGAGAGATGACAGACCTAACTGTTGTTATATGAGGAAACCTGAATGGGACAGCTGCAACTGCAGCTGCATATGTGAAGCTGCTCTTTTGTTGAAGGAATAAGATTTTCGGGAAGAGCCGCCCATGGTCAACAGAAATTTATTTCATGCGGCCTCCTTACTGACCACTTTTGTATCTGGGATCTGATAAAACCAGGGGACTTGGCTCCTCGGCTGCTTATATTCACCATGGCGATGATGCCTCTTATGAGGCGTGACACATGATCATTGAAAGTTGACGAGTACTCTAGTGCATGAACAACACTAGGACTCTTGGATAACTTCCCAGTCCACATCTTAGATCGGAGACTCTCTTTGTCTTCAAATATGTTATAGCATTTCAATTGCAGAATGAGCCGGACGTCCGATATCCCTTTCATGAAAAAATACCTCTGCACCAGAAAGTCCTGCCCCGGACGACGAATGCAGTGCTTGGATCTAAATTCCATATGGTATGGGAGTCGAGTGAGAAGCAAGTGAAAAGGATGACATTATTCAGAAGAAATCCTGCGAGCAACCCGTCGTAAATACTTTCTTGCGTTGGTGCAAGGTGAATCTGGTGATCATAGTGAACTCCCTGTTTGATGTGAAATGATTCCTAAATACTCCTTTTTCATCTACTGTGCAGATTATATGAAAGCAAATTGGTTTATCGTAGCAACTGATAACGCTCAGCTTAGATAGCTATTGGCACTAGCGCAGCAGTTAAATAGAGGTGTAAACTAGAGAAGGTGATCGGGAGTAAGTACAAAATGGTATCCGTGATATAAGTAACGTCTAGGAATTGGAGCCATCTTTTACCGTCAGCCATCACGAATTAATAACACCATAGAGAAGTGTTCCAAATGAAGCAGCTGCGAAGATCATCTCTGGAACTGAAACATTTACGCCTCCGTAGCGGTACTTGCGGCTTACTTTAACTCTATTAAATTCGCAAAGAGTTTCAGTGACCAAATGTAGCGGAAGAGGAGACAAGGAATGGGAATGTATCGATCAGAAGATGGCGTCAAGGCCACTGGTTCAAAATGCATTAAAATGACCGCCCTCAACCTTTTATTTTTATTTTTTTCCTGTAGAGAAGACGGTTAAGGTATCTATTCTTTGAATCGTCTCCAGTACCGTCTTCGTCGTATCAAGCTTAAAAAAGAACTAGTCATAGAAACAGACGACTCTAAGGCAAACTTTAAGAAACTTTTCTTATATATATATATATATATATATACCTCCTCAAGATGCATCAACAAAACTAAACAGGGGCCACTCCACTTGCTCAAACTCGGTGGTTTTTGTGCTTTTCATTTCTGCTATGGGCTAGTTTAGGAGGCTTAGCGTTTCCAATGATTTAACAGTAGCAACTCTGGGAGGAGAGTTTTGTGAGATTGGCAGGGCATGCAAGTACTTGCAATTAGGGCAAGATGGGGAGGACTTGCTAAGCATCACCAGGAGATGACACTTAAGACAGGCAACAGCGACCATGTTGCTACTTGAATTCGTCGGGCACTTCTTGTATTCGGCCGCATCAGGGCTCCAGCTCCCTCCTGAACTGGACAGCGTCGAGATGTTGAGTTCCAAATCCAGCTTCTGGTCTTTGGGCCAGCTCCAGGTCTTCTTCAGGGTTTTTCTGTTCAAATAATACATTCTGCCAGACTGCAAAATCCATTGGAACAGTTCAGAAAATGGTTCAAATTGTCCTATATATCTCGAATACCCTAATCAAAATATCCTACCAAAACAGAGAAGAGTAATTTTTGTTAATTAGTAGTGACAATATTAACGCTGTAAACAAGAATTGTGATCCATATTCTATGAGACTACGATCACGTTCGTTGTGAAGCATGTAATTAGTATATACATAGTGGAAACGATCATGCATGTGTAAAAGCTATTTACATACTTAACCAACGTATATATCTATATGCATGGCGTATTAGTTCGTGTATAGATGTATATATTATGCATTATTTATATTCCTTCGGGACATGAATATTGTATGAGCATGCAGCAGGGTATATAATATATATGGATGTAGGCAGATGCTAATCATGGAGGAGGACAAGGAAAGAGGATTACTTCGAGATCCAGGCACTGCTCCCAGTCGAGGGGAAGAGGGTCTTTAAGCTGAAGCTCAATACTCGTTTGAGAAGGGGGTTCGCTCTTGTATTGATCCCAGCAATATTTCCTCTTTCGTCGAGAATTGGCTTCTGATGATTCTGAGGAGGAACTGTGTGCACTCTCCGCGGGGACGATGAATCGAGAGGGACCTAAGGAAAGCTCTGGAGTATCAATATTATTGGGCCTCCACACCTTCATCTTCTTTCTGATCTCCTCCTCTTCCTTTGGGAAGGGGATCAGGTCCTGCTTCTGTTGAAGAAATTCCTTCGTCGCCACCCTCTCCCTATCTATGTCGATCTTCATGAACATGGAGAAATTAGAGGGGAAAGGCAAAAGGGAAAGAAGAGCTAGCTTTCAGAGACTGATCAGAAGGGGAGAGAAGAAGAGGAGGGGGGGAAGGAGAAGGGAGCTAGCTAGTCGAGAGAGCGAGAGGGAAGAAAATAGCTCGTGGGAAGAAAGAGGCCGGTTGAGATTTCGATAAGAGCTCGTAAGGAAAGGAAGAAAATTGCTAGTGCTTGGTTGATTGAAAAGGTCATGCAAGAGGGCGTGTATACTTAAGAGGGTTCTTTAATGGCCTTCATTGAACCCATTAAGAGGAGGGCAGACCAGGCATTAAAGATGACAAGTAGAGAGTCTTTAAATGCCTAAAATCCTACTCCTACAACTTTCAGAAAGCCACTACACCACATGAACCATATCAATCTCTCATCTAAATCTATTTCTTTAAACTACCTAAAGTCTTACTGATCTGGGCTAAATTTCTAAACCGCCTCCGATCCCTCCCCCCACCCCCCGGGATTTGATCTCACTCAAAAATTTGAAATTACCATCGATCTCGTGCATCATGAGTACTTAGGCAAGCATGCACACTCCGATTATCACATCAAATTTCAGGTGGTTTGAATTTCAACAGTTCGTTTATCTGACCATTTGATTTCCTCCAATATTTTTAAATTACTCAGAAAAAATTTCATGAAAAGCTCTCTGATAGAACGTGTAGTAAACTGGAGATGCAGCTCCTAAGTCAAATACACCTACACCATTAAAGAAGGTGAATCTGAAATAGCTCTTGCGGGTGGGGCATTCATGGCTTCTCCCACACCTAAACTTGCTGAAAGAAGCAAACCACCCCCAGCGTCTGATCCTCTATAAAAACCGAACCCCCAGACTTGGGTGCAGTAAATTGGCATGACATTAGCAATCCTGGAGGGAGAAGGAAAACAATAAATGGGGCGTGTTTAGAGTTCTTCACCAGTGCCAACAACACCCATAAATTGTAGCGCCTAGCTCTCTCTTGGTTGTTGGGACATGAACTCATTTAATGGGTTTAAATTTATTTTCCTCTCCTTCAATATCTATACCGACACCCGTCCCTTCCTCATTTAAATTCCCTCTGCTCTTCTCCGGCCCTTTTCTCGTTACCCCCCCTTCCTCTTCCTCCGCTTAATTCATCTTCTCCGTCTCCCGCTTCAGCTAGAGACTCGCCACACACACGTACGTACCCAGCTAGCTCTAAATCCAATCTTGGATGAGGCCTGCCTCCTGACACACCCAATACTATCATCCTTCTGCCCTGCCCAGAAGCCAGACAATTAATTAACATCCCTGCTTGAATATGGGTTTGGGTTTTTACATCTCCAATGGCAGATCAAACAGTTCTCACGATTATCGTCCTTATTTATTATGAATTTATGAAGACTAATTTACTGGTGCAACCAGTACGACATTACCAACGACCTTCAACGAAATACATTTAAGGTATAATAAAGGAATTCAGAGGCGCCATTCAATAACAGAAATAGTTAACCCCAGAATCGAAGTTGGCCTTTAGAGATTTGAGACTTGCTATATATATATATATATAACCCGGCCTTCTTTTCCGTTTAATTAAGAACCTTATTAATTGAAACAATAGATGCTAGACAATAGACATCCACCGGTTCTAAGCTCATTAATCCACGAGGCATTTATTAAATTTGTGGTCAAATTTCAAATTATTTACGTGCGTGACATTCTTTGAAGATATTTACCAATTGTTTACACATAAATTTATTAAGCACAAATTCCTCCTGGTCAAATATGGCTCCAATATATACATATATATATATATATATATATATATATATATATATATATGCATCCATTATATTACTTTGCTGTACTGAGCCTACTGTGGCTGCTTGATCTCTTTGCCACCTAATTAATTTGTTCAAATAACCCAAGTATGGTAACCAGCTTAGGCCACTCAGTTCAGTAAAAGAAAGCTTTTAATGCTAGCTATTAAAGACGTTACACTGATAATACTCCTGCAGTCCTGCTCAGTAGTCGGGACTTAAATACTCATGATATAAATAATAACCCGAATTTCTGAATACATATAACTTGGAACCATTAACTAGCTATGAATTACGTACTTCAGCTCGATTTATTGCTACAAGGGCCGGAACCTCGATCATTAGCCTAAAACCATGAATCCATTTGCTACATATATATTGCTGTTGCGGGCACTTGCATGGTCGAAGAGGGAACATCTACAACCAGACAATATGTACTATCGTTTAAACTCTTTAGACAAGAATAGAAAGCTCCCCCTTCTCTTGCATTAATTTAAGGATATTGAAGAGGAGACGGAAAGACCAGAGGAATTATCTCTTCAGATTAAGAGATGAAAAGATGAAAAACATGCATACTGCTTTGATAGCGGCTATATACATTCTGATGAAGACATCTGACCCACTAAAGTCATGCCCCACAAAGCTAGCTAGCCGTAGAACTTCACGTGAGTGTCGACGCTCATATATATTTAATGGAAGATGGAGGTTAAGTTGGAGCAGCAAACCAGACTAAGTTGTTAATCAAAATGATTCTTAATTTAGACGGCTGAGAGAAGCTAACATTGATTTATATATAGGAGTGGCAAGTCAATACCAATAGAGGGGGGATTAATTTTCTAGTCCAAGAAATCTTCAGCTAGCTGGCAGAAAATGAGTCTTAGTATTGGCGGTACTCAATTGATGATCTTTAATTTTCTGCTACAAATTTAGATGCCAGGACTTATGGGACGAGCATATCCCAATTCATTTTATATAAAGGATGGAATGGGAGGAACGAAAGTACAAAGCGAGATAGCAGAAAATGAACCCACTGCAATGAATACACGTGCAATGTGACCATTACAAGCAGCTTTCTCCATTCCAGGAAAATGAACCCACTGCACTGAATAAGTACGCGTGCACCATTATAAGCAGCTGTCTTCTCTATTCCATCTACCCTATTTCACGTTTATTTTCATCTGGTATTGTTTAAATACATAATTAGCAAGACGAATCAAACTGAAGTAAAATGGTCCTGGTTCGGCTAGCCAGCTCGCTCTCATGACTTGTCTGCCTCTTTCACCCTCCTAATTCCATGGCATCAAGACAATATATAGTAATTAACCACCGATCGAAAAGTTGTTACAAGTTGCAACATGAGAAAATGGGACTTGGAATAATTGAAGTTTATCAATGACAACCTTATTAAGAGGCCAGAATGATTATTCTCTCCACCACCACAGGGAAACGAAAAATTCTCTACATTTATACATGCGGTCTTGGAGAATATTAAGGTGTTGTTAATAGGGAAGTACATAGATGCATGTCGATTTCTTGCATTCCCCTCAAAATATTTCCATGTTCTCATCGAAGATCTCAAAGCGCTTCTTGATGGGATGCATGCTCGAGCTGAAAGTTAACACTGGTTCATGCAGGGATCAGTAGTACTGGACACACTTGAATGGTCACTCGAGCTTCTGAGTTATGTTGCTTCATGAATCTAATAGAAATTATAACTTTCGCAGTCTTGACTGCCAAGAAAGGAAATAGACTGCATTAAATAAGAAACCTGAGTGGCATCAACTGCCTTGACAATTAATTGCTTTGGAGGTCTCTTCTCTTTTTTCTCTTCTTTTCTTTTTCCTTTTTCTTTTCCACTTTCTTTCTCTATGTCATGCTTCTCTCTCTTTTTTTTTTCCTTTTTTTTTTCACCCGTAACAGTCCCAGACTCACATGCGCGCCCACAACACCAGGTTTCCCCGGATCCTTTCAATGCTGCATTTACTGTCACCAGCGGCCGTCCCGCAATGTTGCGGGTTTGGATAGTAGAGTATATATATAACTAAACACTCTCGTATATATCCCTTATAATATCTCCTCATTTCCAGTCTAGATCAGATCCTCGGAAGTTTGGTAAATATTGTACAATGGCAACAAGCTTCAGGCGCAGGCGGGTCCATCATTAAACACAAGCAACTAATAATGTTAGTATTCATCTTCCTGTCTCTCTCTTTCTCTTCCTTTCTTTTAAATTACACACGATTTCGGTTTTTTTTCCATGTATTAATTAATCAGATTGGTCTAGAAAAAACATAGGCAGAAGAAGAAGATTTAAAATAATTCAATTCAGAAAAAAAAATAGATAAACAAATTAATGAAGAGCCCGTCATAGTCTTATCATCAAGCAATTAAATGTCTCTGGCTAGACATCAACATAAGTCTAGGTGAAGTTGGTTGTACTTAAATAATCGTTGGCCGATCAAAAGATGGGCGAACTGCCGTCCATCGTATCTACGTCAATGACATTTAAGAAAGTAAATGCAGCCATGCGCTTCCTCATTAAATTCAGATTTTTTTTCGGTTGCTTTAACCCCATGATACACGAGATGAAAATATACAACTCTTTGACGTGTCAGTAGCCCCGTGTTTGCCATCTGATCAGCAGAGTATTTGCTTCCGAGATTTACTCTTTTTTTTTTCTTCTACTCATGATTTAATCCGAAAAGGTGATAACGCTGATTATCAATTCTAGTCGCAGGGTCACTATCTGAATGAAACGAGCCCTCTTAATCTCCACACCTTTTTCTGGTTATGGAAAAAGATGGAACAGTGGCAAATTGCTCACTAAATTAAACAGCCTACAAAACGGAAGATTAAGACTTTTGCCTGAATTCGGAAGAACCCATCTTATCTCCAAACACTCCGCTGGCTATTTTTCAGTCCTGTGTCCTCGGTCTTCATTTAATACCTGTACTTTATATAGGTTTGAAATTTAATTGCACAGCCCAGGGTTTTGGTTTCTGTCATTATCTAAAACCAACTTCCGAACCTTTATTCCTCTTAACAATATTTAGATTCACTCTGACCAATAATAATACGAATTTAAGACCCAGCAGAAGTACTAAATTTGCTTTAACAAAACCATAAACAGAGGTTCACTATTACAAGTTCCTCATCCATATTAGTCCTAAAATCTGATGCCGCTTATATTGGAAATAAAAAATCTTACCAAGCGATGGCATGTACGCAATTCAAATAGCATAGAAGGCACAATGAGAAATAAAGAGAAATGTTTGGTTAGTATCATAGAAAAATACAGAGCAATTCTACAAGTTATCACCTAATAAGTTTTTCCTTTTTTCCTTTTATTGAGTTTCACTGTAGGGGAATATTAATTTATGTGTCATGCCAATCTGAAAATTTCGCGGACCTCCTTGGAAATTATGGATGAGAATGTATCAATTGTTGGCAATTAATGTGCACATGATAGTCGCACTATTTTTCTATGCAAATACTAGTCTTTATCAAATTGATGCAGACTTCATCCTTAGTTTCAAAAAGCAGAGGAACAAGAGAACATTCAGTTATGAAGTTTGTTGTCGATATTTTAAATGATAGAAGACAAATTTATCAAGAGTATCAAACGATACAAACAAGAAACCACCATGCATGGACAATCCACTAACTAACAAATACAGAATGTGCACATAAATAAAACACAGTGATTGTGAATAATAGGCATGGGCGGAGGGCGATGTAAAATGGGAACCTGCCCCTTCCTCTGCTTTACTGTTTAAGCCATAGGACAGTGAAGGGTCAGGGGCTGCAAACTTTCCTCTCTAAATAAATAATATTAACGTGTGTTATAATTATTAGACCAGAGACTTACATTAAGAATATTTAGTTTAAGATGATGGTTTTTGAAAAGGATGTTGCAGTGCAAGATCACTAGGTGGTGCCAACTTTAACAAAGGCTGTCCCGTGCTCCGCCAGTACGAGTGTACCATCCGGAATGCTAATGGAAGAAACTTCTTCGTAGAAAGATGCATATGGTGTAAGCTGATGCTTACTAATGTTACTAACTTACTACGGTAGCACGAAAGGTCTAAAGATCAAGTGGTAATTCGACTGGGAAGTCATGAGGGCCACTCTGATCAGGAAAATAAAAGTATATTTTATCCTTTAATATGCCGGGTCGGATCACCGGTCTGGCCGTAGATTAAGGAAAATTTGGAATGGCCCATGGACTTTTGATTATTGTAGAGATTTCGCTGCTCATTGCTACACTAATTATTTATAGAATAATGCTAGTTGCACTTAGCCCACACACTTATCCCACACACTCGTTAATCTAAACCATTGATGCCTAGGGTTTATCCTCTAAGAAATAAGATTTTATTATAAAAAAATATTTTTAAGGGCTTAAATTAACATGTACATCAGATAGGTGTGTCCACTAGGTACATCTAGCATTACTCTTATTTATATTGAGTGATTTTGGGTGATCTCTTACTCTTAATTCTCCAGGTAGAACTTCTATATTATCTATCCTTTAGGACTGAGATGTGATATTTAAAGGTAGTTCCTACGACCGTAAATATGATATAATATATCTGGCATGCTTCTCATGAATTTCATTCAGTTTTACAAATATTCAGTTGGTAGCAATCTTCCATCCAGCCAATAAGGGGGAAAAAATAAATCAAGAGGGAAAACAGTTGTGGAGAGGTCCTTACCCATTAAATCAGTTGATGTACAATGACTGAGGTTGCAAGAAGATTTTCTGGAGGATAATAGTTAGCATTTATCCCTGATTGATGAAGAGTGATCAGCAGGGAGCACATTTACATCCATTAGTACTTTTTCCATATTCACTCATCGTGTTTCTTGCAGTCCTAAACTTGGATAGTACATTACACAACAGCAACCGGTACATTTTATCCATTAGGAACTGGAAATTTTGAATGTCAAAGGCAGTGCAAAACTCTTTACTTCATATTTTTGAATTTTGATTATCAGAAGGTGAAGAAATAGGTCAGAACAGTATCGTTGAAATGGAGTCCTCCACGCCTGTAGATAAGATAAGAAACAAAGAAATAAGATAGAACCGCATATCTTAGTTATGGTGAAAAAGACAAATAATCCATATTAAACCAAGCTGTGTGTGAGCAATGCAAACTGCTTACCAATTATTATTTTTTTTCAACTAAAGCTCCGCCATAACCTGTCAAGAATCTGTAGCAAAAAGGCACAGAAACAGAAAAAATAAATTAAAATGAACAACTAGAAGAAAGGTCAGATTATGATAAATCACAAAACTTGGATGTTCTCATCACTTATACCATAAATGGGTAGCCCAGAACCCATCCAACCACTGGAATCTGATAGAGAAAAGCATTGACAGAAGGCCAAAAACCCCTGCAAGAGAAGAAATTATAGCAGCAAATTTAAACACGTGTGGGAAATAAAACTCAAGAAACAGATGCTTCAGCTAGTAAAATTCACCTGAAAAGAACGAGTGAACCATATATTTCTAGAATGATACCAAAAATAGGCCAGCGAACAAAAATTAGAAATAGCCCAAAAAGAAATGAAATAGACCCCTGCATCAGAAGACAAGAAAGACAATTAAACAAATCAGTCTATTTTCTCCACTTCTTACACAAGGTAACCGAAGTCGTGAGAAGATTATTTTACTGTAATGCCTTATAGTTCATCTTCTTTGTGAAAAGTTGCCATGTAGATCGCCAACCAAGTATTATGGCAACGCCTGAGAAGCAAAATATCTAAAAAAGTAAAGAAGATAATTAGGTACCATAAGTAGTTATCCATGAAAAGAAAACAGCATTAAAGAGAGCCCTCACATTTCCTAAAGCAAGCAAGCCTCTGTCAAAGAACAGAATGACGCCTAAAAAAGTGAAGAAGATGCCACAACCTATAAGGCCTATCCCAGCCTCTGCATCGTTCGAAAAAGTGCAAATGGCCAGTTAGTTCCATGGAAAAAAAAAATTCTTCTTTTGATGATAGAGAGATGGGTTATTTCAATGAAAGAAAGAGACATAAGATGTTAAGAGCAATATAAAGCTGAAAATTCAGTGTTTCTAAGAAGCAATAGGTTATTTCAACGAAAGAAAGAGATATAAGATGTTACGAGCAAAGAACAAAGTATACAGCTAAAAATTCAGTGTTTCTAAGAAGCAACTCCTAATTCACAACAAAAATACAGTGGCCATCAATAAGAAAATAATCTCTCACAATTCATAGGAACAAGAACTCTCCCTTACTCATGGCATCAGGTAGATGATTGGCACTCTTAGGCGAACCCAAGAAACTAAAGTAGAGAATATCGAAAAAGGCCCCAATGCAAGATATGAGATATACCTGAATAGTAGAATCACTGAGAAAAATAAGAGTGGGGAGAAGGAAGGACACAGAAAAATAAGTGGGGAGAAGGAAGGACAGAAAAATAAGAGGGAGGGAGGACTAAGAAAAATAAGGGAGAGGGGGAAGGAGAAAAGAAGCCACTAAGGTATGGGCCAATAGGCAAAACGTTCATCTTCACTAATAGTCTAATAAAATACTTCTGGAAAAACAGACAATGCCCATGAGCTCTTCTCTCGTTGACAAAGTAACAGACCTGCGTCATACATATGTTGGATATGGAGCTCTCGAATGCATCAGATAGACTTTCAACGACCATGTTATCCTCAAGGGGGACTTTAGAAGCAGATAGAAGTGCATGATCAAAGGTTAGCATTTGTTTGACTCTCTCTTTATTCATGACTCCATCAAAACGCCTCAAGAGACCTCAAATGAGGGTATTTTGTCTCTCTTTAGTAATGTTCGGGAAAGCATTTGCTACCATCTCCCTTGACCATATCCCACAAGCTTCTTGTTTCACAGCACCTTCAGTTTATCAACAAGACCAAATGTTTCTTACGAGAATTCTTACCTAGTTATATAGGTTATTTCCCTACTTGAAACCCATACTTCGTCATCAATATGTCAAGTGGTCAATATCCACCCTTTTGGAGTTATTAACTCTAATGAGGTTCGTGTCATTATTTCAGTATCCACCCTTTTGGAGTTATTATCAACAAGACCAAAATTAAGCTTATGCATCAAGCCATTTTCTGTAAATTGCTCTATAAATTTGACTCAGATAGACTCTGTCACTAGAGGAAGCTAATTGCTATTACAATAACTATAAAGTGATCTAATTTGGTGCATATGAATCTGCAAATAGTTTTAAAAAGTGGCTTTGAACCAAATTTTTGTAACTCTAAGCTCATCACATTTGTCTTGAGCAAAGGAGTCCTATCTCTCTATCCCTTCAACTTTTAAATAAGTTTGCAGACCTGCACTTGATCGGTTTCGTTGACTCAAATGATTCTGGTCTCAATCACCTAGTCAATTCCTTGACTAGAAGAAAACTCTCTCAACAGCACCTTTTGAGGAGAACAACTTGACTATCAAATTGATGAAATGTTTCTAATGTTTCTTAGTAATATGATTTATTTCTCAAATGAGCTTATTCTGTTGAATTCTCCTTTATCTTCTGTGTGTATGTTTATCCTCTGGGAGGTGCAGAGCATTTTTCTTCTCAATGACAACTCTTAACTCATTGAGTTCCCAGAAAGAGAAAAAAGAAAATATTATTTCTTTGCTATTTTCCTTTTTCTAGATTTCTAACTTCGGATTACATAAGTTCTCACTCGCTTCTAAATACCAGTAGTCAGACCAAGTACCGTTAGGCCAAACAACCAATATAGGTCACAAAAGCAAATAAATTGTATCATTGAATTGCCAGACCAGCTCTTACTTGAAACATCATCCAACAGAATTGAAAAAGAAATTGAGGAGAACCAGCCACTCTCTAGCCGGCCCCCTTTCCAATACTAAACACTTTCTTTGGAAAGAATATAATATTCCATTAGCAGCATAACTATAATCATAGAAATAGATGCTCCAAGGACCAAGGAAAGGGGTTTACTTTTTATTTCACTCAATTCATATGGCATTTTGTCACAACTGAAGTGTGTCCACAGCCAGAGGAAGGCTGTGCCTCCTGGCTACCTGAAAAAAAAAATGAACACGGAAATAGATGATAATATGATTTGGAACTCACCATGTCTGTAGAGAAAATACAGAGAGCTTTGGTAGTGGCTCCCTGAAGCCAAGAGAACGACAGAAACTTAATAATGTAGAAAAGACATTAGGCAAACAAATCAACACGAGGAAAGTCAAAATATCATTTTCAAAGAGAAGAAAAAGAGGTGAACTTGAGCGTAGCTCAGTGGTCACACAGTGGGTTTTGTAATGGGAGGTCTTGGGTTCAATTTCGAGTGTCCTGGAGTATGTGAATTGTATTAAAAAGCACTTTCCTCAAAAACAAACAGAGGGAGAGAGAGAGAGAGAGAGAGAGAGAGAGAGAGAGAGAGAGAGAGAGAGAGAGAGAGAGAGAGAGAGAGAGAAAGGGTTGAGTTGGTTTTAGAAGCTAAGAGAAAGACAATATGGGGGAAAAGCACACCACGTCAAGAAGAAATGGTTAATGAAGAGTTTTAAAAACATAAAAAATTTTAGGATAATAATTTACCATGGTTTTGATTGATTAATAGTTATTGGATCAAATACTACTATCATGGTATCCATTAAATAGCAAAGGCATCTAACTCTCGTGGAAGCTATCTGTCCTGCCCCTACCACTGAAGTGTTTATGCCTAGCCAACCTCAGATCTCACCCCCAAACATTTTGACTTTAGAATTTTTGGAGGCTACATACCTTGTTCAATCAAACACTACAACAGAAAACGGCATCTCACTACCTGGATAGACTACATCACTTCGGACATAAGTACAAAAGTTTGTCTTTGATTTGTGTTACTTGGCAATATGCCCTAAATAGGTCTAAAGCCCAATGACCACCAGAATTTTCAGTGGAAATATAACTGATTATTATCATTCCATGACTACATCAGCCCTCTGCCATTAACCTCCGTGTTAGATATGCACATGAAACATAAATTTTGTACACACTGATCATTGTGGTTCCTTTTATTGTTTCCTTTCCCTCTGCGTTGCTTCCTCGTTTGTCTTTTTCTACTCTATGTCATTCATGTACTCATCCTAATTGTCAAACAGTTAGATTAACTGATCTGAATTTATAATACAAATTCGTTAACAAATCTATATCATAAAAATCTATGTATGAATATTAACTTAGGAGCTGAAAAAAAAATATTCATACGTAGACTTTTATGACAGATTACTGAAAATAAACACTGTTGTTATAGGCAAACCCAGTGAGCTAATAAGTTGTCCCATGGTTTCCTGTCCCAACCGACTGCCCATACCCAGGCTCGGGTGGGCACATAAAATTTATTTACGCTAATTGTTTTAGTCAAGATACAAGAGACTTGGCTGGAATAAATTGTAAAATATGACAGACTTTAGGTATCACTCCTGTCACATTTTGCAACATCAGTCAATAGATATTAATATTTTCTGCCTGCTGCTACCAAAATTTCCATTCTCTTAGTTTACATCCGTTTGTTCGTAGGGGATTGGGCAGAGTGTGGATGCAAGACCACTAAAGGCGAAGCGTAACACCCCTGGGAACAAGAATTATTAACATGGTATACAAATTCGTTTTTTCTTTTCAATATAGATTACAAACTCATACTATAGTTCCCCCCACTGAAATTTGAAAACAGGACCTCCAACAGCATGGGTAACTGTTTTCTGCTCAGAAGCTTAATAACAAAGAAGAAGAAAAAAATTTCGAAACAATTGTTTTTGTAACCGTATACCAGAACTTTTGCTGACAGTCCAATGTCGAAGACAGTTCGAACCAAATGCAAACGAAAAAACAAATGAAGTTATACAGAAAGAGAAATATCATGTAACAGTAAAGAAACAAAGATTTTTTCGTAGAGAGGGCTGTTTGAGAATACCTTTTCGACTGAGAACAAAATGCTCCCTCTAGGAAAGGGGATAGCACAGAGGTCGCAAGGCGGAAGCTACGGAGGTCGGAGATTCAGTCTCACTCTCCAAGTGTCGCTACAACCGTCATAACCAGGAGCGTTTCACTGAAGCCCGAACCGAGGGTGCAGACCAGGAAATGGGGTTGGGGTCCTCCTCAATCTTATGTTTCTAATCTTCCGATTTTCCGATTGAAGTTGAGCAAAGATGCAATTTAGCTTTTCAATGGTCGACTGACGATTTCGCATCACTTACACATCCATCCAATGTAACACGAAAGAATAACAAATCCTCGGCAAGTACCTATATAGTTGTAAAACACGCATAAAATCAAATAATTAAAGTATAATAAGGTCATTGTTATACATGTGAATCTCGTAAGATGCCAAACTCGATACTTAGTGCCCATGGGCTGGCATAGTTGAGCCCAAAATGGGTACAAAATCGTAATACAGTGTGGCGGATTGTTGGGCCATTAACAACAACAGAGTCTTGTAATCCATCCGACATTCATCAACTTATAATTTTATATATATTATTTTTTTTTTATCTCAGTAAACGATCAATGCGATACAATTACAATGCGTGTTGATGTATAATTTAAAACCCTAATTAACTAGTTCGGAATATCTTTATTCTCTCGTTATCTGCGGAGAGAAGTGATCCGTTGCGTACTGAGATTATATATATAAATATAAAATCTCAATGTGGCTTAGTAAATGGAAAAAAAACAAAAGCGGACCATCACATCGAACAGCTCTCTTCCAGCCCACGATCCATAAAACTAAAGATTATTATTTATTTTTTTTCAACCGGTCATAAACTTATAAAATAATAATGAGAAATCGACCTCGTTGCAAACGGTACATTCTTCTCTCTCAGCTAGCTGATCATAAACCTCGATGATGCACGATCGCACTTGTTCGCATATTTTATGAGCAAGGTACTAGGACTGCACCTGCTTCTTCCTGCACGCGACAAAGGAAGAAACCCAGTGAGTTTCCGGACAAGTTCTGCACATGCGATGCCATGTGTGACGGACGAGGGAGAGACAGAAGAGAGAGGACTAATATATTTACAAATTTGAAAAGGAGCCTAGCTAGCTTGTGATGCAGAATTCTTAATAATATTGCTGATGATCGATCACTAGGTAGCCATGAACGTTGACATGATCAGCTCTATCATTCACACATATTGAATTAATTTATCACCGATTAATTTATCCATATAATTTTTTTTTTTTTTAAGAAGAGTCCTCCCCGGCAACTGGTCAGCTACTTCACCAAAACACCAGACAGACATAACAGCCACGAGAAGACAAATTACTAGTTATACCTACTCGATTCTCGAATCTCATCCCTGCCCCGCTTTTCTACTCTCCATTAAAATCTCCATAAACGTAGTACTACTGGATAGATAAGTTGCCATATTATTCGCAGGCTTTATTATTTTCATGCTGACTAATCTTCCGGATAAACATGTCGATCTTCTAATTTGTGTATGATTGCATGTTTCTAACTTTAACCGCATTTTCAGCAAACTACAGCAGCGCGGATCCATGAATCGAAAAGGTCAGAAGTAGAGGGAACGAGTCGGGATTCTTCTGAATCCGCAATAATAATTTTAAAACCAATGGCTCACCGATCGATAGTACTAGCTGCAGAGATGATGACACTGCGATCAATTAATCGGTAGAAAAAAGTCCATCATCACTAGTTTGTGTGTCGCGAGGAGGAAACCGTAGGCACCACAAAATTGACCACTTTAATGAACAATAATTCGATCCAAGCTGAGTAGTGCCAGAAAGAGTAAAAAGGAGGGGGCCGGGGCGCGGGATCATCTATTTTACAAGGAAAGAAATCGAAAATATATGGTCCACCCTAAATGATATCTCAATTATCGTCATCGAATCGAATGGAATGCGCGCACATCCATTACACTCAACCACTGCGATGATTGAAAACCCTAGACGAAGCCCATCGTTTTCCGATCGCTTCATCTTGAAATTCCGAAACTCATAAAACACGCACAGATCTCCTCCGTTCGGATTGATCGCGATTGGTTTGCACGTGGTTGGTGAGACGTCGGTCCCATATGAATCCGCCATTCTTCAAAATCTGTTGCGTGCACCTTCTGCTAACCCACTATCTCTCTCTTTCTTTCTCTCGTCCTATTTTTCTTCATCCAATATGAAAAAAATGATTAACCGGGCGTCTTAATTTTTTAAATAGTAATGCAACTCGCAAGCATTAGTTATTGGACTATAATTAAGCGCGAAGCACTAAAAGTAACATCGTCACTATATATGTACATACTGTCTGATATTCCCTACATCGGCTTCTTCTCATGGTATCTGAAATTAATTAAAGCGACGTTGATCGGAAGCGAAGAAGTCGCTCGGGGGACGCGTTCCAACGCATATATCTTTCAGAAGAAGGAAAGCATAAATTGAATTAAAAAGACATGTTGGTCGACGAATTAATTAATACGGAATATATCAGAGATTATTATTCGCCTGGGATTAAGGGTCGCTGATGACTTATTAAAGAAAAAATCAAAAAATTTGATCTTCCTCGCATGTGAGGCAACGCTTCTTTTTTCTCTCTCTCTCTCTCTCTCTCTTTCTGTCTCTTCTCTCGATCTTCTGCTGGGACGTTGATAACGAGACTGAGAAGAGCCGGCCCGAAACTGCAAGCTTGTCCTCCTCAGAAGACTTTTCCTCAGGAAAGAAACAAACAACCCATAATTTTCCCTTTTATTCTTCAGCTATCAATTATGGCTAGCAACTTTCTCAAATAACGCCAAACTCGTTCGTATGGACGACCCCTTCAATATTCCTATTCCAGACTCCGAGCCATGTAATAACACAAAACTAATCATCTCCCTAAACGCGTACTAATCAACTATTAATCCTGGCTCTAGTCAGGCTGGAACCTTGCTAAAACACGCATAATTAATTAACATCTCTCGACGCCTCCTTGCCTTCTACTCTCCCTCACATGCACCACAGTTTTTTATTTATTTTTTCCTTCTTCTTCTTTTCTCGTTTCGCTGGTCAAAAAAGAAAAGAGCATAAGAGTCGTGTCAAAATATCGAGAAATTAATGTTAAAGTTCACACTTTCTATTATCCTTGTTTTTTCATGCTCAGTAAAAGTTAAAATGCTGGTATATCCTGTATGAGAGGCGGCTTAGGTCCAGACGAAATGAAATTAGTCAAGACAACAAACGGGCCTCCCCAGCAACCTCCGACACGTGGCGCCTGTCTTCGCCGCCCGGGACCGGGTGACCGTACTGCTATTATTGATTATTATTTACTGTTCTATCAATGATTTTTAATATTTAAATAAAACAATAGGGACGTGGGAATTTATGACGGGCTCAAGAGCCATTTGTCCACACATGGTCGCGCGTGTCCTCCTGTCCCATTTCAAATGCCCTCCATAAACATTTGATTAAATGCAAACAAACTACCTGATTAAGAATATAATGAAAACTTATGCTTAAGCTTGGGTTACCGTGTCACTCCATTCAGTTATTCGTAACATAATTGTCAGCCTCGTAAGTGTAGTGGAAGAGAATCTTAGTCGTTTTTGGGTAGCCGAGAAAGAGAGTGTCCACCAAATTCGTCCACTCTCGTCTCCTTCTGTTCTCTCCACTGGAATTTGGACTTGGAAATATCAATGCATGAATGCTCCAAAAAGTTGATATCAGGGTATCAGTCCTCGGCAACTTTGCTAGCTCCTCCAGAACGCGAAAAAGCAGCAGCAGCTGCAGCACAAAGGGAAGGAATTGATTAAAACCAAAGTTGGTGAAACAGCTTCAGAAAAGAAAAAGGAAAAAGGAAAACAAACAGTAAAATGGTTAAAGAAAGTGGTCCGTGAAACGCTTTAATCAAAGAAAATAAGGAAGGGGGGTTTTGATGTTCTTCTGCAGTGACATCAGGGACTTTTTGTGCACTCTAAGCTGTGACATCGGTTTTCCTTATTTCTGTTAATCTGCATTGCGCGATCTGGGTTCCACTCGACGATGGTCTACTTAATTAATGGTGTAATGAATGAGCCCGTTTGGGTTGTTTACGCTTCATTCAGATTTGGTATCGGGTCTGCCCTACCTTCATGCGGAAATGGGGATGCTGATCTTGGTGGGGATCAAAAAGGGGATTTGAGGGTGGGTCGATCACTACTGTGGAAAAGTCCATGAAAGTAAGACCAGTTGCTTCAGTCTTTTGTCAAGCACCAGAGAGGTTAGAGTCTTCCGTCTGGACAGCAGAGCAGTCGGGAGAACATCCTCATGTCTTCAGTCATTTACCAGATTTCGTGCACGAAACTGCTCTACTCAAAGCCGCGTATAAAAGTCATCAGAGCATTGAGGAGATCAGAGCACCAGTTTAACTGTTCAGATGGTTGAAAAAAATGCAGAGATATTACAACTGGGAGCCAATTGCTTTTCAATTACTCAAAAAAACACTCTCTCTGCACCCAAACGAACAAAATAATAAAGAAACGGGAATGGGGAACTCGTGGAGGACTTCGACAACGAGTGGGAACGGAAAGAGTAAAAATCTGTTCGAAAGTAATAGCGATTTGAACAAAATGTTCCTCTGAGATTAATTGGGACCCAAGATGGTTTTTACAAAGAGGGATGTCTCTGTCACCGGAAAATTTATTTACCAGAATGCTGAATAAGAGGAGTGGATTCGAGATAAAACGGGAAAAGTTTAAACACTTAAAAAAATAAGGAGCTTGAATAGTCTTTCTGTGTATTAAAAAGAGTGAGTGACTGGTTCTTGGCTCCCATCCGGACAACCGATCTTAAAAATTCCAGAGAGGCAGATCGAAATAAAATGCGAGTAACCCGATCCTTGGAGCTTGAATAGTCTTTTGTATGAAATAATCAAAAGCCCGTAGATATTTTTTTAAATCCCAATTGCCAGCTTTCCTCAACGATCTAACAATTATAAATACCCGATCCTTGGAGCCTCTCCAAAACAGGACTTCCTCTTTCTCCTCTCTTGAGAAGAGGGAGACTGATTACAGAAGGAGCTAGTCGGAAAATAAAAAGCCAGAGCGGCATCTTTTCGCGACAGAAAATCTGCTGCGCGCGTCCGACTCTCCGATGAAAATGATCATCGGCGACCCCTTTAGGGGTCGTCTATGGCCCATGATACTGGCGGCCATC
Source organism: Aristolochia contorta (assembly GCA_022405105.1). Taxonomy (NCBI): domain Eukaryota; kingdom Viridiplantae; phylum Streptophyta; class Magnoliopsida; order Piperales; family Aristolochiaceae; genus Aristolochia; species Aristolochia contorta. The sequence goes on along the minus strand of CM039667.1, from coordinate 6,644,210 downwards.
GCCATTCTGGTCGTCTCCACCAATGTAGGTACCGCATCTGCTGACCCATATCTGTACGCTTCTCCTCCACCGCCGCCGTATCTCTACAAGTCGCCACCGCCGCCTCCTACGTACTATTACAAGTCGCCGCCTCCGCCTTCCCCCTCTCCACCACCACCTTACCACTACAGCTCTCCTCCACCGCCTTCCCCATCTCCACCACCACCTTACCATTACAGCTCTCCTCCACCGCCTTCCCCGTCTCCACCACCACCTTACCATTACAGCTCTCCTCCACCTCCTTCTCCATCTCCTCCACCACCCTACGTTTACAAGTCCCCACCACCACCAGAGAAATCTCCACCACCACCATACTACTACAAGTCACCTCCACCTCCAGTGAGGTCTCCACCCCCACCTTACTACTATGAGTCTCCACCACCACCGGTCAAATCTCCACCCCCACCTTACTACTACAAATCTCCTCCACCGCCAGAGAAGTCTCCACCACCACCATACTACTACAAGTCACCTCCACCGCCAGAGAAGTCTCCACCACCACCTTACTACTACAAGTCACCTCCACCTCCAGTGAAGTCTCCACCACCACCTTATTACTATGAGTCTCCACCACCACCGGTCAAATCTCCACACCCACCTTACTACTACAAATCTCCTCCACCGCCAGAGAAGTCTCCACCACCACCTTACTACTACAAATCACCTCCACCTCCAGTGAAGTCTCCACCACCACCTTACTACTATGAGTCTCCACCACCACCGGTTAAATCTCCACCCCCACCTTACTACTACAAATCTCCTCCACCGCCAGAGAAGTCTCCACCACCACCATACTACTACAAGTCACCTCCACCTCCAGTGAAGTCTCCACCACCACCTTACTACTATGAGTCTCCACCACCACCGGTTAAATCTCCACCCCCACCTTACTACTACAAATCTCCTCCACCGCCAGAGAAGTCTCCACCACCACCATACTACTACAAGTCACCTCCACCTCCAGTGAAGTCTCCACCACCACCTTACTACTATGAGTCTCCACCACCACCGGTCAAATCTCCACCCCCACCTTACTACTACAAATCTCCTCCACCGCCAGAGAAATCTCCACCACCACCATACTACTACAAGTCACCTCCACCGCCAGAGAAGTCTCCACCACCACCTTACTACTACAAGTCACCTCCACCTCCAGTGAAGTCTCCACCACCACCTTATTACTATGAGTCTCCACCACCACCGGTCAAATCTCCACACCCACCTTACTACTACAAATCTCCTCCACCGCCAGAGAAGTCTCCACCACCACCTTACTACTACAAATCACCTCCACCTCCAGAGAAGTCTCCACCACCACCTTACTACTACAAGTCACCACCACCTCCAATGAAGTCTCCACCACCACCTTACTACTATGAGTCTCCACCACCACCGGTCAAATCTCCACACCCACCTTATTACTACAAATCTCCTCCACCGCCAGAGAAGTCTCCACCACCACCATACTACTACAAATCACCTCCACCTCCAGTGAAGTCTCCACCACCACCTTACTACTACGAGTCTCCACCACCACCGGTCAAATCTCCACACCCACCTTACTACTACAAATCTCCTCCACCGCCAGAGAAGTCTCCGCCACCACCTTACTACTACAAATCTCCTCCTCCGCCTCTTAAGTCTCCACCTCCTCCTTACTACTACACATCCCCACCACCACCCTCTCCATCACCTCCACCACCTTACTATTATAAATCTCCCCCACCACCAGTGAAATCCCCACCCCCACCATACTATTACAAGTCTCCTCCACCACCATCACCGGTACCACATCCTCCTTACTACTACAACTCTCCTCCGCCGCCGGTGCATCACTCGTACCCTCCCTACCACCCACTCATTGTTAAGGTCGTTGGAAAAGTGTACTGCTACAAGTGCTATGATTGGGCATACCCTGCCAAGTCCCACAACAAGAAACATCTCAAAGGTATGCTTATTGATTTTGTGTGCTGAATTGAACATTTAAGTAATAGTATTATTAACAACTTGAAAACTAAAAGTCTCGGTATACATATTTCAAAAGTAAATTAGATAGCAAGATTAGCTATGGAGAAAGATTAGTTGTTTAAATAATTTCAAATCCCGTAGAAGACTTTTCTTCCTTTTAATAAAATAATACAGAAAGAGTATGTAAGTGCCAGCGTGGCAGAAGAATTAGCTTTGCTAACTATTGCATGATTTAAATATTGAAGATCTAGGTAGTTATTGTCATTTGACTTTTCTAATGCATTTGGTCTTGGTTTATGGTTCAAACAGGTGCTGTTGTGCAAATCACTTGCAAAGCTGGTGACAAAGAAGTAGTAGCCTATGGGAAGACAAAGATCAATGGCAAATTCAGCATCCCTGTTGAAGGATTTGAATACAAGAAGTACGGAGGCAAGGCATGCATGGCCAAGCTTCACATGGCACCCAAGGGATCCCTTTGCAACATCCCCACTAACATTCACGATGGCAAAAAGGGGGCAACCCTTAAAGTCAAATCCAAGACACACTACGAAGTAGTCTTGCAAGCCAAACCATTTGCCTACGCTTCTAAGAAACCATACGAGGAATGCCACAAGCCAAAGCCCACACCATCACCTTACTACTACACTTCTCCTCCTCCCCCAACACCTACATACTACTACAAGTCACCTCCACCTCCTCCACCCAAATACTACTACAAGTCCCCGCCTCCTCCGGTCTATTACTACAAATCACCACCGCCACCATCGCCAACTTACATGTACAAGTCACCTCCTCCCCCAGTTTACTATTATAAATCTCCACCACCACCATCGCCATCTCCTCCTCCCCCGTACTATTACAAATCTCCACCTCCTCCATCGCCATCTCCTCCACCACCTTACTACTACAAATCACCGCCACCTCCATCACCATCACCACCTCCTCCCTACTATTACAAGTCCCCACCACCGCCTTCTCCTTCACCACCACCACCCTACTACTACAAATCTCCACCACCACCATCACCTTCCGTTCATCCTCCCTACTACTACAAATCTCCTCCACCACCGTCACCCTCTCCTCCTCCACCCTACTACTACAAATCTCCTCCACCTCCTTCCCCGTCCCCGCATCCTCCTTACTACTACAAGTCTCCACCTCCACCTTCCCCATCACCCCCTCCACCTTACTACTACAAATCCCCGCCTCCTCCGTCGCCATCGCCGCATCCTCCTTACTACTACAAGTCCCCACCTCCTCCATCACCATCACCTCCTCCACCATACTACTACAAATCCCCACCTCCTCCATCACCATCCCCGCCTCCCCTTACTACTACAAGTCCCCACCTCCACCTTCCCCATCACCCCCACCACCATACTATTACAAATCCCCACCTCCTCCATCACCGTCCCCGCCACCTCCTTACTACTACAAGTCCCCACCTCCTCCATCACCGTCCCCACCACCTCCCTACTACTACAAGTCGCCACCTCCTCCGTCACCATCACCACCACCTCCCTACTACTACAAGTCGCCACCTCCTCCGTCACCATCACCTCCTCCCCCATACTATTACAAATCACCTCCACCTCCCTCCCCATCACCTCCACATCCATACTACTACAAGTCACCACCACCACCTTCGCCGTCTCCTCCACCTACCTACCACTACAAATCTCCTCCACCACCATCACCATCTCCTCCACCTCCCTACCACTATGTCTCTCCCCCACCACCTTCACCGTCCCCCCCGCCTCCCTACCACTACGTCTCTCCTCCGCCACCTTCACCGTCTCCCCCGCCTCCCTATCACTACAAGTCCCCTCCGCCGCCATCACCATCCCCACCTCCGGTCTACATCTACTCATCACCTCCACCTCCAGTACACTACTAAGTGGAAAAGATGAGAAGATTTTCCATCCTTGCAAATCAAGTGAGTATCTTCCGGCCGGCTAATTTCTTTCTTAAATGGATTATTTCAGAATTGATCGTTTCATTCAAATCAGTACTTACATCAGTCTTTTCCACCAAAATTAAAGCTAGAGTAGGCCATTTTTTTCTTATGGCTTTCATAATGTGGATGTACAGGATTTGACTGCGAGTGTGAAATAAGCGAATGCAGCAGTACGGTGAATAGGTTATTTACTCAAGCTTCCAGTCGTAGTCCGTGGGTTTCTACCAATAAGGTTCCGAATTTCTGCAGAACAGATCTTTCCTACCATGATGATAACAGAGACCAGCAGAGAAATCTGGCAGTATTGATGGTCATCTTACAAACCGTAGTACTGTTGGCCTCGTCAAGTAAGTTTGGTTCGATCAGGAAGCCCAGGGAAGGTTCAACGAAGAAGGACAGAAGAAATAGGAATTCTCCGAGCAGGGATGGTGGACTTGCATAGGTCTTTTCAAGAAATTTTTTGTTGTGGATGATATATATAATATATGTTATTTATTAATGTTGTATAGCCCTATTTGTTTGGCCATTGTATTTATGGGGCATTTGTTTCTAGAGCTTCCTCTTGTGCTTTGTGCACTCACTGGCAATAAAAGAAACACCTTTCATAGTTTCCAGAAACTACGTCGTATTGTTTGCTGCCGCCTCTTCTCGTCTCTTACATCGATCATATATAAAAACACTACAACGTCGTATCTCTATCTCGTTAACTAACGATCAGGCAAAATACATCAACGTATGCGTCATCCATGCACGTGAACGAAGAATAATTAACTTCTCGCCATGAGTGCTCCACTTGCCCACCTCTGCCCCAGTAGGCACCGAAATTTTCAAATAATTTCCTTGAAACGGTTGAGATGATCTTCGATTGGTTGAATCAGCTGTGGGCCCTTATACCCAGTACTGCAATCTATATATGTGCTTGTGCTTTCAAGGTTGTGATCCAGCTTCGAGAATTATGAGGGTTTTTCTGCCAGTGCAATAATGTGGGTAGTGAAGGTAGTGGATATGTGTCTGGTAATTACAAGCTATACCACGTTCATGGCGTTTCTTAAATGGGGGATATATTCCGGATTTCTCACAGTACTAGTGGAGTCGCAGCTTTCGCCAAAGGCTGCAAACACTTGCCTGTCATTCCTACCCTTTTGCCTCCCCAAAAGAGAAAGATAACCTTCTCAAGAAACGCCCGAGGACCCACCTCCAGAGAATCAAAAGCTGATCTTTCTTTTTCTTTCTTGTTCTCTCTCTGTTTTTTTTTTTCGTTTTCTTTTTTCTTCTCTTTGTTGAGTCTTAACGAAATAGTCGATCTGTAATTGTAATTTTCGTTCGAATTGTGCTTTCAGAGACTAAGACCGAAGTTGGAATGAAGTGACACTCTACCCGCTAAAGCTTGACTGTTTGAGAGCGGGCCGAGTTCGATGTTGAGGTAGATGAGAGGACCACATTTGGCCATCCTTTTTAAAGGAGCTAGCTAGATCACTAGAGGCGGCGGCCTCGTCGAGAAGCGATGCCTGCTAATTATATCTTCTACATATCTACAGACCTTCTTAGTAGTATATATATATATATATATATATATAATTTTCCTTGACAAAATACAAATACAATATAGGGTTAATTGTAACCTTGTTGGCGTTCTTCTTATATGGTTGACAGCTTCTCTAGCTTTCCCTATCCCCACCTTGTGAAGCAAAGTCTGCAAATATATACTTGTGCATTAAGGAGAAGCTTGTTGGTGATGACTTGTGGGGGTACTGCACCAGCTCCTTCCCTGGCAAGGGAAGCATAGCTATATAGAACCATCGAAAAGGGGCCAGCACTATATATACAACCACATAACCACATGGTGGGGGCTACGATGACCAGATCGATCGTTTATAAATGTGGAATGAGGGTAGATAATTAGGGACATGAATGTGATTAATTATGTGGAGATTGATGATTGTGTTTAATTAACGAATGATTTGATATCTAGTGGAATAAGGTGGCCATGGGGTTGAGTTTGATTAATTAATTTTAAAATCAATTGATTGACAACTGACGGAACCTTTTAGAAAGACAATGCTTTAAGCTAGATCGGAAATTCAAAAGGCTACCTAATCTTAACTGCTCCGGTTATTTTATTTTGAAAAAAAAACACGTGGAAATTCAAAAGGCCAAAAGCAACGCATCTTCCCCACGCGAGGCGGGTTGGTGACACGCAACAGAACCTGGACCCACCGCGTCGCCGTCGATAAAGTGGGGCCGGCGACATCAATGGAAATATATATTGGATGCGAGATCGGAAGACGACGACGGGTACGTGACATTTTCGCAAAAGCGGATCGGAGACGCTTGAAAATTGGGATTAGTGTGGTCCAGGAGGCCGACTCCGAGTGGGACCGGATCAACTGCCCCCCGTGATACTATGTGAACGTTCCGTTGTGACGTTGACGCAAGTGACGGCGTTCATAAACGGAGAGTAGAGTAAGAAAGAAGAAACTCAGACGAATCCACCTGGGACTTTTGGGCAAGGGTGGTGATTCATCTAGATGAATCATAATGATGATGTTAACATGAAATTATATTTAATTTATGAATCATTTGCAAATGATGTGAACTAGACATTATATTTATGTAGGTTCCAAGTTTATAGATTCAATGAGTATTTGATAACAATAGTGGGCTTTCTCTTAGACCTGGGCCTACATGTATACAAGTCCATGGTGACCTTTACAAAGTTGCGGGCCTTCATATAGTGGGCCTACAGAGAAATTTTTTCAGATTGGTGCACTTATACAGAGAGCGCAAGAAGCAACAATATTCGGGGAGTAGTAGTACTGATAGTTAAAAATCTTAAACATATATTGATAAAGTGATCGTCACTTATCTCACTTAATTATTCTATATAAAAAAATTAAAACGGTTCTCCTTGATGAAATTGCAGTTTCATTATTTTGCTCTATATATGAAATTTTATGTGAGTTAATCATTTTATTTAGGCTAATTAAGGTGCATTTGGCTATACGCTCGTGGGAGCCTAAAAACTCCTTCGAGGATGAGAGAGCAGCGCAATGGATAAAATGGGTGTTTGGTTTGAGTTTTCTTTTAGATCTTTCAAAGAGCTCGGAGACTAAAATCTTCTAAATTAAGAGCCTATCTCAAGTCCATCTCGAAACTACTCCAGTACATAACGTGCATTTGGCTATACATGGTTCTGTGTATATATCAACACCGGCAGCTGCGCGCCATGAATGTATCCGAAGAGAGTGCACTCACTAACACCATCTTTGACGGAGCGTGGTGGTTTGGTTAATTTATAAAGCCACAAAGTGTAACGATATTTGGTTCTCTGTTTTTCCATTTTATTTTTCATATTTTGCAAGAATTACTAACAGCAGTAACACCGCAGGGTTATGAAGTATTGACTACACTAAAAAGAAACACCATAAAATTAATGCACGTTCCTTCCTTACCCCATTATGCATTTGATTTTGCCTTTGATTTCTTTCCAGTTTTCTGTGCGCTTCCTCACATGCATTACAGTTGTATTTCTACTCTGAAACAGTCAGATTCACAATGTTCAATACATGAAAACAGCAAGCAGCCATCTTCAGCCTTTTCTGGAAAATTTTTAGCCTGAGAGGTGGATCCACTAACCTTTGGTATATATTTTACAGAAGATTGAAGCATTTGTGGACTTGAAATACTGGTATCTTTTATATCAGATGCTCAGGACGTGATCAGGACTCGTAACATTAGTATAAGAGGGCTCGTTTGCCTTCCTATTATTTAAATTTGCTCACACATGGTGCCTGGTGCCCTGCGTGCCCATGTCCATTCCTAGAGTAAATTAATAATGCTATTAGTTTGCATGTAAAACACAAATCGATTTTTTTTTTTTCATCCGACCCAGCTTCTATCTATCAAGTACTTTCTGGTTAGTTTAAATGAGTACTGAAAAGGTTAATTGATCTGAAATGATGAAATTCCAAAGGCTTATATAAATGGACGTGATGTCTTTAATTAAGTTCAGCTAGCATTCATGTCAAGATAAAATTTGATTGATGTTGCTAACTTCGAAAGGTTTTTTTTTTCCTGTTCCATATAACTTATATTAATTTGATTCAGTTATTTGCGGCCAAGTTGAGGAGTAGTTAAAGAATAGCTTCACATTTAGATCTGAAAAAACCCTCTTTAAACTTGATTGCAAATTTCATTTTTTTTTCTAAATTTTACACTTTATAGTAAAAAATAATTCCGTTGACCAGAATATATTAATGAAACCTGCACTAAGAATACCCCGCATGAAAAGGAAGAGAAGATGGAACACATCAGGTTCCATGATACTGCCACAGGTCTATGAAAGCGTGTCAAACATTCTTTACACCGATGAAACCAAGTAAACATCTGTTGGAAATTAAAAAGGTGGAGCTGTGTCCTGGTTCTATATCTTCTTATTTCTATGGCAACAAATGTTTATGGATTCTCGTGTCTTGAATTGAAAACAGCTCTTTAATTATTCTTACAGAGACTGCGCCACTGGTTCAGTTTATCACAATATATGGTTTAACAAAAGATAGTAGGAGCTGTCGATCGCCAAACGGTAGACTCCATTTAAAATTATGACAAGAGAAATACATGGAATTAATGAGAGAATGAGACTTGTTCTCACCCCTTTGCATCTGTGCCAGCTAGCCAATCATGTAGCTAGAGACTTGCAGAGAGTCAAACAAATTAATATGAAAATATTCTAACGTCGCGACTACTTCCATCAATACAGCAAGAATGCATGATTCATAAAAAAGTCAGAATAAGTAAGATGCCTGCTTAGGATCCGATCGAGCAATATAAATACCGACCTGAGTAAGGAGCTTCCTCACCCATCTCTTCCTTTCTCTCATTCTCTAGTGCTGGTTCTCGCAGATAGTGGAGTACTGTGTGCGCGTTTCAGCAGAGAAGAGTACTGGCTGGAATTAGATATCTGCTCGATCGACTGATGAATTTTGCAATGGACGGCCCTCGCCGGGGTCGTCCCTCTCAACTACTCGCGGCCTTTGCCATTCTATTCGTATCTTGTTCTGTGGGAGCGGTGTCCGCTGAGAAATACATGTACCAGTCACCTCCACTTCCTTATTCTTACAAGTCACCTCCCCCACCCTCTTCCTCTCCACCACCACCTTACCTATACAAATCTCCCCCGCCTCCATCTGATCCATCTCCCCCACCACCTTATGCATACAAATCCCCGCCACCTCCGTCAGTACCCTCTCCACCACCACCTTATGCTTACAAGTCCCCGCCTCCTCCTTCACCATCTCCACCTCCACCTTACCACTATAAATCTCCCCCTCCTCCTTCTCCTTCTCCCCCTCCTCCCTACTATTACAAATCTCCCCCACCTCCGTACCACTACGAGTCTCCTCCACCACCTGTTCAGTCTCCACCACCACCTTACTATTACAAGTCTCCACCACCGCCTGCTCACTCTCCACCACCACCTTATTATTACAAATCTCCACCACCACCTATTAAGTCTCCCCCGCCACCTTATTATTATAAATCTCCACCACCTCCTGTTAAGTCTCCCCCACCACCTTACTATTATAAGTCTCCACCACCACCAGTGAAGTCTCCCCCACCACCTTACTATTACAAATCTCCACCACCTCCAATGAAGTCTCCCCCATCACCTTACTATTACAAGTCTCCACCACCTCCAGTGAAGTCTCCACCCCCACATTACTACTATAAGTCTCCCCCACCACCATCCCCCTCACCACTACCATCATACTACTATAAATCTCCTCCCCCACCATACTATTATAAGTCCTCTCCACCACCATCTCCATCCCCTCCACCTTCCTACTACTACAAGTCTCCACCACCACCTTTTCACTCATCTAAACCTTACTATTATAAGTCACCACCACCTCCATCACCATCTCCACCTCCTCCTTACTACTACAAGTCTCCTCCACCACCTTCTCCATCCCCACCACCCCCTTACTTCTACAAATCCCCACCGCCACCATCTCCATCACCCCCACCATCATACCACTATACATCTCCTCCACCACCATCACTTGTGCCTCATCCTCCCCACTATTACAAGTCTCCTCCAGTACCAATCCACTACCCACGCCCTCATCACCGCCAATTGGTTTTCAAGGTTGTAGGAAAGGTGTACTGCTACAAGTGCTATGATTGGACATATTCTGCAAAGTCCCATAACAAGAAACATCTCAAAGGTAACCTTTTTGTCACTAGCTTTCTTCTTTCAACAAGTTTAAGTAATATTATCATAGGTTTATCGTAATTTCTATGGTATACTTCTGTTCAGGAGCCGTTGTTAAGGTCACTTGCAAAGCTGGGATGAAAAAGATTGTAGCCTATGGAAAAACCAAGGTCAATGGTAAATATAGTATCCGTGTTGAAGGTTTTAACTACTTGAAGTACGGAGGCAAGGCATGCAAGGCGGAACTCCACATGGCACCTAAGGGCTCACTATGCAACATTCCCACCAATATTCATAACGGCAAGAAGGGTGCAACTTTAAGGGTGAAATCCAAGACATATGATGAAGTAGTATTGCAGGCTAAATACTTCGCATATGCTTCAAAAAAGCCATACGAAGAATGTGAAGAGCCCAAGCAGAACCCATCTTATCATTACAGCTCCCCTCCACCCCCAACACCTGTTTATTACTACAAGTCTCCTCCACCTCCACCACCAAAGTACTACTATAAGTCTCCCCCACCTCCAATCAACCATTACAAATCGCCCTCACCTCCAACACACTCTTATGTCTATAAGTCACCTCCACCTCCATTGCCATTATCACCTCCTCATTACTACTATAAGTCACCGCCTCCTCCATCACCGTCTCCTCCACCACCCCATTACTACTACAAATCTCCACCACCACCGTCACCCTCTCCTCCTCCTCCATACTATTACAAATCCCCTCCCCCACCATCAAAATCTCCTCCATCATCATACTACTATAAATCTCCACCATCTCCATCTGATCCTTTCCCACCACCACCTTACTATTACAAATCACCACCTCCTCCATCTCCATCTCCTCCACCACCTTATCACTATAAATCCCCACCTCCACCTTCTCCATCCCCGCCACCCCCATACTACTACAAGTCTCCACCTCCTCCATCGCCATCACCACCACCTCCTTATTACTATAAGTCCCCACCTCCTCCGTCACCATCACCGCCAGCTCCTTACTACTACAAGTCCCCTCCTCCTCCATCACCATCGCCACCACCTCCTTATCACTACAACTCCCCACCTCCTCCCTCGCCCTCACCTTCTCCACCCTACTATTACAAATCCCCTCCTCCTCCCTCACCCTCTCCACCACACCCTCACTACTACAAGTCCCCACCTCCTCCATCATCATCACCTCCCCCTCCATATTACTACAAATCACCCCCACCACCCTCACCCTCTCCTCCACCTCCATATTACTACAAGTCCCCTCCTCCCCCATCACCATCACCGCCACCTCCTTACCACTACAAATCACCTCCACCCCCATCACCCTCTCCTCCACCTCCATACTACTACAAGTCCCCACCACCTCCATCTCCTTCTCCGCCACCACCATACCATTACAAATCTCCTCCTTCGCCATCACCAACTGGAGTTCCCACATACATCTACGCATCACCGCCGCCTCCAGCACATTACTAAGCACTAGACTTCAACCGACATTTTTTTCTTGTACCTCAAGTGAGTATAATTTCAGGTTTACTTTAATAGTCCTTTTATGACAGTCATTAGACTCCTATAAAATGTGTTCTGAAATTTGCGGAATGATGATTTGCAGGCCTTTATTTGGATTGTGAAATAAGAGAATGCTGCAGAAAAGAGAGTTTGCATTCTAAAGATTCGTGTCTTCTTTCATGGGGTTTTGCTAATAAGGATTCCAGCCACGGAGTTGAAGTCTTTAAATGTAATGGTAATAGAGAGATACAAGCTTCCACGCTGGTGACTCTATATGCACTAGTACTACAAATTCAGGCTCGACTAGGATTTGCTTCTGCAGAAGATATTTCAGAGCAATGCTCCAATTCCAAGAAAGAACTGTAATTCTTCAAATATTTTTTTTATGATATTGTTCATCTCATTTTACCTAAAGTATTGTACCACTTTATCATTATATATGGGTCATTTCGTGGTTCTCCTCTTTCTGCATTGATCGACATTTCTTTATAGACCCTATGATTCTGAATCTCTGATCAGATAATTTATGCGCTTCCTCTTTGTTGTTTCTTGGTTGCGATCTATTTAACGGACCACACACGATAAAATAAGCTCCTCGTCTTGCATAATGTGGTTATAAGTAAAATGGTAGTTCTTCACCTATGTATTGAGAGAATTGAGACTGTTATTGAAGTAAATTGATAGCTTCAATTGAAATGATTTTTGCTGCAGAGGATATACAAGGTGTAGAGGAAATTCTGGAAATCCAATATTAAATAAAGCATTATACAATAGGAGATAGTTAAAAGTTAGATAAGTTTCGCAATTAAATCACGCGTGACAACAAAGCTTTCTTCCCAGTAGACAGAGATTGTGACTGCAACAATGAGATTGCGTGTAATACCATTTTATTTTGGTTTATAACTAACTATTAGAACGGGTGGATATATACCCTCGGTTTACCTTGATCTAGCTAAAAGGCATCCTTGAATTGTTTGTTGAAGAGAAAAAAAATAAAATTGCCTCTTTCTTATCAGGATTAACTGGAGTACCGTGTTGACAAGTGGATTATGGGACCCACCATGCCTAGTGCCAATCATCCCGGCCTTCAACGTGTTGCATCCACGTTAGACCGTACACAAAAAGGTACTCCAATGCCGTACGCATAGCATATGTGCATTTTGGTAACTCACTTGGAAAAACGGTCGGGAACTCTTTTAAGCATTCAAATAGACCATCAAACTTGCTGCTAATCTAATTAAAATTACGGCGTGACGCCCTTTGGTTAAGGGCGTAATCGCAGTTTTCATCCCGCTGCTACTGTCTACAGACAAGAGAAGCGGTCCGTTGCTCTGTCCCTCCGACTTCTGGACTCTTGTACTGTAAGAACTTCGCGAGGTTTTGCATAAATGATAAAACGAAAGGAGCTTATTTGACTTCATTTGGCACCATAGTCTCATTTGAATGCAGAAACGAAAAGGGAAGGAAGATAAAGAAGCAGAGGTGTTCTACTCTCAGAGTCTTCTCTCTAAAAATGGACCTCTGGGTGCCATTTGGTTAGCCGCACATTTCCCCAGAAAGCTCAGAAAACACCTAGTGGTAGAAATCGATGTATGCGCTTCCGTAGGTAACAGCTTTTTGCCTTGCTCGGCTTTCTTCCTATATTGTTCATCCTACTCGCGCTTTCCTCTTTCTTCTTAATTAAGTGCGCTGCTTTCAACTCTGTACTGTTCAGTTTGATGTTGTGATACTGGTAGCTGATAGGAGTTTGTTCGACGTGTTGCTGAATGCGTGCGTTAAGTAAACCATCTGTCTTTTGCTCCGAGACTGTTCTGTGTCAATTTTCCTGGATTTGGAGCCATTCGCAATTTTATTTTTCACTTTCTAAATCGAGCTCGCGACTGTCGCTTGGTCTAAGTGTGGGAATAGATAGTCTAAGAAAAACTAAAGGAAGACGGGGAAGATTCTCCACTGCCGTGGAGAGAGACTCTTAGGCCTTCGCTGCTATATAGAATGGGGAGGGATGGACGATTTCGTGAAATATATTATTTTTATACATTGTGAGAGCGGCTGTGCCCGACTCGGACACAGCCGCTGTGTCCGAATCACTACTCAATACCACAAAAATGACACTTTTTTTTGTCACTTCTTTTTCTTCTTAAGCAAGCCAGTCAAAATTGCATGGCAGAATTGTTGTAATTCTTGATTGACCCAATATGTTGCCGACTTCACCTAGAAAATGCCTCTACAGGAGGATCAATTGCAACTTGTCAAAGTTCCAAATTCCCAAATGTGTCAACTGAGTTTCTTGTTTATCTGTTTTGGCTCAAAAGTAAGAATAGTTCTTCCTCTATCTCAGAAGTTTTGATTATATATTGTGCAGATAAAATTTTGTTGGCTGAGGTTCCCATGGCATTTAGATTATTAGGTTACCTCCTTATAGGTGTAGTGAGAATGTATTCCAGGAAGGTTGAGTACCTCTACAACGACTGCAATAAGGCTCTAATTAGAGTTAAAGATCCACTTACCAATGCCAGAGCTCCTCTAACTAAGGAAGTGCCGTCTTCTCCATTTATGTCCATCTCTCTACCACAAAGCTTTCAGCTTGATGCATTTGATTTTGGAGATTTGGGAGATTGGGAAGATGAGTAAGAACTACCTATGAAGTCGCTTATTTAGTTTCTTACATTTTCCAGCTATGTATTTACTAACATATGAGTCATTTCCTGCCTTTTCAGTACCCCCGATAAATCCATTGAGCAAATCACTCGTGAAGGTAATTAAGCTGACATTATTTATTTATTTTTTATTTGAAGCACATTATTAATTTGTTTTATACAACAGGAATGCTTACGGATGAAGAAGATCTGTCTTTATCTGCACTCAAGGTTTGTTGCTTAAAATCCATGAGTTGCTTTAAATTTTTGGTTAGGATACATCATTCAGGTCCTTAATTCTTGAATATCTCCTGAGGAGTTTTCTAATTTGTGAAATATTTTGGAGAACTCAATGGGAAACCTTACGATTTAGAGATCGTTTTTGTTTATTTCAAATTTAAATAATAATCAGAACTTCATTTTTCTGTATATCACATAAACCCTAGATGTCTATTATCTGTAGGAAAGTACTTCTTAAGAAAAAGGAGACCCTAACTAACTGAGAATTACAAATTTTCATTCTCCTCAAAGTTTCTTGGGTAGCTTTTTCATATATGTTTTATAGCTCCCTACTTTGATCATAAAGGGGGGAAAATAAGACCCACAAAATTGGTCTTTAAAATTCTTATGTAGCTACTTCTAATGAAGCTGAAGCGACAGGTTATTAGGAGTAAAAATGCTGTCTATATTACCATCAACCCCATAAATAGTGAGGGAGACTCTACTTTAACTATTGGCTGGGCTGAGAAATCCATCAACATTCGTTGGAGGCTCAAGCATGTATTTGATGAATTATCAGAAATCGCTAAAGATTGGAACATCATTGGGAGCAGTGTCTGTGGTCAGCCAATCCTCTGGCTGAGTGCCTTGCTGAAGGAGTTAGTAGGTCTACAAATGCATTAGGCAACAATCTCCCACTCTCCTAATTGTAAGCATGTAATACCTGTGACTAGTTTATGTAAGCTATGATTTAGACCTATGTTCCAGATTGTATTATATTATTTGTATGATTATTGATCAGCAATAAAAGAGCAAGAGTCGCTGTTTCAAAAAAAGAAAAAAAACAAAGTTGCATCTCTTGAATATTTTGGACTTTTGTAAGGTCTTCAAGTTCTTTTGTACAGCAGTTATTGAGCTTGCCCCTTTTTTTTGAGGTCATTTTTTTTTTTTTTATAAAGTTCCATTTTTTCAAAAAAAATAAAAAATGTTCAAAATTACATTCATGTCCATGCAGCCCAGAAATCTTGGGAATCTACATTCTTCTAGGAAATACTTCCCCAGGCGAAAACCTAATAACTTTAAAGATAACAGATTTCACCATCATTTTTTGTTCGGTGGAGCACACCACGACATGGATGTGTGACCTAAGAATAATTCTGATTTACTCCCAAAAACAGCACTAATACAGATTAATGTTTAACAAATTTATTCAAATTTCACTCCTAAGCATTTGACTCAAAGCATTTTGCTTTGCAAGTGTGGAAAGTGATGAATTTCAGTGTGAAACATGCTACTGACTACAGTACTATCTGACTACTGGCTATGGTGCTTTTTGAGTTTGCAAGCATGGAATGTTTTCAGGCTGAAACATGCCGCTGACCACTTGTTCCTTGTTTAGTTTTTTCTTTTCTTTTAGAAATTTTCCATATTTAACAAATATAACAAACATAGCAGTGGCAAATATGATTTAATCTGTCTCTTTTTCAAGGTAATATTTCTTTTCCTCAAGATTTTGACATGGGATTCTTTATTCTCCACTTGCATGCATTTTACATACTAATATCAATTAAACATCCAGCTGACATGTTCATGGGAGGAACGAGTAACTCACCCTGAAATGCTCCCAAGGGAAACATGTGAAGAGTGGGTATCCAAGTTCATATTTTGCTTCATGTTTATTAGGTATAAATGGTTAATAGATAAATATGCATCTTTAAAAATTTTGTTTATCTATTTCAGAGTGCTCTTTCCTAATATCGCCAAGGCCAGCCTGAAGAAGGGTGATCTGAATAAGTTACATGATCGTGATATCATGATAGAGACATTCCGAGGACACCATGGAACATTTTTGGACTTTGGAATGTTTTCTAGCACCACAGGAAGTCTGGACATCTGTCAAAATTTTGATAATAGTCCAATAAGTATGATGGACATGTCATCTTTGGATATTGCAAAGTTTTCTGATCCTCTGATTTGTGAGTCAGATGAGTCAAAGAATTTAGACCCAAGCAATGAGATTCTTCAAGGCAATGTGCTACCTCAAGAAAATATTTTAAACCTCAGCATAACTTGTGGTTCCAGTTGGGCATCAAACCTTCAATCAATGAACATAGAGGCAAGCAGTGAGGTTCTTCAAGGCAATCCACCGCCTCAAGAAGGTCCTTTAAACCTTTACATAACTTGTGCTGCCAGTCATTCATCAAAATCTCAATGTCCCAATGATCAGAAAAATCAAGAGGAACCAATAAAGGTGCTTGAGGTGGTTCCTCTTGGTTTAGAAAAATCTACTGTGCCACAAGTTAGATCCCCAGTGAGGACTCCTAAGTCTGACATCCGATTTCCTTCAGGTTCTGTTCTCAACTATTGAGCATTTTGTTGAATTTCATTTTACTTATCTGCTGCCTTAATCCATAATGGTGTTTGTGAATGTTTAATAATTGTCCCTGGCTTATATACAACTCATTATATGGTCATTCTTAACATCTGTATAGTTATTTTAGCCATCATTATGGTCCATTATTGGACATAAACCATGATCGGCCAATGTAATGGTCTTACTGGATCTGCTATGACAATTTTTGCTTTCATCGTATCCTTGTTACCATATCAAAGTGTCTTGAATTCTTTGGATGGTGGTTCCTATTTGTATAGCCAAGTGACACATAAGGCCACTCTCACGGTCTCACTCATCTGTTAGGTTCAATCACGCTGTATATAAGTTTCTTAGTTATCTATTTCTCTGGACAGATTTATTTTTTCGAAAGATAAATTTCTATGAACTTATAAAGTAGTTTGATATGGAGGCTCCAATGTTGATGGGTATCGTCATCTTGTAGTTATTGCAACACCTGAATTTATGGTGATCCATACTCCAATGAGAAGGGAGCAAACCCCAATGCAACAGAGAAGGAAACGTTCTTTTGATGAAACTATCGTATTGCCTAATCAGTGAGTCAAAATGAATTTATATTCTTTTTTGTGTTCATTAATCTTAGACTTTCCCTTTTAGATATTGGAAATTCAAAGTCCATTTTTTCTACAAGAAATTTTGTGATCAGATGTCATTTCACCACATCATTGGGCGTAACGTTCTCTCTCGTTTGCTTTTCTGTATTTGTTGATATTTTTTTCTCCATCCAAATTGGTCCTGGTAATGATCCTATTAATGCGAAGCCCAACACAGTTGAAAAAGCTGTCTGAAATTTAGACTAATGACTTGCACTGATGTCCAGCATGCTTTGATGCTACATGCTTCAGAAAAATGTCAATGTTATTGGAAGTTGTCTTGGCTTTCTTCAATATGGGAACAATAGAATTTACTGGAAAAGGAGAAGTGAGAGAAGTTCAAGATTTTTTTACATCTCTCCCTTATTTATGATGTAAGCAATATAAAAAATTACTCTCCTGTCCTTGATATCCCATAAACCTTAATAAGATAGTTGTATAAGGGAAAATAAATTCCTAGGAAATAAGAAAAACCTAATTTTACGGTGATGATTCTTTCTTTCTCAGAAGAAATGTTTAATATTTCCTTTGATTATTTAAATCAACCACGGCAGACTTATATATTCCTCGTTCGTTTTTGTAAGTACTCTTGTGGCCTATTGGAGATCTTTTGGAACTACTTTACTTGCCATAAAGTGAAAATGGAATTATTTTAAAACAAGATGCTATTCATGCAGAAAGGCATGGCTTCATGCTATTAACTGGCATCATGCTTATAGATTCAGCTCCAGGATTTTTAAAGATGATAGTGCATTAGCAGATCAGAGCAGGAACATGAAAGTAAACTCTGGGAGAAGTTAATAAAATTATTTATATATCTTTAAAATTAAAAATAGTGATTATGTTCTGCTTGTAGATGTTTATTGGATAAGATTTTTATTCTATAGATGTTTTATTGAATTTTTAGAGCAATGAGGCAAGGACTTCATGACACAAGCAGTTTGGTACATAAGCGCAAGAAAGTTCCTCGTACTTCTCAGGATATCTGGAGGAAGCATGAGGCGTCTGTTCTGCGCCATGACTTCATGGAGCCACTGAATCCCTGTGAGTATTCAACATTTCACTTGCTGTGTCCCTTAACATCTTAAACTTATTATGCAACTTTTTTGGTAGATATTGCATCAGAACTTAAGGCTCTCTTCACCGAAGAAGATTTCTGTCCTTGGTCTTCAATTAAATTGAAGTCTGCATTATCGACTGATGTGGAATGTAGAAGTCCTGTTAAGTCTTCTCTTGAAAAAGCTCTCTCACCAAAAGAAATTTTGATTGAACAAATGGGCCCTATTTGTTTGGAGGTATCTGAAGACTGCAGTGAAATGATTAAGGAAGCATCTATTATAAACCAGGGAGAGGAGAAGCCTGCTACTGAAAACCCTGATGTAGTTCTTGATCTAATGAATGAGGTAAGTGAGGCTCGACAAGCAAACTTGCATTGTGATTTTCGCATTATTATATCTAACACCATATTAAGTGTCTGTTGTGTTTCTAAATGAAACTCTCATTCTCAAATCATGGTCCCTGAGCCAATAAATTTGATTCCAATACCACAAAAGGTAGGTTTTTCATTGTTAACGCTAGTTCCATTACACATGATTGAGCCATTCATCAGTCTTAACATAGCACTTTCTAAAATGAAAACTTTGTATTCAGATAATTAATTTTCATATAAAAAAAGCCTCCCCAAGAATTAACATAAATGATCTCTCTTATTCTCTCATAAGTAAATATGTTATTTGAATTAGAGTAAGGAGTTTTGGGCGACAGTGTCGTGTAACCTTTTGTTCAAATCCATTGCTTGATTCTGCTGTAAACCACTAAACGTTTTCATTTTCTGCGGCAGGAGGTATCATGTGAATTTTATAAGAACAAAGGTGAAGTTGTTACTTTATTGCATCTAGCTTTGCTTCCTTTCAAGTTTCGGTTGTGAATGCTTAACTATTAGATTTTGTGTAATATTGCAGATGGCTGGTCAGGTAGAACCAGGTAAAGGCAAACCGAGTTTTCCTTAGTGTTTCCCGAATTTAATAGGCAAGCTCAAGTTTGATTTCTTCTTGAATGGTTGTATTCACAGAACTGTGGCACAGTATCTGCATAACAGATTTATACATAATAAGGTGCAAAACAACGGAGTGATCAGTTTGGTAGACATTTTGAAAGGAAGAAGCAGAGCGGAATGTGCTAGGCTATTTTATGAAACACTGGTACAGCCCATCCGCTTGCTTTAACCATTCAGTGATCCTAGTTCCACAATATCGTTGGCTAATAGAACGTTCCATCTTGTAGGTTCTGAAAAGTGAAAGGTATGTAGATGTTCAACAAGGCTCTCCGTATGGTGAAATTCTTCTATTGACGACAAAGGAAATAGAAGCAATGGTCTAAAAGACTGACAAAACACAAGCGACGAAGCTGCATGACTTCAATCCATATGAAAAGAAGATACGGGCGCTTCACCGGTTAATGCATCTGTACATATTTTAGCCTATTCCATTGGAATAGAGAGGTCGATTCACCCTTTTGTAAATTATGTATAAACCTTGTCATCCCTCTCCTGTAAAGTTTTTTTTCTTACTTATAGAATGCAATCTGTATTGTCTTTTACTTGCTAGCGGGAGTTTCAGGTCATGCCAACCACAGTGAAGCTCGATAACAACATATACCCGATGCCGGAGCTTGAATTCAGATTAACTTAACATCATGCATCGTTGTTTAAATAAAGTAGAGAAACATATACCCGGAGAGCGTATTGACATCTTTTAGGAGCTTATATGTCCACTTTAACCTTTGCTTCAAGTAGAGAAAAGTCTTCATAGAAAGCTTTGAAATGCTCATAGGAGTGCCTTACGTCATCCGCAGCACACATTTCTCGGATGCTGTGCATGGAGAGTTGTGGAGCACCTACATCAACGGTGCGTATCCCAACACCACTAGCAAGAATTGGGCCAATCGTGGAACCACATGGCATGTCATTCCGGACGACAAAATCCTACAAACATAAATGCAAAAAAAAAACAAGTTTCAGATGCTTGGTCAATAGAACTCACCCTCTCATGAAATATAGTACTGACTCTGGCATCACAATATGTTGTGACTCGCCAAACCCAACTTGCCACGCAACAATATCCCATCCAAGCAGCACCTGCAGAAACTCGGTCTCCCTCTAACCACAAACAAACTGACACTTATCAAATAAAGTCCTTTTATTTTCTGGATCCAGCTGCGGAGACTTCATATTCAACTAAAATCTGCTGAGCAGGATTCATTTTCTAGCTCATTGCTCTCCCAATCCAAAAAATTTTGATAAAAAACAACTAGGGAAATTCTGCATGATATGACCCATGGAAGAACGTTTCATAAGAAATCAATGAATAAGATAGGCTTCAGGATTCAAATATTTCAAGCAGCTCTGACCTGAACAGGAAGGTTGTGCCTCTCTCCAATCTCTCGGAATATGAAAGAGGTAACAGCATTGGTGGCATAACGTTGATTTGCATTGTTTTTTATGACAAGACCTCCATGCAATTTTGGTTGATGGTTTTCCTCGTGTTTATCCTGCAAAAATGAAGTGCAAATCACAAACCAATAATTTACTTCCCAATATTTAGTTTCATGTTTACCCGAGAGAGGAACAAGACATACCATATAATTAGGATGCAGAGCGTGTGCCATGTCAGCGGACACAAGGAAACTTCTTTGTATTGCCTTCTCAAGCAGCTTAAGAGCAGTGCCGACATAACAGGATAATTAGAGGAAAACTAGGATGGCATTTGAAAAAATTTCCACAATATCTATTAATAACTAAGGTGTTCTTATCCATGTGAAAAATAATAAAAGAAGGGAAGAAAACAGTATCTATTGACAAAATCATTTGGAAGAAGACAGTGATAACAATAAGAGAGAGACGTAAAATGTATTGTGTGCTTTTAAAAGATTGCAACCAGAAGAATACATAGCATTAATGCATGTCGAATCTACTCCTTGCATCTTAAGTGATATCTTTTGGGGAATAGGGTATTGTGAAGGAGAGCACGGTCAAGTGTGGGTACCAGACAAGTTTTTGGAACCTATCTCCACACAGTGAACCCAAGCAGAAAGCTGTCAATGTTTGGAATCCAATCCATCCCCACTCTGTGACAGGTTTTTCCAGAGATGGGTTCTAGGTTAGGTACAAAGGGTATGAATGGAAAACATTATAGAACAACATAACAACCTAAAAACTATTTTTCCATCAATTAAATTGATCTCCAACAAAGGACAATAAGAATTACAAACTCAGGAAGGAAGACCACTTTCACCAAGATGTTTAAGTGTTACTAGTCAGGGGTATTTTAGTAATTCTGTCCCTAGAGTTACTCATTATTAAATGTACGTTGTTTATTTACTTCTGATTCAGCACGTGTTAGTACTTAGTTGTTATTTTTTTTTATTCCAGAATCGGCCATGCAGTGGTATACTTGTAATTTGGCGTTCTCAGCAACTTATATCAATAACATTAGGTCGTGAGTCAGTTCAGACTCTCTGACCTCTTTCCCTCCACTCGTGCACTCTCTTCTTCCCTTCATCTTCTGTTCTCTTCCTCAAAACCTCACAAATAGCACCCTATTCTTTAGCATCTGTCATGCAATTGGCAGATTTTCTTACAAAACTCCAAGAACGAACTAGAGAATTACTAATGAAAATATCTATCATCAATAATTTATGAATTAATCTCAAAATAAATACTGATACAACCCGTGGGTAGCTTTGGTTTTCCCATCCCCTTCCTACATATCTGTAGGTTTATCTCCTTCATTCAATCCCTGCTAAAGAGTGTTGAAAATAACCAAACAAATCCATTTTCCTCAAAAGAAAGAAATAATGACATCAGTAACAAATCCATCTTAGAAGGCACACTCTTCCTTTTCTCTGTGAGATTTCCCATCAGCAGATAGTCTACCTTACAAGCAGCAATAGCCTTTCTTTACAAAATTCAAAACCTACTATTTCCTTTAGACAAGGAAATTGAACATTAACCAACTCAAAGGAGCTGAAGAATGCATAGCAACACTAGTGCAAATTTATCACTAGTCCAAAAATATACTACCTTGAAATCTGAAGAACTAAAGGTCTTTGTTATTCGGGATAGAGCATCAAACATGACTGGAGAACCTGCTCCTTGTGCTGAATTAGATCCCACTTCCTCATGGTCAAACAACGCCACCATTCTTATACCAACCTCATTGTCCAGGGAACTTTGTGAAGATGTTGAATCTATCAGCGCCTGAAAGTTTAATTCAAGTTTAGTTAGAAGAAAAAAAAAAGAACACAAAAACCACAGAAGAGAAATTGGAAAAAGAACAAATCTGGATTCAGGATGATTGCAGATAAAGTAAAACGCAGAAAAGAAGGTGAGAGAAGTCGGAAGAAAAAGCATCTAACCAATAGTAGTTGGAAATAAAGGACCAAGACTTTTCATAGGGGAAATTACTTAAACTACTAGTTTGGAATATCAAACAGAGAGGAGCACTGTGCAAGCACAAGCTTATTACTGGAATAAAAATCTGAAGCTAATTCCTGTTTGAAAAAACTATTACTAATGAACCATCTATATTAAGTGAAAAAAAAAGGCAAAAAACCTCTTTTTATATGACCAAGGATGTTTTGCATGCACAAAATTATTTGATGTAAGAGATCAGCACTGCTTCTTCAAAGCAAGATTGGAAAATGAGAAACCAACTTCAGAATGA
This sequence comes from Aristolochia contorta, assembly GCA_022405105.1. Taxonomy (NCBI): domain Eukaryota; kingdom Viridiplantae; phylum Streptophyta; class Magnoliopsida; order Piperales; family Aristolochiaceae; genus Aristolochia; species Aristolochia contorta. Next base: position 6,620,940 of record CM039667.1, on the reverse strand, counting down.
TTCTTTTGTTTCAGTAAGAGGAGAAAATAATATTTTGAGATCCCCCTAATGCAAGGGCTAAAAATGTTGAATCAGATCCTCGTTCCACTTGGCTGACAGTTAAAAACAAGGGCTTCATTGATACATATCCGAATTGAGGGAACTTCCTTCAGTTCCTTTTTCTTAAAGCAGCAAAGAAGTAATGCTATAGGTACACTGACCTTTAATGAACAAAATGATGAGCACAGATTGTCAAGTCTTCCAGAGAATATAAACTCCCTCAAAGCACCACCTACTGTACTTGGTTGAGTATCGCAAAGCTGTAACTCAAAATCACAGATCTCATCGGTTTCACAACCCGCCTCTACTGCAAGCAACTGAGGCAGAGAGGTTTTATTAAATGATTAATGATACTGAATACAAGCATAAAAATCCAAAATAAAGTGTTCTTGTGAAGGCTAGAATTGTTCATGGCATCTAGATCTTCCTTGACCAATGAAAATTGGGCAAGCTAATGCAGTCCCCTAATCAAGGTACTGTCCAACTTTCTCACCTTTAGTAGGATCGGATGATGCCTTTTGTTATCCGAATTCCTTGCTGTAATTGATTCTTTCTGCTCTTTAGCAGGACCATTGTCTGCAACCAACTTCTCCAACTCGGCCTGAAAAGGACAAAACTTATTAATGACAAGCACCAGAGATAATTGGAAAGACCAGATTAGGATAAAAGCGAGCAGATGGAGTAGAATAAAGGTTTCATGTAGCTGATACAAACATAGTTGTGAAATTTTAGTGGACAAGAGTGCCAAAGAAGAAAAAACATGGGTAAAGTATAACAAAAGGACAGAAGCATAAACTTTGGCCTCTCATCAATAAAATTTAGAAATCATACCAAATTGGACTACCCATGACACAACTACATTCATATTAAACTTGCTAAATTTAAAGAGCTAAAGACAGGAATCTGCCTAAATCCTAAAACAAGGGTTTTTTCTTTTTGAAATTGTGAAACATTTATTAATGATAAGTCTGGTGATACATGCTATTGGTACAACTAGTGGTATAATAATAGTGTTACACAGGCCGAGGCCCTTTTTTAAGTGCTTTTTTTTTAAAAGACCCCGTTTTTTAAGTGTGGTGCACAATTATGTGACTTAACTAAATCTGACCGAGAGTGTTCTGCTTCAAATGCTTTCCTATTAGTTCCAGCTTTTGCTAGTTTATCTGCAATAGAGTTAGTTGAACGAGGAAGAGCCCGCCAAGCTATTCTCCAATCTGAAAATAAGCCTGACAGCTCATCAAAAAAGTTATTATGCTGCAATAGAGACGCTTTTCAAATTTCACAAATGAATATCTCCTCTTCTTTTTCTCCTCTTTTATTTGAGTACCTTAGTCCAACGTGGCACACATTTTAATACTCATTATTCAATGTAAATTTGCCACAAAATTATTTATTTCATTTTCAAGTTTTACTTTTAAAATTTTAAATTCTTTTAGAAAGAAACTCAACAAACCAGAAATTGCTATCACAACATTGAATGAAAAAGGAGCATCAAAAGGAATAAGCTGTCAAGCTCATCATCAGAATTGTCAAAACACTCAGACAATCTCACAGTCATTGAACAAACTCAGCTACCATTCAGGGGTAAATGGAAAAAAATCTAATTTTTGAAACACCTTCTCTCTGAACTGTGTTTTACATTTTGTGTTCATAACACTCCAATGAACTTTACAGGTTTTACCAGGACAAGAATAACGGTTCCCAAAGGTTAGTTTTTGTGGGAGAAATTGGTTACAATTGCTGAACATCATCATCACCAGGCAGTCAATTTCAGTTAAGAAACCAACAGGTTCAAGAATGACAGACCTTTGCATGAAACAATTGCCACTACAAATAAGCACTGGAGTCCCCTTCTTCATTTTTCAATAGTGCAACGAATGGAACTATAATAACTTTGAGAAGAAAGATTCAAAGATCCAGCCCACACCTTGATTGCGGTTGCCAGCAGAGGCACAAGATGACTGTGTGTATTCACCTTGAAGCCATCTGTATTAGGACTCCTACAAAAGGACAAGAAAAGGCACAGTAACAAGCAGTTTAGGACAAGGCAGAAAAGAAATTACCTTATACGGATACGGATCTAAACAAACTATGATAGATTGATATGTGCTGCAGTATATTCTATCAACCAAGGAAAACACATTAATACCTAATCTTGTTTTAAATGCAGTGCGAGAATGCCTTATTTCTAGCCAAAGTTAATCAATTAAAAGCAAAACTAGAAAGATCTCTGATCATCGCAATACTTCTTTTTAACAGGTGATTATCATTCAAATATTTGATTAAATCTCAGAAGAGGAAGGGGAGGGGAGTTGAGGGGGTCTCTCGCTACTAGGTGTTTCAGTGAAGCCCCATTCCTTGCAAGACCGTCAGCATTGCTGTTAGCTCCTCTTGGATACATTAAACCATAATCATCTCAATAGTTTTACCATGTCAAATCACTAAAAGTGTCATTCGGAGTTCTAAATGAATTAGTTCTAAGTAAAACTGACCTATCCAGATGAATTGCCAATGTCGGTATACGCAGTACTGGTTCTTTGACCCTCACTAGCTTATGCAAGTAAGTAGTAGCATTATCTTTTTCAGATTTTATAATCATCCGGCCAGCAACAGTCAAGTCACGATCAAACCATGTATGCCATAGCCCACCTCCATAAGTTTGCACTCCTACCTCCAAATAACCTCCTTTTGTCACCTATATAAACAAAAAAAGAAAAAGAAGACAAATCAATGAAATGGTTCAAACACTTGGCGCACGTTCTAGTGCGGGAACCAGCTGACAAATTCTTCAAGACTTAGGTTCAAGGTAGGAAAAGAACAAAATGAGGGATCAGGTATTGAAACGAAATTGACTTTGGTCTTGACATGTATTTTCAGAAAAGCGGTGAAATACTATCCTGATGATAACATGTTTACGTATGAGAGAATAAGAGCGATCATTTAACGAGACAGAACCAGTAATCGCAGACATACTATAGCGATTATAATCGTTCTGTTCACTTGTTTTAAGAAATTAACTTTATTTACTTGTAATCGTTGTCAAACTTCCGAGAATATAATATTTTGACAGGCAGGAAGTATTCTAAGTGAAGAGGGAAATACCTTTGAAACTGGCTTTAGTTTCAGACAGGGGCTATCTGTATGAGCGCCAATAATATGAAATCCATTACCGGGCACATACCTACAGAAATATCATCGTATCCGGAAGTGAAACAAAATCGTCAATAAAAAACCGAAATTTCAAACTTTTCGGGTTTGGTTTACTTCTTTCCAACGGCAAAAGCAACAATCGTGGAGTAGTTCCTCGTGAAGAAATACTTCTTTCCACATTCCAACTTCCAGTCATCTCTTTCAGAAATATGTTCGAATCCGGCGTTTTTTAAATGCTTCTTCGCCTCATCTGGAAGATGACAGATTCCCAATCAATGAAAACGATCAAGTCAGAACAGATTATTAAGTAACAAATGAAGCTAGTGATATAAACGTCAGCTATCGTTGATTAGACATTACCCACTGCGTGGAAAGCAGTCGGAGAAGCATTAAGAAAGCTGACGAGATCGGCGACAATCGGATCACACTGCTCTACTTTCGCCATTAATCCTGCTGTCGTGCTCTCCGTCCCGTCGTGTTTACTCGTACTGTGTTAATGATGAGGGCCGCCAACAAGACTAGCAGTGAATACTGAATTGTGATTTGCGCTGAGGCACTCTCTTCTATAGATTACAACGCCTTTTTGCCGAAGGGCTTTATTACGAAGTTTAAGCCAGACCATCGTCAAAGTGCGTAAGGGCTTAGTTATTCTCCAGGACTTTTCTGTATTGTACGAAGCTTGTACAATTGATTTTTAAAAATATTTTTTATTATAAAATTCTATTTTCTAGAGAGCAAACCCTAGGCATAATTTAGATTAACAAGTGTGTAGGATAGGTGCGTGGGTTAAGTGCAACTGGCATTATTCATTACGAAATTAAACAAATATATATATATATATTATCTACTTTTTAATTATTCATATTTATTATTTACGCAATATATTATTTTATAACACACAAAAAAATCTGCAAAAAATTACGATGGGATTCATTTAATATAGTTTTAAAGTAGATTTATATGGGCACTGTTATCTTTTCTAGAAAATCACCTATACAACAATTTCCTGTTATTAAACTTTCAAGTGAATTATATAAAATAATCTACGTAAATTATTGAGATTTTAGGTAAGGGAACATTGATTGGTATGGATATTAGGTCCTAGTCCTAATCCAACAGTATATATGCGTACCAGGCCATCTATTTTTCCTCCACGTACCTTTCACTATACGATCTCATGTTATATTGTTTTTGTACTATGCAAATCATATAATCTATACGATGAACATATAAGAAATATGAAATATTAGAAGGGTATATAAAATTAAATGATTATTTTCATCTGTTTTCAAACACATGAAAAATACGAAGATTGAAGCTGCAATATTTTTTCAAGTTATCAAAGTCATATGAATCATAGATTTTCCTAAGATCCATGCCAGATGATATACTTTAAGTGAATTCCTTTTATCCATAGTTTCATACATAGGAGCATTTTTCACATTGAAACAGAATAGAGACGTCGTCTTTCTTCAAGCCAATAAGATATGCGATGGGTAATTTGCGCTTTTTTTTTCCTCCTCAGCAATTTGTTCTTCTGCATTCGTTAATGGCTAAGGCGACATTAATGTAGCTGTTCTTTGAATTTTCTTAACGTTTTCTGGACCGGAGAGATTCGTGACTGAGAATTTATTGACAGAAAATTAGACTTTTTTAATTAAGCAGCTTCATTCGCGCAGCGAGCGGCAGAATCAGATGTAGCAATTCAGACGACTGCATAAATTACTTGGAAAACAAAGAGTGCTTCGTCCAGCCATTATGATTGATTAATGGAGCTCAAGAAGAATGAACAATTGAATGAAAGAAAAAGGAGAGACATCAGCTCGTATTTACTAATTATGAGCTGATGATCTTACATTGAGAGACCCACCAACCCTTTTAACCTTGTAAGGACATCTCCTCCCTCCGTTCCCGGGTCGGCTGTAATGTGTACAGGCTTCAGGAGGCGTCACAGGCCCTCGAGGCAGAGATTCAACAAAACCCAACCCCAACGATTTCATAGATGCAGAAAACAGAGACGACGCGGAATTGTCAAAGCTCAGAGGTCGGCGGATAGCGTGCGCTGGGGATGAGAAGAGAATCAGAGATAAGACGAGCAGAACAATTAGGAGCGAATTTGACGTCGCCATGCGCACGAATCGAGTGCAGATTAAGAAGCTAGCTCCGAGGGGAGGAGAGGGAAAAAACGAAGACGCTCGCTGAGTATCTGCTTCTTCCAACTCCCCGAGTATATAACATATTTAAGAGGAAGCTTCGTTTTCTCCTTCTCTGCGTAAGAAAAAAGATCACTACAGTTTGAATAACAGCACAGTTGAACGTCCTTGACGTTTATCAGAGAGAAAAAATGAAGATGTGGGGTTTGGACTTGGAAGCCTCTGTTCAAGCCGCTGGTTAGTTTTCTGGTCCGAGAAACCGTGGAATTGCTGCGTGCGGAGAGGCAGTAGTCGGATCATCTTGTTTCCAGTTTCTACCCTCTAAATCGGCGGCTCTTGACCGAAGAATTAATCAATTATTTTGGTACTACTTCTTAATACACGAACAGATTTAAGTGATGCGTGTGTTAATTCAGAAGAAGCGAGGGAGTTTCCTCATTCGGGTTTTCAGTTGAACGAGTCTCCTTTGGTCTGCTCTAAACCATGTTTCATTTATTTGATGGTTCAATTTTTCCATAAGTCTTTTTCTAATAATCCCTCTCCGTTTACTCTGAGCTCGAATTCTTGTTCTCTGTCTTCTAATTCTGCAATTCTCGATTTTTCTATTTTTTCTCCATTCTCTTTCCCTTTTATTTCTTCTTTCTCTTATATTGATTTCAATCGGCACTCACTGCAGCATAGTTTTGTTGCATCAGCTCACAATGTGGTAGTCAATTTTAAATCCGATGCTAACCCTCTCTTTTTTTTTTCGTGGCTATCACACAATGGTACTACCTGCCAAAGATTACGTAGTACTATTCATGTTTCTTAGTGAGGTTAATGGTTAGTTGTTTCTCGTTGAGCAAATTGTATATTAGTTTTTTTGAAAGTTGCGATTTTTTCCATGGTCAAAGATTGTTTTCTTATCCCTCATGTGAATTACTTATATTGGCTTTTCTGCCACGATCGAGCTTTAATCCCGCAATTGTTTGATATCGATTACATAAGCTACTTTGGAATGTAGTGGTTTATCTATATATAGAGTTAATATCCATCCAATTATCACAGAATTGCATGATTTCCAGGCATAAGATTCCATGGATTCAAAGCTTGGTTTATTAATGGTGTCGTCAATGAAACCGATCTTATCCTGGATTCTCTGAACTGTGCAAGTAGAAGAGAGAAGATGGATCGACCGTCTCGTCGGACGTGCAGATTTGAAATGGTGAATGGAAGGTTTTTTTCTGGACTGTGTCAAGACTCAAGACTAACACTCTGGAATCTGGATTTTCAAATTGTGGGCTTCGTTTTCATGTCATTATTTTACGTAATTTTTGTTTTATATCTGCAAGTAAGCAATTATAATATTGTAATTTTTCTGTCGTTTCCAACTCGGACGGATCCATCTCTCCCCGCTACCGAGGTTGGACCTGAATTCTCATCGCGCACAAGTTGAAACAAGAAGTAGCTATTTTGACTCAATGTTGTGGCTAGATAGGCGTAATCACAGGCCCCCAAAGCCGATGCTAATCGATGTCGGGTCTGGATGAACTCGGAAGAATGAGACTGAACTTTTTCATCCCTGGAACTTTTTCATCCCTGGGCATCAACATTATTAGTGATCATAAGGATAGACGGGCGTTCGAGAAATTATCACTGTGATCTCGTTTTAGTTAGTAAGTTGTGCATTTTGACATCTTCTGTCTTCTTCTTTGAATTTCTATAAGTTTCCAGTTTTGTGCTCGTGACTGCTGTTTTTTGGGACGGAAAACTGTGTGAATCTGTAGGATTTTTATTTACTTTTATAACTTTTGAAACAAAATACAGGACGCAACTATGTCGTGATTGGCGCTGTTTAAAGGACTTAATTTCCAGGTACGTTGAGTAGTACTGTTGCTATCTTAAAGAAACCCTCTTGCTTCACGGTTTGTTGCATGCTGTGGGAGCTCTGTCTAAATGCTTACGAAGAGGGAACAGTACTTTGACTAAGAAAATACCCCGTCGCGTGGGTAGTCCAGATTGAACTGGTTTTTCCAGTTAATAGTTCTTCGTACTTTTTATGGTGGGTACTCGTATGCTTTTTTTATTTTCGTTCGACATTTTCGGTTACTCATTCCTAGGTTTACGTCCGGGGGAGTCCTTCCCTTAAGAAAATAATTTGGAAGTTAAGGTACGAAAAAGCCAAAGTTTAAAAAATAGAAAAATTTTCTCGCGTAATTATTGACACGTTTGCGACGGCAAAATATAATTTTTGGCTTTCTGCGGTCAATATTCCTCCTGTCAACTGCCTTGTTTGACAGAGAATCACTTACGCGACGTAGCTAAGAGTGACGAACTCTGATTCGTCAAACATACTTCTGTATCTAGTCTCTTTGCGGTCTTCATAAATGCCAAAAAGAAAAAGAAAAAGTCTCTTTGCTTCTGCCCTCTTTTCCAAGCTAATTACCGATTTATCATTTCAATTTCCGGCATTCTAAGCTAAATAAAGGACTTCAATTGAAAAGCGATGAAGTTGACTCCAAGAGAAGTTGAGAAACTACAACTCCATGGAGCTGGATTCCTCGCACAAAAACGTCTCGCTCGGGGATTGAAACTTAACTATGGTGAAGCAGTTGCTTTGATAGCAACTCAGGTACTTCTGAACAGAGACTGAAATAAACTGTTTTTATACAGATTACTAATTCTTTGACTCTTTTAAGTTCATTTCTATATTCCTGGGAAGAATTGCTATCACCATGTTCTTAAAATTGGGGATATCTTGGTGTGAGGTCTTTGTTTCAGTCCTTTTGGGTGCTTGTGCTTGGTAGTAGTTGGATGCAAGTATCTTACCAAATTCAGGAAAAACGTGTTTTGTGTATTGATAGATTTTGGAGTTCATACGGGATGGAGACAAATCAGTTGCAGAGTTGATGACCATTGGTAATCAACTTTTAGGGAGGTATGAATTTCAATTAAAACTTGGTTTTTGTAGATGATCACCACATTAATCAGCAGTAGGTTGTTGTGGACACTGCTCAGTCACCAACTTCTAAAGTGTTGAACGTGTTAGTTTATATTCCATTGGCGACATTATATACATTCCAGGCTCTTGATAATTCGTACTTGTATGCCCAACAGATGATTGTGTCCATAATGAAATGGTTGTAACCCCTCTATTGCACTCTGCATCAGGGAAGATGAGTCTAAATATTGTTCATTTTTGTCGGCATTACACAGTTTGGAATTTTTTCTAGTTATACCAGCTTCTCGATTAGGATCTGTACACAGTAACATTTGTATCAATTTCATGGTTCAATTACATTCTGTTGACCAGTTAATGTTCTTTATGCATCTTGAATCAGACATGATCTGCTTAGTCTTTTGTCCTGTGAAATGTTGCTTATTTAGTACTGATGCTATATAAACTTTTTTTTTTATATTTGTAGAAAACAAGTCCTTACAGCCGTTCCTTATCTTTTAGACACTATCCAGGTATTTGGAACTCTTAGTCGATAATGATTTTCTATGTGAAGCTTATTGTTTTAGATTACAAAAAAAGCTGCTATTAATTTCTTTAATGGTGAATTTTCATTTACTGTTCTTCTAGTAGATTGAAGGGACCTTTCTAGATGGAACAAAATTGGTTTCAATCCATAATCCTATTGCACACGATGATGGAAACTTGGAGCTCGCTTTACGTGGATCTTTTCTTCCAGGTGAAACACCAGTTGCCAAAATTTTAGAATAGGATCAACTTTTAACCCATACTGCTGTTATTGCTCTAACATTTTATGGGTAGTGTGGGGCTAGAGACTGCAATATGCAACTATTTTTTCTGCCCTCAGAATTTCAAATATGAAGCATTTAGACTGTGATTGTATTTCCCCCCACTTATCTCTAAGTGACCTCGTCGTCACTCAAATTTTATCGGTGGGCTCCTGATGATACTGAGCTAAGCTTTGAAACATGTTGGATGGGTAAAGGAGCAAGTTTATTGAAGCGACAACAGCATCATGAAATCGATTAATTTAAGGTACCTGTTCCTGAAAAAAGAGTTTGATTAATGTATCGAAGGACTTCATAAGTTCCAAAACTGTCGGTGGTAAAAGTAGTGGACTTGAAAAGAGCTAACCAGACAACAAGAGAAGGCACCACATTGGGGGCACTGGCATATCTTGGATTTCAGATTTGACACTTTCTCTTGATGTATCTTGGTCATTAATGTCCAGCTATTCAGCAGCTGATTTTTAGTTAATGAAGGTCTCCGTTCAGCTTCTCACTATTACAACTCCCTTTCCTGTATAACTTTGCCCTTGGGCCTCCTTAAAATTCACCTTTCCTCAAAAAGAAAAAATAGCACTCATAAAGTCGTTTCTAAATTAAGAAGAAGGATGGTGATCATCCAACTTTTTAGGAAGGACAAACTGTGAAAAGGACGGAATACTTGCATCTAATAGTGGTTGAATTACTCTCTCTCTAGTATCTAACATTTTCCCACCTCAGGTCGAAAAATTTTAGTATTGACTTTGATTAGAGGAGTAGAAAACGTATTTTTTAAGATAATGGTGTCTTGATTTGAGAAGAAAGAGAAAGGAGAGAAAGAGAAGTGAAAATGCTGTGAAGAATACCAAAAGTTGCTGCAGGCACTTTAGTCCTCTTTGGGAATCAATAAGATCCCTGACCTCTTTACTAATTGGAACGTGCATTTACAAGCTACAAAGCAGTAAATAAGTATCAGAATGAAGTAAATATCATATCAACTAACTCCGAACACTGAGATCTATGTAAGAACACCTTCTGACCACCACTAAAATTACCCCTCATACATTATTGTTTAACATCATGGTTGCTAGTAGTTTGTGCAAACATCTTAATGGCAAAATATGAAAACTTATGCTAGACAGCAGTTGTTTGGGATTATATTGCATTATTCAGGTTCATAATATACCATGGTTGCTAGTTTCATTTAATATGTAGAAAGTATTTTGGGAGCTAATTTACTTATTCTGATTTGTATTTAGGGAGTTATAGAGGTTTGCATGTATAAGGGGTAATATTATTTTTTCATTTTTTATACCTTAAGTGACTCTATAGTAGAAAATGGGGTATTTTTAGACCCTAATGTGTCCTGGGATTGACATACGCTTGCTTCCTGTTCTTCAGCTAGTCGTACACTCTCTTACTTCTTTCTTCCTTCTTGATCTCAAATTTTTAAGAGATAAGTGACCTTCCATCAAAGTGAATCCTTCTCCATCATAAATCACCGTCACCACTTTGATAAGAGAGACTGACTATCTAACTAGATATTCCTTGTACTGAGATCCCTATCCACCATAGTCTGACAAACTGTTTTCCATTTGACTAAGGAGTATTTAAATTTGTGATCTGTACCACATCACAAGTTCTTGCATTGAAATTTTTCTATGCAAACAACTACACTAGAGTGGCTTGGGACAAGATATAGGAAACAATGGGACCACTGGGGGACAGATTTGATGAGAGTAGTCCAGCCTGCCAAAGAACGAAACCTCCATCGCCGAGATGAAAGCTTCCGTTTATCGGTCTATTAGCTCATCCAATATATGGTTTGAGCCTCCCCAAAATAAAGAATTTGACCAAGATAAACTGCTGGTAACTTTTCACAGACAAGCTTTATTGTTGAAAGAATGTAAACAGTTGTAAATTACTATTTGTATCATTATTAAAAAGCAATAAAAGATCATTCACTGTTTCAAAAAAAAAAAGATAAACTGCTGGTAAGTTGATTATGTGATAACAAAGAAGGGAAGTATAGTCTGAAATATCTTCCTGTGCCATATTGATCCCAAAATGCCTGATTTGCTCCATTTACTATTTGTTCTGGGATTGCCAAATAGATGTCAAACCTAATATATTAAGAACATATATTACGGTCCTGTGGGGCCCAACCTAGGGTAAAGGGTGTCAGGTTGTTCCATCAGCTCTGGAGCTTTTGGCATATAGGCTAGGTACCTAACAACACAATCCCTTAAACCATCACATAGTGGAAAAGTAATTTTAAACAATAACCTTATACCATAGTTCTCAATTATAATAATAAAAATTTTATTAAATTTTTTTAATAAAAGAAGCATTTATATATGATTGTTGTATTTGAAATGAGAGTTTTACCTCTGTGCAGTTCCTTCATTGGATAATTTTGCAGAGACAAGTGGAATTATTCCTGGAGAAATAATTTTTAAAACTGGAAAAATTATCCTCAATGCTGGAAGAAAAGTTGTTAGGATCGGAGTTACTAACACTGCTGATAGGCCAATTCAGGTCAGCATATTAATTTTGGTTTGTTAATTTCTTCCTATAATAGCTATCTATATTTCTTTTTTCACAAGAAATTAGCTTCTTTAACTTTGGTTTGTATCATTCATGGAATTGATAGAAACCACCTACAAAAGTAAGTTTAGAAAGGGTGGATGACACGAAAGAAGCATGTGATTCTTGCTCCAGTATCTTTTCTTCAGAATAAGTAAGTGGTTTGGATTGTGCTCTCTCAGGTTGGCAGCCATTATCACTTCATTGAGGCCAACCCTTATTTGGTTTTTGACAGAAAAAGGGCATACGGAATGCGACTGAACATATTAGCGGGTACAGCTGTTCGGTTTGAGGTATAATCTTTTATGTAATTTCAACAAATCTCAGTGTGGTTAATTTTTAGTTCAAGTATCGCACAGAGACTGTTTTATCAGCTGTAGGCAGCCTTGATATCTTAATACTTGAAAGACCTTTTGACACTTTGTCAGGATTCAATTTTTTTATGACATTCTGTTACGTTTTTTGTTTGTTGTAATTAAGAAAAGAGTGGATTCCATTAAGAAACCTCCTGAAGGAGCAAAGAATACACAAAGGAACAGATCAAAAGCCAAGAAAAGCACCTATGGGAAATGAAAGAAGCATTTGAGGGAGAGAGTGGAGTCTACACCTAGGGTCTGCTGGAATCATATGAGCACTGGTGGTTCCATCATAATGATATTTATAATGAGTTGTCACATTGGGGGGTTTGTAATAGGAATGAGATTAGAATGAAATACCAACTTTCAAAAAAAATAAAAATAAAAACATCTAATATTGTTCTATTATAATCTCTGGACACATCAACACGGTACCATCATAATGTTATTTATTATAAAATCAAGTGACATAACTTTACATGCAGAAATAAAGGCTAGATTATCCTGTATCTTGTGGATTCTACCTCAGGTTAGCTCTTCTTAGTAGTATCTTCTGTAGATGAGGAATTCGTAAAAACCATCTGAAGATTTTCTTCAGTGCCAATCTAATTATTTCATACGCGATTAGATTATGACTCCCTTAATGTGGCTTTCTTGCACATCTTGGATGGTATGAACTTGTGTGAACTCTGCATTATCTTCTGATAACAGCTGTACCCATTTTGAGTTTCTGGATCTCATACATTAAGGTATTGAAATTTATTTGCAGCCTGGGGAAAAGAAAAAGGTCACTCTTGTCAGCATTGGAGGTCGAGAAGTGATCCGAGGTGGTAATGGCATTGTAGATGGCCCTGTTGACATTTCCCAGATTGACATCGTGATGGAAGCTTTAACTGCCAAAGGCTTTAAATCTGTGGCAGAAGAGAATGTCAGGTGTTTTTTCTTGAGCGTATTCTTTTTCTTTTTCTTCTAATACAAAGTACTTCCAAGATTTTAAATTATCATATTTCAAAATTAAGCAACTATTGATTACTAAAAAATGTAGTAACTATTATTCTTCTATTTTTTTTTATCTTTTTGAAAAGTCTTCTATTTTTATTTTGGATATGGCTGCAGTGAAGGTGTTACTGGGGAAAGTTCAGATGTAACAACAGAAGTTCTTCGTGAAGCCTATAAAAATATGTATGGACCGACAACTGGTGACAAAATTCGTTTGGGTGACACAAGCTTATTTGCCGAGATTGAAAGAGACTTTGCGGTGTATGGTGATGAGTCTGTCTTTGGAGGTGGAAAAGTAATTAGAGATGGAATGGGACAGGCTTCAGGATACCCTACCTCACTCTCCCTAGATACTGTTGTAACAAATGCTGTGATAATTGATTATACAGGCATATATAAGGCAGATATTGGTATTAAGGGAGGACTTATAGTTTGTACAGGAAAAGCAGGCAACCCAGATGTCATGGATAATGTACACAACGAGATGATCATTGGGGTAATCAAATGTTTGTGAGTTTTTGGCTTGTTCTTTTTGGTCTTCAAACTTATTAGCTTCTATTCTCCAACCATGTACAATGAAATGATACTGTTTACTGGTCAAGTCACAACCACTGTGTTCCAGAAACCCGTCGAACTACACTAAATTCAAAGAATATGAGAATCATTCATTTGGTTTTTTCATTGAACAATAGTTTTATCAGTCCTCTAGTTTAATCTGATAAAGAGCATATTTTACTTTTTTAATATACAAGTGGACTTGATCATTGGACATGCATCGTGGGTATTTGTGCACTTAGAGGCATAAGAAGTCTAATGGAAGTACCCTTCTTGTGGAATTTGTGTTGTATTTTATGAGAAATCTACACTACTGTTTTTGTCCATCATTTGAAAGTCATTCAAGGTTTTTTGTAAAACATAGGCAAATACAGAAGTTATTGCTGCAGAAGGAATGATTGTTACTGCAGGGGGCATAGATTGTCATGTGCACTTCATCTGTCCTCAGCTAGCTCAAGAAGCAATATCAAGTGGTCAGTATATTTTTTCAGTTATGGTACACAACACAGGATGTTTAGAGGACTCTCCTTTTATTGGATTTGGTTTCTCCAGTGGTACTTGTACGAAGCATCTTCTATTTTTCGCCCCAAATGTGTGAATAGGATTTGGATGAATTGGTTTTCTTTTAGTTGTGTTTTTCTGCTATGAAAAGACGGTTGGAAGACCCTCTGGATTCTGTTGTTTTGCTTCTGTAGCTAACTATTGATACTAGTTGAGACTGACTAAGAGACTTTTACCCTTTCTTACTTGTAGGTATTACAACACTGGTGGGAGGTGGGACAGGCCCTGCGAATGGAACACGAGCAACTACCTGCACACCTGCACCGTTACAGTTGCGCCTCATGCTCCAGGCAACTGATGATCTGCCAATCAATATTGGCTTCACAGGAAAGGTATAGTCCTTGTCTCTTCTATTTCTTCAAACCTGGCTTCCTTTTTTGTCAAAAGTCTATTTTCTTGTATATAAATGAAATAGTTTACATGTGACACTTCTATCAGAACCAGTGCATTATACTTACAGCTTCTAGAACAAGCTGGAAAGGAAACACTACTAATATCTATCCGTATAATCTGTTACATGATGCAACAAATTCTAACTGTCCCTTATACTGTATGTTACATTGATCAATCAGGGAAACAGTGCAAAACCAGAAGGATTACCAGAAATTATCAAAGCTGGGGCAATGGGTTTGAAATTGCATGAAGACTGGGGAAGCACTCCTGCTGCTATTGATAATTGCTTGAGTATAGCAGAATTATATGATATTCAGGTGACTAATCTTCTCTAATTTCTGCTAGCAAATAATAATAAGATCTCTTGAGTGCCGAAGCGTCCAACCAAGTTTGGCTGGTCTTATTGATCATGGGGATTGGTGAATTTCATCGATATCATTGGTAAAGTAAATTTTTTTTTTTTTTTTTACCTGAGCTTCTGCTGCTGATGCTTCATTCATATGGGGCAGGTTAATATCCACACTGACACCTTAAATGAATCTGGATGTGTGGAACATACAATCAATGCATTTAAGGGAAGAACAATCCATACCTACCACAGGTGAAAAATACGTATTCATGATTTTTTTGTATAAAATTGATTGATTCAAGCAGCAGCTCCCTTTAAACTTGGACTAACTCTCTACATAGAAGCTTTTGTAGCAAAGCGATTAGTATACTTACATTATTCGTTTGCCATTAGATATGTCTTACAAATTATTCTTGCTTAATAGAATACATACTGTTCAGAAAGAGACATTCATTTGCTTTTCCCTCTCTTTGTATAGAAGTTTCTCATTTTCTCAATGTAAGTACATGGAAAAGCCTGTATACATTTTATTCATGATAAAACATATATGACAGTGAAGGCGCAGGTGGTGGTCATGCTCCTGATATCATTAAAGTATGTGGTGTAAAAAATGTCTTGCCCTCATCAACCAATCCAACACGCCCTTATACTAAGAATACTCTCGATGAGCACCTTGACATGCTGGTAATATAAGTTTTTCAGAAGATAACACTCCATTTCCATGCAGTGTTGCAAGTTTTTAAAGTTGCTCTATTTTCAGATGGTATGTCACCACCTTGATAAGAACATCCCTGAAGATGTAGCCTTTGCTGAATCTCGCATACGGGCAGAAACAATTGCAGCAGAGGATATTTTGCATGATGTGGGAGCTATCAGTATTATCTCTTCTGATTCACAAGCGATGGGTCGAATAGGGGAGGTTTGAGAAATTTTGCCTTTGTCATAGAATTTCTATGGTATTATATCCAGTACTAAAACCATGAAGGCTCCAATGCTATGATACTTGGTAACCTTATAGCTGCCATGTGCCATTGCCATGGTGTGGGTTGTGGGGAAAGTAAAAAAGTTGGTAATGAGTATTGCATGTAAGTCCAAGATAGTTTTTGTACTTTACTATCTCTGTGAGGTAAAGAGAAGTCTAGAGTGGTATCATGTTACTCTCTCTAGCTGACAGTTATCCTCCATGCAAGTCTTGTCGTATTTTCTATTGCTTCCTCGGGAGGCTGCATACTCTTCGATTTTGTTATAAAGCCTAGCCGAAGATTTATGAAAATTTCAAGGCCATAACCATAGGGAAGGTTGAAATTCAAGCATTTGTTAGCAAGTTAGACTGTTTTAGCCCATCGGCATTATGTATCATTTCAGTGCTGAACTCTTACTGAAGAAGGAAGTTTCTCAGGCAGTGGAGGCAAAGCTTTTGTGGTAGAGGTGGTTGGTCGTACTTTCTGATTATAACATTGTTCTCCTTTTCATTGCGAATAGGTGATAATGAGGACATGGCAAACTGCTCACAAGATGAAGGTACAAAGAGGCAATGTAGTTGAACCTCCTGGTTCTGGGAACGATAACTTACGCATCAGAAGATACATAGCCAAGTACACTATTAACCCTGCCATTGTCAATGGGATTTCTCAATATGTTGGTTCAGTTGAGGTGCGCTTAAATCTTTCACATGTAGAAGTTTGTATTTTTCCTGTTCTGAATGTCATCTTGATGCATAATGGTGGGTTGTATACAAAAGTTGAAAGCTTCTTTTAGAGTAAACAAAATAAAAAAATAAAAAAGGGAAAATTTACATTCAAGAGTTGAGTTTGGTGGGTGAAACTCGAAGGAAAAAATGTTTTTGCAACAGTGCAACTATTAATGAAAAAACGACAGAAAAAAAGAAAAGGATAAATTTGTCCAACAAATAATAAAAACCAAAATTGGTTCAGAACACCAGATTTTTTCTTTCGTATGATGTCATATTTTAGGTATAAAAACTCATCGATGCAAGACTGTTCTATGCTATTCCTTGCTAAAAAAAAGATTCAAACTAATCAAATTTAATATTAACTTTTTCCACAAAATTTTAAGACAGTGAAGAAACTTATAGAGTTGCTATGTTTATGCTTTACTAAGAAAGTGGGATTTCTATGTAAAATCAGAGAACTATCACAAGCTAAAAATTTTCTAATTGAAAATTTTAACTAAAAAATAGTTCCCTAGGTAGTTTAAAGCTTTTAACCAAATTAACTTGTCACGTTAAAACATATAACAAGTGTTCTGTATGTTTTAGACTTTTATTTTAAAGTTATATTCAATAAACGTAAAGCAGAAATAGAGAAGTCCTGTCTTTAATTTGAGTATCAAAATTTATCAAAAACTGGAGTTACCATGTATCCTTAAATATATTGAACTATTTCTTTAACTTCATGTTGTATTGCTCCACATTTCATCTTTAACTGGAGTTACCTCTCGAGCTTTGTATTTTCTTTCATTTTCTGCCCATGCTGATCACTGAGTGTTCTCTTTGTGCAATTAACGTGAATAACACACATTTGCTGGTATTTGAAATAAAAGTGGAGGAAGATAGCTTATGGCTATACCGGCATCAGGTTAAGACTAACTCCTTTCTACTGCAGCCAGGTAAAATGGCAGATCTGGTTCTATGGCGACCTGCATTCTTTGGTGTGAAGCCAGAGATGGTGATCAAAGCTGGTGCAATTGCGTGGGCTAATATGGGCGATCCAAATGCCAGTATTCCCACACCTGAACCGGTAATATATGAAGAGTTGCCAAAATTGGTACTTTTAGAAAGAAAACTGAGAAACTTTTAACTCCTGGATAATTGTTTTAGAGCTTGTACCTATTAGCTCTGTTGTGTTTATTTATATATCAAGATATCTATCGTGCTTGTGCATTACAGATTAAACTCAACTTTAATCTCATTTGTGAAAATTCTCTTTATGTAACTACTGATTATATCATATCAGATAGGATAAAGGAGCAAAGCTGGTTGTATGTATTTGTTGTTCCTTTAGATGAAGTATTCTTACTGCAGGTGTTGATGAGGCCTATGTTTGGTGCGTTTGGGAAAGCTGGAAGTTCCATCTCCGTTGCGTTTGTTAGCAAGGCAAGCCTTCTCTTTCTCTGATTTAGTTCTTTATGTAAATATATTTTTAACAACTGATAATTCCTTTTCCTTGGCGCGCATCAGGCTGCCAAAGAAGCTGGTATCAAAGAAGAGTACGGACTCAACAAGAGGGTGGAAGCTGTGAGCAATACCCGTAACCTCACCAAGCTGGACATGAAGCTGAATGATGCACTCCCCATGATAGAAGTAGACCCTGAGACTTATCGGGTGACTGCAGATGGTGAGGTGCTGACATGCGCTGCAGCAACCGAAGTTCCCTTGTCGCGGAATTACTTCCTCTTTTAGATCACCGGATCGCTGAGTTACTTACACTCGGTGTTGAATTTCTTCAGCCGGCTAAAACTGTTTGATGCATTAATTGTGACTAGTCATCAATACTAGCTTCAAGAACTCTGGGTCTTTCTATGAATGATATACGTGAGATGTATAACCGATACACGTTTATTTATTAACAGCTTTGTAGAAGCTCAAGGATAATTAGTCATTACATAAGTGGGCGGTGGAGACATTGGAATTAATTTAACGTTTTGTCGCTTTATAGCCAGTCAGACGTACGCAAAAATGCTGTCAAAGAAATGTAATAATTTTATGATTTTATGCACTTCTCTTAAGGTCGTCTTGATCAGCGTATATTACAGATGTCTGTACTTATAAAAATTTATATTGTAATAGTGGTTTCGTTCCATGCGAAGGATTCTCTTATTTAGATAAACAATCAAAGTCGCTCTCTATCGCTCTACTCGTACTTATTGATGTCTAACACTTGCCGTCAGGAATTTTACCCCTGCGGTCTCACCTTCCTCTCGGAAAGTTTTTTACATAAATTGGACCGGACAAGCGCTCTACAAGAAATAGTGGCAGAACTGTCCTTGAAGCCATCCATGGACGGATCTAAAGTCTTTACCATCCATTGACTTTCTTTCCCTTTGTTCCAGTTCTACCCCCAGCCTTTTAAAACCATAAGACGGTCAATCAATATATAAGGAGACAATGACCTTTTATTTTTCTTTACATTTAACTTATAATAATATCAACTGCATGGGAACATGCTTTTTCTCAGTACTCAACTTTTTTATATTTATCCAGAGTAAAAAGAAGGAAACAAGTACCTCCTAATTCTTTTTACATGACATATATTGTATGTTATTATCATAATTTATTATTTTTATAGATTAAGCTATTATATTATCTTTGGACAGTTCCTTATTTAGATTGGATATTATAGGTTAAAAGATAGGGTTAGAATTTGAAGAAAGGAAAAAAAATTCCACGAAAGGAGAAGTTTCTGATTTTGGCGCCGGACAGATGGGGAGAGTCTCATTAAGCAGTCAAAAACTCATAATTTTTCCTACAATAGAGTGAAAAGAAGAGACATTAAAGGGATAATATATATGGGGACAAAAATCTAGCAATATTTGGTTTTTAGCTTAACGTTGGGCTTTGATATGAAGTCATAAATTGGCCAATCGGACCAGACGCCTTGGTTGACTAGTAAACAACCCATTTCACTATTTGTGCAGTTTTGTCTGCAGAGCGGAACTTTCTCTCTGCATTACACTATTTCATGTGGAACTTTTGAGTTTCCTCTACAGCCGCGGGCCCTGGGGGGACGACGCCTGCGGTCTTCAGTACTACTGGGAGAGGATAATAGCTTAACTTTGGGAATTTTAAAGTCAAAATATAAAGCCATAGATTGGTTAATGGGATTAAAAAGACACGCCTTGTTCCCAAGTAAACTACCCATCTCAACTTCAGGTAGCGTTTTTTAAAGGGAAAAAACAAAGAAAAAAAAAGAGTACATAAGTAGAGAAAATTATACGAAATTGAACTGGAATTCGCGCTGATCGCACGTTTCTTACCTTCAGCTACACCACTGGATTTTAGTGATGATGCCATGCACGGGACTTTTCTCTGAAAAGAGGAAGTTTATCTGCATTGCAGCCGCGGGCCCTGTACGTGTGCCGTCTGGAGTGGGAGGGGATCGACGCTGTAGTATTAAAGATAAGAGAAGGAGGGGTTGGACGTACGTCACTCTTTCAAGTCATCAGTTGCCGTTGTCAAGGCCTTTCTCTTCTTCCGGTGTCTTCCTCCGGAGTGTCTGAGGAGTTAATTCGGCCGGCCGGATTAATTATATGGGCGGATCAATTAGGCAGCAGCTGTTTCTGGTTCCTAATTTAGCTGGAGTAGCCTTAGTACTAGTACTACGAGTGAATATTCCTCTTCTCCTCCTTCTCTCCCATCATGACCTGTTTCCGGTTCCAATATTAGTTCATGGGGACTCAAATATATCATCTGATTCAATATGTCCGCCCTCTTCTTGCGGGGATATAAAAAACATCAGCTACCCTTTCCGTCTGACAGATGATCCCATCCACTGCGGTGATCCCCAGTACGAATTGCAGTGCCTAAACAATCGTACTACCACCGTTGTAAATATTAGCTCAACCACCTACAATGTCCAGGAGATCTTCTACGATTCTCAGCAAATCCGAGTCGTGGACAGTAGTACCTTCCAGATCGAGAGGGATAATACTAATTGTTCTCTTGCCATCGCTCAGAAAACTTCTTTGATCCCAACCTTAGCTTTGGACTCCAGAGCTTTTGACTCCAGAGCTTTTGACCAGGGACAGCCATACCTGTTACCTCTAAACTCCTCTTATAAAAGTACAATTGTCTTTGTGAGTTGCCAGGCTCGGATCGACCACCCTTCCTACTTGAAAACCAATTACTGCACTACCACCGGCAACAGTACTACAAACTCCTCCTATGTCTATGCCATCATGGATCGCATTCCGTTGCGAGACTTCCACACCTTCTGTGATGTCGTAGCCAAATTCCCAATAACATCCACAGTGGAAGATGGAATTCGTAGTAGTACTACAAATACTAGTACTCTTTTTACGGATGATCAGATTCTCCAGAGCTTGGTCCGAGGCTTTAATCTCTCTTGGAAGGAGCAGCTTTCCTGTCGTGATTGCTCTGCCCAGGATTGGGGTTGCATAGACTATGATGTGGCCCGAGGAGACTGGAACTGGAAGGCTACCGACGAGTCTTACAAATGGAGAGGTCACTGCTATGATCAGAATCTGCTAGGTTTTATATATAGCAACTAATTCTTCGCTGCTTTCATTATTTTCGATCATATATATACATAATGCTCCCTCAAAGGTACTAGGTGATTCAAGGAGCTCTTGAATCACCTGGTACTCATGCCGGGAGTACTTAAGATGTCCAGGAGATTCCTAAACCAATACCAGGACAAATTAAGAAAAACCACAAAATAGTAATAATAACATCATTGAATGTATTAGATGATATGCTACCTTCTCATTAATTCCAGGCCTCATACATGTTTTTTTCCTACTTGGCTAATTTTAGGAATCTACTTCTTGAGCGCTCTCATTTACGAATCAGGTAATTAAGATCTATTGCCATCATCCTGAGTAATTCGTACAATTAAGAAACCAGTACGACTAGTAAATTCTTCATTTGCAGCTAATTTAATGCTTTTTTTCTTTATTTATTTATTTATTAATGTTGTTTGAACTTTGATCATATATATGCATGATATATAGGTTTGTTGGCCATGAGAACAGTGATTGGAGTACTTTGCTTCGCTGTTTTACTCATCTACAAGTGTAGAACCAAACACATATGGATGGATAGGACTGTGGAGGAATTCCTTGTTCGTTACAAATGCCAGACCCCAAATAGGTACTCTTACCGGCACGTTAAGAAGATGACGAGGGGTTTCAAGGAAAAGTTGGGGCAGGGAGGCTTCGGAAGTGTCTTTAAGGGCAAGCTCTCGAGCGGCAGGCTCGTCGCCATAAAGATGTTGTCCAAATCCTCCAAAGGTGACGGCCAAGACTTCATGAACGAAGTTGCTACCATTGGAAGGATCCACCACGTTAACGTTATTCCCCTCCTTGGCTTCTGCTCTGAAGGTTCCAAACGGGCTCTCATTTACGAATTCATGCCCAACGGATCCTTGGAGAAACACATTTTCTCTTCTACTACTTCTGATCATGACCAAGGCGAAACCAACAGCAATAATACTATCGACGCCTCAGGGTCATTGTCCTGGGAAAAGATGCACAAGATTGCTCTAGGAATTGCGAGAGGGATCGAATATCTTCATCGTGGTTGTGACATGTGTATTCTGCATTTTGACATCAAACCTCACAACATCCTACTTGATGAAAATTTCACCCCTAAAGTCTCTGACTTCGGACTGGCCAAACTGTACCCTGTAGACGAGAGTTTTGTGAAGACATTGACGGCGGCGAGAGGAACCTTAGGGTACATGGCACCTGAACTGTATTACAAAAACATCGGAAAGGTTTCCTACAAATTGGATGTTTACAGTTACGGGATGCTTCTGATGGAAATGGCGGGGAGAAGGAAAAACTTAGATGTTCATGCCGAGAACTCGAGTCAGCTTGTTTTCCATTTGTGGGCATATGACCAGCTTAAGCAAGGCGGTGATCTTCTTTCAGGGACGTTCGCAAGTACTATTGTAAATGATGAGGAGGGTAGCGCAAAAGAAATAATGGAGAAACTGGTACTAGTGGCACTCTGGTGCGTGCAAATGAAGCCAAGTGATCGACCTTCAATGAGCAGAGTTGTGGAAATGCTGGAGGGCAGCAAAGACCTCTTGTCTATGCCCTCCAAACCATTCCTCTACTCTTCAGATCATCATCGGCCTCTCCAAACCCATGAAGACATGAACGCATCTTCGTCATCATCTTCAACATCATCATCCAATACTAATGAATTTGGTTCTCAGTTGTACATCCTAACAAATTAAAAGTGTGGAGTGCGGAAACGACGTACAATACTTATATATAACAATGTTTCTTTAAGGATTAATTAGTTTATCTTTTTAATGTATGGTATAATATGGTTATAAAATCTTTTGGTTCCCTTTGGAATGTATTTGTAAGTTTTGGTGTATTCTAATGATCTATATATATATATATATATATATATATATATATATATATATATATTGTAAGTCTTCCAAGTACTTGAAGGATAGTGAGTTGTGTGAACAGTGACATGGAAGCAATTTATAAACTTTAAAATATGATTGGGAAGACCAAATATAAGTTGTTGTTCTTGACTCTCTTTTTCTTCCTGATCTGTTTGATCAGGCCGGAAGGAGTGAGGAGCCAACCAGCTGCTCTACAGGGCTAGTTAATTAGTCCATCACAATGTACACTAAGTGGGGAACATAATTAAAGCTATTGATCACTAAAATTTAACTACAATATTGAGATAATTTTTAATTAGGTGAGAATTAATATTCATGGACATCAGTCGGTGAAGTAATATGTATGGACTTTAATTAGTATGAGAAAAAAGGGCCTCACGGAAGAACCGGGAAGCAACTAATTAATTGCTTGGAGACAATGACTTAGACTGCCAAAACTTTTCTGCATGTACAATTATATATAAATGACATTTGACTCTAATTAGAATCAAGCTAAACGCGTCTGTCGTCTAGAAGCAGTGCGTCTTAATTTCAGGAAAAGTACACAAGGATGACTTGACTCGGCCTGATATGTCGGGACGGCTCCGACTACTTTGAAAAACAGCTACACACTGACTATTCGTATGCATTGCATTCCTCATTTGAATCGATATGTATCTATTTGTAACACTGACAACTCAAAACCATGTTTAGCCTCCTCACATATATGATATCGTTGAAATTCCATGGTCTTCGTGGAAGTCTGGCCTATTCTTCATGTAAATTCTCTCCTTCGTGGAACTTCTACTCTTCTTTAGTACCAAAGCAAGTTATCACTAGTGGCAACACTCTAAGTTTGCTAGTTTTAAACCCGGTTCCTCACTTTCGCAGTCATGTATACACAACCCACACATACACACTTTTGCATATTCCTCTTACCCAGTTTCAAGAAAATAGTTAAGGTTAGTCGCTGGTCAGTATTTATTTTTAAGCATTTCAACCCAAAATAAAGGGGCAACCCAACCTCCTGATCTTTGTCAAAAGATGTAACATAAGGTTGTGAGTGACTCAGTTTAAAAGTTAGTAGGTGAGTGTCATCGTTTGAAAATAATTGGTGGGTGACATTCAAGTGAACTTTTAAATATCATAAAGACTGATTGGGGGTAGGGAATTTATGAAGAATTTTTTAGATAGTGTGATCAGACAGAAATTTTATGGGCACTAATCAGTTATATATAAATAATATCCAAAAGAAAAAAAATTAAGTTCGTTTTGTGTGATTGATTGATGCATGGATAAGCCCGAAATTCCATACTCTTAAAGACTTAGACACAGAGATCGAAGGAACTCGGAAGCAAGTAGCAACCAATAGTCATTACAAACAACAGCTCAATCACAATCGTGAGGCAATGGACCATGAAAGTATACAGAGGTCTTGGCTCAGAGTAAAACCAGATTTTTCAGGACACAAGACTCTAAGAGGGAGAAGAGACACCTTGACAAAGAGTCTTCCTCGCATGAGAATGTAACTGTAGAATGGGTGGTGGAGTTTAATTCCCATCCAGCCAATTAATGACGTACGAGAAGAAGAGAGATATTCAACTTGATCTGAAACATCTGCGTATGTAATAATAAAATACTTTGATATATAGTTTGATACTTGAGTCAAGCCGAACGCGTTTGAGACCAATAGTGGCGGAGCTTTCATCAAACTATCTTTTCTTCTCTATTGCCATCTGCACATTAATATGGCTTGTTGAAACCGAAAGAGCTCGGAAGCAAGTAGCAACCAATATTCGATATAGACAATGACTCGTCAACATTTGTGAAGCAATTGGCCATGAAGTCTACAGAGGACTTGTTTCAAGAGTAAAATCAAAGGCGTCAGGACACAAGACTCATAGAAGGAGAAGAGACAACCTGATTATAGAATAACTTTCTTGCAAAATCAACGTTATCGTGGAATATTCTTCATAGAAATTTTCCAAGTTTATCGATCCTGAAACTGTTCGTGAACTTTGGTGTTACTTCGCAGGGCGAATAATGGGCCGAGGCTGCATGTATATAGTCGAACCCCAAACCAATGCTAAGGCCCCATGAGCATACATTCAACGTAGAAGCCGAGCTTGGGGTCAATATGACTGGAATGAACCCCAAACCATATAGTTGAAGGATGGACCAGAGGATCAACGAACCAATGAGGAACTTGGTGTTCGAATTAGTTGAATTTGAACTAAGGAAATTTGAATTCAAAGATTTGATGTTATAAGTTTACTTTGTTTGAGAAGACAAAAATTAATAATTAGTTGATGCATCTATTACATATTTGAAAAAACTCCTCTCTTAGATAAACAATCAATAAATAAGTTAAACGTAAAACAAAAGGGGAATGTTAAAAAAGACAGTTTTTTTTTTGTTTTGAAAAAGTAAGGATAGTTGACGTTACAATTAGAGTCTGCTAGAGTAATACACATTACTCAGTTAATTATTCTAAAGACAACATATGAAATTTTTTGTGATCGATCGATCTTGAAATTGGGTGAGTTCAATAGCTAGTCTCTCAACGTACGCATCATGTAGTCATATTCTTATATGTATGTATCACTCGTTCATAACTGAGAGATGTGAGAAAATGAGAAAAATTCGTAATGGCTGGAATTCTTGGAAAATTAAGGCTTAGAAGAGGAGAAAACGAGGAAGAAGAAGGAGAATTAGAGTTTTAGAGGAAGAAAAGAGGGGAAGAAGGAGAGGAAATGAGAATAAGAGACTAAAGTTTAAGTTTATTATTCTGGCCTAATCGGTTCCGAGAAAGACATCTTATTTATAGCAACCAAAAGATACAATATTGCTAATAAGTCAATTCCAACGTGGACTTACAAAATAGATACTAATTAACTAATAATTAAAAATAAACTCCTAATCTAGCCTAACCCACTACAAAGTCCACAAATGGCTCATAATGCTTATAAATTAACCCTAATATAACTGTAACACACTCGTTGATAACTGAGAGATGTGAAAGATGAGCTCTCCTAGTGAGCGCGCTTTCCAGTAGCATGGGTTGGAAGCTGAAATATTGATGAAAGGGTTGGGCGGCATAGTGAGGCGGCCTTCGCCGCTACCTTCCAACATCTGAACTACACATTGGATGGAAGGTCGTTCCACCGTGTACCACTGTATGCACCAAAGGCCCACGACCGATAGTTTCCTAGCTAGCTATATCCTTATAATTATCACTAATATTACTACTACTACTCTCACCCTCATCAACAGGATGATCAAACGACGGTACATGAGTCATTACGTGATGATCATGTGTCGACCCACCCGAACCCATCTGACGATCTTCCTTTCCAGCAGCTTATTCTAAATATTTCTTGTAAATCCATTCGAAAAAGTAGACCAGGCGATTATAATCACATCTCCCCCGTTCACAGCCATCTCGATCATCTTCAATTCCTTCCCCCTACCATCTTCAGCAACAACATCCCAAAACTGTAAACATCCGACTTGTGGGAAACATTAATACCGAAATTCCGGGAGAAGACTTTCGGAGCTATATAGTCCATCTACGCCTCGCCACAATACTCTGCCCTTTGGAGCACGACTTCGCCAACCCAAAATCAGACACTTTAGGAACAAAATTTTCATCTAGGAGGATGTTTTGAGGCTTTCGTACTCGATCCCCCGATTGATTCCAATGGCTTATCTCTCTGAGTTTCTCCCACCTTAGAAGTTCAAGGGGGATGGCTCTCATGATCTAATATTATCGTTAGAGGCCGGAAATGAATTTTTCAAAGGATTCGTTGGGCATGAATTCATGGACTAATATTTTCTTCTTTTTTAGAGTTATGCCTTTAGCTTTATAGACTCGGGAATAATACAGATCCAAAACATCCGTAGTACTAGGCGACCCGAAGGCCGAAATAGATAAGGTTAAACCCTCCTATCAACCGTGAATCTATGGAGATGAGATTTGTGAAAGCTAATCTTAGCTTAAAAAATATTAGCTTATGTATGGACTCTTTTTCCATGGTAAGTGAAAACTTAAAAGCCCCCCATATGTGTGAACTCCTTTTCCATCTCTTCCAGTTATGTCCTTATCCACACAAATACAAAAAGAAACTCTCCAAGTCAAAGCAAATTATTATAATAAATTAGCTGGTAAAAGATACTGAGTTATAAGCGAACCAGATATATGTTATGGTGAGAGAACAAGAGGTTATTGGTCTTCTACAAGAAGGAATCTTTTTAGAGAATTATAATGAATAGGAGGATTAATTTTGAGTAAAATATGGCAATGGACCGGAATCAATACTTATGTAAGTCGTCATACAAAAACAAACACTCAAGTTATCCTATAACATGTTTGTATGTTGTATACCAGAAAACATGATGTTGAAGATAGCATTAGAAATGTTTTCAGAATAGAACGTACAAACAAATTTAGTTTTGGCGTAGTGGTTTACATTTTGTGGAACAATGGTCTTGAGTTATTATCTAAGGGAGAGCTGGAAGAAGTGTGTAAAGTGATAGATCAGAAGGATTTTGCATTTAGTCGGTGCAATGGGTATATTTAAAGTATGCACCATATCTTCCATATTGTTGCTTCTAATCTAATCGAATGTAATACCAAGGGAGTAATGAAAACTGTTACCCAAATAATTGCGATACAGCATACAGAATTCAACTTTATTCATAAAAGGACGGGAAGGGACCCTCGTGCAGCACGCACTACTGTTAACAGACGCTACAAGCCTAGAAGTCTTCGGCTCTGCTAGCTTTTCTCGCCACGAAAGTAATACGAGAAAGCCCACATTTACCTCGTTGGGTTGACGGAACGAAGAAGACGAACGGGAAGGCGGTCCCGGCATCTGGGTTTCGACCGAACAGGAAGGAGGTGGTGGTCGTCGCTTATCAATAGCTTTCCTGTTGTCCGGGGTTGAGTATTGAGAGAGTAGAGCGAGAGAGAGAGAGAGAGAGAGAGAGAGAGAGAGAGAGAGAGAGAGAGAGAGAGAGAGAGAGAGAGAGAGAGAGAGAGAGAGAGAGAGAGAGAGAGAGCGAGAATAAACTTTATTTCCTTCTTTATGCAACAATCTTAGCTCTGTTTTCAGAAAGAATACCTTGTTCTCTTTCCCCTTACCTACCAATTGGAGTCACTCCGGAGTCTGGACTCTGGAGCCTTCACCATCTGGAAGGAACCGCTTTCGTCTCAACTGTTTACCATTACTGGAAAGTAAGAAATAAAAGTCAAGCACTCCCGTATCTTGTTATTGGGATTCTAAAAAAATCTGTCTTTGCATTCGTCTTCGTCAGTCTGTCCACTGACCGAGAGGGTAATTAAATAGAAGCTCGCTTGCCCGGTTTCCCATTTTCCACTCATAGGCAAATAGGATTTGTGTCTCTTAAGCAGGATTGTCTTTCTCCATTGAAGAAACCCACATTTTTCTCCAGTTGCTGCTGAGATGTTATCAGCTCAGACACCTCTCCTGAAATCAGAGACACATCCCTGTCTTGAGTTCCACATTCGTTTCAGTACCCAAGTCAAAAATGGGAAGATCAACCCAAATCGAGAGACACGATTCGGATCGCGCCGACAAACAGTTCGACCTGTCCGAGCCGTTATCAGCAGTGGCGATCAAAGCGTTGAGACAACCACCACCTTTTCCGGCTCCGGAGGCCCCTCGGCATCGTCTTCGGATATCAATGTCAAGGCCGTGATCACAATCAGGAAGAAGATGAAGGAGAACCTGAGCGAAAAGATTGAGGAAAGCTGGGAGTCATTCGTTAATAATATCGGTCAGGGGATCACGATCCAGCTCATCAGCGAGGAAATTGATCCGGGTTAGTATGGCTGAAGCAGAGTACTCAGTCGGAGCTTTTTCAAAAGAATCATTTTTTTGTCGCACTACTGTGTCGTAAGCTCGTAGCTTACCTAAAAGATTCACTTTTTGTCGCTCTTCCCCAATTATCAAATGGTTAACGCTTTGTGAATTCTCAAACATGTATCAACTTTTGTGTTCAGTAGAGGTTCTAGAAAAAGAAATCCTTTTGCAGCTGTGAATACTTTACTCAAGATAGGTCTTTTGCTTTTTTGTTGAATGATACTGAATAATTGATTCGTTCGTGTCCTAGATCAACAATTTATTTTCATCAGAAAAATTACTTCGTTTGCTTCTACACTTGTAACTCTACTTTCCTTCTCTGGTTCATTTTTTGGACTTCTTCCATCAGCTAATGTTACGTAATCGAGTTTTGAGTTTGCTAATTGTGAAATCTTAATTTAGCTAAAGAACTTAAGAGTGACTTATCCGTGTTCTGTTTTAGTGACCAAAGGAGGGAAGAAAAGCGCAGAAACTGCTGTGAGAGGTTGGTTTTCTACTTCACCAAACCATCGATTCATTGTCGAATATGCAGCAAATCTCACAGTCCCATCTAGTTTTGGCCGACCTGGGGCCATTATAATCACCAATCTGCACCCCAAGGAGTTCTACCTGATGGAAATCACCCTGCATGGCTTCAGTGAAGGGCCCGTCTTCTTCCCTGCAAATTCATGGATCCACTCACGGGATGATAACCCCGAAAGCAGAGTTATATTCAGCAATCAGGTATACTGAAGCATGAGAAGCCCATTATTTTTTTTCTTTAAACTCGAGAAGTGATAATCTATCATATAGCTGAGCTTCTTACTCCTGCTTTCGTCAGCCATATCTGCCGTCCCAAACTCCAAGCGGTTTAAGAGAACTTCGAGCAGCTGAATTGGTTAGCCTTCGTGGGAATGGAAGAGGTGAACGGAAAATGTCTGAAAGAATTTATGATTATGCCGTTTATAATGACTTGGGTAATCCGGACAAGGATGAAGATCTCGCAAGGCCAGTTCTGGGTGGTGAGGAGCGGCCTTATTCTAGGCGTTGTCGTACTGGCAGGCAACCATGCAGCTCAGGTGTGAAAGCTTTTTATCTCATGGACATCTTTCTTTATTTTGAGCAAAAAAAAGTACGGATTGCAGTTACAGCTCAACAATTGGGAATCAATGCTTCTTTTTTGTTTCTTCATTCTTTGCAGTATTTTTGTTTTTTGTTCTCACAATACACAGTTTATGCTTTATTTGCTAACAATTTAAAGCGTTTGTCTTGTACTCTTGATGAGCCAATCCTTACAGATAATGAAGCAAGGTCGCAATATTATCCAGAGCTTAATTACTGTAATTTTCTGGGTCATATTTGTGTAGCTAGGTTCATATATTGTAATAGATTTTTTTAAGTTTTTATTACTTTCTTCAAAAGCTCAGTAAGTGATTTATTCAGAGAAAATATGATTGTGTTATATGCAAATAAATCTAAAGCTAATGGCAATTTTTTCTCATAATATGTGTTTCTATTGTTTCAGATCCATTTTCAGAGAGTAGACTAGACAAGCCCCATCCAGTATATGTTCCTCGTGATGAAACGTTCGAGGAAACCAAGCAGGCCACCTTCTCAGCTGGAGCCCTTAAAGCATTGCTCCATAATTTAGTGCCTTCTCTGATTGCTGCCCTCTCCAATTCTGACAATCCATTTCAGTGTTTCACTGAAATTGACCAACTCTACAAGGATGGAGTGGCTCTGAAGTTGGAAGAATCCAAGATTGGTTTTGGCAATATGTTGCTACCGGCCATGATGAAAAAAGTTGTCAGTGCGGGTGAAAGTGTACTCAAGTATGAAACTCCTGCTATTATATCAAGTATGGAACCTGGGTTAAATTTCTCAACTTTTTTCTCCTGTAATCTGCAGTTTGTGAGCTTACTGATTCACCCTCGGTGGACATCGATTTTCAGGAGATAGATTTGCATGGTTGCGTGATAACGAATTTGCAAGACAGACTTTTGCAGGTGTCAATCCAGTCAACATTCAGAGAGTGCAGGTGCTTAAAAGTGATATTTTTTTTCTAAAGGAAATTCATGCTCTGTTCCTTCAGGAATTCAATCTTTACTGTGAGGCCTGGGCTTTGCAGGAATTCCCAATTCGCAGTAAATTAGACCCTTCTGTTTACGGTTCTCCGGAATCAGTTTTAACACGGGAATGCATTGAGGAGGAATTGAATGGGATGAGTGTTGAAGAGGTACAAATGATGCAAGCCTCTGTAATGCATTTTGTTTACATTTATGTGTCTGCACGGAAGTGCCTTCAAACCCTCTTTTAACTCTGTGATCCTTCAATGACTATGCAGGCAATACAGAACAAGAGGTTATATATACTAGATTACCATGACTTGTTCCTGCCTCTCATCAAGAAGATGAATGCATTGAAAGGGAGGAAGGCTTATGCTTCTAGGACTGTTTTCTTCCTTTCTGAAAAGTCAGACGCTCTTAGGCCAATTGCTATTGAACTGAGTCTCCCACCAACTAGTTCGTCACCAGAGTCCAAATATGTGTACACCCACGGCCATGATGCAACATCGTACTGGACTTGGAAGCTAGCCAAAGCTCATGTCTGTTCAAACGATGCCGGTGTCCATCAACTAGTCAACCACTGGTAACTGAAACAATCTGTTAAAATTGGTTACTAATCGAGAATATGGCAGCAGACCTAATATCCGATGCTCTCAGGTTGCGTACCCATGCCTGTATGGAGCCTTACATCATAGCCACTCACAGACAGTTGAGCTGCATGCATCCTATCTACAAGTTGCTTCATCCACACATGCGCTACACCATGGAAATAAATGCTTTGGCACGGCAGAGCTTGATAAACGCTGGGGGAGTAATAGAAGCATGTTTCAGCCCAGGAAAGTATTCCATGGAGCTTAGCTCAGCTGCCTACAAGACCTGGCGGTTCGATTATGAAGCACTACCAGCTGATCTGATTCAGCGGTGAATAACTTCCTTCTTACTACTGCCTGCAATAATGCATATCCTTGTCTGAGGTTGCAAATTGTGATCTTTAAACAGCTTTGTGAACCTATATGCAGGGGAATGGCAGTGGAAGATCCATCCAAGCCCTGCGGCGTGAGACTCCTGATAGAGGATTACCCATATGCAGCAGATGGACTTCTCATCTGGGAAGCCATAAAAGAGTGGGTGGAATTCTATGTGAGCCATTACTACGAAGATCCCAACAGTGTGGCATCAGACTACGAGCTTCAAGCGTGGTGGGATGAGATTAAAACCAGGGGACACCCTGATAAGAAAAACGAACCTTGGTGGCCTGATCTGAGGACCAAGGAAGACTTATCAGGCATTTTAACCATCATGATCTGGACAGCGTCGGGGCAACACGCGGCCATAAACTTCGGTCAGTACCCATTTGGAGGCTACGTACCAAATCGTCCGACTCTCATGAGGCAGCTCATGCCCCAGGAAGGGGAGCCCGATTACGCCAAGTTCCTCTTAAATCCCGAGCAAACGTTTTTATCTTCAATCCCAACCCAGCTCCAGGCAACCAAAGTGATGGCAGTTCAGGACACCTTGTCGACCCATTCGCCGGACGAGGAGTATTTGGGTCAGCTCCACGTTAACCGCGCACGGTGGACGGGTGATCGGGAAATTCAGAAGGCGTTCATGAGGTTCTCTTCCAGGTTGGATGAAATCGAAGAGATAATAAATGAGAGGAACAGAGACCCTCGTCTGATGAACAGAAATGGGGCAGGTGTTCCTCCGTATGAGTTGCTTCTTCCTACTTCCGGACCCGGGGTGACTGGCCGAGGAATTCCAAACAGCGTTTCCATTTGAGTCTGTGGTAGGGTTGCTCAGAGAAGTGCCTCCTAGTCTCCCTGGAGCATCTCTTCCTTGGGAAGGCGGGCGTTTCGCAATCAAAATGGAAAAAAAAAAGCTGCTTAATTCGGGGAATTAAGAAGAAAGTTCAGTGTTTTAAAAATGAAAGTTGTTTTGTTTCGGCAAAAATAACGTCTAGAAGATCCACAACCTTCAGGTTCTGTATTGAACACCAATAAATCGAAGAAATACGTAACATCTTGCTACTAATAGATGGAATCAAGTTCAACACTACGTTACTTGCGAGAGGGTCACTGCTTGCGGAAAATTGATATAAGATCTGATCATCTGGCCGACTCGAGTC
Source organism: Aristolochia contorta (assembly GCA_022405105.1). NCBI lineage: Eukaryota > Viridiplantae > Streptophyta > Magnoliopsida > Piperales > Aristolochiaceae > Aristolochia > Aristolochia contorta. The sequence goes on along the minus strand of CM039667.1, from coordinate 6,587,916 downwards.
CATGATTTTGTCAGCCTTCGAAAGGGTGATTGATTCGGCCGTAAAATGATGTACGAATAATCTAACAAAACTGATATAAACAAGTTCTTCTAGCTCTTCGGAAAGATGAGATTCTAATTAACAATGCATGGTAGGTAGGTCATATGCCTCGGTCTTGATTGTGGCCTTGGAAATCTGAGTCCGCATAACTGAGTCACACAGACTTTGGGAAGTGCCAGTCAGATCAGCTGATCAACATCAGAGGTTGGACCTTACTGGCATCATTTGGCATCTAGCAAATACCAGGAGAGCATTATTTGGGGTATAAGGTAGAGAGCACTAAAATAATAAAACATGCCCAGAGAGAATTGGCCTGAAAACGATCCACAACCACCTCCTCTCCTCTGCGTACTGCAACTAAGTTCAGGGATGATTTACCTTTGAACTTTGTTGATTCGGTGTTTTCACTTTCCAGCACAAGTAGACCATTTTTTGGCAGGCATAGGAGGGCCCGGCGAATGTCCATCGAAATGATGTCCATGTCGAGAAGCATTATAATTTCATCCGTTCAATCAAGTCACTGTAATTGCGTTCATGGCGAGAGAAGACGATCGGACGATTCGCTTTGACCCCAAAAGCGGTTTCTGCCCAGAAACAGGGACCTTCTTTAGCCTCAGACCCGCCGTGACCCTGCCTCCCCCCGATTCCCCCCTCTCCGTCGCCTCCTACGCTCTCTCCCTCCACAAATCCGCCGTCGCCGCCTCCACCGCCCTTATCGACTCCGATTCCGGCCTTCGCCTCTCCTACGCCGAGTTATTCACTCGCGCCGAATGTCTAACCGCTTCGCTCCGCCGGTTGTTCCCCTGTTTCGGCACCGGCTGCGTCGCCTTCGTCCTGGCCCCCTCCTCCTTCAATCTCCCGATCCTCTACTTCTCCCTTCTCTCCCTCGGACTCGCCGTCTCTCCCTCCAACCCCCTCGCCACTCCCCACGAGATTTCCCGCCAAATCCAACTGACGAATCCCGCCGTCGCCTTCGCCACCTCCGGCACCGTCCACAACCTCCCCCGGAATCTCCCCGTCTTTCTCATCGACTCCCTCGAGTTCGCCGCCATGACACGCCCCGGCGACGCCGCCGTCGCGTCTGCGGACGTCGTCGTTGTTCCCCAATCCCTTCCCGCCGCCGTCCTCTACTCGTCCGGCACCACCGGGGCCGTCAAAGGCGTCGTGCTCACTCACCGGAACTTGATCGCGGCGCTGACGGTGTTAAATGGCTTGAAATGGGGTCGGTCCTCGCCGGCCGTGCACTTCGTGACGGTGCCGCTGTTCCACGTTTACGGGTTCCTGATGTGGCTCTTGGCGGTGGCCAAGGGCGACACTTTTACCTTGATGAGTAGTAGGTTCGAGATGGGGAAAGCGTTGAAGTCGGTGGAGAGATTCAGGGTGACGCACTTGCCGGCGGCGCCGCCGGTGGTTTCGGCGTTGGCTAAAGAAGAGACGATTGATCAGTACGATCTGAGCTCACTGGAGGTGGTGACGAGCGGCGGAGCTCCGCTTGCCACCGACGCCATGAAGCGCTTCGTTGACAGATTACCTCACGTGCAGCTTGTACAAGTAAATATTCTTCTCCTTTTTTTTTTTTTTTTCTTTTAAGTTTTTAACTCTGATCAGCTTTTGCACAAGACTCACCTAACTATCGTGAAATTAATCGTAGTAATGTCATTCCTCAGTCCTTAACCCTTATTAATTAATTTATTGTATCCTAATCCTAGAAAAGATTACCTACTCAATTAATTTAGAAAAATCTAACTTATTTATAACCCAATAGTGTATAAAAATCACTCCTTAGTCCTTCATCCTGATCCTTATTGATTAATTTATTATATGCATCTTTGAAAAGGTTTCCTAGCTTACCTGACCTGTATTGACTATAGCGTTTCTATGCCTGAAGGTGTCAAAGCTTGGTCAAGCTCACCTTATTTGATCTAAATCTTACACGTTATGAATAGGTTGCGTCTAGGTTTAGTCATTTGATCTCAAATCTGAATAATATATGATTCAACTAAAGTAGGTTGATTTAATATAAATAAGTGGATTAATTACGTCATTATTCGTCTTTACCTGTGTTACTGAAACCAAATGAAATTGGCGGATCAATCGATGTAAGCTTTTCTGTCTTTGCTTCTAAACCAATTGATATTGAGCTAGAACCAAAAATATCACATGTGAGGCCTAAATCATAAAAAAGAGGTAAAAATACTTAAGGCAGTAGCACACTTTACCTGAAATATCTCTGATTTGATGACCTATTAAAAAATTTCAGTTAAAAGTAAAATTAAAAATCTACTTTTCAATAAAATTCTTTTATGAGTTTTATGTCTTTTAGTTTTAAATAATACGTATCTACATATTAAGTTCATAAATATTTAATTGGATAATTGACACACAAATAAGTTAGATATATTGTACATTTCACACTTTTTCATAAAATCGATCAAGTTTAAGTTAACCCATTTTAACAAATTTGACTAATTTGATCCGGGCTGATAAACCCAAAGCAATTCCCAATCCCAACTTATAAGCAACAAACCTGATTCACTAAGTCTTATTGGTTAATACCTTATTATCACTCATTGCCATTTATAAATAAAAAAATATTAAGAAAAAATTTAGGGTCTACTTGATTTAAATTTGTGTTAAACAATATATAGCTTAATTTATATTTGTCAAATTTGCATCTAATATTTGTCTTAAAAAATATAATATCAGAAGCAGTAGCACGACCATGGGGGATAAGAATGGAATTTCATTCGCACCCAGGTGTTAGTTTTGTATTCGGTTATTAGTTATACCGTTAAATATTCTTAAGTTTTTGCTATACATATAAACCAATATGTATGAGCGAGTAGGGGCTCGGAATGACGGAGACGGCGGTGGCCATCAGTCTGACGGTGGGAGCAGAAGAATGCCAGCGATTCGGATCAGTGGGTCGACTCAATTCAAATCAAGAAGCCAAGATCATCGATCCCGTCACCGGCCAACCGCTGCCTCCCGGTCGGAGAGGGGAGCTCTGGGTCCGGGGCCCCGCTGTCATGAAGGGTAACTAATTAAAAAGATCAGTTCCTTAATTCTCATATTATGTATTACATATCTGAATCAGTAGCAGAAAACATCAGCTGTACGCCTTTCCATTAATGTTCATGCGTACATTGATCCCAGGTTACATAGGAGACGAGGCGGCGACGGAGAAAGCATTAGATAGGGAAGGGTGGCTTAGAACGGGCGACCTCTGTTACATAGATGCTGAAGGATTCCTCTTTGTGGTGGATCGATTAAAGGAGCTCATTAAGTACAAGGGCTACCAGGTATGTATATATATAGATACTACATCAACCGGATCATCCACCCATATTCTTAATTTGATTAGTTGTACTAGCTAGAGAGATACTCACTATTTTCCATATATCATGCATTAATAGTGGTATATATTTCCTGTGTACCCAGGTGCCTCCAGCTGAGTTGGAGAGCTTACTTCTGACCCACCCAGAAATTGTTGACGCTGCTGTGATCCCGTATGTACTGTTCCTATTATAATTTGGACACACATGCATCCTTGTGCACAGAGAGATGGTCTAGTAGTAAATGGTGGTCTTATATATTGATCCCGCTTCTTTTGAAGGTACCCGGACGAAGAAGCTGGCCAGATTCCCATGGCCCTTGTCGTGAGACATCCCAAAGCCAGCCTCGACGAGTGTCAAGTAAAAGATTTTGTGGCTCGCCAGGTGCGTCCTTTTCTTCCTTAATTCTCTCATCAACAAACAATATTGCAGGTTAATTAATATTTCACAGTTTAATTATAAAGCTCTCCTTCTGATTCACGACTACTTTTGATCATAAAAGGTTGCGCCATACAAGAAAATAAGGCGAGTGGCCTTCGTGGATTGTATTCCTAAGAGCCCAACGGGAAAAATCTTGAGGAAGGATTTGATCAAGCAAGTCGCACAATCATCGGCCTCTCCCAGCTCCAAGCTTTAACAAACCAGCCGCAATATGCATCAGTTCTGGAGAAATATACATATCCGGCCACCTCTGCAATGCTTTATTCTCGACTTAAACGCAGCTCAAATTAATTTCACTCTCTCATGTGTATAAAATATAAAACAGTTCGGGACAGACTGCTTTGGCCTTGTTAATGAGTACACAAATCAAAAGGTGCTACTATATATATAATGTTCTCTATAATATTAATTCTCCAACCAACCAGTCAAGCAGCCATTAATATTGGTTAATCTGGTCAGATTATCCTGTTCCTTTTTGACCCATTTTCCAATTTTTATGGTGGGTTAATCCGGATAAGGTCTGGTCCCTTTCGAACCTATTCAGCATGCCAATCCTCTTGGGATTTTGTAATTCTCGTTCCGGAGACGCAGGAAGTCCAACCGATTCTTAATTAGATAGCAGTAGCTGTCTGTCGTCGCTAAATCTGCCCAGCATCGATCGTTTCGTTGCCTTCTTTCGTCGGGTACTTCTCTGTCCTCTTTTGGGGTACTGTCCATGTGATTGATCCGAAAGCGGGTCTTCCGCGCTTTTGTTGTTTTTAAGGAGAGGCAGCCATAGTTGTTGATGAACGTCATTCGCTTTTGCAGATTTCAGCGGAGTACCATTTGTGCTCCTCATACTTGTTTGATTCTTCGGGTCGACTGGAATTACGGGTAAGGAGTTCGTCCTCCGTTTTTCTCTAGTCTCTTATTCTTAGCACTGATCTGAATCGATGAAAATATGTTTCAGAAAGAATACGCTATTTTGTTGAATTCGCTTGCCTAGAGACTTTGAGAGTTGCTTCTTATCCAGTTCCCGTGCTTTTCCCTTCAAACATTCCGTATTTTTGGTTCCAGCCCTTCTAATTAAAGTGGGAGTTTTTCATCGGCTTGATTGTTTGAGATTTATGATTAACGTCTGTGTTTGGTTAATGTTATCTTTTTTCTCAGGTACGTGAAGCAGTTGTCAATGGGATCATTCCGAGCTTTCCTGAACAGTCCCGTAGGTCCTAAAACAACCCATTTTTGGGGACCCGTTGCAAACTGGGGATTGATTACTGCGGTATTAATCATCCTTTCGACTCTTTCTCAGAGTTTATGATTCTCTTGCTCGACTGCTGCTTTTCGTTTTATTAGAAGACCCACAAATGTGTCACAACCGCTCATCATTTTATAGCCTTGGTAGTTTGCATCTAATACAAAGTATTACTTCTCTCTGCCACCATTCTTCATTGAGAGTTCCTCTGTATTCTGCGCAACTTTTAACGAATTCACCCCCACCAGTATAACATGTAGGTAAATTTCGATGGTCATTCTCTCTGTAAAAGTATTATGAAGTTCTGAGAGATTATAGCCCTAGCTCCATTCCATATCTTCAAACACTCAAATTTCACCCCTCAACTTATTCGTTTCTCCTGAACTTTTTGGGGTAACAGATTGTCGAACTAACTACCGAAGATTACATCATCTAAGTTGAGAACACTGAGAAGCCAAGATACAAAGCTTGAAAAGATTAAAATGGACTGAAATTTACGGTCAAATTAGTAGCATGCTCATAAACTAAAAAAAAAAGTTCTACGTTTTTTGCCTTGGAATTTTCAATATATATGACTGCAACATCTCTCTGGGCACATAACACTTATGCCTTCCTCTCTGAAAAACTCTCTTACACTGTCCTGAAATTTGTCGCTCGGTTGAGGTAATTCTTATTATTCCCTTTCCTCAAACACTTCCCCACTGTCATGTCACTTGGTGGCATTTTATTAAGCTGTTACCTTCTCACTGCTTGTAGCTGCTTGGGCCTGCAGGGTTTACTGGATACACAAAAGCCGCCTGAGTTAATATCAGGCAACATGACCGCAGGTTAAAAAATACGAGTGCAGGATATATTTTTTCTATATACTTGCGAGGCTATATTAAAGTCTTAACTATGACAATCGCTCTGCAGTTTTATGCGTATATTCTGGACTTTTCATGAGGTTTGCATGGATGGTGCAGCCACGCAACTACATGCTGCTTGCTAGTCATATCTGTAATGAGACAGTGCAACTCTATCAGCTACAACGATTGGCGAGGAGTCAGGGGTAAGTCCTTTCAATTAGATTTAGTTACGATTGTCTTTGTTCCTTCACTTTTTAATCTAAATGAGATTCTCCCTGAGGATACACCACAACGGAGAGCCTGTGGCTAAAAAAGTTCACCTATTCATAATGGTAGTCCACTCAAAGGAATTGCACTGTTATTTTCTCTGCAAGGGAGGAGCCCCACTCTTCCTTGTGTCAATCAAAGGGTGAGCAAAGGCATCTTTCCTTCCCTGCTTACGAATATGAGGAGAAAAGGTGGACACTCCTCTCTCCCATATCAAGTGAATCAACAGGGACACACACACACACACACACACACACACACACAATGAATTCCTCCTGATAGCTTTTATTATCCCATAGTGAAATTTTCATCATTTCTTACAATTGAAACAGTTACTTGAAGAAGGAAAACGCTGAAGAGAAAAACCGTGACATAAAACTGACTCTCCCACCACCTGCTGAGAAGAAGATTTAGTCAGAAGCTCATACCCTGGAGTGACTATCTCTGCTGAAAGACAATCACAGTGAAGTCCATAGTTCGTTCAGAAATTTCAAACCTCCATTGTTCTTAGATATTATCAACTGAAAGACAGATGCTAAACATGACTTCCATGAATTTGAAAAGATGCTTGAATTATAGCTCACAGCATTTGATGTTTTGTGTAACTCGACACCAAATCATGATACAAAAGATCTTTCTCTAAGTCTATCGATAATAAGCCAGAAACTCCTGGAAGTTGTGGATCCATAACAGACTTTCCATAGTTGGCATCAAGCGAAAGTACACGATGGGTATGGTTGGCAGACCAATTAGCACCTCCACAATTTGTTTTCGAGAGTCGAGCATGTGGTTGGGTGGGTGGACAAAAGGTGACAAACTAGCCTGATCTCAGTAAGAATGTCAAGAATTTAACTAGCCTGATGTAAAGTGTTGCAGACAAGACATGCAAATCAGACTCTAGATCAGTTTAAACACTAATCATTTACATATCGAAATGCTCAAACTCAGTCTCTCAATAGCAAATCTGTGTCAGAAAGTCTATGAAGGAGCAGAGAGCCCTAACCCCAAGTTTTTTACCATGCATATGAACAATTAGAACTACTTATTACCATTAAAATTTCTGCTTTCAAGCAAACAAAGCTAACAGATGCAGGTGAAGACTTGAACATATATAACCTTTGGTTTCCTCAGTCAACAAGTAGACGATTTTGTAGCACAAAACAACACAAGGACCATAAAATAGAACTAACATAAGATCATTTAGTTCCAACATCAATCCAAAGTCACCCACAAACCCATTAGAATCGAAGAAGAAAAAACTTTTTTATCGCAACACTGTTTTGAGAAGGCCATATAAATGCAATCGTTCCATGAAGAGGAAATCATTTCCCATCTTCTTGTTCTGTCTTGCCATAACGACGGTTGAACTTTGCAATTTGGCCAACACTTTGAGCCATCTGACGCCTGGCTCTAAAATGGTACACTTTACCTGTACGATGTATTCTTGTCATCATTGCCTGAATCAATCTTCCACTTTGAGTTACATATGAGATCCATTGCATTTGCGGGTGTATACCTTTCTTCATCTCTATATCTGGTAAACCATGAAGCAAAACATTATCAATAATACAGCAAGAGCAGGTCAGATAACAACAGAAAAACAAATTCTATATTACAAGCATCACATAAGCAGCACAGCTCATGATTATGGCTTACCCAGAATTTGGAAAGGAAAGCAAGGACATGTACAATTCTTTCTTCTTTTTTGTGAAATACCCTACTACTGAAATTTCGTAAAAGAACTAAGCCACTAGAGCTCAAAGTGCAGATGTTAGTCTGTAGCAACAAATTAGGCAAACTGAGTATGCTCGTCAATACTAGAAAAAAATGACAAACAACTCAGAAGGCTGGTCAGGATATGTTTCAATCATTTTCCTCAGAAGCTTCAGCAGTTTGACCTGGTGCTTTGGTACTCAGAACTAGACTAAGAAGATCCAACTAACTAAAGATGAGACACTAAATTGGCAAAGGAAATTAAAGGAAGCCATTACAATATGGTTCAACTCAAAGTGGGCCAAATGACAATTATTCTTAACTACAAATAGCTATCCGATTATAACTTTGTATGCATTTTCAAGTGGTTCAAAGTGGTAGACTTAGATAATTATAGGGTTCATTTTTACCGGAATAAAGTTTAAACTCATGCAATCCTGTTCACAGTTCCAATATCGTTTCAATTAAGCCATATAAACACAATAAAGAAACAAGGTGATAACAAATCAGCCAGCCAAATTTTCGACCTCAAAATCATCATGGAGACAGAAATTCTTGCTCCCTTCAATTTGAAAAGGTCAGTTGCAGTTGTCACTCATACTGACATTAGCAGATTTAGAATGTCTTAGAGCTTGTTATTAATGGACTTAGATAAAACGTATGCAAAAGAATAATACATAGATGTTGAGTTCTTCGAAGTTAATCGAACGCATAATTAGTTAAGAGCACAAAAACATAGAACCATCGAAGAAGACACCGTAATCATCACAGAGTCAAATCAGAAGCCTAAGGCAAACGCATAGAAGTATTACAAAATGGTTCGGTAACATAAATAATTACAGATCACAGTTGATGTGTCAGGATAAATACAGAAGCAACTAAAAAAACAAAAGAAAGTAACCCAGAACTTCCAGCTTCAGTTCGTAATAAATGCAAACATCACATATGCACGCCATCAGTTAAGGAAAGTAAAGTACTTAGCATAGTAAATAAGAAAATGGAGGAATTAGCATCTCAAAAGGGAAAAATGGCTGCTTCGTTTTAAAAAGTAAAAAAAGAACAAGGCGAACAGTAAAGAGAAAACTCTGAAGGTGCATACATTAAGAAGCAAACACAAAAATACACATAATCGATTAGTCTACACACCCACGGTCGACGCATCACTACCAAGGAGTGACGTAAAAATACAACGACAATAATAGTAGAAGTAAACATATCCAACATTCGAGTTTAAAGATGCTCTATCCAGAGGCCGAGTAACTTGTGAGTGACGAGTGACCAAGTCTCATTTTGCGGGACATTAAGCTTAATTAAACGATCTAAGGAAAAAGGGGAAAGAAAAATTAAGAAGCAAAACTACGGGCACTGAAGTAGAAAGGTGTCAGAAGATGTTAAGCATCGAGCAAATCGAATCAGCATTCAATTTTCGCGGAGATAAAGAAAGACAGGAAAATATGTAACCTCAGAAAATACTATGAGAAGATAACAGGGAACTGAAAAAGCTATGAAAGGAAAAGGCACGTCCGCGCCTCCCATTCCACCGAGGAGCGGAAGGGTCAGGCGAAACATCTTCCCGTTCTGGTCTCCTCGTTCCCGTCACGGGAAGCATTGCCTAGATGTAAGTTAAAGGAAGGAAAAATCGTACCTTTTCCGAGAAAGTCTTCAAATCTCCACTAGCAGAGGGAACGATCACTGTAAGGAAGAGGAAGGAGCCACTTTCTCGACAGGGCAAAAGTTCAATGGAAGTTATTTCTCTTAGAACAAAATCCCGTTAATGTCATCACGACTGCATCGCTATCAAACCTTCCTTAAGAAACTTGACTCAGCGAATAAGCTGGCCCAATCAGAAATTAGACTCAGCGAATGAGCAGGCCCAATCCAAACTAGACTACGCAAATAAACAGGCCCAATCCGATCCGGTTCAATTAGACCTAATTGTCATTTAAACGTATATCATGGTATTAAAATAAAGAAAATATCATGAAAAGGATCAACGTCGTCTCATGTGGGTTATTAGATATATCCGAGTGTTCCAGTGACACTCGGCCTAAAAATGGGTCTAAAGGAATTGGGTGGGGCCACATGGGCAATCAACGTGGCAAAGGACGGTTCTTCGGTCGACCGTCCTATGTAATCAACGTCGTCCCATGCTCTCGTGTCTCGTCTCGACTCTCGACTCTCTCTAATCGCTTCGTCGGGCCTGTACTCACGTCCAGATCGGTCCTGTGCTTATTAACTAGATGCACAAAGATAACGGCGAACTGGAGGCTGAGAAGGGAAAAATCCTTTTCCCTTTCCTTCCGCAGTCGCCGATGGATTCTATCGACGCTCTCATTGCGCAGATTCAAGGCCTTTCCGGCAGTCTCGAGGATATCAACGCTCTACACATTCACCTAAATCAAGCCGAACAACTCCTTCTTTCTAATGTAAATCGGTTGGCCAATTCTCTCGAGCAGCTAGATCCTTCCAAGCATTCTCTCGGATATCTCTATCTCCTGTAAGTTTATAAATTCTCTCCGGTGGGGTGCTTTCTTGTAGCTTTCAGGAGCAATTCTGAGAGTCGTGTTTTCGGTGCTTTATTTCTACGATGATCACTTAAATTTTTGTTACTTCATCAGTTACTCGTCTAACCGTTTCGTTTTTCTTTCGTCGTTATTTGTTTTGATTTCCTTTTGTGACTCCTTTCTAACCGTGAGCGCGTTTAGGGTTTTAGGGCTGAATTTGTTTCCCGTTTTCTTTTTTTTTTTTTTTTTAGTAAATGAAGCACTTGAGCGATACGGTAGGCAGTTCTCTGGAATCAACTCCCGTACTACTATTATTTTATTGTCGTGGAGGGGTTTGGTTAGTGGCAGAAATACGTAAGGTCGCATGGACATGTTGACCAGTAGGAATTTTTATAACCTGTTATTTGCTATATAGGTTTATTTCCTACGGACATTATTGCCTTCATCTTAGCGATTTATAATGTTTCTGGCTGGTCCCTCAATTGCATAATTTGAAGTTTAGATTCTTAATTTCCCTTTTTAGGCAGTATAACCAGGTTTTGGTGTTTTATTTAGAAGTTACTGAATTCTTGCATCAATTCCCAAATTTGAAAATATTTTACTTTATTGGCCAAATTTTTTCTTCACAATTCAGGGCCTGTGGAGATAGGCATTTGAAACTTCTTCTGATAGAACATCATTACTCATGCTATTCTTTCTTTAAATTGAGTCGGACCTGCTTTTTGACAGGGAAGCATACACATCTGGTCCAATATCAAGGGAGCAATCCGGTGAAATTGTTCGGTGTATAGCAAAATTTATCATGACTTGCGAGGCAGAGCAGATACGCTTGGCTCCTGAAAAATGTATAAACACATGATTTTTAACCACAGAAATTTCGAATTTCTCTTACCCAAACTGTCTCTTTTTCTTCTCATGGTTGTGAAATTTTCTTCACTATAGGATAAGACAAATTATTCTCATATTTATATGTTCTCTTTTCTTCTGAAAAAACACGTCTGGCTTATGTCTTGCAGTTTTATCTGTTTGTAAGAGGCTGAAGGATCAAGTTATGCTTCTGCAATTGCCCATCCAAGGCATTGCACCTTTGAGGGGAGCTGTTCATAAACTCCAATCTTCACCCGAGCATTTAACTCCTTTACATCCTGATTTTCTTCTTCTTTGTTTGATGGCAAAGTGCTACAAAGCTGGTCTCTGTGTTCTGCGGGATGAAATTATTGAGGTTGATCAGCCAAAGGACTTCTTTTTGTACTGCTATTATGGGTGAGTGCTTGATTGTTCCAGTTGCTTCCTTGACCATGAATTTAGAAACCCCTCCGAAAGAGAGAGAGAGGGGGAGGGGGGTTCGCTGCAGGCATGGTATACATTAGGGATCACTACATTGAAATTGATTGATATATCTCACAATTTTTAGAGGTTAAATTGTCTTTTGGCTCACTGCATTTTCTTGCTTTAAAGTCAGACATTTATCTCTAAGCTTGGTATGAAAAAATTCAGTCCCCATCAAATGATGTAATGAATTTTCTGAATTACATGCAGTCAACAGTTGTGGACTGACTTAATCACATGTCTAAAAATAATATCTATTTGTATTGACGGTTATAGAGTGTGCTTGACATCAATTTGGGCCTATAGCGAATCTGCAGCTGATAGGTCCTTTTCTAGAGGACTTGTAGTATTGTTTTTATTAGGATATATAGTTTTGATGCCTTGACTAAAATTGTTTGAAAAAAGATAACACGTGGGATACGTAGGTATTAGTTTAGAATGCCAAGATGAATGCAGATCTGTTATCATAGTTCAGGGTTATGTCGCTGATCCACTCTTTTATGAACCATTCTTTCATAAAGATGAGTGATATGCGAAAAAAGCTGAGCACCGAATTAATATTTAAGGGTCTAGATCTTCTTAAATGAGTAAAAATGAATAAGATTTTTTTTTTGAGCCTTAAAGTCCTTGTGCTGAATGTGTTCTGATAAATATATAGGAAAAGGAAAACCAACTTACAGGTGTATCTGATGAATGAAGCTCATTATGCCTAGTCATATATTTTAAAAGATTTTCTATGCTCTATTGGCCAAATTTGTAGAGTTTCAATTCGCCTTCCATTTTATTTTTGTATTTTTAAGATCTCTGTTGTTTTCTCTTTATTTGGTTCCCTATTGAATTGATTGCTAGTGGGAGAAGTTCTTGTACTTTCTCTTATTTTCTTGGTAGAAAGTTTATCTTTTCTCTTTTTTACTGGCTTGAGAGGCTAAAATTCTTAAACATTTGTATCTTTGGTGATATCAATCCTTTTGCAATCAGTGGAAGGCAGTTTCAGCTTGAAGAGAGGGGAAAGAAACACCTTCATTTGCGAGTGAGTTCAAAATGATGTTAGCTTCTCTGGGATTGTGCTGCCACTCTGCAGTAGCTTTTTCTCTATATACAGTAAAATTATGTGTCTATAAAAGAAAAGAAAAACGAAGTACTTCATCGAATTTTAGGAATATTTTCTCTACTAAAGGTTGACTGTGTCAAAATAACATAGATTATTGGCACTTAACAAGCCTTAAATGATATATAAGAGTCTATTCAGTAATATCGCGCCTTTAAGGTGGTCATATTCTCAAACAGAGTATCTTACCCCCTGAAGTCTTGTGTTAGCTCTGTTTATGTTTTGCTCATTTGCTCCGATGATTCAAATTTTTATTCTTAACTTGAAAAAAAAGTTGAGCGCTGGCTGCATTATAAGTCTTTTTGGATGTATCTTTCTGAAGGATTTTGTGGAAAAAGAAATGTTATAAATTAGCGAGTTCACAAAAACTCAAGCTAATTGTAGGGTCCCTTCCATTTTTTAAGATTCTGATTGTACTTGGCTGTTCTATGCATTTTGTGATGTTTTTTATACTTCACTGCTACTCTGTGTTAAATTAGAAAGGCTATTGAAATTGGTGTGATAGAGCACATTATTTGTTACATTATATCACACAGGCATCAAGAAGTGAAATAAAATCTTGTTAGTCCCTGTACCTTCAAGTTACGTTTTAGTTTAATACATGGATCTCTTTCTTTGGTAATTGCATCTCGTTTGCTTACTCTATAGAAATCGTGAAGATATAGTGACAGATAAATAGAATTTAAGATTAAGGAGGATGGTCCTGACCATATTTTTTTTGTTTTATTGTACAGGGGAATGATACATATTGGACTAAAAATTTTCCGTAAAGCCTTGGAGTATTTGCATAATGTCTGTTATTGAATCCTATTCATTGTTTTTTTCTTCTATACGAACTGTCTTTGCAATTCTGTTAACAGAAGTGATTTGCTTCACCACAGGTTGTCACTGCTCCCATGACATCTTTAAATGCTATTGCAATTGAAGCTTATAAGAAATACATTCTCGTTTCACTTATTTTTAATGGGCAGGTGTGTTTTATTTTTCTGTTGTGCTTTCTCTTTCTTTGTTAGGTTCTAAAATGATGTTTAGTAATACTCCCGGATCAAGCATTTTAATTATTCTTTGATACTAAATTAGATAATGCTATTTGATTGTAGACAGTTGATTGTACTGCAAGCTCTATGGTTGTTCTAATTAGAAGCTTTTAAGCCAAATATTAGTATGCTATATATTGAAATGTATTTATCACTGAAATCTTTGAACCTTTTGGGGCAGGTTCCTGCATTCCCTAAATATACTTCTTCCGTGGCTCAAAGGAATCTGAAGAGCTACTCACAAGTAATTTTTTCAGAAACAAGTTGGTCATCATCCTGCTTACTGAAATTTCAAGTGAACAATCGAGTTAACTTTTCTTATTAATTTGCAGCCTTACATTGATTTGGTAAGCAGCTATTCCACTGGTAAAATCTCAGAATTGGAGACGTGCTTCGAATTAAATATGGAGAAATACAAAATTGTAAGTGTTATTCCCCAACCAAGTTCTCTGAGATACGAACGTATACTGGAACAAGTTCCTGTGGGCTGTAGTTCTACTCCATGGAAGAAGTATGGTGGCCAATCTAACAGTGGTATACTCCTTCCTCTCAATTTTGAGGAGCGGGGTATCTTGTTTTCCTGCTTTTCATAGTTAGCATTCTTAACAGTTAGTACACGTATTTGCAATTTTTCTTTTAGTTGAAACGACAGTTAATTCATGGAAATGAACTTCTTGGGCAGGGCATTTCATGCACAAAGAACTAAAACACGTGTATTTCCTTGTAGGACAATAATGTGGGATTGGTCAAGCAAGTTTTGTCATCTCTGTCCAAGCGTAATATACAGAGATTGACTCAAACTTACTTGACCCTGTCACTTCAAGATATCGCTCACTCAGTTCAACTAGGAAATTCTAAACAGGCGGAGATGCATGTTCTTGAAATGGTACAGCAACTTTTGGAAAAGATCTTAAGTTACTACAGGTTGTGCATTTATGACACTTATTCTCCTCTTGATTTTAGATTCAAGACGGGGAGATCTTTGCCACAATCAACCAAAAAGATGGGATGGTGAGTTTTCACGAGGATCCCGAGCAATACAAATCCTGTGAGATGATTGAACGGGTCGACTCCTCCGTTCAGAGGTATAATATTTTATTTAGATACCCGTTCTTGTTAGTATAAATCTTCTTTCTCTCAATGTTTAAAGGAAAAGCCGGGCAAGTGTTCTTTGCACGGGAAATTATTTTGATTGAAGATTTTTTTTTTCTTTTTTTTTTGAGGGAGAGAATTTTGATTGAAGATTACTTGCAGGGTAATGGCACTGACAAAGACACTGCATGCAATTGATGAACGTATTTCATGTGACCCCGCGTATCTGGCTAAGGTGGGTTTTACTGACCATCAGGATGTCTCCCTCTTTTCAACTTGACTAATCTAAAATCTTGTATAATGCTCTTCTGTGCAGATTGGAAGAGAAAAGCCAAGGTTCGACCATCTGGATGATTTTGATTCAGTGCCCCACTAATTCTTGTGAAATGGTGTCGTGAGAGGAGCAAGCAATCCTTGTTTTACTATATCAATTTCGTTCTGATGGAACATGCTTGTTTTATGTGGACGAGTTGTAATTATCAATATTGGTCGCTGGTTACGTCTCCCGTCTTGATTTTGTAGCGAGTTCTCCAGTTATTTGGATCATCATTTCTAACCGTTACAGAGGAGCTTGGGTACCAAAGCTGCCCTTGCACGTTCATGTCAGATGCAACTGCCAACTTCCCGGTATTTATATAACCTTCTACATTTGCGAAGAAAAGAAAAACAAGCCCTCGAATCTCCCGGCTGGACTGGTGACGATGGTTTAGCGAATTAGTAGGGACTGATATTCGTATCTCTTTGTTTCGTCTCGTTGATCATCCCGTCGTTCATTTCTTTCTAGTGCAGATTAGTGTTATATATCGACACTAGATGTTCTGAGTGGGTATATCACTGACAACAACATCGCAACTTTGTCACTGCTACCAGCAAAATTATTTTAAGCCGTTTTTTATGTCATTGCTCCATCTGGTCACCAAACGTAGATTCACTACCATCTCTAGTTTCTCTTGCTTAGGAAGTTTTAACATTTCCGTCTTATGCCTTCGTAGACAACGGTACATGTTTTCTAAGATGACGAATGACTCCATTTTTTCAAGCGAGTAGGGGACAGGATGGACCGTTTAGGGGCAGGTTCCCCTGGGCTCGTCCTGAAATTTATAGAACTGGGAAGTGCGAACCTGGGCCGAATTTGGGTTCTGGGATGAGAGGAGGAGGCAAGAAAAAAGGAGGCGGCGAGAGGGAACTCTTCCCTGAAGTCTGAGATTGAGCGACAAAAAGTGGTAGAGAACTGGAGATTAGCTCTTAGAAAGTCAATTTCTAATCCCTATCTGTGTTGCAAGAGAAACAATTAACCAGTTAATGGTCAGTTCAACAATCTGGTTTTCCAAAAAGAACCGGAGTTAAGCTTCGGTCATGGAAGACGGGGAAAAGCTGAGTACCATGGTACAGAGACTCCCTTCTCTTTCTAACGCTATCTAATCTTCTCCTCCACCATTCTGGATTTGTGATACATCCAGCTAAGCTACCTACTCTTACCTCCAATTTCTGTTTGTCTTTCTAATTTGTGGTATATATTCGGTGTCCTCTTCCTCATTCTTCACTTCGTGTTTTGCTACGCAAACGAAGAGAGGCAGAAGACAGAGAAACGGCTTTGTCCTTTACTCCTACACTCTCTCTGCGTATTCCAGTTTAAGATCTTGGAACATCCAAATTCACCCTTCACAACTTCGGCCCTCTTCTCCCTGATTAATTCTCCGCCCTTCTTGTCGAATTGCGGCAGTTTGACGTCTCCAAATGGATATTCTGTTCGCGCAGATCCAAGCGGATCTGCGCTCCAACGACGCCCTCCGGCAATCTGGAGCCCTCCTTCAAGCGCTTCAGCAGTCAGCCGCGGGAAAAGACATCTCCCCCATCGCAAAATCTGCATGCGAAGAGATCGTCGCGTCTCCGGCCTCCGCCGTCTGTAAGAAACTAGCTTTCGATCTCATACGTTCCACCCGCCTCACCGCCGACCTCTGGGAGATTGTATGCACTGGTATCCGTACGGACTTCGACTTTCCTGACCCTGATGTAACCGCCGCAGCCGTTTCCATTCTTGCTGCCATTCCCTCCCACCGCCTTGGAAAACTCATTTCGGACTGTAACAAAGAGATCTCCAGCTGCTTCGACTCTCCTAGTGATAATCTCCGATTCTCCATCACCGAAACCCTCGGTTCTATACTCGCCAGAGACGATCTCGTAATTCTGTGCGAGAACAATGTTAATTTGCTGGATCGCGTCACGAATTGGTGGAAGCGCATTGGGCATAATATGTTGGATCGATCTGATGCGGTCTCTAAAGTTGCGTTTGAATCGGTTGGAAGGTTGTTTCAGGAGTTCGACTCCAAAAGGATGAGCAGATTGGCAGGCGACAAGCTTATTGATAGTGAAAATTCGTTAGCTATAAAATCCAATTGGGTTGCTTTTATAGTGGATTTCGCTTGGAAGAAGAGGAATGCTTTAATGGCAAGGTCTTTGGTCCTTCCGATTGAGAGTTTTCGTGTCACTGTTTTCCCTATTGTATATGCAGCGAAGAATGTGGCTTCAGGTTCCGTGGAGGTATATCGGAAGCTCTCTAGGAGTAATAGCAATGTCGGTAGTGTGCTCAGTTCGGATAGTGCGGAGAGGCTTGTGGGTGTTTCTGATGTGGTTTCACATCTGGTGCCATTCCTGGGATCAGTGGACCCTGCATTGATATTTGAAGTAGGCATCAATATGTTGTCTTTAGCTGATGTACCCGGAGGGAAACCTGAATGGGCTTCAGCGTCCATCATTGCTATTCTTACATTGTGGGACCGTCAAGAATTTTCCTCTGCCAGGGAAAGCATTGTGAGGGCCGTTGTCATGAATCTCCATCTTCTTGATCTTCATATGCAGGCAAGTGCTCCTTTTACTTGCTGTTAAATCGATGGTCTGTATGTTAATTGATACTTTGTTTCAAAACGCAATTCTGCACCTGCAGTTTCTGCTCTGCCATTCTAAGCAAGTCATGCCATATATATATATATGATATGATAGTTCGTTGTGTTAAACACCCTCAGTTTGTTTTGAACCACTTGGCCGGTTCAGCAAATACTGCTCTGTGAATAAGAGCATGAATTTTCTGATAATACAATGGAAATGGTTAGTAAAGACTTACGAGAAACCAAACCTGACAAGGAATTTGCTAAACTGTTGGCTGCATTGAGGACTGGAATTCTCCTGTTAGATAACACTAAGGCTTCATGATGATGATTTAATTGATCATGGTGCCTCTCATTTTATCTGTGAAACCATAAGTACAATGATCATTCAGAAAAAAGAAAAACTATGTCAAAAGTATTGATTTGTTTGTATGCACACTTGTACTCTTGCAAAGTAATTCTTTCATTTTCTGCTAAATTCTGTTATCCTTAATAGAATGTTCTATTTCTGTCACAGCAGTTATGTGTTTAATATTCAGCTTATATATGCAAAGATAGAATTGAACTGTTAGAAAAAATAATAAAAAGAGATGAGGTAGTGGCTAAAAATTGAAAATTTTCATCTAAAAATATTGGGAAATGTCTGAGAATCTGTTATGAAATTTAAAACAAGCAATTGAAATATTTGTAGAAGCTGGTAAGAGTTGACACAGAACTTCCTATGAGTTTGGTGACAAAAGATTTAAGTGAGGAGTTAGTGGACAAGTCTTATTCGAGAGCTGCCCAATGAAATTATAATAATTAACCGATAATAGATTTTCTATAACAAAGTTATTTCAATCATCTCTTTTTATTATTGATGTTTTTATGTAAAATACGTAAATAAGATCTTTAATAAAGATGCAAATAAATTTCGTAAATCCTTAGAAGTTTCCAGGGTAAAGATCTTCCCACTCATTAGAGCTTCTTGTAACTATCTATGAACCATTAATGTTTTGGTCTTGATGACTATATCCTGAATCTACTGCACATTATTTTGTTTTTGCCTCGATTATTTGCCATTTTGTTTTTCAGATAAAAAAATTGTCAAATCTTGAGTGTTTAACTGTTAACCTTTTGTATGCTCTTAACCACATTCTTAGTGAATAAAAACTTTTATTTTTTTTTGAATGTTGAAGGATAAAAACTTTTATTAATGTGTAGTTTCCTGTACACTTCTGAATGTGGTTTCATATGATGACCAAAAAAGACTTCTATAACATCTTAACTCCATATGAAGGCAAGGATGTTAAAATGCATGTCAGAATTTGAGAACAGATGCCAATTTTATACCTTCAGAACTTTTTCTTTCTATCTATTTGAATTTTTCCTGAATGTAATTTTTCTGAAGCATTTCTAGTTAAAATTTTTTCTAAGAGCATTTCATAGTGTAGATTTTTTATAAGAGCATTTCTTAATGTATCCTTTTCTTTAAGAGCATTCTAAATTAACTTATTCTTGAAATCATTTCTAGATGTAACTAAACTATTGCATTTTCTCATTATTTGCAACCAAATGTTCACCTTTTCTCTAAAAGAGACAATGTTAAGACATTAAGCATATGCAATGTGTTACCTGTTTTTATTGAATATTCACTTATTAAAGACGTAAGGCAAAAGCTTTCAATATTTGTTTTCAGGTATCATTATTTAAAAGGTTGCTCCTCATGGTTAGAAACCTTAGGGCAGAGTCTGACCGCATGCATGCACTGGCATGTATCTGCCGTACAGCTCTTTGTGTTGATCTTTTTGCTAAAGAAAGTGTAAGAAGGGGTCAGAAGCCTCTCCCTGGTACTGACATTGCTGCACTTTTTGAAGATGTAAGAATTAAGGATGATCTTAACAGTGTAAGTAGTAAAAGCTTGTTCAGGGAGGAACTGGTGGCGTCATTGGTTGAAAGTTGCTTTCAGTTATCTCTACCACTGCCAGAACAAAAGAATTCTGGTACTGAAAGTAGAGTTATTGGAGCTCTAGCTTATGGAACTGGGTACGGTGCACTGAATTGGACTGAGCCAGCTTTGGAGGTGGTGGAAGTTTGCAGACCTTGTGTTAAATGGGACTGTGAAGGCCGTACTTACGCGATTGATTGTTACTTAAAGTTGTTGGTTAGGCTTTGCCAGATCTACGATACAAGGGGGGGTGTCAAGCGGGTGAAGGATGGAGCTTCTCAGGATCAGATTTTGAATGAAACAAGGCTACAGAATTTGCAGCGCCTCCTTATTAAAGATTTACTTGAGGTTTGGTTTCTCTGCCTATGTGCATGGCCCTTAACTTTTGCGATTCATTATATGTAACATGCATACTTAAAATTTTCTTCGAATGGTGCTTCTCCATATGGTTGTTGCTGCTACCCTTTTTTTTTTATTATTAATGATGTATTGGATCACTCATCATCAGAAAGTTTCTTGTAAAAAAGATGAGTTCATTAGCACAATATTGTAACATTTGATTGCATTTGAATCTACTGAACTATTTTGTTGCAAGTTAAATGCTGTGCCTTTGGGATTGATCTACACTGTTATCCCTTTTTTTACTTTTTCTTCATTACAGGGACATCCGTCTGGAAGGTGATCAAGTTAACAAGTACTCATAGTTTCCATTTTTTCTGTTTCTTTGGACCTACTACTTTTTTTGACAATAACTGAAATGGATTTTTTTTAAGATTTCTAAAGAGCATGAGGAAGCCTCACTTTTTAACTCTAGGAGCAGTGTTTTAGTGGTCAATTTGCACTTATGGGCACTTTACAGGGACTTATGAATTTTATTATTGTAAAAAAAAATAGACTTCTCTTTTCTTTTGTTTTTTAGAACATGAGACTTTACCCATAATTCTTCAGAATCATGAGATACTATGGCATCATATAACTAAATGAAGGTTTTAAAAAATTATATAGTTGCTTTTCAAAAAACTTACGTAGGATGCATCAGCATTTTAGTATCTTTTACTGACTACTCTAAATACTTTTAACTTTTATTTAGGTTTCTTTGTCCCTTATTGCCGTAGTTTTTGTCTGTTTTATGTTTGAGGTTTATTTGTATTATTATTATTATTTTTTTGAGGGAATTGGATTTATTTGTATTATTATTGAAACAATCTTTTGAAATTTCTTAGGTGAATACACCAAGAATTTCTGCACGACTGCTGTGGGCAGTGGCAGAGCACTTTGATCTTGAGGGCCTTGATCCCCTTCTGCAAGATGACCCCGAAGACCCTTTGAACATTATAATCTCAAATATTCACAAGGTGTTATTCAACATGGATTCATCAGCAACGTCTACCAATCGGCTTCAAGATGTGCAAGCAGTTCTCCTGTGTGCACAACGCTTAGGGTCACGGCACACCAGATCTGGTCACCTACTCACTAAGGAGCTTGAAGAATTTAGAAATAATAGCTTAGCTGATTCTGTAAGCAAGCATCAATGTCGTCTTATATTGCAGATAATTAAGTACCTAACCGCACACCCTGACAATTGGTAAGTTTAGTGTTTCATATTCTGATTATTTTCATATCTGGTTGAGCTATACATGTAGGCAAGTTTTCTTTCCTTCTTATTAGGAGATTTGCATAGTTCAAAGAAAATTTATATTCCACTAAAATACGTAAAATATTGTACTGAGATTTACTAGTAATGTACCTGCTTTCCTTTGATGTATTTACCAACATGTTCACATGAATCCTAATGCTAGAGTTTGTGCTATGAGATATTATAAAGATTTTTGCTTGTTCTCAGCATATCTTTGGCAGATTTTAGCAGAGTTAATTATTAACTCGATTCACGCATGTTTCTTCTCTTTTTGATATTTATGCATGTTAAACTGTTTGTGTTTTTTAGAAATGTAATGTCATCGAGGTTTTCTCAGATCAGTTTAAGGTTAAATTTTGACGTGTGTAGTTCATGGAAACCTTATTCATCTCAGCTCATTGTACCTTTGACCCACTTGAAAGGATTTGTTGAACGTTCTTGCTGTTTGACTTACAAATCTCAGTCCTCTACTTCCTTTTTGTAGTATTTTCATGCCCAAGCATTTATAGTGTTTCTAATAGTGTATAATCCATCAGGTGGGTTGGGGTTGGTGAAGCCAGGGGAGACTATCCATTTAGTCACCACAAACTCACCGTTCAGTTTTCAGAGGCATCTGCAGCACAGGATAGGAAGTTGGAGGGTTTGGTTCACAAGGCCATTCAGGAACTTTGGAGACCTAATCCTAGCGAACTAACTATTTTGCTAACAAAGGGTATTGACTCTTCTTTCCTGAAGGTGCCTCCAACTGCCATCACTTTGTCTGCTAGCAGTGATCCTTGTTATGTTGAAGCTTATCATCTTTCAGATTCAAGTGATGCAAGGATTACTTTGCATTTAAAGGTTGGTCTTTCTAATATTGTAACCATTATCTTGTACTGTTTATCCTTTTGCCTGTGGAACTGGTGATTGTATTAATTTTTTTATTTCATATTGCATTTTGTCAAAATGCTTGTCCTTACAATTTTTTAGTACTTCTAATTGTGTATAACATTAATACTATGAAATGAGCCAAGTATATTCTTGGCTACTTTGTTCTGTTTTGCCACCGCATGCAGTTTTAAATCATCTTTTCCTAAACAGCTTCTCTGGCCTGTGTCTGTTATCGCTCTTTCAGGAACTTCCTAAAGAGCACCCTTTTCTCCCCAATTTTCCATTTATTTCTGCACCTAGTATTTTTCTGTCTTGTGTAGCTTATGAACTTCTCACACCACTCCACTATTGTTCCTGACTTGATTAGTTTCCTTAACAAGAAATTTAACCTCATTTTTGTACCTGATAATGGGCAATTTTCTTGCTGGAACTAGCAATATCTATTTGCTGCTTTTATCCATAAATTTACTCTTGCTCCTCTGTCATTTAATTAGTATATGTTTTCTTATAATGTCTGGTAAAAATTTTATTATGGAAAGTAGGGACACATGAGATATCCACTGTGTTAAAATATCACAATGTGATTATAACTTAAGGACAGAAAGAAAGAGGATGAAATGAGAGTACACTGCCGAGTTGGGAAAAGTTCAATTGGTGTGTAAAGCTGAGATGGGAAACAGTTTAATTGGTGTATAAAACTGGGAAGGGGAACTGTTTAGTGTGCATGTAAAGCTCAGTCTATGAAAGTTACACCATCTTTAGCAGGTGGTTAGCAGCCATTTCTGCGGGCATAGGGGTGTGAAGCCATGTAATAATGAAGGAATCGGGAATGTTTAGTATTTCTTTGACAACATGCAGAAGGCACAAAGGGATGCCGTATCCTTGGTGCACCAGCTGTAGCATTCAGCAAAGAGTGGGTATTCAGAGTTCATGAAGGAGAGCATTGCCTTAGATTATGTGAGGGGAAATGAAACTGGTGATAATAATTCAGAGTCCATGTAAAGGAGCACTACCTTAGTCATTAATGGAATCGGATGGGCCAAAGGGATCAGCATATGAGATCAGTTTTCACCACTAGAATCATGGGAAATCCCACCATTTCTGGGCTTGCATGGTGAGCCAGGAAGGAATATGATTCCATTCTTGTCTATATTTTCTGCTGTGGGTCCTGTTTAACACAGCACGCTAGTTGATCAAGAGAGCCTAAGGGGGGCCAAGGAGCTTCCAGATCATTGCACGGGCAAAGTTATAAATAGCAAGAAATTGTCAAAGCCTTTAGTGAGATCTTCATAAAAAAAAAAAAAAAATTGTCAAAGCCTTTAGTGAGATCTTCATAAAAAAAAAAAAAAAATTGTCAAAGCCTTTAGTGAGATCTTCATAAAAAAAAAAAAAAAATTGTCAAAGCCTCCAATGAGATTTCGCCTTCTTCAAGAAAAATTGTCAAAATCAATGAGATATTGCTTTCTCCAGAAAAAAATTTCAAAGCCTTCTGGTACACAGTGAACTGTATGGGAACCTATCTTACATGTTGTTAATTAGTGTTTCCGAGCAAAAAGATTTGTTTTAATTGCTCTTCTATGTAGGGATATTGAGCTGTTTTTTCGAAAGTTGCTGTCATAAGCCTCTCATTTCCCTTTTTCTAGTTGTCGTCTGGTATGTGCTTGTATCTGCATCAATGATAGTTATCTTTATAATCCATATATGCCTTCTCTTGTGTGACATATTATGTAGATTACTAGTGACCGAGCCTGATTTACTGTTTTCCGTCAAGAATTTATTTAAACCTCTGTGGTACAAATAAAAGTGAAACTGTTATATGACCTTGTAAAGTTGGACCAAGGTCTATCCCAAAATGACTAACCGAAGTTAGGAAACCTCTTTCCAACTAATAAGCCTAGATCTTTTATACTCGTTTATGTATGTGGGACTAATCTCTAACAGACCTTGCCTGGTTTACAACCTTGATACCAATAGAAATTTATGGGCTTTTAATTTGTGATTGAACAAAGCGTAATTTTTATTGCTTATGTATGTGATTGATTGAATGTATGCTAATTAGACCTGAAGATCTTTTGCAGTTTCTTAATTTGACCGAATTGGAACTCAATAGAGTCGATATTCGAGTGGGACTATCTGGTTCCTTATATTTCATGGACGGGTCTCCTCAGGCAGTGCGCCAGTTGCGGAACCTTGTCTCTCAGGTTTTTCTTTTCTTTCAATACTGCTGTGTTTTTATGTGTAATCGCTTTATGTATTAGTGCATGAAGTTCATATATCCTCTGTATGTCTGCTCAGGCCTCAATTACAGATCCATGTTTTTCCGGTTTTCTTCTTCAAGACTGCTGTAGTTTGATGCCTAGTATTACTTTACTATGACATATGATCTTCCTATTGTCAGGATCCAGTACCTTGCAGCGTGACTGTTGGTGTTTCCCATTTTGAAAGATGTGCTCTCTGTGTTCAAGTCTTGTACTATCCTTTTTATGGAAGTGGAGCAGGTGACTTTGAGGGGGATTACGCTGAAGATGATCCTCAGATTCTGAGACAAAAGCGAAGCTTAAGACCAGAATTGGGAGAGCCTGTTGTTTTGAGATGTCAGTCATACAAGATTCCTCTGACTGACCTCCTTCTGCCTCATAAGATATCACCTGTTGAGTACTTCCGCCTATGGCCTAGTTTACCTGCTATTGTGGAGTGTACTGGTTCATACACTTACGAAGGTAGTGGCTTTAAGGCTACGGCTGCACTGCAAAGTGGAGCGTCGCCCTTTCTTAGTGGACTCAAAGCACTATTCTCTAAACCCTTCCATCGTGTGTGCTCGCACATCCTCAGAACAGTGGCTGGATTCCAGGTTAGTTCGAACAGTCTGCTTCAAAATTCTTGGCGTAGACAAGAACTCAATTCAGCTGCAGCTTATCTTTTACCTTTATGTTTTGATCCGTAAGCAACAAGATGGATGAATTTCATGCTAAGCATCTATTTTTCTGATATATTAGTTACTCAGTTTGCCTCTGTCATTTATTCTATTAAAACAGCTTTGCTTCAGCGCAAAAACATGGTATGGGGGCTTTCTTGGCATGATGATCTTTGGTGCTAGTGAAGTGAGCAGAAACGTTGATCTGGGAGATGAGACGACTACGATGATGTGCAAATTTGTTGTTCGAGCCTCCGATGCTTCTATAATCAAAGAAATAGGATCTGACTTGCAAGGGTGGTTAGACGACATCACTGATGGTGGAGTTGAATACATGCCCGAGGAAGAAGTAAAAGTGGCTGCTGCGGAGAGGCTGAAAATATCCATGGAACGAGTAGCATTGCTAAAAGCAGCTCAGCCACCGCCCCAACCCCCTAAGGCAGAGGAGGAAAGGGGTTCAGAAGAATCTGATGACGAAGAAAAGGAGAAGAAAAAGAAGAAAGAAAAAGACGAAGATGGTAAATCGAAGGGGCCTTCCACCTTATCCTCTCTGACTGCCGAGGAGGCAGAGCACCGTGCTCTTCAGGCTGCCGTACTGCAAGAATGGCATATGTTGCGCAAGGAGAAATCTATACGGGTTCGTTGATTATTCTTTTGTATTTCTTTTTGTAATTTATTTGTATTTTTTGGAGGAACTAATGCGGTTATTATGTAAATTTTGTCTCAGAGACCTTTAATTTTTTTTGTTTGTGAAAATATGATCCAATTCAAGAGAAGTTGCCTGCCTTTGTGTGTTTTCGACTTCTGTTCCCGTTATTCTTGTTCGTTAATGTTGCGTACGTATACCCGCTGATATCAATTGCAACAGCGTAGGGTAATTGCGTTCATAATTACTGAGTCAAGACAAGAAATAGGAAGTTGTTAAGGGAATTGGCACGAGGATGAAAAGTAAATCGCCAATTGCTGACATTCGTATATATGGCAGTACTTGTCGTTATTATATATAACAAAGATGCTTCATTGATAATAATTAACAAAAAAATAGTTAACCGTACATAAATTTATTTGAATTCATTAATTTCTCATTAGTTTTAAATACTGAAATTTGTGTCTCTGATGAGAAAAGGTTGCTTAAACTGAAAAAATCTGTACTACAGAATTTTATAATGTAGTGTAGAGTCTCTGTAGACCAATATAAGTTTTTTCAGATTGTTGTATTTCTTTTGTTCGAGCATTCACTGCATGTTTTCTGCATTTTCTACTTGTTTCGTGACATTGAGCTCTTCACGTTAAAAAAAGATTTCTAATTTCCAATAACAATTGGAGCGGAGGGATTCCAAACATCAGAAAGAACACAAGAATGGCGTCAAACAATAATCAAGTCTCACTCACCCATTGACGGTATCATCGATGGAATCTGGAAGCCGGCGAAGGAAACATTAGTGACGGAATCGCGGACGCCGTGACGGCCGTCCTCTCCTCCGGGGATTTGCGAGTTTCATCGACCATCTCCTCTCCTCCTTCCGTTCGCTGATCGTGTTCAATGGCGGAAGATACCGTTCCCTCTCCCTTTGTGGATTCCCGAAGCGGGTTTGATGCGGATACTAAGATATTCCGCAGTCAGCGCCCTCCCCTTCCTCTGCCGCCACTTCACCTCCCTCTCTCCGCCGCCGACTATGCCATCTCTCTGCTCTGCCCGTCTCCGGCGACTCCGTTGCCGGACAAGCCTGCTTTCATCAACTCCACCGCCGGCGTCGGCCTCACCTATTCTGACTTCTTTCGTCGCATTCGGACTCTCTCCTCCTCCTTACGATCCATCGCCTCCCTCTCCAACGGCGATTCGGCTTACGTCCTCGCTCCCACCTCCCTCGAAATCCCTGTCCTGTACTTCACTCTCCTCTCCCTCGGCGTCGTCGTCTCCCCCGCCAATCCTCTCAGCACTCCCTCCGAGATCTCCCGTCACGTTGCGATCTCCCGACCCAAGATCGCCTTCGCGACCTCCGTGACGGCGGCGAAGATCCCTTCGGATCTCCCCGTTATCATCCTCGACTCCCCCGAGTTCGATTCCATGATGCGTGTTGCCCCCATTAATGGACCTTGTCCTGAACCAGCTCGACCAGTTCGACAGTCCGATTCGGCAGCCATACTCTACTCTTCCGGGACAACCGGCAATTTCAAAGGTGTGTTTCGTCTCTTTCCTTAGGTTTCCATATCAAAAGTCAAGTCTTTTTCTTTTTTTTTTACCCCCCTTCCCCCTTCTCGTGATTCTTAATTTCTCTTTCATTTGGGGATTTGCGGAAGCGAAGGTGTCGTCCTGACTCACCGGAATCTTATCGCTGTGACGGCGGGAGTGTCAGCCGTTCGGGAGTCCGGGGAGCGTCTGCCGGCGGCGAATCTTTTCACGGTGCCTTTGTTTCACGTATTCGGTTTCGTCGTGAGTGTCCGTTCCGTGGCGATGGGGGACACGGTGATTTTAATGGAGAAATTCGACTTCGCGGCGATGTTGAAGGCGATCGAGAAGTACGGGGTGGCCTACATGCCAGTGTCTCCGCCCCTGGTGGTGGCAATGGCGAAGTCGCAGGAAGTCGACAAATACGACCTGAGCTCTCTCCAGACGGTGGGCTGCGGCGGCGCTCCGCTCGGGAAGCAGGTCTCGCTGAAATTCTCCGAGAGATTTCCCAATGTCAACATTGCTCAGGTAATCGCAGTTCATTCGAGCCAATTAACTCGAAGTCCAGTACTTTACACCTTGCTCGTCTTCATCCCCAAGGCGTATGGCTTGACGGAGACCGGCGGTGGGGTTGCGAGAACGATGGGCCCCGAAGAAATGCGCCGATACGGGAGCGTAGGCCGTCTGGTTGAGAACATGGAAGCCAAGGTAGTCGATGCCGAAACCGGCGAAGCTCTGCCGCCCGGAAAACAGGGCGAATTGTGGGTCCGAGGGCCTCTCATCATGAAAGGTAATAAATAATTTTCTCCCTCTCTGCATTGAAATCCTGTTTTCTTCTCAGAGAAGCCCCGATTTCATGATGCGGTTCTGCTGCCCTTTTTCGATCAGGTTACGTGGGAGATGACGAAGCGACTGCTGCTACCTTGGATTCAGAAGGGTGGCTGAAGACCGGTGATCTCTGCTACTTCGATCAGGACGGCTTTCTGTTCATTGTGGATAGACTCAAGGAGTTGATCAAATACAAGGCGCACCAGGTACTTAACTATTCAGCTGATTGACATCGTAACATATATCACAGGAACGTCTTCTGATTCAGATTGGATGGTATTTCAATGGATGCAGGTTGCCCCTGCGGAGTTGGAAGCATTACTTCAATCTCACCCAGAAATCGCTGACGCCGCCGTGATTCCGTGCGTTTGACATTCCAGCATTAACGTTTTTCAGTTATTTGCTCTAATTTAGATCAAGCAAAAGATCGGCATTGCAGAACAGTGTTATATTTTGTTTGATTTGATTGCGTTTCAGGTACCCGGACGAAGAAGCAGGAGAGATACCCATGGCGTATGTGGTCAGACAACCAGGCAGCAGCCTCGATGAATCACAAGTCACCGTCTTTATAGCAAAACAGGTTTATTGAACAATCATCCTCTGCAGAATCCCATATCCCTCCATTATCTTTTGCGACAAAAAAAAACTCGATTTTTTCTAAGAAAAATCACTGTAGCTTCTGATTGATATTTTTTCATTACGACCCACCATTTGTTACCACGAAATGCTTCTTGTCTCAGGTGTCTCCGTACAAGAGAATACGGCGAGTTGCATTCGTTCCCGCAATACCCAAGTCCGCCGCAGGAAAGATCCAGAGGAGGGAACTCGTCAGAGTTTCGCAGACTACCACCGTTTCCAAACTATGATATCCCCGTACTTTTTTTTTTCTCTACAAAGATGTCCGGCGATGCTTTTGTCTCTTCTCAGTTTTATTTCTCCATTTTCATTTTGTGGGCGAGTACATAATTCTAAATAATTTGCAGTATTTTTCTCATTTTTTTTCTCTTAATTGTTCGCATAGAAGTGATGGGGAGAGATTTACACATTGATGTAATAAGATTAGTGATCAAGTTACAAATAAAAAATGCGCTAAGTATTAAGTTTGCTAGAATATGAGAAATACATCCCGTGACAAAGGAACTTTCGGGGCTTGTCACACAGGTCAAATGTATCTTTCTAGATATATGTGTTTCATTTCATGTTCCCTTCGCAACCATTCCTTTTGCGGTCCAAAGCGTCAACCTGTAAGAAATAATTGCAAGCAGTTATGACTGATGGTGTTAGAAAACAAAAATAACTGCAAGGCCTTTTCAATTAGGTCTGCCTGCGTGTCCCTCTGAATTCCGATGCAAGGACCTGTGGAGAGGATGACACTACCGTTGCCGTAGGCTTCTTTCTTCTCTCATTTTCGCCGGACTCCATCGTCGTCGTCGTCGGCGACGTCGCCCTCTCTGCCTCACTCTTCTCGTCTCCGACCCAGATGGCGGAATCCGGCGCTCTTTCTCCCTCGCCAGATAACCGAAGTGGGTTCGACTCTCGAACCAAAATCTTCCACAGTCTCCGTCCCCCCGTCCCTCTCCCTCCTCTCCACCTTCATCTCTCCTGCGCCGACCACGCCATTTCTCTCCTCTGCCCCTCCCCTGCGACGCCGCCTCCCGACAAGCCCGTCTTCATGGACTCCACAACCGGGATCCGTCTCTCCTTCTCCGATTTCCTCGCCCAGGTTCGTAACCTAGCCTCCTCCATCCACGCCTCGACCTCTCTCTCCCTCAAAAAGGGCGACGTCGCATTTGTCCTCGCCCCCACCTCCCTCCAAATCCCCGTCCTCTATTTCTCCCTCCTCTCCCTCGGCATCGTCATTTCCCCCGCTAACCCCCTCAGCACTCCCGCCGAAATTTCTCGCCAGTTGAGCCTCTCCCGGCCCAAGATCGCGTTTGCGACCTCCGCCACGGCGTCCAAGCTTCCCCCTCATGATATCCCCCATGTCGTCCTCCTCGACTCCCCGGATTTCCAATCCATGTTGTTTGGCACCGACAAGCACAATCGGCCCTATGCAGCTCCTCCTCCTCCTCCTCCGAATATTGTTCACCAGCTCGATCCCGCTGCCATTCTCTACTCCTCGGGCACCACCGGAAATGTTAAAGGTGTTTACGAATTCTCAACTTTTCCTCTTCAAAGACATTGCTTTTGTTTTTCCCCTGTTTATTGGGACTAAATTTTGAGGCCTTTTTTGTGAACAAAAAGGCGTGCTTTTGACTCACCGGAACATGATCGCCATCACTGCTGGACTGCACGCGCTGCGGGAGTCGGACGGGGAGGCGCCGGGGGTGAGCCTTTTCACGGTGCCATTGTTTCACGTCTTTGGGTTTTTCATGTGTATAAGAGCGGTGGCGGCCGAAGAGACCGTGGTTCTCATGGAAAGGTTCGATTTCGTGGGTATGTTGAAGGCGATTGAGACATACAAGGTGACTTACATACCGGTCTCGCCGCCCTTGGTGGTGGCCATGGCGAAATCGCCGGAGGTGGATAAGTATGACCTGAGCTCCCTCTCTGGGGTGGGATGCGGTGGGGCGCCTCTCAGCAAGGAAGTCGCCCAGAAATTCTCCCAAAAGTTTCCCAACGTTGGTGTTGTTCAGGTGTGATTTACTCTGTCTTCGTTCCCTTCCACCTCCTCTATCTGTACTGGGGATTTCTTTCTGGAGCTTCTTACTGATCATCCAATTCTTTATTTCCAGGGTTATGGTTTGACAGAAACTTGTGGAGCGGCCAGTAGAACGCTCGGAGAAGAAGAGATCCAGCGTCACGGGTCTGCAGGACGTTTGTCCGAGAATCTGGAAGCCAAGATAGTGGATCCTGAAACAGGGGAACCCCTGCCTCCTGGAAAACAGGGGGAATTGTGGTTGAGAGGGCCGTGCATCATGAGAGGTACAAATTTGTTTTAGATAATCCGACGTTACTTGTACATCTTTGTCGTATCTCCTCCTTGAAAGAAAGCCCTTGCTGCGCAGGTTATGTTGGAGACGAAGAGTCCACTGTAGCCACCTTGACCTCAGAAGGCTGGCTCAAGACCGGTGATCTTTGCTACTTCGACGAGGATGGTTTCCTTTATATCGTGGATAGACTGAAAGAATTAATAAAATACAAGGCATACCAGGTACATGAAAAGCTAGGATGAAAAGGGTATAATATCTTCTGGGGATGAAGAGTTCTGACTGTTCGTTCATGTATATTTACCCATGTTGATTTGCATAATGTTTTTCCCAGGTTCCTCCTGCAGAATTAGAGGCAATACTTCAATCTCATCCTCTAATTGCGGATGCTGCTGTTATTCCGTACGTTATCTTCTGCTCAATATCTCTAGTTGATTTTTCAATGTTTGGTCTTTTATTAAAAAAAACTTCATGATGAGAAACATTTTAATTTCTTGATCCTTCTAAATCTGTTTTGAGTCTCTGTGTGTGTTGCAGGTATCCTGATGAAGAGGCAGGGCAGATACCCATGGCATATGTGGTCGGACAACCAGGCAGCAACCTTAATGAATCACAAGTTATGGATTTTGTTGCAAAACAGGCAAGTTTCATTGTCGTTTTTTCTTTATTGCAAACCGCACATGTCTACCATGGATCATTTATCACAGAATGCCTTCTCCAGATTGTCTCTCCCAAAACCTGATATATACCATTAAAATGGACTACATAACATGAATCACAGAAACTCATTCGCCAAATAATAACCTGCAAACTCAATTTTTCTCACAAAATTGCCAAGTTACGGTGCCTAGCTTCGTTTATACTCATCTGTTAACATGAGCTCTAACGAACAGTACTCGTTGGTTTTGCAGGTGGCTCCATACAAGAAAATACGTCGGGTTGCATTTGTTAATGCAATACCAAAATCCCCAGCAGGAAAGATATTGAGGAAGGAGCTAGTTAAGCTTTCTCAATCGAGACCTCTGTCCAAATTATGAGCATTCTTATTTGTTTTAGAACTAGTAATACTAGTAGAAAAATCCTTGTCAATATATTTCAAGGGTTCTTCTCTTGTTTCCTGTTACCCATAACATCAGAAATAAGAAATGGTCAGGTGGGAGATGAATGAATGTTCAATTTATAAATAAGAAAGGAGGTACTATGGAAGCATCTATCTGCTCGTACCACTGCGACAAGAAGAGGCCATTGCAGCAGCATTGTCCCCAGCTCCTTCCTAATAAAATCCCAACTGGCACCTGAACGGGTTTATTATTTATGATTTATGTAAAGCCTCTCATAGCTGATCTGATGTGTAATGTAATTCAGATATAATTCAGATCAGTTTCAAGGCTTTTCAGATATCCAAAATCCTCTTCTATGGGCTCAATTTAATGACTAGTACTCTTTGCTTCTGTGTTAAAAATTTTACATGACTGAAGAACACATAAAGCATATGCAAACAAGATAAATAATTTTCTGGAGGAAACAAAATAATTAAAATAATATTGGGGAGGAGTGGACAATTTTGTTAAAAAGTTTAATTCTTCAATATGGTCACACCGGATGATTATATGTCATCGTGACTGGTTATTAACTTAGTAAAGACATGCCTAATCCGAACCGTTGTTTTTTATATGTGATGAAATATTACGTGATGATATAAAATACCCATTAAATATTTATGCTAATTTTAACACTCACATGCTTGTTAACTCATGATCCATGGTGGAGTCATAGACATTTGTCAATTACAACCGATTTCATCAATGCAGCTATCTAATTATGATCCCACCCATCAAATAACAGCTAGCTCGTATAACATATATAACGGGTCGACACATGACTCATATCATTTATTTATCCATCGTCAAGTATTGCTTAATTGTAGTATCACTCCTGAAATCATGCAGGTACATAAAATAATCGAAATGGTAGTCAAAAAGTCGAAGACTCGACTGTATTATTGTTGGCCACTTTGATCTAGAGAAGCATTTCGACTAAAGTAATAGTCAAACGATTATATAATTTATTGAAGATAACAGATTACGAGGGATGAGATCTGGGTGCATGCATGATACAAAATTACAGTAGCGCGCGATTATTTATATGTAGCGATACAAACTTGACTTGTGTAAGAGCCGGGGAATTAATGATGGATAAGAGAGTGGGCAAATACTGTTGTAGAAAAAGAATTTCTGATCATATTCGTGATCTCCATCAGTCAAGGGTCTGCTGCACGCATTATCGATCGATCTCTCTCGTAATTAAAGCTTGGAAGCAGCAGCAGTAGCTCCGGAGGTGGCAATTGCAAGGTCCCTCAAAACCCTCCTCAAGATCTTCCCAGTTGGGTTCTTGGGAATGGAGTCCACGAACGCCACTCGCCGTATTTTCTTGAAGGGCGCCACCTTCGCCACAAGGAAGAAGACGAACGGAACAACAACAACAACAACACCGTCGTTTAATAGAATTAGGCAATTAGGAGCAAGCTGCAACTTCATGGACGCAATCTATGATAAATAGAAATGGATCAGAGGTGTTATACCTGTGAAGCGACAAAATCCATGACCTGAGCGTGGTCGAGACGGCTTTGGGGAGTTGTGACGACGAATGCCATGGGAATCTGTCCGACGTCTTCGTCAGGGTACCTGCATGCGAACAATAACGATGCTAGTAATATCTCACATCCATCGTACACATATATATTCTTGAATAATTTAGCTCACATATATAAGTGGTGGAGAAAAACAAAGGAAGTGCGTACGGAATGACGGCGGCGTCAACGATGTCGGGGTGGGTCTGAAGCAAATGCTCCAGCTCCGCCGGCGGCACCTGATATATCAAAGGAAGCTGGGATAAAATTAAAAGCGATTTAATTGAGGGAGGGATCAGCTCGGAGAGTACTACTAGTACCTGGTATCCCTTGTATTTTATAACTTCCTTCAATCTATCCACCACGAACAGAAACCCATCCCCGTCGATGTAGCAGAGATCGCCCGTTCTCAGCCATCCTTCATCTCCTCCCTCATTAACGGAAATGATGGCCGACGTCGCTGCCTCGCGGTCTCCCAAGTAACCTGCCACCCCACATGAATGAATTAATGCTGGCCTCTTTTTTTTTTTTTTTTATCAATTCTCACTCGATCGAAGTCAACTAACTTCCTTCAATGTAGTAGTGCATGCAAGATAAGGGTTAATGTATATAACTAATTACCCTTCATTACTGCCGGGCCGCGAAGCCAAAGCTCTCCGGTCCGGCCGGGTGGAAGGCCATCGCCGGTGACCGGGTCGACGATCTTTGCTTCCAGATTGGGCGAGAGTCGTCCAGCCGAACCTGAACGCCGGGCTTCTTCTTCTCCCACCGTTTGACTAACGCACTCTGCCACCTCCGTCAACCCGTACCCCTGTACCAAAATCATTTTTTTATCCGTTAATAAATAAATAAATTAATTAATTAAACTAACTACGGTCAAATACAGAAAGAATAAAGAAAGAGGGAAAAGGAGCTTCGGTTGAATAATACTTGGATGAGCCGGACACGGGGGAACTTGGCGGCGAAACGGCACGCGACGGAGAGGGGAAGCGGCGCGCCGCCGCTCCACACTTCCTTGAGCGACCCGAGGTCGTACGGCTCCGTCGTCGCGCCTACACCCCCGCGGGTAGTAGTAGTAGTAGTAGTACTCATGGCGGCGATCACCGGCGGCGCCACCGGGAAATGAGTCACATGAAACTCCTCTACGGCTCTCAACGCCGCTCCCAGCTCGAACTTATCCATCAGAACCGTCGTGTCACCGACACCCGTCGTCCCCAACCACCTCATCAACCCGTACACGTGGAACAGCGGCACCGCCATCAGGTACACGCCGAGTTCACTCTCCTCCCGGCCGATGCACCGGGCGAACGCGACGGCAGCGATCAGGTTCCGGTGAGTCAGCACCACGCCCTTAACGCTCCCCGTCGTACCGGAAGAGTACAGAATCACCGCCGGCGACGACTGCCTGACCCTGGTCGTCGGTAACGGCGGCGCCGCAGCCGGAAGTACTCCGCGGGTCATGGCGTCGAACTCGGGCGAGTCGAGGAGGACGACGCGGCGAAGCTGCTGAGTCAGAGGTGGCAGCTTGTGCGCGGTGGCGGAGGTGGCGAAGGCGACGACCGGGTTCGTGAGTCGAACCTGGCGAGCGACGTCGGCGGGAGTGCCGAGTGGGTTGGCCGGAGAGACGGCGACGTTGAGGGAGAGGAGCGCCAGGTAGAGCAAAGGGAGCTGTAATGAATTCGGAGCGAGGACGAAGGCGACGCAGCCGTCTCCCGGGAGCGGTGCTAGTACCCCAAGTCGGATCAGCGACGCCGCGAGTCGGTCCGACCGATCGAGCAACTCGGCGTAGGAGAGGCGGAGACCCGTCGAAGAGTCGATGAGCGCGGTGGCCCCGGCGGCGGCGGGAGAAGAGCCCAGGAGAGAACGGAGGTAAGACACGACCGAGAGGGGAATCTCCGGCGGAGGAAGCAAAAACGGAGGCCGGAGGCTGTGAAAGATTTTGGTTTCCGGGCAGAAACCGCTCTTGGGGTCGACCCACCTGCTGCAGCCCCGCAGGGGAAGACGACTCCGTTCTACGTCCGCCATGACTACTCTGTCTCCGAAAAATTGCAGAGCGTGAATAAACCTTATAAATAGTTTTCTACATGGTCGAATCAATCTCTCGATCTGAAACTCTTGGACGTTTTTTTATTATTCGCCTTCCGAATCTGAATTTTGAGATATATTATTATAAAAAGCGAGGATTAAAATTCAAGATTGCATTTTCGTGTGAAAAAATACGAATTCAACGAGGTGGAGTCTCCACGTGTTTAGGTATTACGTACGATACTGGTTGGCGGTCAAATCGAGAGTGAAATACACATTTACGCTTTTTATTTAAAAAGAATAAAATGACACGTCCTTCTTTCTCGGTGACACGAGACTGTGATCAGCGTGCTGTAGCAAATGCATGGAGTGGACCTTTATTAAATAAAAACAAAACATCGACCAGACGCTTCATATTATTATTTTCTTCTAAAAATCTGGCAACTCTCCATTTCAATATTGGCTTTTATTAAAAAATTAGAGAAACAAGGCTATTTGTATCATGCTTGTATGTTGGGGTTGCATTATTGTGCACGTCTCCTGTTTGTGGAAAGAGTAATGCTATGCGTACCTGGGACACCTCCACGTGACGTCCACACTGTAAACGGATGTCCCGGTTTTCATAATACACAGAAAAAAGTAAAACGTATTTTTTTATGTTTTACTTTTTTGGTCTCCGTAAGTTTTCTTCTTTTCTCCCGCTGAGTTCTCCCTCCCCCGCTCCGTTCTCCTTCTCTTCCGCTCCGTTTTCTCCCTCTCCCGCTCCGTTCTCCCCCTCTCCCGCTCCGTTCTCCCTCTCCCTCTCCGTTCTGCCCCTCTCCCTCGCCGTTCTGCCCCTCTCCCTCGCCGTTCTCCCCCTCTCCCTCGCCGTTCTCCCCCTCTCCCTCGCCGTTCTCCCCTCTCCTCGCCGTTCTCCCCTCTCCCTCGCCGTTCTCCCCTCTCCTCGCCGTTCTCCCTCCTCGCCGTTCTCCCTCTCCCTCGCCGTTCTCCCCTCTCCCTCGCCGTTCTCCCCTCTCCTCGCCGTTCTCCCCTCTCCTCGCCGTTCTCCCCCTCTCCCTCGCCGTTCTCCCCCTCTCCCTCGCCGTTCTCCCCCTCTCCCTCGCCGTTCTCCCCCTCTCCCTCGCCGTTCTCCCCTCTCCCTCGCCGTTCTCCCCTCTCCTCGCCGTTCTCCCCTCTCCTCGCCGTTCTCCCTCCCTCTCTCCCTCTCCGTTCGTCCCTCTCCGTCTCCCCCTCTCCCTCGTCGTTCTCCCTCTCTCCCTCTCCATTCTCCCCCGCGGCAATTCAGTCTTTAATCGATTTAACCTTTCGAACGGAGAGAGGGAGAACAACGGAGAGGGAGAACAATGGAGAGGGAGAACAACGGAGAGAGAGGGAGAACGGAGAGGACAAAAAAAAAAGAGAAAAAGTGGGAGACAAGGAAACAAAATAAAAAGTAAAATATATTATCGAACTAGTCTCTGTTTTCGTTGTTGGACGTCGTTGTAAGAATAGGGGCGATGGCAGTGACACTGTCTTTCTCCAGAGAAACTGGTGATTCTCTTGATGTTCCCGCCCCCACCCCAATCTGTCGGATATTATATTATCGAACAGCGGGGGGAAACTGGACGTGTCTTTGTTAACAGTACTGTACTGGGACAGTGGACTATGGTGCTATCGGTCGCTGTTACTCGTTGAAGGCTTCACTGTAAATTCACGATCTTGTGAATTCTGGATGCTTCTCGAATAACTCATCCTGATATTCTCTCAAAGAAGCTAAAGTACAAAGAACCACCGACGAGATAGAAGAGAGAAGTGAAGCAACAGTCACAACAACAACAAAAAAAAAAAAATATCAATTAATTTAAAGCAATTGAATAGATCAACTACTATGAAGAAGAATGAGAGATATTCTTATCCGAAAACTGGATCGTCACAGCAAGAAGAGTAAAAACGCTTTTCACATCTAAGTTTCTGAAACAGCACGGATACATACAAGACCTACCCACGACAACAGAATAGTATTTTTAACATTTCCCAAAGTGGCATTTCAATCATGATCAGAAGCAACCGTCCAAGTCGAGCTGCTTTGTTGATGTAGCCTAGTGTAATGAGGTTGCTGGCTTTTGATGGTATGCCCATCAGATATATGAACTAAATTTTCTTCGACGGGACAAATTAAGGTGTTTTCGATCGAATAGTGCCGCCCTTCTTCCCCCCCGTGTGTCTATCCTGCCCACCACCCCTTCCCTGCATGAATTGTCCCTTTCTCTGGGGCAGCGCCTCCCTGGGAATTTCTCTATATAGTGTCTGGTACTGTCCAGAGATCCCTCCCTCGATCGGGCGCTCTGTTAATGGTCATTATGTTGACGAAGCCTGGTTTCCATTAAAGAACAAGCCTCTTGCCATCTGAAAAACGCATTGGGGGTTCGAGCAGAAGAATGTTTGCCTTTCGCAGCATGATCCTTTTCATCTCTGCAGCTTTTTGATTCATTTTCCATAGTTCGTCATGTGTTAGGGATCTCATGATATACTTTCCTTTTCGAAGGCCCTGCCATGGACCAAATTGCCGAAGCAGAGATGATTTGAAGAATACTCGTAGATTGGGATCGAATCCGTGAGGCTTAATTAATTTGTTGTGAGAATATGATCTAAAGCAACGTAAAAGACAGGGTCCTTACATATGAAATCAGTATTTTTTATAAGAAAACACTATTTTACATGAAAAAAACAGTGTTTCCAGCTCTGAAAGCCACTGGTCTTTTAGCCGGAAAACAGAGTGCTACGAAGTAGAGATAATGGTATGGATGATCTCGTTCATCTTTAGAGACATTTACAAAGGGGCCGCTGAGCATGTATGGGTTCACAAAAATAAAAAATAAAAGAATAACTTGCGTATTTGACCTATATACTTTGTGAAAGATTGAGAAGTGTCTGAAAATAAAGGTAACACACTGAGGTTATGAAAATAACACTAAAAATAATTAGGCATTAGAAATAAACATCAATTGCAAATAGCAAATGATTCTAGACAGAAGGGCTAGCTGTGAACTCTCCAAAGATCGACAAGACCCTGGACCAAGCTCGTACGCCTCAAATTAAAATTTCTTTTAAAAATCTGCTAATTACTCTTCATTTCAATATACTTAGTTTTATTCGAAATATAGTGAAAGTAAGGGTGTGTTTGGCTAAGCTATTTGCATGCTAAAACGGCTCTTTGGATGGACGAACAACTCTTTAAACAACAATGTGTTATTCATAGTTTTTATTTTTTATTTTTTAAAAAAAGAGAGAAATTCCAGTTTTTCGAAAGAGCTCTAAAAGCCAGTCTAGATTCAAAAGAGTTATTTCAAAGAATCCTCTATCAAAGTGCTTAGCTAAACGCTACCTAAATGCAGCATGTCCTAATATATGTACTACATAAAAGTAAGTCACTAAGCATAGCATAGACAACATGTGCCCGACCCTCTATATATATAAACGGCTAAACCGCCTTAAATTTTATGAAAGACAAACGGATTAATCCATATCAAGAACAAAGTCATCATGCATTAGATTTTTTCAAACCCAGTCTCTAATCCATATATATTAAGAACAAAGTGACCATTATGTATTAAATTTTCTAAAACAATCTTTAGTTATAGCTCTTATATGATGCAAACCAATAAACTAATGAATACAGGAAATGAGGATCGATGATCTAGTTGACCATTAAGTCAGAAATATCAGATAAATTAATATGATAATTGGAAACTTATTTCATAATCAGATTTTTTTCGGATGTGTGCGCCGCGGTGACCAGCGTAGAGGTACAGTCATTTTCTAAATTAATCCTTGCAGCAAAATCATATATGAAGGAAGCTAATTAAGAATCTCTCTAGATCTCCTCTCTGGCCTTCCAACTCTTTAATTCGGTCTGAAGAAGAAAAATAATATTTCTTCCCCTTCCTTTTTCTATTACTGCAGATGATGACCAAGTACTGGGGGTTTTACGATTCAGCCGCAAGGTGTTTCATGAAGCCAAAACTGATTAATATTAAACGACCCCCATGCATTGTCGTCGTCCCCGCCTGCTTGCACTATATATATGTATGACACTGTAATCGATATCCTTAAGGTCCAGAGTAGGTTAATTAAGAGTACTCGCGGATGTTAATTAAGAGTACTCGCGATCATTCCCAATTTAAGAAGAAAGAAGAGACGGGCAATTAAAGAGTGCAATATTGTCTTCATGTATATTATATATGAACACTCCCAGAACATTCCTCATCGATCTGTTTAATGAACAAGCTATCATTAACGGGGAGATGTAATATCTATATCAGCCGGCGACGACGTAGAAGAGGAAGTGGAGCGGTACTGGAACAGGCGCTCTATATATACACAGCACTGTCCTCTCCCACATCCGCGATCGATCTGATCAAGAGAAAACGCCTATACGTACGTTTAGTTGATCGACGGCATGCATGCACGGTCGAGGAGTACTTGGTGGAGTGCTCTCGATCGAGGAGAGGTGGGATAAGAACTGCTGGGACAGATTCCTACAGCAGATGATCAAAAAGTGGGGTGTTTAATTCCTTTCACGAGGTTGGTCGTCGACGCCCGTTTTTCAGCTCACGGAATGCTCTTCTACGTGCATGCCATATTTACTACGAATGGCGTTCACGTAATTTAGTTAGAGATAAACTAGATAAAATCTGCAAAATTTTAATTTTTTTAATAAAATATATTACAACCTATTTGATTTATTAATGTAAGTGCTCAAATAATTATGTTAAATTTTTTCAAAAGTCGTGACACCCGCACCACGGCATTCCACAATCATTAATGGTCGAGGCGATCGTGCGACCGCCGGCTTAATTACGTACAGAAAAGAATAACAGTAACAGAGACAGACGACATTAAATTAAGAGATCAAACTTCTACGAATGAATATGTCGACTACAGTCAAGAATTTTTACAAATATCTAAGAAACACGAGAATATACACAGGAATCATCTTGCAGCACTTCCGAGTTTTGATACGCATGGACTGGCACACCCACCCTTTTTCTGGTTCCACAAGAATTAAAAGAATTTTGACGACCAAGGAACGGAAAAGAAGCAAAATACAAAGGAACACACACAACCAGGGCACCGGAAGTCTGCTATGATGATGATCAGGATCTCAGTAGAGTTTTATTCTTGTGACGATGGGACTTCTGCAGATGGGGCACAGTTGGAGGTCCGGCCCACACTCCGAGCATGTCTGTCCAAACAAACAAGTAGCAACAACAAAAATGCTCGTTATTTTCTCCACACACCAGGTTTCTGGTAAGATTTAAGAGGGCAATTGCACAAGGAAGAGAGCGAGTACCTGATGCCCGCACCCAAAAGCCATATCTTTGGGGTTAGAAAGGCAAATGGGGCAATCCTGCATGAATTAATGATTAAAAGGTGATCACACTCAGTTCAACTGCCAAATAACGGCAACAGAAAGTAAACAAATTAAAAGTGAAACAATATGTCCACATCAATATGAAACAAGAAACAAGAATATTTATAAGAAGACGCGCAAGAACAACCTGGTTGTCTCTAGCAGAACTTGCAGGAGGAGCAGAGCCAACAGGTGGGTAAGGATTATAAGGGGCACTTTTCTGGAAACTGCTCGCATGAGAAAACCTTTGAGTTGTAGAAGGTATTCCACTACTTTTGAGTTGTGGGGGAAGAGGGACTCTCTCGGGAGATTCCCCTCTTGGACGACTGTTGCAAGCATTCAGAAACATAAACAAATATAATCAATGTGGTCCAATCACGCTCTACAGTAAAAAAAAGAATCAACATCCAAAAACTCTTACAGAAAAGTATTCAGATACTTTAAAGCCAATGGAAGAAGAGAAATACTTGAAGGAAGAAATAATACACATCAAAATGCCCAAAAAAATGGAGTGTAGGATATACCCTAAGATCTTTAGTTCTATTGTTGCTTTATACTGTGAAGGAATTTCCATTAAGGCTGAAAGTGCAAACTCCGTCTCTTTCTTTGACTGGGGAACATTCTTTGACATGATCTCCGTGAAATTCACAAACTGCAAAGACGAGAAGTTTATTTGCATTCAATTTATCTCAAGTAATCAATCCAGGCAGCGTTTTCATTTCTTCTTTTAAAAGAAAACGTGTCCCAGCAAATGGTTGAAAGAGAATAAAGTGAGCCTAGTAAATTCCAGTTGATGAGCATACATTGGTCTCTATCAAGGCTTAAGATCATCCTTCCCGGGACGAAAGGCCCAAAGAGGCACCGCAGCTGACTGTTAGTGTGAGTTAGTAAGACAAGATTTCATACCTGAAAATTGTCAAATGCTCTAGATGGAATATTATCATCAAATTCCCTCATCATGTCCCATGGGCCATCTCCAACTCCTACTAGGATGATTGAGAGTGGATAATTACTGCAAAATGACAAAACTGTAAGGAGACTGCAATTACAGACAGATAACACCCAGCAAAGCTACCAACCTGGCTTTCACTATTGCATCGATAGTGTCTTTCTCTTGGGGGCTCAAATGACCAGGTGGTGTATCTATACTTCTCGTAACCTGGGTCACCACAGAAGATAATAGAAGCATTAGTTTTAATGAAAGACAGCGGACAAGAGGATGTATCTGGTGTTAGTTTTTT
This sequence comes from Aristolochia contorta, assembly GCA_022405105.1. Taxonomy (NCBI): domain Eukaryota; kingdom Viridiplantae; phylum Streptophyta; class Magnoliopsida; order Piperales; family Aristolochiaceae; genus Aristolochia; species Aristolochia contorta. Next base: position 6,545,525 of record CM039667.1, on the reverse strand, counting down.
TTCTGCCTGGAATGGTAAACCTCAAAAAAGCTGGGCAGACTTAACAACAAGACCTCACCCTAGGAAGAATACATATGTTATCAGAATTGAAAAGACACAATCTGAAGAAAGTATAATGGTGCACCTGTCCATCTGCAATTATTAATAGAACATGGTACTGTCCACCACTTTGTTCAACAATAGTAATAGCCATTTCAATGACAGGAGCAAATGATGTCGGTCCTGCAATAGGTAAAGAAACATCAGCAGTGAAAACTAAATTACCAATTAGAAAAAGTGCAACCAAAAATAATAGAATGTCACACACAGATTGGCAATTTGCAAAGAAAATAATAACAGTAACAAACAATAACGAATAATCACAATTAAAAAGAACAAATAAGTACCAAAAATGCCAAAATAATAGAAAATAATAAACAAGCCAAAGAGATACCTGCTAGCCGGAGCTGAGGGACTATTTCTCTATAGCGTGCAAGAGCTTCCTCAAAACCATTACAGGACCTCTCGTCAGGGTAAAAACTGAAGACATCTTTATCATGTGTATATGCTGCCAGAGAAAGAAAGGTATTGCTTATTATATAGCCCCCAAAATAACCAAGAACATATCTTACAGTCTCTTCAAGATAACAACCTACCATCTCCAAAACCAAAACAAGGGATCAGATTATCTTCATCAAAAGCAGATAGGGTTCTCCCTAAAATAGAGATTGCTTGTTCATAAGGGTTCTGATGCTCTCCAATGTGATGCAAGCTCCGGTTACCAAATGATCTTTTACCTGATTGAATGGATGCATCACAATTATTAAACAAGATCAATAGAATATTAATTGCTTAAAAAATAAGGAGAGATTTCGTATCAATTGATGGCTTACCAGTCCACTCATTGCTTTTTGTGAAATCAATACCAACAATCAGATTAGAAGACTCAAGTCCAGCATGGGCAAGGGCCTCCGTTACCTGTATAAGCAAAGAGTTACTCAGATGATCTTACTATCAGCAAAAAGCTACGCAGTGAAATTATTGAACAGTCCTGTATTTTAGAAACATCATGAGGAGAACTTCTGAATTTTTTGCCCATAAAAAAGAGTTGTGTGCACTTATTAGCTACTGATTTAGACTATTAATTAGCTTTTATAAAAAAGGAACACCACAAAAATTTTAAGCATTAACCACCTCATGCTTCTGCTTTGCTTATCATTTACTTGGCTGACAACTTGACATTAAAGCAAAAATCTTGTCTCTTAGTGAAAAATTCTTTTGCTTCTCCAAACAGTTACCAACACATCATGTCTATGGATATTGGATGGCAACTGCACTAAAAAAGCATCATCTAGTTGTGAAAATAATAAAAATACAAAAGTTGGTTGCTTTAATCTGTTAAACATGACCAGCTCCTTGACTGTCGTTTTACTTTTTCTAAATTAGTACTATTAATTCCTTCATGATCATAGAAAGATCAAGAAACCAATAGTCCCGGTAAAAGTACTTGCAACCTTTTAGGAGAAGTTTGAAATTTTTTCAGAAAACAAGAGCTATTTTGGCCTTTTATTTTTTTTGTGAAAGTAAATTATTAGCATAAGAAAAGATGCGACATAAATAAATTTAAACATTAACCATCTAAAGTTTCTACTTCACTTAACATTGGTCTGAATTGTTGCCAAAGAATTCTTTTCTTCATCCAAAAGCTAGTTATGATTTAACATTTCCAAAAACTTAATTTTCAAAAAAAACAATTCCAAAAACTCCGTATTCTATACTATAGTCGCTTAAAAAGCTCTAACAATTGCGCCCAGTCCTTATTGTCCAGTTTCTACGTTTCAATGGAAGAAATCAGGTTTTCACTTCAAAAAAAAAGAAAAAAGAAAAAAACTGAAACAGAAAGAAGTGGGAGACAAGGTAAAAAAGTGGGAATCAACTTTCCCAACAAAAAGAAATGATTGGAATATTCAAATTACGAGGACGGCCATAGACGGGAGATCATCAACCATAGCCTACATGAGATTCTCGGATTCTTTATGTAAAGTATTCTATAAAGGAGCCCGTTTAATTAAACTAAACCGCACAGTTTAGTTAATGGATCCAACTTAGAGGAAAAAAATAAATAAATAAATAAATAAGCGAACCTCATCCAAGGAATTGTAATTATCAGCGATCCTGGAATATCTCCTGTCCAGATGGCGGGTTGGACGGACATTTGGAGGAGGATAGTCTTGAGGCGGTTGAGATGCATAATTCTGAGAAGAAGGATAAGGAGATTGAGAGTAATTTTGGCCCCAGGGATCACCGGAGTTTTGAGACGAAGAGTATGGAGATTGCGAGTAGCTTTGCCCACAAGACGAACTAGACCTCGAGATACTCCTACTCCGCTTCGAACTTCCACCCCCCATCAACACTCAAAATTTATTGATATTCTTCAATACTGATCAACCTCTATTCGCCACAAACGAGATCCAACAATGCAACAAGTCAGAGGGAAACACAATGGTTGCAAAATAAAGCTCCAGCAAAAGAAGAGCCAATTTCAAACATATATACAGCATCCATATTAGACTACACAACGCCCAACGACAATTCAAACATCAAAAAAGAAAGAATCCAAGTCTTCCAAACTGAATCAAAGGGAGCCGACTTAAACGGAAGTTTCTTCCAACCTGTACAAGATACCGACCTTGGAGACTTTTTTTAAATCTTCCAACAAAATGCGGCTCCGGAACAACTTTGCCAAAATGTCATAATAAGACGGAGTACCGCACAAAGATAATAACATATGTGAACACGCGACCCTCTGAAAATAAAAGAAAGAGGGAGGGGGAGGGAAGGTTGGGGGAGGAAGCGCAGTCAAAAACAACTTCCTTTTATGGACTCAAACCAAGCAGCCGAACTCACGTTTCCCCGAAATTCCCAGATCTTACTTCAAAAAAAAAAAAAAAAAAAACTACTGAAATCCCATTACCAGGCCGCGTCTAGGGTTTCCCTTACCAAGATCGGGAAGGAAGAAGAGCTGCATTACCTCTGTAGAAACGCG